>OX421475.1:18984488-21384488 GCA_949126895.1 Eilema caniola
CTGCGGGCCACTATTGTAAAAGGTCACACAGGAATAAATTACTGTGCGTCTACAACAGCTATTGTCTATAGGTACAGTCAGCTGGATGCGGGCTGCTGTAGATCGGTCGTTCTGGCCTATGTTCAGCAGTGAACTGTGTGTGGCTGATATGATGACTACCCAAAATATCTTAAGCCCCCCCCCCCCCCCCCCACCTTTAGAATTAAATAATTGTTCTGATATTTTGTACACACCTTTAGTTCGGACAATAAAGGTGCTTTTCCACCAGAGGGGCGAGACGAGACGAGGCGAGAAGAGAATTGAAATCGCACTGACCCTTTTCCACAAAAAATTGCCATCGCGAGCTTGCGCGTGACCGCCGCCGCGCCCCGCCGCCCGTATGCTTCATATTTAAATGTATTTTAGACAGCTCACATACAATGCTCGATATAACTTTATTCTAGCGTCAATGCCGAAAACTCCGAACAAAAATTAGGCGTCAATATTCTCGTCAACCCACACTGTTTCTACCAAAGATGCACTGGGAGAGGATTGAAAATTTGTTATACAAATTTCAATTCTCTCCTCGCCTCGCCCCGCCTAGCCATTCTGGTGGAAAATCACCTTGAAGATGATTTATACTCTATATCGGAACCAATACGGTTAATTTTTGCACAAACAAATATTTCAACTCACGCCTCGCATATTCTCGTCAATCCACACTGTTTCCACCAAAGATACGCTGGGAGAGGATTGAAAATTTGCCATACAAATTTCAATTCTCTCCTCGCCTCGTCTCGTCTCGCCCCTCTGGTGGAAAATCACCTTAATACAGTTTAAATCAATAAAACACTTGGACTGCTACGATAGTTTTAAGATTATTATGAGCCTTTGCAGTGAAGATATTTTTGGCACTGACTGTACTAAAAATATAATGTAATTAACATATTTTATTTTTCAGACGTCTGCCCATACATCATTGTCACCCTTACAAAGGTGATATGATATAATGTTAACTTTGAAGAATTTATGTGACAGCCGAAGTAACGGGTGGCTTAATTAATTAATTACAGCTCTAAGGGCGGCGATTAATTAAACAGGTAACGGAACCTGTAATGTTGGTCAACCACAGAATTATGTGTTAAGGTGCTTTGACTGTAACTGTACTTTATATTCTTTATAATAATTATATATTATGTACAGTCGCTTTCAGAAGTTACTATACTAATAAATTTCAAATGATTTTGTATATTGAAATAAATTAATTAAATAATTCATTAATTTTTTTACCATAATTGTTGTAGTTACACATTTAAGTAAGTCAAAATTATACACAGACAATGCTTAAGGTCATATAACAGGGCACAGAAATCCTGTACTTATCAAACAACCTGCCCCTGATCTATCCCAGTGCTGCACTTGCTGCGTTGCCATGCTGGATTGCAATGGCCAGTATTTACACCAGGAATGACCCGGAACTAGAGTCACCGGACGCCTCGATGAACCTCTTTCCAATTTCCTTATGACAGGGGATTATTGGTGATAACGTACTAATATTCTTTAGAAAATTAATCCGCACTAATAGTTTTTACGAGTATTCCCCTTGAGTCGGTATTTGTTCATTTCATCTACTAAGGTACAAATAGGTCCGTGCAACAGTTCAGAAAATCAAACCACGACAGCCAATATTAACTGTCAGGGGACCAAGCTTGACTTGACACCAGCAAACAGCTATTGTCCAAAGACAGCGGGAACAACAGCCGTCGTTGGCAACTGAACTAATTAAACAAACAGGAAAATCAATGTTCTTACTTCAAGTTTTCACAAATAAGAGAAAATTGTGGACAGCAAAAACTTAATACAGCACAACTTTACAAGATTTGATTTATAATTTCATTATTAAAGAGTAGATTGTTTTTGCGAATTTTACATTTCAATTTTTTATTCGTATAGTTCGTTAATAATAATCCTTACACCATACTAATATTATAAATGCGAAAGTAACTCTGTCGGTCACTTGCACTTTTCGCCTGAACCACTGAATCAATCTTGATTAAATTTGGTATAGAGATAGATTATAGCTTGGGAAAGGACATAGGATATATATGTCACAGCCAACTAGCTTAATCAGCCGTTCAATTAACTGCCTAGGCTCTGTACTGAACGGCGCCGTTCGAATGGTGTTCATGACACTTAATTAAATGGCTAGGCAAATAGCTTGCATCGATGAAGATTAACTACTTGCCTAGCCATTTAATTAAACAGTTAGAAAAACGACTTGTTTCTGTATGGTTATAAAAAAACCACGAAGCCTTAATGCGGGAGCTACGCTCCACTCTGCTCCCGCATTAGCCTTCTTACCTAACCTAACCAAGTGGGATTGCGCAGCTATAACGGTAAATCTTTTACTAATTTTATGTGAACACACCTTTGTCTAAACCCTCGAGGATTTACAGGTTTAAGTATATGTATGTATGTATGTATGTAATTTCTTCTTCTTCTTATTTCTTATATCTATCTTATTTCAAGATAGTGCCCCATCTTACGATTGGCATAAGCATTAGCAAGCCAGGTTATTGAATATTGTAAAAAACGTTGCGGCTGATTATCATTCAGGCCGCTCATTGAATGGCGAAGTTTAGTTTACCTGGGCAGTTAATTGAACACATTTTTTTTTTTTTTTATAAATAGGACACGACAATTTGACTTTACCTCGCCTGATGGTAGGCTGAAGGTAAAGTCTCAAGAAAGAGGGCTACCATTATATACACGTGCCATGTTAACAATGGTGGCACTCAGCTTGACGGCCTCATCAGATGCTTTTTCACGCCCCGCTTAAACTGTAGGAAGAGGGGAACACGTGAGCTGGCAAGGAATTCCAGGTCTTAATGGTGCGACAATGGAAAGAGTCCCCGAACCGCTTGGTTCTTGATGGAATGTCCTGCACCGTATAGGGGTGACATCTAAGTCCTGCACGTGTCGTCCTGTATAGGAAGGGGGAGGGTGGGACTAATTGGAATAGCTCTTCAGAACATTCACCATGGTAGAGACGGTAAAAAACTGCCAAGGAAGCAACATCTCTACATCAACGATATCAACCATCTCCATAGTATTACGTATTTTAAATTGTATTTTACCTGATCGCGATAGAGTGACTGACTGTACCACCAATTTACCAAACTCAAGTTTAAGTGGGGCGTGGGGCCGTCAAGCTGAGTGCCATCATTTTTAACTGTGTTTTGTAACTGTGGCCCTCTTTCCTGAGATTTCCCTTTAGCCTACCATCAGGCGAGGAGAAGTCAAATTGACGTGTCTTAAATAAATAAAAAACAACCATCACTGACCATGACTGCTGAAAAGTAAACAATACATCAGGATCAGTGTAAATAAAAAGATAAATTACATAGCAACGAAATCCGTTTAAAATTGTTATTACTTTAATTTGATTTGTTCTTGTTATTTATAATTGCATTATTAAAATTACATAACGAAATTAGTTTTACTAGAATTGAACTTTAATAATGTATGAATCTAATAAAACAAGTTGGTGTTGGCTCTGATAACGGATATCGGGCCGGACAATGTGAAAGAGAGATACATATCTCAAACATTTAAAACTTTCGAGGTGCTTGTACACTTAAGCAATTACAAGCCCGTCTAGTTTATCTTAGCACGTAACTTAGTATGTAGATGTACATTATAAGTTATTAAAATTTTATAAAATATAATATGTGCAGTATAATAAAATATAAATCTGTATTAGGACTTAGTGGTAAGAAGTAGGTCCATTCAACTTTTGTACGCAAGCGAATTATTGTATTCATACTAAGTAAATATTTGTAAACAGACAAAAAAGCCCGCGAAGGTACAATATCGGGCAGCACGAGTGTGACGCCCACAGAAATATATAGGATAGAACGGCCATACGCAGACCTGCACGTGGCGCGTGGCCACTTTTTCACTGTTAAAAACACTCTCGAGAGATAAGAAATACATTTATTTCTCAAATTTACTTCTCCATTTTTATAATACAGCTATAAATAGCACAATATGGCATATTTATGGTATTTTTAAAGATGCTTAAGCTAGTGTTAACAGTACCGAGTAAGCTTTCAAAAGTTCCTGTCTCATAGGACACGAAATGATTAAAAAGTTATAAAAATATAAATAAATATAAATATAATAATTAAAACTCTTAGATAATAGTCAATAGTTTCGTACCTCTTTTCATGGTGACGCCCGTGGTATTGCTCACATCCATAGGCCCTATTCTTGTCTGACACCAAGTTGTATAAAAAAGTAATAGACTGACTCGTCTATAAACTTTATATTCCTTTAACCTATGAAGTTCAGATTTAGGAAGTCAAGTATGAAATAAAATAATAACATTTTAATAAAGCATAACATGAAAACTATAATACAGTACACCCATAACCCAAATCAATATCAGAACACGTGCCACCCTGTGAATACCTTCATTGGCCCATAAATAAACAGAGCTCGAGATTACTTCTTAATACAGGCATTTCTAACATAGCAAAAACAGGCCACACCCACCTCTTTATACAGGGTGGATAATATTGGATTTAATGAAAACCTTTAGAGATACATAAATCACAGGGCCATTGATGGCGGGGCCTTATTAGCTGGGGATAAAGACTGTCACAGCTTGGCAGCCATTCAACGTAAACATTGTAACTAATAGATTTATTGAATATGTTTCGTGTGAACTTGTCTTTATGTAGGTTAGGCCGGGAAAGATGTTGTGTTTATCATATTATGGAAAAATAACTAGAATGGGGAATAGGTTGATATTACATACAACAATATTTAGGTTTAGTGAAATGAGGTATGAAGGTTGTGCCTATGTACAGTCAGCGTATTGACTATAAGAGCGTTTTCACACTCATCCGATATCCGATATCCTATATCGGTGTCGGACGCCGATAGCCGACATCCGATATCCGACACCTTGTGCTGTTTTCACATTTATCCGATAAAATCAGCCCGATACGGTCATTTACTCGAAAGCACAGACTAGTTAGAGATGCTAGGAGTAAATAAAAAAAGAAAAAAGTGCAAGCAATTTTAGACCTTATTGACATGACCTGGTATCGAGTTTTTTTTTTTCAGTGATCAGCGTCATCAATTAACGCGAAAAGACATGTAACTCAGAAAATGTCTTCAAGGTCGAAAATTGCTTGCAATCGCTGTTTTATTAGTCTCTATGTGTGCCGATATGGAGCCAAAACAGTGGTGTTGGCTCTGATAACGGATATCGGGCCGGACAATGTGAAAGAGAGATACATATCTCAAACATTTAACTTCCTCCGATACCGGATGTCGGATATCGGATGAGTGTGAAAACGCTCTAAAGACTGAAAATAATCTTAAAACTAAGGTATTTATATAAGGTTATTGTTCGAACTAAAATCAAATATCCATTAAATCAAATATCAGAACAGTCAGTCAACAAGAAAGAGGGAAAACGAAAGCATTACGATCATTTAGACCCGAATTCTAGAATGCCGCCAGCTGAACCTCGATTTATCTGAGGAAAGATTGTATACACATATTGACAAATTTGACAGGATGTCTGGGAGATTGTCTATACAATTTTTCCTCAGATTATATTATTCTAGAATATGAGCCTTAGAATATTTTGTTCGTCAAGACCATTCTGATGCTGTCTGTACCACCTGTATTGTATCATAACATATTTATAAAGGTACTAGGTAATACCCGCGAATCCACCCGCTTAGATATCGGTTATCGCGACCAAACCTACAATCTACTCTTAGACTTACAATATACCTATATGTCGCCGCCAACTAGCTTAATCAGCCCTTCAATTAAATGCCTAGGCAGTTTACTGTACGGCGCCGTTCAATTTACGGCCTGAATGGTGTTTGCCGATTAAGCTAGTGTAAGGTTCCGTTGAACCTTTGTAAAATATTATTGTATGTTGTTAAAATGTCGCCTTAATTAATAATTTGATTTTAGATATTTATTAAATATTACAAATTATCAAAGTCTGAAAGACACTTTTGAAATATTTTAAGAGATTGTAAACGTAAGTGTTTTTATTTTTGAAATAATAATTTACCAGTTAAAAAAAATATTATTGTAAGCTGTTTTATCTGAATATATTTAAGAATAATTTAATTTAGGGTTTTAAAGTCATTTGTCTAATTTTGTAAGTCACTGAACGACTACCGGTACGACATCGCCGCCATCTTGTTGTTTACCAAGACTTTAGTATAAAAGCGCTTGTCGTGTCGTACCGGGAGTCAGTCGTGTACCGACCGTCGTGCTGACAACTTGTGTTTAGAGTGAGTACCTACCTATTATATTAGTTTTGTATTCCGCTTATGCTAGCATATTGAAATAATTGAATAAAACTCTAGTGTGATCCTGAATTAGTGTGTTTTCTTTTATAATAGTTGACCACAAAAAAAACAATTAGGTATATGACGATGCATTTATGGTTTTTCTATTCAAAACATGCTAAAGTCCAAGCAAATGAAACCTGTTTTGTAAAACAGGATTGTGAAGTTACTAAAGAGGCAAGGTCTTCGAAGTCGTCGTCGCTCGAACCTGCGCCACTGAAGATGTCGACCGCAGTAATCGACGAAACGTCTGGAACGCAAGTTTCACATAGACCACGGCCAAACAGCCCGGAAGCAGTTTATTCTACATGCAACACCGGCCGTGAAAGCGTGACGACTTATATTTATAATCATTGTTTTTCGTTTCGACTAGGTGGCCGCTTTTGCTTTTATTCATATCTATGTCTGAGAATATGTCGGTTCCGATCTAAAGGGTTTATTCCTGGACAGATTTGATTAAGGATACCAGAAAAGGTGGCAACGGGTGCTCGCGCAGTGTTCAAGTGTTCACAGGACTACTGGTGAATATATTCAACATAACCATTTTGAAGAACAAACATTGTTTTGGCCCATATTACGTTTGAAAGAACAAGCATTTATTTGTTCAAGAATTCAACAGTATATCACCTTCAGATGACGTGCGTTTTAGTCGGTTCGAATCTGACATAACCTCTTCCTCTGGCTCCGGTGGGTGGGTATCGGTGGGGATTTTGAGCGGTTAAAAAAGGGAATATTCTATGATATACACCGTACACAGCACTACCTAAACTCGAGGTAAGCATAGTTTAAATAGTTTTCAATATTCTACTAATATTACACAGCCTCCGAAGCGTAGTAGTAGTGAACGCGGCCGTTATGGATAAGGCGCGGGTTCGATCCCCGCTCAGTGCAAATATTTGTACCCATGAATATGGGTATTTGCATTAGTCTGGTTGTGCCTCGGAGAGCACGTTAAGCCCTCGGTCCCGGTTGTCATACAAACATCTATGGCAGTATTATAGGTATTTGGAGCCCTCAAAAGTCGCCAACAACTGGTCTAATCATCGATATTGCCTTTGGGTTTTGGAGGTCACAGTTGCTTCACGGAAAATGTCGAAGTTTAGCCAAAAGCGCAGCTAGGCTGGTAAAAGCAGACCCCAGACTCCCAAGTTGAAAAGCTTCGGATGCAACTGGGATTGACGCTAGGACGAAGAAGAAGATGGAGAAGATGTAAGTATGGATGGATAGAAGGTTGTTACTCTAACACGTAAAAACTACAGAATGGATTTAAATGATACTTACCATTATATAACTTATATGTCAGAATAACACACAGGCTACAATTTATAACGATAACAGATATTATAGCGAAAACTGACATCCACGCGGGCGTAGAGGCGGGTAAAAGCTAGAAGGGTATATCCGGTGAATAAACATATTCGAATTCGCGTACATACATATACCAACTCACGCCATTTCCCTTCAAGGTAGGCAGAATTGACACGCCGCCAACTATATCCGTAGATTTCTCGAGCTTATGCATGCCGGTTTTGAGTGGTTTTGACCACCAAATTTGTTATAATTCTATACATTGGACATAGAAATTTCATATATCGTAAGAGCCTGTTTGTCTTATGACTAAATTTTCCTTAACCCATTTACAGCGACCGATCGTTTTAACGATCAAAAAAATGTATTTAAAGTACCCTCAATTTAAAAATATGTACGACTGTCATTTCTTGTGTATTGTCTATTAATCGTCGCGGTGATGATTTGGCAGCATTTTGGCGTGTGTTTCATTATCTTATGATAATAATTTTGAGTTGTAATTGCATTTTGATTTGTTTATGTGGAATAAACTTCAATTATGTCTTCAAAACGGTAAGTTTTCACAAACTTTCTTTGGATTTAAATGAATGTTTTGTATGTTTTTTATAAATTCGTAACCAGTCTAACAAAACAGGAAGTAAATCTTAATTTTTTATCTCTTATTTCTAAAAAAAAATAGGCAATATATTTCGTGATCGTTATAACGATCGGTAGTAATTTGGGGATGCATTTTTATTTTCAGATCACTGCATTCCAAACCATTGTCCCTCAATGAAATCATTGACGAATTAGAACAATTAGACGATGGTTCTCCATTACCAAAAGTATTACTATTTTACCACCAGATAATGCTAATGCTGAACTCAAAGATAAAGATTCTGGTGATGAAGAATTTGCGACCTTGAACAATCTTCCAGGTTTATTATAGACATAAGGTAAAATATTTAAGGTTTTCTTGTACCCGGGTTCTTGTGATATAAATATCTCTTTTCTAATCTAGGTTCTCAGCTAAGGGCTCCTGCAGAAATAGAATACATGTCCTACGACAGTTACGAAGACAGTGTACCGTTGTCTTCTTTAGCGAAAAGAAGGTGAATCACTGAAGACTTCCTGATTGAACAAACTTATCAACCTGAGCCATCAATTACTTGTTCAGGTCCAGTTATCAATATATCAGCCGTTCCTTTTGTAGATTCATCCATACCTAAAAATCAGATATATACATGGAGAAATCGCCATAATCCACAAGTTCGACCACAATGGCTAGAAAACCATGGGCTCAAGAACGTTCAGACGCCTTCTTATTATTTTCAATGCATGTTTGATGACGGCGTTGTTGAATTATTGGTCAAATATATAAATATTTACGCTGTTCAAAAGAACAGTGACAACGAGTGAAATGAAATGTTTCCTTGCTATACTTCTCTACAGTGGATATTGTTGTAGTTCCCTGAAGCCAATATCTTCAGGGAACTACAACATATCCCTACACATAAGTACTGACAGTACTGAAAGTACTTATGTGTCTACATAAGTACTCACATAAGTACTGAAAGTGATAAATATGCAAAGTTGAGACCACTGTTCAAAATGCTGAACAGAATTTTCCTGGAAATGGCTCCTTTGGAAGAAATGTACAGCATTGATGAGGCTATGGTACCATACTATGGAGGACACAGCTGTAAACAATTTATACGGGGAAAACCTATTTGATGGGGATATAAGTTCTGGGTTGTTGCGACTAGATTGGGATATGTACTATGGTTTGATCCATACCAAGGTCAAACAACAATTATTCCACCGCTTTATGGGCAGTTAGGTTTAGCTGCTGGTGTTATTTTGCGCTTTGCTGACCATTTACAGTTTCGTTTCCCAGGTGCTCCTTGTCACCTTTTCTTTGATAATTTCTTTTCTTCTATAACTCTCGCTACGACAGAATTGATCGTCTAGTGGACTACAATGACGCACAGCTTCGGTGTTCGCTTTATAAAAAAACACAAACTTCACTTGTAAAAAGTGTAAAATCCATTTGCATCCTAAAACATGTTTTGTAATTTACCATAATCCCACATAAAAAGACAAGTAGGCATTTATAACCTTTTAATAGTAATAAAACCTGTTCATAGTAAAAGCTGTTTTTTTATAGAAGATAAGACTGTAATAGATAAATTAATTACTCCATGTATAACCGTAAGCCTAGCCGCTTATTACTACCGATCGTTAAAACGATCCTCATTTTCCGAGTTTTCCAGAAAACTTAGATTTTTTTTGCTATTTTTCTGTGGTAGCTCAATATGACAATGTAACAATATCAAAATATTAGGCTGATACGAGACAAAAAATAGTTTCAGTAACAAGTGGGTTAACAATTACACCGTAAGGGACAAATTTGCCTTACAACAAAATGTCCCTTTTTTTTTTTTTTTTTTTTTTACGTGCGGGAAATCCCCACGGATACCCGCCCCTCCGGAGCCGGAGGGGTGGGTTATGTCGGACTCGAACCGACTAAACCGCACGCCGTCTGTGGGTCGTGGTGCTAGGCCGGAGGTGAGGTTGTCTTGCGACATATCCCTCGCACCCCGGCTGACCCAGGGCCATCCCTTTCGGTCTGGCCCTCCTCGGGAGGTGGGGACCACGCCGTCCCCGACTCAACCCCGGTGTGGGGAGGCGCGCATCGTCCTACGATGCGCGCCGCCGCCGTGGCCTGCTTCTGCTAGGGTGACGGGTGGCTCCACCCGTCACCCTCAGGCCCGCGCTCATGGGGGGCGGAGGTCTGTAAGCGCCCTCCGACGCCCGAGCCGCCTTCGGGCGCGAGCAGCGATGTCAGCGAGTCTCTCTCGCTCACCGCGCCGCGCCCGCTCTGCTGTCTCCTTCGCGAGCATGACCTGCTCGCAGAAAGAGGCGCTGGCCGCCCACGCATCCGCGCAGCGGACCATCGCCGCGAGCAGGGTGGAGAGCGTGAGCACTCTCACCCCCAGGGCCTGCACAAGCTCCCGCCTCGGCGTCTCGAACGCCGGACACTCGGTGAGCGTGTGCAGCCCCGAGTCCACGCTCGCGTCGCAGTGATGGCACTCGGGCGTTGGCTCAATACCCATCAGATGCAGATACCGCCCGAAGTAACCGTGCCCGGTTATCATCTGCGTCTGACGGTACGAGAGGCTCCCGTGTGGCCTCTCTAGCCACTCCCCCATGATGGGCCTTACCGCCGCAATGACGGCGTGCCCTGCGCGTGGTTGCCCAAGTCGTCGCTCCCACTCGGCCACCATGACCTGGTGGAGCCGGGATTTCTCGGCCCGAATGTCCTCGGGCTCGGGATCGAATCCCCGCTCCCGCGCCTCCTTTCGGAACTGGTATAGTGCCGAAAGGGCCCTCGCTTCCAGGATCCACGGTGGCGATCCGGCCAGGAGACTCGCCGCTTCGAAGGATATCGTGCGGTATCCCCTGATGGCCCTGGAGGCCATCGTCCTCTGCGCCGTGCGGAGCAGAGGCAGGAATCTGGCCCCCAGGGTGTCCGCCCACACGGGGCACCCATATAGGGCCATGGACCGCACGACACCCGCGTAGAGTCTCCTGCAGGAGGTCCCTGGGCCCTTCAAGTTGGGCAACAGCCGACTCAGGGCATTCGCCGTGGTGACCAACTTGGGGCGCAGGCTTCGGAGATGTTGTCCGAAGTCCCATCGACCGTCAAGCACGAGCCCCAGGTATTTCAGCTGGGGCTTGATGTCGATGGGAGTGCCTCCCACTGTAAGGCTGGCTCCCGGGCCTGGCCTGCGCCGAGGACCATGAAAGAACATGGCCTCGGACTTGTGCAGAGCCACCTCGAGACCCAGCCGCCGGATCCGCTCGACGACTTGACCAACCGCGGTCGTGGCCCTCAGGGTCGCCTCGCGGTGCGTAGCCCCGCCCACCGTCACCAGCGTGTCGTCCGCATAACACGTGACGGTGGCACCGTACGCGAAGTCACCGCGAAGCACCCAGTCGTAACCGATGTTCCACAGTAACGGCCCCAGGACCGATCCCTGTGGGACACCGCACGACATCTCACGCCTACCGACTCCGGTCGAACTCGGGTAGACGACGGCTCTCTCCGTTAGGTAAGCCCCGACTATGCGGCGGAGGTAGAGAGGCACACCGTGGTACACGAGTGCCTCCCTGATGCAACTCCAGGGCAAGGTGTTGAAGGCGTTGGAGATGTCCAAGGACACCGCCAACATCACCTCACCCCGGGCGACCGCATCCTCCGCCAGAGTCCTCACACGCATGATGGCATCCACAGTGGAACGCCACCGGCGGAACCCAAACTGGGTATTCGCCAGGTCCGGCCCCACTCTAGAGAGATGCTCGACGAGGCGCTTGGCAATTACTCTTTCAAAGAGCTTGCCCACCTCGTCGAGCAGCACTATGGGCCGGTACCCGGACGGCTCGTCCGCCGGGCGTCCCTTCTTGCGGATGAGGACCAGCTTCCCCGTCTTCCACATCTTCGGAAACTGGCCCCGCTCCAAGCATGCGCTGAGGAACCCTCTCAGTCGGGGTTCGAGACCGTCTTCCCCTAGAGCTAGGACCCACGCGCGGCCTGGAATGCCGTCGGGTCCCGGGGCGGTGTTCTTCTTGGCCCTCAGCCTTCGCACCGCCAGCTCTAGTTCTACCCAAGTGACCTCGGGCACGTCGCCGTCAATCACCGCACTGGGCGCCGTAGGCGACCGAGGCGGCGGAGCCATCTGCGGCGGAACATGTTCCGCTCGCGCCGGGAACAGGGAGTCGACCACTCCTCCGAGCAGAGCCGGTTCGAGCACCTGGGTCAGCGGAGGGGCCCGGGGGCGCAGCTTTTCTCTTACCATAAGGTAAGGCCGCCCCCATGGGTCCCGCTCCAGCGTCTCCAGGAGCTCCCGGTAGCAAGCGGCCTTAGACCGCTTGATCTCCGCTCGGAGGGCATTCCGGGCCTCCCTGTATCCCTCGTGAAACAAAATGTCCCTTACGACAGTATTGACATTGTTCTTGTTTGTTTCTAAAAAGTTTTGTATAGTAGCACAGTTTTGGCAAGTTGAGCTTTTCAAAGTCTAAACTGTCCGCTCGTAACCGTATGGTGGTTAAATAATGGAAGGATTGTGAGTCCAAAGCGAGCAGACTACCCCTGTTTAAGATTAGTGCTGTAATCCGAGGATATAGTTATGCAAATTTAGTGAGCTTGTTTTACTTCCTTGTACCCCACTAATCCTATAAATATTGTGAAGGGGAAAGTTAGTAAAGATTTGAATGTATTCACCATGGCTAAGTCATGCATTGTTTGTGGTTTACATGAGTTACATGAGATTTACGTTATTTTTGAGAAAAAAAAGGTCGTTTTGCCTTAGTCTTTCGTTATACTGTGAACCTGAAATTTAAATGGTAAAGTATTCGTAAAAGCTTTTTGGCAGATTAAGTAGAATATAAAACTAGATAACTCAATTTGAGTCTACTTAATCTTCAGACAAAATTCGTAGGTAAACAAATTCTTTGTATGAAACATTTTTTGTCATCGACTGTGCAAAACTCAAATATATAGCCACCCTACTAAACGGTAGCCCTATATATTTTCTTTGTACCTTATCTCTTGAAATAAGAAATACATAAAATCATAATATCTTCAGAGCAGGGAACACATACCCTTTGAAGTAACAAACAACAAAAACATCTCGATGCTATTGATAACATAAGAAGTAGACTTTATTGAAAATACCTTATAATTTTTATAAAGGTCGATAAATTTTACGCAAAAGAGTATTATACACTGGATGTGGCCCGTGGCTCTGCTCGCGTAGGCTTTTGTTACCTTAACCAAACATAGCCTATGTCCTCAAGGTATCATCTAAATCGGTATCAAATTTTATCAAAATTGGATAAGTGAACGAATGAATGAATGAATGAATGATAATCTATTACATGGTGCACAAAGAAAGAACACATTACAATATATGGTAGGTACAGTTTCGTAGCATACATACAATTGGCGGCCTTATCGCACAAGGCAATCTCTTCCAGGCAACCATGGGAGCGAGTGAAAGAGAATATTACCACTACGTTTGAAATCACACTAGAGACAATGCTTATCCTGCTTTGTCTTCTACACTGATGGCACAGAAACTCTCTGCGTTTACTGTAACCACTTACCATCAGGTGGGCCGTGTGCCTGTCTGCCACCTCAGTTGTATAAAAGAAAGAAACAAATGAAGGGGCAGATTCCTAATAATTATTTTTGAATTGTGGTCCATACTAGATATATTATTATATAGGTATTTTATTTTTTTTATAATACGATGCTAAATTAATATATTTTAATATTTGAGCCGGACGATATGTAATAGATAAGTAACAGATATTATAAGGCTATATATACATGATTTACTACATATAATATAGAATACATAGATAAATTTTAGTGAAACAGTTTACTGGTATAAGCTTATATACCTAGCTGAAGTATATTCGCTTTAATTCCAATTTCATACCGAAAACATGAAAGTGGAGTAATTTTTACGTGATTCTACTGAAAACGACGTGTTCTAACATTTTATACATTTTAAACTATTCTATCGTTTCTTAATGCACCACTCTAGTTTGCGTTTGGAGCTAATGCCAAGTTTACCAGACATTTTATGAGTTAATGTTCTATTAATTTTATAACTTCATGTTCTATCATGAAATGTACTTCAGAAACTGTGGGCCCGCAAGAAACAAAAACGAAAGGCCACAGACATATTATTTCATACAGCACGAAACGAAGAAGTTGGCATCGCGAAAGGCCATAAACTAACCATCAACCATAATGTAGTTGCCATATAGATAAAATTACAAAAAATGCAGTATTATAGCAGATTATACACACATGTACATATACATCTAGTCTCTGCATACCACCTTCATTCCAAATGAGACGCAATTTTTTGATCTAAGCATCTTGGCTAATTTAAACATAAAGAATTTTTTTTTTGATCTAAACAAATTACCGTGTTTCTCATACAGAGGGAATGCTCTGACCGCACTGCACCGGGACCCGACGGCATTCCAGGACACGCGTGGGTCCTAGCTCTAGGGGAACACGGTCTCGATCCCCGACTGAGAGGGTTCTTCAACGTATGTCTGGAGCGGGACCAGTTCCCGAACATGTGGAAGACAGAAAAACTGGTCCTCATCCGAAAGGAGGGACTCTCGGTGGACGAGCCGTCCGGGTACCGGCCCATAGTGTTGCTCGACAAGGTGAGCAAGCTCTTTGAAAGAGTTATTCCAAGCGCCTCGTCGAGTACCTCTTTAGGGTGGGGCTGGATCCGGTGGATACCCTGAACATCTCCAACGCGTTTAACACCTTGCCCTGGAATGGCATTAGAGAGGCGCTCGTGTATCACGATCTGTCTCTCTACCTCCGCCGCATAGTTGGGGCGTACTAGCCGTCATCTACCCAAGTGCGACCAGCGTCGGTAGGCGTGAGATGTCGTGCGGCGTTCCGCAGGGATCGATCCTAGGGCCGCTCCTGTGGAACATCAGTTACGACTGGGTGTTTCGCGGTTAGCTCGCGTACGGTACCGTGGTCACGTGTTTTGCGGACGAGATGCTAGTGACGGTGAGCGGAGCTACACACCGCGAAGCGACCCTGAGGGCAATGACTACGGTTGCTTAAGTTGCTGAGTCTCTAGGTGGCTCTGCACAAATCCGAGGCCATGTTCTTTCATGGCCTTCGGCGCAGGCCAGGTTCAGGAGCCAGCCTCATAGTGGGAGACCCTGCCATCGACATCAAGCTCCGGTGAAATACCTGTAGCTCGTACTCGACGGTCGATGGGACTTCAGACAGCATCTCCTAAGTCTGCGCCCCAAATTATTGGTCACAGTGAACGCTCTGACGCGGCTGTTGCCCAACTTGAGCGTTCGGTGGATTCCTGCAGGAGAATTTACGTGGGTATCTTGTGGTCCATGGCCCTATGCGGGTGCCCCGTATGGGCGGACATCTTGGAGGCCAGGTTCATGCCCCTACTGCATACGGCACAGAATACGATACTGCACGATATCCTTCAACGCGGTGAGTGTTCTGGCTGGATCACCACCGTGGATCCTGGAAGCGAGGACCCTTTCGGTACTATATCGGTTCCGAAAGAAGGCGCGGGAGTGAGAGTTCTCACGCTCGTTACCTTGCTCGCGGCGATGGTCCGCTGCGCGGATGGCGGATGGAGGGCGCAGAACGACCCACGTTTGTCGGTTCAAGTCCGACATTACCTCCCCCTCTGACTCCGGAGGGGGTGGGGTATCCTTGGGGACTACCCGCACGTAGAAAAAGGGGGGAATGCTTGGACCAGTGAGCTACCGAGCCACGCTTTGAGAATTCTAAATATTGTTGTCTTACGTCTATCGATAGATGATCCCTAAGATGGTTGTATAGGAGAATTTGAAATGCTCAAGACGTGGCTCGGTAGTTTAGTGGTCAGATAATTCCCCCTATAAGGGACCGGTCGTGGGTTCAAGTCCCATTTGAGCATTTCAATTTTTCTAATCGTTTGAATTGTTAGCATACTTATTGCAGTAAGATTTCATTAAATATGTCTTATATAGATATCTATAGGAACATTGAGGTCTTTTTCGAAAATAGACCTTCCAAATATCAGAAATGCTTCACCAAAGTAATAATATTAATTAATCGATCAAATCAAAACACTCAAAACAAACGAAAAAAAAAAACTCTATTTACTCTTGAACAACTTTTGCAATACAAACATTTTATTAGCATAAATGTCTGTGATGGAACTAGTAAGTTTACTAATCCAGCTACTTTACACAATGCTCCTCGGATATAAGTTTGTCCTCAAGTATTTGCTTAACCCACATAAGAAACTAGAACTCGATCGACAGTTAAATTTCTGTTGAGGGCACATCTACAGCTACAAATATTTATATCTATCTGCGACTTACAACTTAGTATAGTACTTAAGGAAGTTTTTCGCAAATCTGGAGAGGTCCGAATAAAATTTGCCGAACTTTCAGAATAAAGGTCTCAATTCACTGTTATCATTTCCATTACAGCGTTAGTTTTGTATTCAAAGCTAGCTCGGAGCCCGAGGCTCGCTTTCCAATTCTGTCTCTTGATAAACCCGCAATGGCCAAAATAAGCCATTGTGGCAATCGTGGGTGACTTCCGTTCAGCATCCCAAACCCTAGAGCAAATAGGTGTACTGGCTTGAAGATGAAGCGGAATTATGTCCCGTAGACCTTAGTGAGCCCCTTAAACACACGCTTCCACCATTCTCAGTAGAAATCTACAAAATAAAATGCATCGACTGCTAAAATTTCAGTAACATCAAAGGGCTCTACGTTGATGAATCAGCGTGTCAGTGAGTCAGTCGTCAGGACAGGTAATCATATCATTTAATATTTTAATATAGTATGGTATGGTATGGATATTCGCTGCAAACTGAATAACAAAAACTACATCGAGAGTATCATCAAAACAGCCTCGCGTAAACTCGGAGTCCTGAACAGAGTGATACGGTTTTTTACTCCGGAGCAACAGTGTCTTTTATACAAGACACAAATTCGTTCCTGCGTGGGATACTGCTCGCATCTCTGGGATGGATCCGTAAAGTACTTATTAGATGCTCTCGACAGGTTGCAGCGACGTGCGGTCCGCAATTTTGGAAATCCTGAGGTCACGATTACCCACGATGCTCTGCAGATGCGTAGAGATGTTCCTTCCTTGGCAGTATTTTACCGTCTGTACCATGGTGAATGTTCGGATGAGCTATTCCAATTAGTTCGACCCTCTCCTTTCCTATACAGGACAACACGTGCTGGGCATAGATGTCACCCGCATCCGGTGCAGAGTATTCCTTTAACAACCAAGCGGGTCCTTTGTCCCATCATTAAGACCTGGAATTCCTTGCCAGCTCACGTGTTTCACACAGTCCCGGGTCCTTTAAGCGGGGCATGAAAAAGCATCTTATGAGGCCGTCAAGCTGAGTGCCATCATTGTTAACATGGCACATGTATATAATGGTTGCCCTCTTTCCTGAGACTTTGACTTCAGCTTACCATCAGGCGAGGTAAAGTCAAATTGACGTGTCCTACATATAAAAAAAAACTTGTCCCAACAGCTTACTTCTGAATTACCCTTGTAATACAAATATAACAGTATAGCATTGCGTTCATAAAACGGTATGTTTAATTATTTCTTGCAATATATTATATTGCAAGAAATAATTAAACATACCTTTAATTACACAAAAATATTACTATAGTGTTGTGAATGATGAAAAGAAGACCGTATAATAATTAAATACGCTGATTAAATAAGGAATATAAAAAAGAAGCTAGTTATATGTTGATTTTTTTTTACTTGACTGACACAGACAGATAAATACAAAAGGTAACATATTAGTTTTTATATTTTTTAAATAAGAACATTAGCAAACGAAATTATCGAAATTCTAATATTCCCTCTAACCTCTCCAACGAAGCTAAATTGCTTGCGCTAGAAGTGAACTCACGTCAGCAGTGTAATGGCCAGCATTCGAACCCGGGACCTCTCGATCGTAAGGCCGACTTCTTAACCACTAAGTTACCGATGCTCATGAGACGCTAAATGTATAAGTTTGTCGCAAAATGTATGAGACGCTAAATGAGAAAAAACATAATATTAAAAGGTATGTCTGCACAAATGTTCTTCTACCTCTTTAGCCTTTATTTAGTAAAGTGACCTGGCTTACAATTATTATTATTCGTACACTTGCGCATAAACTGGCTCTAAATTCACCAGAATATGGCACTAAGATAAGATAAGATAAATCTTTATTGTACACCAAAGAATTAAAGTACATGTACGGACCGCATTATGAAAAAATGTACAAATGGCGGCTTTATCGCTACAAGCGATCTCTACTTAATGTTATCTATGATCAAACTGTGGCTTTTTGATTGTTATAATTAAATTTAAAATTTCATTGGTTCAGTTGCATTTTTCTTTAAAAAAAGTTTCTATACAAAAAGGTCGTGTTCAATAGTACAAATAAATTTAAATATGAATTACATGCTCATTTCATGCAAATACATATTGAAATAAATAATTTTAACTTGTACATATTTAATAAACAAAAGTTTCAATCAATTAACAATAATACCTTTTGTTTTCTGTGTAAAAACTTTAATTTACTCAATTAGCCCGCGAAGAATTAAAAAAAAGAAACCTCTTTTAGTCTATGGCCGATCAAACAAAAAAAAAAAACTTTATGCTTTTGCGAAAAAAAATTCAAAACACGTTTTCACTCTTGAAATTATTATTACTTATTAATTAAAATGTCTACAAGTACTAGTTACGAAAAAAAGATTTATGTGATTTGAAGCCCTTAACGTTATGGAAAGATTGCTATCTGAAAATTGTTAGTATAAATATCTATTTTACATACATACATACGTACACGCATACAATCACACCTTTGTTCCAGGGCAGGGGGGTTAGGCAGAGGTGCATTAACACCCACATTTCACCAAAGTATTCGGTCCCACGTAATAGGGGGTGAGCATATTGCCGTATTCCGGGCACTATTGTTGACTCGAGCCATGCATCTGAGGCTGAGTCTGGGCTGTACATATCTGTCTGATGTTAAAGTTAATCAGCCCTATCCCTTAGTCGCCTTGTATGACACCACATGGGAAGAAAAGGAGTGACCCAAATTCTACTCTGCCGGGAACTTCGCGGCGTAAATACATACGTAATATACATAGAAACACCCGAATACAAATATTTGCACTGAGCGGGGATCGATTCCACAGAGGCTGTCAAAGAATGTTGAAAAACATCGTATGATACATGTGTATATTCATGATTACCGTCCTCGGCTCTCTTAAGATCCTCACGTTACGGCTCGGGTCTCAATGACGCCTCAGCGGTAATCACCAACTTTACACACTAGTACTGTAATCACCCCGAGGAGGGCCAGACCGAAAGGGATGGCCCTGGGTCAGCCGGGGTGCGAGGGATATGTCGCAAGACAACCTCACCTTCGGCCTAGCACCACGACCCACAGACGGCGTGCGGTTTAGTCGGTTCGAGTCCGACATAACCCACCCCTCCGGCTCCGGAGGGGCGGGTATCCGTGGGGATTTCCCGCACGTAAAAAAAAAAAAAAAAAAAAAAAAGTACTGTAATCACAATACTGAACTATAATCTAAAAATACATGCTATAAATTAGTTGCAAGATATGCTGCATTGGACAAATACCTTTAGACACAAGTTAGTAATGGCCTTTACCGGGATTTGTTTTCAACTTTCTCCATAAGTAAAAAGAACCCATGACCTTGTACCGACTGATTTGCAAATCATTCAATCTTAGACGAAGGTTCACTTACAAAGCGTCTTATTCAATTACAAATTAATGGTATAACTATGAGTGATCAATTTCTTACCAATATGCGTACTACTGGTCTGCATATAAGAAATAAGAAATTTCATACATAAATACATATTCTTACGCCAGTAAAGTGGTAGGCAGAGGTACATAAACACCCACATTTCGCCAACTATGATTTTCGGTTTATGTAATAGGAATCAATTAATAGGGGCAAGCCTATTGCCGCCAAGCGAGCACTTAGGTATAGGCTATATGTTTACTGTCGGATGTAGAGCAGCCTTATCCCTTATTCACCTTTTACTACTTTTGTGACGGAAAAGTTCAGGTCATGAAATACTACTATTACTACTGCTTCTACTGCTACTACAACATCTGCTAACTTAGTAGTTAGAAAATCGTATTAGTTTTTTTTTTACGTGCGGGGTATCCCCGCGGTTACCCCGGGGATACATAACCTCCCCCTTCGGAGCCGAAGGGGAGGATATGTCGGCCTCCAACCGACTAAAGGTGTGCTAGGCCGAAGGTGAGGTTGTCTCTTGACATATCCCTCGCACCCCAGTTGACCCAGGGCCATTCCTCTCGGTCTGGCCCTCCTCGGGAGGGGGGACCACGTGGTCCCCGACTCACCCACGGTATGGGGGGGGGGGGGCGCATCGTCCTACGATGCGCGCCGCCGCCGTGGCCTGCTTCTGCTAGGGTGACGAGCGGGTCCACCCGTCACCCTCAGGCCCGCGCTCATGGGGGGCGGAGGAAAATCGTATTAGTAAAGCTCAATGAAACGGCAATTTTATAAAAAAAAAACACTTTTTTGTTTTTTCTGTACTGATGTTTTTTTTTTATAAAATTGTCGTTTCATTGGCCTTTCTAATACGATGGAGAATACAATACAAAATAAAAGGACTTAAAAAATTTTTTTTTCCTCAAATCGAAAAAAAAAGCCAATATATAGTGTACCCGGAGTACTGCCAGGGGCCTTTGGCTTAGGGAGCGTTCCTCTTACATCCATTATAGGTAGAAGTATTAGTCTACTTCTACGTCAAACTGATGAATGATGACCCTCCTTCCAGAGACCTTGTCTTAAGCTTACCATCAGGTGATTTGAAGTCATATTGACGTGTAATATAAATATTTAAAAAATGCTCAACTTTTTATAACTGTGCTGTGTACAGGTTGTGGAATGAACTTCCTGCCGTGGTTTTCCCAAGCGACTACAATATGGGGTTCTTCGAGAAGGGTATCTATAGGGTCGGTAAGAAGGGTATCTATAGGGTCGGTATAGAAGGTATCTACAGGGTCGGTAGCACGATTGTGATGACCCTGGTGTTGCAAACGTCCATAGGCCACGGTAACCACTTCCCGTCAGATGGGCCGTGTGCTTGTCTGCCATCTAAGTGGCATAAACAAAAAAGATAATATTACAAAAAAGGCGTGCTATACATACATGACGGGGTTCAAAATTTATCAACTCATTTTATGATATGAGTAATAAAGTTCCCGGCAGAATAGAATTTGGGCCACCCAATCTCTACAAGGCGACTAAGGGATGGGCTATTTAACATCAGACAGATATGTACAGCCCAGACTCAGCCTCAAATTCATGGCTCGAGTCAACAATAGTGCCTGAAATACGGCAATAGGCTCACCCCCTATAACGAGGGACTGAATACAACGATTGATGAAATGTGGGTGTTAATCCACCTCTGCCTAACCCTCTGGGGATAAAGGTGTGATTATATGTATGTATGTATGTAGTAGTATATAGTTGATGAAAATTTTGAAATTCAAAAGGTCATTGGATAGAGTTCATGTGAAGGTAAAGTTTCAGATCTTTTTTGACCTTATAGAAACACAATTTTAACAACCATGTATAAGAGTTATAAGCTGACAGCGGTAATAAATCATACATCAAACCTAGCTCCAAAAATATCACATCACTATGAAATACGCATTCATCTATAGGACAATAAATCACTCGCTATGAACACGAATTTCAGCATTATTTGACATTTATTGAATGCCGCGATTGACATGATACTTATCTATCTATCTCTTTTTGTTATTTAAGTTTTTGTCTTCATTACTTGGTGTTTAAAATGGGAATGGTCTTCTTCCTGGTAAAGGTAAAAACTTATTATTCTAAACAAAATATTCACGAGCTGGTTAGACCTTTAATTACAACGGTTACAATAGTGAAAGTGTTAAACACTTTCACTGTTATTATTAGTTGTCATTTTGATGTTCTGATTTCTTTAAGTATGAAGACGTCACGCTTAAAGTAAACTCGTCCTGGAGGATTGCTCTTCATAACATTATAGCACTTGGTTTGAAAAAAACTATTTACAGTCTACAAATACTTAAGTCACACATGTCCCTAGCTATTGACTAAGGTAGACTAGATGCGCCATTATAGAACTGTGTCAAGCAACGGTCTGCAATCGGTTAATTTTAAAGTTATTACTATATTATACATACTGGCAATAGCGTCTCCGTTGGATACAAGCAGAAGGGAAAGCCAAAGAAGTTCTTGCTTGACGTCGTGGAGGGTGACATGCGCGCAAATCGCCTCACTACCATGGATGCTCAAGATTATGCGAAGTCGGGGAAGAAGAGCCGGAAGGCAGACCCTGACCTTGCAACACCTTGGCCTCGTATACAATCAGGAAAATCATCTCCTTGAATATGATGATGATTACTATATCTGTACATCGAGAAGATAAACACTGGCCATTCTCTGGCACTGGTTTCCCTGTAGAGACTAGGTGGTTCCACGACAGTCACTGCCGTATAATCTAACTAAACCCAATCATGGGAAGAAGGTACAATGAGAGGCGGGACTACAGTGCAAGTTTAGGTACAACCGGAATCGGTGACACAGATTATCACATTATGCAGTTTATTCTGGCCACTCTTATCTCTCCCTGTCTCCTTTTTAATTGGGTTAAACTCGCATATACTAAACCAACTCGTATTTAGTGTCCTAAAAGCTGGCTTTAGTTGTAAAAATAATATAATTCTATTTGTATACAAAGGGTATAAAGAAGAGGTATAACAGAAGAAAGGTACAAAGTTGTTTTCGTAAAAAAATATTGGGATACTTATTTTTTTTCCCTTCCTATTGAATCTTATCAGACAAGAAGCCACACACAATGCTTTGAGACAATCCTTGTTAGGTTCCACGAAAAAGGAAAAATATTAACGATATTTCGTTTTTTCTTAAAATGTAACATTCTGGAATTCCTTCTGGTCTAAATAAAAAAATAATACATTTGATTTTTTTTTTCATTTTTATCCATTTTAAACGATGGCAGATAGGCAACGGTCAAGTTAGGAGTGAATTTGCAACCGGGTTAGTGTGTAGTTATAAACGGAAAATAACTTATGTTTAAAACAGAAATAGATGAACTATTTCAATTCACTTTTATTTCAACTAAGTTTCGCTTCAAAAACCTTTTAGGCAACAATTAATGGATTCATTCCATTTTTAATTATTCCCACCAGATTTGAATTTGAAAATAGCATTCAAATGGGCTGAAGGCTTTTGTTTTTAAATTAAATCAGACGCCATTTCATTAATATTGACTATACTGAAATTTCAAATGGACTGACGACCTGAAAACGGTAGCTGAGAGCTGTGGACGTGATTACATTGGGAGAGGCCTATGTCCAGCTGTAAATTGTGAACGGCAAATTGGGAATCCATTGTTACTTAAATTTTAAGTTTTCTAGTCGGCAAATAGGAAAGGACCACAATCCAAAATAACCTGCTAATGAAAAGTTCAATCCTTCTTTTGTATGCTCTACTTCAGATGAATTCTTCAGAAGACCAACAAACCCACTTCTTCTGACCCCCCAACGTCAGTAGGAAAGATTGCGTAAGAGCTGAAGACAGATGAATCTGCCAATTAACAGATGATCGGTTGGCAATCGTTGTTGGATTCGTCTCCGAAGATTTCATACTGAACAACTTCATTTTTTATCATTCGATTTCATACAGGGACTAGCTACTTGTGAAATCGCCTATATCTCACACGCTGCTAGTCTGGCCTTTCGTAAATGTATAACCCCACTTTTTCGATTAGTTTCAAACTTTTAGACTATTCAATGAAATAATGCCCCTATCGTATCCAAAATGACAAACCATTAGCGAACAACAAACTTTTGGCGTAGTATTTAATAAATAAATAATAAATATTTGTTTATTATCAATAAGCAAAATACAGTTTGTCTATCTCTATCAAACATTAAAGCACTAAATAATATTTAACATACACATTTTTTTGAGACTGAGTGAACTTCAGTGCCTGTGCTAGTATTATATTAACTGTGGCACAGTGCGCCTTCCTCGTACAGATTCATACTACTTATGCATTTGAAATATCTATATCCAAACATAATTAGTTCATTCCTAGCTTACAATAAACTTTGAAGTTACGTTACTTACTCAACTAATTAAGATGAAGCAAACGGGCTCGCTAGTGCGACATCGCAGTAGAATCTAAATGACAGTTCAAATTTGTGAAACTTAACCGACGTCCGAGAAAATTTACGGCAGTAAAAACTCTCGAAGCTCGTTAAGTATCCATTAATTTTTAGGTGGAGAAAGTCGAGTTTGAGGTTTTTATGTACCTAGTTATTCGCTGTTTAACTTAACATTACCCCTATTTGAACCCTTTTTTGCAATAAAAAGTAGCTTATGTCCTTTTACAAGCTCCGTGTCGTTCATCTTTGTACCAAATTTTATTAAGAGCGGTCCAGTGGTTTACACGTGAATGCGTTACAGACAAACAGAGCTACATTCGTATTAGAATTTTAATCGTTTGTTAGGATTTCGACACCTATAAATGACGTTACAAAGTATTGATAACAGTGAGAAGGTTAACTGTAGTCCTCGTGGTCAAACGTACCCTGAACATCGGGTCTTAATTGAGTCATCTACCTATATTCACATAAATTTGTGCGTCTGTGATCAGATTTATAGCCCAGATTATGTAATATAGTGAGTAGATTGGTTTAATGTGAGTATTTACGGGTTTGGATGCGCTACCTTCGAATGATGAATGAGTATCTACATAGTTGTAATTATGATGGGCCATTTTGTAGTTTGAAGTTAACTTATGGAGCCTTATATTCAATTATGTGAGAACAAATAAAAGCAATGGCACTTCGTAGTGGCAGTTGAAGTGAAAACTTGGGCAATAAATGTATATGTCACAGCCAACTAGCTTAATCAGCCGTTTAATTAACTGCCTAGGCTGTTAACAAAACGGCGCCATTCAATGAACGGCCAGAATGATATTCAGTCGTAACGTTAACTATTAATAATATAGCTGGCTAGTTTTTAGGCCATTTTTAAGATAGGGCACCACTCTGAATAAAGATAGAAAATAACATACATACATACATGTAACTCACGCCTGTAAAAATCCCCGAGGGAGTAGGCAGAGATGTATTCACAGAAAATTTGTGATAGCTTTATTGTGAAAGCTGCACAATCTGATTTGGATAGGTTAGGTTAGAAGGCTAATGCGCCTATGAATAGCCTTAAGCATATAAGCCTTCAGGCTTCGTAGTTATTTTTTTATAACCATGCAGAAAAAAGTCATTTTCATAGCCGTTTAATCAAATAACTGAAACTCATTTAGGCCGCTAATTGAACAGTATCATTAAATAAAGAGCTTAGGCATTTAATTGAACGATTAAGCAAGTTGGCTGCGACATAATTATAAACTTGTATGTATTTGTTTGTACTTAATCTCAATAATTCCCAAAAACGATATCAATAGTATTGTTTTCTTTAGGGAGTTCCTGGTTGCATTCAACTTCGAAGTTCGAGATGAGTCTACCCCTTCTCCTACTCTTTTATATTAATCTCAAACGACTTTTATAGGAGCGACGACGAGGGGAAGGTTATGTCGGAGTGTATGTTCAGTCTATCCATACTAATATTTTAAATGGGAAAGTGTTTGTATGTGTCTGTTTGTTCGTCTTTCACGCCTAAACCACTGAACCGATTTTGATTAAATTTGGTATAAGGTAGATTGGACTTAGATTGAGAAGGACATAGGCTGTTTGGTCTCCATAATCCACATCCACGCGGGCGGAGCCGCAGGCAAAGGTAGTATGAAATATTGCCATGTACTAAAAATTATTTTTCAACGCTAACGATCGATATCGTTTGGGCGGAAAACATTGAAACAAATGTTCCGATACATCGCTCACGCTGACACGGAGCGACTGTCATTCATCACAGGTAATTTATTACGAGCATTGAAGGTTATAATGTGGTGCTGCCATTCATTCACGCGTTCGGTTAACCTGTACTACTAATAGAATGTATAAACATTTTACTTTTATAAATTTATGAAGTATAAGTTCAAGTGGATGATAATTTTCTACTAGTTATATGATAATAATTTATTTAGGTTTGAGGAAGTAGGACACGACGGTATTTCCGTCCCAAATGAGCAGTGCGACTGGGGAAGTATATTCCGCAAATACCGCGACCTTAATAACCTTTTGCTGTGTTACCGGCGGTGAGTAGGGTAGCCAGAGTGCACTGAAGAATTTTCGTGCTATCGGTGTGAAGGCCAAAGGCTTATTCAGCTTTGTCTTCTACATTGACCGCACAGAAACTCTCTGTTCTTACAGGTTCGGCAGCACGAGTTTGACTCCCCTGGTGTTGCACACGTTCATAGGCCACGGTGACTCCTTTCTTCTTTTAAATGGTATAAAAATGATTTCCTCTTTTTTCAATGCGATCTAAAACAATGACATACTCAAATGCTAAAGTATTAATCAAGTTGCTAAAAATATATAGGACTCGGGGCTGCACACGCTCACCGAGTGTCCGGCTTGGGAGACACCGAGGCGGGAGCTCGTGACGGCCCTAGGGGTGAGAGTGCTCACGCGGCGCGATGAGGGAGACAGACTCGGGGACATTACTCCCCGCATTCGTAGACGGCTCGGGTTTTGGAGGGCGCAGAACGACCTCCGCCCCCCATGAGCGCGAGCCTGAGGGTGACGGGTGGAGCCGCTCGTCACCCTAGCTGAAGCAGGCCACGGTGGCGGCGCGCATCACTTCCCATACCGGGGGCGAGTCGAGGACCGCATGGTGTCCCCTCCTGAGGAGGGCCAGACCGAAACGGATGGCCCTGGGTCAGCCGGGGTGCGAGGGATATGTCATCGACAACCTCACCTTCGGTCTAGCACAACGACCCACAGACAGCGTGCGGTTTAGTCGGTTCGAGTCCGACATAACCTCCCCACGGATACCCCACTCCGGAGCCGGAGGGAGGTATCCGTGGGGATTTCCCGTACGTCAAAAAAAGGTAACCATTACAAAAATAGTTATTCGTCAACATAACTAGTTTCACGAACTGAATCACTAAATAAATCTGGTATCATTTGAAACAGAGCACGTAAGGTAGCTTTCCGCCGTCTGTTCCACCAGAGCACCATTTGTAACACCCACTTGACAAGTGCACACTGCGGAAAATCGCACTAAACGGCATCGATGCGTTTGCCATAAATCCCCACAATAGTGTCTGATAGTGAAGTTAAAATGGTATCCGTTACGAAAACTAAAAAAGTTGACCTAAAAAACGTTTTTCAGTTTGACAATTACTGATTTAATGTTTGCCCAACTGTGGAGAAGTCAAAAAGGAGGGTTGTGTGTATAATATTATGTACAGTCGACAAAGGAAATACGGTTGCACCTTTGCACACAACTTTATATGTCGAGGTGCAAACATATCTCCTTTGCTGAATGAACCTGTCTACTTTCTTTGAGGAAGTATTGGTTTTGTTGCTATAATCTTCAAGCATAAGTCATTATCATCATCCTCGCGTTGGTTAGCTTCCGAGGCTTTCCTTTCACCTCTAGCACAAAATCAGCTAATTCTTAGGCAATTTTTGAAGTGAAAACTTCTTTAGCGGCGTTGGATGGGTGTAAAATGTTAAGGAAGCGTCAGGATTAGTTGACCTTTGAACCATAACCGACGACTGACGTCATACAAGATTCGGTAAAGACTATCTATTTTGCAATTTACCATAGATAGCGTTGTAGCTTAAACGGTAAGCACTTCGACTGTAAGTCCTTATAGCTTCAGATAGTATCGGGTTCAAACCACCTGGCCTTCTGAAACTTTTTGTGATTATTTTTTCTTTTTGTAATTTTTTACTTTTTATGATATTTTTTTATTTCTGTAATTTATTACTTTTTGTGTTTATTATTTCTTTTCATAATTAATTAATTTCTTCTGACAGAAAATTTGCAGAAAATAAGTGAGAGGTTCTATGATTAGCGCTATATTATAGGTATGGTATGGTATGTTCTTTTTTATCTTTTTCTATGTATATAACGAAGAAAGAAAAAAAGAAAATGTTTTCACTTCTGCCGGCACTCCCAGAGTGCAACCCGTCTTTTTTTTTTGTTCAGCTCCTTCTTCTTCATACTATCGTTAATTCTAATCGCATTCGAAGCTTTTCAACTTGGATTCTGGGGTCCGCTTTTACTAGTCTAATTTCAGTTTCACTGAAATTCGATATTTTCCGTGAAGCGACTGCCATCTGACTTCCACAACCCAAAGGCGATATCGGAGCATTGCAGCTAGACCAGATGTTGGATTTTTGAGGACTCCGACTACCCGTAACGACTGCTATAGATGTTTGTGTGGCAACTAGGACCGTCGGCTTAACGTGCTCTCCGAGGGACGACCAGACCAATGCAAATACCTATGCATCCATGCAGACAAATATTTGCACTGAGCGGGGATCGAACCTGCACCTCCTGCGTAGCGGCCGCGTTCACTACCGTTACGCCACGGAGGCTATCATTACGGTTCGGCTAATTTAGCTTATATGGGACTTCCGTCTTCCTAACAGAAAAGTCCGTAATAGAACCTCATCCATCAATTAGTAGGTGTATCGGATTACAGGTGAGGTTGCTTTTGGGACTTGAAACTGCTGTACATTATTTATATTTTATTAAATTAGTACCCAGAAACAACCTAAAAGTAGATACTAATATTAAAAATGCGAAAGTAACTCTCTCTGTCTGTCACACTTCCACGCCTAATTCACAGAATTGATTTAGACGCAATTTCGTACGGATTTAGATTAGGCTATGTTTGATCGCGGTAATTGACATTCACGCGGGCGGAGCAATAGCTAGTAATCTTTATACAATTAAAGACTTTAATCTGTGCCTGAGTGTCATCATCTTATCAGCCGCACATAGTCCACTGTTGAATATATAGGCCTCTCCTATAGACTTTCAGAACGACCTATCTAAAGCAGCCCGCATCCAGCGCTTCCCGGCGAACTTGATGAGGTCGTCCTTCCACCTGGCCGTTGGGCGTCCTACACCTCGTTTACGCGGTCTGTACGCGGTCGCCATTCCAGAATTTTTGTCCTCCATCGGCCATAATCTGTTCTGCGCGCTATGTGGCCCGCCCACTTTGCCACTTCAACGAGCTAAATACGGAAAACAACATTTCTGACGCGATCACGTAGGTAAATACCAAGCATAGCCCTCTTCATAGCTCGTCGAGTGTGCCTGATTGTGCATTTATTATATTACACCATTACTATAAAACTGGGTTTAGTAGAATCGGTTTCAGTACAGAATAAAGATTTTCAGAAGAAGAGAATGCTATTCCGTTGACAAATAAATATTTTTTCATAACAATGGAGATTGAAAAGGATAAACTCACGAATGAATATTTTCATATTTCAGTTTAGGGATGTATTGTATGACACCGTGCTATTTAGATCCATACAAAGCATAGCTGAATTATAGACCATTTAAATACATTATTTTATTTGTACATTCCTACATGAAACATAGAAACTAATTAATATATCCCGATGGAATAATAAATTCACCTTAAAACAACTTTATCAATTGAAGCACCTTTTTATTGCTGCAGTATATCTTGTAGCTTTGTTTCGATTTAATTGATTTGCAAAGTACAAAACATGTGAGATGAAACTATGAACAAAAGTAAACCTAATAAGTCTTTAGATACAGAAGTGTTTAAATACTTTTGCACTGTGTGGCTCCAGTACAGCACATTTTGACAGTGACTATATACTCAGGCGGGATTTGAACCTGCGACCCGTTCCTTACTGCGGAAATACTATGACCACTGAGCTCCGAGCCAACCGAGGCTCGCCTTAAGCGTTCCAAATTCTCTTATATGATACGACGGACGAATCACTTTGTCTATACTTACTCGATCTGAATAGTGTTAGTATGCTTATAAAATAGCTTTAAAATTTCATTCAAGTGTATATTCACACCTGTAAACTGATCCCCTTATGCTAATCACAGATGTCACCCGCCTGAATCAACACGCTTATTGATGGCGTCTTCCTCGGCTCCAAATTGCATAAATCGTCTTAAATATCTTGGCACAATACTGCGACGTCACAAACTTGGTACGTCAGTTTCGGCACGAGATGCATATAGGCACAAATATGGGTCAAATGACTATACTATTATTTTGTTTTCTAAATAAAGACTTATACTGTTTCACATTATATTATTTCTTAACTTTACTGGTTGCGTCATGGCCATGGCATACTCAATATATATGTATATAGTTATTTTTTCATTTATTATTAGTTACAATTTTCTTATTCTATGTTAGTAATATTATAAGTATTGTAACTCGGGACAATTGAAGAAAAACACTTAATATTGTAGAGGAATACGTTTACTCGTTCTATTCACAATCAAACATGGCGTCCCCCCTTATCTGTTGTGTTGCCAGTCTCACTGGTGTTGCCAGTCATACATAACACCTCCCCCATAAGTTAAATCAGTCTTTTAGCTAATTCTAATCACAACTATAGTCTATAAATCACTTTCAGTTCAAGAGATAATTATTGTCCGTACCACTGTTTTAATCACTTTAGTTCTATCACAGCCTAATAGCTTCTTTATTTATTTGTTCACTTGTAATCACTTTTATTTATTCTAACTCACACATATATTAACATTTCAGAGCTCATAGTTTACACTCCAATTATATCAGGCCATTCTTCAGGTGGAGGAATGACTATTTCACTGTCACTTCCATTATCGTCTGTTTGGTTTTGTTTTGTTCCAGGTGCTCGTGAGCGCAACATCTGGTCCACATGTCTGCGGTGTCTTGATCCATCTGTCCCTATCACCACATATACTCCGGGAGCCACCATCTTTTCTACCACCCCTCTCATCCATTTTATATTATTGTTGTATATCCTGAATAAAACATGATCTTTGTCACTAAATGTTTTCTTTGTATTTCTCCTTTCTTCTCCTTCATCTGTGTCTGTGATTGAGTAGTCTAAGTCTGGGTGTAGTTGACTGAGTATTGTTCTGTATCGCCTACCATTAAGGAGTTCAGCTGGGGACTTGTTTGTCACTGAGTTTGGGACAGTACGCATTTGAAATAGCATCCGCGCTATTCGCTCTGGCCACGGTTGTTGGGATTGTTTTTTTAACTTCATCTTAATGGTCTGTATTGTTCGCTCTACTTGGCCATTGGTGGCCGGGTGATAGGGTGCTCCAGTCAAATGTTTAATATTGTTCCGTTGTGTGAATTCTTGAAATTCCTTGCTGGTGAATGCCAGGCCGTTGTCCGAAACTATTATTTCAGGCAGCCCATGGTCTGCGAAAGTGCGTCTTAGGATGTCTATCACGGTTTTGCTAGACATTGATGGAATCATCTCGACTACTGGCCATTTGCTGTAAGCATCCACTACTACCAGAAATGTTTTTTCCATGAATGGCCCCATGAAATCAATGTGTATTCTGGACCAGGGCCGTGTTTCTGGTGTCCAGGTGTGTTGCGTCTCTGGTGGGTTGTTCCTATTAAGTTGACAAGCGTCACATTCACTTATCATCTTTTCTATGTCTTCGTTCAGGGAGGGAAACCATAGGTAAGCTCTAGCCATTCTTTTAGTCTGGATCATGCCATCGTGGCCTTCATGAAGTGCTTTCAACACTTTTTTTTGCAATGTTGTGGGTATTACAACCCTGTTGGCCCACATGATACATTCTTTGTTCAGTGACAAGTCGTTTCTCTTCCTGTGGAATGGCTCTAATTCTTCTTCTGTTTTATCTGGCCAGCCATGCAATAACAAGTTTTTTACTTTTCTAAGGATTGGGTCTTTGTCTGTTTCTTTAGCTAGTAACTTGGATGTTATTCCCATCATTTCTGTTTGTTCTAGCAGAAACACCTCTTCTTCCTTCTCTTCTTCGTTGCTTGGTGAGGGAAACCTGCTTAAACTGTCTGCATTCCCCATGTCCTTCCCTGCTCTGTATTGAATATTGTAGTCAAATGTGTTTAATGTTAGTGCCCATCGGAGCATCCTTGATGAGATTATCTCAGGTATGGGTTTGCTGCGGCCAAATATGCCTAGCAGGGGCTTGTGGTCTGTGTATATTGTAAATTTGCGGCCCATCAAATACTGCCTAAACTTTTTCAGACCAAACATTATGGCTAAAGCCTCTTTGTCTATCTGAGCATACCTGCGTTCATGCTCTTGCAGGGTTCGGGAACCCATGATCACTGGTTTCTCTGTACCATCTTCCATCTTGTGAGCCAGGACAGCACCCACTCCATACTCACTGGCATCACATATGAGCACCAGTTCTTTTTGCAGGCTATAGTGAGTTAGTGTCAGGTCTGATGTCAAAAGCGCTTTCGCCTTCTCGAATGCTTCTAGCTCGACTTTCCCCCATTGCCATTCCACATTCTCTTTCAACAGTTTGTACAGTGGTTGTAAGACTGCTGCCTTCTCTTTAATGAAGCGCTCATAAAAGTTGTACAACCCTAGAAATGCCTTGAGGGATTTCTTGTCTTTGGGTGCAGGTTTGTCTGCAATCTCTTGTATTTTCTCCTTCATTGGGTGTACTCCATCTCCATCTATTTTATAGCCCAAAAACTGCACCTTCCTTTCTGCGAAAACACACTTCTTTTTGTTCAGTTTTAACCCGACTTCATCGAGCCTATTGAGTACTAACTCCAGTCTTCCATCGTGTTCTTCAAGGGTAGTGCCACTGACCACTACATCGTCGAGCAGACAAGCCACTCCATCGACCCCGGCTAGCAGTGCTGACATAATTCTTTGGAATATGGCTGTGGCTGCATTTATGCCGAAGGCTAGCCTGTTCATACGCATTAATCCGAGCGGTGTGTTCAGTGTTAACACTTCTGCTGTCTCATTATCTACTTTGAGTTGGAAATATGCATGTTTTAAATCGAGCTTGGTGAAGTATTTGCTTCCTGACAGCTGAAAGAAAGCTTCGTTTGCGGTAGGTAATGGGTAGCTGTCCGCTTCACATGCTTTGTTGACAGTGCTCCGGTAGTCACCACACAATCTCAATGATCCATCTGGCTTTGGCACTATGCATATGGGAGTTGCCCATTGTGATGTCTTCACTGGAGTGATTATCTTGTCTTCAATCATTCTATTTATTTCCTGGTTCACTTTTTCTTTGAGTGGAAAGGGCACTGGTCTAGCTTTCAGGAATATTGGTACAGCTCCGTCTCTGAGCTTGATTCCCACTGGCGGTCCTTTGTACTCATCCATTTTCTCACTGAACAGGTTGGGAAATTTGTTTGTAATTTCCTCTTCGCTTAGCGAATTCACCCCTTGTACTGAAATCCCCAATGTTTCAAACCATGCCCTTCCTAATAGTGCTGGTCCCTGCCCGCAGCTCACCAATAGGGGCAGGACTGTTTCTATTCCATTGTATTCAACCTTGACCGTTGTTTCGCCTTTGACCTTCAAAACATCATTTGTCCATGTTGTTAGTTTGTTTTCGTATTTTTTCAGGTCTCCAGGGAAAGCGTCACGATGTTGCAGGTACACGCGATGCGGTAAGATTGAACGGGAAGCTCCGGAATCCACTTCCATACTAACGGGCACGCCGTTGATGGTTACTTCCACCATGTAAGGTTTAACGCGCTCTACACCGGCGGGGCTCAGTGCGTATATTCCGTGGTTATCTTCACTTTCTGACTCCGTGATTACATTTTCAAGTGTTGACATGCACTCGTTGCACTTGTTTACACTGTTTTTTTGTTGCTTCAGATTGTTATTTTGTTTTTCTTTGCACGCCCACTTTGTGTGCCCTTTTTTTTTACAGGCGTGGCATGTTGCATTCCGGTATCTGCATTTCGACAGATGTCGTTTCGCGCAGTGCTCACACTGTTTGATGTTGATTGCGTTTACTTCCATTGGTTCGCACGAATTTCCATTTGTACCATTGTTGTTTATATTGTTCTGTGTGCCGCCATGATGGTTACTAGAACTGTTTGTTCCGTACTGTGTCTCCGGTTTTCCATGTTGTAATGCTTCCAGGTTAATAGCACGCTGTAAAACTGCGTCGTATGTCATTTCTTGAAATTTCATTTTCAGCAGTTCTCTCCTGATGCTTTCACTGTGTAGTCCGAGTATCAATTGTTCTATTATGCGTCTCTGTAGTGACTGGAACGCGCACCGTGAACCTATATCATGTAACGCCGCTACATATGTTGTTAGGTGTTCGTTGCTTTTTTGTTTCCTCGCATAGAATTTTTGCGTTTCCAAGATAGGATGTGGTCTTGGTATGAAGAACTTATCGATCACTGCGATTATTTCGTCGAATGAAACTTCACTTGGTTTGTTCGGTGAAAGTAACGACACGATTAGGTTGAATGCTTGTTTCCCGCACTGTGATAGAAACAATGCTCTTTTTTGCTCATTATTTAGTGGCCCTGCCGCTTCTAACGCAAAATACAACTGTTCTTTGTAGTTGCACCAGTTGTCACTGTTTGGGTCGAAAACCCCCGGCAAAATCATGCCGGCAATTCCTGCGGCTGCCATTGTTTGTTTTACTCGTCGCCACTATTGTAACTCGGGACAATTGAAGAAAAACACTTAATATTGTAGAGGAATACGTTTACTCGTTCTATTCACAATCAAACATGGCGTCCCCCCTTATCTGTTGTGTTGCCAGTCTCACTGGTGTTGCCAGTCATACATAACAATAAGCAAGCGTGAATGTTTATAAACCGTGTAGGTAATAGGGGTTAAAGTATGAAATTGCCGTTTCATTGTAATAGGTACTTCGAATTGACATAGAACCTTCATGGTTTGAGATTTTTGAGTGAAACTTTTTCCACATGGTACCTATGTAGTTCTTCATTTAAAAATGTGCAACATTCGATTATCGACTTTCAGTTGTTTTTTTTATTCAGCTTAGACAAGAAAGATGGATACTTCGAAAATTCGAGTGATTTTTGTATACGAGTTCCGACGCGGAACTAACGCGGCTGAAACAGCTCGCAATATCAATGTTGCGTTTGGAGAGGGGACTGCTAATGACCGCACCGTGCGATTTTGGTTTAAACGCTTTCGTGATGGAAACTTTGATTTGAAGAACGAACCACGAGGAAGGCCGTCCACACAGGTGAATAACAATGAATTGAAAGACATGGTGGAAGCCGATCCGAGCCAAACTACCCAGAAATTAGCTGCATGGTTTAACGTTACCTTACCAACAATATTGACTCATTTGCGTCAAATCAATAAAATAAAAAAATGTGAAAAATGGGTCCCTCATGATTTGACTGATCTGCAGAAAGAAATGCGTGTTGAAACTTGTGTTGCCTTGTTGAATCGATACAGAAATGAAGGAATATTGGATCGAATTGTGACATGTGATGAAAAGTGGATTCTTTACGATAACCGTAAGCGAAAAATGCAATGGCTGACCCCAGGTGAAACGCCACAACAGTGTCCTAAAGCAAAGCTTACCAATAAAAAGGTAATGGTAACTGTTTGGTGGTCTCAGCATGGTGTTATTCACTATAGCTTTCTACGATCTGGTCAAGCAATAACGGCAGATGTCTACTGTGCCGAACTCCGAACAATGATAGCAAAACTAGCAGTGAAACAGCCCCGACTCATGAATCGATCTTCACCATTATTGCTCCATGATAACGCGAGACCTCATACAGCACGAGAAACCGTTTTAACTCTACAGGAACTGCAATTAGAAACTATCCGTCACCCTCCGTATTCGCCAGACCTTGCTCCAACAGACTACCATTTTTTTCGTGATTTGGACAATTTTCTATGTGATAAAAAGTTTTCTTCTCAGGAGGCAGTACAAAATGCTTTCACACAGTTTGTCGAATCTAGATCACCAGAGTTCTATCGCAAAGGCATAAATGACCTTCCTACTAGATGGCAGCAATGTATAGATAATAATGGTAATTATTTTGATTAAATAAATACGTTAAATTTAAAAAAAAAAACGAATTTCAATTTGTCAGTACAAATCGGCAATTTCATACTTTAACCCCTAATATTTTATCAATCACTAATAGTTACCACCAGAGATGTGGAGAGCCTGCAGCAGTGATTAATATATGTACAGTCTAGTCAACGCTATACACGCCAGAATGCTGTTATTGAAACTGTCATAAATATTTAAATAAAAATTTAAAGCAATTTGCTTACTATTCAAATCGATTTACAATGGAAAAAGTACAGTTCCTTACAGTGCTTATGGGCGTCTGCACACTCGTGCTGCCGACTCTTCATGAACAGAGTTTCTGTACCGTTAGTGCACAAGACAAAGCAGGACAAGCCTTTGGTCTTCCCACTGATGGCACAAAAACTCTCCAGTGAGCTCTACTGTCTGACCTTCCAACTCCGACACCTAAACTCCATGGCTGAGTCTTTGGCAGTGTACTAGCTTGCAGATTAGATTTTGCTACCGTACATGCGACAGATAGATTTGCAATATCGTCATTACCAAGCACTGACATGGTAAACTTACAAAATCGGTTAACCAGTATTACACCCACAGAGGGCCAGACCGAGAGGGATGGCCCTGGGTCAGCTGGTGTGCGAGGGATATGTCGTCTGACAATTCGACACCTACGGCCTAGCACAACGATCCACAGAAACGGCGTGCGGTTTAGTCGGTACGAGTCCGACATAACCTCCGGAGCCGGAGTGGAGGTATCCGTGGGGATTTCCCGCACGTAAAAAAAACCCCCAGTATTACAACAACCTTCACATACAAGACGAAACTAATATAACACAAAATGCCGTAATATAAAATGAAACTTTTCCAACATAATATTTGCAATAAGCAGGCTGTACACGAAAGCGCTTACGCGGCGAGCATGCCAACCGCAGTGATAAATAACATATCGGTACCTAATAACCTTAGATAAAAATAAACAATTTATTATTGTCACCACAGTCTCGTTTGTAACCCAAGTATTACGTAACTTTACGAGCTATAAACCGGACAAATGAAATAGTTTGTCGCACAAACGCAATAGCTGAGCGTCGGTGCGTCAATTTGTCAAGTCGTATGTTTCACTGGCTCCCTCAAAATTGCTTTTGTGTGCTCCACGTCCGTGTTTAGAATTGCACGTAAAGATATGCGAATGTGAATTATACAGCCTAGACTTTTATGGTCTACTGTTTATATGTTAGATATAAAATTATATTATAGGCTGCTGAGTTTTATATGCCCTGCATATAAAACTATTTGTTATAAAATCTTATAACTAAAAGGTTCAATTCAGTAAGTAGACATCAAACGTTAGGTCCGTAAACGGGACAAAGACTCACTGAAAATCGCATCGTTTGTTTGGCTGTCGATAAATTAGATTACGAGAGAGTCTTTATTTAGGGCCCGACCAAGATCTTTGAAGCCCAATAGAGATTGTTTTCAAAGTTAAATAAATATATTAAATTTCCTCAAGTATCATTTTTTACGTTAAGTAAGCCTTTTTTATGTTACGAACTCATAAAGTCAATTTTGTTGGTCCGGAATGTTATCAGTATTTCTTTATCCTGTTGACAAGTTCTTGATGTCAAAATGTTAATAAAATTGTTCCCTTTGACTACTTTCTTGGTATATTATCCGTCCATTTTTCTTTACTTTATTTGGACACAAAGTGAGGCTCTACTGTTTCCTTATTCAAATTAAATCTACGTATATACATAATGATCTCCACGTGACTAGGCATCTCAGCAAAGGCGTACGGCAGCATCAGATGGATATTGACTTCAAATTTCGATATTTTCGTCAAATGATCTTGAAGCCTTGGTTTTCACCATCATGTTAACTGATTCTTCTGATATTGGTACACACCTTCAGTTCGGACTGTAATATAATTTAAATCAATAAAATAGTTTTATTTGTTCATTAGAGGATCTTGTTGAAAGTTTGTACTCAAGATCGTTTTGACGCTGATTGTACATTAGATACTACCAAGTGGGCCGAGTGTATGTCACTTGAACATGAAATCGTAGCCATTGCTAAAATGACGTAAGCAGATTTTACGAAGACGAATATGCTTTAATGACCACCAGGGTACGTGGGCCATGAATGCCTAGTCATTCCCCTCTTCATCGAGTAACAGTAATAGAGGTAGATCCACAAACTGGCTATAATAAATGTCCTGAGAAGAAGCCAAACTTTATAATATAAATACAGTTTTTGAAGTCTTGTGCCATAATTTAATTATGATATCAGATATTATTACGCCATATTCATCGTTGGTATTACTTTGTGAATATAACTGAAAAATTTACACGAGCGTGCGCGCGTATGCATGTGTGTGTGTGAGGATGGTGTGTGCCACTTATGTAAGTATGTGTGTGTGCGTTTGCCTGCTCAATGGAAACAAAGATACTTTTGTGTGTCATCCGATATTGTTGACTACTGAATTGATCACTCGCGAATGCTGATACGATCTCGCCTTTTTGGTTGCCTAGGTATAAAAGGTTTTTGGTTATCAAAGGGAAGCCGCTTGTTATGCGATTAATTTTCGGTGTATGAGACCTCACCATGACTTTTGAGGCCTGCAGTCACTTCTGTAAAAGCCATATAACTCTACCAAAAAAATACCCCAAGCTGCGCTAAGATGATTATAAAACTCAAAGATAAGGTGACAACTTAAGCCATAAGTATAATGCATTTCAACGGAACAGTATTTTTTTTTTCAAGACAAGTAGGTAATTCTAAATACAAAAAAAAGAGATGAAAAAAATCAGCAATTCATTTCTTACACAAAAAAAGCTTAAGTGTAGCTTCCTTAGAAATTAAGCGCCATGAAATTAAAAAGAATTACAGCGGTTTCAGTTTGAAAAAAGTATCTCCCTTGCGAGCACGTAATTAATTTACTAAAGTGCTTAAAACAATAATATAATTAAATGTTCAAAATGGCAGCTAATAAATAATAATAAGAGATCTGGTTGGGCTCCGCCAAAACAACCCACGCGGGAAGAGCCGCCCATGCATTTGCTCTGGCGCATGGCCTGACCCAATTGGTACACGAGGTCACTAGGATACCAAAAAGGTCGGACCATGAGCCCTCTCTGCTAGACCTTCTGCTGACGAGTCGCCCGGACCAGTACAGTGTTTCGGTGAGCGCCGCTTTAGGTGAATCCGACCATTGTCTGGTCCGTTCCGAGGTGCCCATTTTAGCGCCCCCACGTCCCGTGCAGGGGAAGCGGCGTCTCTGGCACTACTCGTCAGCGGACTGGGATGGACTGTGTGATTATTTTGCGTCCATCCCGTGGGTTGAACGCTGCTTTGGAGGTAAGAACCCATCTGAGGCCGCAACTGCTGTCGCCGGTGAGATCAGTCTGGGCATGGAATATTATATCCCCTACACTGATGTCGCCGGTGTCCGCAGGGCACGCCCCTGGTTCGGGCGCGAGTGCGCGGAGGCTGTTAATCATAAACAGTCTGCGTACCGCGCTTGGATCAGGGTGCGCGCTACGTGCGATCCCAACGTGGGCTACTTCAAGGCGGCGTACAACAGAGCCACAAAGGCCTGCAAGAGGGCTTATGTCAGAGCGGATGCCCAGCGCATAGCGCGGCTTGGTCAGGAGCTAGTAGAGCATCCCACGGGTAGCCGTGGCTATTGGCGACTGGCCAAAGCCGTGCAAGCCAACTTCTGCCAGCCTTCGCTGCCCCCGCTGCGCAATCCCGATGGATCCCTGGCCCATGAGCCGCAAGAGAAAGCAAATTTGCTGGTTAATCTCTTTGCGGCCAACTCCCGAGTCGATGATTGTGGTATGGAGCCGCCGACACTGCCCGTCAGTGACCATGCAATGCCTGATATTCGTATCAGGCAACGCGATATCCGAGCGGTGTTGCAATCACTCGATGTCCGGAAAGCCAGTGGTCCGGACGGTATTCCAGCGGTGGTTCTGCAAAAATGTGCAGCGGAGTTGTCTCCAATGCTTGCGCGGCTGTACCGGCTGTCCTACAGCTCTGGTACAGTGCCTTCGGCTTGGAAAGAGGCGAATGTACAGCCGATCCCCAAGAAGGGGGATCGCTCAGACCCAAACAACTATCGACCCATAGCCGTCACCTCAGTGCTGTGCAAGGTGTTCGAGCACATTATCAACAAACAGCTCATGCGTCACCTTGAAGATCACTCCCTAATTAATGACCGGCAATATGGCTTCAGGCCGAAACGGTCAGCGGGTGATCTTCTGGCGTATGTTAGCCATATTTGGGGTGAGGCTATGGACAAGCACGGCGAGTCATTGGCAATTAGCCTTGACATCGCCAAAGCTTTCGATAGAGTTTGGCACAAGTCGCTTCTTTCCAAGTTACCAGCCTTTGGTCTGCCTCCTAGACTGTGCGACTGGGTTGCCGGCTTCTTGCAGGAGCGCCGTATTCGCGTCCTTTGTGATGGACGAGCCTCGGAGTTCTTGCAGGTAAATGCCGGCGTACCGCAGGGATCTGTCCTATCGCCAACTCTCTTTCTTCTGCATATCAATGACATGCTGTCGACCGGCAGCATTCATTGCTATGCGGATGATAGCACCCTACACGAGAGTTATCATGGACGTCCTGCGGATAAGCAGACGCATATCGCGGAAAAAAGGCAGCTTCTTGTCACTGAGCTTGACCGGATCCTGAATCACATTTCCCAATGGGGCTCTGAGAACCTGGTCGAGTTCAATGCCAAGAAGACGCAGGCATGTGCGTTTACAGCAAAGGTATCTTCTTTCCTTCCCCTTCCCACTCTTCAGAGCACGCCACTGCCACTGCAGGACAACCTCAATATCCTAGGTATGGATGTTCGCTGCAAACTGAACAACAAAAACTACATCGAGAGTATCATCAAAGCAGCCTCGCGTAAACTCGGAGTCCTGAACAGAGTGAGACGGTTTTTCACGCCGGAGCAACGGTGTCTTCTTTACAAGACACAAATTCGTTCCTGCGTGGAGTACTGCTCACATCTCTGGGATGGATCCGCAAAGTACTTATTAGATGCTCTCGACAGGTTGCAGCGACGTGCGATCCGCATTATCGGAAATCCTGAGGTCACGAGTACCCTCGAGTCTCTGCAGATGCGTAGAGATGTTGCTTCTTTGGCAGTTTTTTACCGTCTCTACCATGGTGAATGTTCTGAAGAGCTATTCCAATTAGTCCCACCCTCCCCCTTCCTATACAGGACGACACGTGCAGGACTTAGATGTCACCCCTATACGGTGCAGAACATTCTTTCAAGAACCAAGCGGTTCGGTGACTCTTTCCTTTGTCGCACCATTAAGACCTGGAATTCCTTGCCAGCTCATGTGTTTCCCTCTTCCTACAGTCCCGGGTCCTTTAAGCGGGGCGTGAAAAAGCATCTGATGAGGCCGTCAAGCTGAGTGCCACCATTGTTAACATGGCACGTGTACATAATGGTGACCCTCTTTCTTGAGACTTTACCTTCAGCTTACCATCAGGCGAGGTAAAGTCAAATTGACGTGTCCTATTTATATATATAAAAAAAAAAAGTAACCTATTTCTCAAACAATTTCTTTGAGACCTTGTTTTAACCTAGGTCATAGATGTAAAAACAAAGCTTTCAATACAATTCGCAGAAGTGAAACTTCTTAATTCATTATTCTTTTTACATCAAACAACTGGCGTGGTTTCTGGTAGAGTAAAATTTAGACTACCCCATAGTCTTCACCGCTGTATCACAGCAGTTTGTATGACGATTTCCATCGTCACAACCGTGCCGTACTGTTAATAACACCTAAAATAAAATTTAAAATTTTGGGACGATAGCGAAAAATAAGAAAATATACCTAAATAAAACTTATCTCATTGACTACCACCTTGGTAAAACGCTATTTTGAACCTTAAAGTTTTTCGGGGGGAATCGGAAATAAGCCGCTGAAGTACCATTGATCTACGTGCACCAAAGTTCATTTGTTTTCGCGATGTTAACTTTTTCACGATGTTTATTTTTGATTTCGTGATGTTAATTTTTTTCACGATGTTCATTTGTTTTATTTGTTTCATTCGTCATATACGTTACGTTTTTCTTACAAATAATTAATTCAGTTCTGATTTGAATATTATTAAGATTAATTTAGTACTTAACATTTTGTTGTATGAATATCACAAACTGGAACGCAAGTTTCATATGTACCACGGCCAAACAGCCCTGAAGCAGTATATTTCACATAATAAATATTATTTGAATAAAAAACATGTACCTGCATTCTATGTATTTTTCTGTACATAATATACAAACTGCGACTAACCGTCACACTTCGCATAGCAGTATGACGATTAGTCAGTCGTCATCTCTTCCCATGCCGCAGGTGTCGTACAAGGCGATTAAGGTATAGGGCTAAACAGCCATCAGTTATATATACCGCCCAGACTCAGCCTCAGATGAATGGCTTGAGTCCACAATAGTGCCCAGAATACGACAACAGGCACTTGGGACCGAATACAATTACTAAACCATATTCTGTTTTATAGAATACAATGATTTACCTTAACCCTCCGGGGATAATTTCGTGATTCTTTGTATTTATTAAACAACAAACTGTAGCCCGCAGGATTCTGATCACATTCCTATAGTGCAGATTTTCCCATGGAAGTTTCCATAGAAAAATCTGCACCAGTGTATTGTCTGTTTTCACGAAATATGTTTTTAGTTCAAATTATATATAAAAGTTGTATTCGAGATTTATGTTTTGCAGTTGAACAGTTAATAAAACAGCACTGAAAATGTTATGACATCAGTCTGTACCGAACGAAAATACATTCGTTACAGCATCAGTCCGTAATTGAATGTGTACAGTCACGGGTATTCAATATACACACACCGGCAGAATTAGCGGAACACAAAAAAGGAGAGTATAAAATAGTTAGCTTTATTTTTAAACAAATAATAATTAAACATGAAACAACAATAACATATTTCATAACGACTGTTTCACCCTCGTGCCCTGATTAAGGTTTCCATCCGTCTTTCTTGAAGCAACCTCTGCCATTCTTCAACTAATGTGTTTCGCAGCTCGCCCAGATTGTTGGGAGGTGGCATTCTTGATTCGACACTCCTCTTTAGCAAGTCCCAAATGTGTTTTGTTGTGTTGTCCCAGATTCATTTCCGGGGACCGTGCTGGCCACTCCATCACCGTAACGCTAACATGGTTTAGATATGCCTGTACTGAGCGAGCATTGTGAGCGCGAGCACATTATCCTGCATTAAAATGAACTCGTTACCAATAAATGGGGCAAATGGTCCAAGATGTTCCTCTAAAAGCTCCAAAAGATTTACCGATCAGTAGTCAGATATACGCCGTCGACTACACTAACACTTTTCAAAAAATACATCTAATTACCAAGTTTCTACAGCATGGTTCGAAAAAAGTGGTTATGGCATACGGACAGACAGACAGAAACCCTAATAAAAATCGCTACGATTATGGTATACAGTCAGCATCAGTCTGATCTTGACAAACATAGTACCCAAAATGATCTTAATACCTTGATTTTCGCCCCGTGCCATCTACAGATTGTTCTAATATTTAATACATACATTTAGTTCGGATGATAGAATAATTTAAATCTATAAAGTTGTTTTATTAACTCTTTATACCTTGATATTATAAGTATTTTGAGACTTTGTAGACAAGATTGTAATGACGCTTGCTGTACTTCAACTGATAGACTTATTTATTGGATGTAACACAGATACTGAAATAGATTAATCATTTTAATTTCCTCATGCAAGCATTTTTAAACACAGAGAGTTTCTGTGCCCTCAGCGTAGACGACAAAGCAGGAAAAGCTTTTGATCTTCTCACTGACGGTACGAAAATTCTCTAGTGAGCTCTGACTACCCTACTTATCGCAGGAAACATAACACGAGGGAATTATGGCCGTGGTATTCTGTAGGGCGGAGGAACTTCCCCAGTCGGACTGCTCAAATGGACGGAAATACTGTCGTGTCCTACCTCCTATAAAATTTTATTATAACCTGTATATATGCTGTGTAATTTTTATTAGTAAGACACACAATGTATAACTATATATTACTTCTTTGTGTCGAACGGCATCATAATAAATAATGTGATAACAAAGAAAGTCCCGATACATTTTATCCTGAAACGTTTATTTTCATAGCAAATCAAAGCGTTCATTAATTATGTACGGGCCAAAGAATACGTTTGTTGAAGAGTGTGTAAACGTACACGACGGCATTGATAAATTAATAGTCCAGACGATGTTTTCTTTTTTTTTTTGTTAAGGAAAAGGAAGAATCTCGATATTTTGTTAAAGTGATCGTATAAGATGATCATTAAGAGCAACGTAAAAGTAATTCTAGTAATAAATGTCAAAGTTTATGATTTTTGAAGATGTTTGAATATCAATCACACTAAAACTACTAAAGATTATTGAATAATGATGGCACTTGTACTTTTCCACACTTTATTTTTAATCTGACCGGTTTCACCTCACGGCAATATCAAAGGTTTACTGTATACTGTAAAACCAGTGTGGAAAAGTACAAGTGCCATCATTATTCAATATGTGTAGCAGATTCCACCAAGTGCCATCAATCTCCAGTATAAACAGTCTACTAAAGATTCTCACAAAAAAGACGGGTTGCACTCTGGGAGTGCCGGCAGAAGTGAAAACATTTTCTTTTTTTCTTTCTTCGTTATATACATAGAAAAAGATAAAAAAGAACATACCATACCATACCTATAATATAGCGCTAATCATAGAACCTATCACTTATTTTCTGCTAATTTTCTGTCAGAAGAAATTAATTATATATAATTAAATTATGAAAAGAAAAAAAAATCACAAAAAATAATAAATTACAGAAAGAAAAAAAAATCATAAAAGTAATAAATTACAAAAAGAAAAAAAAATCACCAAAAGTAATAAATTATAATAAAAAACAATCACAAAAATCCCTGAAGGCCAGGTGGTTCGAACCCGATACTATCTGAATCTATAAGGACTTACAGTCGAAGTGCTTACCGTTTAAGCTACAACGCTATCTATCGTAACGTGCAAAATAGATAGTCTGTACCTTATCCTGTATGACGTCAGTCGTCGGTTACGGTTCAAAGGTCAACTAATCCTGACGCTTCCTTAACATTTTACACCCATCCAACGCCGCTAAAGAAGTTTTCACTTCAAAAATGCTATAGGCATAGATTGCAGTCTAGAATAATTTCGAAAATATGAAGAATCCGTACTTCGACGTGAAAGGTTCGAATGCGACGGGGATTAATGTAAGGATGAAGAGCAAATACATAAATTACTTTAAATCCCCTATAACGATGCAAATCGTCTTACTGTGGTTAGAATTATTAATTACACATTTAGTCGATTAACCACTTAGAATCGATTCAAAATTATATTTTTGCTACATTTTTAGGCTGCCGTTCTATACCTTATGTTTGGTTTGTCTCTGGCCGTGTGTGGTCTACCTGATATCTGTCTGATATTTAGGAACTTTTTGATACTGGACATAAAATTAACAGTTTTAAAACAAGTTATTTTTCATTTTTTAAACGCCCTATTGCTTATGTCATTATGCGCATGAGAGCTTTGGCGCAGAAAACAGTTGCCCAGGGCGAATTGATGTTGGTGTTAACCCCATTCAACACCTTGCCCTGGAGTTGCAGTTGGGAGGCGCTCTTGTATCACGAAGTACCTCTCTACCTTCGTTGCTTAAACATGACGTATTTGTCGGAAATTCCCGGTCTCGTGAGATATCGTATGGTGTTCTACAGGGATCGGTTCTAGGGCCGCTCCTGTGAAACATCGTATACGACTGGGTGCTTCATGGTGAGCTGCCACATATAATATCTTAAATAATAAATTAAATATGTCATATTGGTTTTAAAAGACCGTCTTTTCTGAAAGTTCTTTAAGACCAACGACGACTACATATTTAGGCAAGCAAATAATCGGGTCCACCCTTAATCCTTATACTTGACCTTTATCTCCCCTAAATAAGGAACCCAAAGCTCTGTAAATAAACGTGCAATTATGAGAATCTATACGCTTCAGTATGATTTATTACGTCATCCTGTAATCTATTAATCATACAAATATGCGATATTAATTAAATGTGGTTATATTTATGTACTGTGTAGTATAACACTATTTTTATATAATTAAGAGAACGGGAATTAACGCGATCATAATAGTAGTAGGTTCTTTAACTACCCGCACATTTTCAATATTTTCTTTTCGCCATGTACCGTCCCATACCACACGGTGTCCCTATTCTGTTAGTAAACTGTCCGGATAGTCTATCCGGCTGCGCAGAAAAGCGAAGTTGCATGTTTTTTATCACTGCCTGTGACCACAGCCGGTGTAACCTGGTCGAAACGTCAGGCAATTAAAGATATGTGTACCTATATCATGATCGCGTTAATTCCCGTTCTCTTAATTTTATTATCATGGAACGCGAGAGTTTAAAAGTTAATATAACACTTTTTTTTTATAAAATACCCGAATAGCGGCGCAGGACCCGGCTTCACCCGGATATAAATTCGCAAATAAGGTCCAATGTGTCCATTTTTAGTAGTTTTAAGTACTTGAGCTCAAAACTTTGACATAAAAGAGCTCCAACAGACGCATTGATATTATATTTTGAATAAGATCCAGATAAGCTTAAGAATGAGGTCAAACTGGTGTTTTCAGTCAATCAGAACAAATAATCTCTCTCCCACCTTTGTGTAGCACATACCGTCAATAGCTTGTTAATCCAACTAGTAACATAATATTCACGTCAAGTAATTTACAATGCGTCAGATCGAAACTTGCTATCTAAATTCGCATCAGTTTACTGTACATATAACATTCAATTTGTAATGAACATTGTTCTTTCGATGAAGTTTGAGTATGCACAAAGTAGTGAAGCATTAGTAGAGCTAAAGTGTCAGTTACTTTGTGGTGGTAGGAGTGGAATGCTGTCGTTTGTATAATAACCAGTATTCGAACCCGAGTTTCGTAAATCAATTCGTTAAGGCACTGCTAGGATTGCCGGGGTCTTCTGCAAAATGCTAAAGTAAAAGATTTCGTAAAGTATATCCCTTGCACACCGGCGATAAGGGCGATGCTGCTTAACCCCAAAAGGAACGGCACGCCAGTGCGAGCGGGGTTGGCTTAGGCTCCCAAAATCTTATTGCGGTCCCATACCCCTTGCTCCTAAAGATATACATAGCACTACAATTTACATACAGTTTGACAACTTATAACAAGGTATATCGCAACAAATAGCAAACAATCGCGATAGCTACGATAGGGCAAGGCATGAAGTAGATTTTGATAAAATCCCTTTTCAGTACTCAAAAAACATCTTCAAAAGCCAAAATGGTAAACTTCTATTGACCAAGGAACAAACTTACGAACATTACAAAAATACCTACGAAATATCTCAATGCAGTACACCATACAATCAACCGGGAACCCAAAGACCCCACGACCCTCTAGTACAATTCCAAGGGACTGCACCTACCATAGAGGAATAAGAGATACAAATAAAAAAGAAATCATCCAAATCGGCTCCGGGCCCTGATGGTGTTCCATATATAGTGTATAAAAAATGTTCAATAGTTCGCAAACATTTCACAAATATATTCAGTAAAATCTGGTCAGAGAAGAATATACCAGTCGCATTTGGCGAAGCGGTTTTTTTTTGTTCTCATCCCAAAAAAACGCGAAGTGACTCATCCTAAAGATACTAGACCGATAGCACTAACACAATTTCAAAAATATTTTTCTCAATACTACAAACAAAAATGTGTAATTTTATGATTAACAATAGGTATTTCGGACCTAACCACCAGAAAGGATTTTTACCCGGAATTTCTGGATGTCTGGAACACAATAGTCTGTTAGCGGAAAGCTTAAAAGATGCCAGAAAATACGAAAGACAGATAACGGTATGTTGGATAGACCTAGAAAACGCATTTGGCTCAATTCCACATTACCTTATGATATATGCGTTGCAAAGGTATAACTTTCCACCCGTGGTAATAGAGATAATCGCGTCGTATTACTCACAACAAAAATTTGCTATAAGCTTCCAAAAAGACCACACAGAACCACTACGGTATAATGTAGGGCTGTTTCAGGGATGCTGCCTGTCACCATATCTTAATCATCAAGTTAATACGTCACGAAAAGAAATGGGGTTATCGGTTTAAAGTAAATAACAAATACACTGAGTCCATCTTAGCCTTTGCTGACGATCTCGCTATACTGACGCGTAATCCAAATCAATGTCAGGAACTATTAAAGGAAATCGATGAGTTCTGTTCGTGGACAAATGGTCTGAGAACGAAGCCCAGTAAGTGTCACTGTCTGTGTCTGGGTAGACGGGCCACCAAATTTACCTCCTACGATCCGGGACTCTTCATAGGGGTTAAACCAGTTTCCATAGTCGCTGAATCGGTCCCATTTAAATTTCTTGGGAGAAAGATAGACCATCAAGGACGCACACCATCCTTAGATGAGTTGTCAATATGTTTTTAAATGACCTAAATAAGATAGATCAGCTACCACTGAATAATATCCAAAAAGCTTGGGATATATGACAACTACCTAACATCACGTCTCACTTGGCCTTTTCTGGTATACGATTTCGGCAAAACCTTACTCGCGAAAATAGATGCAACTGTCATAAAATCACTAAAATGGTGGCTTGGACTAGCGCACTCTGCTGATTCCTCTGCTTTATTTAGAGATCAGAATAATTTTGGGATGAAATTAAAGAAACCATCGGAGCTCTATAAACACCTTAGAGTTACCAAAGCCCACATCTTAGGTAAATCCCAAGATGACTCAGTCAGGGCACTCCCGATAGATAATAACGCGTCCGAGCTTGAATCTAGACTTATATTCCATAAACGATTTATGATAGGAGCCCAGTCGAACAAAGTGGGGTTGGGAGTACGAGAGCCAATAAGGGACCAGGATATACTTAGGTCCTTTCTGAAGCAAGACGAAAATGATAAATATCGAGTACACGCGATGAATTTGGAAATCCAAAACGAATGGTTGACAATGGGAGAGTTCTGCATACCGATGGCTTTAAAGTGGCGCACCGTGATCTATGAGTGGTCGCCGGCCCTGTTAAAATTCTATCTTAACGCCTTTCAGATGACCCTTCCAGACCAGAGTAACCTGGTAAGGTGGGGGAAGGCCACAGAAAAACAATGTTATACGTGTGGTGAGGCAATAGGGAAGGGTTGGGCCATATTAGTAGGATGTAGGGTGCTTCTTGATAGAGGCCAATACTCACGCCGCCACGATAAGGTGCTTTTCATCATACGCGAAGCAATGAGTCTGGCAGTAGCTAGAGCCAAAAAGGATTGACTACTAACAGACGTCATATCAACTTTGTGTCTTTTTTTTTTATGCCACTTAGGTGGCAGACAGGCACACGGCCCACCTGATGGGAAGTGGTTACCGTGGCCTATGGACGTTTGCAACACCAGGGGCGTCACAATCGTGCTACCGACCCTGTAGATACCTTCTAATACCCTTCTTGAAGAATCCCATATTGTAGTCGCTTGGGAAAACCACGGCAGGAAGTTCATTCCACAACCTGAGCGTGCGTGGGATGAAGTTCCTTTCAAAACGCACGGTGCGCACCATTTCCGGTCGCAGTGTGTGAGGATGAATTCCCTGCCTATGGCGAGTGGTGCGATGATAGAATGCAGCGGTGGGCATCATGTCAAACAATTCATCTGAACACAAACCATTGTATAGGCGATAGAACACACACAGCGAGGCAAAGACCCTTCTGAGGCTGAGAGGTTCCACATCGCCTGTGAGTATGGGATTGTCGACGAGCCTCAACGCCCGTCTTTGCAATGAGTCGAAGGGGCCAAGCTGGTATGCAGGCGCTCCGGCAAAAAGGTGATAGCAGTACTCCATGTGGGGCCGAATTTGTGCCTTATAAAGCAGAAGTCGTTGCCCCGCAGTGAAGTACTGCTTCGCCCTGTTGAGCACTCCAAGTTTCTTTGAGGCCAGCTTGACCTTGTCCTCCAAATGGTTGCGGAACTGAACGTCGCTTGAGATGTCGACACCTAGGATCCCAATACTCGAAGAGATGGAAAGTGGTGTGCCCAGGAATTGCGGCGCCACAATAAATGGGGTTTTCTTAGCGGTGAATACACATACTTGTGTCTTAGTGGGGTTAAATTGGACTAGGATAAGTCGACCCCAATCGGATACTCCAGAGAGAGTAGTCTCGATTTCAGACACTAGTTGTTTGCGTCTCTTCTCCACCTCGAATTGAGGGATATTTGCACGACCCGTGTAACACGTATCCCCGGTACTGTCGTCCGCATAGCAATGAATAGATCCATCAGACAGCATGTCATTGATATGCAGCAGAAACAGCGTCGGGGACAACACGGAGCCTTGTGGGACACCAGCGTTTATGTCCATGCGGTCCGAGCAGCTGCCATCGACGACAGTTTGGATACTTCTGTTGGACAAAAAGCTGGCAATCCATTCGCAAAGTCCCTCGGGAAGTCCGTAGCGTGGCAACTTCGAAAGAAAACCTCTGTGCCAGACCCGGTCAAAGGCCATCCATAGGTTCATCCATAAAATCCAGGAACAAACCTTATTCAATCTTAGATACTGCCCCAGATTGGACTCTCCTAATCGACACGTATGAAAAGCACTATAAAATTCCGGAGGATGTTGGGGTTTCGTCATCTAGACCAGACATATTTCTCTACTCGAAAACGACTAAATATGTGGTCCTTGTGGAACTTACTGTACCGTGGGAAACAAATATACCGAAGGACCACACACTTAAGAAAAATAAATACTATGATCTCACAAACGAATTAATCAAAAACGGTTACGTGGTTAATTTGTATGCAGTAGAAGTGGGAGCGAGAGGTATACCAGCTAAATCTCTCTATAACCTACTTAAAGATCTAAGCCTATCGAGAGCTACAATAAGCTCATTACTAGGACGAATGTCTAAAGCGGCACTAGTAGGTTCGTATCAAATTTGGTTAGGCAGGGAGGGGAACTTGGGTAGTGAAGGTGAGTGTTGATGTACATCAACAAAAGGGGCCCCTTCTAAACCTACACTTGGGTCGCAAGTCCCAGGCACTGTCCCGAGTTCCCAACTCAGCAACGCGATGGACCCGGCACCCGCACGGAGAATCCATGAATTGCTAAGAATATCGTCTCATAAACAAATATTTTTTATTTTATTTTTATTCACAACATGATGCCGTTCTCTTGCTGTCCCCATTTGCCGCATGAGTGAACACACGATTCACTGTCTTGAAATTAAACTACGTTCGGGAATGTTCGTTTAAACGAATCCGGACAAATTCACGCTTTGAGGAAAATGCTCTTATTTTGTTTCTCTTGCGAGGTCAATTGGAAACTGTGAAATGTAGTCTTACAAGAGCCTTGAGTATTAGGCATTTAAAAAAAAGGCGAAAATCAAAAGATCTCTCTAGCGAACCGAGATTTTGAGTAGTGCACTACACATACGAGTAGAAGAAAAAAAAAACGGTGGCACTCCGGGACTACCGAAAGAAGTGAAAACTTGATCGGTACTATGTACTATGTATTAAGATACTTCAGAGGAGTCACATGTGAATTGTCATAATCGGTGAATTGTAAGAAGTTGTCACTAATAGCTCTGTGAACCGTAGACCTCGCAATCACCCTTTGCCACATTTTTCTGGTACCCTTAATCAAATCTGGTATCCTTAAAAAAATGATATGTATCTTCTTTTTAAACGGCCCTGAATGTTTCACCAAAAATAATAATGATTCGTTCTTAAAAAAAAGCTACAGCGAAATTCCGCTTTTTTCACATCTATTTAGAACGAAGTTCATCTTTATGAGGCATCAAAGAACGATAGGAATCATACCATCGAATTTCAGAACACGAAAGTTCTAGCTACCACAACACATTTTTTCCCACGTATACTTCGAGAAGCCATCGAAATAAAAACTTCAACCGAAAAAACGAGGGATTTCAGCTCCAAAAATATTTGGTACCCAGCACTGAGAGCCACTCGGTATCACAGTGCAGACAACCAATCAGGATCGAGTACGTCCGCTCGACTAATCAGAATCGAGTGAGTCGATTCCCCGCTCCGACCGTGCCTATAAATACGGCCGTGATTCAAGGCTTCGCGTCAGTCGCACGTCAGCCGCCGGCGAGGCAAGGTCTCCGAAGTTGTAGTCGCCCGGCCCTGCGCCACTGAAGATGTCGACCGCAGTGATCGACGAAACGTCTGGAACGCAAGTTTCACATCGACCACGGCCAATCAGTCAGGAAGCAGTATATTCTACATCTAAAAAATATGTTCTATGTGCCTAAAGAGCTAATAAATAAAACAAAGTTTTGTTCTTGCGATAAGTTAAATTTATGGAACCAACCAAGCTATAAACCATCTTTTTTTTTTACATGCGGGAAGTCCCCACAAAATCGGCGCCGGAGGAGGAGGTTATATCGGAATCGAACCGCCATAACCTAAGGTGAGCTTGTCTGCGACATATCCCTCGCATCTCGGCTGACCCAATTAACCATCTGGTTATGGAAGAATGATAATATCCAACTAAAATGGTTTTTTGTTTCAGATTTTGTGTCAACTCAACAACTGTTTTCCGGTCTCACGAAGAAATGTCCATAGTCCATATACAAAGGGTTAGGATATGGGCTCCATAAACTAATTCTTTTTACATGCCATATTAAGTGTTTTAGACTGTGTTGTACTAAAAACGAATAAGGTTGTTAATTCTTTGAGCGCACTACCTGCGTAGTAAGATTAAGTCAAATAGAAGGTAATACTATTGTCGCCGCTAGTCAATATTGGATATTTTTATTAATGTTGATGTAATAAGAATAATACGGATGCCACCTGTCACCTGTCACATGTACGGTTTGTATGTTTTGTAGGCTGTTTTTATTTATTTAGTTTGTCATAAGTCATGTCTGCCACGGAAATTTATATGAAATCCTTTTGAAATTCATTCTATGACTTAATTTTTTTATATAGTACACATCAATTTGACTTTACCTCGCATGATAGTAAGCTAAAAAAAGTTTCGGAGAGTGAGTCACCATTACAAAGTCGTACTATGTTAACAATGGTGGCACTCAGCTTGTTTAGCTTGTACCTATTAATCTCTCATTAGTATTGTTATGGTTTTTATTCCTTAGATAGGTACCGGCCTATATGCTGTATTGTAACATTTACCTACCCAAATATTTTTTTGGGTAGTATCTACAACTGCTACGTGGGGCCTGGTGACTTGTAACACAGGTCTTTTAGACCTTCAACGAGCACCAGCTCTTACAATGTGGTTTTCATAACACATATTAAACTCAGACCCTTGTATTGTATACCCACTGTGAGAGAAATTAATAAATATATTCATTCATTCATATTCATTAATTTTGGATATTTTATACTATTTCAGTTCCTACTAATATTTTAAACGAGAAAGTTTGTAAGTATGGAGGCGTGGACGGATTGATGGAAGTTTGTTACTCTTTCACGTAAAAATGACTGAATGGATTTTAAAGAAACATTACAATAATATAGCTTATATATTAGAATAACACATAGGCAGACATATGTACAGCCCAAACTCAGCCTCAGATGCATGGCTCGAGTCAACAATAGTGCTAAGAATACGGCAATAGGCTCACCCTATTACGTGGGACCGAATACAGATTGGTGAAATATGGGTGTTAATTCACGTCTGCATAACCCTTCGGAGATAAAGGCGTGATTATATGTATGTAACACATAGGCTACAATTTATAACGAAAAGCGATATTATAGCGATATCATAGCAATAAACGACATTCACGCGGGAGGAGCTAACAAAAACTAATCACTACATCGTATAAAACAAAGTCGCTTTCTCTGTCCATATATCCCTTTGTATGCTTAAATCTTTAAAACTACGAAACGGATTTTTTTTTAATAGATAGAGTGATTCAAGAGGAATGTTTATATGTATAATACTTGTTGAATATAGTAGAGGGTGCAGTGGGAACGGGATCTGACACCACGCGGGCGGAAAAATATTGACGGTACGAAGTTCGCCGGGTCAGCTAGTTTAAAATGTAAAAGAAAAATTATAAATGTAAAAGTTCGTGAAAATATTTGGATGTTTCTTATTAAATCACACTGTAACGGTAGAACGGATCTGGTTGAAATTGATATAGAGATAGTTATATAGTCTGGAATAACACATAAAAAATGTCATAGTGGTTTTAAAGCTAATTTTTACAACACAAAAGCTATTTTTTATAACAGGAATTGTGGGATCAGCATCAAAATTCCACGCGGGCGAAACTGCTGGCTACAGCTTGTATTTTACCAAGTTTCATTAACCAATATTCCAAAAAACACGATTTTATAGAATTTATTTTAATTTTCCGAACAATCAATGAGGATTACGAGGTTTTACCTCGAAGCCCAACCTGACTATGAAAACATCGTTAAGCTACTCGATTATAAAATCATCTGTATTTTAACGCCAAAAGTTAAGTCAAGATTGATTAAAACTTAAGATCCAACTTTGTACGTATAAAGGTCATGACATATAAACGAGATTTTTAATCAAAACTTATTACGAGAATAACACATAAATGGACTCCTACGGAACTGTTTCGTTAAGAATTCCCGTCGCATTAAACTTGTACGCAGGTTTTTCGGAACTTATAAATTGTTAGGAGAAAATTTCGGAGGTGGAAGCGAAAAGTGCTTGGAACTTGCTCTGCTTACTTATTCCAATGTTCGTATTATACATGTAATGTTGGTACTATCCTATACTTATTATGGTTCTACTTTTTTACCACTTAGGAGGCAGACAACTCGGACTGTCTACATGGTAAAAACATGCTCATGTTCCTTGACGAACCCAAAATTATAATCGTATGAAAAATAATTCAGTGTATGACATTAGGTGCTTGATTAACGGTTTTCTTTTCAAAATATGGAATATCATTCCACGGCGGAACGTGCGTGGAATGGTTTTCCTTTCATATCTCACTGATTAAAAATCAAAAATTGATTTAATATCCATTAATTTTCATTGCACCTCGCCAAATACTATTAGGTAAACGGAGTTACAATTTAAAGAGTTAAGGCCACCAGTCCAGAAGCTATCAATTCACCATATGCCTGTCCTTAGTTCGATGGCCTCCACAGATGCTTTTTAACGCCCGATTAAAGTTTCTGGCTCAACATCAAGATAGTTTACGAACTATTGATCTACGCCTAATTGACCATCCAAGTTATCAATGAACAAAGGGTAAGTTCCTCGTTCACTAATTATAAAGTAGGCCTACCATGAAATATATATTCGAAGTTGTTGTGGTCCGAACTTTCGGGGTATTTATCCCGCAAGCGTGTCCGAAAACTTCACGTGATATTCTGCCTGGACCCTACCAAAATCATCAATCATTATCATCCTAGAGTTTCATCCAAGATCATAACCCTCGGGTCCAGGGTACCGAGTTTTTCTTACCCATTTCACACGATACGCTTAAGATGTCAAACTAGAGCTTTTAGGGTCTCCCGATCCTACAGAAGGTCGTACAAAGTCATGGCCAACGGCCTGATATTTGTTTCCCAGAGGATTCTCGCACCAGTACGGCGACTCTTCTGCGCTCTACCGAAAGTAACGCAAAGTAAGTTCGTGGTAGATAATGTTAGTATCCTAATCCTAATGCCTAGCAAAGTACTCAAATAAATCTTTATACTAATGATGTTAAACACCAAATATTGTGTGTATTGTTTTATTGATTTAAATTGAATTATCGTTCGAACTAAAGGCGTGTACACAATATCAGAACAATCAGACAACCGGAAGGAAAGAAACCAAGGTATTAAGATCATTTTGAGTACTTTACTAATCAAGATCTGCCCCCCTAGACAAGTGGCAATTCACTAGCCGGCGTTCGGTGGAATAGAATGACGAATATATGGGATTTGACGTAAATGACAGTCGTTAACGCATGTCAAATACGTCAAATCCTACACATTCGTCATTCTATTCCATCAAACGCCTGCTAGCGAATTGCCACTTGTCTAGAATGGCTGTACACCTAGCACGAAAAACATTCGAATTGGTATCGTAAACGTATCGAGAGAACGAAGCATTGCAATTGGCCGGCTTCACACACACGTAGGTTCACAGTAGGCAGGCGGCCAATCACAATGCTTCGTTCTCTCAATACGTTTACATATACGATTACGATAGTTTTTCGTGCTAGGGCACTGATGCTAACCGTATGTGAATGCTATCTTTCGTTCGTACTTCGTGTGAGCCCATATGAGTTTAGTGGTAGTCCCAGCATACGCCGCAGGGTGCACACCGACTATGGTATATTTTTCTTTCATTTACTGATTACGTGTACGTTGTGGTTACGTTTAATTGTGTTTCACGCTTCGTGAACAAGAACAGACAGGCCTTCATTTGATATTTATGCGTTGGTAGATTTCTTTTTTAAATGTGGAAAATAAAGTACTGTTTATTTTTTGCGTTTTGGTAGGTATGCTTATGTTAATTACTCTTATTTCCGAATGAAGCCTAAGCAAATTTTTATACTTTTTATTTATTCCTAAAACCTTTTATCATTTGGAATTCATTGAAAGCACAAAAGCTTTTAATGCAAAATGCTGTTAGCATGAAATTTTATTATGTTCCTAACATGTATAGCATGAAAATTTATGCAACTAAGTGTTGCTGATAAATTTATCTAAAATGTATCATCAACTGCTTATACTGTTGATTGATGGCACTTGGTGGAACTTGCTACACATCTTCAATGAAAACACTTGTAATATGCCACATTATTTAATAATAATGTGGAATAGGACAAGTGTTTTCATTGAAGATGTGTATCATCAACACTTAATTGCACCCAAATCTTACATTTAAGATCCTGGGTTTCACTCTCTACCTGTTTCTCCTCCTGATGTAGCTAATATTGACTTTTACCGAATCGACTACCACCTTACTCCCAATCACGAGAAAAAACTTACAGCAGATCTCCGTCCGTTAATCAGCATGAGCACTAGCTTGTAGAAAAGTCGTGAAGATCTTGGTGATGCTCTTTGCACCCCCACCAAGTCAAAGTGAAGAACATAGTGCCAACCAAGCCATTTTAACAGATGTATTCCAAAGATTCTGAAAAGGCGAGTGTTCATTTGGAACTTCTCCTAGCATGCACTACTTGTGACCACAATTCAAAGCTTCGAAAGAATTATTACCCAAGTTTGGAAAGACAAGTGAATATGAACCGATAGTTTACATTATGCATCATGTTCTAACATCGTTGGCGATCTTAGTTCCAGTGCATATTGAAGACGACGTTTTATTTTGTAAATGTATATTTGGCGCACATTGGGTGAAGCCCATGTCCAGTAGTGTACTGCAGTGGGCTAATTGATGGTGGAATACAATGGAATAATCAATGTATGGGATTGACATATGTTTATGACTATCATAAACGTCTTATACGTTGAAATTCTCAACACCTTATATTTATTCTATTCTACTAACGATTGTGAGGCCATTCGACTTGTCTAGGGGGTCATATAAATCTTGCTCCCATCAAAACCAATTTAAAAATAGGAGAAGCAACAAGCAGACCCAGGATTAATATATATATATATATATATATATATATATATATATATATATATAAAAACACAATAATAATTAGGCAAAAACAGCAACAACTGGACAAGGGTGGAGTATTGGTATTTATATATTAAACTAGTTGTTTACAACGTAGAAATGAAGACCCTGTTCCTTAAACTAGGTAAACCTGTACTATAAGAAACAGTGTTCGGCACTAATAGTAATTCGATACATTATGTTTAGTGAGTGAATGATTGTGTCGCTCGACCGCTCTAGCTACTGCTATGCCTGCCCAGATACATATTATTTCCTGTGCGTGCATAAATTCCTTGTTGAAAGCCTCGGTTGCAATCGGATATTATTGGTGACGTTTTATCAAATGTTACGGATGATAACGAAGTAACACAATATGCTAACGGACTCAGTCGACGATTAGCCACGAGCTCCTCTTATGAGCGAATTATGCGAACCATAATAATTATGTTAATTTGTAACACATGTGCAGTACGCTTAGCAGAATAGTTAATTGTAATTGTAGCTGTTCATAGGTCAAGTTCGTGACCAACAATGCCACAGAATATTGAGAGTTTGAACCAGCATCACTATTTTGCAGTAAGCGTTTATTTACCACAAGCTGACCCGGCGAACTTCGTACCGCCAATATTTTTCCGCCCGCGTGGCGTCAGATCCCGTTCCCGATGCACCCTATACTATATTAAACATGTATGATACATATACCTTTCTCTTGAATCACTCTATCTATTAAAAAAACCGCATCAAAACCCGTTGCGTAGTTTAAAAGATTTAAGCATACAAAGGGATATAGGGACAGAGAAAGCGACTTTGTTTTATACTATGTAGTGATTAGCATTACATTACAACTAGGAAAACCAATAATGTTCATGTGTAGCGGTATCCAGGATCACCTACTTTTTTGAACTATTACAGTAAAGTGTATTAGATGATGGCTTTTTTTCCACTTAGGTGGCGGACAAGCACACGGCCCACCTGATGAAAGTGGTTACCGTGGCCTATGAACATGTGCAACAATGCGCGAGTCACACTCGTGCTGCCGATCCTGTAAGCACAGAGCCGTCAGTGTAAAATACAAAGCTGTCCTTTGGTATTCCCACTGACAGCACAATTTTATGATTTTTAGCGGATTTGTTGTAAAAACGTAAATACCAGTATCGTTGCAAGTGGAGACATGTGATCTTCATCTACACATTTAGGGAACAACCATTAAATTCCATATCCAATCCACTAATGAATATACATACTTGTGAGAATACTATATTTATTACTAATATTTATATATATTTTCTATTTATATATTCAAATTCAAATTCAAATTATTTATTTGCATAATACATGTGAGAATCAGATGGTCATAAAAACATAATAGTGGTCGGTACATTGTATTATCACCAGTCATGGCATGCAAATATTTATTATTCAGGTTCAGTACACAAATATAACGAAAATTTTATAATTCGAAATTATGCATATTCAAGTATAAATACATAGCAATTATAAAATTTATCTGAAATTCAACGTCAATATATCATTTCATGTCAATATTAGCAGGTAGATAATGTCTTAATGTCAAAATACATAATGTCAAATACATACTGTCCATCCGATAGCAATGTCCAAAAATGTTCAAAATCAAGAAAAACAGACTCAACAATTAAGCATCTAAGGTTTTGTCATTTAAAAATTCAGACACAGAATAATAACATTTCCGTATAAGCATTTCCTGTAGGCTCCTCTTGAACAGACGCACATTTTTAAAAATATCTTAATACCAGAGCATTGTTATTTTCAAATTTCATAATATTGTTGTACGCTTGGACGGGTACTATCTCAAAGTATGTTAACAATCTACATGTACCTATGTTCAAATCAACTCACCTAACATCAACGGCGTTATTTGCTCACCATACTAAGTCAACAGGCAGTAGAGGCCACGTCTATCTATTTACATATTATTATGATTTACCCCAAAACTCAACACTTGACCGATTACAAAGAAATTGGAATCGAGCTGAAGCCTTTTCTTTGAACAAACAATGAAATGGTTTTGTATGATTTTCGGCGAACCATTTTATGTACAGTTGTCCTCAGAAGTTGATTAACACTGAAAAAGGAGCTTTATATTGAAATCAGTCAAGAAATAATTTATGGAAGTATGCGTCGGTAACTTAGTGGTTAAGGGGCGATTTTACGATCGAGAGGTCCCGGGTTCGGATCCTGGTCATTACACTACCGACGTGAACCCACTCCAAGCATAAGCAATTTAGCTTAGTTGGAGGGGTTAGAGGGAACATTAGTAATTTGGATAATTTCAGTAGCTAATATTCTTTAAAAAAAATGTGCAGAGGACAAATTCAATATAATATTTGAACGTTTCAGGCATCGTCTGGGAATTTATTCTTAAAAATCCTGTAGCCCCATTGCAGCAACATTTACTGACGTGAATAGAAATAGTTAAGTACCATCTTAGAAGTGGGCTGTATATATTATCGTGAGCAAATAATATGTGTTCAGTGGGTGCAGAAATATCCAAATGTTGAAAATAAATAAAAACCAACCTAACATATATCTTATATAGTTACTAATAGATTTAAATATAAAAATTGTTTGTAGGTTTTTTTGTGTTCATGTTTTGTTCGTATGAGGTAGGACACGACAGTATTTCCGTCCAATTGAGCAGTCCGACTGAGGAAGTACCTCCGTCCTACAGAACATCGCGGCCATAATAACCTCGTGTTTTGCTCTCGACAATGAATAAGCTAGCCAGAGGTCACTGGAGAGTTTTTGTGCTGTCAGTTGGAAGACCAAAGGATATTCCTGCTTTGTCTTCTACACTGACGGCACAGAAACTCTCTGTGTTTACAAGGTCGGTAGTACAGGTGTGACTCCCCTGGTGTTGCACACGTACATAGGCTACGGTAACCACTTTCCATCAGGTGGACTGTGTGCTTGACTGCCACTTCAGTAGTATTAAAAAAAGACGGGTTGCACTCTGGGAGTGCCGGCAGAAGTGAAAACATTTTCTTTTTTTCTTTCTTCGTTATATACATAGAAAAAGATAACAAAGAACATACCATACCATACCTATAATATAGTGCTAATCATAGAACCTATCACTTATTTTCTGCTAATTTTCTATCAGAAGAAATTAATAAATTATGAAAAGAAAAAATAATCACAAAAAATAATAAACTACAGAAAGAAAAAATAATCATAAAAAGTAATAAATTACAAAAAGAAAAAATAATCACCAAAAGTAATAAATTATAATAAGAAAAAACAATCCCAAAAAATCCCTGAACGCCAAGTGGTTTGAACCCGATACTATCTGAAACTATAAGCACCTACAGTCGAAGTGCTTACCGTTTAAGCTACGACGCTATCTATTGTAAATTGCAAAATAGATAGTCTGTACCAATCTTGTATGACGTCAGTCGTCGGTTACGGTTCAAAGGTCAACTAATCCTGACGCTTCCTTAACATTTTACACCCATCCAACGCCGCTAAAGAAGTTTTCACTTCAAAAAATTCAACAACTTAAGAGTACGACTGTACTATTCGCTTTTATGCGGGAATGTCAATGGACACAGTTATTTGAACGTGTGACCTTTTTATTTGTTTGTTCCTTTCAACGAATCTGGCGATCATTTTTTTTGAATCTCAATGAAATGGATACTTTCGCCATGATTGTTAAAAGCATGTTCATTGTTTGTTTGTACATTTTATGTTGTAATTGGGTCAGTTATTTTGTTAATTATTATAAAAGAATATTTATTTCTTTGAAATCGTGATTCGAAATTTATGCATATATGTCCTTCTGTATAATTTTTTGACTATGTCTTACATTGCAATGATATGATAAATGAAAATAAAATATAAGGTCGGTAAGGGTCGATCGAAATCTGAGTATGTTAATCAGATCGGGGACTTTTCATAAAAAGACGCTGCCCTTGGCCTGTTGAGAGTACCCGCTTTCGGTAAGCATGTATGAACACAGATATGTAAGTAAAAGAAGCGAAATGCGAATTGCAGGATCATGGCTCTGTCTACCACAATTCGAAGGATGCTACACATAGATAAAATATGATAGAACTCATTGCCTAGTAAATAAGAACTAGAAATCAATGACTCTATTTATATAAAGTATACCTATACCATGAGAGGGACGTTGGACAGCGGGCTAACTTTGGGACAATTTAGATTTTTTTCAAAAGTAGGCTACGTAGAAAACAGATAAATGACAGCAATATTTCTGTAGGAGGTGGAACACGTCGGTATTTCCGTCCAATTGAGCAGTCCAACTAAGGGAAGTACCTCCACCCTACAGAATACCGCGGCCATAATGTCCTCGTGTTGTGTTCCCGGCGGTGAGTAGAGTAGCCAGAGCTTACTGGAGAGATTATTCAAACCAAAGGCTATTCCTGCTTTTTCTCGTACACTGACGGCACAGAAACACTCTGTGTTCACAGGGTCAGCAGCACGAGTGTGACTCCCCTGGTGTAGCGCACGTCCATAGGTCACGGTAACCACTTTCCATCAGGTGGGCCACGTGCTTGTCTGTCATTTCGGTAGTATATAAAAAAAGAATAAAATTTCCTCTTCTGAAGAAAAAGGACGAAAATATTATATAATATTATTGATTATTTTGGGTCCAAAGTCTTTGAAATTTTCTATAATTTCTTGGACCCCCTATTAGTATTACACGTGACCGCAAACACTGCACGTGAAACGTGGGTGTTACTGTTAGTACATCCCTTTAGTGTGTAACCACTGACCTAGTCAGATGGATACTCACCGGCTCGCTCAGGGGCTGATGCAGAACTCTTACCCAGGGCGCCTTCTCCACAGAGCTAGAGAGGTGCGTGCACAGGGAAGCTAGGGCTCCAATGAAAACAGCTGGTAGTTTAGGTGTACACACATATATTTGATAGAGTAGAACACAAAAACACAAAACAGAGAAATATAAGTATGAAAGTAGGTAGACAGACTTGAGTAGAGTGTTGAAGTTTACAGAGATTAGAATGTAGACAGGAAAGCACAGTGGACAGAAGTATGAAGTATCTAGATAGATAAGTAAGCAGACAGACAGGCACAGAATACAGAAGTATGGGCAGACGAACACACACAGTAGGCACAGATAATAGGCAGATGAACACACAATATGCACATGAATTATAGCACTAGCTACACATTTAAGGTACGTGAATTCTAGTACAGGCTACTAAGCGTACTACGTTTACTTCTGGTTGGCACTACAGCTACACATTAACAGGTACACGGCGACAGTGTACTGGCCTTGGGTGATTGCGGGATGGCCTCTTGGATGTTCGGAGTAGACCGTTCGCCGATGTATACGGCTCACAGCAGCCGTTGTACCACGAAGCACGCCGTCGATAAATGTCAGAGAAGAGCGAATTCAGAGGGCACACGAGCTCAGACCAGCGACCCTGTATAAAACAGACCACTCTTAAGCCGTGAATATACATAGAGGCCCGTAATGTGTCCCAATAAATAGAGGAATACGACTTACCAGAATATCTGGGAACGAAGTTTTCACCAAACAATTTTATCACGAGAAATAGACACAGATTTTATTTACTCAGAGACAGCTACGAAGATTGAAATAGGAGTCCTGTTGAGGATCGGCGCAGGCCTATTTATACTCGAATCCATCGAATATTCGTGAACAAACCTCAAAATTCTGCTGGTCACGACCTAACTCATTAGCGGCCCATGGACAAGCAAACTAATCAGCCGCTGACGGCCACAGACACGACTAGACCAAATATGACAAACATTTATTATAATTATGACTTGTTCACGAATATGTCACAATTTCTGAGAGAATAAGTCCCATTTATTTATTATTGTTAAATTGTAAATAAAATGATAAATGGGTGCAATTAAAAAATGGATATACGCTGTAGGACACCAGCGCCATCCACCGGTCGAGTGTGAGAACTAGAACACACCTAATCGAAGATTAGAAGTTTCACTGCCAAACAATTATGCCTAGTTCCCATGAGACACTCTAGGTGGCTCTGGAACAAAGAAATCTATATTAGAAAACAATCAGCAACAGTGAGAAATATCACGTTACACCATCCCCCCCCTTTATAGTATTTCCTGCGGACACGATACGCTGGAAATACACAACAAAAAAAACAGAAAATGCTTACAATAGATATAGACAAACAGCTGGGTACTTCAAACCCAAACTGACAACTATAATTACAAAACTAAAGAACATTCCTCGCACACACCTAATTATACACTGACTTGCGCAATGGTTAGGTTACATAGCTAGAGTCAAATGTCCTACAAAGAAAATGAATGTTCCCTTTATTCGCTGCAGATACACCAACACTACCAACAACTACAAGGAGCTGTGGAGAATTGAGAGGCGAAATGAGAGAGAAACACTCGGTACGGTGTATGGTGGAACCTACAATGTGACAAATTATAGTCACGTAGATACTCAGAGAGAAAACAGATATTATACAGATTAAGCATAACATAGCGCTGGTTTTATAGACTAGATAAACAGTGCTATGTAGTGGCAACATCGCTGACATTAGGTACTGGAGACGGCTCCTCCTTATACTTCAGGATGTCTTTGATATGGTACTCACCAAGATCCTTACCGTCTAGATCTGACAGCCTATATACCAGAGGGGATTGCTTGGCGGTTACCACACATTTAAGGAACTTATGGGCTAACTTGGAAGTGAAGTTCTTTGCTTTGTTTGACAGGTAGAACGTGCGTTTGTACACGATTTGTCCTACTTTCAGCTCCACATGCCTTTTTCTGAGGTTGTAATACTTTTCATTACGCTGGTGGGCAACGTTCAAATGTTTCCTCACCTGGTCGTAGATGCGTTGTATTTCTCTCAGTTTGACACCAAAGGCTGATGGATCGTCCACAGCGACAGAAGCCGGGTGGCACGCAATGTCTGACTGCCTGTATAGAACTCCATCTCCTATGAACTCCCTACCATGCACCAGAAAGTATGGGGTGAAGCGAGTTGCTTCGCTAACCGCAGTGTTCAGAGCGCACTGTACTTCAACCAAGAACGAGTCCCATGCTTTGTGTTGTGACTTCACATAGCACGAGATCGCTTGGACAACATTGCGAATAGCTCTTTCCGCCTGATTAGTCTGGGCATGATACCTAGGGTTATAGTATATATTGGGTACATTATATTTAGTTAGTAGATCCTTAAAAGGCTTACTTACGAACTGAGGACCATTATCCATGTAAATAGTTTTACATACTCCATGAACAAGAAATACACTCTTCTCTATGAATCTCGCGACCACAGCGCCTGTGGCAACCCGAATAGGGCACAACATGACGTATTTACTAAAATAGTCGGAGACCACGATCAGGTGCACGTTTCTATTACTTGAAGTAGGAAAGGGACCAAGTAGATCGACAGAGATAGCTTCGAAAGGCTTCGACACCCGCTTCGGGCTACCCATGAGGCCAGGACGAGACGTGTTTACGGGTTTGTACTGCTTACAGACTTCACACTTCCCGACATATTGTTTGACGTCCTCGTACATTTTGGGCCAATAATAATTTAGGGCTAACCTTTTGTGTGTCTTCCAAACACCACCATGAGCACTAAGTGTGTCATCATGGTACTTAGAGAGCAGGGACAGGCGATCCTCCTGGGGTACCACCAACTTCCAGTCGAAATCTGAAGTCAGAGAGTATTTATTCTTAGAAAATCTATATAAAAGGTTGTCACGAATGTCAAAATTCGGCAACTTCCTAGGGTTCTTCCGCACACTGTTCATGGTGTGGATATACCAAGGGTCTTTAGAGGAGGCAGCATCTAGCGAATCAATCGTTATACGAGACAGAGCGTCAGGTACAACGTGATCTTTACCCTTCCGATGTTCAATGTCAAAATCGAATTGACTTAGCCTCATGCTCCAACGCGCTAAACGACCCGTAGGGTTTTTCAGCTTATGGAACCACAGTAAAGAGGAGTGATCCGTGACGACTGTACACTTCTGGCCCTCGACGTACTGTCTGAATTGTTCTAAGGCGAAAATCACGGCCAGAAGTTCCCGCTCAGTTGTGCTGTAGTTCACCTCGTTCTTGTTGAGAGAACGGCTGCAGTAGGCGATAGGGTGTTCAACTCCATCGTGAGTTTGTGTCAGCACAGCAGCAACTGAAAATGCGGACGCATCACTGAGAATACGGAAAGGCAACTCAAAATTAGGCATCTTCAATATAGGGGCAGAGACCAAAGCTGACTTGAGAAGATTGAAGGACTGTTCCGCTTCAGGTGTCCATTCGAACTTGACATTCTTAGACGTTAGTTTACACAGAGGTTTACTAATCTTAGAGAAATTATTGACAAAACGACGATACCAGCCGGCCATTCCCAGAAACCTCTTAACCTCCTTTGGGTTAGTAGGTGTAGGATAGTTGAGAATAACCTCAACTTTACCAGGGTCAGTCCGAAGGCCGTGTTTGTCCACATAATACCCCAGGTATTTGAGTTCACTCCGACAAAAGTGAGACTTTTTCATGTTAATAGTTAGGCCAGCATCCTTGAGTCGCTGATAGACTCTATGTAAGAGCTCCACATGCTCCTCAAAGGTACTGGACACACAGACTATGTCGTCCTGAAACGCAAATACCCTATTGTCGAACTCAGGACCAAACAGACGGTCCATTAGGCGCTGCATCGTGGCGGCAGCTCCAACGAGTCCAAAACACATGGTATTGTAATGAAACAGCCCCCTACGGGGAACTGTAAAGGCAGTCTTCTCGGCGGACTGCAGAGAGTCGAACGGAATCTGCCAGTAGGCCGCACTCAGATCTACAGAGGATAAATATTTAGCATTATTCAGATGGTCCAAGATTTGATTAATGTACGGTAAGGGATGGGCGTCACTTTTTGACACAGAGTTGAGCTTGCGAGAGTCCAAGCACAACCTGAGTTCGCCGTTCGCCTTCTCCACCATGACCACTGGAGAATTCCATGCGGACTGAGACGGGGACACTACTCCCATCTCTAGCATTCGGTCCAACTCGGCTTCCAGGGCTTTCTGTTTGAGAGGAGAGAGCGGGTAGTAACGCTGTTTGATCGGCTTACTGTCACCAGTGTCAATGACATGATGCTCAAGTGTAGTCCGACCTAAACCCACCTTATCCGTGTTCAAGGAGTCAAACTTTTCAATGATCTCGTTGATTACACCCCTTTGTTTAGTAGTCAGGTTGCTGTAATCCTCGAGGCCACTGTTAAGAGACACAGACTCGATAGGATTATTATCACTAAAACCATCAAGACTAATATTTTGTGAAATTAGTTTATCACCTAACTTAAATTGCTGCCAAAAATCCACTCCAAATATCATGGAGGTGGTGATTCCCGGAACAACATAGAATTTGATAACTCGGATAACCGAATTATACTCAATAGGTAGAGAAATACAACCCAGACATTGCACATATGAGCTGTCGGCAGTTGTAATGCGAAAGGAAGGGTTGATACTTTCAAGATCAAAACCCAGTTCCAAGAAGATACGGTGCGCTCCCTTTCCTAGTATAGAGCAAGAGGCACCGGAATCCAGAAGGCCTAAGACATTTAAATTTAATACTTTAACAATTAGATACGGTCTAACATCGTTATCCCGTTTAGTAAACAGGACCCTATCAGAAATAGACTCAGATACAGAGTGATGTATAGAGTTCACAATAAGGCCCTGGCTTACGCGTTTTTTGACTTACCAGTACATTTTGAGCAGTCTGGTGTCTTGACTCCTTTGAGACCGCACCGGAAGCACACCAACTCTCTCGACTGGGTGCAGTTGTATGCAGCGTGCCCGCTTTCGCCACACCGGAAGCATTTGCGTTCGTTGGAGGTAGATGGCGTCTCGACTGCAGACACCTGCTTAGGGGGCTTTTGCACGCCTTTGGTCTTGTGCTGGTGTAAATCAGACGAAATCTCAAATTTGTCCAGAATAGGCTCACGGAAAGCGTCCGCCCTTGTACGCGCAAGCTCCAGACGCTTACCTAGACGTCTCAGATCATCAATAGAGTTGACATCATGCAAGGCCAATTCCTTCATGTAGTCTGGTCTAATATTGTGCATGAGAATGTCCAGCTGTTCCTCACTGGGCATTTTACACGACAACCTTGAGAACATAGCCTGCATTGTACATAAGTAGCTAACCAAGGACTCAGAGCGGGATTGGCTACGCTGTCTAATCTCATTTCTGAGACGATAATCATAGTCAGGAATATCGAATGTATCTCTAAGCTCACTAATAAGGTCCTCATATGAGATGAAATTAGTTCTATTTGTACGGAACCAAGACAAAGCTGGTCCGTCCAACAGGTCAGAGAAAGCCAGAAGGAGTTTAGACTTAGAGACCTCCCGTGCACATCTAAGTTCTTCTAATCTCTCTAAAAACACGCGCACACAAGAGGAACCATCATATTTCAAGTTAAAAGTACATAGGTTAACGGGACGTTCCCTATACACTATGTTGTCAGACGTGGAACAAGATTTACCAGAACTAGCTCGTACCGAGCGGTCCTCTCTCACTGCAGGTGAAGTGTACTCTACCCGGTCACGACCCGAATCATCATCACCTTCATCTGACCCGTCAGATTCAGAATCAGTGCTGGGTTCAGCCACAGCGACGATCTTCACAAGCCTATCACGAGGTTCGGCCAGTTCAGGACAATCTAGACCACAACGAGCCAGCCTAGTTAGCAGATAGTTCGCCCTGAAGGCTACTCTTATGCGACAATTTTTATCAGAAACAAAGTCACCTGACTGGAGGGCCTCACTTAGTTCCGAGACCTTAGGCGTACAGATGGAAAGCTCCGCCGCTGCATCAGTGGGGACCACCGCCTTCAGCTTGATGCTACCCCGACGGACAAGTCGGTGTGCCGTCCTCAGCTCACTCCGAAGGCCAGCCACCGTCGCATCAGGTGCCACTGAAATGCCTATGTGAGCAAGCTCGTTAGAGAGTTCGTCTTTTCTCAGATAGTTAATATATTTTTGCATCTGTGCCATGATGTAAAAGTTTAATTACGACAATTAAATAAGTAACAATGTAGATGACACAGACAGGGTTCAATCACAAAGTATTAAACAGAAATAACAAGTAAGTTCCACCAAAGTGTATGATATCTAACAATGGTTTCAAATTAAATTATATGATTTATATTTATAATAGAGTTACAGGTGTCTATTATTAATACACTAAAGTTGAAGTCTAGACTCAAATGCAAAGTCAGTTACACAACTGGCAATGTAGGTCAAACAGACAAAGTTCAAATACAAGATGTAAAACAGAGGTTCATAAGTAGATATCAACAAGGTGCTTGATATTTAACTATAGTTTTAAATTGATTGCTATTATTTAATACAATTACAGGCTGTCTAATAGAATTAAAGGTTTCTATCCTATATGAGAACAAAGTTCAAGTTAATTTTCAAAATGCAAGGTACCTACACACTTTCTATAAAGTTTGTAGTTACACAGAGAATCTTATTAGGTTTTATTACACAGAAAAAAAATTATATTACAGTCCAAATATATATGTGCACATCTGCAAGAAAGACTAGAAACAGGCTAGAAAAGAGGAGAAAAAAGAAAAAAAACAAAAAAAAGTGGGTATGCCGAAAAAATCAAAAAATCTTACCAAAATCACAGCTGTTTTTTTAATTTTGAAATTTAGAATTTTGGGTGTCTTTTCCCACCCCAGGTGTAGGTAGCTGGAAAAAGTCAAGAAGATTAATTACGTGTTCAGCTGCTAACACAACCAATTAACGTCTTGGGAAGTCTCAGACGGATTCCCAGGTTGTTTTCATCAGAGTTAGCCTCCTATGCACACACACTAGACTGAGACTACCGCAGAGTAGTACCAGAGTCTTGCCACTACGTTGGGAGCCAATTTGTAACCACTGACCTAGTCAGATGGATACTCACCGGCTCGCTCAGGGGCTGATGCAGAACTCTTACCCAGGGCGCCTTCTCCACAGAGCTAGAGAGGTGCGTGCACAGGGAAGCTAGGGCTCCAATGAAAACAGCTGGTAGTTTAGGTGTACACACATAATATTTGATAGAGTAGAACACAAAAACACAAAACAGAGAAATATAAGTATGAAAGTAGGTAGACAGACTTGAGTAGAGTGTTGAAGTTTACAGAGATTAGAATGTAGACAGGAAAGCACAGTGGACAGAAGTATGAAGTATCTAGATAGATAAGTAAGCAGACAGACAGGCACAGAATACAGAAGTATGGGCAGACGAACACACACAGTAGGCACAGATAATAGGCAGATGAACACACAATATGCACATGAATTATAGCACTAGCTACACATTTAAGGTACGTGAATTCTAGTACAGGCTACTAAGCGTACTACGTTTACTTCTGGTTGGCACTACAGCTACACATTAACAGGTACACGGCGACAGTGTACTGGCCTTGGGTGATTGCGGGATGGCCTCTTGGATGTTCGGAGTAGACCGTTCGCCGATGTATACGGCTCACAGCAGCCGTTGTACCACGAAGCACGCCGTCGATAAATGTCAGAGAAGAGCGAATTCAGAGGGCACACGAGCTCAGACCAGCGACCCTGTATAAAACAGACCACTCTTAAGCCGTGAATATACATAGAGGCCCGTAATGTGTCCCAATAAATAGAGGAATACGACTTACCAGAATATCTGGGAACGAAGTTTTCACCAAACAATTTTATCACGAGAAATAGACACAGATTTTATTTACTCAGAGACAGCTACGAAGATTGAAATAGGAGTCCTGTTGAGGATCGGCGCAGGCCTATTTATACTCGAATCCATCGAATATTCGTGAACAAACCTCAAAATTCTGCTGGTCACGACCTAACTCATTAGCGGCCCATGGACAAGCAAACTAATCAGCCGCTGACGGCCACAGACACGACTAGACCAAATATGACAAACATTTATTATAATTATGACTTGTTCACGAATATGTCACAATTTCTGAGAGAATAAGTCCCATTTATTTATTATTGTTAAATTGTAAATAAAATGATAAATGGGTGCAATTAAAAAATGGATATACGCTGTAGGACACCAGCGCCATCCACCGGTCGAGTGTGAGAACTAGAACACACCTAATCGAAGATTAGAAGTTTCACTGCCAAACAATTATGCCTAGTTCCCATGAGACACTCTAGGTGGCTCTGGAACAAAGAAATCTATATTAGAAAACAATCAGCAACAGTGAGAAATATCACGTTACAAGTGTGTACACAAACGTGAGTATATAATAATAGCATAATCAAATAGGCCACGATTTACGGCGAATTTCAACAATGAAAAGAAATGTTATCTATCAATTCACACTAAAATATTTAGTTTTATTTGATTACCATTTAGTAGGTATAATAGTTGTGAATTATATAGATATATCTGATTTATAATTTGAGTAACCGTAATTATGTAGTAAACACTAGCTAGATAATATTCCGTTATGGATGGTTGGAGCTCCAAAAAGTCTCACCGACCTCTAACTAGCCGGATTCCATAGAAAATGACATCTTACTTTTTGTGTAGATTTGAAGCGCCACCGTGAGTAATTAGTTTGCAAATGGATGTTGTTCGTTGTTTTTCTTTACGCGTTTAATATAAAAAACGTCTTAAACGGCCATATTCTTAATTTGATACGTACAACCCTTCGCTTATAATAAATTATCGATATCAAGACAATTGTCCATCATTATTATTAGTTCCAAGTACACTCACTAATGCGTACCGCAACTATCAGCGCCACTATGGCGATTTTCAATTGGACACAAATATGGGTACCTATCACTAGTCCAGCTAGTACTATAACAGGTCAGTGATCTAAGTACAGAAATTCAATATTGCCAATAAGTTGTGGAGTTCGAATGTCAATAATATCAAAGTTGGATCATTTCTTATTTAAGCCGAAAAAGCGTTTCCTAATTGAGTTGCAAAAAGGCACATCGGGTGTTGAGAAAGGTCAAAAAAATACATTCCACAATAGAAAAAAGCTGACAAAAAAACGTACCCCAAATAAGTCATAAATGGTAACCACTCATATGCTTAAACATATTCATATAAACAAATACGAGCACTTCACTCCGCATTCGAAGCTCACCTCGTTAAATGTAGAATGATCTTTTTAAGCGCAACTTTGTCCACCATTCTACCTGGTTACTCAATGTTGGTGTAAAAATATTCACAGAACATGTGACATATTTTATCCGCACTTATTATAACTTACGGTGTGTTCTATGAACGGTCTCGTAAAAAGGTTATGCGACATGAAACACAAGGCTTTGTGTTGTAGAGGATACCTTTTTGTTAAATTAGCTAATTCAGTTTTAGTACGCTGCTTATCCTACTAATAATATAAACGTGAAAATTTGTGAAGATGTTTGAATGCTTATTACTTAACCATTCACAAACATTTAAACGGATCTGGCTGAAAGGATCTTACCTATAGGTCGTATTCAATTAACTTATGACGCTAAAATTTTTTTTTAAATATTTCCTTTTGTTTTTGAAGCTTCCGAATGTTTATTTTAAACCGAGGTTTTACTTTAAAATTAATATAAAAGATTAGACATTGGTTTGTTGTTTTCATACTTAGACTAAACTATAACTTCGAGACTTATCATAAAAACGACAAATATAATAAGAGAGGGACGCATAGACATATAGTTATATCGATGATAAGACTAAGCAGGACAAATGGAGGAGGCAAAGTCACGCCTTGCTCTACGATACGGCGACCGATTTCCGCGATCAGGCTTTTTGTATTACACGCGTGTTAAATATATATGTGCATGCAAGATAGTCAATGGTCGTCGACAGATGTGGCCAGCCTACTGCCACTACAGCTCGCTGATTCTGCCGAGCTATGGTGGTAACTTTAGTTCTTTGTCGGATAACCTCGTTTCGAAGTAATAAAAGTAAACTATTAATTATGGTAATTATTAATTACTGTTAATAAAACAAAATTAAGTAAAAATATTATTGTATACTAGCTGTCGCCCGCGGCTCCGCCCGCGTGGATGTCGGTTATCGCGAATCGGGGTATGAAAAATAGATGTTGGCCGATTCTCAGACCTACCCGATATGCCCACAAAATTTCATGAGAATCGGTCGAGCCGTTTCGGAGGAGTTTGGGAACGAAAACTGTGACACGAGAATTTTATATATTAGATTATAAACTTTCGTATAGAATTTACTTTATGCTTGTGACTGTTATATAATATAGTCTGTATATAATCTGAGAGCCGACTTTACAATATTTAAGCAATTTGCAAGGCACAGGATAATAAATTAGCATCTTATCTTGGAATTTTATGAATTCCTTTTATCAGATAGAATTTTATCTTATTTTTTTATTAACGTGCTGTCATTATACCTTAAGATCACTGTCATTGTCAAAACATGAGGGTCGGTAGAACGGTTGACTCCTAAATTAGGCCACGGGCTTAATTCCTGAGAACAAACTAATTGTTACTGAATCGGGCGCCTGACCGAGATTTAGGCAATATTGCTTCGTTTTATTTGAATATTTACAATTGCGTTCAAAGTTTCTGCTTATTGTATTTCCCCCGACTAGCAAGAAGGGTTATGTTTTTCACGCGTATCTTGTATGTATATAATTATGTTTTTAATATTCTTCATTACCTCATATCTTCTGAACTAACGTACGGATTACAATGATTCATGTCTCAAATGAAAGGTATTTATTGACCAAGTGTTCTTGGGTACATAAAATGTGAACAAAAGCTATATGTTGGTTTTAAGGCGCCAAAATCACTTAAATTTATCGAGTGGGTTATCAAAATGAAGGAAATTAGAAGAAATTAGAAGACGAAAATAAACAAATAAAAAAATCAACAAATTAAAATTAAAAGTATAAATAAACTAATTATTAACCCGTAACTGGGCAGCGGGAAAGTGATCGCTTTTCTTTTTTTTTTAGTTCATTTAGCTTCTAAGTGACAATACAAATACATGAAAAAATACAGAAAAAAAAATATTATTTATGTTTTTAGATTTATGACATGAATCTTATAATGCACATTGCCAAGAGTTTCATATTTTAGTAGAAATTAATTTTGGTAAGGAAAATATTTTATTATATATCTTAAGCCACAACCATTGGTTATAATTACTTGTAATAATAACGCTTTTTAAGAATTATTTACATATTGAGAACATACAGGAAACGATTTACCAATTTTACCTTAAGTAGTTATGGATGTATCTTATCTTATCTTATGTTACTGGGGTGCGTGCTTTGGAGCTATCGCGGACACTTCGACCCTATTGGATCCTTTGTGTCAACCCCAACCTGGCCCCTACGTTTCGGGAGGGATAGCCCTCTCTATTAGGGTGGTTATTCCTCTTATTTGTAGATGCCTATAATCCTCTGGTTTTGGATAGCCCATCCCGAGAAGATCCATACGATGTCTTCCTAAGGCGTGGCACTCGCACAGTATGTGTTTCATCGTTTCATCGCCCTCCCCGCAGTGTCTGCATTTTGCGTCGTTCATGATACCAATCTTGCTCAAGGTGTACTTTGTGCAGTAGTGGCCAGTGAACGCTCCTATTATTTTCCGGATTTTGTCCCTGCTGAGATTAATTATTTTATTGCTCAGCCTTCCTAATTCATTACTTATGAATTCTTTCGAATGTGTTAGGCCTGGTCTGGTCTTCCATTCTTTAAGCTGCCTATTCTTGGCCTGTTCTGAAATAGCCCTCTTTAGTGTGGCTTCAGGGAGTCCAACAAATGGTTCTGGACCTATGGGTATTTTTGCAGATCCTTGTCTGGCTAGATGGTCTGCTTTCTCATTCCCTTCTATCCCCTCATGGCCGGGGACCCAGATGAGCCTCAGTTTGTTGGCTCTGCCAACCTTATTTAGGCTGCTTATGCAATTCAGCACTGATCCTGAATTTACCTTTGGAGAGCTTAGCGCTTTAATGGCTGCTTGGCTGTCACTGAGAATATAAATTTCCTTTTCATGGGTATTTCTATTTATAATCTCCTGAGCGCATTCTATTATAGCGTACACCTCCGTTTGGAACACGGAGGCGTATTTGCCTAGACTAATGCTTATATCGCAGTCTTCTGCATGTACCCCTGCTCCTGTGCCATCTAGCGTCTTGGAGCCATCGGTGTACCAGATTTGTCTTTTTCCTTGATTGGTTCTGAGACCTTGTTTCCATTCCTGTCTAGTAGGAATTGTCGCCTTGTAATTTCTATGAAGTACTAGTTTGGGCTGTTGCTTGTCAGACCTCATTTCTAGTAGTTCCCGAACATCAGGTGTTATCCCCATTTTTGTGTAACTTGTCGGTATGCTGGTTATATATCCTGCATCCTTAAGTCTTTTAAGAGCTTTTATTGCCTCCATTTGTACAGTTGAATGTAGCGGTATCATACTTAGCAGCCGTTCCATCGCTGCTGTCGGTGTTGTTGTAAATGCACCCGTTATAGACATGCAAGCTATCCTTTGGATTTTGCTGAGCTCTTTCTTGCATGTTACAGTCGTGGTTCTTGGCCACCACACTATACTTCCGTATTTGATTATCGGTAGTATCATCATGTTATATATCCAGTACAGAACCTTCGGTTTAAGTCCCCATGTTCTGCCGTACGCCCTGCGACATATGCCGAGGACTCTCATTGATTTCTGTGTGATGAAATCTTGATGTGACCTCCATGTGAGTTGTTTATCCAACATGACTCCGAGGTATTTCACCTCTTCAGCCCACTCTAGTTTTACGCCTTTTACCTGAAGTCTTTTTAAACTTTTTAGGTCCCTTTTGCGTGTGAAATATAGGGCTGATGTTTTGGATGGATTTATCGTTAGATGATTTTCCGTACTCCATCTGTGCGCTATATTCAGACCCTTTTGTAGTAGTTCCGAGACAGTGCCTGGGAATTTACCGTTTACCATTAGCACTAAGTCATCAGCGTATCCTATCGTGTAGAATGGTCCTTCATTTAGTCTCGTTATTAGTGAGTTGACTACCAAGCTCCATAGTAGGGGTGAGAGTACGCCTCCTTGGGGACATCCTCTAGTGGTCTTGGCATATATATTCTCACCTGCTAACGTAGAGCAAATTATTCTGTTCTTTAGCATCTGCTCTATCCATTTACAGGTGGTGTTATCCACCCCGTGTTTTATCGCTGCTGTCTGGATTGCTTCGAAGGTAGTTTTGTCAAAGGCGCCTTCAATATCTATGAAGGCTGCTACGCTTATTTCTTTGCATTCCAGTGCCTTACGAGCGCGTTCCACTCTAGTGCAGCGCTGTTTCCGTTGATTTGCCCTGCTGGTAGGCGCATTGCAGCCTGTGTAATGGGAAACGTTTTAGAGGTCCTTCCCTCACATGCTTGTCTATCAGCTTTTCCACCGTTTTTAGGCAGAAAGATGTTAGGCTGATAGGCCTGTATGATCTTACATCTTCATAGTTTGCTTTGCCAGGTTTGGGTAAATAAACTACGTTTACTTTCCTCCATATCGTCGGTATATGGTTAAAAGCTAAGCATGCTCTGTATAATCTCACAAGATGAGGGATTAGTATTACATGCCTTGTTGTAATAGTACAGGATAGATACCATCAAGGCCTGGAGATTTATAGGGTTTGAAATCTCCTATGGCCCATTGCAATTTGTTCCCATCAACTATTTTCCGTGCAGTGTTCCATTCTGCCCTATTCGTTTTCGTACCTTCAGTACCATTGATTTTTATTTGATTTTTTGGCACTTCTGCAATTATTTCCGATCCAGGAAAGTGTTCACTCATCATTACATGTAGTGTGTCTTTTCCTGATTCCGTGAGCTTCCCATTTCCGTCTTTTACACTGGTGAGTGGGTTCTCCTTAGCTATTGCCAGGGCTTTAGCTTTGGAAGGGAATTTATTTGGTCACAGTGTGCTCTCCATGACTTCCTCTTATATTTCCGTACGGCCTTGTGATATTCAGTAAGCATTTTGGAGTATTCTCTGAAATCGCCTTGTGCCTTGGCTTTGTTGAAGATTGCCCTTGTCTTGCGACGTAACATCTCTAATTCTTTGTTCCACCATGGCACCTTTTTAGGTTTTATTTCCTTTTCTGGACAGTTTGTTGTCCATGCTTTTATGACTGATTCTGTTATCTTGTCCGCTTCAAATTCAATGTCGATTATCGAGTTGAGTTTGCATTTTGGATCTCCTAAGTAGACCTTCAGATCCTTTTTATATTGGATTCAGTCTGTGTGTTTGGGGTTTCTTCGCATTTCAACCCCAAACACCTTTGAAGTTTTATACTCAAAACATATGTACCTATGGTCAGATAATGAGATTTCATTAGATACTTGCCAGTTCATGATATCTCTGCTGGCCATGTTTGTGGCTAGAGTGATGTCAATAACCTCAGTCCTTATCCGATTGATGAAAGTCGGACTGTTGCCTTTATTTATTATTTGTAAAGGAGAACTTACCAGATATTCTAGTACTTTTTCCCCTCGTTCGTTGATGTCTGAGCTGCCCCAGATCACATGGTGCGCGTTCGCGTCGCATCCGATGATTACTTCCGTGTTATTTCGGATGCCGTGATCCACTAATCCTTCTAGTATACTAGGGATGGGATTTTTTGTTCGTATGGAAGATAGGCCGATACAAAGATTGTATCTCTGTTGCCAGCCTCTCCTCCACCGTTGATCCTGACTGCCGTCAGATCCCTGAAACAGAAATTATGTAAAACCCATGCGTCTATACCATTTTTGATATATATGCATGTTCTTGCATCATTTGTGGTCCTGTGATACCATAAAGTACCACCGGTTCCACCTAAGCCCTTTATTTCTCCTTTATAAATATAAGGCTCCTGAATTAGGGCAATGTCGTATTTGTTATCTTTCAGCGCTCTAGCCAGAAGAGCTGTCGCCGCCTTATTGTGTTGCAGATTAATCTGTACTAACCTTAGGCCATCCATTTTCGCTGTCGTTATTGGACAGTCACTTTCTCAGTGACTGTCGTCGGAGCCCGGAGACTGTGCAAGGAGCCGGTCCTCATCTAGGTCGAGATCGTCCATCTCCCTGCACAGTTCTTTGGCGCCTGTTGACGACGCCAATGCAGTAGCGACCGTGGGCCGCTCTTGACTCTTGTTGGTCCCTGATGCCGTCGTTTTTATGCCATCGTGGATGGCCTCTGCTGGCTGCATTTCAGCATCCGCAGATGACGACTCCATCTTCTTGACTTCATCAGCCTTCGCCTCCTGTTCTCCTTTCGAGGTCGACTCCTCCAGCAACTTAAAGTGGCTGTAGTCGATCCCCGTTGGGAGGGTGTAGTTGGAGGCCTTTATAACCTCCGCAGAGACCCTATCTACAAGGATGATACGGCGAACGTGGGTGCTCTCGACCAGAGTGTCGATCACCCGCCATTCTGCCGTTTTTAAACCCGGGTTGAGCCTCTGCAGAAGCTGGAGTACCAACTCAATGTTGGTTCCAGCCGTGTGTCGCGACTTCCATGCCATTTTAACTGGCTTTGGAAAGTCGTTTGTTGACACCACCTTAATTTTGTGGGTGCTGACTGACGAACCAGTTAGTCCCTTCAGCCAGCCCACCGATGCCTCGTTCGCACATATTACGTGCAGTGCGCCCGCCGTCATGTTACCCATGTTTATCAGTGGGAGTGGATCTGGTGCCGCCAACATCCCACTGAACAACAGATCCTGTAACGCCGCGTTGTCCTCTGCTTCAAATCGCGCCTCCGGGTATGTTGCCGGGATGATCGCCATCCTGAAGCCTGCAGCAGCGTCCCTGTAGGAACCCAGGATCCTCACCTTTTTGGCGTCCCTCCCGAGTTCCGCTTTTTCGTCACTCACCTCCCTAATACGCTTTGCTGGCGTATCGGTGATGGTTCCGCCTACCACAGCGTGCTGTTTGCGGAGACGCCTAGCCCGGCGTTTCGCTGTTGCACGGCTGCCTTGTTGGATATGGAGTTGGGCCCCGACTTCCCCGGCGCCGTTCGGGCCCAATTGGGCCCGTTCGACTAGCCCGGTCGGCTGGTTCCCTTCCCCTCGAACCTTACTGCCTCCCGGGTTGGCTCCGGTTCTTCCCTGGAGGGCCGATCCCGAGGATCTCTTGCGAGATACTTCGGTCCAGCCACTCTGGGAGTCTCCTTCGCTGACCACGGTGGCGGCCTTGTTGCTGTTTCCAGCCTTTGGTGCTGTTGCACCTTGAGTGGTATTTTTTGATAAATCCATACCGTACCTTAATAAAATTCGTCGATCCGACTCCTCACCCTCCACGGAGCCCTCAGTTGGGGATGCTCTAAAGCACCAAGGCTATCGGACCGATATAGCACTCCGAGATGAGTTGTCCACGAGACTGACCTGCACGAGAATCCTCCCCCGGTCACCACGGCCATGAGTAAGACCGCGCGCCGCCGCCTGCAGACCCCATCACCCCAGAGAGCTCGCCAGTGGCCGTCTGACCGGACACCACAGCCGATTGATTACGAGTGGCTATCTCGTAACCTCCCGTGTAAGAGGAAGTCCAGACCAAAGAGGTGTGTTGCTTCCCAGCAGCCGCAGCTACTGTTCCGCTCAACCACCAGGATTCCTTCATCACTCCGTACGGGTCCCCGCAAACGGCACAAACACGCGGGAGGTCAATTCTATCCACCATCGGTATTTTACGATGATGAACTCGCAGCAGCGTGACCTCGTCGTTGCTGCAATAGTCGCTTAGTGTTTTTAGTTACGTTCATTTCTGAGGGAATTGAACCAAGAACAGGGCCAGCAACCGCGTGAAGGATAAACACTAAACTTGCCTTAGGGGCTATCTGCACGACTGTTGCGCTCCTTCCTAAGACCACAGGCAGGGGTAGGTCTGCACCTATGCTACCAGACTGTAAGCAAAAGCTAAGGCACTGTCATAAAGTAATTGCAAAAGCATAAGCCCAAACCCGCCCCAGTTATGGATGTAACTGGAACGTCTATTCGGTTTTTATATTTAATTTCGTTATTAACGCTATGACCGTCTGGAAGTAAACATACACATAACCACGTACTCCTCTCCAGTAAGATCCGCCACCAATCAGTCAGTGGAGGTTAAGTATCATTATGCTATTCAAAGGCAAGGGATCAGTGCAGAAGTGTGCCAGTTACCGCGTCATAAATATAATGTCCCAAGCCATGAGACTATACGAGAAGATAATCGACACCCAGATCCGAAAAGGAGAGCACTTTAAGAGTGTCAGTTTATGTTTCGTACCGGTCACGGGACCAGGGATCAGACATTTGCCCTAAGGATTGCCGTGGAGAAATACAGGGCGAAGAACTCCCCATACAATTTCTATTCCTAGACATGCAGAAGGCCTTCGACTGGTAGGCACTGCGGTGCAGATAAGTTCCATAGGCTTTTATTGACACCATTCGAGACACATTCCACGATAAATGGCGTCGTCGACCGGGGGGTACGCCGGAGCGGTAAAGAGGGGCCCCACGCGCAGTAGTCCCACTGCCACTGCGCCTGCTGCTGCTCCCGCTCCGGCTACTATCGCCGCGCCGGCCGGGGGTGCCAAGGGCAAGGGAAAGGGGAAGGGCAGGGGAAAAACGTCCTCTGCCCCAGCCCCGGCCCCGGCACCGACACCAATTCCGGCCCCGGCTGCCTCCACCAGCTCTGCACCGGCGGGGGACTGGGAGGTGGTCGGCGAGGCCAGGAAAAGGCGGAACGCCAAAAAGAAGGCAGCCAAAAGGGCCAAGAAGGCCTAGGCTGCTGCGAAGGCAGCGCCAGGAGTACTGCGTGTCCCCCGCACCACCGCTGTCGTCTTAACGATGACACCGGAGGCTGCGGAGAGGGGCGTGCAGTACACTGCTTTGGTGAAGCAGGCGAGGGGCCTCATCGATATGAGGGCCCTCGACGTGGCGGGGACCCTCCGAGTGACACACACTCGGACGGGTGCCCGGCTCATTCACGTCCCTGGCGCTTCGAGCGGTCCCAAGGCCATAGCGGCTAGGCTGAGGGAGACGCTCGACGCAGCCGACGTCCGGGTGTCCAGGCCCATCAAGTGCGCAGAGCTGCGCATTTCGGACCTGGACGACTCCATCACGGCCGACGAAATCCGGGTCACCGTGGCAGAGGCCGGGGGCTGCCCCCCTGAAGCGGCCAAAGTCGGAGCAATCCGCTACGGCCGTCGCGGACAGGGGGCAGTTGTTGTCGGCTGCCCCATCGCAGCAGCCCAAAAGGCTGCCGACATGCGGACCCTCGCGGTGGGCGGAGTTGTAGGGGTGCGGGTACGCCTCCTACAGGACCGACCGGCCAGGTGCTTTAGGTGCCTGTCGGTCGGCCACGTGGGAGTGCAGTGCACGGCGGAGGTGACGGTCGGTGACCGTTGCTTCCGCTGTGGCCAACCCGGTCATAGGGCCGGACTCCTGGCCTGTAAAGAAAGGCCAGACTACCCACTAAACCACCACGGTGTCCGTCATTACCACATTTCGACGATGGCGGGAACAACATCTTCCGCCATCGCCGTGTTCTTCCGCCATCGCCGTGTGACCTAACCTAACCTAACCTTTTTTTTTTTTTTTTTTTTTTTTATCGCTGGGAAAAATGCGTTACGCATTCCCTCCCGTCGGGGGACGAGAGGGATATGTGGGACTCCCCGGGAATAGATTCCCGGTATACCCACTAAACGACCCAGCGGCACTCCCGCATCGCCTTTCTTGGAGGGGGTCTGGGAAACTGGCAGAGCCTTTACGTCCAGTCCCCCTCCGGCGATTGCCCGCCTAATCGCGGCGGGCCCTTCACGCCCCTCCCGAGCGCGGGGAGGGGCTCGAGGATGGCCGTGAGTGCCCAGTCATCCTCGTACGGCGGGGTGATAGGCAGTGCAATGCGGGTGAGGGCGCCCCCGCGCCTGTCACCCGCTGCTCATCACCGGGGGGAGGGAGGGCGGCCGCGTGCCCGCCCTCTCCTGCCCCTCCTTCGTCGGCGGAGTTGCGGCGCGAGAGGATCGTCCTCCCGCGCGCGCTCCGCCACCTCCTTCTGTGACATTACGTCTTCACAGAAGGAGGCGACCGCTGCCCACGCCTCCTCGCTCCCCAGCATGGCCCTTACCAAGCTGGGGAGCGAAAGGTCCGGCCCGACCGCGACAAGACTGCGGCGCCGCTCGGACCACGACGCGCAAACCTCTAGGGTGTGCTGCGCCGTGTCCTCCGCCGCGCCACAGTCGTGGCACGACGGGCTCCCCTCTCTCCCGATCCGGTGCAGGTACGATCCAAAACAGCCGTGTCCGGACAGCACCTACACCAGCCGGAAAGAGAGGAAACCACTTGGTCGCTCGAGCCAGTCCTTCAAGACAGGCCCGAGCGCGTCCAAAGTTCGGCGGCCAAAATATGCGGCGGTGAGGTCCACCGTCCAGTGATGGACGATGGCCTCCCTCGCCTCTCGCCGAACGGCCTCCCTCTCCTCAGTGGCGGGGCGCCCGCCAGAGCGCACGCCGCCGCGAAGCTTACCGACCGGTAGCTTCGCGACACTCTCTGGGCGATGGCCCTTTGAGGCGCCCGGAGTGCTGTGGCATTCTCCCTCCTTTGGAGGGAGTCTGCCCAGATGGGCGCCCCGTACAGAGCCATACTCTTCAAAATGCCGGCGTACAAACGCCGGCACCACCCACTTGGCCCTCCCAAGTTTGGCATGAGCCATGAGAGGGCCTTCGCCGCCTTCAGCAGGCGCGACGACAGCCCGCTGAAGTGCGGGCTGAAGTTCCACCTGCTGTCCAGCGTAAGGCCCAGATATTTCATCTGGGCCTTTACCTCTACCCTGACGCCCTCCACAAAGATGTGGGCGTCAGGTGGTGGGGGGCGCTGCCGAGGCCCGTGGAAGAACACGGCCTCGGTTTTGTGCAGCGCCACTGTTAGTCCTAGGCGACGGATCCTCCCCGCGACCAGGGATCCGCCCGCCGAGGCCAGACTGGCCGCCTCCCTAAAGTTCCCTCCCCGGGCAGTGAGCAGTCATCCGCATAGCAGATGACACTCGTGCCACGGAGGAGGGCTCCCCTCAGCAGCCAGTCGAATCCGATGTTCCACAGAAGTGGTCCTAAGACTGATCCCTGCGGAACACCGGACTCGACGCTGTATCGCCGTAGCTGGCCAGCTTTATCTACGAGGAGGACTGTTCGATCCTCCAAGTAGCTGGCCAGTAGGCCCCTCAGGTACCGAGGCACTCCATGGAAACGGAGTGCCTCGAGTATAGTTGAGTGGGGAACGGAGTTGAACGCGTTGGCTATGTCAAACGACACAGCCAACACTCCGTCCCCAGCCTCAACGGCCTCCTTCACGCGGCCCTTCAACAGGGCCAGGGCGTCCACCGTGGAACGCTCAGTGCGGAAACCGAACTGAGCGTCCGACAGGTCCGGCCCGACCACCCGCAGATGTTCGTTCAGCCGAGCGGCTACTATCCCCTCGAACATCTTACCGACCTCATCGAGCAAAACGATTGGTCGGTATGCCGAGGGGGAATCCGCTGGACGCCCTTCCTTTCGGAGGAGGCATAGCCGCCCCTCCTTCCATGGTTTCGGGAACCTCCTCGACGCGAAACACGCGTCAAAGAGGACCCGAAACCGTTCCGCCATTTCGGTGGCGGCTATCGCCACCACCCTCGCGGGCACGCCGTCCGGCCCAGGGGCCGTCTTCTTCGCACGGAGGCGAAGTGTCTCCGTGCGGAGTTCCGCCTCCGTGAGGAGAGGAGCCTCCTCGTCCTCCTCCTGATCCTCCTCCACAGCGGGCCCACCTGCTGGAGGGTCCATTGCTGGCGGGGTGAAATTGGCCCTGCTGGGAAACAGGGACCGGACCACCCCGTCCAGCAACGTCGGCTCGAGGGTCTCCGACACCGGGGGGCCAAAGGGGCGCAGTTTGTTCCGCGCCACCTTATAAGGCCTCCCGAAAGGGTCTCTGTCGAGGCCCTCCAGCAGCTCGGCTCGCGCCGAGTCCTGCGCGGCGAACATCGCGGACTTGAGGACCTTCTTTGCCTCTACGTACAGGTTGTAGAGGCGGTCCTCGTTAGCCTGGTCGCGTGTTCGCCGCCGCCGGCTCCTGGCGTACTCCCGCCGGGCCGCCACGCAGGCAGCTCGAAGCCTCGCCAACTCCACCGACCACCAGTGGACGGCGCGTTTGGGAGGCGGACGACGAGACCGAGGCATACTTGAATTGCATACCTCGGTCAACGACCCGCGTAGCTGGGTCGCGGCAGCGTCTACGTCTGGGACATCCATGGCAGGCGAAAGCCAGTCCTGGACGAAAGCCGCCTCTTTGGCCACATCCCTGTCCAGGTGGACGAGGGCCCACCGTGGGAATGGGGATTGGCCCAGGCGGGCCACTCTCTGGGGGCCCTCGGTGGAGATCTCGAACAGCACGTAACGGTGGTCCGAGAAAGTCTCCACCATGTCCACCCGCCAATTCTCCACGCGTGCGGCTAGTGCGGGGGAGGCAAAGGTGACGTCCACAATTGATCCACCCAGCCGTCGCACGCACGTCTGAATTCTCCCCCTGTTCAAGAGGGAGAGACCGGAGGAGGCCGCCCAGAGTTCCAGCGCCCGCCCGCGCTCGTCGGTGGCGGGGTTACCCCAAACCACCGACTTAGCGTTCAGGTCTCCCAGAACGGAGACCTGACGCGGCGCCAACCTGCCGACCACTGCGGCGAGGACTTGTAAGAAATCCTCGAACTCAGACAGTGGGCGGTTTGGGGAGAAATATACGCCTACAAAGGCTATTTCCCCCCACGCGGCGGCCACGTATCCCGGTCCCCTCTCCAAGAGCGAGAGGGGAGGGGAGTCCGTGGAAGACCGCGCCACGAGCGCCACCAAGCCGTCCCCGTCCCCTAGCCAACGGCCAGGGACTGAATAGGGCTCGCCTACAACCGCCACGTCCACCAACCACTCGGCCATGACCTGCACCAGCAAATCCTGAGCCGCTCTGCATTGGTTGGTGTTCGCCTGTAAAATGCGATGGACCACCCCCATTAGTGGTCCATCGCATTTCCTTCCTCAGCCGGTGGCGTTGAGGTCTCGACGACCTCATTAGCGGCGGCCACAGCTGCAGGCCGGCTTGGCACCTGCGCTTGGCCCTTTCTTGCGGGAGGATTGCACTTCCTCCCCCCCATCACGTGGCCGGCCGGGCAGCCGCTGGCGGCACACACGGCACAGCGCGGCGAGGCAACGCTGCAGGCTTCGGCCTTGTGCCCCGTCTCCCCGCAGCGGCAGCAGAGCTCCGACCTGTCGACTTTCGACGGGCACAGAGCTCTGGTGTGCCCAAGTCCGAAGCACTTGAAGCAGCGAAATGGCTGGACCTCAAGTGCCCGGACCACCGCCACACTAAAACCCACGGGGAGCCGCCTCTTGAGAAGGACGGCCTTTGCCGCGGCTACTGGGCACTCCAGCCGGATAACGCCCAGGCCACCGCGTCCGGGCCTTATGGCCCCACCCTTCAATGCTGCCGCATCGCAGCCTCCCGCAGCTGCGACCGCCGCCACCACCTCCTCTTTGGTGACCGAGTCATCAAGACCGGCCACCTCCAAGGACGCCGACTTCACCGGCCTGGCTACCGTCACCGCGTCCGCGATGACCTCTCGCAGCTTGGCTGCGAAGAGGTCCGCGTTGGTGCCGCCTTGAGCCCCCGGGAACTCAAACAGCCGAGCCCCAGTTTGGGTCCGGCGGCACGTCACTGGGCCTACCTGCAACGTATCAAGGTTGGCACTGTTACGAGCCCGCTTCAATACGGACTCGTATGTCTCCCCATTTGCCACGGCCTCTGCAGTGAGCGTCACCACCACGGCCGCGGTTTTGGGCGGAACAAGTTTCCTCCCAGCAGGCTTGGGGGCCGATTTCTGCCCCCCTCCTTTGCCCGTCACTTTGGACGGGCCGGAAGGGGCGTTTGCAGGAGCGACGGCCGACGCTGCCTTATTGGCGCCTCGCTTCTTCCTCCTGACCACTTCAGTCCAGGAATCTTTGGATTGGGTGGTGGAGGGGAGGAAGGCGTCTTCCCTCTCAGATGTTTCGGCGACCGCGACCGGAGTCACCTGTGCCGTGGGCGACTTCTTTCCCTTTCCCTTGCCTTTTGAGGGCTTTGGGGTCGGGGGAGGAGCCTGGGCGGCCTCGTCCGCCGCAAGTGGTGGCCGGATGCGCTTCTCGGGCAGGAGGCGATCCTCGATGCCCGCGAAGCAGGCCCTTGTGAAGGCCCTCTCCTCCATTACCACCTTGCGGATGGTGTTCTCGAGGACGGAGGAGGAGAGGTCCACCCCCACCGCTGCTGGCGAGGCCTGGACAGGCTGCGCCGTGGCTTCAGCGAGCTTATTGTGAAGCTCGCTGACCTCCTTCTGCAGGCGATCGGTCCTCGCCTGCAGTTGCTGTATCTCGTCCGTGGCCGTGCGCTGCACCAACTCACGGACGATGCCGAACATACTTGCGGCCCGGCATTTGAGGGCCTTCTGGAAGGTGCCCTTCAGGTTTGAGGACCTCGAGGCGACTTCGACAATCCCCTCTTGGTCCTCCTGAGCTATCTTTTCGAGTTCCGCCAAGGAGTGGTCCGCATACAGGACGGTTGACGCACCGTAGCCCGCCTTAGACCTACGGACGCGTGCTTGCTCCTCCTTGGCGGCGACCTGCTCCTCCAGCTCCAGTTGGAGCGTCGCCCTGTTGGCCAGGTTAAGCTGGCGCTGGGCGTCTAGCAAGCCCGTGTCGTGGCTGGAGCTAGCCTTGGGCTTCTTTTTGGGCTTGCCCTTGGCCTCCGAGCTCCGAGCCCGCTTCTGGGTCTGTCGGTCTGACAGCTCCAACACCAGGTCATCCCTGTCGGAGTCCGGTAGGGGCTCCTCCTCACAACGCGGGCTGGCCGCAGATGGTGCGCGGCCAGCCTCTGACGCTGAAGCGTCATCAGGGTTGGCCCTGACAAGGGCCGTTTGGGGTTGGCCCTCAGAAGGGCCTTTTTTTAGGAAGCGCCCGGAGGCGTCCCTCGAGGGTTTCGGCATATCGAGCGTCAAAGATCGAGCAAAGTCCGCAAGGAGAGCTCTCGATCGCACAGTCTTCGTTAGCCGCCGGCTTGCCACTCCGTTACGGTGACAAGCGCGGCGTTGCCCGGGGAACACTACGTGGAAGTCAAGACTGTGGGGTGGTTCCCCAACCTAACCTAACCTAACCTTTTTTTGTTTTTTTTTTTTTTTTTTTTTTTTTTTTTTTTTTTTTTTTTTTTTTTTTTCGCTGGGAAAAATGCGTTACGCATTCCCTCCCGTCGGGGGACGAGAGGGATATGTGGGACTCCCCGGGAATAGATTCCCGGTATACCCACTAAACGACCCAGCGGCGGCACTCCCGCATCGCCTTTCTTGGAGGGGGTCTGGGAAACTGGCAGAGCCTTTACGTCCAGTCCCCCTCCGGCGATTGCCCGCCTAATCGCGGCGGGCCCTTCACGCCCCTCCCGAGCGCGGGGAAGGGCTCGAGGATGGCCGTGAGTGCCCGGTCATCCTCGTACGGCGGGGTGATGGGCAGTGCAATGCGGGTGAGGGCGCCCCCGCGCCTGTCACCCGCTGCTCATCACCGGGGGGAGGGAGGGCGGCCGCGTGCCCGCCCTCTCCTGCCCCTCCTTCGTCGGCGGAGTTGCGGCGCGAGAGGATCGTCCTCCCGCGCGCGCTCCGCCACCTCCTTCTGTGACATTACGTCTTCACAGAAGGAGGCGACCGCTGCCCACGCCTCCTCGCTCCCCAGCATGGCCCTTACCAAGCTGGGGAGCGAAAGGTCCGGCCCGACCACCGCGACAAGACTGCGGCGCCGCTCGGACCACGACGCGCAAACCTCTAGGGTGTGCTGCGCCGTGTCCTCCGCCGCGCCACAGTCGTGGCACGACGGGCTCCCCTCTCTCCCGATCCGGTGCAGGTACGATCCAAAACAGCCGTGTCCGGACAGCACCTGCACCAGCCGGAAAGAGAGGAAACCACTTGGTCGCTCGAGCCAGTCCTTCAAGACAGGCCCGAGCGCGTCCAAAGTTCGGCGGCCAAAATATGCGGCGGTGAGGTCCACCGTCCAGTGATGGACGATGGCCTCCCTCGCCTCTCGCCGAACGGCCTCCCTCTCCTCAGGGGCGGGGCGCTCCCCGAGCGCCCTACGCCCCGCCGTCCATTCGTACACTCTGGCGAGCACCCACGCCTCGAGCTCCCAAGGGGGGGTGCCCGCCAGAGCGCACGCCGCCGCGAAGCTTACCGACCGGTAGCTTCGCGACACTCTCTGGGCGATGGCCCTTTGAGGCGCCCGGAGTGCTGTGGCATTCTCCCTCCTTTGGAGGGAGTCTGCCCAGATGGGCGCCCCGTACAGAGCCATACTCTTCAAAATGCCGGCGTACAAACGCCGGCACCGCCCACTTGGCCCTCCCAAGTTTGGCATGAGCCATGAGAGGGCCTTCGCCGCCTTCAGCAGGCGCGACGACAGCCCGCTGAAGTGCGGGCTGAAGTGCCACCTGCTGTCCAGCGTAAGGCCCAGATATTTCATCTGGGCCTTTACCTCTACCCTGACGCCCTCCACAAAGATGTGGGCGTCAGGTGTTGGGGAGCGCTGCCGAGGCCCGTGGAAGAACACGGCCTCGGTTTTGTGCAGCGCCACTGTTAGTCCTAGGCGACGGATCCTCCCCGCGACCAGGGATCCGCCCGCCGAGGCCAGACTGGCCGCCTCCCTAAAGTTCCCTCCCCGGGCAGTGAGCAGAGTGTCATCCGCATAGCAGATGACACTCGTGCCACGGAGGAGGGCTCCCCTCAGCAGCAACCTAACCTAACCTTTTTTTTTTTTTTTTTTTTTACGGGGAGAGATCCGCTTACGGACTGCCCACTGCCCTGGCTCGACAGTGGGGTTTGTGTGGGGGTCGCCCAGCGCCTGATGCTGTTGGCACTGGGAATACCCACTAAAACTCCCCGGCTTCCCTTCCTGCCCGTAGTGGAGGTGATTTGGGGCCTGCAAAGCAATTCACCAAAACACCCCCGGGCCGCCCGGCCTATGCCGGGCTACTGCGCCAATGGGGGATTATCCGGGAGAGCCGAGATAATCCCCAGACGTGGTGACCAGGTGCAATGCCTGCGTCAGTGCCACTTGACGCAGGCTGGTCGAACCTCCAGGTTGACGAAGACGGGCGTTTACGGGTTCACCCGTCTCCTCCTACCCGTACGTCTACGCCGGAGAGGAGCGGCTAGAGCGTCCTCCTCCCGCGCCCTCTCCGCGGCCTCCTTCGCCGAGATTACTGTCTCGGCGAAGTCGGCGGCAGCCTCCCACGCCTCATCGCTGCCAAGCATGGCTTCGACCATACTTGGAAGCGAGAGGCTTCCCCCACCGAGCGCCGCAGTGAGTTCGCGGCGCTCATTTTCCCACGCCGGACACACCAACAAGGTGTGATCGGCAGTGTCGTCAGGGTCGCCGCAGTGATGACACTGCGGCGTCTCCTCCCTTCTGGCAACCCGGTGCAGATAGTGACCGAAGCAACCGTGTCCGGTCAAAATCTGCACCAATCGGAAGGTCAGGCCGCCTCTCTGGCGCCCCACCCACTCCTCTAACACCGGACGGAGTGCCGCTACCGTCCGGTGCCCAGCGGTCGGATTGGCGAGCGCCTCTTCCCACCGGTGCAGGGCCTCTCTCTGCGCCTCAGTTCGGGCCTGCTCTATGTCTTCCAGAGCAGGCCTTTCACCCCGTTGACGCGCCTCGACTCTGTGCCGATACACCTCCGCAAGCACAAGTGCATCGACGTCCAGAGGAGGCGTGGCCGCTAGTACGCAGGCCGCCCCGTGACTCACCGTGCGGTATGCCCGCACGGCTCGGGTCGCGATCACCCTTTGCGGCCTGCGCAAGAGGGCTCGCGTGCGGGTTGTGAGGCACTCGGCCCACACCGGTGCTCCGTACAGTGCCATCGACCGTATCACCCCGTGATACAGCCGACGGCACCTGGCGTTGGGCCCTCCCACATTGGGAAGGAGCCGTCCGAGGCCGGCTGCGGCGGCGCACAGCCGGGGAGCGAGGAGCTTAAAGTGCTCCTCGAAGCTCCACCGGGGGTCCAATGTGAGGCCGAGGTACTTCGCGTGTTCCTCGACTGGGATTTGGACCCCCACCACTCGGACTTCAAGCCCCAGCGGGGCTGCACGTCGGGGGGCATGGAAGGAGATGGCCCTCGTCTTGTTGAGGGCCACTTCCAGACCCAGGAGGCGGATGCGCTGGACGACCAAGGAGGTGCCGAACGACGCAAGGTGGACCGCCTCGTCCCAACCATTCGCTGCCGCCGCGACCAGCGTGTCATCCGCAAAGCAGATGACATCCATGCGCGGCGGCATCAAACCCCGCAGAACCCAATTGTACCCCAGGTTCCATAGTAGAGGGCCTAATACGGACCCCTGGGGCACTCCTGCCGCCACTCTCCACGACTCGACGCGGCCCTCCGGGCTCTCGTAGAGGACCATCCTGTCCTGCAGGTAGTCCCCGACGATGGCACGGAGGTACGAAGGCACTCGATGATACTTGAGTGCCTCCGTGATGCACTCGTGGGGGATGGTGTTGAATGCGTTCGCGATGTCCAAGGACACCGCGATCACCACCTCCCCCCTGGCCGTAGCCACCTCAGTCCACCTCTTGAGGCGGCTCACCGCGTCTATCGTGGACCGACCGGTGCGGAATCCGTACTGGCACTCTGCCAGGTCCGGACCCCTGCCCTCCAGGTGCTGGATGATGCGGGAGGCGAGAATCTTCTCGAAAGCCTTCCCCGCCTCATCCAGCAACACCACCGGTCGGTAGCCCTCTGGGGCATCCGCTGGACGGCTCTCCTTACGGAGTAGGCAGAGCCGCCCTACTCTCCATCGTCTGGGGAAGCGGGCCATCGCAATGCAGGTGTTGAGCACTGCGCGGTACCGGTCCTCCAGGGGCCCCAAGGCGATAGCCATCACCTTGGAGGGGGCCCCATCCGGCCCCGGCGCCTTGCGTTTGCGCCGGAGTCTCAACCGGATTGTGTCGAACTCAGCGTCCGACACTGGAGGGCCGTCGACCCGTTCCCCCGAAACGAGCTCAGCGGCTGGCATGCGCGGAGGTGCAAACGGTCCAGGGTTGGGGAACAGCGTCCCCAGCACCCTCCGCAGCAGCCCAGGCTCCATACAGGAGGTGGGGGAAGCTGGAGTAGAGAACTTCCCCCTAATCGTCCTGTACGGCCTGCCCCAGGGGTCGTTGTCGAGGATGCCTAGGAACTGGTCCCAGGCATCCTCCTTGGCCCTGCAGATTGCCGTCCGCAGGGCCCTGTTGGCGTCCTGGTACGCCCGGTATAGAGATTCCTCTACCCCGGGCGCTCCTCGGGCGCGCCTACGGTAACGCTGGTAGGCGCGTCTGGCCCCCATGCTGGTGGAACGCAGGTTGGACAGTTCCTGCGTCCACCAGTATACCTGCCCCCTGTTTCGGGGGCAGGCCTGCGTCCTCGGCATGGCGGCGTCGCAGACAACCTTAATGTCGTCCGCGAAAAGGTCCGCCATGCCGTCGGCATCCTCAGCGATGGTGTCGGGCACCTCGGCCCACGCTCTCACCATCGCTGCCTCCTCCGCCACATCAGGCCGAAGGCGGGTGAGTGCATACCTCGGGAAAGGTGTGCCGGGACTCAGCTGAATAGGAGTCCCGGAGGATGCCGGGGAGACCTCATATCGGACGTACCTGTGGTCCGATAGGGTCACCGCTTCTTCCATCACCCGCCAGTCCCTGATACGGGCGGCAAGTGATGGGGCGGCAAAGGTCACGTCCACTCTGGACGTGCCTTGCGGCCGGACGCAGGTTGGGGTGGTGCCTCTATTGAGAATCTGGAGTCCCAAGGACAGAACCCAGGACTCCAGAACACCACCGCGGACGCTGGTCCTGGTAGAACCCCAAGCGCAAGACCACGCGTTGAGGTCCCCAGCCACCAGCACCGGAATGGGGGCCACCCGAAGAATGACGCCTTCCACCGCAACCAGGAACGACTCGAAGTCGGCCCGGCTGCGGTTTGGGGAGAAGTATGTGGAAATCACCACTACTCCTCCCCATCGAGCTGCCACAAAGCCCGCTCCTCTCTCCACAACGGAGTGAGTGGAGGCCACGCCGGGGAAGTAAATAGCTGCGGAGCCATCCACCGACCCGGCCCACTTGTGGGTCCGGGGCACAGAGTTTGGCTCCGAAATCACAGCTACGTCTATGTTCCACTCGGCCGCAGTCTGGCACAAGAGGTCCTGTGCTGCGACCGAGAGGTTCACGTTCCCCTGTAGAAATTTGCCTATGGGCCTAACTGGCATTGTTGGTTTCCATAGGCGTATCTACAGGGGCGGCCGACGTGGCCTGGGAACGGCGGGTTGCTGCCCATTGTAGCGGGCGGCCCTTGGTTGGAGGTGGGTTGCAGTTTGCGCCCCCCATGCGGTGACCCGATGCCAGGCCCCGGTCCTTGCACACCGCGCAGCAAATTGGGCCTGCGCAGTCCCTGGAGATATGCCCCTCTTCTCCGCAGCGAAAACATACTCCGCTGCGGTCTTTGCTGGAGGGGCATAGTTGCTGCGGGTGTCCAATGCCGTAGCACCGGTGGCACCGCATTGGACGCTGCTCCAGGACCCTAATGGAGGCAGCGCTCCAGCCCACACAGAGCCGACCTGCTTCCGCCAGCTTGCCAATGGTTTCGATGGGGCAGGCAATAATCGTAGAGCCCACCCCAGTGTACCCGAGGGTAATTAGCCCGACCTTAAATTCCTCCGGGGAGACTCCGGTTTTTTCCGCCAGCGCCAAGCGGATTTCCTCCGGTGTCGCCGAGTCGTCCAGGCCGGATATCCGGACGTTGGCCATTTTCCTGGGGCGTGTCACCTTGGCGGCATCCCCAAGAGCTTGGCCGATCCTGGCCGCGAGGCTATCCGCCTGGGCGGCAGTGACCTCCTTAGGGAGCTCGATGATTCGAGCCCCCGTTATCCCCGTCCGGAATTTGGTCGAGCCAATTCCCAGCTCTTGCAAACTGACCGATTGCTTTGCCTTAGCGATGGCATCCCTGTAAGTAATGCCCTCTGCCACTGCCTCTGGCTTCAGGGCGACGACCACCGCTAAGGACTTTGGTGGCTTTGGCCTTGAGGGCTTCTTTTTTGGAGTCTTGGAGGCAGTGGGGGCTGGCGCAGACTTTTTAGTCTTTGCCCGCCCCACAACTGTCGTCCAGCCTTCCAGGACCACGGGTGTCTCCTGGTGGGAGGGACCCGCCGTCTGCTCCGCAGCTCGCCCTGACCCCGCTGCTACGGCCTTCGGTTTGGCCACCTTTTTGGCTCTTGCCTCCTTTGGCATGTTCGCCGGTGGGGCAAGAGTTGTAGGCGCCTTTGCCCGCTCGTGGCTCCTTCTGCGGGTGTCACAAGCTAAGGCTGGACGGTGTGAGACGGCTGGAAGGAGCCGGCCATCCACCTCAAGGCCCTCCAAACGGGCACCAACGATGCGCCCGAACTGCTCGCTGAGCTCTCGCTGGAAGCGGTCCATCACGTTGGCCAGCTCAGACCTGGTGACTCCTTCCCTAGGCTTGCTGGCCTGCGTCTCCTCAGCGGTATCAGCAGCAGGGCTCTTCCTTTGGTTGCCGCGCTCAGCAAATGCTAGCCTGAGCGCGGCCACCTCGACCTGGGCGACGGACAGCTGGCCCCTCAGCCGCTTGTTGTCCGCCTGCACCCTGCTTAGCTCCTCGCTTGCGGACCTTTCGGCGATGGACTTAACTAGTCCAAACATCGCCGTGGAGGTGTCCTTTAGGTCCTTGACGATGGTGCCCTTGAGATTCTTGGACTTAGACGCCAACGTCCAAATCCTCTCTGAGGCGACCTTCGCCTTGTCTAAAAGGTCCTGTACCGTGAGGTCTGGCGACCTCCTTCCCGCTAGTTTTCTGGGGGAGCGCGTCTGGTCCTTCTCCACTTCCGTCACGGTGGAGTCGGAGTCCGCGTCCACCATGAACGCCTCCTTCTCGCGTCCGACTTGAGACGAACCAGCGCTATGGCAGTTCCCTCTACCGGTCCGACTGCGCATCATCTTCGGGAGGACGACGAACGGAAACTCCGACGTGAGATCCACGTCGGAGTCTGACTCCTTCCTCTTTCTACTAGCAGAATCGTCGCTGGTGGTTCGCTCCCTGGAACCGGAGCCAGCAACCTCCTTAGTTCTGGAATGTCGGGGGATTGGGGAGACTTTCCGAAAAGCCTCCCCTCTCCTGTCCGACGACTCCGACGTCTCCGACATGGACCAGTCAAGGGCACGGCCCAAGACTGATTCCGTTGGAGAAAAAATTGTTTGCCAACAACAACAAAAACAAAGAAGGATCACAACACAAAACCAAAACAACGAATCAAAAACACAATTGGTATCGAGTCCGGTAGGTAAGCCAAATCAGTAAGTATGGGATCGAAAAGAAAATCAATCAAAAACAAACAAGTTCAAAATGGAGAGCCGCGAAGTAGTCACCTCCCACTGGCCACTGCGTTACCGCGCACCAAGTGGAGAGGGTCACAAAGCAGAGACGAAAAGAGCAGAAAAGAGCAGCTCTGACAGCGTAGGATCGCTATTGACAGCACTCCAAATAGCCACAAGTAATGATATCGAAGTTTAGTCACCCAACGTGCCACTCCGTTACGGTGGTCACGTTGGGGTCCAGGGCACACGACAGGGACGTAAACGATATCACTTGGGGCGTGCCCCAACCTAACCTAACCTAACCTAACCTAACCTAACCCGGGAGTGCGGGGGGCACGCCCCAAGAGCTCACCAGTACGTCCCCGTCGTGTGCCCTGGACCCCAACGTGACCACCGTAACGGAGTGGCACGTTGGGTGACCAAATCTGGTAGAGCAAATCTTGCGGCAAGCAGTTTTACTGTGTGTGTGTTTTTTGATGTCCTCTGACCGCATCGGCACTGTCCTTTTAAGGACGATGTCTGTTGCTGGCGAAGAAGTTGCGTCGTGCCGGGACCAAGCTCCCGAGCGACAAGCGCGTGAGCGCGAAGAGGAGACAGGGGTGTCTAGCCGGGACCAAGTTCCCGAAGGACAGACCCGTCGGTGCTCGTTGAGGCTGTCGAAGCTGACGAGTGCAGATAATATGGAGATCGAGACGGAGGTCGCGAGACCTCATGGCTCTCTCACCAAGGCAAAGGTGGTGTTGGATCGCTTGGATCCAACCATCATTATGAGCACAAGCCCAGGGAGCTCGCGTTCGTCTTCGCCAGTGTCGGGAAGACTATGGCGGAAACGGTTCCCAGAGGAAGAGGCCGAGGAGGCCACTAAGAAGCCCCGCGGTCGCCCAACTACTACGGGCGAATACGCCGGCCTGGCGCAAGCCAAGGCCGAGCTGAACGCGGCTATGGAGCGGGAGCTCGAGCTCCGTGCTGAGAGAGAGTTGGCCGACAAACTGCAGCGGCAGCGGCAGAGGGCTCTTTACGTTAGAGAGACCCCTAGCCCGCAGCCAGAGCCCAGCCGACAACCCCAAGCGGGACAGGAATCGGCAGAGTCCCTCAGTGCGGAGCAGCTCACGGGAGCCATTGAGGCAGCGGTGGGGATGGTGCAAACCATCGCCACCAAGAGCTCCCACTTGAAAGGGCAATACGTGCGGGACCTGAGGCTCGCGTGCTCCACCATCTTGGAGCACGCCCGCGTGCTTCGGTCCCGCACGGAATCCGAAGAGGTGGCTAAGCTCCAGACCGAGCTAGTAGCTGTGCGGGCCGAAATGCGTGCATGGCAGCAGCAGGCGCAATCTGCGCCGCCCCCCATGAGCCGCGATGAGATCGCCTTTCTGATCGACGCGCGTCTCGCGGGGATTGCGGACCGTCTGCTGCCTGAGACCCGTATCCGTCCTCCTCTCGAGGCGGACAAGCGAGCTGCAGCTCGGTCACAGGAGCAGCTCACATGTGAGCTCCCGCCTCTTCCTCCATCGCCTCCCTCTGTCTCTGCCCATGTGCCGGGCGGATCGGATGAGACGGAACCCTGTCCTAATGGGTCTGGAGGGGAGAAGAAGAGGAAGGTTAAGAAGGCGAAGAAGAAGTCGGCCGCAGCCAAAGAGGCCGAAGCTGCCCGCCGGACCCGAGCGTCGCCTGAAGCGACGTCCTCATCTGCCCCCCCGCCTGCCCCTGCCACATGGAGCAAGGTGGCGGCGCGGCCAAAAGTGGCGAAGCCGGTCTCAGCTCAGCCAGCAGCTGCTCCGACCGCTGCCGTTCCAGCGGCCCAGGCCGCGAAGCGCAAGCGTGGTGGCCGGAAGCCTCGAAAGCTGCGCGCCCCACAAACGGCGGCGATCACCATCACGCTGCTTCCGGTTGCGCAGGAGAGGGGCGTTACCTACGGGGACGTTCTATCCAGGGCTGAAGGGGTCATTGACCTGAAGGCCCTGGGGATAGACGGCCTCCGGATGCGCCCTGCCACCACTGGGGCTCGGATCCTGGAGGTGGCTGGTGAGGATCGAGCCCGGAAGGCTGACCTCCTAGCCACCAAACTAAGGGAGGTGCTGGACGAGGCTCGTGTCGCTAGGCCAGAGAGGTGCGTGGAGCTACGCATCTCTGGCTTGAGCGACACGGCCTCCAAACAAACGGTAGCGGCATCGCTGGCGGCTGAGGGGGGCTGCTCTCCTGACGCCATAAAGGTGGGCGACATCCAACGCCCACCTGGCCGCCAGGGCACTGCTTGGCTGCGGTGCCCTATCGAAGCGGCCAGAAAGTTGACGGATGGCCGTCAGATACTCGTCGGGTGGTCAGTGGTCAGGCTGACCACACTGGAGCCGAGACCGACGCGGTGCTTCCGCTGCCTGGAGCCTGGGCACGTCGGGGCCAATTGCACTGCGGGTGTCGACCGCAGTGCGCTCTGCTTCCGCTGTGGGCAGGCGGGCCACAAGTCGGCCACCTGCTCCGCGGAGCCCAGATGCCCCGTCTGTGCGGCGGAAGGAGTGGCGTCCGGTCACCGGCTCGGATCCGGCGAGTGCAAGGCCGCTTCTCGGAAGAAGGCTGCCCCGAGAAAAGGCGGAGCTGCGGGTGGGACGAAACACAATACATCCCCCACCCAGCCGCAACACGAGGAGGAGATGGACACCGCCCAACAATAATGGCACATCGTATCTCCATCCTGCAGGCCAACGTCAACCACTGCGTCGCGGCCCAGGACCTTCTGGCCCAATCCATGGCGCAGTGGCAGACGACAGTGGCAATAGTCGCCGACCCGTACCACGTTCGTGACAGCCCAAATTGGGCTGGCGACCTGTGCGGCTTGGTGGCTATCGTCGCCCAGCGATCTGCCCCACCCTTCGACAGAGTGCGGAGGGGCCGCGAGTGCGTACGCGTCGTGCTGGGCGGCGCTGCAGTGATTGGGGTGTACTGTCCCCCTAGCAGAAGTCTCGCCCAATTTGAGCAGTTGCTCTTGGAGGTCGGGGCTCTGCTGGCGGAAGTGCGCCCCACCCCGGCTGTGGTGGCCGGGGATTTCAACGCTCACTCTCGGGCGTGGGGATCTCCGGCGACCGACACTCGGGGGGAGCTGTTGGTTGAGTGGGCGGTGTCCCAAGGCTTGGTGCTGCTGAACCAAGGGGCGGTTCAAACCTGTGTGCGGCCCCAGGGGAGCTCGATTGTCGATTTGTCGTTCGCCAGTTCTGACCTGGCGCGACGAATCGACAACTGGCGGGTCGCCGGGGGGGTGGAGACCGCGTCGGATCATCGGTACATCCGGTTCGACGTCGTCCCCGCCGCCTCGTCGGCTCGTGTGGAGCTGGACCGCCCCTTGGTAGGGGAGGGTCCGCGGTGGCGACTCAGTTCTCTGGACCGGGAGCTGGCCAAAGAGGCGGCTGTCGTCGAGCGATGGGCCGCTGTTGATAGCGGCCTCGACGTGGACGCGAGGTGCGAGCGGCTCGCAGGAGCGCTGACTCGCGTCTGCGACGCGGCGATGCAGAGGGCGAGGCCTATTCCGCCCCGGAAGCAGGTGTACTGGTGGCGTCCCCACCTAGCCGGGCTGCGTACCGCAAGCTACGCAGCCCAGAGGCGGTACACCCGCAGTCGAAGGCGGGCCGTTAGAGACCTCGCCCGAGAAGAACAACTGCACGCTGCGTACAGGGCCGCCCGTGAGGCCCTTAGCTCGGCGATAAAAGCCGCCAAGGAGGAGTCCTGGAGGGAGTGGCTCGAGAGTCTCGACCGAGACCCGTGGGGGCGCCCGTATAAGGTCGTGAGTCAGAAACTCCGGCCCTGGGCGCTTCCCCTCACCAGAACTCTCGAGTCCAACCTCCTGGACCGAGTGGTCAGCTCCCTCTTCCCTGCGAGGGAAGAGTGGGTCCCACCGCGGATGGCAGCACCAAGCCAGGTGCCGGCTGACGAAGGGGCAATACCTCCCGTGTCCGAGGCCGAGTTAGGGGTTGCGATCCTGGCACTCAAGTCCAGGAATCGTGCCCCGGGCCCGGACGGCATTCCTGGGAAGGTTATTGCCACCGTCATGCCGGCACTAGAGGAAGAGACGCTGTCCCTCATGTCGGAGTGTGTGGCGTCGGGGAGAGTCCCGCGACGATGGAAGACCGGCAAGCTCGTGCTTCTAAAGAAGCACGGGCGCCCAGCCGAGTCGCCGTCGGCCTACCGCCCCATCGTTCTGCTCGACGAGATGTGCAAGCTGTTTGAGCGGGTGCTAGCTGCGCGTCTCGTCGGGCACCTTGGGGGGGCGGGGCCCAATCTAAGTGATGGCCAGTTCGGCTTCCGTCGCGGGAGGTCGACTCTCGACGCCATATCCCGGCTGCGGGACAGCGTCGACGAAGCGGTCGCCGGGGGTGAGGTGTTGTTGGCTGTATCGTTGGATATAGCCAACGCTTTCAACACCCTCCCCTGGGAGACCATTGCGGAGGCGCTGAGGTACCACAATGTCCCGTGGTACCTCAGGCGCGTTCTTGCGGACTACTTCGTGGACCGGGTCATCATCTACCCGACCCAAAACGGAGTAGTCCGCCGAAGTATGTCGTGTGGCGTTCCACAGGGGTCGGTCCTTGGGCCGCTCCTGTGGAACATAGGGTACGACTGGGTCCTGCGCGGGGCCAATCTTCGGGGGGTCGGTGTACTCTGCTACGCCGACGATACCCTGGTCACCGCGCGGGCCCCCACGTTCCGCGACGCCGCCGTACTTGCCACGGCGGGCGTCGCCCACGTTGTGCGTCGCATCGGGGCGCTGGGGCTAAAGGTGGCCCTCGAAAAGTCCGAGGCCCTGTTCTTCCATGGGCCTCGGCAGACGCCGCCTCGAGACCAAACAATAGTGGTGGGTGGCACCTCCATCGCTGTCGGGAGCAGCCTGAAATACCTCGGGCTCATTCTCGACAGTCGGTGGAGGTTCGCGGAGCATTTCCGGCAGCTGGCACCGAAGTTGCTGGCATTTGCTGGAATGCTCTCGCGCTTGCTGCCCAACAGCGGAGGACCGGGATCTGCCTGCCGCCGTCTCTACGACGGAGTGGTGCGCTCCAAGGCGCTCTACGGGGCGCCCATTTGGGCGGAAGCCCTCTGCCCAGCTAATGTAGCGTTGCTGCGGCGTCCGCAACGCGCCATCGCGCAGAGGGCTGCACGGGCGTACCACACCGTCTCCTACGAGGCGGCGTGTTTGATCGCGGGCAGTATCCCCTGGGATCTCGAGGCTGGCGTCCTCAAGCGGGTGTATGAGGAGGGCGCCCTGATGCGGCGTGTTGCCGGAGGTCGACCGGCTCCGGAGGAGATCGATCGCTGGAGACATGAGGCGCGCGACGATCTCTTCCGGAAATGGGCGGAAAGGTTGGGCACGACACGCAGCAGTGCGCTGCTCGTGGGGGCCGTTCGGCCCGTCCTGCGCGAGTGGGTTGAGAGGGGTCATGGGGCTCCAACGTATCACCTCACTCAACTTCTCACAGGTCATGGCTGCTTCGCCAAGTACCTGTGGGAGGTGGTGGGAGTAGAATCGGAGCCCCGGTGCCGAAACTGCACCAGCGGCGACCCCGACACGGCACACCACACTTTGGCCGTGTGTGAGGCGTGGGACGGACAACGGACGGCCCTCACGAGCACAATCGGTGCTAACCTCTCGCTGTCGGCCATAGTTCCAGCTATGGCCGGCAGCGAACAGTGTTGGGCTGCCGTCGCTTCGTTTGCTAGCGAGGTGATGGCGGCCAAGAGAGAGGCACTGCGGGAACGGGAGCGAGCTGGGCTCACTCTCCCGCCCCGCAGGCCACCGGCGAGGGGACGTCGGCGAGCACAATTCGCCCGCGTCCCTGAATGAGAGTAGCCACGGGCGGCGGGTCGGGGGACCTGCTGCCCTTATGCTGATGTGGCGGAATGCGCCCCTCCGTGTTCCTGGGGCGCATTCTTAAGAGGAGGACGGGCCCCACCATTTCGGCCCGATGGCCGGGATGGTGGGGCCTCGAGAGGAGGGCCCGCTAAATAGGGCGGGCGTCCCTAGCCGAGTCGCGGTGAGCATTCTATCCCGCGGCTCGGATTGGGCGAAGGAGGAACACCGTGGTGGTTTAGTGGGTAGTCTGGCCTCGGCCAGGAGTCCCACACGAAGCGAGCCCCCTGCCCCCGCGGGGGGTGAGCGAAGTGCGTAAATGCATTCCACCACGTAAAAAAAAAAAAAAAAAAAAAAAAACCCGGGAGTGCGGCAACTTCTCACAGGTCATGGCTGCTTCGCCAAGTACCTGTGGGAGGTGGTGGGTGTGGAATCGGAGCCCCGGTGCCGAAGCTGCACCAGCGGCGACCCCGACACGGCACACCACACTTTGGCCGTGTGTGAGGCGTGGGACGGACAAAGGACGGCCCTCACAAGCACAATCGGTGCTAATCTCTCGCTGTCGGCCATAGTTCCAGCTATGGCCGGCAGCGAACAGTGTTGGGCCGCCGTCGCCTCGTTTGCTAGCGAGGTGATGGCGGCCAAGAGAGAGGCGCTGCGGGAACGGGAGCGAGCTGGGCTCACTCTCCCGCCCCGCAGGCCACCGGCGAGGGGACGTCGGCGAACACAATTCGCCCGCGTCCCCGAATGAGAGTAGCCACGGGCGGCGGGTCGGGGGACCCGCTGCCCTTATGCTGATGTGGCGGAATGCGCCCCTCCGTGTTCCTGGGGCGCATTCTTAAGAGGAGGACGGGCCCCACCATCTCGACCTGATGGCCGGGATGGTGGGGCCTCGAGAGGAGGGCCCGCTAAATAGGGCGGGCGTCCCTAGCCGAGTCGCGGTGAGCATTCTATCCCGCGGCTCGGATTGGGCGAAGGAGGAACACCGTGGTGGTTTAGTGGGTAGTCTGGCCTCGGCCAGGAGTCCCACACGAAGCGAGCCCCCTGCCCCCGCGGGGGGTGAGCGAAGTGCGTAAATGCATTCCACCACGTAAAAAAAAAAAAAAATAAAAAAAAAAAATAAAAAAAAAAAACCCGGGAGTGCGGGACAGGAGGCGCGCGACGATCTCTTCCGGAAGTGGGCCGAAAGGTTGGCTACCACACGTAGCAGTGCGCTGCTCGTGGGGGCCGTTCGGCCCGTCTTACGGGAATGGGTGGAGAGGGGTCATGGGGCCCCAACATACCACCTCACTCAACTTCTCACAGGTCATGGCTGCTTTGCCAAGTACCTGTGGGAGGTGGTGGGCGTGGAATCGGAGCCCCGGTGCCGAAACTGCGCCAGCGGCGACCCCGACACGGCACACCACACATTGGCCGTGTGTGAGGCGTGGGACGGACAACGGACGGCCCTCACGAGCACAATAGGTGCTGACCTCTCGCTGTCGGCCGTAGTTCCAGCTATGGCCGGCAGCGAACAGTGTTGGGCCGCCGTCGCCTCGTTTGCCAACGAGGTGATGGCGGCAAAGAGAGAGGCGCTGCGGGAACGAGAGCGAGCTGGGCTCACTCTCCCGCCCCGCAGGCCGCCGGCGAGGGGACGCCGGCGAGCACAATTCGCCCGCGTCCCCGAATGAGAGTGGCCACGGGTGGCGGGTCGGGGGACCCGCTGCCCTTATGCTGATGTGGCGGAATGCGCCCCTCCGTGTTCCTGGGGCGCATTCTTAAGATGAGGACAGGCCCCACCATCTCGGCCCGATAGCCGGGATGGTGGGGTCTCGAGAGGAGGGCCCGTTAAATAGGGCGGGCGTCCCTAGCCGAGTCGCGGTGAGCATTCTATCCCGCGGCTCGGATTGGGCGAAGGAGGAACACCGTGGTGGTTTAGTGGGTAGTCTGGCCTCGGCCAGGAGTCCCACACAAAGCGAGCCCCCTGCCCCCGCGGGGGGTGAGCGAAGTGCGTAAATGCATTCCACCACGTAAAAAAAAAAAAAAAAAAATAAAAAAAAAAAAAAAAAAAAACCCGGGAGTGCGGCCGTAAAGTGCGGCGGCCATATTGGCCGCTGAGCGAGTGGAAGAGAGCGTTCTCAAACCGGTCGGTTGCTGAGATTCGGACCCTCTCGTTTCTTCCTGGACGTAAGTCCATAAGAAGCCGCGGCCATCTTGGCCTGCGAGCAGGACAGAGTGTTATCAGTGATAGTGACACTAGGCAGCTGTCAGGCGGACTGACAGCTGTCACTCACAAGTGACGTGTGCGCGTGCGACAGAGACGCTGGCGACAGTTGACGCTTGGTGACAGTGATAGTGACACTTGACGGCTGCCAAGCTCCGACAGAGTCGGACTGACAGCTGTCACCTTTACGACAGTGACGTTTAAAGTGACAGTGACACTAAGTGCGGGTGACCACTTAACCGGGTGCCGGGTGGTAAGAAAATTATAACTTTTAGTTCCCGTCTTTTGACCCAGAGACTTTGTCTGTGGCAGTTTTCAAACTATTTGTGTGCCGGCGTATGTCGGTGTTTAACCGTTCGTGCATCATTATATATGCGGTGACGAGAACTGTATCCCATCGGTGAGCTTGGGACAGTAAATTATCAATTTTTTTTTTTGTGTGCGCATACTGTCGGGTGTGACGCCTGGGTGCTCCCGGTGCGGTTCTCGCCCCCTCCCCCCCCTCCCAACCCCCACTTTTTGGGGCGTTGCTGATTCATCTGCGATTTCTTGCAGTCACCGCCTTGGGGTTATTCCGGGGCGAGTGATCGACCCCCTCCCCCCGTATATATTGTGTATTCTCCGACAATGAGTCAGCAGGAGGAGCTCCTGAGGCTAATGCTGGAGGAGCAAATGGCCCGAAAGGAGGCGGAGCTAATGGAGCTACAGCGCATGCAGGAAGCGGGATTTAACCCCCGCTCGTCCCTGCAACGGACCCCTCCATCGTCATTTAGCACGCCCATCACCAGCCCCCCTCCCCCTCTGGACCAGTTACCACCGTCCGCATCAGGTAAGAGACCGTTAACATCGCCCCAGGAGACGCAGGACGCCATTAGGCGAAGACTCCTGGGAGGTAGAAAGCCGGTTGAGCCCCCCATAGCCGGGATTCTGTCTACGGCGTCCCCACTTGCGCTGACGGAGCGCGACACCCAGGAGCCGACGATCGGGACTCCGGACACCCTTAGTGATGTGCCAACCACAGAGGGCCAGCAGGACCAGCATGGATCAAGGTTGGGACCACTAGACCCGCTCATGGTGTCGTCACCCATCGAGCTTCAGGCAGCAGCCGCTGAACACACCAGGAGCATTATGGAGGCGGTGCGTGCAAAGACTAGCAGGCTGAATAAGGAGGAGCTGGCGTTGATCGGCGGAAGCACGGAGCGCGTGGCCTCAATCGTGGCCCAGCTGGCACTGCGACTGGCAGCCGCGGAGGCTAAGGTGGCGCTCCTGGAACTGGAGCGTAGACCGGTCACGCGATCCGACAACGCGGGCGGCATGGCTCCCACGTATGGTATAGCACCGGCATCTTATGCCAGTATGCTGAAACTCCCAAGGGGAAAGCCCCCCATTGAGCTTGCCCAGAAGGGGCCCAGCGTCCTATTTTACCCGGTTTCCGAAAACGTCACTACCTCGGAGGAAACAAAACGGGAGCTAATCAAGGCCATCGCCCCGGGAGAGGTGGGCATCAAGATTCAAGGGGTGAGAAGAGTGGGGAACGCGGGCGTGGCAGTGCAGACCGCAAGTCCAGAGGCGGCCCAGAGACTGAAGGCAGCAGCACCATCATCATTGAGAGCGGCGGACCCGAAATCAAGGCGGCCACTAGTGGCCATTCGAAATTTACGGATGGACTATGAGACGGAACAGGTCCTGAACGATCTGTTCCTTATAAACCTAAAGGATAGTCCTGAATGGACGAGAGAGAAGGTGAAGGAGGAGGCTAGAGTGGCCTTCAAGAAGGGACGGCGAGACAGCGGACGCACCACCATCGTGCTGGAATGCTCCCCCAAAATGAGGGATACTCTGGTGGGTATGGCGAGGGTGTACATAGGGTGGGACGAGGCGGAAGTCTGCGACTATATCAGAGTCACTTGCTGCAACAAGTGCCAGCAGTACGGGCACCCTGAGAAGCACTGCAGAGCAAGCGGGCTTACATGCGGCAGATGCGGGGATCAGGGGCACAAAGCCAGCGAATGCCAAGCCGCGAAGGAGAGCTGCGCTACTTGCAAGCGGTTCAAGCGCCCGGAGGCCGGCGGGCACCGTACGGCCGCCCTCGATTGCCCCGCCCGGATATTCGCCGAGAAGCAGGAGGCCAACAGGGTGCAATGGCAGTAACGGGAGGACATGGAGTCAGTGGGCTCAGAGTGGGGCAGCTGAACCTGGATGGAGGAGAGGCCGCCACGTTGGAGCTGCCTGCTACGGCAAAGGAGATGGGTCTGGACCTCATTCTCGTCCAGGATCCATACACAGCGGCTGACTCCACCCTAGCAAGAGCGGCCAGAGGGCCCCAACTCATCACTGCCGATTACGAGAGGCCGAAGAGCGGGGTCTTGTGCCTCAGACGAGATCTGACTATTACCGTGCTTCACCACCTGAGCACCAGCCACTGCACGGTGTGCCACATACACCCGGACACATACGTCGTGAGCGCCTACTTCCAGTACTCGCATGACATAGCAGCACACCTGGAGCACCTCAACCTGGTACTGGAAGCCCTCCGAGGTCATCGAGTGCTGGTGGGGGCGGATGTCAACGCACACTCGCCCATGTGGCACTGCGACGCGAGTAAGTACGCAGGAAGAGGCCGGGACGAGACCTACAGGAGGCAGCAAATGGAGGACTTCATTAACGGCAGAGGCCTCCTCATTGCCAACGAGCCGGGACAGCCGTCAACCTTCCAGCGCGATGAGAAGGAAAGCAACATCGACCTGACGATGACTTGCGGCGGAGTCAAAGTCGACAATTGGCGGGTGCATGCAGAAAAGAGCTGCAGCGATCACCGCCTCATCACCTTCCGGCTGCGGGACACGGGGTGTCCTGTTGCGGCTGCGGGGCCGCTGGGGTCACCTCTGAGGTTTCGAGAGAGCGGTGTGAATTGGAAACGGTTCCGGGCCCTCATCCACGTGCGGGTGGGCAATATTAACTGGAGAAAATCGGCAAACGAGGTAAGTAAGGCTTTTACGGATATGATTGTGCGAACGGCGACCGAATGTCTTGGTATAGGCAATGATAGAGGGAGAGAGTCTGGATATGAATGGTGGTCTCCCGAGTTGGAAGACATGCGCAAAAGGACGAATAAAGAAAGGAAAGTATGGCAGAAGAGGAAAAAGAGAGGTTGGGGGTACAGCGAGGAGGGTGAGAGAGTTGCGAAAGGGAACTATTATGCATGCCGCAATAAGTATAAGGCTATGATGGGGAGGGCGCAGACCGAGTTCTTCCGGGGACTGGCGGAATCGGGCAACGCAGACCCTTGGGGTTTGGCATACCGGGCGGCCACCGGCCGTACCAGGCACCCGCCCAACGTGCTAAATGGCACCAAGTTCGCGGAAGGATACGCCGGGGACGCGCACGCCGCCATGAACACATTGATAAAGGCCCTATGCCCGGACGATGATGTGGCGCTGGATACAGCCTACCATAAACAGGTCCGAGTCCTGGCGGCCTGCGCGCCATCGGGTCGGGACGCGCTCCCTCCTACGCGAGATGAATTGGAGAAGATAGTCCGGGACTTATACTAACCTAACCCAACACAGCTCCGGGTTCGGATGGGATCACAGCCCGCATCGTCAAACATGTGTGGCTCGCAGCTGGCTCCGAGCTAACGCGCTTATTTGGTCTCTGCGTTGAACAGGGTACCTTTCCTGATACGTGGAAGGACGGGAGGCTAACTGTCCTACCGAAAGGGAGCGACAGGCCGCTGACCGATCCCAAAGCGTATCGACCCGTCACGCTCCTCTCGGTCCTGGGTAAAATCCTCGAACGGGTCATGCTCAAATGCGCTCCCACCATCTCGCGCAATATATCACAACAGCAGCACGGGTTCTCTCGGGGTCGATCGACTTTGACGGCGCTGCGAGCCCTTCAGGACGCAGTCGCCTCCAGTACCTACAAATACGTCCAGGCAGTGTTCTTGGACATCGCCGGTGCGTTCGACAACGCGTGGTGGCCCATGATCTTGCTAAAGGCAAAGAACAGCGGATGCCCGCCTAATGTCTACAGGATGTTGGTGGCCTACTTCGTTAATCGCCGAGTGGGCCTATTTGCCGGCAGGGAGATTGTGTGGAAGCCCTCAACCATGGGATGCCCGCAGGGCTCAGTGTTGGGTCCCTCTCTGTGGAACCTCCTCATGGACGACCTGTTTCGCTTGCCATACCCAGACGGAGTACAACTCGTCGCGTACGCTGATGACGTAACCATCGTCATCGAGTCTAATTCGCGAGCCGGCATAGAGGCCTCGGCCACATGCGCCATGGCACTTATTTCGGAATGGGGAAAACGCAATCGGCTCGGCTTCTCCCCCCACAAGTCATACACTATGACGATGAGGGGGAAGCTGCCTGGTCGACCCCCCACCATAAGGCTCGATGGCGTGGCAGTCAGGGGAGTACAGTCGACTAAGGTGCTGGGTGTGGTGATCGACGCGGGCCAACTCTTTCTTGAGCACGCCAGGTCCAGTGGGGAGCGGGCTGCAGCAGCGTACGGGAAAATGACGCGCGTCTCCGCCGCAACCTGGGGTATCCGATACAGGGCATTAAAGCTCCTGTACCGGGGTACCTATGCTGCGATTATCACCTATGCGGCGGGTTGTTGGTGGAGGCGTACGTCCGTAGGCGTGGTGAGAAACGCGTTGCTTCGGGCGCAACGGCCGGCTCTAACTCTTTTGACGAAGGCTTACCGCTCGGTGAGCACTGCGGCCCTACCAGTGTTGGCGGGAGTACTACCAGCCGACCTCGAGGTTGCGCGTGCTGGTAGGATTGATGATATCCGGCACCTGGGACGGGACGAATTCAGGAACGGGAGAAGGCAAATTTCGGAGGAGACTGTTGCCTCCTGGCAACAGAAATGGGAAGGTGAGGATAAGGGTAGGGAACTCTTCCGATTTTTCCCGGACGTGTCGACTCGACTCAAGGCCACTTGGATCGAGCCGGACTATCAGGTATCCCAAATTTTGACTGGCCATGGAAGTTTTAGAAAGAGATTGTACGACATGAAGCTGTGTGAGGTTAGCTTATGCTATTGCGGAGAGAATGAGGAATGCAGAGACCACGTTCTGTGGGAATGCCCCCTGTATGCCGGGATTAGATGTAAGATGATGGACGAGATCACCCGCGAGTCGGGGGGGCCCGTATATTACTGCGACCTCGTAAGCTCGGAGATGAACTTTCGGCGGTTCCGTGACTTTGCGCACGCCTGGAACAAATTAAGATCCAAGGTCGAAATGGATGAGCGGACCAGGACTGACGACGAAGGCATAACGTGTGTCGTCGGCCGCAGTAGCGGCGTAACGCTATATAGTAGTGCCGCCCCAGAAGGGGGAGAAGGCGCGGGACAAAATTAGAAAATTTGTAGGGAGTCAAGCGTTGCGCGCCGGAAAGAGCAGTCGCAAGTACGGCGCGCATCTCCCGTGATTCGGTCCATATAGCCAAGATGGCTGGAGGGACCATGGGTGGCTGGAGGGATTGCCCCATCGCAGCAGCCCAAAAGGCTGCCGACATGCGGACCCTCGCGGTGGGCGGAGTTGTAGGGGTGCGGGTACGCCTCCTACAGGACCGACCGGCCAGGTGCTTTAGGTGCCTGTCGGTCGGCCACGTGGGAGTGCAGTGCACGGCGGAGGTGACGGTCGGTGACCGTTGCTTCCGCTGTGGCCAACCCGGTCATAGGGCCGGTGGTTGCGAAGCTCCGCCGCACTGTTTTAGGTGTGCGGCGGAGGGCAAGCCGGCCGACCACAGGGTTGGCAGCAAGGCCTGCACCCGCGGGGAGCCGAAGCCGCGAGGCGGGCGTTCCGCCAATGGTTCGGGGCGGGATGCGGAGATGGTTCCATAATGGATCCCCAGCTCCGCATCCTGCAGGCGAACTTGGGCCACGGTGTCGATGCTCAGGCACTTCTGCTCCAGAGCATGGCACAGTGGTCCGTACACGTCGCCGCTGTCGCCGAGCCATACACTCACCGACCACTCGGGCCCGCTTGGGTGGTCGACCTGGGTGGCTTGGCGGCACTGGTGCATTACGCCGCTGCGGGTGCCCCTCCCCTTGTAGTAATCGCAAGGGAGCATGGCATCGTAGCGGCGCGTGTGGGGGAGATTGCGGTCGTGGCCGTTTATTTCGCGCCGAGATTACACCGACTAATCGGGCATTATCGGCGGTCGCTGGAGTGGCTGACCGACGTCGTCAACGCCTGCACACCTCGCCCGGTTCTCGTGCACGGGGATTTCAACGCCTGGTCTGTGGCCTGGGGTTCCCGGCGCACGGACGCGCGAGGCAGGGCTCTGGAGAGCTGGGCCGATACCCTCGGTCTAGTTCTCCAGAATCGCGGGGCCGAAGCCACGTTTGTGTCGGGGGAGCGCAGGTCGATCCTAGACCTTTCGTTCGCGAGCGCTTCCCTGTCACTTCGCGTGCGGGACTGGCGTGTCGTCGCGGAGGTGGAGACTTTGTCGGACCACCGATATGTTCGGTTGGATATCTCCCCTCCCGCGGGGGATGCGCCGGTCGCAACGGCCCAACGCGAGCCGCGCTGGGTGCTGGGGCGACTGAATCGGGAGGACCTCCTGGAAGCCGCCATCGTATAGGCCTGGGCCATTGCGCCGGACAGGCCTGTCGATGTCGACGATGAAGCGGCGTGGTTCCGGGAGGCCATGACACGTGTCTGCGATGCGGGTATGCCTAGGGCTCCAGCCTATAATCCGAGGCGTCGGGTCTACTGGTGGAATGCGGAGATCGCGAGGCTGCGTCAAGCCTGCGTGATCACGCACCGCCGGTGGGCTCGATTCCGTAGGAGGCGTAGCCGTCCCGCAGACTCGGAGCCCCGACTGGCGGAGCTTCACGAGGGATACAGGGAGGCCAGGAATGCCCTCCGAGCGGAGATCAAGCGGTCCAAGGCCGCTTGTTACCGGGAGCTCCTGGAGACGCTGGAGCGGGAGCCATGGGGGCGGCCTTACCTTATGGTAAGACAAAAGCTGCGCCCTCGGGCCCCTTCGCTGGCCCAGGTGCTCGAGCCGGCTCTGCTCGGAGGAGTGGTGGAATCCCTGTTCCCGGCGCGAGCGGAACATGTTCCGCCGCAGATGGCTCCGCCGCCTCGGTCGCCTATGGCGCCCGGTGCGGTGATTGACGACGATGTGCCCGAGGTCACTCGAGTAGAACTAGAGCTGGCGGTGCGAAGGCTTGGAGCCAAAAAGAACACCGCCCCGGGACCCGACGGCATTCCAGGCCGCGCGTGGGTCCTAGCTCTAGGGGAAGACGGTCTCGAACCCCGACTGAGAGGGTTCCTCAGCGCATGTTAGGAGCGGGGCCAGTTTCGGAAGATGTGGAGGACGGGGAAACTGGTCCTCATCCGCAAGATGGGGCGCCCGGCGGACGAGCCGTCCGGGTACCGGCCCATAGTGCTGCTCGACGAGGTGGGCAAGCTCTTTGAGATAGTCATTGCCAAGCGCCTCGTCGAGCATCTCTCTAGAGTGGGGCCGGACCTGGCGAATACTCAGTTCGGGTTCCGCCGGTGGCGTTCCACTGTGGATGCCATCATGCGTGTGAGGACTCTGGCGGAGGATGCGGTCGCTCGGGGCGAGGTGATGTTGGCGGTGTCCTTGGACATCTTCAACGCATTTAACACCTTGCCCTGGAGTTGCATCAGAGAGGCGCTCATGTATCACGATGTGCCTCTCTACCTCCGCCGCATAGTCGGGGCGTACCTGACGGGGAGAGCCGTCGTCTACCCGAGTTCGATCGGAGTCGGTAGGCGTGAGATGTCGTGCGGTGTTCCACAGGGATCGGTCCTGGGGCCGCTGCTGTGGAACATCGGTTACGACTGGGTGCTTCGCGGTGACTTCGCGTACGGTGCCACCGTCACGTGTTACGCGGACGACACGCTGGTGACGGTGGGCGGGGCTACATACCGCGAGGCGACCCTGAGTGCCACGACCGCGGTTGCTCAAGTCGTGGAACGGATCCGGCGGCTGGGTCTCGAGGTGGCTCTGCACAAGTCCGAGGCCATGCTCTTTCATGGCCCTCGGCGCAGGCCAGACCCGGGAGCCAGCCTTACAGTGGGAGGCACTCCCATCGACATCAAGCCCCGGTTGAAATACCTGGGGCTGGTGCTTGACGGTCGATGGGACTTCGGAGAACATTTCCGAAGTCTGCGCCCCAAGTTGGTGGCAACGGCGAATGCCTTGGGCAGGCTGTTGCCCAACTTGAGGGGCCCAGAGGACTCCTGCAGGAGACTTTACGCGGGTGTCGTGCGGTCCATGGCCCTATATGGGTGCCCCGTATGGGCGGACACCCTGGGGGCCAGATTCCTGCCTCTGCTCCACGCGGCGCAGAGGACGACGGCCTCCAGGACCATCAGGGGGTACCGCACGATATCCTTTGAAGCGGCGAGTCTCCTGGCCGGATCACCACCGTGGATCCTGGAAGCGAGGACCCTTTCGGCACTCTATCGGTTCCGAAAAGAGGCGCGGGGGCGGGAATTCGATCCCGAGCCCGAAGAAATTCGGGCCGAGAAATCCCAGCTCCACAGGGCCATGGTGACCGAGTGGGAGCTACGACTTGAGCAACCACGCGCAGGGCACGCCGTGATTGCGGCGGTAAGACCCATCATGGGGGAGTGGCTAGAGAGGCCGCACGGTGGCCTCTCATACCGTCAGACGCAGGTCATTACCGGACACGGTAACTTCGGGCGGTACCTGCATCTGATGGGCATAGGGCCAACGCCCGAGTGGCATCACTGCGACGCGAGCGTGGACTCGGGGCTGCACACGCTCACCGAGTGTCCGGCGTTTGAAACGCCGAGGCGGGAGCTTGTGACGGCCCTGGGGGTTAGAGTGCTCACGCTCTCCACCCTATGGCCCTGGGTCAGCCGGGGTGCGAGGGATATGTCAAAAGACAACCTCACCTCCGGCCTAGCACATCGACCCACAGACGGCGTGCGGTTTAGTCGGTTCGAGTCCGACATAACCTCCCCCTTCAGCCCGAAGGGGAGGGTATCCGTGGGGATTTCCCGCACGTAAAAAAAAACACACATTCCACGATTTCAGTTCTGTAGTTTGGACCGCCGCCGCGCTGTTGGTATTACGAAGACCTTCCCCATCATATCAACGATCCATCCTTAGTCCTTATTTGTTCAGCGTGGTATTAAACGTTTGTCGAACAGGATCAGAAACTGACATGAGTATCCTCCATTGTTGTTCATGCATGCTGATGACATTGCGCTGATAGTCGCGGTCAGGAGTAGATTGGTGCGACGTAAGAAAGTGCGGAATGAGGCGTTTAAGAACGGCAGTTTGAAACTAGGTAAATGTGGTGAAGACAGAATACTTGATGTCAAACTCAACTTGGTCTAGCGTGTGGACCAGGATAAATTCCTGGGATCTGTATTACATGTGACTGGTGACATCGACTACCACGTCAAGGTATACGTTCAAAGGAATCAGTCTTTTTAGGGCTGTGTCTGCTGTCCTAAAATGCACACGGCCAAATTAACGTTACCATATGCATAACCTGGCAATGTGCCTTGGTAGATAGTTCGCCGCCAACTAGCTTAATCAGACGTTCAATTAACTGCCTAGGCAGTTAACTAAACGGCGCCATTAAATTAAAGACCTGAATGATATTCAGCCGTCTCGTTAATTACATCATTTAATAACCTGGCTGGCTAATACTTAGCCAATCGTAAGATAGGGCACTGCACTACCTCGAAATAAGATTGAAAATTATATGATCATAGAAAATTTGTGATAGGTTTATTGTGATAGCTGCGCAATCTGACTTGGTTAGGTTAGGTTAGAAGGCTAATGGGGGAGCAGAGCGGAGCGTAGAACCCATTTGCAAATTCCCAACCAGATTACCATTACCATAACCAGGGTATATCGCCTTTTTAGAGCGTCTACCAACTGACCTCCTAACCGTGAGAGGAAAGCCTGCATAGAGCTTATATCTAAATATTACTCGAGAAGTAAACCGTAAGCCATTAACTACCGTAAAGTCAATTTATTTTATACCCTGTTAAATTACGTCATTATTTATGTAAACAGATGTTAATCTCTACTATAGTATACTACATTAATCGTCACACATTTACGAGCAAAATTGATAATCAATCTCGTATGATAATATCAAGTTTCAATTCATGTTGGAAATGCTTAATGAGCTTTAATTTAGTACAGTTTGCGCGGTAAACCGCTGAGAATAGATACTGGTAATATGATTTTTGTTTTAGCTTTACATTTAGAAACTGCTACTGACAATGATAAAACAGCCAATGCTATATACACCACAGTGTAACGATAGTGAACGCAGCCGCTGCGCAGGAGGCGTGGTTTCGATCCCCGCTCAGTGCAAATACTTTATGAATATATGGGTATTTGCATTAGTCTGGTCGTGCCTCGGAGAGCACGTTAAGCCGTCGGTCCCGGTTGCCATACAAACATCGACGGCAGTCGTTACGTGTAGTTTGAGCCCTCAAAAATCCAACAACTGGTTTAACTGCAATGCTTCGATATCGCCTATGGTTTTTGGAAGTCAGATGCCAGTCGCTTCGCAGAAAATGTCGGAGATTAGCCAAATCCGCAGTTGGACTGGTAAAAGCGGACCCCAGACTCCAAGTTGATAGCTTCGGATGTGACTGGGATTAACGCTAGGATGAAGAAGACTGACTATGATAAAAGTCAAAAGGATGGGAGAAATGAAATCATTACAAGTGGAGAATAAAAATTCCTACCCTGTTTCCACACGTATCCACAACTATCTCTCCCTCATCACCTGATCTGTAAAAGGTGGTAGGGTATACATCGGTACCACAGCAAGACCTTTGCGGCCCAGCTAACTGCAAGCCGGTACTTCTGCTGACTGGCAGACGAGGCTCTGCCGCAGGTCTTCCACTCAGAGATAGGAGGTCAACGGCAGTCACTCCCATGATAGCCGCATACGAGTCATAGGATCCATGGGAGGAAGCGAGCCATAGGCTCCAAGGGCTTTGGATGCTTCCGGAAATTAATGTAAAACAAGAAGAGCAGTTTTTATAGGTTCGGCAGCACGTGTATGACACCCTTACTGTAGCATAAGTCCATACGCCACGGTAGCCAGGTTCGTTCAGGTGGGTTGCCTCAGTAATTTATTCGAATATAAGTCTCTAGGAGTTTCTAGGAGGTAGGACAACATGGGACTTCTGTCCAATTGAGCAGTCCGATTGGGGAAATACCTGCGCCCTACAGAATACCGTGGCCATAGTTGTATAAAAACTCTATAACATTTTAGTATTAAATTAAACACCTTTATGGACTAGTACACTTTCCGAACCTCAAGCGAATGTTACTGAAGTACATTTAAATACTTTCGACTCACCAGTTATTACTAATTGACTTAGCGCGAGACTCGGCCACTAAGTACTATGATACGATACGGAATTAAATTTTAGGTACAATAATGTGTTTGAGAAGTTTCTTCTTTACTCTTTTAATTAATGATTTTGAACTTCTTTTTTATTTATTATATACGAACTTTGTTGTACGCCAATATTTACACTCTGCCCATTATATTAATAGTCTTTTGACAGCTCGACGATTGACAAAGTTAGTGATGTACAAAAGTATGTCAAAGTTGATACCATTCCGATTGTACTAATATCATCATTCGAATTAGGTACGCAAACGATTTCGATAAACGTGCGTTTCGATTTAATATTCTCTTAGATTTCTTGTAAACAAATATAAATCGGTGTATTTGGCCATATCGTCATTAGGATTCCTCCGTATCACTGCCAATACAACACCATCGAACTTATATGGACACAAGTAAAAGGGCATGCTGTAAGAAGCAATACAAGCAATAAAATTACTAGAAAACGCTTGCACCCACGTGACGACCGAAAATGGGGCGAGTGTGGTGGAGATAACTATGAGAGTCATAATGTCTGATTGGGACCGGTACTTTGCATTTGATAATTTATGCACACAAGACCTAATCATAAATATTACTGAAGACTCCTCATCGGACCAATCAAGGTCAAATGAAGTTTCTGACGAGTCATGTTAATAAAAGAAATTCAAATGAAAATGTTGTTTCCTTTCTGTTTAAATTACACATAACACCTTATTAATATATTATGAATAAATTTAGATTTATTCATAGCATTTATTTCTACCGATTATTTATAATCTGTGGCACAATTAATCATTATGTGTAGCACATCACTAAGTGGGCGGTAACCGTCTATGCAGTACAATACTATTTGTTCGAAAATTTAACGTAAAGCTGTCAAAAAACTAATAATATAATGGACAGAGTTATAAATATAGAAATTAAGACACATGAACTCTTTTTTTATTTATTGTACACCAATTACAATATTCATGATATAATACATTATAATACTCACTCTCTGGTGAGTATTAAAAGATTTTTGTACCATAACATTATTATTAATTTAGTGAAAAATTACATCTAATGACAGAATTCTTGAACGCTGGCTGGCAGAATAACTTTCAAATGAAGAGGACTTACAAAATTCAAGATTTGGTGATAGAGTGCACCATTCGTGACGATTTTGTACTAGGCAAAGACTCTGGATCGGAATCGGAAACTGATGGTGACGAAGTAACACATTTATTGAAAGAAAGCACCGAGTCCTGCTCACTGTGTAATCTTAAAAAGAAGCTTAAAACTCAGTTCTTGTATTGCAATTGAATAAGCATAAATTTAGCTGAGATGTTCACAAATTTTATGTTGTAGTTCTGCTTCGAAGAATTGTAAAGGTTTGCAATTTTATTTAAATTTTCCAAACACGATTATAATTTATATTTAGATTTATTGAAGTTTGGTAAATTAATGTTAGAAAATATACGTATATAGTGATGTAAGACGTTAATTTTTGGTCTTTTTCGGAGTGCATTACAGATCTGAGCTTTCTTGTTAAATATATTTGATTATTTATCAACAATTAGTTACTAGCATGAATATTACATGAATTATAAAAATAATATTTTTAATATTCATTCATCTTTCTATATCATTTTTTTTAGAGTGCTAAAAAAAGAGGATTCTGATATACTCTAGGTAGATCGTTACGTGACTGAACTAATTATGTTTATTCTCAATCACAAAACGATGCTTTCACAATGTAGTTTAGCTATTGCCTGCGGTTCCACCCGCGTGCAATTCTGATCCCTTGCCCACATGAACCTATTTTAGGGGATCAAAACATGTGCGTTTTTTCAGACTATATTCTTTTCCTGTATCAAGCTTCCACCATCCATTCAACCGTTTGAACGTAATTGAGTAACAACCATGCAAACATCTTCAATAACTTTCGCATTTTTAGAACTGAGATACGATACTAATTCGTGAAAACTAAACTCGACATCGTCGAACCTTAGTACACTAGTTAATACTTACACTAGATAAGTACCCTGACATCAGTACTTTACATATCCCACCTTTTAAACTCGATAGATTGAAGAGTCCCAACTGTCGGAGTACTTTATAACTCCTTATCACGATAGATACCTATCACTTTTATTGAGTTACGTTTCATTTGTATGGGAGCCTATTATTGGGTCGACGGAAGGACGCTTTGATAAAAATTGGACGTGATCAAATTTTAGGAGGCAGGTATTATATAAAAGAATGACAGCAGTCTCAAGGATGATTTTTTGGAAGATTTGGTAGAAAATGACGTAAATCTTACAGTAGACACGTATTTATTTGATACGAGTATGTTTTAGTAAATATTTGTTAATAGCATATGCGAAAGACACCCACGCCAGTGCCCACGCGAAGAAATGGCTTACCCGTTGTCGCATTTCATCGAGAACCACACCTTTTGTTATGAATAGCAGCCAATTAAATATATAGTACAGCCCATCTCACTTCTAAGGACATGTCTACAAGTAGTTCGCGAGAGTCATCACAATTCACCTCGTGAGTAAGCTCCAGCTACCGGCGCAAGCCGGGTTTCGAAAAGGCTATAGCACCATCGACCACATCCATACAGATCCAGATCTGGATGCAATGCAGCGGTATCCTGTCGATTGATGATACATCAATGTACTGAGATGCCTGTATGACACTGCCACAATGTCCGTCCAGCTCCAAGACCAGAAGACGAAACCCATTGGCTCCCAGCGTGGTGTGAGAGATGTTATATTAACACAAATTATTCAAAAACACAGTGGAGGACGTCTTCAAGACTCTGGATTGGACCGGGCGAGGTATCAACAAAAACGGTGAATACATCTCACATCTTTGGTTCGCTGATAATATCATTGTGGCTGCGGAGTCGCTGGAACAATTGGGCGAAATGATCAAGCTTCGCGGCTGCTTATCTGTAAACTTGGATAAAACAAAAATTATTTTCAACAAACATAATCTTGGTGAAAAATTAAAAATTCCAAAATTATAGCAAATTTAATTCTAAATAACTTGGTAGTTATTATTTTCAAATTATTTTCAACTATTTCGAACCGAACTATGTCGGAACATGAACGGAATTGCCGCCTCTGCCACTTCGACAAGTCAGCGGTTGCAGAACACACCCAAGAGGATGGGAATCATACCATCGAATTTCAGAACACGAAAGTTCTAGCTACCACAACACATTTTTTCCCACGTATACTTCGAGAAGCCATCGAAATATTCAAGCATCCCAACAACTTCAACCGAAAAAACGAGGGATTTCAGCTCCAAAAAGATTGGTACCCAGCATTGAGAGCCACTCGGTATCTCAGTGCAAACAACCAATCAGGATCGAGTACGTCCGCGCCACAGCGCTCGACCAATCAGAATCGAGTGAGTCGATTCCCCGCTCCGACCGTGCCTATAAATACAGCCGTGATTCAAGGTTCGGCATTAGTCGCAAGTCAGCCGCCGGCGAGGCAAGGTCTCCGAAGTTGTCGTCGCCCGGCCCTGCGCCACTGAAGATGTCGACCGCAGTGATCGACGAAACGTCTGGAACGCAAGTTTCACATCGACCACGGCCAAACAGCCCGGAAGCAGTATATTCTACATGCAACGCCGGCCGTGAAAGCCTGAAGACTTATATTTCGAACCATTCGAAACGAGTTCATCCAACAAAGAACCAAAGTTACCGACATAGCTCGTATAATAAGTAAGCTGAAGTGGCAATGGTATGGCCACGTCTGTTAAAAGACAGATGGCCGCTGGAGCAGACGAGTTCTAGAGTGGAGACCATGAGAAGACAGGCGAAAGGTAGGACGCCCCCTAGCCAAATGGACTGACGACCTGAAAAAGGTGGCTGGAACAGACTGGATGCGGAAGGCGGAGGATCGGACGAAGTGGCGCTCATTGGGAGAGGCCTATGTCCAGCAGTGGACTGATTGATTGGTAATATGTATTCAAACAATTATGTTTACCCTTCAATTCAAGATGATGGAGAACGCAATGAACCGAATACCAAGCAAATCTGAATTTTTTCTAGGTTCACCCCTTTTGAACTATTTTATTCCAGCAGGGAGAGTGTACGTGAGGATTACGCGCACAAAAAAAAACATCGCTTTGCCAATGAAAATAAATACACTTGACAGCACATAATGGTCCATACAAGCGGTCACAAAAGATAATTATAAAGAATCCAACGTATATTATCTATCTCACGTGTTTTATCATTTTAGTTCCAACCGAGTGTTGAGTCTGGAAATGGAAAGATGCTATCTCTGCCTACCCCATTAGGAAAGAAACTTGACTTTATAAATAATAAATGTTACACAACATTCTACATACTGCTATCTAGACACAAAGTAAGCATAGCTTAACTAGCGTCTGTTATCGGATCTAGAATGCTGATAAACATACTTTGTAAAATATTTTTATTTATTTTATTTTTACTGATGGGTAATAAATAGAACATGCACCCCAGCTGTAGCGGTCAATGCTCTCCCGCTATGCCAGAGGCCATCAAATGGCGCAGTTTTCTCAGATGGTCCATTTGCTAAACAAGTCTTCAATATTTTTTAATCTCGACGTTCCATAAAAACCCTTTGATGCCGAACGATTTTTTACTTTAAATTCGAAGACAGTAATAGTATTCCATACATTACATTGCGTGACTTTATATGCGTATGAAATTGAAATCTCTTAAAATATATCGTGATTTATTATGATGTAATTATTAATGTATGTTTGCACGTATTGTATGCATTCATTAATACTCACTTAACCGGTTCAATGTGAACGCAGCTGCCATTCCACGCGAGTGGTTAATGTAAGTATCATCTTGCCTGCACTCTTAAGCAGATAAGCTCGATGCTCAGTCGAGTGACACTTGAGAGACCCCGATATATTGGATGCATTGGCAATTCTAAAATGCTGACGGTACATTGTCAACATACACTTCGAACACCCTGAAACAAAAGATAAGTGCATTTAAATACTTCTTATTCAAGTAATATTACATTCTTATATAGATATTTTTATACCACTCAGGTGGCAGATAAGCACACGGCCCACTGACGGAAAGTGGTTACCGTGGCCTTTGAACGTCTATAACACCAGGGGAGTCACACTCGTGCTGCCGGCCCTGTAAGAACAGAGAGTTTCTATGCTGTCAGTGCAGACGACAAAGCGAAATTTTTTGAAGTGAAAACTTCTTTATCGGCGTTGGATGGGTAAAAAGTGTTAAACTCGCGTCAGGATTACTTGACCTTTGAACCGTAACCGACGACTGACGTCATACAACATTCCAACAGCTACAGATTGTTTATTTTGTTAGGTGCGTTAAGAATTTTCGTAGCTTACCGGTAAGCGCTTCAACTGTAAGTTCTTATGGTTCTAAATAGACGTATCAAGAGGCCAAAGCCTTTAGATGCATAAGCCTCTCCTCATTTCTACTCAAAACCCTAGAGAAGATACTGGACAGACTAATAAGAGAACAAGTCGCCGCTAGCGGATCTCCGCTCCACCAGAACCAACATGCATACACGGAAGGCAAGTCCATCGAGACCGCCCTGCATAACTTGGTCAACAGGATACAGAGATCGATAAGCAACACAGAGTATGCACTAGGATGCTTCTTCGACGTTGAGGGCGCCTTCGACAAGGCGACCCCAGTCTCAATTGAGGAAACCTTAAACCGCGAAGGCATAAATAAAGATATATCAGGTTGGATAAGAAACATGCTGAACCAACGACTGATACAGGCTGAGTTAGCGGGAACAACACGCATAGTGATAGCAAGGAGATGTTTTCTTCAAGGAGGATGCCTATCACCCCTACTATGGTGTCTGCTAATTGATGAATTAGTGAACAAGATAAACAGAATGCATATATACACACAGGTATACTCTGATGATGGTGTGCTTCTGATAACAGGAAAGGTCCTCAGTGTCATATGTAATATCATGAACAGGGGACTCAACAAAGCACTAGAATGGTGCAGGAGCAAAGGCCTAGACCTGAACCCACATAAAACCAAACTAGTACTCTTCACGAGGAAAAGAAAACTAGGACGGGCTGAACCAGTAAGACTTGACGGTCACGATCTCGAAAAGGTAAAAGAGGTCAAATACCTGGGTGTGACACTGGACAGCAAACTGACATTCCAGACTCACATAAGCAACGCATGCTCGAAGGCCAAAATGGCTATAATGCAGTGTAAAAGAGCTATAGGAAGAACCTGGGGAATAAAACCGGCCATAGTATTGTGGATCTATAAGGCCATAATTATGCCGAGAATCCTGCACGGTGCCCTGGTATGGTGGCACAGAGCCAACACAGGAAGCAATAAAAAAGAACTAGACAAGGCCCAAAGAATGGCGGCACTAATGACCACGGGTGCAATGAGAACAACACCCACTGCCGCGCTAGAGATAATACTGGGACTAAACCCACTAGACCTAGAGGCAAAAAAGAAAGCAGTCGAACAATGGTTCAAACTAAGAAGCATTGGCCTCTGGACAGCAAACGCATTCGATGAAGGCCATGCCAAGATCAGTCAGGGCTATGAAGACAAACTGTCAATGATTCTCTCAAACAATGACCTAATCAAGAAAGAGAGAACCTTTGACAAGAAATACAGAGTACATATAGGACAGAGAGACAACTGGAAGACTCAACAACATTGGGCAAGTATGCAAGTGTATTCCAAGCAGAAATCTTTGCCATCAAAGAGTGCGCGGAAATAACAAAAGACCTGAATGCCGAAAAGGTCACACTCTACAGCGATAGCCAAGCGGCGCTGAAGGCCCTAGGCAAGATAGAGACCACCTCGGCAATGGTAAAGGAATGCAAAAAGGCGCTGGAAAGTCTGGCCAGAACAACCGACGTGACGATTGCCTGGGTACCCGGACATGAGGGCAATATGGGCAACGAGGTAGCCGACGAGTTGGCCAGGAAAGGAGCTGATGAAAACCAAGTGGGCCCTGAACCCAGGCTGCCAATAGCCCACAAAATCACCAAGGGAGTCATCAGCCGGAGCATAGTGGCAGAAACCAATCGAAGATGGAAATCATCGCCTGTCATGAGACAGTCGAAGATTTTCATAAAAAGCTTAGACACAAAAAGAACAAGCCAACTGATGAAATTATCCAGGAAAAATATGAGGCTTGTCGTAGAAGTGATAACAGGCCACTGTCGACTGAACAGGCACCTGACACTAATAGGAGTGAAGACTGATCCCAAATGCCCAGAGTGCATGGATGCCGAGGAAACCAGCATCCACCTGCTGGCCGAATGTCCCATGTATTCGCTGAAAAGATGGGAAATCATGGGAACGGATAAACTAGATATTGAAGACATTCCCAATCTGAGGGTGGAGCAGATTGTAAGTTTTTGCAAGGAAACAGGTAGGTTTGACGATACGCCGTGATTGCCGGGCACCCCTATCCGTTACAGGATAAATAGGGGAAATGGGTGAAATGGCCCACACCGAAGGGCAGATCACCCGTCCGGCCGCGGCGTCCCCTGATGGCAGTAAGTAAGTAGTAAGTATGGTTCTAATGGTGGCACTCAGCTTAACGGCTTCATAAAAAGAGGATTGTCGTCGCAGCACTGTGTGACACCCACCGGTCCCATTAGTGCTGTGACCACAATCCCCTCTGCCCGACTATGCACTTGTTGACGTCTGAACGCAATGCAACCGAGATTGGATTACTATGGAGGGTTATTCGCAATGGTGCACGGTGGCCGAACCCATATTTCCATATGTCCCTTTTCAGTTTCCCTGACAATGAGATCATTGGCTCGCGTATCACGTTCTACCACGTCAAGCTAGCACTAGTTCTAAAATAAAGCACATGATACATTATGTAAATCCAATAAATGTCAAACAAAAAATGGTAGACTTCGCATCTTTACTGCTTGTTACATTACGGTTGAATAAAAATCTAGGCTTTTAAATATAGGCTTTCAGACTCCTTAGTAAAAAGATTTATTACAGCATACGACAAATACAATCACAAAATTTCACGTATATTGATTCTGTACGATACTAGCATACAAATATACTCATATGTAATGTATCGCTATATTTTATTCGGTAATAGAAATGTCATTGGTATTTTAGTTACATTAATGGTCGCAGCGAACGTGTTTCGTAAACAGAATATGAATATATTTTAACTTGCAATATTTCAATGAAATTTTATATTACATTTTCTATATATGTGGCAGTGTTGCATAGCAGTGTTGCGCTGTTCGTGGTGATGTGCTGTTGTTTATTCATTCATTGTAATGAAGCAGTAATGCGCAAAATTACTGCACAGCACTGCTGCAGCAATCTTGTTACATAGCTCGGATTGTAATCCATACTAATATTATAAATGTGAAAGTGAGAGTGTTTGTCCATCTTTCACGCCTAAACCACTGAACCGATTTTGATGAAATTTGGTTTTAGGGGTAGATTAGACCTTGAGAAAAGACATAGGCTATGTCTAAGCGCAATAACCGACATCCACGCGGGCGGAGCCGCGTGCAAAAGCTAGTCTCATATAAACTCATAGATGCTATATGGGGACCAGTGTTGTTGCAGCACTACTGTGCAGCACTCCTGCGTTCTGCAGAGTTCGGTATCGAACGTTAATTTTGTAAAATTGCCCGAAAGCGTATTGGAATTGCACTATAGACAAAATTGTAGTAGCATGTGTGCGAAGGAATGTCCAAAATTGTTATTCTCAATAGTTCTACTTAACCTAAGTTTACCATTGTCATTGAGTCTCACTACAAAATACAAATATTTATTTGCAATTCTTTGAAAAACAAATGATCAACTTCTTTTTAGTCCACTGAAAAGTTACATTGCATTGGGGATGCATTTGTCAGAGGATGCCATTTTCTTTTTTATGCATCAAGTGGGGTCAGTGTCAAGTTTAAAAAAAATTTGGGGGAAAAGAGACGGGAAAGGAAAAAGGGGACTGGACAGAGTTTTTCATGCTTATCTCACGAACTGGGTCCCACTAAAAATTGTTAATGTTTGGTTGCAAACAGTGATGGGTAATTGTCCGAAAAATTTCAAATACCGGAAATTTTTCAATTTATTTTTCTGAAAAATTGAAAAATTGGAAAAATAATGGAAATATATCTTTTTATCGAAATTATTAGTTTAAATGAAATAGTTTATAAAATATGGTTCATAATAAGTTGAAATTCAAATGATTTAATGGCTTTACATGTTGTTTAAAAAAAAAAACAAATGATCAAAGTTATATTTTAATACAGATTCATGGTCAATGGTTTATTTTACACATTGTCGTGCGGTGTTCCACAGGGTTCGGTCCTGGGGCCGCTCCTGTGGAACATCGGTTACGACTGGGTGCTTCGCGTACGGTGCCACCGTCCCGTGTTATGCGGACGACACGCTGGTGACGGTGAGCGGGGCTACGCACCGCGAAGCGACCCTGAGGGCCACGACCGCGGTTGCTCAGGTCGTCGACAGGATCCGGCGGCTGGGTCTCGAGGTACACACTCGAGGTGCACAAGTCCGAGGCCATGTTCTTTCATGGCCCTCGGCGCAGGCCAGGCCCGGGAGCCAGCCTTACAGTGGGAGGCACTCCCATCGACATCAAGCCCCGGTTGAAATACCTGGGGCTCGTGCTTGACGGTCGATGGGACTTCGGACAGCATTTCCGAAGTCTGCGCCCCAAGTTGGTGCTCACGGCGAATGCCTTGGGCCGGTTGTTGCCTTACTTGAAGGGCCCAGAGGCCTCCTGCAGGAGAATCTACGCGGGTGTCGTGCGGTCCATGGCCCTATACGGGTGCCCCGTGTGGGCGGACACCCTGGAGGCCAGATTCCTGCCTCTGCTCCGTACGGCGCAGAGCACGATGGCCTCCAGGGCCATCAGGGGATACTGCACGATATCCTTCGAAGCGGCGAGTCTCCTGGCCGGATCGCCACCGTGGATCCTGGAAGCGAGGGCCCTTTCGGCACTATATCAGTTCCGAAAGGAGGCGCGGGAGCGGGGATTCTATCCCGAGCCCGAGGATATTCGGGCCGAGAAATCCCGGCTCCACCAGGTCATGGTGGCCGAGTGGGAGCGACGACTTGGGCAACCACGCGCAGGGCACGCCGTGATTGCGGCGGTAAGGCCCATCATGGGGGAGTGGCTAGAGAGGCCACACGGTAGCCTCTCGTACCGTCAGACGCAGATTATCACCGAGCACGGTAGCTTCGGGCGGTATCTGCATCTGATGGGTATAGAGCCAACGCCCGAGTGCCATCACTGCGACGCGAGCGTGGACTCGGGGCTGCACACGCTCACCGAGTGCCCGGCGTTTGAGACGCCGAGGCGGGAGCTTGTGGCGGCCCTGGGGGTGAGAGTGCTCACGCTCTCCACCCTGCTCGCGGCGATGGGCCGCTGCGCGGATGCGTGGGCGGCCAGCGCCTCCTTCTGCGAGCAGGTCATGCTCGCGAAGGAGACAGCAGAGCGAGCGCAGCGCGATGAGCGAGAAAGGCTCGCTGACATCGCTGCACGCGCTCGAAGGCAGCTCGGGCGTCGGAGGGCGCAAACTGACCTCCGCCCCCCATGAGCGCGGGCCAACAACAAGCAGGCCACGGCGGCGGCGCGCATCGTAGGACGATGCGCGCCTCCCCACACCGGGTTTGAGTCGGGGACCGCGTGGTCCCCCCCTTCCCGAGGAAGGCCAGACCGAGAGGGATGGCCCTGGGTCAGCCGGGGTGCGAGGGATATGTCGCATGACAACCTCACCTTCGGCCTAGCACTACGACCCAGAGACGGCGTGCGGTTTAGTCGGTTCGAGTCCGACATAACCTCCCTCCTTTTATGAGTGTTTTTGACTGATCTGACCCACAAAACTGCCATTGTTAGTAGACAGCGATGTCCAAAGGTAAGCACCTAAAACTAATATTTTACTATTAAACAGAAATACCAACAAACTAGTAGGTATCTATCTACTTAATATTGCACGTTCATATAACTACTCGTACACGTAGCATTATAATATATTTTAGACTCAGTGGCTTTGCCTTCGTGTGAGTTTATGTAGGTATGTTTATTTGTTTTTCAGAAAAGATTATACTAGCTTCAGATAGTGAATCAGATACTGAAATGAACTGTAATTTTGACAATATGCGTAATGAATCAGAAAATTTATTCACTGAAAATGCTGATTACATTCCAATTACCTAGAAGTGATACGTACATATCAGAACCAGATGAGTACAGTCAGTACGCTCAACGTTGGTCTAGTCCAGATTATACAGTTAAAGAATCCCAAAAACAAATCCCAAATTCAGAAAATCAGTTTTGTGATGCGGCAGTGATGACAGAACCAGAGTACAAAGCGGAAGAAAATGAGAACATTAGAATTTCAAACTTAATGATTTGTAAATTTATCTCGCATGAACTTCACCGGTATACCGGTGATGAACGGTATAATCTTATGCAAGAAATCATAAAAGTCTTTAAGAAAAATAATAAATAACAGTCTTAGTAATAGGGTACGGAATCCTAAATATGAGAAATTTTAGTATTTTGATAAAAAGTAACAAATAAAAATTTGTTATCTTGTTTTATTTTCTGATCTTGGTCGACTCCCCATTTTTTCCAATATTTGAAAAATATTTGAAAAATTGAAAAAATTTTGGAAATTTTTCATTTTTTCTTTTCTTTTCATTCCGAAATTTTTCCATTATCCATCACTAGTTGCAAATAAGATTAACTACAACAGAACTATTATCAAATAACTTCACTCGTAGAACCAAAAATAAAAAGGAATATACAGGGTGGAACTTTAAACCGTACCTGGTGGAAAAGTATTCTAAATACAGCCGATAGAAAATTTCACTCCAAGGAAATATTAACTTATTTTTAAAAGAAACAAAACTGCATGCAGATATTTTCGAAAAATCGCTTGCTACATCCGGTTTACGAACCGACTGAAATCCGAAAAAATAACATCCTGTAACATCCTTTATATATTAATAATTATATATTATGTTAATGTTGCACGCATTTAACTTTTTCACTACCATTGAGCCTTTTTAATACCTATCAGTAATTTTGTGGGCGTTTGACTTTATGCATGTCTACATTGTGTATCAAATGTTTTTAATGTTTGAAAGTAGCCTAACCTTCTATAAACTTCTCATTGCTAATGAATAGAATATTTACCGAGAGTTCGTCATTGGATAGAGTAAGTGTAATGGATACCGAGGCAATCAATAAGTTGAATATTAGTTTAATTGTAATTGGAATTGGACAACGTTTTCTCATAGCAATCTAAGATTGATATATCCCAATTGATTTAGAAACTTATTGAAATATTAGATAGATTGAACTCACATTGGCTACGTTAATTCTTTTTTATAATATTCAAAATTATGCACGAGAAAGTTCCCAGGAAACAATTATTATTGCTAACTAAAAAGTGACAATTACTTTAAAACAAAAAGTTAAGATCTACACATTGGTGAACAATGTTTTCCAGTAAAGAAATTACCCATTAATTTAAATTAGCTAACGATTTTCAGAACAACCTAGGCATTAAGTGTTCAATCATTTTTTATCTGTTTATTATGACAAAGTGATCTAATAAACTCGAAATGTAAAATGTAACATTTTTCTGGCACTAAAATCAACATTCTACGACTTCAATAAAATATGATAACTGATTCTCCATTTAGTATATTGGCTAGAATCCCTTTACAATGTCTTGAGAGACCGTACTGGTGATAAAAAATTGCTATTGATCTAGAGCATTCTTGCATAAAGATCGTAAATAATAGACATGCCATTCTATTAGGTATTCTACTAAATGCAAGATGCTAAATGCAAATTTCTCTCAGTACATTCTGCTAAATGCAATAAAATATTTTGTAAAAAGTCACAAGCTAGATGAATAGGTTTATTATTTTAAAAAGGGAACATTGCAAGAGTGGTAGACGCAAAAGGATTTATGACATACTCATGTGCAAAACCGTTATTACCTTTATTATATTTTTCCATTTATTCACATTTTACGCCCTACTCATCTTATATTCATTTCTATTTAAATAATTTCTTATGAAGAAAGCGAAAAATTTACAGGCTGCAAGGTTGTAATGTTGTAATCTCCACCATGAAAGGGTCGATAAACAGGAATGAACACATTCGTTTCATCTGATATATATAAATTTTATAAAGCTGAATAAAGAGTTTGCTTGTTTGTTTACTTTGTTTGTTTGTTTAAAAGCGCTAATTTCAGTAACTGCTGGTTCGAATACAATTATTATTTTTGTGTTAAATAGTCCTTTTATTGAGGAACGTTTGTTTATTACATCTTTATATGTAAATCACGCCTATTCATTTGAGCCGATCAGTAATCATAAATGTCAACAAATCCGACAGATTACCATACCAAGGGCAAATCCTGGGCGGATCGTCTAGTCTGATATAATTTTTATTATATAGGTAGGTGAAAGATTTTACGTACGAATATTTTCCTATATTGCTGTTATTACATTGGGAACGTTGCAACGAAATATCGCGTGCTTTCCGCAAAACGTCGGAACACGACACGCGTTGGCCAAAAGACCTTCTTGGCACAAGTCACCGACACGACGTCTGACTCGCTCCACAAAGAACTTGAAGTTTACTTTGTAAAGCGATTCTAGACAATATACTAAATGCATTATGAAATACCAACTATGTCAGATTTCTGTGCATACGAGAGCTTTGTATATGTAAAATAGATTATTGCTTAGATTGTTTTATTGCATTTTTTAAAATTTAAAGAATATTGGCATTTAAATTACTAATATTCCCTATAACCCCCTCCAACTAAGCTAAGTAGCTTGTGCTAGCAGTGGGTTCACGTCAGTACTTTAATGGCAAGAATTCGAACCCGGGACCTCTCGATCGTAAGGCCGACTCCTTAATCACTTAGCTAACGCTTTAGCAGGTCAGATTGATCAGTCTAGACTTCATTAAGGAATTGTTAAAGAAAATCAGCAAATTATAGAACTTTTTTGTAGGACAAGTCAATATGAATTATTAAAATAAAAACACTAAATAAAAAAAAGTTAAACCGCTTTTAAATGGATTCTATCTCGATTTATTTGTTATTATTTACTTTTACATCGACGATCTGGCTACTTTTCCGCAGCCATGTTCGCGGTTTGACAAATGATGGTGGTTGTCATATAGTTTGAAGTGTAAGCTATTTCAAAGTACCCGAATAATAATGAATTGTTGGTGTTACTATTTACGCAGAATGAGCTCACTGTGTCATTAAGTCTTGCTGTAATTGCTGTTTACTAGGTTTGAGTAAGTGTTACTGTACCTCAAATTATTAACATTTAATTTCAACACATTAAACGGATAAGCAACACAAGCATTTTTAACCCAATAGCCATGTCCGGAATTAACGCGTGGATGACCATAGGTCCAATAGCCAGTCGCTGCTATCCATTGTCAAGACACTTGTCTTGTCGTATCTTTCTTGACAAGTTTTCAAAACGAAACAAGAGAAGAGAAGTCTTGACAATTGACAGTAGTGACCGGCACAGTGATCTCCGAAGCACGAAAGCGTTCATATCAAATGCCACTAGACGGTAACCCATTCAACAGGCAACCGTGCCTGGGCAGCTTAACATAATTATCGTTTACCGAAAAATGCGCGTACGAGCTCATATGTACTTCTAATGCTTATTCTTTTAAAATTAAAGTAAATTCCAAGTCAAGAAACGATAACTTTATTCCCTACACTTATAACAGTTTTATTTTTAGAAATAAAATAACTTTTCCTTTCGAATAGAATATAGTGATGACGTACACTCTCTGTATTAAACCTCTCGTACAAAATGCGTACAAACGTTCGTATTTTACGACACAACTACGGAAATCACTCAACACTTGCTTCAACGAGGACCGTTTTTTACTTCTATTTACTTAATACGAAGGAATTGTGTGAGAGGAATACAAACACGAATGGTTTACTAATATTACAAAGACGAAACTTTTTTATTGGTTTCTTTTATGTCAACGTGCGGGTGAAAAGTAGTTTGGTTGATTGATACAAAGCGGTTGTGAAGGAATTTGCAAAGTGGTGTGTTTTTAAAGACAAAGAGGAACGAAATGTATGAGAAACGGTATACACTATTATATGATTTACCCGAATTTTTATTTGACACGTTGTGAAGTAGAGTGAGAGTTCAGCTTGTTCTATTTTGTTATGTACTGTAGTATAGAACCTAGTATGGACCAGCATGATTACAGAAGAAGATTTTGGAATGTTTGAATGTCTGAGTGGTTCGATGTTTGTTACTCAATCTTCCTCAAACGGCCGAACGGATCTAGCTGAAATTCAGCACACGCAGATTAGCTATAGCCTAAAATTACACATAAGCTTTTAATCCCTGATATTATTATCCACATGAGCAATGCCGTGGACTATAAAGTAGTCCATAAAAGTAATCTTATTACACTACGTATTATCTGAATCAAACATAGTTCACCGTACTACTTACGGGCGCACTTACTCGCTTCAAAAGCATTTTTCAAACTTGCCACCCACAATTTTATGTGCATACTCGAAACTTTCAGTTGCGTGTCGTGAGCAGAACTAGTTGGAGAGTGTCAAACTGGGAAACTGATAACTTCGATAAATTTTATGTCTTTGGTTTATCTAAGGAATATCAATAGCTAGCTTATTATGTATTTTGTTTGTAAATGCCGTATGGATAAAGTGTTTGATGACATTTTAAAGCGATTGGCATGCTCACTTTTCCTTTATAGATTTAAATCGGAAAAAGTCAACATTTAAACACGCGAACAGCATATTTCCATGACGAATTTAAAATTGTAGAATATCAGATATGTAAGAAATGTCCTCGTACCTCAGCTGTTCAGAGCATTCCCCCAACTGGTTGCAGGTTCAAGTGCCGTTTTGTATGTTTGTTTGTGAATCTGAAAACAGGTCGTAAGATATGGTTTAGATTCGGCTTTTTCGGTAGCGATTGCTGTCTGAAATTCCAAACCCCAAAACTTATGTAGACGATTATATGTCATTGACCAAACGAACGGCCGATTCTCACTACTTCTAGAGTCACTTAATCTTGATACTTGTGAGAATTTTATTTTCTAATTTGTAAAATTGCTAACGTGTCAAAATTCTACCTATTTAACAGATTCATAATTTTTTTTTCGCATAAATTGCGTCTATTAAATGTTTCTTTGTGACGAGTAATTCCCAAACACAGGAGCTCTCTTTACATACAAAACAGCAAAGTTCACAGAATCCTTTGTCTCTTTCTAACCCAATGGATCCGTGCAATAACACTTACTCGATACTCGCATTGTCACTGTATTTGTAATAATTGACTAGGGTCCGCGCTCCAAGGGAAATGTCCCGTAAACATGTCAGATAAGACCTATCATTATTTTTTGTTGCAGTAATAGACCTGTGTATTTTAGGAAAATATAGGTAACGTAGTTGTTTTGAATATCATTTAAATTTGGCAGTATTTCCGTTGTACAATCCCCCTCTTGGGATATCGTCACCAGGCCGAATCTGTATGTCTTTTGCAACTCTCTTAAATAAATTAAATTCAGTATAATCAACTCCAAGTGTGTATATCAGTGATCCAAATCCCGGGTTCGGTAAATTATCACCACTAAAAGGAGGTGGGACACGATGGTATTTCCGTCCAATTGAGCAGTCCGACTGAGGAAGTACCTCCGACCTACAGGATACAGCGGCCATAATAACCTCGTGTTGTGTTTCCGGTGGTAAGTAGGGTAGCCAGAGCTCACTGGAGAGTTTTTATGCTGTCAATGGGAGGCTATTCCTGCTTTGTCTTCTACACTAACGGCACATAAACTCTCTGTGTTTACAGGGTCGGCAGCACGAGTGCGACTCCGCTGGTGTTGCACACGTCCATAGGCCACGGTAACTACTTTACATCAGGTGGACCGTGTGCTCGTCTGCCACCTGAGAAGTATAAAAAATGTGGCTTGATTTTTTTCGACTACATTGCGTGTACTATCCTCTGACCACTTAGATTTGGTTGGTAGCCTACCACTAACAGAGTTGTTCAGTTCGCCTTTATAGGCCTCCGTCTTAATTTAACGTCTATTGACAGCGGGACCGCATTTTCACTTACCCTCCAAAGCACGAAGGCACTCAGATGAAATACTAGTGGTATTTGCGGTCACCCACTAAAATGGCTACTGCGCCTATGTAACTTTAAGCTACTCATCGTTTTCCGAACAATCAGCGTACCTCGCCGTAGCGTTTTCAAGCTAACGCAATAATGGCAACCCTATTCAGATTTGCACAGTTATTTAGGCTTTAAGGCGCGTATATTAGAACGATACTCAGACTTGACTTGAATCTCGATTTATAACTAAATCGGACGACGGTTTGTATTCTAGATGACAGATCTAATGCCATTATGAGAGTTGATTCACAACTGTTTTAGAATGCGGGCCTAAGTTGAGATTATTATAAGTTATTCTTACGTTTTATTGTACGAAACTTGAATAAAATGTTTTCGTTTCTTTCTTTCTAGCTAAAACGAATTGATTATTCTAATTTCCTTCCACTTGGCTTCCGTTTGGAGCGTAAACAACTCGAGAGTAATTTGTGGGCTCACTAGGGACTCATGACCGGGTTGGAGTAAGGTAAAGTATCCAAGAAGACGTAAGTGCTGTTATGTTATGAATTTACGATTACATTTTTTTCGGAAGTAAAGTAAACTTGAATAAAAATATTCGATTTGCATTATAATTTACTAGTTGCTCGCGGTCAGCCTGTATTATGTTTATAAGTAGGTAGACCAAAAAAATGCCCGCTGAGTTTCTAGCCGGACTCTTCTCAGGTCGAAGCCGCGTTTCAATTTTCGATCCGTTTTGTTCAACTACTAATACTTAGTCTTTATTATTTTTTGGATTTTGACGTTTTGTAAGGGCCGTTTTAACGGTCTATACAGAATAAATTATTTTGTCTGTTCGTGTACCTGCCTGACTGTTGTGCTGCCCTGACTGTGTGTATGAACAAAATGTAAATATTTATATTATAATGCCTACAATTAATACTACAGTGACAATTTGGACCCGTCTTACCAATATATCCCTGAGAGAAAAATAGGCTATGTTTTATTCTAAATAGTATATAAATCCAACAACCATCCATCCACATATCTATATAGATGTGATGATGGATGGTTATGAATTCGGATGTGTGATACAATTACATACAAAACAGCTGAACCCAGTGAATTGAGATACGGATTTATATACTACATAGGATAACACATTGGTAAAACAGACAGAAGGATCCAAATGATCACTGTGTTATTGTAGGTACTATAATATAAATATTTACATATTGTTCATTACAGAATCAGGCCACGGCCAAACGATATTATCGACTTATCTGATTGAAGGACTTTCTTTCTGTGTGTAATAAATTTCAACTATCGTTACAACCAAAGTATAGCGACTTTTTTCTTTGTAGCACCATAAAAACTTATAACTTTTTACCAGTACATACGCCATATTTCGGTCGTCCTACAATCCCGGATCTTTTAGGCAGGGCATGAAACCGCATTTAATGACAGTCAAACTAAAAGCCACACCTACTCATTGTAGCCATATTGCTGAAAAGCAATCAAAACGACGGAATCAAAGAATTAAGAAGCTCCTCCTCGTTGAGAAGTCGGCTAAAAATAACATCAAATAAATAGATAGATAACTCTTTATTGTACACCAACATTAGATTAGGTATGTTTAGTATGGATTATTAGTTAAATGCACAATGGGCGGCCTTATCGCTAAATGCGATCCCATCCAGGCAACCGTGAGATGGAGAAATATTCAGTAACACGCACGTTATATGTGGTTTAGCTGTCACAGTCAAAAGTCAATCACATAATATGAAAAATATAAGGTAAAACACCCAATGGTGGACAATTTAAGGATAAATCAAACGTCACTCTACAAAATTTCACATATTTTTTAAAGAATGGTCGTTACGTCCTTTTTCAACTGTTAAATGATAATTTAGACGTTAACTTTAGCAGATAAAATCTTCAAAAACTAACATATTTTTACTTTAAATACAATTATTGTACACATTGTTGTAAACACCAATAGTCGACAATAACTTAAAAATGATAGAAAATCTTCACTACGTAGGTCAACAAGTTACATATGTATAATATCCGTACTAAAAATAGTGATAATCATTATTAATAACAACTGGCGCCAATTCAAATTTACTGACGACAGTGTTGCGAATTTTTGAACATGTATTATACATGCCATTAGATGTCTTTTAGTTCATAGTCAAATAAACAAGATACTTACTTTTCTAACAGTAAAGGCTTATTATCGAAAGTGTCGACTATTGGGTCAGTGTAAATAATCATAAAAGAATGATAAAATACATACATTTATTGAAGTGAAGAATTGGCAGTGAAAGTTGAAGTGGCAGTGGGCGGGACACATAGCGCGCAGAACAGATGGCCGATGGAGCAAAAGAGTTTTGGAATGGCGTACGGGCAAATCTAGTGTAGGACGCTCAACGGCCAGGTGGAAGGACGACCTTATCAAGGTCGCCGGGAAGCGCTGGATGCGGGCTGCTTTGGATCGGTCATTCTGGAAGTCTATGGGAGAGGACTACGTTCAGCAGTGGACTGTGTGTGGCTGATATGATGATGATGATGATGACATACATTTATAGGCATAACGTTTCTTGATACAATAAATCTCAATGGATTAAATTAAGGCCACCCCATTTCTTCCCGTGGGTGTCGTAAAAGACGACTAAAGGATATGGCTGTTCTCTATCCGACAGCAAACATATAGCCCACAAAACAATACCCCACCCCCTATAATGTGGGATGAAAAATCATAGTTAACAATTTCAATTTTAATTTCAATATATTTATTTAATAACCGTTGTATGGTATTCTAAATGTTTTCTTAATCTATCGCGCATTTTTACATCGTATTTATGTGTATTAGTTTTAAGTATGTAAAAGATTAACAGTCTTATTCATAAAAAATGCTTATGGAAGGTTTATAGCGTACATTAGTTAAAACGTCTCATAACGCTATCATACGTATTTTAAAATATTGTATTCATAACTGCTCTATAAACCTTCGATAACTATAGTGTCGCTATAAGAGATTAATAAATGAAAATGTTGCAACTTGGTTAAAAATTTCAGATATCATTGAAATTATTAAATCCTTTCTGCCATGTTATTTGATGTGCCTGTTTATTATGCATTACTAACGCATATTATAATAATATTTGCTTCATAAGATCATATTACAAGAACTGGTGAAAGAGCGGGTCGGTGTGCTGTAAAATAAAACATGAACACTAACGCGAAGGTGGCGGCGCGTGGGCTAGTTTACACAATATTATTTGTATTAAAACTTCCCAATATCGCAGACTCCCAATATTTTCAATAGCTTCAAGTACATCTAGGCTTTGTAAAGGTTTGCTTGTGGAAGACACTGAGAAACACTCTGCCGTAACAATTTTACCACAAACTCCAAAAAGTAACTCACCTAGATTAGTAATAATAGTAATAAAGGCTTGTCTGGAAACAAATCAGAGATATTCGAGTTATATTCAATAATTCACCAAAGTAATGCGAACAAAGCAACAATGCTAGTCATGCTATAAGTATTAAACATCAAAGCTTTCATCAATATTTTGAGAACAGCTGTCAAAGTAAAATCAGCTGTTGCGCAGGTCGGCCATCTTTTGTCTTAATATTGCTTTATAGCACGGCTATAGTGGGTTCCTACCTTCCATAACTTATATGAAGTTTATAGAAGGTTTATAGAGCGTATTAGTGCTAAAATGCTGTTATGAATACAAATTTTCGACGATCACCTTATAGCAGTCTTATAAACCTCTCATAACTTTTTATGAATAAGACTGTAAATATCTTACATAGATTATATTTTGTTAAGGGATATTATCTAAGTTATGCCAGAACTAGGTAGTCCTATGCTTCAGGTGTCATGTGCAGATTAATAATAATCCTAAAAAACAATTACAAATACAATTACAATTATATTTACTTTGAGCCAAAGTTGTTACTACTGTTAACTAATGTAATATCTTAAATATGCAACTTATCATTAATTATACCTATTTTAACACAACAACTCCTCTGTGTCATCGTAGGACAAACTTTGGAGGTCATTCTTCAAAAAACGAAATGCATAAATTTATATTTTGCAGCCTATCAGCCGTTCAATAAAATTAACCGCCAAGGCTCTTTACTGACCGACGCCGATCAATTAGCGGCCTGCATGGTGTTCAGCCATTTGATTAAACAGTTAGGTAATTAGCTTGGATCGATGACGTTTAATTACTTGCCTGCCATTTATTCAAACAGCTAGCAGGAAAATGTTTTATTTCTACATGGTTATAAAAAAAACCTATCACTACTTTGGTATGAATTCACCTCTACCTACCCCCTCGGGGATTTACAGGTCTGAGTGTATATGTGTATGTATGTAATTATCTGTCTTTTTCGTGGTGCCCCATCTTACGAATGGCCTGAGCATTAGCCAATTAAATTTATTACATATTGTAATAAACGTTACGGCTGAATATCAATCAGGTCGTTCATTTAATGGCGCCGTTTAGTTAAAAGTCCAGGCAGTTAACTAAACGGCTGATTAAGCTACTTGGCGGCGACGTATACACATTTGCTTATCTACCTTTACCTCTGCTTATGTCTGCTTGTATGTTTAAATCCCGATATAATCTGTAATACTCCTTCCGATGACAATATAAAAAATATCATTCCTAAGCTTGTGTAGTTAACTAAGCGTATGTAACCATTTACTTCTAAGACTTGAGTCCCAACGTAATCCAGAAAGCTAATTTCCTGCCCTATATTATCACATCAGTTTTAATCCCCAGAATGTTTACTAACAAACAACACAATGTCTTTGGAAGGTAAATTAAATTCAACGTGCGCCGTTTCCATTATCTAATGGTTAAGGAATGTCGCCCTATGAGACCAAGGCCTGAAAGGAACCGTTATTATATTGGCGAGGAGAATCCAGAAACTCATGGTTGTTTTTGTTATGCTTTTAATAAGTTAAAAAGCTGAGTATGGAATAGGTTTCCATGGATTAGTTTCCAGGCGGAGCCGCAGTCAACAATTTCTGATAAAATGTTGAATAGGTCGTTCTTGCGAGTTGCATTCATGGCCTTCTCTGCCATCTTACGCTTTTCTTCCTCAGCTCAAAGATAAACTGAGACAGCAGCCTGTGCTTCTTAAGTCCCCTTTTCAATTTCGTCATTGTTGTTACCGTAGTATCAGTGGTTAAGGAGATGGCCTTACGATCGATTGATGCCGCGTTCGAATCCTGGTGATTACACTACCGACTAGTTTAATCCTGACGATAGCAATTTCTGTTAATAGTACTCTTTATAAATTACAATCATACGACCTTATAAACACAGAGAGTTTTTGTGCCGTGCAGAGGACAAAGCAGGAATAGCCTTTGGTCTTCCCACTGATAGTACAAGAACTCTCCAGTGAGCTACCCTACTCACCGCCGGAAACACAACGCGAGGCTATTATGGCCGCGGTATTCTGTAGGGCGGAGGTACTTCTTCACTCGGACTTCTCAATTGGATGAAAATACCGTCGTGTCCTACCTCCTACAGTACTAAATGTCATAAACATATAAATTGAAATCCCTAACACTCCAAATTACCTATAAACCACAACCCGAACACCGGCTACACGACGTGTCTATCTGTGCCAACCACTAACATTACTACGGCGATGTTGTAATAATACGAACTAAGGCCTTGATCCCATCAAACATTCAAATTATGAGTAATCATTAGTTGCATCCAAGACTTTCGCCTCGGAGCTCAGGGCCCTCCTTTTGATTTACCTTGACTTCGGGAGCAACTGGCATCTGACCTCCCAACCTTGTGAGAACACCCTGCGCAAGAGTTCGTCAATGTGCTGAGCAGGTGTGCTAGTTTTATGGTGAGATTGGCTTGGGGCACTAACATCTTAGTGGAGCTCTCATACTTTCAACTCTCCATAGTTTTATTGAAGTAAATAAGTAAGAACAATGAAACCGGGTAAGACAGATAATAATAGACGTTCATCACCCAAACAATAGAATAATGAATGTACTTCTGTATTTAAAGAAAACTTAATATTAATCGAACCCAATATGTCTATAATGGAGATAAAAACTGTATAGGAATCATGCAGGCTCACAGCAGTTTCATATTTTACTACTGAGTAACTGTCAGATTAAGTCTTATGTTATAATTATATTTGCATTTACGAGGCCAACGATATCAAATATACATACAATACAATTAAGTTAATCCCATTCCAAACTGCTACACAGTAAACAGTTATTTCAGTCTGATTACAATTTTTTTCACTTGTACTTTTTTGAGTGTTTCGTGACTTTATTTGAAATGTAAAAAGTAATCAACATAAAATAAAACTCTTTGCGAAGAAAACGTGAAAACATTATGTATTTTAAAATGGCACTTCGATTTTCTTTACCCCGCAGTCTGTTGAGGCTACGAAATAATTCAAAATAGGATAAGAATTCTTCGTCATTACTAACTCGTTAAAGCGATAATACCGTTTTAAGGAGACAGAGACGGGAATTAAATTTAAGGGATGAGAAAATAATGACTCAAGCCTATTTCTCGTACACTTTTCTCGTTCACGGGGTGTACTCCCCTGGGTGTTGCACACGTCTATAGGCCACGGTAACCACTTTCCATCATGTGGGCCATGTGCTAGTCTGCCACCTCAGTTGTATAAATTTCTTTTTTTTTGTAAAACTCGTATCAATTTCAACCACTAAATACTGAATGCTTATTGGTTGCCTACTGATCATCGTTCATCTTCAGCTAATAAGCGTACAGTATTTAGTGTTTACAGTTAATATGAGTTTAATAAAGGAACGAGAAATGGGTGATGAATATTTCAATGTCACAATGCCAGAAAAGGGAAGATGTTACTTTGAAGAATCCCAACAAAGTCCCAACAAGTTTATATCGCGTGAAAAAGCGGAATGTGACAAGTATTTGTTTTTATTTTCAGTGTTGTCCACACACAGTGTATTCACAGCTCAAGAGAACGCATTAAGAGAATGGCACCATTTGTGGGGAATTTCATTAGTCATTCCCTGTGGTGGGGGTTTCCATCATAGATTCCTTTCGCGTCTCACGTACCGCGGATACTTCGCAGACAAATATGCCGGAAATAGGGTTGAATTTTCAATTGGATCTTCATTAATTATTTAACGAGCGAGTTCTCTGGATTGTTTAGGTAAATAACTGAAATTGGACGCGTAAATATATTGTCATGGAGACTTGTTTGTTCATTTCAAAATCTCATCAGCAAAGTCACTGGGAAGTGTACCCTAGTTAAGTCGTAGTTTGTGTCTTAACTTTATACGTTACTTACTTACTGCCAGCAGGGGACGCCACGACCGGACGGTTGGACTGCCCTTAGGTGTGGGCCATTTCGCCCATTTCCCCTATTTTCCTGTGTAGGATGGGGGAGTCCGATAATCATGGCGTTTCGTCAAACCTACCTGTTTCCTAGCAAAAACTTACAATCTGTTCCACCCGGATTGTAGATGTCTTCTAAATCTAGTTCGTCCGTTCGCATGATTTCCTATCTTTTCAGCGAGTACATGGGATATTCGGCCAGCAGGTGGATGCTGGTTTCCTCGGCATCCATGCACTCCGGGCATCTGGTATCACTCCTATTAGTGTCAGGTGCCTGTTCAATCGGCAGTGGCCTGTTATTACTTCTATGACAAGCCTCATCTTTTTCCTGTATAGTTTAGTCAGTTGGCTTATACTTTGCTTTTTTGAACACTTTCGACTGTCTCATGTGATGTCTCCTTTGATGATTTTCTGGGCTATTGGCAGCCTGAGTTCAGGGCCATCTGGTTTACATCAGCTCCTTTCCTGGCCAGCTCATCGGCTACCTCGTTGCCCTTATTGCCCTCGGGTCCGGGCACCCAGGCAATCGTCTAGTTGCACCTTTCCAACGCCTTTTTACACTCCTTCACTACTGCCGAGGTGGTTTCTATCCTGCCTAGTGCCTTCAGCGCCGCTTGGCTATCTCTGTAGATGGTGACCTTCTCAGCGTTAAGCTCTTTTATTAACTTTATATATGTTAATAACTACTCGAATCAACCTGGGATATGTGGCGCTCTATCAAAGAACCTGCAGTACTTTTCAATGCAATGCAATTTCAAGTTTTTAATAAAATCAAAGCCTCACATTTCTTTTAGTTTCATCGACCTTTTTTAAGGTAAACGGAATTGTATCTGATTTGGTTCGAGTAGCATTTCGATATTGAAATCCGAACCCGCGACTTTGTATCGTAATCTTTACCCCTCGTCTTTAGTTTATTGAAAATATTGTAGCTTGAACCCAATACCGGGTCGTGTGAATTCAACGAACTTTTAGGTATATCTGAAAGAAAACTATGAATTTAAAGGAGCTAACAAATAAAAAATAGAAACTATAGTGCTTGGTTTCAACATAAGTGAATTGGCCTGCAGAGAACAATTTTCTTCTTATACCTTGGGACACAAACTGAAATAGTTTTTGCGATGCATATCCTGACCTAGTTCTGTGATCAGCTTTCTTATAAACAGCACGTCAGCTTAGATAATAGTAATAAAAACTTGGGACGTATCTGGGACCATATAGTTAGATTCCCGGGAGAAGGTCAAACTTTGATCGGAACGACAGCCGACGTAACATTTGGACGAGAGGATATTCCCAGACCCGAATTCATGGCAATATAAAAACAAATTTTTCGAGCAACCGACAGATTTAACGATCAACTTGAATTCATGAAGAATCTTTATCGAGTAAGAGAATTTTTTTTATATAAAACGGATTACCTTAGGACTTCAGCCGGGAGCGTAAGCTTGGTCGATGCGAATACTAATGTGCTTTTTTATAAGTAAAGAGCATATTTATCACACAGAAAAATCTTCTAAGCAGTCTTTAAATAAATGATTATCGAATAAATTGGGGGAGACACCTGTTACGTTATGAATTATGGGTATTAATGAAATTATAACATTGCTGTGCGCTCTTAAATTCGTAGTATGCCGAATAAAAATTGTATTTGACCTTTAAAGCTCTACAAATTTGGTAAATTTTTATTTATTATACATTCAAATGACGATCCTATTTCATAAAATTAACTGTCGAAAAGAAAGAATGATACTAAAAACTCAGTTTCTAGAAATTCAATTGAGTCCCGTCTAGTGTGTCGACTTAAAAGACGAAATTTGCATAATAAATACTTTCACATTTTATTCATAAAATATTTATTTTAAAGGTGTGAAGGGCTGAGTTCTACTTCATCTAAAGCTTGAAATAAGTTCCCAAGGGATTTTTTGAGATATCTGATTATGGTCAACGGCCTCACAGCATGTCGCGAAGTATCAACAACAAATGTGAAAGTTTTTTATTTTCTATACATTTTAAAAACTGGCTTCCGTAATGAATTAACATTTCAAATTGTTAATTACCTTCTATCGGTGCAAAACTAGTACAGAGAAACTATAGTAATAATTTCTCAGATTTAAAAAGGGTTTCTGATTATTATTTTACGGTTTTGTTTACAAATTGAGCTAAAAAGGTAAAAAATACATTTAGAAGTTTTATGTTAAATTAGTGAAACTCTGATTATACATGGATGAATCCTAAGTATATTGCACTGCGGATGCATATTTTCAGTATCTAGAAAAAATAAAGTACTACAGTAATATAGAAGTTCTATGTAACATAGTGGTATTTTTATCTTCAGAAATACTCTAACTAACGTGTCGTCGTAATAACATACATAACATGATTTATGCAGCGAACATTTGGATAAGAAATATTATGATAGCACTACATTGGACCATTAACAGTGAAATAAGCTTTCCTCCATATGGGATAGTTCAAAAATACACACACAGACCAAGGAAAATGCGTGATATCATTGAGGAAATCCTCCACAGATGAACGTGCCACGGAAAGCAATAAAAAATCATATAATCCATACAAAGCTTTATGGCTGGGTCTGGAAGCTGCAATTTTTTCGTCCGACAATTTTTTGTCTACTAAAACATAGGATATTTATGAGTTAGAACACATGTTGTGCCAACAACAGCAGTGTACGTTACATCGTTGTTTTGTTCGGATTATTCGTCGTACGGCGAACTGATTCAGATGCGGTACTTAAGTATAGGATATCTTGCCTATTTTAATATAAGTATTGTCTTACAAAAGTTTTTTCATTGATTGTATTATCATTTACGGCTTAAATAACTTTGATCTTCTCAAATATTTATGTGACATAAATATTTGAGCATCTATTGCCAATATTTCAAGTTTATAGGACCAGCAGGTAAAGTTCTACGTTGATAAATCAACAGTACAAGTAATTATGTAATAATAAAAATGACTTCTGCCTATTTGGAAATCATGATATCTCTGATATAGTGATTCGAACAAAAATAAATATTAAACCAATTTTGTAAGTAATTACATCATAATCTACAACTTTGTGCTACTTATTTCTGCGATAACACTTGCCGTTTACGAGAAAAATGCTAGAATCCAATAAATTTTACCTTTGACGAACAAATATGGATATGAATGGATGGGGACTTTTGATACTTCTTTTATTATGATGTATTTAAGGGCCCTACCTATTTTCAGCTCTATGCAAATTTATGCAAGCACAAGTGTTTATTTTGACTGAACTATTTCTTCATTAATACCAAATAAAGAATATAATAGTATCCGATGCAGATGGAGTATAAATTTTTATGTTTATAAATAGGTTTTTTTAGTAATGTTTATTTAAAATTGTACTAAATATATAGAAAGTCTTAGCAAGCGAATGATTACGAAAGCAATTACAGAATAGTTCGCACATCGTTCCCGCAAGTAGGGAACAAAAGCTACTTTGACAGTAAGCGGCTTACCAGCAGACGTATTATGTTTATGTTTTGTTTTAAAATGTTTAGTTTAATTTAAGCCATGTTTTTCTTCACATTTTCTCAAAATTCAGATGAATATTAGAAATACTTAGAAAATACAAGCAATATTTAACATGAGATATGACAAATAACATAAGCATGAGCCGTAATGTTACATTTTAATTAAATAAGTACCTGGTAATTTTTTCGGACATTTTCTAAAAATGAAGCTAGTTCGATTTAGAGAAGGGTACCCAGGTGAGGTGAGGGTAACGCCTGTAACCACGCTCCAGATTCTGGCTGTGACACAGCCCGCAGTCTAGCCTTATCGACCCCCGTAGCTCCGTCTAACAGTTGTGCTTGGCGGTGCCTCACACCCACTTCATCCCACGCCCGCTGAAGATGCCCAAGTTCCGGCATCGATGCACCCCCGTTGAGGGCTGACCCGGCTGATATAGCATCGGACACAAAAGGCACATTCCCCTCGTCACCGTTAGGGTTTAATAAAATAGTGACGAGGTTAGATACCGCCTGCGCCGACGCCAGAAAAGCTGGGAGGCCCACATCACGCACGCAACGCACCCCCAGACCACCACTTCGGATTGGCAGGGCCGCCTGACTTCACTGAATTTCATCTAGGGAGACGTTGAGAACCGACTCTACCACCGATTTCAGGGCTTCGTCGAAGGAGGAGACCTCCTCAGGACAGAGCCAAGTTGGGGTGGTCCGCAATAAGTATGCGATCTTGGGGAGAGCGAAGCACATCCGTAACAAGACAATCGCAACGTGCGCGGAAAGACCCCTTTGACGTTCGTGAGCGGCAAGGAGAAGCTGCTTTCGTGCAGTGATGGCTTCAGGAAGTGCAGAGAGGAAAATTGAAGAGCCCAACAGGTAGAAGTCCGAAGGAGAAAGCTCTTTGAGGCCTGGTAGAATAGTATAATACTTAGACGAGAAAAGTATGTTCGAGCCTCAGTGCCGCAGGAGAAAAACTCGCACTTCGGAGGATTCACCACCAGACCCAGGTCTCGAAGGCTAGGAATTAAGGCCTCCAGATCTTGTATGACCTCTTCCGCTTTGCCCCCGATTGTGCCATCGTCCAAGTACCAAACATTTAGGGCAGATTGGAGAGCTCGGACTGCCTTATGTATAGCTAGGCTAAACACAAGCGGACCGAGTGGATCCCCCTGCTGGGCTCCTACCTTTGAAAGAAGAAGGTTGTTTTCGTAGAAAAGGTTGGAAGGAACTAAATAAATCAGTAGACTATAAAAACTAAACTTTTCGTAAGTTGGATTAACTATTAATAATATTAATACGTAATTTTAAGAAACTTTGTTATTATAAAAATTTATAGGGTATGCACCGTCAGAAACAAATGTTACTTAACAAATTCTTCTATAAAAATGCTATGGCAAAGCCTGCTGTCTGAAGTACAGATATTTATTTATCTAAATCATATCCAGATGTTTCACTGTAACATTTCACAAAGAAAATTTAAAAACATTCAAATTGAAGACACGGGATTAGAATTCCAACTCTGTCTGAGGGTCCAACTCAGGTGGGGTCAGATTAAGCGGCTGCTATCGGACCTCCACAATCAAATGGAAATATCAATGTGTGTGGTTAGGCTAGTAAGACTCCAACTACCCGCAACGACTTCACGGATCTTCGTATGGCAACAAAAGGCAAAACAATGGACAGGGGATTATAATTTTACCTATTATGGTGGAATTCTTTCACGCATAATTTATTATTTTATAAAAGATTTTAGAGCTACGGTGGTCCGTAACTTAGAATGAGTTAATGTACTTTTAATGGCGACTGTACAAGTGAAATTTCAAATACCACAACATAATATAAAGGGCTGTCTCGCCACATTACATGCACTGATAATAAAAAATACCTTTTCGGGCCTGTCGTATAATAATACAATAAATAAAACCGTAAACATCTCGTCATCACGCCTGTGATTTTTTTCTGTTACTTCCTTGCTGTTGTCATTCATCAAAATAGATTTGGGTAAATGACGGACATTTTTTTCCTATAAAACTTGCTCAGAACAACAATCTGAATATATTTCTTGTTATGGCCATCCTTCAAAAACAATTTTCTTTGAAAATGTATTGTCTTTATCGAGGGATAAGGCATTTGAATTTGGGGATAACTATTGGAAGTGAATTCTGAAAGTGTATGAAGTAAAAATGGCGATAGTCATACTTCATTCATGATGGATAGCAGTCACATGAGTATGTACAGTCAATGACATAAGTTGATTGACACTAAAATACTTACAAATTTTTTTTATTTATTCAGAACATATGTATCAAATTCATGATCACCAGTTTCAGCTATTTAGATGTTTGTTCATTATTTGATGCAAGGTTTATTCACTTGTCAATAAATTGGAATTTGTTAGGCCAGTCTTGTCGTTGACTGTACGTAAGCCAGTATGCCCATCAATCAGCATTTATCTAGCAATTGTGAGCTTTATAGCCTTTGTTGTTGTTTCTGTATATATTCAGTTACAGTTTTAATGTGAAAAAATAGCCCTGAATGGATACGCTGGATACGCAGATGTATATTAACACCCACTTTCCACTAGCTATATTGCGACTCAAAAGATGAAAGTAATATTGGTAGAGAGGTTTATCATTCTAAAATATTATCCTTTCTGACAGTCGGTTATAAATTCTTCTTCATCTTCTTCGGCCTAGCGTTAATCTCGCATCTGAAGCTTTTACCTCGGAAGCCGGGGTCTGCTTGTTCCAGTCTAACATCGAATCGGTTGAATTTCGATATTTTCCGGGACGCGTTTGCCGTCCTGACGTCCACAACCCATTAGTGAGTTATCGAAATATTGCCTTTAGACCAGTTGTTGGTCTGTAAATTAAAGATCGCGGGTTCAGACCCCGCCTTGTGCAATTCACTATTTTTCCTATCTTAATCGATTTAAATACTAATCATCCAAAATTAAAATTTTATTTAAATTTTAATTTTGTTAATGTAATATTAAATAATGTAATTTTAAATTCTTAAAATTTTATTCAAATTGTTTGAGCGGAGTAGTCAAAAATCAACGTTTAAGTATGATTGAAAAATAATTCATTGGTTTCGATAGTTCGTTGAGAATATCGGTAGATGCCTCCAAGGCGGATATAAAGGAGAAATTGGATTGGTTCGGGTTCGGTGTTAGCTTAATGGTCACACGAAAATGACGGGTTCAAACCCCGCCTAGACCAATTCAATATTTTTCATATCTTAATAGATTTAAATCCATGTTCAATTATGTAATCCTTGTGATAAGCCGTTTTGACTATTTGTGCCTAGATAATGCTGTAATATGTCCCACAATATAATTAATGTGACACTAGGTATCTGACTGTCAAATGCACGGACATATCGGATACTATCGATTATATATATATATTATATAATCAACCGGTATTAACGTTTAGTAAACGCAAGACAGCGACACCTTGAATGACCACTGAGATAAGACTCCATTGTAATAACAGTACAATAGAGACAGGTATCAAATGTGCAACGTATCCTGGCTTATGCCTTGGTCACACGCGCCAAGTGGAGAGGCTATCAGCGCACTCAGCCGAGTGCAAGGTCCGTGTGAATCTTAGGCTGTGTCTCCGCCACTTGAGCTGACTGGAAGAAAAAGTTTTATTAGAATCTGATAAAAATGAATCTCAATGTAACATATAGATAGATACGTTACTTCTAATATAAACCGAAATAGCATTAATGTAAATTGTACATTTATTGCCAAAATATAAATTTCATGTACTTTCAAGTTGAATAAATATAAACAGCTTTTACATTCTTTTCGGACTCCAAGCATTTTTGTAAATCACATTCATAATTTTCAAAACGAAAATGTTATAAAACAATAATCTAGTCTTTTAATGGCAATGCTTTGACCAGCAAGCTACCAGGAGTAGCGCAAAATAAGAACTCTTGAAATTAAACAGCATAAATCTTGACCCCAATCAAGCCACAAAATGTACTCTATCAGCGCGTATACGTTCTTTTGAGTACTACGGCGGCGAAAGAGGTCAAATCTACCTATCATAGTCGATATCGTGCAAAGCAAGCATGACTTCAACGCGGCATAAAAAATAGCTACTACATACTTCGGTATAAGTTGATTTTACATCCCATAACATTCAATATAATAATGTTTCCCACCTTACACTGAGAACTTCACATGAGCCGAGCACTCGACTGAGTGCAATGTCTCGCCACTCTACTCGGCACTAGTAATCAAGGCATAAGTAACTATCGGCATTCAGGATGGATGTATCATTTGTTGCATGGTAACCGCAACAGGCTTGGTAGGTAGAACTGAAATCGAATACATACCAGTGTGTTGGCTTGAGTCTATTTGGGTGATATGGCTATATTGATTGGATTGCAACTTGTATCAATGTTGCAAATGCATTATGATAGGTACAGGCTTTAACTCGAATCAATTATCAAAAAGGCACTAAATTTGTTAAGAAATAGAGTATTTATGGTTGTATGTTCTATTTTGTTAACGAACAATTTTGCAAGATTTTTTTTCTTATAAATTAAAAAAGAAGCCAATGCCCTGCATAGGACGAAGAAGAATCTGTATGTGATTTGTACCTGAAGTTCAGTCTTGTCTTTTTAGCTGAGCTATTTGCATACATAATTATTGTAATTAATAAGATTAAATTGTCCATAATTTTCATCACATTTCTGAATAAATGCTCCAATGTTGCCCTGACATATTATGTAGCCGGGAATTTACATTTTCGGAATGGACTCATTTGACTATTTTTAGATCAATATACGGTTAAGGCCCCGTCCTGCCTAATTTACATTCTAACAGGACTTTTAATTGATTGAAAATGAAAAGTCTATTTAAAATAAATGCCAGTAAAAGTGATTTAACCCAACATTATTTTGAACTTCCAAAATCTAATCGATCTAATCTAATAGATATGATAAATGCAAAAGTAACTCTGTCTGTCTATATGTTATGCTTTCACATTATAGCGCCGTTTAGTTAACCGTAATGCCTAAGTATAATAAAGTGCCTAGTAATATTATAAATATCATAAGCAACACCAACCACGAATAAATTGAGGTCGAGTAAAATTCTGCAAAAATAATATTTCTCAACCACTTCAAAAAAAATTCCTGAGCTTCACAGCTAATGCATTTTTCTAGCAAATACCCTAAAATGTAGGGCATTTGTCGTTGTGAAATATCATATGTACGGGAAAATCTTCAAAGAACAGAATAAAATCGTCCATAACCATTATATGCAAGCCGAGAACAAGGCAAATACTAAAACAAAGTGCATGCAATATAAACACTCATGTTTTTCAGGCCCATATTAGAAATATCCCCATTAGGTCCGTTGTAGGCCAGACGGGACCCAAAGTTTTTGCTCCTGTGCCTATCTCTATAAATCTTTGTAAGTGCCTCGTTAGTCGCTCTGGTCAATTCACGTCCAGTTTCTACCCTGAGATTTTTTATTCATCCAATTTACGTGGGTATATATAACTATTAGTGAGAAATACTCGAATGGCTGGTTATTCTTCTAACTCGGAGTTTGGATTGAGTTGAGTATTTTCAAATTAAGAACATGTTTGTGTAGCTTTGCTTTTATTATTTTTAATTCTTCGTTATAATAGTTAATATGGCAGGTAAATAAATAGAGAATTTCCCGTTCTCTTAATTATATATCGTGGAACGCGAGTTTAAATGTTAAAATAGTAAGATTATTTATAACGTTTGTATTCTAATATCAAGTAACTTCACGAAATTGTCAAAGTTCATTTTGTGACACCTATATAAAAGTAAAACCCAATATTCTTTTTTATTCGCAGCCTATAAAACGAAATACCTAGTACAATACTCTTAAGCGTTATGTACTTACTTCACTAGTATCACGTAATATCAATAAAATTACAAGAAAAATAGTACGAAACTCTTTCTGTATTAAATAACGATAACATTATTCTGTAAAGGCAAGTGGTTGTAAATTTTTAGTCAAAGTTATTACATGATTTAGAAACTGGCTGATGACTGTAGTCCGCCTGAAATTTCAATCTCGTTCCCCTACCTACGGTAACATATATCCGTCATAGACTGTAGCCTATTATACTAGAGATCGATGGCACTTAGTGGAATCTACTACAACTTCACTTGTACTTATCCAAACGTTCGTTGTTAAAAATAAAAATAAAATGTGGAAAAGTATAAATGACGTTATTATTCAATATGTGTAGCCTATGTGTTATTCCAGAATGTAATCTACACCTGTACGACATGCCAGCCAGCCCCCTAGACAACTGGCAATTCGACGTATATGACATGTGTTGGTGACTGTAATATACATTCGCCAAATTCCATTCAATCATCATTCTATTCTACAATATCAACAAATTGCTATTTGGTATGGCGTTTTCATATTCATCCGATATCCGATATCGGTGTCGGACGCTGTTTTGTGTGCTATTCTCCGAGGAGGTCCAGACCAAGAGGAATGGCCCTGGGTCGGCCGGGGTTCGAGGGATATACCCACAGACGGCGTGCAGTTTAGTTGGTTCGAGTCCCCTCCGCCTCCAGAGGGGGGGGGGGGGGGGGGGTTTGGTAATTTCTTGCACGTAAAAACGAAACATGTGCTGTTCTCACATGTGTGTATATCCGATACGGCCATTTGCTCAAAAACGCAGACTAGTTAGGATGCTAGGGATGAAAAAAGGAAAGAAAGTGCAAACAATTTTCGACCTTATTGAAATAACATAGTATCGATTTTTTTTTCTTATATTCATGATCAGCGTCATCACAGACATGTAACTAAAAAAAAAAGACGGGTTGCACTCTGGGAGTGCCAGCAGAAGTGAAATCATTTTCTTTTTTTCTTTCTTCGTAATATACATAGAAAAAGATAAAAAAGAACATACCATACCATACCTATAATATAGCGCTAATCATAGAACCTATCACTTATTTTCTGCTAATTTTCTGTCAGAAGAAATTAATAAATTATAAAAAGAAAAAATAATCACAAAAAGTAATACATTACAAAAAGAATCATAAAAAGTTATAAATTACAAAAAGAAAAAATAATCACGAAAAGTTTCAGAAGGCCAGGTGGTTTAAACCCGATACTATCTGAAACTATAAGGACTTACAGTCGAAGTGCTTACCGTTTAAGCTGCGACGCTATCTATCGTAACTTGCAAAATAGATAGTCTGTACCTTATCTTGTATGACGTCAGTCGTCGGTTACGGTTCAAAGGTCAACTAATCCTGACGCTTCCTTAACATTTTACACCCATCCAACGGCGCTAAAGAAGTTTTCACTTCAAAAATGTCATGAAGGTCGAAAATTGCTTACAGTCGCTGTTTTAGTCTCTTTGTGACCCGATATCAGGCCAACACAGTGGTGTCGACTCCAACAATGGATATCTGGCCAAACAATGTGAAGGACGGATACATATGCCATACATTTGACTTTCTCCGATATCGGTTATCGGATTTCGGGTATCGAGTATCGGATAGTGTGAAAACGCTCTAGGCAGGCAACGCTTGACCGTTCGAGCATGATTGGACAAAAAACATTAAAACATCTTAACAAACTTAGACATTAAAATTTTAAGTATGAAATCTATTTTTTGTGTTCTATCGTATTTAATGTAACTAATGAACTTTGATGAATTGGAAAGATCAAACATGATGCGTAAGACAAATAGTTATTTCATATCAAAAACTAAAACAGGTGAATAATAACCAATAATATGTCATAAATTCAAACTAAACTCCAAGACGCCTTGAAACACATTTGTGTACTATATTTTGATCTGTCATCATTTATCATTTAGTACGACTTAATTCCACGTCCCAACGGAGTTAATCACGCTAATAGTAGGTATAACTAATAGTTATAAATAGCTGGGATTTGGTTCTGGCTTTGCTTCTTTGATTATAATTATGCGTGTAGTAAATTGGTTTTAACTTTTAGTAAACTGAAATCACATTATTTTTAAGAGATTCTGTAGATATTTTGTGTTATTAACAAGAATACATTCTAAGTAGAATTAATTTTATGACATTTGAATAAATTTTTATGTATTTGTGTAATTTGGATCACTCCATCTCTTTCCATGTGGTGTCGCACAAGGTGACTAAGGGATGCCCTATCCCTTTCTCGATTTTACTTTAATATTAGACAAATATTTACAACCTACACCCAGCCCCAGATTCATGGCTCGAGTTAACAATAGTGTCCTGAATACGGCAATAGGCTCAACCCAATTACGTGGGACGAATACAAATTGGTGCAATGTGTTAATTCACCTCTGCCTAACTCTCCGGTGATAAAGTTGTGATTATATATATGTATCCGTGTATGTACGTATCTTTAAAATGCATTTTTATCTTGGTCTATATGTTTCTATGAGGATGTTTGTTAAAAGAGAGCAAAATAATATAATTTGTTAACATTTTAGAACTGGTGCTGCAGGCTGTCCATATTTTAGGGCTAAATAGAGTAGAACCTACTTACGCCCGAAAATATAATAAAGGACTAAAAACTATACTTCCAAAATAAACGTCAATCGCACAAGTGATCTCTACGGTCGTAAGGAAAAAATCGTCGTGCCATTTTGGTTAAAAGCTGATTTTATATTTTATCATACTCATATTCAACATCTAAGCTATATTTCTTTGACGGAAAAGAGGCGTTTTGCCACAAAGATAAAAATAGGATCTCCTAATATGTTCCCATGGGCTGTGTGAGAGAAAACATCAAATCAATGATCACTATCCATGTGAGACATAACGCTACGAAAGTGTACTGGGAGCTTTCACAATTGCGATGTATAAAAAGATAGATGGAAAATTGTAACCGTATTTAGGTACTATATTTTATTGTTAATTTTGTTGTGCATTGACGAATAATGGTGTAAGTAATCTTAAGTAATTATAAGCATAATACATACATAGGTCTAATAGGTCTCAAAACTGTAAATTACACTTTTGTGGCTAAGCCAATCTTACCTGCAAGCAAGTATCTATAAGTCTGATGCATGGTCTTCTTCATGAGGTTAGAAGTTCATATAATTTTTTTACATCATATATATTTTTAATTTCCACATCGCGTGATGGTAAGCTGACGGCAAAGTCTCAGGAAAGAGAGTCACAATTACAAACACGTACCATTTTAACAATGGTGGCACTCAGCTTGACAGTCTCAGCATATGCTTACTCATGCCCCGCTTAAAGCACCCGGGATTGTAGGTAGTGAGCTTACAACAAGTTCTAAGTCTTAATGGTGCAACAAAGAAAAGAGTCACAGAACCGCTTGGTTCTTGATGGAATATTCTGCACCGTATGTGGGTAACATCTAAGCCCTGCACGTGTTATCCTGTATAGGAAAAGAGAGGGTGGGACTAATTGGAAGAGTTCATCAGAACATTCACCATGGTAGATACGGTAAAATACTGCCAAGGAAGCAACATCTCTACGCATCTGGAAATGCTCGACATGGTGACTGATTTCTAATAACGTGGACCGCACGGAGCTGTAACCTGTCAAGAGCATTTAGTAAGTACTTTGCATAGCCATCACAGAGGTGTGATCAGGATTCCACACAGGAATGTATTTGAATCTTGCATGACAATAGCTTCCACAAAAGCCGTATGAACGCCGAGTTCTTACAGGGTTCGTAGTTAGAGTGTGACGCCCCTGGTGTTGCACCTGTTCCTAGGTCACGGTAACCCACTTGGCATCGGGTATTGCATATCTTCCACCTAATTGTAATAAAAATATAGAATCAGCTATCTTAAACGATTATACTTTTTTCTTAAAGTTTCGTATTACATTAAAATGATGTAATCCGAAACTTTTATAAATGATCCGAAATTTTTATATTTAGAATATAGGGAATATGCATGCTGTTTTTATATTTATAAATGACTAGCTGTTGCCCGCGGCTCCGCCCGCGCGGATGTCGGTTTTCGGGACCTAACATAGCCTATGTCCTTTCTCAAGGTCTAATCTACCCCTATTCCAAATTTCATCAAAATCGGTTCAGTGGTTTAGGCGTGAAAGCGTAACATACAGACAGACAGACAGACAGAGTTACTTTCGCATTTATAATATTAGTATGGATTATTTTAATCATAATATAAATATAAAAAAGAAACAGTGCCAAACGAACATTTGGTTTTTAAAAAAAGTTTTGAAATTGTAGGCTGATATCAGCTTTTCAAACGACTGCCTTGTCGGCGCGCTTGTCGTGACGTCAATGTACATGACAGCTAACAACTACATGTTGTTTTGAATAGTTGCAAAAATGTTTCGGATTGTATAATATTAATATTTTGTGTTTTACTTCAATTTAATAATGCAACCGGTCAATCATTCACAACAAATAGGCACCAGACGACACAAGCTGATATTTTTTATTATGGAATATGACGTCAGAGTCCACTACGAGTTGGAATGCCATTGGTCGGAACTGTGTACCAGTAGCGTTACGTTTTAACTCATTTGAATTTCCTTCTGAACTAACGCACTTTTCGGTAATTATTGTCTAAATCAAATCGTAATTAAATTAAAAAATATAAATATATTTGTAAATCTAAAAGAAAAGCCTACATGTATAAAAATGCGTGGTTTTTAAATCACATGCTAATTCCCTATTGACATGCTGTATAACTTGTGCTGACACTAAAAATACACTGTCGGCTCGGTAATACAAAGATGTCTTGTTAGCTTTGGGAATTAACTCGTCTAACTTGAGGTACTTAGCTTAACTAGTTGGTTCCATAATTCATGTAAGCTGTGCCTATAGTCTTTTCACATAACGTATATTGGGGTGATTTTAAACATTATTTAAGTTAAGCCACGTTTTTCATTGAAGTGTTTCTATCCAATTGAAAGGAAACCAAAAACAAAGATCGTAAAATACCTCTCTCTCTCTAAACAGAGCTACGCTATTGCCGGTGGAGTATTGGCCACTCTTGTCTCTCCTCCGCCAATCCTATGACCTCCCGGTATGACACGACTTGTATCTGTCAGTAGAAGACCTAAGGCTTGGCCTGCTTCGTCATATGCACTGACCGCAATGAAATTTCTGTACTTACAGGGTTGGCAGCACAAGTTTGACTCCCTTGGTATTGCACACGTCCATAGGGCACGTCAACCACTTGCCATCAGGTGAGCCGTGCGCTTATCTGCCGAACTAAGTTGTATAAAAAGAGCAAATATACTTTCTGTTTGTATAAAGTCACCAGTGTAATATTAAAGTTCATTAAATCATTATTCTGGTTGTACGTTATGCTGATGTTACAGGCTGTTAAGTCCACGAGGCAGAAATATTTCAACACGTTAGCGCGACATATATTATAATTACGTGGTGCGTGTGTCGTTTACCCGGTTATGACAACATTATAACTTTGAAATGATTCAAACTGCATTTTGGTTTCCGTTATTTTGAGAATATTGAAAATAATTATTTTATTTTCAACTCCTCCGATTTATTTCTGATATAAAATTCTGTCGAAAATATGTACTAGATAATTTTTTAAAGTATTACTACTTGCTTTAAAGTATTACTAATGCAGTTTGAATCGGCCTAATTTACATTAGGCCGATTCAAACTGCATTCTGGTTTCCGTTATTTTCAACTCCTCCGATTTACTTCTGATATAAAATTCTGTCGAATATACATACTAGATAAATTTTTAAAGTAGTAAATTAGGCTTTGGTTCTGATGTTATGTGTCCAAGTTACCTCTTAAGCCTATTTTGAAGCCGGTTTTCGATATTCAACACATTTATTACATTACACCAAATACACGCAATCTTTAAGCTATCTTCTAATATGGTTAACAAATTCAAATGATGAATTCGTGACTTGATACTCCTATACCACAGAGTATTATATATTTGCATTCAAACAGAACCGTTGAGGATTCGTACTTTTTGACGTAGCGGTCTAATGCTTTTCCCTCACCATATAAGTCATTATACAAATGTCGCGCGTGCTATCATTTCGATCGCATGTAAAAGCCGGGAGAGAAGCGGATGGAGACTACATTGCCGGCAAGCAGGTCAAATTCAAATTCAAATTCAAAAAATCATTTATTCCATAAAAATATTAAATTTGTTTGGAATCGTCATTATTTTTCCCCCTACCGTGCAGTGCGTGACATGGCAACTACTGAGAAACACTGCCAAAAAACTCAGTAGAATAAATGACGACGTTTTTTTTTAAAAAAAGTTTTTTTTTTTAAAAAAAACGTCGTCATTTATGTACAATCATTTTCTTGTGTTGACTTAGAGCTACTTAATCCCAAGCATTTTTGTCATTCAAATAGTCTGAAATGTTAAAATATGCACTGCTACACAATTTGGCCTTAATTGTTGTTTTAAATTTATTTATGGACAATGTTCTAATTTCATTGGGTAGTTTATTGTAGAATCTAATACATTGCCCCATAAAAGAGTTGCTTATTTTTTTGGAGACGAGTAGTATGTAACACAAGATTACCTTTATGTCTAGTATTTATACCATGTATATCACTCTTTTTAGTAAAGGAGTCTATATTTTTATGCACATAAAGTAAATTTTCATAAATAAATTGCGAAATAACCGTAAGAATGTTTATTTCTTTGAACTTTTCTCTTAGAGACATTCTAGGACCAAGTTGGTATATTGCTCTTACAGCTCTCTTTTACGGTACTTCTATAACTAAGTTATCACTTATATGTAGGCACGTAATTGATAAATTGATACCTATCGAATGTCGAGAGTATATTCATTGACCAAAAATCATAAAATTGTCGTGAGAACTTAACATAATTATTATTCACCATGACTAATTTATCAACGGTAATTTTTAATGAACAATGAGTTGCAAAATTTACGGGATGTCACCTGTCACCTGTCAATGGCGAGTCCATTAATTAAGTTACTGGACCGTGTTTTAATTTTAGGATGCGGAATGATGCAGGCTTCAGGATTGTATGCAACAATTTACGACCATAAAAGGCATTTCGAACATCAAACAATTGATATCGATTTTTGAAGTGAAAACTTCTATAGCGGCGTTGGATGGGTAAAAAGTCGTGCCAGGATCACTTGACCTTTGAACCTTAACCGACGACTGACGTCATACAACATTAGCTACAGATTCTTTATTTTGTCAGATACGCTATGAAGCTTCATAGCTTAGCGGTAAGCGCTTCGACTGTAAGTCCTTATGGTTTCAGATAGTACCGGGTTCGACCTGGGCTTCTGACACTTTTTGTGATTATTTTTTCTTTTTGTAATTAATTATTTAATTTCTTCTGACAGAAAATTGGTGATAGGTTCTATGATTGGCGCTATATTATAGGTATGATATGGTATGGTATGTTCTTTTTTATCTTTTTCTCTGTATATAACGAAGAAAGACAAAGTTTTCACTTCTGCCGGCACTCCTGGTGTGCAACCCGTCTTCTTTTCTTTTTATTTTTCCGTGCAAAAGCTTTATTTTACTTCACAGTATTGTCACTAATCACCATGTAAGATTTGATATGGATATTTTTAACGAGATTTCTTTCAATCTTCATGTTGTCTACCTTACCTACAAGCCAGTACGGTATAATTGATTATTGACGGACTAGACTATGACACTGTCTTTCTTCTTGAGATTGGGAGAGTCAGGGGTGTTCACTCCTGCAAAAGTCTAACCACTATGGTTGTTACACAACTTAGTCGTAAATCGATTGCAAACATTTCGTGGCCACAGCGCTCATCGCCGCTTCCCTCCGTAGAGTGTGATAATCACTTGTTTCGTGCTGAGTGCAATCAGTAATGAGCGTCATTAACACGCAGGTTGAGGCTCATAGTTAACTGACTAGTAGATGTGGTTCCGGAACCGTCAGCCACGTACAGACTAGTACTGAGGCGGACCGTTACAAACATACGAATACGGGTATTTGGTGGTGACCATGGCTATTATAAAGCAACCAGAATATTAAACTCAGTATTGCAATACATTGCGATTCAGAGGAAATCAGTTATAAATATTGTGTCCCACGTGGTTAAAACAGTTTTATTCCAATAAGAGATATCCGCATGAACTTCCAACAGGATAATGTTTTTATCAGATTTTATTGTACTTTGTTTTGTGTTATTTTATTGCTCATACTGATTTGACATTTCGATAACACTAATCAGTTCGGTAGTGATTCTTAGCAATGGCATTCGCATCAATTATTATTAATATTAGTAAGTAGTAAGCAGTAATTTTTATGGTATGCGATCAGTTGACTGCAATACAACCAACAACACATTGATGAAATATGTGGATCCTAATGCACCACGCCCAATATATTTGTGCATATTCTGTACATATTAGTAGATATACATATATTTCAACCGTGTATATTTATCCCCAAAGGGTATTTATTACCTACTTTACTTCTAAGTGCAAGCACAAATTGTTACCCATGTGATCTCCCACCTCATGTTAAATTAAAATGCTTTAAGAGCCTCTGCTTGTAAGGCCTATGTGCTCATACAAATGTCCACAAGACTGGCAATGTTTACAATATATAAATTAGACGAACTGTTTTACTAACTTTTAATCTCTCGCGATCCATGATATACAGGGTGTAATCGTTAAGTGTGTCCAGGCGATTATTCCGTAACTATTACAGATATCAAAAAACTTTAAACTGATATCGAAAGTACGTTACCTACTAAATAAAATGACATCAATAACTTTTTAAAAATCAAACGAGAGGTATCTAATATTTTGACATTAAACACTCCCATACATTTAGAATGAGATTAGTAGAAAGGTTTTAGGTACGTACACCAGAAGGAACTTCTCTGTCTGGGTACTCTCTTCTGTAGGCGATAATGGCCGCTCTTTTATTACAATCATATTTGTAGTCAATTTTTAGCATATCTCTCTTTTCTCTTTTGGAATATGCCATTTTGCAATCAATAAATGAAACAATCACGATTATCAACGCAAATTGAAAAAAAAAAACAACGATATATTGGTGGGAACAACAACCCGAGATAAAAGTTTTGAATTTAGAACGAACACCAAAGAGTTTTTTTTTGTAGTGCTTTTCAGTTAGCTCAAATTACTTAATGTGGTATTAAAACACGGTTTATTACTAATTTCAAGTGGTACCTAAGATAATTATTTTACACATGTATCTATTTGAAAATCATCATTTTCATATTATACGTAATCATAAAATATGATTAAGGTAAAATGGGTACTAGATCACTTAAAATAAGGAAACTAAAACCCTTCTACTAATCTTATACTAAATGTATGGGAGTGTTTAATGTCAAAATTTTAGATACCTCTCATTTGATTTTTAAAAAGTTATTGATGTCATTTTACTCATTAGGTAACGTACTTTCGATATCAGTTTAAAGTTTTTTGATATCTGTAATAGTTACGGAATAATCGCCTGGACACACTTAACGATTACACCCTGTATAACTAAGAAAACGGGCGTGATCATGGTATAGGTATAGGTATGGTCGAAACGTCAGGCAATCAAAGGTATATAAGTACGAACTAATTTACATGATATTTTGTAAAGTTTACGCGAAAATCACTCATTGAAATAAAACCACTTATTAACGGATTCTATCGCGATTTTTTATTATTATTTACTTTCGGACCGATGTTTCGGCTACTTTTCAGCAGCCATGTTCGCAGTTTGACTAAGGATGGTAATTATTATGTAGTTTGAAGTTTATGATGAATTGTTGGGGTTACTATTTACGGAGAATGAGCTCACTGTGTCGTGAAGTCTTGCTGTATTTTGCCGTTCACTAGATTTGATTAAGTGGATGAGTGTGTGACCCAGACTGCTGATGATGCTCCAACCATCTTCTCTATTAAAATTTGAGTGTTTTTAAATTTCAGTAGCCTCGCCGCTCATTCTTGATATATTTCTATGCTCATTAGTGCGTATCTGTGGTTTATCAAACCTTAAGTAATGGTTTTCATTTTTGCGCGTGTTTACATACAGCTGACTTTGTTGAGCGTTGGTGTTTTATGTCAGCTATATGTTCTTTGACACGAGTGCCTTTACTTCGCTTGGTTTGACCGAAATATTAGAGCGCACAGTCACAGTCCATTTCATAGACCTCTGCATCTTGTAGAGGTAGTTGGCACTTGACATGTGATAAGAATTGACTTATATTCGTTGGCGGCTTGTAATATGTGTTGATTGAAGCTCGCTTCTAGATGTAGTGAATCTTGTCAGTGACCCCTCGTACGTATGGTAGTACAGCAGGCTGGCGTTCGACCGTGGTTTTTCTCAGGATCTGTGACCGAGGCGCGGTTGTTTAAGCTTGTTGTCTTGCTGTACTTGCTTAACATGCTGAAGTTCAGCGTTCCGATGTTTCTTGTCACAGATCCTACGGGCTCTCTGAAACAAAGACATTCTCACGGTAGTTAACTGTTTTTTTTTTTTTTGTTTTTTTTTTTATTAGGATAGTTGTGAGATTCACTATTTAAGTACCTATCTGTATATAAATCTTTTTCCTATACACAGTGTGGCTCAAAGTATTGTTAGGAATTATTTGCCTCTAATTTCATAGTGAATTCTATATTGCTATTATTGGAATTAACGAGGTTTAGGAATGCATTTTCACTGTTGGTAATATTGTAAAAGTGTCATCTACGTACTGTTGGTAAAATCGAGGTGTATTTGGCATCAAAGGCCTATAAATATATGTCAGCCACAACAGGCGAAACCGGAGAGCCCATTGCCACTCCATCTATTTTGCATGTAGAACTGGTTGTCCCACAACAGATAGCCGGTTGTTAAGCAGTGCTTGAGTATGTCGGCATATTTCTCAGATATGCTGTCCTCTATTAACTTACTCCTAACTATATTTATGCAAAAAAAAAGTACGGGTATGCGTGTAAATAAGGACTGTACGTCAAAACTGACCATTGTTTCATTGTAAGTGAGATGTAGGTGTTCAATTTCACTAACAAAATAGTATAAATCTCTAACATACGCTGTTGTATTACCTTGCAGTGGTGAGAGTATCTCTGCTACGTGCTGAGCTAATCTATATAGACTTTAGGATGCAGGGGAGCGTTTGTGTATTTTTGGTAACCCATACAGCTTTGGAGGTTTTGGGCAGGTAGGTAATTTTGCTTCAAACTGTAATTTCTCGGAGTATCTCGAGTTTGTTTGAATATATTATTAGTAGGGTCTGTTTTGACCTATTTATCTATTGTCTCATCGGATAAAAAATCTTCGATTATTGGTTTGTAGTCCGACGTGTACATAACTCTAAAAGTAAATATGTATTCACAAATAAATTGCAATAGTATTCGTTAAAAAGTAGTATTAATTTTAATAAAATAGACGAAATTAAGGGGTAAAATATTTAATTCACCCGTGTAGTTGCTGGATTATGACATCTGGAATATAAATCGAACCTACATTTCTAACTCAGAATTAGAGAACAGAAAATATTTCATTTCTAAATAATCATAATGGAACGCTTTATTGCAATACATCTATGTGTCGAATCTAACCCCTAATAAAATGTTTAATTTTGCTAACAATACAAATACATATTACCTAAAATATATCTCTATAATATTGTTTGTATTAGTAGATCAGTCTGTCGCGAATATGACGCATGCTATTTAATATTAGCTTTATACGTCTGACCCATCCTTAAATAACTTATACAGCTAGTATTAACGCAGGGCAAAAATATTTTTTTACTAAAATGTCAGACTGTTATAGAACAAAGGGAAACATATTTAGCCCTATGTGGTTGTGGTGGTGGTGTGCTTCATATTTGCCCTTTTTTACTGATATTTAATAAATTGAATAGCGTAATAATATCTATAGGGACTTTGGTTTGACATTTTAAGTGAAGGTAAACAATTTTGATGTGCATTATTACAAACAAATGTATTTAAATCTGTGATTTGACTTCAATTTTAGTCGTGTTTTATTTTAAAACAAAGTTTTAAACAAATTAGATTAGTAAATTGAGTTTTTATATAAATCTATTCAAAACACATCTACCTAATCAGCAGTACCTAATCAGACGGCGTATGGTTTTTATATTGAAAATTGTAAGAAACATAACGTGTTCGGTTCGATGGAAATGATAATAAATTTTAGGTTTAACTTTTTTGAAATGACGGATTAAAATGTAGTAAGTAATATGCCTCTTACTTTTTTTTATACAACTTGGGTGGTACACAAACTCACGGCCCACCTGATGGAAAGTGGTTACCGTGGCCAATGGATGTTTGCAACATCAAGGGCGTCATACTCGCGTTGCCGACCCTGAAGAAGCCTTCTTATATATATCGATATATTTCTTGAAGAACCCAATATTGTAGAAAGGTAAAAATAAATTATTTATGCCATATGCCTTATTTGACTTGTTGAGAGGGCATTTAGTACTAGCTTGCAAGTTCATGCTTAACTAGGCAATGTCTAGACACAGAATGGTGTCAAATAAATAAAGTAAATGATGCACGCTGCCGCTCCTGACGTCACGGCATTGACTTTTTTTCATACCACTTAGGTGGCAGACAAGCACATGGCCCACCTGCTGGAAAGTGGTTACCGTGGCCTATGGACGTGTGCAACACCAGGGGCGTCACACTTGCGCTGCCGACCCTGAAGAAACCTTCTAATGCCCTTCTTGAAGAACCCCATATTGTAGTCGCTTGGGAAAACCACAGCAGAGAGTTCGTTCCACAGCTTGAGCGTGCGTGGGACGAAGTTCCTTTCGTACCGCACGGCTCGCACCATTTTTGGTCGCAATGTGTGAGGATGAACTCCCTGTCTATGGCGAGCGGTGCGTTGATAGAAAGTAGCTGACGGCATCATGTCAAACAATTCATCTGAGCACAAACCATTGTATTGGCGGTAGAACACAAACAGTGAGGCAAAGTCTGTCCTGAGGCTAAGAGGTTCCACATCGCCTGCGAGTATGGGATTGTCATCGCCCGTCTTTGTATCGATTCGAAGGTGTCGAGCTGGTATGCAGGTGCTCCGGCAAAAAAGTGAGAGCAGTACTCCATATGGGGCCGAGCTAGTGCCTTCGCTCTGTTAAGCACTACAAGTTTATTTGATGCCAGCCTAGCCTTGTCCTCCAAATGGCTGCGGTACTGGACGTCGGTTGAGATGTCGACGCCTAGAGATTAGTCTTGATTTCGGACACAAGTTGTTCGCGACTTTCCTTCACCTTGGACTGAGAAACATTTGCACGGCCCGTGTAACACGCGTCCCCGGTATTGTCGTCCGCATAACAATGGATGGAGTCATCAGACAGCATATCACTGATATGCAGCAGAAACAGGGTCGGAGACAGCATGGAGCCTTGTGGGTCATCAGCGTTTATGTCCATGTGGTCCGAGCAACTGCCATCGTCGACGGCTTGGATACTTCTGTTGGACAAAAAGCTGGCAATCCATTCGCATAGTCGATAGTATGGCAACTTCGAAAGAAGACCTCTGTGCCAGGCCCGATCAAAGGCCTTCGCATATCGAGGCTAACCGCTAGTGCCTCCCCCTGACTCTCGACGGCTTGCGCCCATCGGTTTGTGAGATACACAAGAAGGTCACCGGCAGAGCGACGGTGGTGAAAGCCGTACTGTCGGTCGCTCAGTAGATCTTTTCCCTCCAGATTTCTCAAGAGCTGCGTATTAATAACACGTTCCATCACCTTCGAAAGTAGGTAGGTTATAGCAATAGGCCTGTGATTGGTCGGGTCGGTCCTGTCGCCTTTCTTAGGCACAGGATGTACGAACGCAGTCTTCCACGAGGCCGGGACTTGTCTCACGAAATAAGAGAGCGCGAAAAGGCGTGTAAGTACTGGGCATAACTCGGGCGCACAGTGCCTGAGCACCATCGCCGGTATACCATCCGGCCCACTCGACTTCCGAACATCTAGGGATTTAAGCTCTCGCCGGACCACCCGTTGCGTGATTTTTACTACCGGCATAGAAGCACCACAGCTGGGGAGAATAGGTGGCTCGGCATTCTCATTGTTCATAGTTGAGTTTAACGCAAAGAGATTACCCAAGAGATCGGCTTTCTCCTTAGCACCATGGACCAGACTACCGTCGAGTTTTTGCAGCGGCGGAAGGCAAGACTGACAGAAGTTTCCCTCGGCAGCTTTGGCGAGCCCTGGCCGTTGCCTTTTTACAGGACCTCGAGGCGGCATTCAATTTCCGCTTCACTTCAGCAGTGTTCGGATCCTGATTGGCAACTGCCGTGGTTCAAGCCTTATAAGCAGATTGCTTACGGTCTCTAGCTTCTCTGCACGGCCTATTAAACCACGGTCGTTTTCTCGCTCCTGTTGCGATCCAGCGGTTGGGAATATAGCACTCCAACATTTCACGCCCCCACCAGTCAGTGGCGTTCACTTAAGCCTTCGGTCTTCCCACTGACGGCACAAGAACTCTCCAGTGAGCTCTGGCTGCCCTATTCACCGCCGGGAACACAACACAAGGTTATTATGGCCGCGGTATTCTGTAGGGCGGAGGTACTTCCCCAGTCGGGCTGCTCAATTTGGACGGGAGATACCGTCGTGTCCTATCTCCTACATTACTTAATTCGTTCAAAGTACGGTTGAAATAATAAACTCAATCTAATTGCTTTTCCTAAAATTTACAGATTCCCTTTTAGAATTTGAAATATTGAAGCCTCGCCATTAATTCCAGAAGACAACAAAGCGATCCAAATTCAAATTTAATAAAAAATGTTCAACGGGTATCATCCGAAACGTAAAAATAGAATTTTGTTGATTATGTGTATTTGTTACATTTCCGCATTTTATATCGTATTTCGTATGTTGTTGCTCAAACACATTTGTTTTTTATTGCCACACATTGAATTCCATTTGAAAGGGTAAACATCATAGTCGACTAAGCGCGTGACAAGGGTAAAAATCCCAAAGTTGACACCCTACGAGCTGTCAGTTTCTTTTGACAGGTGACAGTCAGTACTGTGTGACCTTCAATCGCCTTATGACGTTTTGTAAGCATACTTAATAATTTATATTTCTCGCGCGTATGCGATCACAGGTACAAAAAGTACATACATACATATAATCACGCCTTTATCCCCGGAGGTTTAGGCAGAGGTGAATTAACACCCACATTTCACCAATTTGTATTCGGTCCCACGTAATAGGGGGTGAGCCTATTGCCGTATTCCGGGCACTATTATTGACTCGAGCCATGCATCTAAGGCTGAGTCTGGGCTGTAAATATATGTCTAATGTTAAAGTTAAACAGCCCTATCCCTTAGTCGCCTTGTACGACACCACATGGGAAGAGATGGGGTGGCCCAAATTCTACTCTGCCGGGAACCACGCGGTATAGACGCGAGTATAGACTCGAAAAATAAAAATATAGCAGTAACAAAGTAAGAATACAGAAATAAGGAAATATTTTAATAATATTAAATAAGTAGAATAATATTATAAGAGTAAGTAAAATGTCTTCGGAGACAATACAATGATCATAAATTGAAATTGTTTCAATGCACATGCACAATTAGCAAAACCAATTAGTACAGTCTCTGTGGTGTAGCGGTAGTGAACGTGGCGCAGGAATGTTCGATCTCCGCTCAAGGGAAGTATTTACATACACTATTGTTGACTCGAGCCATGCATCTGAGGCTGAGTCTGGGCTGTACATAATATCTGCCTGATGTTAAAGTTAATCAGCCCTATCCCTTGTACGACACCACATGGGACGAGAATCGGTGGCCCAAATTCTACTCTGCCCACGCGGTATGCATGAATATGGGTATTTGTATTGGGCTGGTGGTGCCTCAAAATGCACGTTAACCCGTGGGTCCCGGTTGACAAACGAACACCGATGGCAGTTGTTACGCGTAGTTGGAACTCTAAAAAGTCCAACAACTGGTCCAACTGGAATGCTTTAATACCGCCTTCTGATTGTGAAGGTCAGACTCACGGAAAATATTGATGTTCAGCCAAATCCGTAATTACACTGGAAAAGCAGACCCCAGACTTCAAGTTGGAAGCTTCGGATACGACAGAGATTAACGCCAGGATGAAGAAGAAGAAGAATTAGGACGAGACTGGTTTCAATTATGTGATGGGATTACAGCTACAATGGTATGAACTATAAAATCTCTCTGTAAAACGAAAGTGTAATCACCTCCATAATTTTATAATCAGTTCTAACTAGTGGTCTTCTTTGCTAGGAAAGTTAATACCTTCTGGTGAGACTGCATTTTACGGGCTTTCAATTTAGTTTCAAGCTTCTATAGACAAACCCAGCCTCATATAGTGAGACAGCAGACCGGCAATCATCTTGCCAATGTACACTAGCTGCGTTTCTTAGATTTCTTTGAACGAAATGCTGAAGAAGAAGGTTTCTTTGCAGAATAAAATTAAACCTATCAAGGACTTCGTCTTTAGTTGATCAGTTATTTTGTCGATGTTTAGTTTTTCCATATAGTGCAAATATCTACGCAAACTTTCCGCCTTTGTACCGACTTTATTTGCTAGAGTACCTAGCCGTAAAGCCTTCAGCACTGCTATTTTCAGTAACAGTAAACCTCTCAGCGTCACAGACATTTAACTCTATAGTAATATTAGAATCCCCCAAACCTAGAAATCTAAAATTTCCACTATTGACGACAGTTTGAATGAAACCGCCTCAATCGCTGGCCGGGCTTTCCTATGATGCGATTACCTATCTCCGGCATTAATGGAGCATTCATTTGAGCAGGTGGCAATTGTATCTAGCTACGTCAGTTCGAGTCTATTTGATAATGAATGGCGTACAGTGGTAACGGCTACGTAAAAAAAATTTAAAAAGTTAGCGTATGATTGCATCAAATATTGAGCTACAACTGAACATAGAAACACGAACTCGCCGCTGGCTTTTGTTATTTTTGAGGAATCCATACTAATATTATAAATGCGAAAGTAACTCTGTCTGTCTGTCTGTCTGTCTGTATGTTACACTTTCACGCCTAAACCACTGAACTGATTTTGATGAAATTTGGTATAGTGGTAGACTAGACCTTGAGAAAGGACATAGGCTATGTTTGGTCGCGATAACCGGCATGCACGCGGGCGGAGCCGCGGGCAAAAGCTTGTCCTTCTATAAAGGCGATATTAGTCCTTAGGTCATTTAAATATATTTTCCATTTTCATTGAATTGCAAAATAAAACAGTTACGTAGTAAATAAATTGAACTTATCAATATATATATTTTTATAATATGCCTTTATCAAGGTTATACAAGTGAGTATATGAACGTATGAGTACTCAAATTCAATTAGTTGTAATGCCCTTATTAAAATGCCCTTATTAATACATGGTGAGTTTTGTAAACAATTTCAATTACTTCCCAAAATTCTTAAGGACATGTAATATCGTTAGTTTGACAACAACTGGCGTGTATACCATTCCACGTACAGTGAAGCCTCATTTTGTACAAGTTTGCGCTCGAATATGGGTAAAGTTTGGCAAACTACCATCTATACACTATACTAAGAAAATATGCACCAAACGTTGTACATTACCCAAGTAATTACTTACACCAAATGAGTGCAACTGTTTCTTAGTAGTTAGGGAGGGGTACAGCCTACTAGATTTGTATGCCAATAATGTGATCACTTTTAGGTATAATAAAATACAATGCCAGTTTTCTAGGACACCTAAATTACAGTGCAATAATAGTACTGCTTCTACTAATTAATCTATTAAAAATAGATCGATAGAAATATAGAAAATATAAGATATATAGAAGGCCCTACTTATATGCATGTGCCAGCTATGAGCTGTCGAAGGGTATTATCACACCAATCAATCGATTGTCGATCGATGCTGTCGAATGGCGTTAATCGATCTGACGCTATCAGATCAGGAGGGCAAGAAGCTATCAATGATATAGACGACTCAATAATTCTACCACCGATCGATGGTATCGATTGATTCTCCTAACTACAGTTTAAAACTAACCTATCAAGGAAAACAGAACCTCATCCACAAGATTGTAACGGTAAATAGTTGTAAGACCTACTGTGAATTATGTACTTTTTTGTAACTGCAATCACTTTTTGCAAATAAAACATTTATTTATTTACTGACGATCGATTGATTGATGTGATTTACACCCTATGAACACCTTTGTTAACACACATTTCAAGTCAAATCAATCCTCAAAATACAAACTAAAATTATTCTTAAGCGGATCACATAGTGTAAACAAGGTCTATGCTGAGACGCAATTTCAAAACTAATTAGGTCTTGAATTTATCTCAACACCTTATTAGTCATAAGTTTAGTATTTAATGTCTTAGAGGAGATTTCACTTGCGCTAATGAGTTGTAGGTACTTGCCGAGTTTTCAAGTTTTACTCAATGAAATTCATTTAGCTAAGGGGTAATAGAGTTTAGTATGTAGGTACACTTTAATGATGATTCCTATAGTTTAAATTTAAACAGTAAGTCTTCTACAATAATATAAGAAAGAAGTATTTTAAAGATATCGCATGATTTATATACTGTTTAAATTATAAGTCAGCATGTAAACAAATATTTACTTAATCTTTTGTATGTATCAATTAATAGGGTATTAATAATTATAGAACATTTAATCCATTACTGTACAGTATGTGACACATTTCAAATTGATATAAACTCGATAAAACACGGGGAAATCGTTTTATACCACGCACGTCCACGAGAAATATTGTTGCTTGATTGCTCGGTCATTAAGTTATATTTATACAAATTGACAGTGTTTAAAACGTTTAACCTTATATTAAAAGCATTACTGGTGGTAGAAATTTGATGGCACAAATTTCGGCCGGGTGGGTACCTACCACCGTGCACGATTGCGAAAAACCCTCCATAGTAATCCAATCTTGGTTGGATTTACAACATAAAGCAAGTGCATAGCCGGGTAAGGGTTGATTGTGGTCACAGTACTAGTGGGACCGATGGGTGTCACGCGGTGATGCGACGACAATCTTCTTTTGATGAGGCCGTCAAGCTGAGTTTCACCATTGTTAACATGGCACGTGTATGTAATAGTGACCCTCTTTCCTGAGACTTTACCTTCAGCTTACCATCAGGTGTCCTATGCACAGTCTGGCTATAAATACTGTTACAATAAAAAATAAAAAAGATATTATATTTGAATTTAGAATCTGTCATTTTTTTCGATTGTTCATTGAGTTTTCTGATTATGGCACCAATACATTTATAAAAATTAATATTTTTGTGAACTCACTCATAGAACAAATAAAAAGGTCTGTACCAACCGCTACTTCATTGAGTATATGTAAGGTACGCGTTATCGCAACTTTACCCAGTAGATTTATCCTGGCACTGGCTAGTAAACGTGGCCGCCGCCTGCATTACACGTACTTGTTGGGCACACATAGGTTGATCTCTTGTAATACACCTTGATTCCACGTCTTAGCACGCAATAATTTATCACCTATCTTGGTGGTATCATTTAACCTTGCTAATCTAAATGGCTACAACCTAGCTACGAGTCTCTTAACAATAATATGGCATTAATATTATACACACCACTATATAAATTATTATTGTTAATCCTTCCTACTAAGCCAAGCGCTTGTTCGGATTCACATCGACAGGTAGGATTGTGTTCAAAGCTATAATCTCAAGCTCGCAAGTCCTATACTGTGGCCAAAATTCATCAGATTCGTATTACTAATCTTAATGTGTATATCACAACCAACATTCGAAAACCATTTATGACACGGAATATGAAGCCTATATATAAAATATAGATATAGTCTGCCAACTTCTTCTCTACCTTTTGATTAAGCTTATATGGCTCTCATCTACGCGTCTACTATGAGATCTGCCAACACCAAGCGACTACAATATGGGGTTTTTCAAGAAGGGCATTCGAAGATTTCTACTGGGTCGGCAGCGCGATTCCACTTCCCATCAGGTGGGCCGTGTGCTTCTGTGTCACCTAATTGGAGTAAAAAAAAAGCATAGCCAACTACGCCAGAGCATCGTACAATTAACAGCCGGTGTACTGCTCGTTTAGATAAATGTCAATGCGTTGTTAGAATAGTTATTTTTTTATCTACGGCGATCCCAACGCTTCCAACAACAACTCAGTGTTTATACTGATCGAAATAACCTGTTTAAGTACAAGTGTATAATTTTTTTAATAGTTATAAACAGTTAAATTTGAAAACCAGGCAAAAGGTTTATAATGTGTAGAAAAGGAAAAGGAGAAAAGGAGACAACATTCAAGCTAACAAAGAGGTACGTTAGAATATAATAGAATAGATTGAGGGATTGACATATGTACGCGCACAAGCAAGCGCGATGACGTCACGGCGACCAGCCTGCGCCCGCGCCGCCGCGGCCACGACGCCCCGCCGTGTCCTGCTTCACCCCCGAGTAGGGATGCCCGATCTTTCACTTTGAATCGATCTTTTGAATCGTAATGGATCGTAACCCCGTGAATCGATCTACGATCTGAATCGTATTGCATTGAATCGATTTTCTTCGATCTCCGAAGATCGTATCATAATTTAAGAAAAAGACAGTACCAGTGCATGTAAAGTTATATATTTAGTGTTTCAGAAAGACAACAACTTTTTTTTATAAGTTCCAATACTCCGCATTTAAGCTTTTTAAAAACAACAGTTTCGACAACCGAGCTGGATCTAACCTATTACGGCTATCTGTCAAGGTGTTGCCAGCTAAAGAAAACAGACGTTCAGAAGGGACAGATGTTGCAACAATAGTCAAATACTTCAATGCCAAACAGCTTAAGCCCGGCCAGATAGTAGATCTAGTAGATCTAGATTAAAAACAATATTAAAAAATAATAAGCCACACTGACAAAATAGAAAAAAAAAGATAGTAATACGATTGAATACGATGGATTTTCCATCGTATTCAATCGTATTACTATCTACAATGAACAAAGTATCTGGCCTACCTACGAATTACGATGATCTTGCGGCGGTATAAAATAAACGGCGGATAAAATAAACAAATTTTTATACTACCTTCATATTATTGTCATTTCATATTTCATACTCACGGCAGTTTTACTCAGGTACGTAACTCAAGACTATATCAAATCAACAAATAGATGTTACTTTGTTTTTGTTGTACCCTCTAAAATGAGATTGTTATCAAAGATCTTAAACAAATACAATGTAATGTGTATTATTTTCGTTTTTGAATGATACGATTTTTTCCTACGATCCTCAAAGCATACGATTCGATCTGAGCAAAGATCGTATCCTGTTGAATCGATTCAAAAATCGACAGATCGTATTGCCTGTGAATCGATCTTCTAAAAGATCGATTCAGATCGGGCAACCCTACCCCCGAGTCAGTCGAACTGAGAGCGCGACACTAGACGCACACTTACTTGAAAATTATATATTATATTATACTTGTAGCTGCATTAAAATTGTAAAAAGTACTTCTATTTGTTTTGCTGAATCCATCGCAAACAAAGTGGCGACCGTGACAGGACTACACGTCTATAACAGCAGTCTTAGAAGTTTAAAGCCAAAGAAGATTGCAATTAACGGTCAAGTAACGGGACTACAACGGACAATCAGCTGCTTCGCAACAGGGCCTGGCGGACTATTTCGTGCACGATTCCGGAGGTCAACCTGAGGGAAGTGATCCGTTCCTATTTTTCCTTACTTTATATTCCGTTTTCCTTTTTTCTTTTGTGTAAGAAGCGTAGTTAGTTCATCGGGCATACTATTGAAGTATCTTGCTTTATGCGTATTTCCTTCGCCTGTGAGCTATACCTACTTACGTTTTTTATAAAAGTGATTTACGCTGACGCTTGCGCTCTCATACTATGCATTTTTTCGACTCGTAAACTAAATTGGCTACATTATTGCACTTTTAAACAACAAGCACTTAATGATTAGGTACATATTGCAAATAAAATCCTTATTATTGGACTTATAAGTGTTCACTGAGTGATTTTGCATCTTAAGTAAACGATTTTAAGCTTGTCCTACAACTATTTTATGCACAGAACTTAATGTTTTTTTTACTTGCATGAACAATACGGCTGTTTACCTATCTACATTTGCTAGCTTTGTGCTTAAGTATTTAGCGATTGTTTCAATTAGAACGTTTACAATTTGATTTTAATTTTAAAGGATAATTGCCGTATGTAAAAAAAAAATACCCACAGCAGATTATTTTCTACCCGCTTTTTGGAAATAAGCATTAAATTTCTTTGTTCTTGCATTTTTAACGGTTTTCTTGCCGAACATTCCAGAGACTTTGGTGGAAGTACATACCATCGCGCTAACGGTGTATTTTGGCGTGATCAGCGCTGGCGGGATTGGAACAGCTGCGGCGGGCTACTGTGATAACTGGTTTGAGTGCACATTTTAACGTTATTTGATTCATTCTTTGTTCTATACAATGTCGGAAACTGAAATGAGTACGTTAAAGGAACTTTTAAAGAAACGCAGTACGATTAAAGGTCGTCTTACTAAATTTAAAGAGTATATAACGGTTTTAACGCAAATTAAACCTGCAGATTTAACTGGTGCTCAGGTAAAAGAAATTTCTTTGAGATCGACTAAATTCCAAGAGTTGTTTAAGACCTTTGATGACTTGCAAGATCAAATTGAAGTTTTAAGTACGGACCAAAATGAACAACTTAAAGAAAGAGATTTCATAGAAGCTCAATTTTATTCTTTGATATCGACTGCGCAAGATATAATTGATTCGATTCTTCAAAATAAAGATCGAGCCGAGGGTTCCGTACATTCCAATCCATCGGGCACTTGTTCTCATGCATTTAATACAGTTAAATTGCCCACGATTAAACTCCCAAATTTTGACGGGAACTACTTAAAATGGCTGGAATTTAGAGATACCTTCGACTCGCTAATTAATTCTAATGATTCTATACCTACCATAAATAAATTTCATTACTTGAGGTCTGCTTTGGAAGGCAGTGCTACGGTTGTCATAAAGTCCATAGAATTTACCTCGGCTAATTACAAGGTTGCCTGGGATTTATTATGCGAAAGGTATAATAATAAGAATATTTTGATAAACAATCATCTGAAGGCATTGTTCAACATCGAACCTATAACACGAGAATCTTATAAAGCTTTGCGTTATCTTATTGATCAAGTATCTAAAAATTTAAGAGCACTCGGTACTTTAGGGTTACCTACTGAGCAATGGGACGTTTTGGTTATATTTATGATGTCATCTAAATTGGATATCATTACAAATAGAAAATGGGAGGAATACAAAGGTAACCTCTCCGATTTACCTACGTTACTTGAATTTCATACTTTTCTTCGTAACCGAGCGGATGTGTTAGAAACCACTCAAGGAACCCGCTCGGATAAGCACACCCATGACTATAAGTCTAATTATAAGCCACAACAATCTTCTAAATCATTAGTTGCTGCTAGTAGTAATGAAGTGTCAAAACGGTTTATGTGTAGCATTTGTAAAAAGGACCACCGTGCGTACTTGTGTCCCGTCGTTTTAGAAATGAGTTTGGAGGACAGGCAGAGTGAGGTAAATAAATTAAAATTATGTTCAAACTGTCTCCGCGAAGGCCACCATGCGCACAGGTGCCGTATAAAGGGTTGTTGTAGGTCATGCAAGGGGAAACATAACAGTTTACTCCATAAGGAAATTGAAGAGGCTTTGACGGCTGCGCCCGTCTCTTTGGCAGTGGCTAGTGCAAACCAGGTGTTACTATGTACCGCTCTTGTAGATATAGTTAATCCACAGAACAATAACTGCCAAAGGGCTCGAGTTTTGTTAGATACGGGGAGTCAGTCCTGCTTCATAACTACTGATTTCAAAGGTAAAATGGGTTTGTCTGTAAATCGAGTGAAACCTGTAAACGTATCGGGTATAAATAATATCGGTTTTGATATATCTGAGCGCTGCTGTGTTCAATTAAATTCTAGAGTATGTTCTTTTACTACTGAGTTGACATGCTTAGTTGTACCTAGAATTACCGGCAGCGTGCCTAGTTACAAAATTGAACTGCAGAACTTGAAGTTGCCACTAAACATCGACCTCGCCGATCCTGCATTTTATCAACCGGCTGATATTGACATACTTATAGGCGCAGATGTTTTTTGGGATATTATAGGTACACAGCAGGTCAAGTTGGGTCAAGGCAGGCCTACGTTGCAAGAGTCGAAGCTGGGTTGGCTCGTGTCTGGCCCAATAGGTAAAAGTACTTGTAATGATAATGTAATGTGTAAATTTGCTCAATTAGATATTCATGAAAGTATGAAGAGATTCTGGGAAGTAGAAGAGTTATCTACAACCAAAGATAATTTATTATCTGTAGAAGAGCAATTATGCAAAACTCATTTTGTCAATAATACCACAAGATTAAGTAATGGTAGATTCTCTGTTAAAATGCCGTTTAAAGAATCTCCTCAAGATTCTCTGGGTGAATCATTTTACAATGCGCGGGGAAGATTCTTGAACCTTGAGAAAAAATTAAATAAAAATTTAGATCTTAAACAAAAATACACTGAATTTATAAAGGAATATCAGGACTTAGGTCATTTATCAGAGGTTGATCGACCTTCATTCGGCTTTTATTTGCCTCACCATGCGGTAGTACGTGAGGAGAAGGAAACTACCAAAGTCAGAGTTGTGTTCGATGCGTCTGCTAAATCATCTTCTGGAAAGTCGCTAAATGACATCCAGTTGGTAGGGCCTGTAGTTCAGAGCGATTTGTTTGCTATTTTACTGCGTTTTCGTATAAATAAATTTGTATTAACTGGGGACATTGAGAAAATGTATCGGCAGATAGAAATAGATAATTCTCAACGTCATTTGCAGCTCATCTTGTGGCGCGAAAGTGAGGAACAGCCTCTTAAAACATTAAAATTAAATACTGTGACTTACGGCACGGCCTCTGCTCCTCATTTGGCCACTAGATGTCTCCTGCAATTGGCTCAGGAATGCAAAGACGAAACTATTGCGAATGTAATTAAACGCGATTTTTACATGGATGATCTCAATGCGGGTTCAAATAGCGTTGATGAGCTTAGAAAAATATATAATGGTGTCACTAGCACATTAGAGTCAGCATGTTTTCCTTTGCGCAAATTTCGCACAAACTGCCCTGAATTATTTGAAAATGAAACTGATGTGTGCGAAGTTCGCGACTGGAGCAAGCAATCTAGCGTTCTGGGACTCAACTGGTCCCCCAAATCAGACAATCTTTTCTTTTCTACAGAAATACCGGTTGATAATGTGATCACTAAAAGAACAGTTACGTCCATGACGTGTAAGATTTTTGATCCATTGGGCTTATTATCTGCGTGCATCATAAAGTCAAAAAATTTTCTTCAACAGTTGTGGAGTAATAAAATGGATTGGGATCAGCCTCTTCCTAGGGACGAGGCTAATAAATGGACTGTTTTTATTGAAAATTTGGCTCAATTGTCGTTAATAGTAATACCTAGACATGTGTTAAAGTATACCGATTGTGACATTGATCTGCATTGCTTTGTGGACTCATCTCAACACGCATATGGAGCCACTGTGTACTTACGTGCTGTAGATAGAGAGGGGCAGGTTAATGTACAGCTGTTATGCGCTAAAGCACGAGTTGCACCATTAAAGGCGTTGACAATACCACGCCTTGAGCTATGTGGTGCATTGCTAGGGGCACGATTGTGTGCTAAGGTTATAGAGTCACTTACTTGTAACATTCGCAATAAAATTATATGGACCGATTCTACTATTGTGCTAGGGTGGTTAAGCACTCAATCCCGAAATTTAAAAGCCTTTGTTTTAAACAGGGTAGTCGAAATAAACGATCTTACTAAGGGATTCACATGGATGCACGTACCTACGGATCAGAATCCTGCTGATTTAGCGTCTAGAGGGGTTGAACCGCAGCAGCTTCAGGATTCTACTCTGTGGTGGCGAGGTCCTTCCTTCTTACTGAAAGAAAAATCTGAGTGGCCTAGTCAAGGGTCCTATGCGACTAATAATTTACCAGAGTTAAAGGTATTTACGTGTATGGAAGTGGACACGGAAATAAATTACTGTTCACTTGTAGAATTCGAAAGGTATTCTCGATATGATAAATTAAAAAGAGTTGTGGCTTATGTGTTAAGATTTATAAATAAATGTCGCAAAAACGCTGTAAATAGTGGTGCTATAGAACCTGAGGAACTGGAGAATTCATTAATGTTGCTAGTCAAACAGTCTCAGTTAGAATCATTCGCAAATGACATTAAAACTATTGCTAAAAGTAAAAATTTGCACCATAAGTCCAAGTTACTGCCTTTAGATCCATTTATAGACACTTTAGGAATTCTCCGAGTAGGTAGTAGGTTGCAAAATTCGAATTTTGATTTTAATAAAAAACATCCTATTTTATTGGATGGCATCATCATTTCAACACATCCGTTTACTTCATGCTGGTCCGCAGTTATTACTAGCTGCGGTACGCGAAGAGTTTTGGCCTATCGGGGGCAGAAACTTAGCTCGCAGCGTTACAAGAAAATGCGTTATTTGTACGCGTATGCGTGGTGAAATAATAAAACCAATAATGGGTACTTTACCGTCGGTTAGAGTATCTTCGAGCTTCGCTTTTGATACTTGCGGAGTTGACTTCGCCGGACCCTTCTTGATTGCTAGCAGAAGGGGTCGTGGCAGTAATATAACCAAATGTTTCCTTGCACTGTTTGTTTGTCTTCAAACAAAGGCTCTGCACTTAGAGACGGTGAGCTCAATGTCTACCGATGCTTTTCTTCTTTGCCTACGTAGGTTTGTGTCTCGACGAGGCAGACCTCAAGTAATTTATTGCGATAATGGTACTAATTTTGTGGGTGCAAAGAATGAATTAGGTAGGGTTCTTAAAGCCAGCCGTCAGTCCGTGTCCGATTACGCAAGCGCTGAAAATATTAAATTTGTATTCAGTCCCGCATATGCGCCTCACTTTGGAGGGATATGGGAAGCCGGTATTAAGTCAGCAAAGAGCCATTTAAAACGTGTAGCAAGCAATGCTTCTCTGACGTTTGAGGAGCTGGCGACGCTTTTTACCCAAATAGAAGCAATCCTTAATTCCCGCCCGCTGTCTCCTCTTTCGTCAGACCCCACTGATCTATATCCACTGACTCCAGGACACTTTTTGATTGGGCGACCTCTGATGTCGGTACCATCTCTGCCTGTAACCACTAAAAGGCCAAACAGATATGAAAAAATTGAGCAGCTGAGACAACACTTTTGGGAGCGTTGGCGCAGGGAGTTTATCGCCGAGCTCCAGCAGCGAACGAAATGGCGAACTCGGCAGCGGGACCTTGCAGTCGGCGACATGGTTGTACTGAAGGAAGACCACTTACCTCCACTACGATGGCGCCTTGGGCGCATTACTCGATTGTACACTGGTCCAGATGGCATAAACAGAGTAGCGGATATTATCACAGCAAAAGGAACGATGAGGAGGGCATTCAATAAAATATGCCTGCTCCCAACATCTCCGGATGCCTAAACTAGCTGGAAAGGAAAAAGAGAGAAGAGGAGGAGAGTATTGTCTACCCCGCGATGAAGTATAGTTTGAAAACGTCTTTCAAAGGGGGCAGTATGTACGCGCACAAGCAAGCGCGATGACGTCACGGCGACCAGCCTGCGCCCGCGCCGCCGCGGCCACGACGCCCCGCCGTGTCCTGCTTCACCCCCGAGTCAGTCGAACTGAGAGCGCGACACTAGACGCACACTTACTTGAAAATTATATATTATATTATACTTGTAGCTGCATTAAAATTGTAAAAAGTACTTCTATTTGTTTTGCTGAATCCATCGCAAACACATACGTTGACCAGTATCATAAACGTCAGAAACATCAAAATACTTGTTAATATCAAAATACCCAATTCGTCGGCCGGTGTATTTAAATTATGATTAAATGCACTGGCCAATGAATTGGGTAGTTTTCTGTTGTTTTTAAATTAAGAATGGTAAATGAGTAATAACAGTTGCGTCGGTTCTTATTTTATTTATATCGATTTTATTTATTTCAAATCATGCACCAAATCTATAATAGTCAATGATTTGATTATTAAACATTATGACGATGACTTCAAAAATAAATATTTCATACAATTTTCCTTATAACTTACCATTTTGACGTTTAGTAAAAAGTAAATAATTTGACTGGTCAGTCAAATACCCAATTGCCACTTGTCTAAGGTCAACTCAACTTTACCTGTTAACCTGCCCTAGGTTAACAGGTAAAGTTGAATTGACCTTATGTTACGTTATTGACCTTACCATTCGTTCTTGGTAGGCCCTCACATTTTTGCATACATATGTGTCTAGTATCTATCTTCAGACAATTTTTTTTTATACCACTTGGGTGGCAGACCAGCACTCGTCCCACTTGATGGAAAGTAGTTGCCGTGGCCTATGGACGTGTGCAACACCAGGGGCGTCACACTCGCGCTGCCAATCCTGTTAGAATAGAAAGTTTCTGTGCCGTCAGTGTAGAAGATAAAGCAGGACAAGCCTTTAGTCTTCCCATTGACACTACTGACAGCATAAAATCTCTCCTGTGAGATCTGGCTACCCTACTCACCGCCGGGAACACAACATGAGGTTATTATGGCCGCGGTATTCTGTAGAGCGGAGGTATTTCCACAGTCTGACTGCTCAATTGGACGGAAATACCGTCGTGCCCTACCTCCTACAAAATCTGAGAATATGTCTGTCAAAAAGTGCATGTTCCAACAGTTGTTAGGCTCATAAATTCGGCTTCAACTAGGTCGCGACTCGTAGTAGTAAAACTGTTACATCAATTAACGTGACTCTGCAATAAGAACTTAAAGTAGGGACAAAATACGTGACAGAATTTCGTAAAGCGAAAGCTTTGAGTTTAGTTTCTTATTTGGATACTAAAGTAGCATTCGAGCTCTTGGCCTACTTACTTAATTGGAATCCATCTTACTAAATCTTTGAACGTTTTTTAAACCATTAATAGAATTGAAGAGCTTGCTTATTTGAACGTGATTATCTCTGATGCGGTAGGCGGAGGATCGGACGAAAAGGCGTACATTGGGAAAGGCCTATGTCCAGTGGACTGCGGTGCCCGAATTGATTGATTGACTGAAACTCTGAAAGAACATGTGCTATTTGAAATATTCTTTTGGCATTTGATAGAACATTTTATTAGAGAAGGTTAAAGTGTTAATAACATCACGCTACGATCCTTATAAAGTTATAAACAGAGCAATAAGAAAGAAGAGAACAAGGCCGGCGGTTGGGTGATGATACAAAAATGCGTAATTCCACAACCTAAAATCAACAAAAATTAGAGGAGTGGAGAACCTGAACCTCAACGGTCAATCATAAGGTGTACTGGCTGATATTGAGTCCTAAAAATCTTGGTGGGCTTCGAATGCACATAGATTTCTTGTTTAATAACGAGGTAGACCACGTAGAGTACCCGCCCGTCCAAATGGTACCTAGCCTATTCCACGCAAGGCATCTATTAACAACCGTCGTATGTATATGCAGGCTATAGATTGCAGTTCGAAAACGTAAATTTACTTATGGCGTGACGCTTTAAAATTAACAATCGTAACTTTTTTATAACTTCACTAGGTATATACAAAGGGGAATTGACTGCCACTTATTTTTATGAAAATGGGAGAATATCTATGAGTTTACCCACTGAAAGTAAGCAATCATTGATAAAATCTTTTCCGCTTTCCCCATGGTGTTTCTCCTATAAGTAATAAAAAAGTTAGCCCCGGGAGTCGTTAAACTTCCTTCCCGGTAATATATTTCTTATGCAAAACTGTTCAAAGTTTATATTCGATGACACTTTAAGGTAATGTATTTTTGTGAAGATTCTTTTAATAACGTACATATAATATACTCACGCTCTTGTAATAAACCCCGGTCCTCGATCACGTCACCAAGATGTAATATCCTGGTCACGCGGGACCAAATTGTAATAAACACTGCCTTAACCATAGTAATCCTGGTCAGCGGCAGCAAATTGTACCGTGATCCTGCGTCACAGCTCCAATACGTAATAAAGCGGTGGTCATACCCGCAGCATTTCACCACACTAAATAAATCGTCTATATTGTTAATTCTACTTTGGCCAATGATCGTATAATGGTCAGAGGAGACCCTAGATGAGCCCGCATATCCCGGATCCTATAGAGTTCTAGGAATGCTGGTATTTATATAATGAAACATTACTATACAATTACTTAATTCTACCCCCACTTACTTTAACTGATTTATGTTAAGGTACAACAATTTCTCAATGAATGAGTCTCTCACAAATACTTTTCTCACAAGCAACCTACAACCGTACTAGATCCTAACACTGCCCTAATTACTACTACTGTGGCAAACAACCCGAATAACTTTATTGATCTAACTTTTTACATTGTCGACTTAGTGTTGCAAGCCTAACACTGCCCTAATTACTACTACTGTGGCAAACAACCCGAACAACTTTTGCTCCCCATAGGCATATACTTTGAATTTGTTAGTTTTTGTTTCCCCGTTGGCGTATACTTTGAATTTGTTAGTTTTTGTTTCCCCGTTGGCGTAAACTTTGAATTTGTTAGTTTTTGTTTCCCCGTTGGCGTATACTTTGAATTTGTTAGGTTTTGTTTCCCCGTTGGCACAGGCTCCACCAATCGCCGTGTGCAGTGGGATACTACCAACTTTAAATATCCCCCCTCTATCCTTTTGTAAGCACGTAGCCCCAAATGGAACTTACGCGCCTTTAGAGAGTAGGATAGCTGACTCGCATTTTCCCTCCCCCAATATCTGAATCCAGACAAATGTATACGTCTAATTAGACTTGAATTAGAAAGGGCATTGCCAATTAATTCTAATTCAAAATAAGATTATTTCTTTCACAATATTGTCAAAACATAGTATGACTAGTACAGATTCAATGAATAATTTCATGTCGTAACGCGGTCTGATGACCAATCCATCAAATGAGATTCTGTGTCCAAAATAGGATCTTTAACATGTCAGAACTGACTCATACTTGTCACGTGCATAAACGAGATCGATATCGTGTCCCGGGCGTAGAAGACAGCCATATCTAGGGTCAATTGCCCAAATCAATTAAGGTTCGATACAAGTTCCAAATTAGGAAAGCGCTCTGCTAAGGTGAGCTAGATGTACCTCGCCAAAATGATTCCTCGGCTACGACGCTCCGAGTAATAAGTATTATTTATAGCATAGTATTTTATTCAAAGTCAATTGGTAGATCAGTCAAACAAACTTCTCATTTCGGAATAATTTCCATTACGAATTTGATTAATTATGATGTGGGTGGATTTAAAATATGTTATGCCACCAATCCAAGTTTCATTGAGACCATACTAAGTCAGTTGCTAGGCAAGTAGAACATTAGCAACGCGGTCCAACGACGGCTCGCTTATAGGTCTAATCCGAATACATCGAACGCCTACTAAACTATACAACACGATAGCTCGTGTACAATTTACTCAAATCACGATTTCACCACGGCATTAACGCACGAAAAGCCTTAACTAAATCAATCACAAGTATCACCAAGGAATGATATGTTACATCACCAAGCAAAGGCCCGATTAGCTCAGAACCGTTACAATACTAGTCCTTACTAATACACTTCCTAACCTATTCCCATTGTGTGAGTACCTACTCTACCCCCAACTTAGAACTTCTGTTCAACCAAAACTAGGTGTAACGTCACCTCATTTACATTTAAACGTGTGGTGTGTCATGAGCCTATCATGTATTGATGGTATTCCATCAACACTCCTGCTCTGCTATGGGTGCAAGCTAGTTAGGCTTGACTTGGCCTATCCTCATAACTGTGTGCTTGCTCCAGTCCACGAGCCGAAGCTCAGGGGTGTGAACTGAAACCCTAACGAGATAATAGTTAGTGTATATATAAATAGATATATAAGACTGAACTGCGAGCTCCGTAAGTTCTGATCCAGGCCCAATTGGACGGTTCCACTTCGACGGTACCTACCCATCACAGAACAAACAGTCACCCACATTCAGGAAGCTTTTCCGATCCCGTTTCCACAGGTAAAATCGGAATGCCGCCCGCTTCAAAGGTTACCGGCCCCTAGCTATTCAGATGAATATGGAGTCGTTGCCACCGTCAGGTATCCCTCCATAACCAGGCACATCGCCATGGGTTTCCTACGGGAAAACTAGCTAAAACACCGCAGTGCTACCCTCAACTACTAACATAACAAAAGATGATAAAACGACAGCAATGACTTTACGAATGCACTGCCAGACTCAACAGCACAAGACAGTAATAATACGCATACATTTACACGTACTATCCCTGCCCAATGTAAGGTGTCTTCATTTTCGTAAAGGCCCTAAGTCCTGCTCCGATCGCGACCCATCCCAATATTCGACGCGAGAACTGACCTACCCCACACCCCAAACACACAAACAAGATTTACAATAAATTTCGACAATTTATAATTTTTACAGAATTATAAAACTCTCGGCGGTACATTGGAAAAACTCTAAACTGTTCGCGTTAAACAAAGATAGCTAATAATTCGTTTATTACACAACACCGGCAACAATTTCATATAATTCACAAAAGGAATTTAACACTATTTCTTTACAACGATAGAAATATATAACTTACAAAGACAGTCCGCCGAGCCGTACCCCTTGTTAGCTATCTGGATCGAATGAATGACGAAAAAAAAGTGTCCCCCGCCTCCAGAAAACCCATCTTTTAAAGGCGAGGTCTCCCTTCTCTAAACTAACCTCGCCGTTTCTAGAACTACACATCATCCTTCATCCAATCGTGAGCTATTTCCGGCAAGCCGCCTCAGCGAATTTGCTCCTTTTTTATAAAAACTCCTTAATTCATATGATTGGAATAAGAATAATCCAAGATAATGTCTAACTAATTTTCCAGTTAATTATTCGTATACTAATATTTAGAATTCGCGACTAGTGCAATATCACAGAACATGCAGCCAATAGAGATTCCTGGTTACATCATCCGCAGGATCAGTAGCAGTTGATGTTAAATCTTATTTCAATTTTTTTTTACGGATAATCTTACGTTATTTCGCTACCAATAAGACAAACATGGAATTTAATTTATTTACAATAAAGGAAATGGCTCAATCGCTGCGCCATCTAACATCCCTCTTAAATACCACACCCATTTTTTTGAATTTTTAATTTTAGCTCCATCTACCCATCTAATTGTGAACTACTTCCACTCACCAACTGCAGTCCGTTACACTCTTCTTCCTGTGGTGAAGGCAGAGACAACAACCCACTATCTACTACTTCTTCCTCATCCTTGCCTTAATTCCAGATACAGCCGAAGCTTTCATTTCTAAGTCTAGGTCCGCTTTACCAGTCTAACCGCGGATTCGGCTGAACAACGATATTTTCTGTGCAGTGGGTGCCACTGACCTCCGCAACTCAAAGGCGATATCCAAGCATTGTAGTTAGACCAATCGTTGGAATTTTTAGGGCTCCAACTACCCGTACCAACTGCAAAAGATGACAATCGGGACCGATGGCTTCAAATGTTCTCCAAGGCATTACCAGATCAATGCAAATAGACATATTCATGCATGCAAATATTTGCATTGAGCGAGGATCGAACGTCTCCTGCGTAGCGGCCGCGTTTACTACCGCTACGCCACGGAGCACGCCACGCCACTATCTACTTCTATTTGTATTCTTACGTAATTTACTGTATTGTCTCATTACTTGCACTATGAAGTGTCGGTAGTTTAGGTGTTAAGGAGTCGATCTTACGATCGAGAAATCCCTGGCTTGTATTATGATCATTCATTACATTGCCGACGTGCACCCACTCCTATCACAAACCATTTAGCTAAGCTGAAACAATTAGAGGAAATTTTAGTCAGGTCGGTTGCTAATAGGTATGCTTTAATAATAATTAAATATCACACTTTACTGACGAACTAATTAATACTTCACGATATGTAATGATTTTCTTTCTTCACGATTATATATATGATCAGCCCCTCTAGACAAGTGGCAATTCGCTAGCTGTCGTTCGGTGGAATAGAATGACGAATATATAGGATTTGACGTAAATGACAGTCGTTAACGCATGTCAAATACGTCAAATCCCATACATTCGTCATTCTATTCCATCAAACGCCGGTTAGCGAATTGCCACTTGTCTAGAGGGGCAGGGTATTTTAGTATGATTTCAAAGAACGACTTTATTGTATTACGAAACTGCAAATATATTTTCGTTTGTTCGCGCATATCTCAAAACATATTGGATTTGATGAACCACTTTGTGTTCAAAAGACTATACACATCGCCGTTCATCAGAAAGCACTTAGTTTAAAAGCCATCGATTCCTGCAACACCACCTGTGACTGTCTATAAAAGTAATGCTTTCAAATTTTCTAGAAACTGGTTTAACACTATATCACTATTGCATGTTAGCGTCTGAAGGTACCAATAACGCTTACAGGTAAGGAAGCTGTATGTTTGTTTTCCAATTAAGTAGTGTTAAAAGCCTGTTTGGTGCTAAACGCTTAGAAATGGGAAAACAAATCAACATAAAACATGTTTAACATCTCAGCCCCTCTAGACAAGTAGCAATTTGCTGGCAAATTGATGGAATAGAATGACATATGTATGGGATTTGACGTCTATGACAGTCGTTAACGCATGTCATAAACGTCAAATCTCTTACTTTCGTCATCCTATTCCATGAAACGCCGGTCAACGAATTACCGCTTGTCTAGAGGGGCAGGCCCATATACTAGAATGCCAAATGAAACTCGATTTACGTGGGAAAAGATTGTACATACATACATATAATCACGCCTTTATCCCCGGAGGGTTAGGCAGAGGTAAATTAACACCCACATTTCACCAATCTGTATTCGGTCCCACGTAATAGGAGGTGAGCCTATTGCCGTATTCCGGGCACTATTGTTGACTCGAGCCATGCATCTGAAGCTGAGTCTGGGCTGTACATAATCTGTCTGATGTTGAAGTGAATCAGCTTTATCCCTTAGTCACCTTGTACGACACCACATGGGAAGAGAAGGAGTGGCCCAAATTCTACTCTGCCGGGAACCACGCACACTTACACATTGACAAATTTGACAGGTTATCTGGCAGATTGCTTAAACAATTTTTCCTCTGATGAATCAGGATTCAGCTGAGTGACATTCTAGAACATAGGCCTCAGTTTGTTTGACCGATTACTGATTACTCCTTCTCATTCTTTAGGTCTGGTTTATATGATTTTTATGGAAAAAAAATCATCTGGCTACTTAACCCCTATAGGAAAACCAGCGTCAGAGACAAAGGTCATAATACAGTTGGTCTCATTTTACTTAAAACACGAATGTAAGTATCATTGTTTACTCACAGATTTAATTTATCTTTTTATTCGGGATAAATCATTAAGTTTAGACATTACGAGGTAAAATTTTGCAAAAGAGTACTGTGATTCTTTGGAATAATAGAAAAAGTCCTCTTGTTCTAAGAAAATAAATATAGGGTCTGTCTAAAATATGTATATGTGTATAAGAAATGATTGTTCGCTTATCGAGGCCGTTTGACAAACGAGAATCCGTTGGGTCTGGCATAAATATGGGACGTGAATACGAAATATTACCCGAATTTCCGGTTACCGCTATAGAATTAAATGAAAGGGAAAATCATAGCAGTTGACATTTCATGAAATATCGAAATGAACACTCTAGATTCCTATTAGAGAATAGTTGATGATAACAAGGAAGTGGACCAAATTACTGTGCTGGTCTAAATTAGGTCTTGAAGACAAATTACCCTAATAAGAAGATATTAAAAACTCAGCCTGGATCCATTCTCAGTGTCTCAAATGTCAAAATTCTCGTGATAAAAAGTATTCATTAATTTTACCTCGATCTAATAATGGCATGCATGCAGTATGCTAATTTCTTTAAAATTTCATTAAATTATTTTTTCTTCTTGTTTAAGGTAATCAAAAAGTTTACTCAATACGAGATAAGTTTTTGTAAGAGAGCACTGCAAGGCTTTAAAATTCTCTTAAATACTCACTTCAATTCTCTTAAAACGGTCATGATATCAACATTCTTTCATGAAAAATTTTGGTATTTAATTTGACTTTGATATACTGAAACTGAATTTTTAAGTACTCACTCAAACATTTTAAAATCTAGGTTCCGGTAAGAAGTGATGACTTGACGATGTAAAAGATGACATACGTGCAAAAATGGAAGCCTGCAGCCTTGCGAAGTGGAGAAGTAAAACCCCGAAATTGGACCGCGGATTCCGAACCGAAGGCCTTCCATGTGGCCAGGACTAGCACGAAGATGATAACAATTTTCTTTAAAAATTACCGACATATATATTGACCTTAAGTTATGAGAGAAATGAGGCCCTGACAAGCGCGGAATGGTTTGATATAAATCTGTGATTAGTGTATTTGAGCTCCTTCGGCACAATAGCACCCCGCGATATCCTTCAAACACACCCAAAAATCGCATATTGCGCATTTTGTGACGTGACGTTACTGGGGTCAAGATATTATCGCGGTAACTATACTTATAGTAGACCCAGTCTACATACGCTAAGTCAATAAGGATTGTCAAATACGAGTAAGTCAATCGTTACCTAAGTGACGTTACATATTCACAAGCCGGGTCAAGATTTATCTTCAAGCACAATGTTGAAGTTAGACATGTACAAGTACGTATTGTATGCGTTACGTGACCCCACGTTCCTCTAACACGTTTTGTCGCGATTCCTTCATGTGTAACAGCAAAGAATTTAGTTACATTAACATACTGAGTTTTGAGTTCAGAGAGATCACCGTGCTGAATGCGAGATTGTGTAATCCTACTAATTTTAATTCCGTTCCCGCTACCCATTAGAACTTATTTCCTTACCAGTATAATTATGTAGTAGGTAATGATTTATATTTTTTTGGTCCGGCAACACTGGCCCGAGCACAACACCAGTGAAATTTTGCAGCCTTTTGTATTTGGTAAACTAGACGATCAAAACTATATTTAGCGTGTGGTTTATACCAAAGTCCCGTTACAATCACACTCGTCCATTATATGCCTTGCCCTGTATCTTTTGGTGAGAAATGTAAAAGTAAGTCCACGTAAATAATGGACAAGATGTAAAAAACTTGGTCAAACTCTCGTAAACAACACAGAAAGTGAATTACAAGAGCGTTTTCACATTGCCCGATAGCCGACATTCGATATCGGAGGAAGTACGAGAGACGTATCTTTTCGCGTTAATTAATGACGCTGATCCCGAATATAAGAAAAAAAAACGCAATTCTATGTCATTTTCACGTTAGCGCGAAAAGACATTGTAACTAAGAAAAATGTCATTAAGGTCGAAATTTGCCTGCAGCCGCTGTTTTAGTCACTTTGTGGTCCGATATCGGGCCAAAACAGTGGTAGTGCCGCCGATAACCAATATCGGGCCGGACAATGTTAAAGACAGATACATATGTCAGACATTTCACTTCCTTCGATATCGGATGTCGGTTACCGGACACTGTGAAAACGCTCTTAGTCTACGCTATTTATAGACGGGTCGACATTGGGAATATTTTTTGTGACATTCGATTTGCAAATAACACAATATATTATTCACCGACACCGAACCGAATTTCATTTGACTGGTAAGATTAATGTGACTGACATAATACCGTCAAATAATTTTCTGTTTTTTACTTAGGTAGTAATAATGTAATAATGTACAAACACAACTACACCTCTGTTAGCTTGGTGGTCAAAGTATTACCCTTGTAAGGCACTTAGTGGTTAAAGTATTGCCCCTGTAAGGCAAAGATCGTGGGTTCAAACCCCAGCTAGACCGAATTAATTTTTTCTATTTTAGTCAGTATGATGCTATGAAACTAATATGATACTGACGCTATGAAACTAAATTGAGAATTACAAGAATTCTAAATTTGAACTACTTGTTATTGTCCATTATTACCTATAGGCAATAACAATAAGTTCTACGTTTAGCTTGTGTTCAATTCTACCAACATTTCCGATAAAATATACAAGCAACGGTTAACAATATCGAAATGCCTAAATTCTAGCCATTAAAGCTAAAAGCAGGGTAGTAATGTGAGTTTTCTGCGTCTACCCACATGTGGAACGGGGCCAAACAAAATGGCAGCCCGCCGATATTACCAAAATAACGTTTTAAACCTCTGGCTAACAGTTTCATAAGACATTTTAAGTAAATCGTCATTTACATACTTGTTGAAGATACGATGGCCTGTGCAATTACTTAGCTTTAGTTAAAATAACAATGAATTTAACTAAGCATGTTAGTTTAGTAACTTAACCTAACTTGGGTTAGGTTAAGTTACTAATACGCTTTATTAGACTTCGATACAGATAAAGGGGACTATTGAGAAGCCGCAATTAACTTAAACTAAACACAATTATCATATTCAAGCGGTACGCTGTATGTTGAAGATAACAACCCCTGTTCCCGAGTCCAACTAAGCTGTGATGCACAGCGCTCAAATAGTACCTGACCTCAATATGTACAACAACAAATGGTACCCTTACCTGTCATAATCACCCGTGGTACATCAGAGGCGTTGTGTGTACAATGATGGTGTGTAAATTTACAGTGTAAAATGTATAGTATAACTTGCCCGCTGACGTTGGTGAAGCTGGATCCGCTCACAGCCCGATGTCAATAGTCCACAGCCAACTCCTCGGCTTAAAATCACACCAGAATTGCACCAACGAACACTACACCTCCCGACACACCTTCTTGTTCATAATGTAATCCATGTACATCCCCCCGGATGAGCGCACCCAGCACGTAATTTTACCGAAACTTGTTCACCCACAATCCGACCCATACGGATTGTACTAAATTTACTTATTATATAGCAGATTACAAAATTAATTCCCAAAATAATAACCCAACATTACCCCCCCCCCCCCCTGACACTACCCGTGACAATTACAATCAATGAAATTACATCAGCTGTCATCGAAACTTAAAACTATTTTAAGCCATGGAATCCGGCCTTTTGAGACCAAACACTGTAAGTGCTACATGCGTGTGCTTCTGTGGTCAGCCTCGGAACCATTGCTTAAGACAGTATAATTTAAAATTTACTGCGAATCTTATACCTCTGTGTTCTTCGCTTTACTAAAGATGAGATCGGATTTCTGATCATTTTAATTTCTCAATTTTTATCTTTAAATTCAATAGGTATATGGGAAGAAAGTCAGTTTAACTTTTCTTGTCATTTAACTTGTAGACTGCTAGTCTAGACGTAGACAGATTAGTGGTAGCAGTAATGTGAGATTAATCCCAGTACAAATTAAAAAAGCACTTAGGTACATAAATATAAAACTGAAATCGGCTAGTTCTATTCGTTCAATTTATTTTATCCTATTACATCTTGTCCCTAGTGGTAGATCTGAAAAATAAATCTAGTGATTATGGCTATATGAAACTCAGATCGAGTTATAAAACCTAGGCTTACCCATGATGTGTACAATACACATAACAAACAATAATCTTGTGAAAATGGGATTCATGTTTATTATTATTCAATCACGCTCTTGAATGAACGACTTAGGTTAAATTTGGTACAGAGATCATATAATAGTCTGGAATGACACATAGGCGTTTTATTCCGAGAATAGGTTCCTATGGCTAGCGGGAAGGGGGTAGGACACGACGGTATTTCTGTCCAATTGAGCAGTCCGACTGGGAAAGTACCTCCGCCCTACATAAAACCGCGGCCATAATAACCTTGTGTTGTGTTCGCGACGGTGAGTAGGGTAGCCAGAGCTCGCTGTCAGTGGAAAGACCTAAGGCTTGTCCTGCTTTATCTTCTTTATTTGCTCTCTGTTCCAACAGGCTCGGCAACGCGAGTGTGATGCCCCTGGTGTTGCACACGTCTATAGGCCACGGTAACCACTTTCCATCCGGTGGGCCGTGTGCTTCTGCCTCCTAAGTGGTATAAAAACTAAATTATGCAAACGTAACCTTTCTTATCTTAGCTTTAAAGCGCCAATGACAAAGTGGAGAATGGATTTTGGATTTCGAACTACAAAATGGATTTGAAGTTCGAAATCCAAAATCCATTCTCCACTTTAACCTTCTCCACCATTCGGTTTATTTTGACTATGGGCGATGGCATTTAATCCCTTACCCAAAGATAAATGCCTACGCCAGAACCTCATCCATCAATCACCAGGTACACCGGCTTGCAGGTCTTAGCTTGGGCCTTCTACATCTTGATGGGCCTCATACCCCCATAATCAATATATGAGTATCCGTGTGGAGACGCAGAAAGAATACCAGTATCACCACCCCATCTCATCCAAAGGATCTCGTAAAAGGCGGCTAACGGAAAAATACGCAAACAACATCACTGCAAGAGACGAAAAACTTAAAATAATACTCTGTACCAACCCCTCTGGCCAGCGTGGAAAAGTAGGCCAAAACCAAAGACACTTTTATTAGTTTGGGATCTATATTTGTAAGTTTATACGAAACAAAAACTTTGAACATGATTTTTTACTTAATTTTTTGCCTGTGCTATTATTGTTGTTAGGTAAATAACATATTGAATTTATTTTCACTTGGCTACTACGAACATCGTTAAGCCATTCGCAATATTTATGAGCAACATGAGTTACTTGAAGCTAAGAGCTTTTCTACGTTCCTAATGGTGGAATTTCTCGAAATACCTATTTTAATGGAGCCATGAAAAATGTACTCCTCTGAATATCGAATCTTTAGAATACCAAAACACCTATACATTGAAACATATTTATTTATTGAACATCAAAATCAAAATTAATGCATTCATAAATTCATACGTACTTATTCAAGGTCGGCCTCTATGGCCCGTATACTAGAATATCATTCAGCTTTATTTCGATTTATCTGGGAAAAGATTGTATACACATATTGACAAATTTGACAGGTTGTCTGGCAGATTGTCTATACAATTTTTCGTCAGATTAATCGAGATTTAGCTGAGTGACATCCTAAAATATGGGCTTTAATCTATTATTGGATCCTTCACGAGAAAGCTCGTGAAGGGTCATCAAAATTGGGATTCTTAGGGGCCTACCAAGACCCACGGGGCCAAAGCAACCTCAGCTGGGAGCCGGCACACCTGCTGATAAATGAAGGAGGTTCTAAAGCAGGCTTTCCCCTCAAGGTTGAAAATGTATGAAGATGGTTCGACATTTGTTACTTAATGACACTCAAACAGCTAAACGAATCGGGCTGAAATTCCGTAATAGATAATTGCCCCTGAAATACGTTCCCATGGGTTGAAGAAACGAGTCCTAGGGTAGAAACTGCGAGAACGCAAACAGAAGGATACCCCTTAGCCTTAGAAAAAAGGATGCTGGGATAGACTATATGCTAAAGGCGGAGGATCAGACGTAGTGGCGCAATTTGGGAGATGCCTATATCGAACGCTTGGCTGTGGTGGGCTTATTGATTGATTGAGTTTAGGGAACAGAATTAAAATTTCACTTAGGTGAAGCAGTGGACAACTCCATTATTATTGTATATCTTTATTACAATAATATTACATGGCAAAGCCGTGTTGTAACAATAAATGTAACATAACTATATTTGTAATGTTAGTTGTATTTACAGAAGGAATACACAGACCTACTTTTACTAATGAAACCAGAATTCCAAATAAAAAGATTTACAATCTATGAGTATCAACTTTATAAATAGATTCGTCTAGGTATATATATATATATATATATATATATATTGCTAAGGTCAGACTTAAAATGTTATGTTCAATGTGATTGCAATCAGTTGAGTAGAACCAGAGATAAGAGATGTACGCGGGTGGAGCCACGGGCTGAAGGCTAGTACGAAATAAATGAAAACTAACACAGTAATCACTAAATATATCTATATAGTTTATATCTTTACAATCTAATATCAGAAATAATCTCACTTGTCAGTTTTCGTACTCTCCAAAACTCAGTACTCACCTATGTATTTGTCAGTAAAGATAATATATGTTAGATACATCAACCAAATTTTAATACTTGTATTTTCATAAAGAATACCTAGAAATTCCCTCAATTTTTCTACAAGACTCAGACTCCGGAAATAAGTATGCCAGCAGCATATTCTATTCGTTAAATGTCCTCACAACGAACAAAGTTGCTAACAAAAAAAAACCTCTGGAGAAAATTGTGTATTCGCACCAGGATTTCGCAATTACCTAATTCGAAATATAAGGGTATAAACACACGTTCTTATACGAATTACAGGCACCCACACAATGTGTATAGCATATTAATAGCCGTAGATTCATATTTTCTCACTTGTCTCTACTGTATATCTATTTTTAAATATATTTAATTTTTTCGTAGATGTATTTAAAAAGGTAATTTATAATATATATTTTAAAAATGAATAAAGGGAAATAATAATAAAAATGTATATTTTTATATTTATATGTGTATCTAAAACTGTAATTTATAAAATTTTAAATGTAAATAAAAAGGAATAAAAATAAATCATAAAATTAATTTATTTATGAAAATTGATTTACAAGTTTAAATGCAGAAAAACAAAAGAAATACAATTTGATTACAATAGCAGTTGTTTTATAATTCGAGGATATAGAAGGTACATAAAATTACAGAAACTGTTACCTAAACTAGGCTAAAGTCTGTATTTTAGAAAACAGTGATTGATATTTGTGTACAATAGAGATATATATTTCTATCTATCTCACATTTTTCCCTCAGAAGCAAGCAGAGACAAGTAAGTAAGGCAAGTAAGAGACCTTCCACACTTCACTCGATTTTACTACTGTCATTAAATCTTTTATACGAGCCTACCTTTCGAGTGCTTTATCTCTCCTCCATCTTATGATATTCATCTTTGCATAATGTATTTATTACAAATACGAGGTTTCTACTAATCAATCACTTTCATTAGTAATAAAATTTTAAATCATATCACAATGGTTGAAATTTAAATACCCATTGTACCCACTAATGAGTTAAGGTGTGGAGTTTGCACATATTGTATCTTTAAAAGCATTTAATATCGGAACATGATAAACAAACGCTTGCACCGAGGAAAACAACTGTATTAGCAAGATATTGTCGAGCTGATTTAGACGGTGTCCCGGACCGCAAGCGCTGTCAACAAATGAAATGGGCAAAGTGAATTAAATAATATGTGACAGATATCCGACTCCGCTTGAGAATTTACTGCTTTGTTTTGAAGAAGCTTTGTGTTGAGATTAGCAGCGATATAATGTATCAAATTAGGCGTGACATCTGAAAATTTATTGTTCAATAATGTTGGCGTATATTTGGTTTGAGTGTTTCCGTTGCCAACCCACGAAAGTGTACCCCTCCTGGGTACAACTTCGTGAATTGGGAACGCATGTATGGTACAGTCAACGTCAGATCAATCTTGATAAACAAAGTGCACAAAATTATCTTAATTCCTTGGTTTTACCAACTTCCTGTTGACGGATAGTTCTGATATTTGATACACACCTATATCAATCATCTATCAGTTACAACCAACAGGTGCAATCTTAGTTTAAAAATCATTTAGAGACTTTGTAGTCAATATATTTTTGTCGCTTACTATACAAGTGTGTTTATGTGTGATTAGTGATTACTGAGAGCCGAGGACGATAATTATCAATACACACGTGTAGCATACGATGTTTTTCAACATTCTTGTGAATAAAATAATCCTAAAATAGATATTTACCCTTGCAGTTTTAGGTAATAAACATTCCATAACGTTAATGGCTTCACATCAATCACATCATACATCAGACGTTGTACACCATAAATTATTTTCTTCATAACTTTTCTTGTAAACATTTTAATTAATAAATAACTATTATTTCAAAAGTGAAAACGAGTTGTAATTTTTTTTTCTTAAATGAGGTTACTTTTTACTTATTTTTATTCGTCGCGGACTAAATGAGGAAATTTAAAATTATTACAGATGAAACAAAAGGTATTAGTTAATTGAATGAAAGTTTTGTTTATTTATTACACACACACATACAAGCTGAAATTATCTATTTAAATACGAATTTACATTAAATGAACAAGTAATGAGTATATTATATTATTTGTACTATTAAATACAACCGTTTTTGCATCGTAACTTTTTTTTTAAGAGAAAACACCTGGAACCATAATTTTTTTTAAAGAATCCATAACACACTTGTGAATTATAACAATCAAAATCCCAGGGTTTGATTATAGGTGTCATTATGTGCCTAATTGCGGTGAAATTAGGCCCAGTTTAGGAGCAAGTGTGTTGAAAATTATATTATCTACGCCCGCTTAGTCGAAGTCCATCTCACTTGTTAGTCAGTGAGGACTTTAAACAACGGATGAGGAGGCACTGCCACAGGCTTTTTCTATCGAGGTTGGGTATTCAGACAGCAGTCGCTCTCATAAATATCAACAAATCAAAACCTATGGACCCAAGCCAAACTTACCTGTTTGACTGATGAGACTCTGATGTAGGTGTTTCTTTCAGAGCTAGGCATCAGTCGCTTAAATAAAAACAGTGTAAGCGGACCACGATACCAAAGTGGAAGTCTTGGATGCAACTGGGAAAACATCAGTGTTTTCCCAGTTGCATCCAAGACTTGATGATGATGTTGCATGTTTAAAACGTTAATGAAGCAAGGATTATATTACACATTTTATATAATGCATATCATTATGTAAATTGTATAATATAACGGCTGAAAATTGCTCAGTGAATATGTAAATAGCTTTAAATTTCGTATTATATATATTATATACTTTTGAACTGACTAGCATTCAGTCAATGTCACGTAGCTTATCACTACATAGTATAAAACAAAGTCGCTTTCTCTGTTATTATAACCCCTTTGTTTGCTTAAATCTTGAAAACTACGCAACGAATTTTGATGCGATTTTTTTATAGACAGAGTGATTCAAGAGGAAGGTTCATATGTTTAATACATGTATAATATAGTAAAGGGTGCAGCGGGAACGGGATCTGAGGCCACGCGGGCGGAAAAATATTTGTGGTACGAAGTTCGCCGGGTCAGCAGCTAGTATAAAATATAATATAATCTATTCTGTGACATACTAATATTGATGGACCGGCGGCTCGCAGATGACTCGCTTTGCCCGGGAATAAATCGTCAAAAATAGTGTAACCGATGGGACCACCTATCGGTTCCAATTGTTAATGTTATTGAAGCTTGAATGTTAAATTTCTCGTTACATGCCTCAAACATGAAAACAAAACACAAAATTAAAATATACACTCTAGTGATCATAAAAAAAAAAAAAAAAAAAAAAACACAAAATATATCATACATGTATTTCGCTTAGGGCAAATCCCTCATACCCAGGCAGCCATTCATCCCTTGTGTACAAATTTCAAGAACTCACAAATTATATTTGCAAATAGTCAATAAGTAAATAACTCAAAGTAACACAAAGCAATATAGTTCATTAAAACGTGAGAATAAAACTACAAACAGAGATCGTAACAGCTAATCACAAAAATTATCTCCACTTAAGATGAATGATATTTTTAAAGTGTGTTCATAAACCGCACATTCAGATCCAATTGGATAGAATGCGATGAAACTTTTCATTTGGTAGGTCTCCCGTTGTTGCTTCAATAAATTGAATACGAGCATTGCAATTGATACTCAAGGCTCTGAATAATAAAGAACATATTGAGTGATTGGATACCAACAGGAGTGGGTACATAGATTCTTTAACATGATAAAGTTTTTGAATCCATATCTTTGATGTGAATAATATATTTTTAAGAATAATCAAAACTATATTTCGGAATTCTTAACCAGCGCACGTGTATCCTTAGGAGCCGAGCAGTCAGAAAAAAATAGGGAAATAGGAACATAGTTTAGGCGATCTGCTGGATTAGAACCGAGAACGAGCAAAATCGTGATGCGTGGTAAGTGCATGAAAAAAAAAAGTATTTGTTATCATCCCTAGTTTGTGATATTTGCATTTATACCATAGATTTATACGCAATGAGCATAGTAATTAATAGTAATTAAGCACGGAGACGTGTAATCGCTGACTTTGTTGTAATAAACATAAATTTTAATTTAAAAAAAAATATTACAAGTTGCTTGAGGCAAAATGAAATTATGTAGGGTGAATTTCATTGTTTCCGAATGAGTAAACATTAAATAATATTTACATAAGATAATATAGTTTATTTTAAATTGTAATAAAAATTAAAAATAATTTATAATTTCATTAATTATTACTTATTTGAATGTGTATCGTATGTATAATCTGTATGCTGATTCAGTCTACATAGAAAGTCTTTGAAATTAATTCATGAACACAGTGTTGTAAACAATGAGAAACAAAACCTCGTCATAAAATGCCAATCATTGTCTAAATAACTTTATTATTGGTTAAAATCGCAATGAAAGTCATAATAAATCATAATGCGAACTTTTATCTTCAAAAACCGTTTCAATACACAACACGTACCTTTTGAATAGTCGCTAATTTGTAAAAACAAAAATGTCAAAGAATTGAATAACTTTGAAAAAAATCATTTGAATAAAGCATTTCTAAAAAAAGAATTATAGACCTCTTCACTTAATGGTCAGTTCTAGAATGTTTCAATGTGACGTTATCTAGGCGTTTGCGTTGAGGTGGATTTAGACCAAACGAACATAGAACTAGAGCTAGGAGAAAAGCATTCTGAGGGCATTCTTTCTTAATATTTTAGTGCAAAAGAAACCTTGTTTTCAAAGAAAGAACAACGAATGAACGTTCTGTCACTGTTTACACTAAAAGAATTTGACAGGGATTAGAATGAGCAGTTCGTTTGGTCGCAATCCACTAGGTACTTGCTTTTGAGGTATTTATACTATAGGTATCGACCAATTATACATAGGTACCTTCTTCAATAATATGAACAGTGTTTCCAATTAATCGGCTAGGCTAGAATTTCGCCTAATCCGACTTTCGAGATACTTGTTCGTTCTATTAAAGCTTTTTAAACTTTTTTAAAGAAACATTTCATTGTGATGGGTTTTGCGGTTCTGTCCACTGTAAGACGGTTAAAGAAAGACGTGTAAAAGATCTTGTGTAAAAAAGATTATGGATGTGAGAGGCAAGGTATTTAAGGATTAGGTATTCACTGTTTATTCTTGTGGGAATACAACGTGAATCTGTGTGTTAAATCCTTATAGTGATATGTTTTCAGTGAATATGCAAAACATATGATCCTCTTCATCCTAGCGTTAATCAATCAACTTGGAGTATGGGGTCCGCTTTTACCAGTCTAACGGCGGCTTTAGCTGAACTTCGATATTTTCCGTGAAGCGGCTACCATCTGACCTCCACAGCCAAAAGGCGATATCGAAGCATTGCAGTTAGACCAGCTGTAGGCTTATTGAGGGCTCCAACTACACGAAACGACTGCCATAGATGTTCGCATGGCAACCGGGACCGACAGCTTGACCCACCAGGCTATATTAATAAAAAAAGCAAACAAAACTATTGAAAATCGGTTAAGACGAACCTTTTAAACTAATCTTACACACATTTGTTCCACAAATCCGACATCAACGCATTTATAACAACATCCCAGAAAATTTATCGAACATACCTACATGAAAATTGTCAGCGAAAACTTCTTATTTAGTTATACGAACGCAAATTCCTCAAACTCCTCGACGATTTCGAAGAAAATAGGCAGGGGTGGCAACAAAGCGTTTTGTCAACGCAAAGTTATTAAATCAAGACGGAAATGAGTTGCGAAACGCGACAACTTTTTTCCACACATGTACCCTATTTGAAGGCTCGAGTTACACGAGTCGTGACGAGGGAATTTTGTAGAATAGGTCATCTGATAGGGTTGTGTTTTGAGGTTGGTATGATTAACATGTACTGTAGTGTGACATGTGATAACGTAGTTTTAGTTAGGGTTGACACAAATAAATTTCCTCATAATTGTTATTTTAGTAGCCAATTTAGTTTTTATTTTATACAACTGAGGTAGCAGATAAGAACACGGCCCACGTGATTGTAAGTGGTTGCCATGGACACTCGTGCTGCCAACCCTGTAAACACAGAGAGTTACCGTGCCGACAGTGTAAAAGACAAAGCAGAAATAGCCTTTGGTCTTCCCACTGACAGCATGAAACTTCTCCAGTGAGTTCTCGTTCCTCCTGGAATAAGAGTAGCCTTTATTAACATAGGGGCTACTTCTTATCCCGGTATTAACTTTCAGAGTATAATCTATCCCTGTATCAAACAGCCAAATCCGTACAGCCGTCAGAGCGTGATTGAATCACAAACATCCAAACATACACACATGCAAACATATTCCCAAAACTTTCATATTTATAACATTAGTAGTATTGCTAACTTTTAAGTTCAAAAAAATCATATTATTCATATTATGCCAAATTGATGACGAAAGTTATATATTTGATTTATATTATTTGAGTTTGGGGGATATGTATCCATATTATGTATTTCGTGGTTTAAATAACTTTATTATAGTTATGCCACTGAAGCCTGGGTTCGCACAAATGATATTTGTTTGATGTTTGTCTTTATTTATTAATAGCTGACCCGGCGAACTTCGTACCGCCAATATTTTTCCCGCTGCACCCTCTTCTATATTAAACATGTATTATACATATAAATCTTCCTCTTAAATCACTCTATCTATTAAAAACCGCATCAAAATCCGTTGCGTAGTTTTAAAGATTTAAGCATAAATAGCTTGTATATAATATAGGGACAGCGTAGGCGACTTTGTTTAATACTACATTATGTAGTGATATTTGCAGCTAGTTTACTATTAAAGTTATTATTTGAAGTTGATATGAACTAGACCCCATTCATTTATCGGTTAAGTTGGTAAGTTATTTGAATAGCAAGTCATATGAAAGTGAAAGGTCTAAAGGGGGTTGCATCAAAATCAGTCCAGTTTGAGTTCACAATAACAACATGCAAATTTTTAAGAGCGTTTTTACATTCATCCGATGTACGATATCCGATATCAGTGTCGGACGCCGATAGCCGACAACATGTGCTGTTTTCACATTTACATATTTGACTTCCTGCGAAATCGGATGTCGGATATCGGATGAGTGTGAAAACGCTCTAGCTCGTGATGATTTTTCATTCGAGTCTTTTCCATTCGGATCAATGGATAGAGATATTGAGGCGTGTATATAAACTAACCTATTAAATATATATTATTATATACTACTTACTGGCTTGCAATTTTCTAAACAATAAATTCATTTTTTTTCCTAAATAAAAGGAGGTAGGAGATGACGGTATTTCTGACCAATTGAGCAGTCTGACTGGGGAAGTACCTCCGCTCTACAGAATACCGCGGCCATAATAACCTCGTGTTGTGTTCACGGCGGTGAGTAGGGTAGCCAGAGCTCACTGGGTAGTTTTTGTGCCGTCAGTGGGAAGACCAAAGGCTATTATTCCTGCTTTGTCTTCTGTACTGACGGCGCAGAAAATCTCTGTATTTACAGGGTCGGCAGCACGATTGTGACTCCCCTGGTGTTGCACACATCCATAGACCACGGTAACCACTTTCCATCTGGTGGGCCGTGTGCTTGAATACCAACTCAGTTGTATAAATAAAAATAGTTGCTTTATATTTATAGTTTCATAAGAATAAAATTCAGAACAGGATTTTATTTCCTATTTGCTGTTGGCCGCGGCTTCGCCTGTGTAATATACATCAGTATTTCATACAAGTGGAGATATTTTCGTGATACATAAGAACCTATTTCCGAGATAAAAATGCCGAGATTCGAACCCAGAAGCTCTCTATCACAAAGCCAATGAGCAACAATAAGCTACTGACGCTTTGTTTCGAAATTTCGGTCACTAATATTCAATTATAGATTAAAAAAAAGATAACAAACATAACAACATAACAGTCAATTCATGCTGAGAAAAGCATCATTCCTTTATTTTCAACTTAAAATAAATTCTGAAAATAATAGTCACATAAATTCTAAAACAGTAAAACCAACTAGGTAAAACAACTCTATTTAAACAAAAACAGCGAGTGTTCCGTTAACCAGCGTCAACTTAAGTCGCTTCTCACCTACTCTAATTAATTAGACTAAGTTAGTTACATACATTCCGCTAGTGTAGACCTACATCAAACCGAATGATATAAACTAGGTAAGCTAGCACTCAGCCGCTACAGTTTGGATCTTATTATTAACCTTTCTGTACTCATATAAAGAACTACACAGATAATACTAAGTATTTACCCATACAGTTATGAGTTATAGTTGAACTTTGACCAATAGGCGAATACTGTTGACAATTGCGGTGTTCGATTTCTAAAATTTAAATTTATCCTATTCTGTCATTGTCAAACATATTGCTTGTTAAATGAACGTTTTTTATTGTTAAATTGAATCTATTGATATCTAACGTTACAAAAGATAATATTTCTGTTTTTCCATTCATTCTCAAACTATTTATTATATAATATGATCACTTGCAACAGCAGAAATGTCCAATCGAAATAGCATAATAGAAAGAATTGGCCCAGTATATTACTACTGAAGAAAATTAGATGAAGAGGTAATATTCGATTCGGTCCAAGAGCACACCAACCTAAATTGTGTAGTTAGACAGGCTACAGCGACAAAGCTATGGATTCAATACGACATTCTAAATAAAGAGCTTTTCGCACAAGGAGAAAACAACAAACGAATCTTACAGTAAATTCACAGCGTTACAATCTGGCAGAGACAAATTAACTTTTCAACTTAGCTCAGTGTTACAACCACACGGTAACATTTACTTCTTAAATCGTTTCTAACATCGTAGAAGGTTGTGCCAGTAAGAGAAAGACAGAAAAGACATAAAGAGAATTTTAGTTTGAATTTTGTTAAGAAAGACTACGGTTACGTACTCCTAAGATTGTCGGTTCGTATCAAACCGTATACTATAATACTACATTGACGTAGGTACGTAAGGTATTTAGCTAAATTGTAGATCTCTAGTATGAAACATCAGACCACACGAAAGACGAACGAAAAACATCGTAGCGTTAAGCCATGTGACTTCATAATGTGAAGTCACTTCGGTTTTCTTCTGGTAGGGTGCCCGAAACATTAATCGGCAATTGCGGATGTTTCATGATAGGTTTTACAGGTTACTTAGAAAGTTTTACGACTGATAGTTTTTGTCCATGGAAAACTGGCTGGTGTTAATCAATATTGTTATTATAAAAGATATGATTATGTAAATAATACATAAAATATAACATTCTTGAACTTTACACCAGATTGTTTACACATACATTGTGAGTGAAATACTCTTAACTACAACTAAACCATATTGGTGCGATCATGTGCGATGATTTTCTACTATTGCGATTGCAAAGATTGGAATGGTAAAGTTTGAACGAAACATTTAAATGTAATTTGTAAATACGGCAAATTAACCTCAATTACAGCCTAATTTCAACACACTGGCCGCTCAATACAAAATAACATAATATCTTTATTTGAATAATGATGAATAATGTGAATATGGCATTAGCAGGCGTTAAGTTTTACATACATTATTCAAGCATTACTGGTGCGTAAATTATGGTTCAATATTAGCAAATAAAATAGCTTCCAATTTAACAACAAATGTTTACAATTAGCATAGGGCTATTTAAAATTATAATTTGACGCTAATATCAACTAATATTTGTAATTTTACTAAACGCGGTTATCATTCTAATAGCAATTTCCCATTTGCGGACAAACTTTTTACTTTCAGCCCGAGGTCGGTCCCTCTAGACAAGTGGGCTGACGTTTGGTAGAATAGAATGACAAATGTATGGGATTTGACGTTTATGACATGCGTTAACGTCTTATCTAGAAAGGCAGCTGTTTTTTATCAGTGTTTCCGGAAGTGACTGCGGTCTGATCTCCCGATCCTGAAAAGAACATCGGCGCCAGAGTATTGTACGTTGTTTAGCAGGTGAGTGGGCATCCAACCCGCGTAGGTACTCTGACTGTAGGTACTGTACACGGGTTACAAGGAAAACGCAAGCTCGCATTTTTCTACTAAATTCTCTGTTTTTTAATTATCCTTTCGTTTGCGAACCATTTACAAGAGATATGAATCCAATTTATCTTTCACAGAATAACCAAACAGCAAAAATAAGTCGTTTATTTTTTTTTGTATCAAGACCAGGAAAACTGTGGTCAAGTCAATTCGAGCAGAGGGTTAAAAGGTTGAAAGGGTAAAATACAACTGAAATTCTTAGAAATAAGCACATCTTAAAAAATAACCAAAACGGGGCATTATTCTGCTGGAAAACAAGTTTAAACTAGTTTAAACGCATACATAACGTGAGTGAACGTGGAGGGAATGGGGTGACTATCAATTAGTTAACATAAATAACATGAAAGATAGAATGTGTATGAAAATGTGTATGAAGCCAACTTAAATGTATCGACTAATATGAAGGTGTGCAGTTACTCAACAGTTCGTCAATCCGTGCCCTTAACATGAAAAACTATCGTTTACGTCCGGGAAATCCCCACGGAGACATAACCCCCCCCCTCCAGCTCCGGAGGGGGGGGGTTATGTCGGACTCGAACCGACTAAACCGCACGCCGTCTGTGGGTCGATGTGTTAGGCCGAAGGGGAGGTTGTCTCGCGACATATCCCTCGCACTCCGGCTGACCTAGGGCCATTCCTATCGGGCTGGCCCTCCTCGGGGCTATCGTAATCGTATCGTAAACGTACCAAGCGAACGAAGCATTGTGATTGTGAACCTATGTGTGTGAATTCTACCAATGGCAATGCTCCTTTGTCTCGATACGCTGACGATAGTTGAGGTAAGGGTACTCAATAAGACTGAATAATGGGCTGGATACATTTGCATCGTCCTCAGAAAAAAGCCTTTAGAAATAGGTTTTACGTAAAATTACCGCTTTTTACCAGTCTAAGTGCGGATTTGGCTAAACTTCAATATTTTCCGTGAAGCGACTGCCATCTGACCTCCACAATCCAAAGGCGATATCGAAGCATTGCAGCCAGACCAGTTGTTGGATTTTTGAGGGCTCCAACTACATGCAACGACTGCCATAGATGTTTGTATGACAACCGGAACCGAAGGCTTAACGTGCTCTCCAAGGCACGACCAGACCAATGCAAATACCCATATTCATGCATACAAATATTTGCACTGAGCGGGGATCGAACCCGCGCCTCCTACGCAGCCCGCTACGCCACGGAGGCTGTCAACAACAGTCTAACTGGAAATATTAAATGTATAATATTTTGACGAACTCTTAGAAAATAATTATCACCAGTTCATTGATTTTATTCGTTAACCTTTTACGAACATATTACTGTGAAACTTTTTTGTATTTCAATAACACACGTACTTGTATTTTAATTCTGAATATCTAGCCAAAATAAAAACACTGACAAAGAAGCTACGTGTTTTATTTACACAATTGTTAGGCATTATTTCTGCCAGTGTGAGAAATCAAATAATCTATAGACACATAAAACGCCGATCAGAGGCTCACAGACCGATATTTTTGACTAAAAGAGAATATATTTTTTTATTTTATGAGGAATGAATATATCCATTTCTAGTTTGGATACCATTTATTTAGAATAAAGATCTGCTTACGATCGCATCGCGAGGTCAAAATGTTTTCGCTAAACATTCTGAGCGAGGAAAGACGCTATCAAAAACTAGTAATAATATAAATCCAAGTCCATGGTGCCAGCGAAAAGCGGTTATAATGATAGTATGGTACGAGGGTCAAACTGAAAGTTCTTAGAACTGGCCACTTATAAACAATATTAAAAAAAAATCTAAAATTTGAAAATAGAACTCTTTGCCAATATTACTGAGTATATATTTCATTCATTTGTCATTTGTTTTACGATTTGGCGGCAAATTGAAATCGTGCAATGATTTTTTATGACTTTCGATGTCATTTAAGTCAACAAGAAAGTTATGATAGACTACGATTGGCCTTTCACGATGAAGCCCCATCTCGTGCGACTGTTTACAACTGGTTTAATGAGTTTAAACGTGGTCGCACTAATCTCACTGATGATTTACGTGAGGGACGGCCTTCTACGGCGACGACTGAAGATAACATCTGTGTTGTGCGGCGTATGATAGAGATTGACAAAAGAGTGACCTATCAGCAGATTCGGACAAGCTTAGGCATCGGTATGAGTCAAGTGCACAAAATCCTCCACGAACATTTAGCGGTCAGGAAGCTTTGCGCCCGGTGGATACCTCATAATTTTACTGAGGCTCAAAAACTCCATCGTGTGGATTGGTGCCGTAAAATGATTGAAAGATTTAACGGAGGTGACTCAAATGCTGTGTTCGACATACTAACAGGTGACTAAAGCTGGATTTACTGTTATGATCCTGAAACCAAAAGACAATCTGCTCAGTGGGTGTTTCCTTTCGAGGTGTTGCCAACTAAAGTGAAGAGAGATCGAAGTGCGGGAAGTGTCAAACTTGAACATAGTAAAATTAAATACAGGAATTTTTAGATGTCAAATTCAAGCTAAATAAATTAAATTAAATACAGAGTTAAATTAGATGTCAAATTCAAACAAAATAAATTATTAAATACAAAAATAGATTAAATGTCAAATTTAAACAAAATAAATTATTAAATACAGAAATAATGAAATGTCAAACGATTGGATGTCAATTTACAATGTTATATTATTAAATGCTCATAAATAATGCTAGAATGTCAATTTGTACTAATTCAATACATATATTAATTGTCATAATTGTATTCCCTTATCTTCTAAATAATCTCTGATTGAGTAGTAGCATTTACCAATTAAATATAGTCTTAGATTATTTGTGAAGAGTGTCATGCTTTCTTGTAATTTAATGTGGTTTGGGAGTTTGTTAAATATTCTAGCTGCCATATAATACGGACTTTGATTTAGCATTTTTATCCTCGAAGGCGGTAGGTGTAATCTCTTTTTGTGCCGGGCATTTCACTCGATCCACCCCAACTCATTGAAGAACGCCAACAGGCTCTTCACACTGCTGGTGATCTCCCGGAGCGTACCTGTATTATTAAAGTACTTAGCCCTGTATGTGGCGGTTGCAGGACGGTGTAGGAGCACATTTGCCGCTGTTTCCTCCTCTCTCATGCAGGCTCTGCAGAGAGGGCTGTCGGTGATTTCTAAAATAAAAAGGTGTTTATTGAAGGAGCTGTGCCCCGTGATGGCAGCTCTAGCCGTGCGTAGTTGTTGTTTTGACAGTTGTCGAACACGCCGGGTCACTCTATGTTCAAGCACAGGGAGTGCTTCCCTGGCCTGCCTGCATCCTTCCAGGTTTGTCCAGTATCTGTTGTGTTGATCTATCGTTCGTTTGTTTACGATGTTTCGTAGGTATGCAAAGGGATCGGTATTATGGGCTCAGGTCCCATTGCGACCATGTCAGATCCTCTCCTAGCAAGCTCGTCCGCTGTGTCATGGCCGCGCGAGCCGCTGTGGCCCTTGATCCATTGCAGGATTATGTTATTGGTGTTGCCTGTTTGGTTTAATTTAAGATGGCACTCCAATATCAGGCCCGAGTTTATAGTGTGGCTGTATAAGGTTTTTTTTTGCCATGCCGTCCGACAATATACGTATAGAGTGGCCTTCCACTCTCCTGGCATTTACTGATGAAGCCGCCAGGGTTATCACCATGCATTCTGCTTGGAATACTGTGTTGTGGGTCCCCAGCGGTTTCGAGTGGTGATGATTTCTGAGAAGATGCCGGCTCCCGTGCCTTTATCCGTTTTTGATCCATCTGTGAAGATACGCATTTCTGCTGGGCATAGTGCCTCGCAGCGATGGTCTTCATGGAGCTGGATTTTGTATTTCTTTTCGAATAAATGCTGTTTCGGTACACGATCATTTATTGCTCCTATGATAGGCAGCTCAGCTGTGAGATCTGTGAGCAGTGAAGTATGTCGTGTATTCCTGTCGCTCCATAGGTTTAGTGCCTTTAGGCATATAACCGCAGCTGTTGCTTCTTGGAGGATAAACAGATCCAATGGTGGGAGTCCGAGCAATTGATAGTTTATCTACAATTTTTCTGTGTTGTTGTTGCCGTATGATGTCGGTAGATTAGTGGTTGAAACATCGGCCTTACAATCGAGCGGTTTTGGTTTCAAATTCTGGCCATAACAATACTGATGTGAAACCACTCCTAACTCAATAAACCATAGATTAGCTAGTGGATTTATGGAGAATATATAATTAAATTAAGAATATATATTCTGCAGTATATAGTTCGCGAAATCCTGCACGTGTCTATAAAATCATAGATAAAGAAAGCGGCCCCAAAAGCGAACGCGGTAAAAGATTCCTGCTAATGAGTTGACGAAAATCAAAATATTTTGCTCGGAAATGGAAATAGCACAGAATGATCTCTAAGTCTATGATTAAGTTCCCATTAGCAACCCCGGTAATGTAATCACGATAACGTATCAAGATCATTAAAGGGAAGGAAATTATGTTCCTTCAACGTCCATCCACATCTCTATCGAGTAATTATCAAAATGGGTTGCATAATTTATTTAGCCGAAATTTCTAGGAGAAAGTTTCTGAGAAATTGAAAATCTAGTGATCGAAATTCAGGAGGCTAAATGATAAAGTAATGTTGTTGATAATAATAATAGGTCGATACATATGAAATTGCCATTTTATTAAAGAAATTGGAGGAAACCCAATTTGCAGTACTAACATTTTTCCTTTTTTTTAGGAATGCCAAATCCATACATACATACATAAGGTCACGCCTTTGCCAAATCCAAATTTTATAAAGAAAGAATTTTGTGTGAATGAGACAACATTAAGCTAACAACAACTTTTATTACATTTTTGAAAAGTGACAGCTGTAAAAAACTAATACGAAATGTATCATCAAAATGATGCATTTAGACAGTACTGTTTTTGAAGATCGAATTTAATTTATCAAGATTTGAAATATATTGAAATCAACTTTGAAACAATGTATTGGAATAATGGAAACAGCTATTAAATTACAGGAATAACGAACTCATGAATCTGTAAGAAAATTTCGACAATTTCATATGTAACGACCTAATAATTCAAAATTTAGACTATAAATACCTAACCATTATGGCTGATGATTTTCAAATGCCCGATATCACAAACATAATTTTCGACTAAAAGTTTGGATTAAATAGGTCCATTCGTTGAGGAGCTTTGTTGTCACGTAGGCGCACACTACCTACCTTAAACTTATTATACTCCTCTTTTTATGGCGGGGTTTACTCCTATTGGTCTAAAAGAACTATAATGAAAGAATCTCTCCCCAACTCATTAACATCATCGCTCAAGAATATCTCTGCAGTTTATACCCTTACTTAAAAAGTATATATAAACACGATGATTCACATAAAGATCGTCTTAATGATTAGACAGGTAAAGGAAGGCAGCGTGTAGACAGATCATTCAAGAGTCTCGATGCTGCGGTACAAAGATGAATTTGATCACATAATTATAAGTTAGTAATTATAAGTTAGTAACTTACCACCTCGGCTTCGCCCGTGGCATACTTCAACCCCGTAGCACCCCTAATTCATTATGCATCCTTTTCCTTCGCGAAACCTCTCCCCTATCACTTGAACTTTATGATAAGATAAGAACTGAAGATTAATAGAAAAGTGTGGATGTTAGATATTTTCAAGAAAAAAAAAATTCTCTGAAAAAAATTGACTTATCAGTTGAAAAGTAACCTGTCTTTTGTGTAACTGACGTTACGTTCAATCTCATCTTAGCGTGATTTATCCTGATGATCAGAATCATTTGACAATAGTGTTCCATTTAAATCAGAAGTATATAAAGATATCGCTTCTTCAATCGCCTTTTCTAACAACTTAAACCACAGAATAAAGAAACATTCTAGAGGCGTCAAAGAAAAATCGTAACAATTTATTTGCCGGGGTCGCCTTTGAATAGAGAGAATTTTCGCTGTCCCTCCATTACGAGCCTTTTCACTCACAATGCTGTATTACATAATCTTCATCATTAATTTGTTTCATTTTAAAATTCGAGTGTAAACTCGGGACTAACTTTGAATTCGGGAACTTTGTGGTGTAATCAAAGTTGAAGAGTCTTTTACTGGCCATTGGTAGAAGTCGTTCAAGTCATAAGGACGATGATATAATTCGTAAACTAGGTAAATACTTCAAAGAAATGTTAAGTAAATTGTTTTAATGAACTTTACTGTTTGGTTTTTTAAAACGTTTTGCTTCTGCGGCCACATGATGTGAATTAGCGTTAATTTGCGTATGGGCAGTCGAAGTTCAGCCACACAGGCAGTTAGCCTAGATAAAGCGGACCGCGAAGGTGAAAGCTTTGAAGGCAACCAGGACTAACGCTAGGATGAAAAAGAAGATCTATGCGTAGATCTTTCTTCTAATAGGTTTCTTCTCGGTCATTATGATGTGACTTGGATTTCGTTTTGATGATTTCTGGTATTTTCTTTCGATTTTAATGTTTTTTTTTTTGTTAATAAAGGATTCTGAGGTTTTATCTAAATAATACCTTATATGTATAACTAAAGTTCATTTCAATACTATCAATAAAACTGTACGTTTATCTTGTGACATATAGCCAGAATATAGCATAAAACCAGCGTTGTACCAGATTTCTATCATACTTTACTAACACATGGCTGTTATCTTTTTATCAATAGCGTGACAGAGGTAAAATAAATATTATGCCACCCTTCTATCTGACGACTGACTCAACTAACATTTTGAATGTTAAACGCACCATTTGACATGTACGATGACAAAATGGTAAAATAAAACGAAATGACGTCAGCGTTTCCTACTTTGTGATAATATTTTATTGATGAACGAATGTTGTTATGTCCGAGTTGTTACGAACGAGTCCGAGCTGTGATTAAAAAAATATTGAGTCATAACTGTCTTGATAAAGTCACGATTCCAATAATGTAGTCTGACAAATCGATAAACATTTACTTATTGTGTGTTCAAGACCAACATTCATAGCTCCATAAAATCAAACTATTATTGTATACTAGCCAGTTGCCCATGAGTCCCGAACGCGTGATTAGGCTAAAATTTTCCTCACAGGTATACGACATTGATTACTTCTGTTCCATAAATTTCAATACAGCCTCTTCTAGTAAATAAAATTCTTTGCACAATGAGTCAATTAAATAAAAATGTGTACGAATAAAAATTATTCCCTAAAGTTCCTATGCGCAAAACTTGCGAACGAATTGGCCCATTTGGATAATTATTTTTCGTTGTGTTTATACTATCGGGACTGAGGATTGGAAACAAGCCTTCCCTGAGAGAGGCGCTTCCGTCTTGGATAGGTAAGGCCCAAAAAATAGTCCAACAATCTGGTACTTTATCTATTACAATTAGGGAATCCAATCCCGCATCAAAATCGCGATCCCGCAAGCCTGCGGGATTAAGATCATCAATCCCGCGGATCCCGCGGGATTTGCGGGATTGATTTTATTTATTACTAGCAGACCCACCTCGGCTACGACCGTCGCATACTTCAACCCCGTAACACCCCTAAGCCATTATGCATCACTCAATTGGTTTGCCTTACCGGAACCTCTACACTTACACTTGAATTTTATGATAAGGTATTTAAGTTCAAATTGACTTTTAAGTATTATTACGACTCGTTTGTGTTTGAATTTTACTATTTCAAGCATTTGTTTTTAATTTTCTCTACGTTAGAACCATCTTCATACTGCAATGAATATTCTAGAAAAAAATTAGCGAAATCGGTTCAGCTGTTCTCGAGATTTGCGCTTAGCAACACATTCTGCGATTCATTTTTATATTACCTATAGATTTTTTTTGTTTCATGTAATTAAAAGAAAGAAAATAAACACAAATCAAGTTCAAATTCATGTTATACTTTGTTCGCAAGTGGGTGTGAAGGCCTTTAGTAGAGTGAGCAGAGATTTTTATAATAGCAGGACATAACGTACATTTAGCGGTTGATCCATTTTCTGCTCTTAAAAATGTTTCCATACTTCACTCGAGCTTTTGATAACTTTTCGATTTTTCACTTTGATAACTTGATAATAAAAAATAATAGTCTTGTCGTACGTTACGTAACCGTTTCACATCACAAGTAAGACGCAAATGACGCAATAACATTCTTTGACACTTGACCGCGTGCAAAGGTATTTCCCCGTGCGCCGTAGGGGAATCCCCAATCATAGAGTACTGGAACTGACATTGATTACGTTCCGTTCCAATAATAGTTCTGATCATCGTCTGAGCCTATTTTTCTTACTTTTTTTCAATCCCGCAAACGTGCGGGATCCCGCATGAGTAATCCCACATTTATGATCCCGCAAAAAAGGTGCGGGATCTCGCATTAGCAGGATCCCGTGTTTGCGGGATTGTATTCCCTAATTACAATATACACGTACATAAAAATCTTCAATATTTTTACAAATTCATAATCCTAAATCTCAACTAATAATTTAGCTAACTATATCAATAGGTAATTAATTTCAGCTAACAAACTGGGGGTTCAAGTTGTCGCACCCACGTCAAGTGTAAACGAGATGTGTTTGGACGTTAATCGGAGGGTGCATGCCAATAACAGTGTAACCTTCGCTAAGTAATTATGGTTTTGCGGTTCGAGGTACGCGGTGTGTGTGCGTGCGTGTGTGCGTGTGTGTGTGTGTGTGTGTGTGTGTGTGTGTGTATGTATGTATGTCTGTGTATGTGCGTTTGTTTCATAAACATATTCAAATTGGTGGTCAAAGGGGTTATATGATTATTTGTCTTCATTTTCTTGTGCAAAATCGGAGTGGGTCAACCAGTTAACTTCATTTAAATCTCAAATAAAACACATAATCCAATTAAAATTCAATTTCTTCATAAATTCAATTTGAAGTACAAGAAGCCGTCATTTACACTTTCTTCACAACATTGTTCTGATAGTGATGGTGTTGATCAATCAAGTGCGAAAAGTATAACAAGGGGCTTACCACGTAACTCGCCATAGTGTTCACGACAGTTGTCAGATTCGAGCATGATTGGAATTTTCTTGAATAAATAATGGCTGAGTTTGGATTACTTACTTTGGTCAAGGCTTGAGTTTAGTTTCATCATCATCATCAGGCTATATTAGTCCACTGCTGGACATAGCCCTCCCCCAATGAGCGCCATAGCGCCCTGTCTTCAGCTTGCCGCATCCAGCATCTGCCTGTAGTCTTTCTTAGATCGTCATCCCACCTGGTCGGAGGGCGTCCTACACTACGCTTGCCGAGTCGCGGTCTCCGCTCAGGAACACGTTTACCGCAACTATTGACGGTTCTTCGTGAGATATGGCCAGCCCACTGCCACTTCAGTTTACTGATTCTTTGAGCTATGTCGTTAACTTTGGTTCTCTGTCGGATGTATTCGTTACGGATTCTATCCTTCAGAGAAACTCCGAGCATAGCTCTCTCCATAGCTCGCTAAGCGACTTTGAACTGATGGACCAACCCTGCCGTGAGTGTCCATGTCTCGGCTCCATTGGTCATGACGGGTAGGACGCACTGATTGAAAACTTTCGTTTTCAAGCATTGCGGTATGGATGACGAGAAGGCTCGGCGTAGTTTCCCAAACGCTGCCCAGCCCAGCTGGATCCTCCTCTTGGCCTCCCTCTCGAAATAGTTTTTACCTAACTGCAGAACCTGCCCGAGGTAAGTGTACTCAGAAACGATTTCGAGAGGGTGACCATGTACGACGACCGGTATCGGATCAATGTGGCCATTGATCATGACTTTGGTTTTGTCCAAATTCATGCCAAGAGCGATACGTCGCGAGGCTGAAGCTAGTCCGCCCAGCATCTGGTTCAGCTCCTCTAGCGACTCCGCCATTAAGACTATGTCATCTGCGAATCGTAGATGTGAGATGTAGTCGCCGTTTATGTTAATGCCCTTTCCTTTCCAGTCGAGCGTCTTAAACATATCCTCCAACGCGCTGGTGAACAGTTTCGGGGATATAGCATCCCCCTGTCTCACTCCTCTGCGCAATTGGATTGGTTTAGACTGCTGGTCCTGTACTTGGACACTCATGGTGGCGGCTTCGTACAGACATCTCAGCACCTCAATATAACGATAGTCTACTTGGTATCGCTGTAAGGATTCCAGAACAGCCCAGGTTTCGACAGAGTCAAAGGCCTTTTCATAGTCCACAAAGGCCAGACACAGGGGCTGATTATACTCTTCGGACTTCTGTATAATCTGCCTAACTGTGTGAATATGGTCTATGGTGCCATATCCTCCGCGAAACCCGGCCTGTTCTGTTCTGGAACTCGTCGAGTGTCCTGGCGAGACGATTCGTGACCACTCGTGAGAACAGCTTATAGACATGGCTCAGTAGCGAGATGTGGTCTGTAATTCTTAAGAAGGGTTTAATCACCCTTCTTGAAAAAGAGCACCACCAAACTCCTGCTCCACGCCTTTGGAGTTCTCCCACTGTGAAGGACGGCGTTGAAGAGGTTCTGTAGTTCCTGTATAACAGGGGCTCCTCCAGCTTTCAAAAGCTCTGATATTATTCCGTCCTCACCGGGGGCTTTTCCATTTTTAAGCTGCCTCAGAGCTGACACGATCTCGTCTTGACTGATGTCAGGCAGTTCGTCGGTAGTTTATAAACCAGCATATTGTCTTTATTGATTAATTTACAACAAAGACGACTGCAACGTCTTCACCTTGAAAACTAAATGTTGCATTGAATGTAGGAGACACGACACTCGCAACTTCTATAATCAGTATTCCCAGTGCTGACACGAGAATCGTATCATTAGCTGGCGAACTGTTTAATAGCTCGAACTTTCTGTCATCAGTACATTGTGGGTTGCCAGGGTCTTTAGTGAAGGAAATCTTATATACAGACGTTCTATATCCTTATTATCTAGATTTACCACCAGAGAAATCCATTCTCGGAAATAATTTTCAACACTTGCATTTCCTGCAGTTACAGCAACCAGATAAGTAACGGAGATGATTATTTTCCACATGAAGATACACAGTGTGAATGCTCCAACCAACTTCTTCATGAAATGTGATTTGTTCTTATTAATTTGCGGTATTTATACATCTTGGCGCGAATTAGGAGAGGCCAATGTCCAGCAGTGGACTCGGCGGGCTAATTAATTGATTGATTCATTGATATATCTTCAAAGTTATAGCGACCTAACCTTTGCAAGATTTTATTATTAAACAGATACTTATCTGTATTAAACAAAGACGGATTATATAAACTGATTCTCTTAGAGATACGCTGCGATTAGAAATAGGTACCTACATATAATGAATTACAGAAAACGAAGTCACAGTTCTATACATAAAGTTACAGGACCATTTAATATGTTATATTTATTACTATATGAAGCTATTTTCATGTCTTTTTGAATTCTGGGAGGGATATATTTGTACGATTCACTCTCAGTGTATAATATGTCGCATCCAACTAGTTCTATCAGCCATTGAATTAACAGCCTAGCCTCTTTGCTAAACAGCGCCTATCTACTAGCGACCGCAATGATTTTGATTTTTGACCTAGTTTCATTGCTTGTCTAGCCTAGTCCACTCCCGTATTAGCCTTCTAACCTAACCTATCCAAGTCGGATTGTGCTGCTTTTTAGGGTTCCGTATCAAAATGACATAAAACGGAACCCTTCGAGTCGTTATGTCTGTTAGTCTGTCCGTCCGTATGTCACAACGACAAACTTGGTAAGTAGATGTATTCTGTGAACCGCATTAAGATTTTCACACAAAACTAGAAAAAAAAACAATAAATTTTGGGGGTCCCCCCCACCCCATACTTAGAGCTGACACTCAAAAAATTACGTTCATATAACCTATACTTGTGGGGTTTCTATGAATAGGTCTTCGAAAATGTTTTTTTTTTTCTAAAGTGTGTAGTTTGCGCGAGAGGCACTTCCAAAGAGGTAAAAAGTGTCCCTGTCACTTCTAAAAAAAGAGAATGATAAAATTAAAAGAATATACTATTTACATGTACAGTAACCATGTAAACTTCCAAAGAAAATTTGTTTGAAAGAGATCTAATAAGTAATTTTGTGAAGTGAAAACTTCTTTAGCGGCGTTGGATGGGTAAAAAATATTAAACTTGCGTCAGGATCGCTTGACCTTTGAACCGTAACCGAAAGATTGTTTATTTTGTCAAGTACGATATGAAGCTTAGTAGCTAAGCCGTAAACGCTTCGACTGTGAGTCCTTATGGTTTCAGATATTACCGGGTTCGAACCTGGGCTTTTGACACTTTTGTGATATTTTTTTCTTTTTGTGATTATTTTTTCTTTTTAAAATTCATTAATTTCTTTTGACAGAAAATTAGTGATAGGTTCTATGATTGGCGCTATATTATAGGTATGGTATAGTATGGTATGTTCTTTTTATCTTTTTCTCTGTATATAACGAAGAAAGAAAGAATAAGTTTGCCGGCACTCCCGGAGTGCAACCCGTCTTTTGTTTTTTTTTTTGTGATACGTCATATCTCGTAACCTTACACGAGCTTTTATATTATGTTACTTGCTACTACGGAACCCTTAGTGGGCGAGGGCGACTCGATCTTGGCCGCTTTTTTTCCCAATAAACCTATCACTAAATTTCTGTCTTATTCCAGGGTGTCGCTGTCTCGTATGAAAGGCCTAAGCATTATCCAGCCAGTTCATTATGTCTATACCAATATTATAGAGCTGTAGAGCTGTGTGTTGTTCGTTTGTTCGTTCGTTCTTACGTTCGTTCGTTCATTCATTGTTTTGTTTGTTTGTTTGTTTTTAATTTAACCTAACCATGTGCTATGACATGTATACTTTTAACCAGGGGCCTCACGAAGATTTCTAAAATTAATTTTATTTCTACTTCAGTATCTGTTCTAAATATTACTTCCTATTTAAGTAGTTCACAATAACTAATCATAATTAATTACAAAAACTTTCCATAACACACATTAAAATCTACTAGCTTTGTTGGGAAACTACCATTACATTAGGCCCACGTACGCCTTTTGCTTCTACGGAAACATGTCACACGGAAACAGACAATTAAGGTATGATTCCGAAGCCAACCGCAGATCGCAGCAGCAGCACGCATGCAGCAGATACAGCGTACCGTAAAATAGACATGAATATGACAATTTTGTTTGACAAAGTTATAGCTTGTCAATAGTCTCCATTATCCGTAACGTGGTTCAACAAGTAATGTATACAAAATAATACAATCATCCTACACATCCGATAGAAATAAATGAAAATCAATACAAATATTACATTTATTTTTCATACATTACTTGTTTATCTTTGATATTGATAAACGGCACCGTTATGAAGCCGCAATGAATTAAAAAATGAACAAAATTATAATCAATTCTACTTCACGGTATGCTGTATCCGCTGCATGCGTCTGCTGCTGCGGTCTGCGATAGGCTCCAGAATCATGCCGTTATATGATAAAAATCAGCAATCAACCCGGAAACATTAACGGTATAAATGCAGCATTAGCTTCACTAAGTAAAAGTTTCATTATTTCAATATCCTAATAATATTATAAATGTGAAAGTTTGTGAAGTTTGTGAATGTTTGTTATTCAATCACGTTTTAACGCCTAAACGTTTCTGGCTGTACAGGAATAGATTTTAGTTTGGAATAACATATAGACTACTTTTAACCCGGGAATTGGTGCCCATCGATAGCAAGAACGGGATTAAAGTTTATGTTAAATGATTATTTTTGTGTTATCCTGAAAAATCAGAGTGGGTGAACTAAATACATAAAAAAAATATTTTCTTCATACATTCAATTTGAAATAGAACAAGCTATCACATGCACTTTGTTTATATTATTCTATTGATAGTGACGGTGTTGAGCAATCAGTCGCTTGCACAAAGTAGTACAAGGGGCTTGCTACAAAATTACCATAAAAGCTTTTGAACAAAAAACTGAAAAGCAATAAATAATAAACCTTTTTTATTTAACCTTAAAAACTAACTTCTTAAAGTGATGAAACTATATGTAAGTATATATTTATGTAAATTGTTGAGTTTTTAATTAACCCTAGTAACTAAGTTCTTAAACTAATTTAAGATTAGCTAAGTGATTTTGAGTCGGCGGCAAACAATTGTAATTGTTTAATTACGTAAAGCGTAATGCACGGCGGCGGCAGCGCGGCGCGACACGCCCCTTCGCCGGAAAATGCCAAGTGTTCACAAAGTTAAGCTCAGCGAAACAACAACCCGAACGGGCAAACACGTCGTTGCGAGTGGTCGTGCTTTTGAACAAAAAACTGAAAAGCAATAAATAATAAACCTTTTTTATTTAACCTTAAAACTAACTTCTTAAAGTGATGAAACTATATGTAAGTATATATTTATGTAAATTGTTGAGTTTTTAATTAACCCTAGTAACTAAGTTCTTAAACTAATTTAAGATTAGCTAAGTGATTTTGAGTCGGCGGCAAACAATTGTAATTGTTTAATTACGTAAAGCGTAATGCGCGGCGGCGGCAGCGCGGCGCGACACGCCCCTTCGCCGGAAAATGCCAAGTGTTCACAAAGTTAAGCTCAGCGAAACAACAACCCGAAAGGGCAAACACGTCGTTGCGAGTGGTCGTGTGGAGAGAGTATTTTTTGGAATATTAAAGTATATCGCTGGAGACATCATGTTGCTTTGTTAACTAGATTTGATTATTTCGTTAAATTTAGTGCTCTTTGTACATGGATTGTTTGGCGCCGACTCAAAAATACTTAGCTTATCTTACATTAGTTTTAGAACTTGGTTATTAAAGTTAATTAAAAACTAAACTATTTACAAAAATATATACTTAGATTTTTTAAGTTTCATCACTTTAATAAGTTAGTTATTACGGAAAAATAAAAGGTTAATTATTTTTGCATACTTTAAAAATATCTACCTAGCTTACTTAAGGGTTAGATTTTTATTTTCAAATTTATATGGGACCAACTTCGGGGTATTCTCTTTCTAATAAAAAATAAATTATCAAAATCGGACTACTTTGTTAAAAGTGGTCATACATAAAAAATATACGCGTCAACTTGAGAATCTCCTGCGTTTTTTCGTCGATTGAAAATGAAAATATTTTTTTATAAAACGTATAAGAGTGAATGACAAAGGCCGTAGTTGAACCTGCCAGCAGTTCCATACAGGGGCCTACACTAGTATATTATGTTTATGACTCTCAGTGGCGAAGGGTGATAATTTTTTAAAGGGAAGTCCTTAAAAACACCTTTACAACCCATTGGGAAGCAAGCAGGAATCAGGTTATAGGGACCACTGATGGTTCTATCTCGCGCTCATACTCTTAGCTGAATATTTTTTGTGTTTAGAGAATGTATGGTCACTACAGTTCGTCTTTCTAGTTTTAAATGTGTAATAGTTCCCTTATTAACGTTCAATAATTTTTTGTGTAGCTTTAAAGTGTTTGACAAAAGTTCAATTCCATGGAAAATGTTTACTTGTGATACTACTTTGTGTGTGTGTGTGTGTACTTATGATACTACTTTATGATAGTATTCTATAACAAATAATACAAAAATCAGCCATTTTAAATTAGGTTTAGTAGCTCTTATTTTTAGGTATTTTTATCCTCAAGCACGCAGAAATTCAAAGCACATAAGAAACTGCTGCGAACATACGGTCTCATCCATCTTGAAAATATGTAACGTTTGATCACTCTGGGATCTCGATCTAAAAGGAAAACGTTCAAAAATATGGCAAACCACCAACTTGAACAAACAAAAAACGAGAAATAGTGAATAGTGGGAGCAAGTCTAAAAGCCGTAACAGATGGCCGGTTTTGGTCTACTCCCAACCATCGGATCGAGTTTGGTGGTCTGGTGAGACGACAACCAGATTTGGTCTGAGCGAACCATAGAACCGTATACGGTGGTCTGGTGGCATGTTGGGTGGTCGGTTGCTGAGGTTACACGACCGAATAATGCATCGAACGGTCCGGTGCCACAGACTAGATAGGGATACTATTCCTAACCAGCCATAGATTAATGAATCCTACGATCTCAAAAAAAAACTATTGTTCTTAAAAACCTAAAACCAACCATAACCATATTTGTCCATATGGAGTCGAAAATTGGTAAGTCAAGTATTAACTGTAGGCACAGGGGCTCTTTCCGGGGTTCGAAAGGGACGCCGTGCGGCCCACACCTGAGGGGGCCATCTTTAAACCGCTGATGGCTCAGGGTCAGAAAGGGATTTAACACCCTGGCATCTGAAGACACGAAACGGCGTGAGGTTTTAGTCGTTCCGAGTCCGACATCCAACGGGGGTTGTATCCAAGGAAATTTCCACACCGGGATCAGAATTCACGCAGGCAGTGCCGCGAACAATAGCTAGTCGCAAATAAAACACATAGTACAATTAAAATTTATTTTCTTCATATATTCGAAATAGAAGAAGCTATCATTTACACCTTCTTCAGCTTATTCTTCAGTAAGATGATTTTGATCAATTAATCGCTGGTGCAAAATATGGCAAGAGGCTTGCCACGTAACCCGTCAATATTGTTCACGATAGTCTTCAGTTCCGACCGTGTAGGGATTTTTCGTGCATGAATAAAAGCGGAGTTAGGATTATTCTTATCAAGGTTCGAGTTTAGTTTGTACGCCAGCATATAGTCTTTGTTCTTTGACTTTTTTGCCTTCATAAGTACACGTAGCATTGAATGTAGGAGTCATTATACTCACATCGTCAACCACCATTATTCCCATTGGGACCACGAAACTTGTCTCATTAGAAGGTGAACTGTTTACAAACTCGAACTTTCTTTCATCAGTACATTGCAGGTTTCCAGAGTTTTTACTGAACAGGAGTCTTACGCAAACTGGAGATACAGGACCTTCCTTACCTAAATTTACCGCCAGAGGAATCCATTCTCCCAAAAAATCGCCAATACTTGCAGTTCCTGCAGTTACAGCAACCAGACAAGCCACGGAGATGATTATTTTCCACATAATGATACACAGTGTGAACGCTTGTCACAAATGTGATTTGTTCTTCATAACTTGTGGTATTTATACATCTTAACAATTATTGTAACCTAACCTTTAAGAGATTTGTTTAGTAAACAGATAAGCAGCATACACGGGTTAAATGCATGATACATCAATTCCCTTAGAGTTCCACGACGATTAGAAATATTATACATTACAAAAAAGAAAGTTATTTAATCATTCATAAAGTTACAGGGTATCCAACACGTTGCATGTTTGTATTTTTTGTAGGTGTTTCCTAAATAGATGTTTATTTATTTTAATTTTGTTAGTGTTCATTCCATCTCGAAGGAGTCTAGTCAAAGTCAAAAATCATTTATTCTGTTTAAACGGAACTTACAAAACGTCAAATATCCATCGGTAAATCCCTAATTTAATTAGGGAGCTTGTTAAAAAGCGTTTATAGTTGCCCCGGAAAGAATTACTAATTTTATGGAGTCTACTATTACAAACTACAAGATTGTTTATGTCTGGTACTTATGCCTGTCACAAGGTCTTGAAAATTTTGAGATATTTTTCCTTACTTACATTACGTTCTCGAAAATGTATTGTGACACTACGGTTAGAATGTCTATTTCTTTAAACTTTTCTCGGAGGGAGACTCTTGGGCCCAAATTATGAATAACTCGCACAAGCCGCTTTTGTAAGATAAATATTATGTTTAAATCCGCGGCATTACCCCAAAGGAGAATTCCGTAGCTCAAAATACTATGAAAATAACTGAAATCCTACTAATATTTTAAATGTGAAAGTTTGTGAGTATGGGTGGCTGTATGTATGGATGTTTGTTACTCTTTCACGTAAAAAACTACTGAATGGATTTTAATGAAACTTTACAATAATATAGCTTATAGATCAGAATAACACATAGGCTAAATATCATCACGCTACTACTCAAGGGAGCAGAGCAGTGATCATTAATTTCAACAAATCCGACATCCAAGCCGGCGTAGCCACGGGCAACAGCTAGAAACTTTATATCTATATTCCGTATTATCGGAACACATCACATCGTTGACCGGAAATTGACCTTCCAACTCTCATTGAAAGACTTTTCTTCTTGTTCCTTATTTACAGATAATTCTGTCTTCAACTTCATATTAGATATAGGGGTCCTATCACCTGCTAGCCGGTACATTAGGTGATAAATGAACGACGCTCGAGCGGTGTCTTTCCGGTGGGTACTGGGGTAGCGACCACGAGCCCCACAGTTCTAGACCCTTTATATTGTAACTTGCAAATGGTGATAGCAGTAGTATAGATTTAATAGTTCCAGAAACTACCTCACCTTATTACACAATTTTCTGTTAATAATCTAAATATAAATAACTCAAAGGTGACTGACTGACTGACATAGTGATCTATCAACGCACAGCCCAAACCACTGCACGGATCGGGCTGAAATTTGGCATGCAGGTAGATGTTATGACGTAGGCATCCGCTAAGAAATGATTTTGATTAAGAATCAATCAAAATTCTTTATCCCCCAAGGGGATAAAATAGGGGATGAAAGTTTGTATGAAACTTTGTCAATTTTAAACCGATCGGGCTGAGACTTTGCATGCATAAAGCTACTATGTTGACTCAACACTAAGCGATAACCGACATTCACGCGGGCGGAGCCGCGGGTAACAGCTAGTTATATCATAAATACAATGCTATGGCACGTGTAAGTGCTATGTACTATAAGAAATAGTCCAAATAACTTGGTTAAAGTTATAGTAACCAAGTTGTTTATCCTCTAAGTTTATTATTTTTCAGAATCTAACCTTTTGAGTCCTGTAACTAAACGATAACTGGGTAAAATGGCCCCCGCAAAAGAGCAGATCATATACATAACAGATACGATAGGAGTGCGTTTATCAATTTCAAAAGATCTTGTTTTATCAAATAAACGTAGGTCATTATTTTAATTACTATTAAAACAACAGTCATAAACTATTTCAGTTACGAAAAACAATTTATTAGTACTGTAGCGTCTGCCCTTCGGATCAAACCTACGTGTTACTGAACCTTCATGCCTCAACGGTATTAAAATAAAACTATTAAATATAAAGAATTTAAATTTAGAAAGGGTAAACCTCTGATGCAGGACAGTTCCAGAAGGTCCGTGTCAAGTGAGCTGACAGAGGAGTCAGCATATATTCTTCTAGTGGAAGATTGAAGATATGAAAAAAGTGCATTAGATTCCGCGATCCTCTAACACGCAGTAGTAATACATATTAGGTCGTTCCGAAATTATCTTACAGATTCATGTGTTCGTTATTCCTGTAATTTAATAGCTATTCCCATTACTTATATTTTGTTTGAAAGTTGATTTCAAGATTTTACAACTCTGTATTAACTTTTGTTTTTATTGGCCGCTTCAGATATTAAATTCGATCTTCAAAAACAGTACTTCCTAAATGCTATCCATTTTGATGATAAATTTCGTATTAGGTACATTTTTTCAACTGTCACTTTTCAAAAATGTAATAAAAGTTGCTGTTAGCTTAATGTTGTCATATTCATACCAAAAAAAAATCATAAAATTTGGATTTGTCATTCCTAAAAAAAATGCAAAAATGTTAGTACTGCGAATTGGGTTTCCTCCAATTTGTTGAATAAATTACATACGTAACGACCTATTATAAAAAACCACGCGCAAATCCCCTAAAATTCGTAAAGCATATAGCATTCTAAATAAACAACAAATATTCTAGCATAATAGTGTATCATTTGTAGTATTATAGAAAAACTGTATAGCGCAACGCCCCGAGCCCTACAGTACTAAGTCTAAAGATTACTTGAAATGTCGCATTCTAGATGTTTATTTTTCCTGTTTATACTAATTAATACTCGTAAGTTGTTTTCGAATGGTGGGAAGTACTTTATCCAATTCACATTAACATTACCAATACCTCTGCGTGTCAGACCCGTGTCGGTCCGTAAACATCCCAAAGGACAAAAATGAACAAACTCGTGACATGACAGACTGGTTTTGTCATTTTCACGAAAATGCTATTTGTTTGTTTGTTTATTTTTGTCGCAAAAGGAATCACGTGTTGGCTTAAATTTGAATTCCATCAAATACCCGCCTACCAAGGATTAACGAAAAGGATTAAACCAACAAAAGGTCTGTTTTCTTTGAGTACTTAAAATAAGTTTTAAAATCTCCAGCCCACAGCTTCGTTGAGCCTCTGCGCCGTTTTAGCGTTCCGATACGAAACTTTACATTTACTAGTGTGTTCTCGGCGCGGCTGTGGATTACCAACTCTACTTAAAGTTTTATTTTTGAATTGTCTGTTAGATGTTTTAAAAGTTTTGTTATCTGTAGACAGTTTTATTGTATTTCTAGTTCGGGCGTTGTAGTGAGTTTATTGATGTGAAAAATTGAATTGGGCTGCAAATAGAGTACTCTAAATATTCGATTTGTTAGTCAGTTTACATACCGTTTTAAATATACTATTATTAAAGTTTTCGGGATATTTACCATGTAATTTTGTAATTAAAGTTTTAAATATAAATATCAATAGAAAAATAATCTTTTTGGTTATTGTAACTTATTTCATGTTTCAATATAAAACTTGATCGATTTAGATATCCACCAAATTTAAATAAATCATATATATATATATATATATATATCTCATTTTATCAATTGCTACGATTCTGGTATCTGGCATCTGGGACGACCTTTCCTCACACCATCTTCGGTCAGATTAATATGCGTACGCATAGGTCGTCCCTTACCGGATGACCTTTTCATATTCCCATGTTTATTCCCAAAAATAACTATTTTAAAATATAATTTACTTGTGTTCTCCATCACATGAACTGATTACTTCCGTATACATTCTAAAATTACTAGCACTTTATGAAAATTCAGCTCCAAGGATTGGGTCTTTCAGAAGTAAATTAAAGCAATGGCTAATTGAGCAGGCTTTTTACCCATTTAATAATAATAATAAAAATTTATTTCAATCAATCAATCAATTAGCCCACTGCAGTCCACTGCAAAAAAAATTTCTTTATTAAAGCAATATTAGCTCATTGGGATAGTAACAATTCCTTACTTGGCTATGTTAGTTACAATAGTTAATTAATAAACAATGAAAAATAAAAAAAAAACAGGAATGAAAGAAAACCAAAATCAAATTCAAAATCATAATTAGGTATATATCAATGTCAAATGATTAAAACTAGAATAATAAAATAATATGCAATGTCTAATATATTAAAGAATATTAATAAAATATAGTAGTTAATTGTATTAAAGAATTTAAATTTTGACGAATTTGTGTCAATGAAATAACTATAAATAATTACATGACATTGTAAATTACTTGACTCGAAACCTGACATTTTAAATCGAGAATAATACGTTTAGGATATTAATTAATTTATTATTGTTATTTCTTGATATCGTAATTTTTTGAAACTAAACCTGGCATTTTTTTAAGCTATTGCATAGTTTTTATCGCGGGCTTTGAGCGCGGCGACCGAATTAAGAAATTCCGTAAGGAAAAACCTACCACTGGTAGTTCTTATATCGATTCGTTGGGATAACAATATATGACAAAAGTGTATTGTTTGACAGAGCAGTGGCCCCCTAAAATCCAACCACACGTCCTGATCGTCCACCTGGATCTCGTGGGGGGCGGACACGTAAACAAATTTACTGGCGTGGCTAACGTGGCTCTTGTACACTTGACATTGGCGTTTCGTATAATACATTTCACTTGACGTTGGCAAAATTGTGGCGATTTGCTGCAGAGGCCATTTTATGGAAGTTGAAGTTGACAAACCAGAGTGTATGTCATTGTCAGTGTATTGGTGTAGGTCATAATAGGCTTACAATACTATCTACGTCGGACGGTCGAAAGGTCGGACGGCCGGACGGTTGGACGGTCGGAAGGTCGGACGGTCGGAAGGTCGGACGGTCGGACGATTGAACGGTCGGGCGGTCGGAAGGTCGGAAGGTCGGAAGGTCGGAAGGTCGGACGGTCGGACGGTCGAACGGTCGGACGGTCAGACAGACCATCCCATTTCAGAAGCTTGAAAACATCTTCCAATGCAGAGGTGAACAGTTTCGGAGAAATAACGTCTCCCTGTCTCATCCCTTTTTGCAAATGGATGGAGTTCGTCCTCTGATCCTGGAGACGGATAGACATGGTGGCTTTGCTATACAAACTTATAAATAAACTCGTTTCATAGAGTAATCAATATAATCATTATATTTAATTAATATAATTTTAAATCATTGAATTTTGTTTCATATAAAGTTAAACATTAGAATAATCATTTCATAGAATATCAAATCAACTATTCTTAATCATTATATTGTTTATTTAATAGAAACTTATTACAAAGAATAACATATTATCATATATATGGTTTTTATGAACTAAACAATTGATGCGTCTACAAGGTCGACGGAGCCCCGCTACGCGGGGCTCCTACTTCTGGGTGGTTTATAAAAAAATAACCACGAAGGCCTAATGCGGGAGCTTCGCTACGCTCCGCTCCCGCATTAGCCTTCTAACCTAACCTATCCGAGTCGGGGTAATCTGAGTCGGGGTGTTAAAATTGTAAATGTTACAGTTAAAAATGTGATTTCGAACATTATAAAGGTGGTTTAATATTCTTTAAAAATAATTCTACAGTTTGATAAGTTTGTTAAACAAAAAAATTTGATTAAAAATTGTGTTTCTGTGAAATATGTTTCATTGTAGGAAATTGTTTTTGAAACAATAATATTCGAAATAAAAATATAAGAACCAAATATTATATGAAGCATTTTCTGTAAAACGAAATTCTATGAAATTTCTTTCTACGAAATAAGGGGCTCCCCTCCCTCCGCGCCTCCGGTTCTTAAATAACACTCTAGTGTAGGGCAGACAAGTACCACGGCGAGTCGGGTCGGGTGTGGTACGCAGTGTTCACGAGCTCGCTTTCCTGATTCATTGATTATACCTGCATACAAAACTGTTCATGCATGACATGGAAAACAATAATTTAAACAAAATTATATTATATTAATAAGTCTTCAGGCTTTCATTATATTAAGTGAAATTATTTATGTCTTAAGTGAACGTTAGATTTTTTATTATTATATCAACCGTTACACACCCTAAATGAATCGTATAAATTTACTGATTTTTACTATACCTGTATATAGTTTAGCTGGAACACGATTTGTATGGGAACCAAATAAAAAGATTATGAAAATTTGGTAATAGTTTATTTGGAAAATGGTACGATGGGAAACAAAAAAAAAAATTCTGATATTTGGATTTTGACAATATGGAAAACAAAAAAATACTATTTGAAAATTTGGTTTTAGTGCACCTGGAAATTGATTCATCTGGGAAATGAAAAACGGAATTATAGAAAGTTGTCATTCATTACATCTGTCTTTTAAAAGTTCTACCAACCGTTTTCGGGGTTTTAAGATTCGGGTAACAGAAATTCGATATTTCAATAGGTTACCTTCGTACAGGCTGACGTCTGGGATATCTTCGGTGTAATGTCGAGTTAATCGGGCTCTGGCATCGCTAGTCGTGCTAGGGGCAGGACTTTGCGATGTGGTATATAATTTTCCGTAGAACTTCTCGTGTTCTCTCAAAATCTCTACCCGTGACGAAACGATACTGCCACTGTCGGTCTTCAGTTTCCTCAACTGACTCTGTCCAATAGTAAGATCTCTTGCGAATACTTTTGAGCCTTTATTACGCGCTATTGCGTTTTTAATGCAGTTAGTATTAAAAAAGACGCAAATCGTATCGCATGGACTTGGAGATCTGTCTATTGAGCATGCCGTATTTTGAAATATCAACTGAAGACTGCAATCTCATTTCACCACGCTCTGCCAAGAGTTTAACTGACTGACCATACGGTGATCACTACCGGTTTTGACCCTGTTGATCACAGAGACATCATTGAATATTCGCTTCTTGGTTGTCAAGATGAAGTCGATCTCGCGTTTGTGAACGCCGGGGTGCAGCCACGTCCATTTCCTGGACGGCCGCTTCTTGAAAAAAGAGTTCATCGCGAAGAGTCCCTCCTTTTCCATGAAATCGACCAATCGCTGACCCCTTTGGTTACGCTGTCCAAATCCAAATGGCCCCACTCTCAGTTCATCGCCGTTCCGAATGCCCACCCGCGCATTGAAATCTCCCATCACAACCGTGAAGTGTGTTTTTGAGGCATTCATGGCTTTTGAAATATCGTCATACATAACCTCCACTTCATCATCTGGGCGCTTCGAGTGTGGGGCATACACCTGTATAACCTTCAGCGAATACCTTTTGGTTATTCTGAGTATAAGGTATACCACCCTGCTCGAAACACTTTCGATCTTCACTATGTTGTTGACGAGAGATTTGTGAACGAGAAACCCAACACCGTGTTAGGACAGCTGATCGCCCTCCCGGAAGTAGAGCAAGTTGCCGAACTTAAGGATTATCGTGTCCTTCCCCTCTCTTCGTACTTCTGATAATCCAATAATATCCCAGCTCAGCTAGCGTCTCCTCAGTCCTCAGTGTGCGTGCGTTATAAGTTGCCAGGTCCAGAGATCGTTGGGTTTGGTAGCTGATCCTCTGCCGGCGATTCTTAGCACTCCCTGCTCCGCCGTTACCATGGCCGCTACCGATACCAGGAATAGCGTCGCTGCCGTGACTGGGGGCCGTACTTTTTGATGTCCTGTTCATAACGGGGGGTGTTTGCCATAATCACCACGCTTGGCAGGCGGATTGGTGATCGCAGAATCGGTTATCGAATCTCAGGTGAATGATGCTGCCCATTCCCTGGTGTAAGCCCTTAGTCGCCTTTTACGACATCCACGGGAGGAGATGGAGGGGTTCAATTCTAGAGCCGGAACCACCACGACAGACAAAGAAAAAATAAATTCTGCATAAATAAGAAATAAATAAATAATTATAATTGCATAAGTTGATAAAAAATATTATGCAAAAGCTTTACCGCGGCAGTGCCCGAGTGTCACAGTCATTTTTTAATTTATATATACGCTATGGGTGTTTTTAAGTATTAATAGTAGAAATAGTTGACGTTGTAAATTATGTGACACATAACCGGACTTTTTTTGTTGTTTAATAAAATTATGACTGATACGCCCTACCAATTAGATGAATGACAGACTGCTGCTACAATTTAAATAAATTACCTGATATTGTACTGCATGTTGAAAATTTACAATTAAGCACTCATAAATCTCAATCGACAAATGTGCTATGTGTATATGTGACGTGTAATAATCTTAAGAGTAAATGAGTTTTGAGTTAACACAAACAAACCTCTTAACAAGGTTACCACAGTTTTCTTGAATTTTGAATTTTAAATTACTTTAAGCTTGAGCTTCGGTACCACGAAGCCTCATTACAAATGGGAGTGGAATGCCTCATTACAAATGGGAGTGGAATGCCTGACAGGGCATCAAAATCGCTATGTAAGTCAGTTTCGCTTAGAACAGGAGTAGCTACACAGTGTTTGCGTGATATAACGGATACTAAATGTATCTACGACAATCCTTTTTGTCAATATACCGAAATTGATCTTAGGCTATGCGTGTGCACGTATGCAGACATCATTTTCGGACAAATTGTAAGTTTTATTGATAGCATTTCTTTGTACAAAAACAACGACGGACAAGACTTTTGGCGCGAACTTTTCTCTAGGGTTTAAGAGGTCAAACGACAATCGCTCCCATAAAAGTCAAATCAAAAGCAGGAGAAGTAGTAAGCAGACCCTGGCATTCAAGGTGAAAGCCTCGGAGGTGACCGGAACCATGTTAAGATGATGATAATTTCAATCAAATAAAAAAAGGCTAGACATACACTTTTATGTGCTAATATAAATCCAACTTCTTTTCCTCAACCCAGGCATCGATCGCAAAATCTCAGGTCTTCATCGATCGTTATCGACGCCACTGTGTACTGTAGCGATATAACATATTTTCAACCTAAGCTATAAAACAGTTACAATATAAAATATTTAAAAATATTCTTCACGAATGCCCTCCGCCCCAAGAGGGGGTGCAAGCGTGCCCATGAATAATTATTTGACCCTCTCCAATTAAAAAGTGCCGAGTGGGTACAGGTATTTAGCACTTCACAAACCTTGTTATTTGTGGACCATTTAACAAAATACGCAAAAAAAGGTTAAAATTCACCCCCGTGAATACCAGACAACTGCATGAATAAAGAACAAGTTGAAATAATACGTGATAAGAATGAAATTTTGGAGAAAACAATGTTTGGAGAATAAAATGCTTTTTGAAATTTTGCAGAGGAATGTTCTTTGTGTTTAATTGTTTATTAACTCACGGTTTTGTATCTAAAAACGTTAGTTTACGGCCGAAATGGGGAAAGCAGCATAAAGTACATAACCGTGCACCTAACCCTTGTCATTTATAGGTTAAAGTCCGTTCTTCTACTCCTTGTTTGTCGATTTACCTAGGCCATCACGAGAGTGATTTAACCTGGACAAGAAAAGATAAAAACACTATAATCACACTAATTTGTCTAGGACGATTCGAGTATCGAGAAATCAATTTACCTAGGTCCTTTAAAACCAATTCAGATTAATCTTCATTATATTTAATACAGGTAAAAAATTAAATAGAACACAAATTGCAAAGTACACCGTTATTTACCGTTTAACCAGTTTCTCGATTTTTTAGGGTTCCGTAACCAAATGATAAAAACGGAACGGAACGAAACGGAACTTAGACATCGCTGTCCGGCTGTCAACACGCTATCACGATTTATGAAATTTATAAATCGTGATAGCTAAATAGCTGAAATTATCACAGATAATCTATACCTGTTGACACCATAACAGCAGCCCCCATACAAGAAACGTGATTTTTATTGCCATCTGTCTGTCACCACGTTGTATCTCTTGAACCGTGATAACTAGACAGCTGAAATTATCACAGATGATGAATTTCTGCAGCCGCTATAACAACAAATACAATAACATAATTATTTAAGAATGGCTCCCGTACACGACAGGGACAGAACGGAAAGTCAGGATTAGGTTCATTGAGAAAAGTTTTGCAATCCGACTTGGCTTGCACTGCTTTTCTGGTTAGAAGACTTGCCTGCGTGGTTATATTTTATATAACCACCTAGAAACAAGACAGTAGGTTAATTAAGCTCGTTGGCTGCGACATACTCACTACAAAATAAATAATTAAATAAAAATCAATCAAGTCATACTAGATAATGGTACAAAACCCTTCGTGCGCGATTCTGATTCGCACTTGGCCAGTTTTCTAAATATCATCGTAACATGAAAGCTGCAAAAATTCCTTGAAGTAAAAATTACTTTTATCAAAAATAAATGGATGTATCTAATCAAAATATTATACTCTTATATAATAATATAGATATACTAATTACATCAGCAATTATTTACACAGATAACACTCAAATTCCCAATAATAACTACCAATTTTCCTATTTTTTTCGCTTTCTTGGTACCTATGGAAAATTGTACTTAAATATGAATGAGAAATTAAAATCCCAAAGAGTACGAACACAAGCAATGTTACTTTGATAAAAACAAACGTTTATTTTTATTATAAGTATGAAATAAAACGGTATTGAAAGATTGTTTCGTAAGCGAATGGTTGCCTATGAAGCTCATCTTTACGAGTCTGTAAAAACATTGTACAATTTGGTTTAAAAGTTGCTAAAACAAACAAAGCTATCCAACTACTGTAGAAGCCTGAAGAAATCAACAAATATCGACTACTTGCTGTTGTTTGCGGCTCCGCCTGTGGTATACTTCGATCAAAACCCCGTATCAAAGTCAAAGTCAAAAATCATTTATTCTGTATAGACCATTTAAACGGCACTTACAAAAAGTCAAATAAAAAAATAATAATTCTAGATTAGTTTTGCAAATGGACCACCGACCGGATCGAAACGTGGCCGAAGACTCCGGCAAGAAACTCAGCGGGCATTTTTTTTGGTCTATTTACAAACATTTGTTTATAACTTAGGCTATATACAATAATTTGCTTGAGTAGCATAGTTGAGCGAACAGCTCATTTTGAAGCTTGTTTCTCATCTAAATATTTTTGGATTTTATAATAGAATTTTTGGTACAGTTTAGTTTTAATTACGTTTTTAAATTTATGCACAGGTAAATCCCTAATTTATCACCTATTTAAACCTTACATGCCCGCAATCTAATGTATAGCCTGATTTGTTGACATTTATAATTACTACTCCGCTACCCTGGGCATTAGCGTGATGTTTTATACCCACCTTCTTTGATAAAAGGACTATTCAACACAAAAATATTTCTTTTAATTCGGCTGTATTATTTCTTTTGTTTTTTTTATACAGGACACGTAAATTTGACTTTACCTCGCCTGATGGTAAGCTGAAGGCAAAAAGGAAAGGAAAGAGGGCTGCCATTATATACACGTGCCATGTTAACAATGGTGGCACTCAGCTTGACTGCCTCATCAGATGCTTTTTCACGCCGCGCTTAAAGGACCCGGGACTGTAGGAAGAGGGAAACACGTGAGCTGGTAAGGAATTCCAGATCTTAATGGTGCGTCAAAGGAAAGAGTCACCGAACCGCTTGGTTCTTGAAGGAATGTTCTGCACCGTATAGGGGTGACATCTAAGTCCTGCACGTGTCGTCCTGTATAGGAAAGGAGAGGGTGGGACTAATTGGAATATCTCTTCAGAATATTCACCATGGTAGAGACGGTAAAATACTACCAAGGTAGAAACATCTCTACGCATCTGCAGAGGCTAGAGGGTACTCGTGACCTCAGGATTTCCGATAATGCGGACTGCACGTCGCTGCAACCTGTCGAGAGCATCTAATAAGTACTTTGCGGATCCATCCCAGAGATGTGAGCAGTATTCTACGCAGGAACGAATTTGTGTCTTGTATAGAAGACACCATTGCTCCGGCGTGAAAAACCGTTTCACTCTGTTCAGGACTCCGAGTTTACGCGAGGCTGTTTTGATGATACTTTCAATGTAGTTCTTGTTATTCAGTTTACAGCGAACATCCATACCAAGGATATTGAGGTAGTGCAGCAGAGGCAGTGGCGTGCTCTGAAGAGTGGGAAGGGGAAGGAAAGAAGATACTGTAAACGCACATGCCTGCGTCTTCTTGGCCTTGAACTCGACCAAGTTCTCAGAGCCCCATTGGGAATTGTGGTTCAGGATCCGATCAAGCTCAGTGACAAGAAGCTGCCTTTTTTCCGCGATATGAGTCTGCTTATCAGCAGGACAGCATGTCATTAATATGCAGAAGAAAGAGAGTTGGCGATAGGACAGACCCCTGCGGTACGCCGGCATTTACCTGGCTGGTAGCTTGGAAAGAAGCAATTTGTGCCAAACTCTATCGAAAGCTTTGGTGATGTCAAGACTATTTGCCAATGACTCGCCGTGCTTGTCCATAGCCTCACCCCAAATATGGGAAACATACGCCAGAAGATCACCCGCTGACCATTTCGGCCTGAAGCCGTAATGCCGGTCATTAATTAGGGAGTGATCTTCAAGGTGACGCATGAGCTGTTTGTTAATTATGTGCTCGAACACCTTGCATAGTACTGAGGTGACAACTATGGGTCGATAGTTGTTTGGGTCTGAGCGATCCCCTTTCTTGGGGATCGGCTGTACATTCGCCTCATTCCAAGCCGAAGGCACTGTACCAGAGCTGTAGGACAGCCGGTACAGCCGCGCAAGCATTGGAGACCACTCCGTTACACATTTTTGCAGAACCACCTCCGGAATACCGCCCGGACCACTGGCTTTCCGGACATCGAGTGACTGCAGTACTGCTCGGACATCGCGTTGCCTGATACGAATATAAGGCTTTGCATGGTCACTGATGGGCAGTGTCGGCGGCTCCATACCACAATCATCGACTCGGGAGTTGGCCGCAAAGAGATTAACCAGCAAATTTGCTTTCTCTTGCGGCTCATGGGCTAGGAATCCATCGGGATTGCGCAACGGGGCAGCGAAGGCTGGCAGAAGTTGGCTTGCACGGCTTTGGCCAGTCGCCAGTAGCCACGGCTTCCCGTGGGATGCGCTATTAGCTCCTGACCAAGCCGCGCTATGCGCTGGGCATCCGCTCTGTCATAAGCCCTCTTGCAGACCTGCGCCTTGAAGTGGCCGACGTTGGGATTGCACGTAACGCGCGCCCCTTATCCAAGCGCGGTACGCGGACTGTTTATGATTTACAGCCTCCGCGCACTCGCACCCGAACCAGGGGCCCGCTCTGCGGTCACCGGCGACATCACTGTAGGGGATATAATATTCTATTCCCAGACTTATCTCACCGGCGACAGCCGTTGCGGCCTCAGATGGGTTCTTACCCTCAAAGCAGCGTTTAACCCACGGGACGGACGCAAAATAATCACGCGGTGCATCCCAGTCCACTGAAGAGTAGTGCCAAAGACGCCGCTTGCCCTGCACGGGTCATGGGGGCGCTATAATGGGCACCTCGGAACGGGCCAGACAATGGTCGGATTCACCTAAAGCGGCAGTCTTGAGATTAATGCGTACAATTAACAAACAAACAAACTGTTCAGCCCCTCTAGATAAGTGGCAATTCGTTGGCCGGTGTTTCATGGAATAGAATGACGAATATATGGGATTTGACGTTTATGACATGCGTTAAGGACTGTCAAATGTGTCAAACCCTATACATTCTTCATTCTATTCCATCAAACGCCGGCCAACGAATTGCCACTTGTCTAGAGGGGCAGCTTCATAATAGTAACTTGCTTTTGCCCGCGGCTCCGCTCACGTGGATGTCGGTTATCGCAAAAAAACATAGCCTATGTCCATTCTCAAGGACTAAGGTCTAATTTGCCCCTACACCAAATTTCAGCAAAATCGGTTCAGTGGTTTAAGTGTGAAAGCAGACAGACATATAAATAACTAATATAACTTTTGCATTTATAATATTAGTCTGGATAGATAAGAGTAGGATTATCTGTTTTATTGCTCTTTCACATAAAGAAAGAAGCGAAGAGTGGACGTAAACTTTATTCGCACTAAAAGCTAAACTATCATCCTGTCCTGAATACTCCGTTTCGTTTTTACTACGATATATTTTTTTCGAATGCTTTCATATAGACGACTTTGATAGTTATTGAAATCAAGTGTGAATTACTCGAATTGTTCGGATTATGTTTATTTTATTTTGCAATAAAAGTATCTGAACGGTTTCTTATTTGAAAATTGTTTGCATTGGAGGAATGGTTTTATTAGTATAGCTTTGGATGTTATGAGAACTGGTTGAGTTTAATATAGGTTCAATTTTCATGGTCCATATAAATTTTTAGCAAAGTATTTAGCTTTAAAACCAGTCAAGTGTGAATCGGATTACACTGAGAATGATGCCGTAATCAGAATAAAAGTTTATAATCAAAATTTAAAATCAGTAATTATTTATTTATTACTCTTTCCTTTGATTTGCCTATTCGGCATTACGAAGGGGTCACCCCGTGACCATAGCTGCTGAAAAGCGACGAAAACGTTTTTCTTTTGTTTAATAAAGAATATTAGCAGCCGAAATTATCGAAATTACCAATATTCCCTCTAACCCCTCCAACTAAGCTAAATTGCTTGTGGAGTGGGTTCACGTTGGTAGTGTAATGGCCAGGATTCGAACCTGGGATCTGTCGATCGTAAGGAAACGTTGGACAAAGTGTAAATATTAGAAGGTAATAGAAGTTAAAATAATATCAATTGGCTATTTCGGTTATTATGGGAGTGTTACGACTGCCATTTAACCTCCCAACCCTGAGAGGAAAGCCTGCGCCATAGCCTCAGTTGCGTCACAGCCCTTAATCACTAGGTCTGGTGTACCGGCCAGCATATGAAGTTCTGGTGGGACTCCAAAGGAAAAAGAAAATTACTCTATTAAAGTGAAAATTAAGTTTCTAGAAATTTCCTTACATAATTCAAAGTTCAGCAAAAGTTAAAAGTTATGCGGTGTTTAAATAAAGAAGTAAAGCTTCATTGATATTGGTGGAACGCCCGGGTGCGGTCATAAACCAGATTGGTCGGTACGGAAATCGAACAGGATACTCCGACTTGAAGAAACTCGTAAAATTTGAATTTGTATTCGTACGTAAAAACGAATTATAGTTCGATTTTTAAATCTAGTTTTTTTTTGCTGCCAGTTTAAAATTGAAGTTTGAAGTTGAATTGCTTGTAAAAATAGATAGGAAATTCATTGCGGAAGTTCGAAGGTAAAATGGGAACAGGTAAAAAGTTGGCTAGTTATAGCCTCGCCGTTAGACCCTGTTTATACTCGTACCTAAATTTGACTACCAATGATGATTTTTCTAGCGAAATCTAGATCCCATCTAATCTGAGCTGGTTATATGTCTTGTAGAATGCAGATAAAAAAACATAGATTGAAAATATCTAGACCAAGCAAATATACAAAATGATGTGTGTATAAAAATATTTGTACCAAACGTAATCTGTTATGGTGAAAATAATCGTTTGTAGGGTGAATATCTTCTGGGTTTTAAATAACATGAGAATTTACCTGGAAGCTAAATAAAATCTTTCCTTTCATGACGGCAGCGACTATTTTTCGCTCGAGTTAGACGTAAAATGTGTAGCGGAGAAAAGGTTCAGAATATTAGTTTCCTCGGAGATGAGACCGGATACCGTGACATTTTGAAAATTGTTATGACTGGTTTGTGTAATACACAAACTATTTCATACTTGCATGCTCGTTGGAAACATCAGAATGATTATACTAAATGATTATTATGTTAAAATATAACCTTTATTTCATACAACTGAGGTGGCAGACAAACTACAACACTAGGAGAATGCCGTGCCACTCGTGCTGCCGACCCTATAAAAACCGAGACTTTCTGTGCCGTCAATGCAGAAGACAAAGCAGGAATAGCCTTTGGTCTTCGTACTGACAGCACATAAACCCTCCAGTAAGCTCTGGCTACAGAACTCACGGCCGACTACATAAAATTATCAGTTTTTGTCAAAATAAGAATAGATTTTCTTAGATCTCGTTCAAACTAAACTATCAAAAGGGTGTATGGAAAGGGAACCTGCATCAACTTCACCTGTAAGCCGGTATATTTACTTTTAAAGTCGCAAATAGGTCAGAAAACCTATAAATATAAATCAAACCAAATGGAGAAGAAAGACTATTCTGATTCTAGTTGCATTCAAGGCCTTGAATGCCACCAGAAACCATACACAGAATTGGGGTCTACCTGGCGTGTTTTGGTTTATCCAAATTATCTTTTTCGGTTCATCAGTATATCTAGAAAGACATGTTATTTACCCAAATTTAAAAGAATCAACTTGACTTTAGAATAGATTATGCTTTGGTAATGTTTCAGTATGAGTTTACTATTCGTTATTATTTAGTATTTCACTTCAAGTTTTCGTCACTAGAATATCTATAAGGTCTTTAGCCTCTAATACCTATGGTGTAATAGAAAATACAAAAAGTCAAATAGAAGCACTCGAAACTGACAGGCTTGCATGCAAGGTTTAATTATAGTAGAGGACATTGCCGCAGTATGTAAGGACGGAAGCAGATGACGGGATTTGGTTGTTGCTCTGCCTACCCCAGTGGGAAAAGGCGTGAATGGTATGTTAGTGTATACTTAAACTCCGGGCTCCATTGTGCAGGGTACAGGGTACGGGTTTAGCGTCCAGATGAAAAAGAGTTTTTTAGACTTTGTGATTTTAATTATCATTTTTTAGAACTGGTTTTATTTTCAAAATATAGATTTTGTTTAAATATTTCTGTACAAGTTAAAAATAATATTTAAAAAATATCGAAATTCAAATATCATAATACCTACTCATACCTATAAAATATTTACTACACGCAATTTCGATGTAATGATGCCTGTTTCTACTATAAAAAATAAAATATATCTTAAGAATCAGATTTTAAGCATTTACCAACGACTTTATTCAATGAAGTCTAGGATCCAAGTGTGAATCAACTTTTAACATTGATGTTTGCACTAGTAAAGGCGAAGTTATTTTACGGCGTATATTTTTATAAACGCACCTGACTTATTTTATTACAAAAGTTGAAAAAAGCATATAAAACGATCGCTGCGTGAATTCTTAGTATACTCAAGTTTTTCTTTTATTACGATACTCGAGTTCTCGCCGTTGAATAATGTACACTGCCATCTGGTGGTGTTTTAGGAAATCATTAAACGAAAAGTTATGGGCATGATTTCGAAGCTACCAGTCATAAAGTCTTGAACAATTTTGAGATTAAAAATGTAATACTATATTGTGCGCAAACAAGATGACTTTTAAGTAATGTTCTTTGAAAAGCTATGTGGGTTATTAATGCTTTGTAATACTATGCTATTTTCAAACTTCTGAGGTTGTAAACAAGCGTATGATTCATGTAAATTTATACTTTCGCAGTGGTACTTAGCACAATCTTATATTTACACTAGTCTTTCTATATGTATGATAGCGATATTTAATGATCCCGACTTTCTAGCCTTGAGAGGAATGCCTCATGTACATTTTGCCTGGTTCGGACAAAATGTAAGTAGCCAGTTACAAATTCCAGTTAATAATTTTGAAATTGGAATGTTATATTTTTGATAGCAGCAAGGAGGTTGCACAAGTTGTACAAGTTTCATTACATAGGCGTGCCTAATTATATTATATAAAATCAAAAAATAGTTCATAAAGTATTCCCATACCTTGCATTCCCATTGTATCCCATGTATTTCCACACGATATGACCTAAAGACTTCCATATATGTATAACGTGTTACAAAATAAACTCTCGGAGCTTTGTGAGATTACCTACTTGGTATCAGAAAATATGTATAGGAGAAAAAATAAAACATTAGGTGACTCAATTCTTTAAGATTTAGTTGCAAAGATTGAAAAAAATTACAGCACTGCCTATGCTAACCGTACCACATCAATATGTCCAGCACATGGGTTGCAGGGAGCTTCGCAGGTAAGTTTCATGAGCTGATGTGCGTGTATCACGACTCGAAAGGCTGCGAATTCCGAATTGCGGTCCCGTGCTAGTGTTAGCATATACCATAGCATACATAATATTATTTAATAAGTGAAAAATTTATATATGCGTAGCCAACGATACTGATCAACCTCTCAAAATTCTGAGTGTTAATTTTGTTACACCTTTTTTTTTTATATAGGACATGTCAATTTGACTTCACCTCGCCTGATGGTAAGCTGAAGGCAGTCTCAGGAAAGAGAGTCACTATTACATACACGTACGATGTTACCAAGGGTGGCACTTAGCTTGATGGCCTCATCAAAAGAGGATTGTCGTCGTAGCACCGCGTGACCCCCACCGGTCCCACTAGTGCTGCGACCACAATCCTCCCTGCCCGGGTATGCATTTCCCCTGAACGCGATTAGATTACTATGGAGGGTTTTTCGCTATCTTGCACGGTGGTACCCACCCGGTCGAAAATTGTGACATATTAGTGCCGTCAAATTTCTACCACCGGTCGACACTACTATTATAAAGAGGAAAGATTTGTATGTTTGTAATGAATAAACTCAAAAACTAATATGACGATTTCAAAAATTCTTTCACCATTGGAAAGCTATAGGCACCCTGAGTAACATAGGCTATATTGGATTTCCACGGGAACGTTTTTATTTCCCATGCGAAAACGGGGCGGATCGCTAGTACCTTATATCCAAAAACCAATTTTATTCAAACTCATACACCTACCTGTAATAAAATCACCAAAATTTATTTGAATGACAGCTCTATTTCGGTCGAGTTCAATGTTTTGTTTCTATGATTCCTCCAGGGCAATTGCGGTGGCAACTTACTGAATTGAATTTTACGATTTTGTGCCCAAACTCTGAACAATGCTCGTACTGTATCATTTAAAATTAGACCCTTTAGAAACTGTTTTGTTCATGATACAAGAGTTTTTTGGGTATTAAGACTGTATAAATGGTCATGTACTAGTATAAAAGCCAGAATATTGTGTTGGTATTTGACTTATTGTAGTAGTTGACCTATATTTTTGTTAGCTTGTTTCAAACCCGAGTCTTTGTTGAAAGACAATTTGGAAGTGGAACAGTAAATCTAGAATATTTTATGCGAAGACAAAAGACACAAGAATATATACGAAATTGCTTTGATATGTCAAAGAATGCTTAAATATACTCCGTTTGGTTAGGTATTTAACGAAAAGTAAACATCTTGATGTAACCTTTGTAAAAATAAACTACCTACTGCCTGAACTAGTGGTTTTTGATTTTCAGTCGCGTTTTATTTTTAATTTGAGCTTTAAACAAAAAAAAATAATACACAGATTTTTTAAATAAAAATATATTCAACGACACATCAATATTGTTTACCTAAGTTTAATTAATTTCCTAACTATGATGTAACCTGAATTAAGGTAGAAGGAAGGACACGACGGTACTTTCGTCCAATTGAGCAGTCCGACTGGGGAAGTATTTTTACTACTACTTTTCATTCCTTACAGAATGCCGCAGTCATAATAACCTCGTTTTTTTTTTTTTTTTTGAATCCGGTGGTGAGTAGGGTAGCCAGAGCTCACTGGAGAATTTTTGTGCTGTCAGTGGGAAGACCTAAAGCTTGTCCTGCTTTATCTTCTACGCTGACGGCACAGAAACTCTCTGTTCTAACAGGGTCAGCAGCGCGAGTGCTACGCCCTTGGTGTTGAAAAAGACTTAAATGTACTAAGATCACGTTCAGGGGTGCTGGTTGGGTAACCTCCACGTCGGCTTCTCCGTTTCTTCCCCCTTTGGACCGCGGTCCTGGGGAGCGGAAGCGGGGGGGCTGGTGCACCCTGGACAACGGCTAACAGACTCCTACCTTGGGAGTTCTGTTGGCCGTTGACAAATAACCCGACGGCTGACCTCACGAGGAGGTCGTGGGATGGCGGGCCTTCAAGGCCCGCGGGAAGGGGTCCGTAGGACACCCTTCCATTCCAACAGCCCTTTTAAGGGCTAGCTGACCCCATTGCACGAGGGGGTCGTGGTATGGCGGGCCTGCAAGGCCCGCGGGGAGGGATCCGTAGGGTTCCTCCCACCTCAACAGCCCTTTTCAGGGCTAGCCGTCGCTCCCGGTACCCCTCTGCTTTAGCAGAGGAGACATGGGAGAGGCGACGGGATCCGTGGGATCCGGGGACGGGTCGGCCCACTGCTCGCGCAGGGGCTGACGGGCATTCGTGCCTCCGTCGGCGTTGGGAGAGTTGGCTACTCCCCCGCATCGCGTAACCTCCGAGATATCGACAACGACCTGAGTGCTAGCCACACTCGGGAACGCCGATATCCTGGAGGCCGTGGGGCTTGCCTTAATTGGCCGGCCCGCGACAAGGAAAAGTCTGAAAACCCGACAGCGAAGTCGCTTAAAACCTGTGGATACCTGGGGACCTCCACAGTATGTACCCCGCTTCCTGGAATGGCCGTCACCCAGGAAGTGTAATTAGAGCGGTTCTACTCGTGGGAAATGATGGAGAACCTTATTAAACAAACAAAAAACCACTTACCAAGCGAAACAGTCTGCACGGAGGTCGTGCAGCACCACGACGCGGAGGTCGCGTCCCAAGCGGTGTCAGACCACCTCGACACCGCCGCCCAGAGCAGGGCTAGCAGTCCGGGCGTAACAACCCGGAGCTCGGCTGGGAAGAGGAACCTAGTTCCTTCCCCCCGGCCTTTTGAGCCGGACCCGGAGGTCAGCATGACCGACGGGTCCACGTCCAGCAGCGGCCAGGAGGGAGAGTATCTTTCTCCCCCGCCCAAGTTTGCGGCGCTCGGTCGCCGAAAGACGCGGGGTGGCAAGAGGGCTGCCACTCAGAAGCGTGCACCAGCCCCAGTCCCGAAGGGTGTCATGGCGCCGCCGAGTTCCTCCTCCTCGGCGGCGCCCCTGCCTTGTGCCGGCGACAGCACCTCCATCGAGGTGGTGGAGGCCCTTAAAGGCCTCGCTAAGGCCCAGACTGGGGCCATGAAGCCGGAGGAGGACCGGCTCATGCGGTCGACGCTTCGCCTTGTGGAGCAGTATAATCTGCTCAGGGCGGAGCTAAGCTGCGCGCAGCACGAGCGGGCTGAGCTCGGCATGCGGCAGGAGGCACTGCTCCAAGAAACCGAGCGGCAGGCGGCGGAATACCGCAAGGAGATGGCCAAGATGGCGGCTGAGTTGGCGGCGCTCCAAGACCGTGTGGCCCGCACAGAGAGGCGGAGGGTCGGAGCGCAGCCGGAACCGCCATCGCCGCCATCTCGGTCTAGGTCGCCGGTGCGGCCGGGGACGCCGCCTTCTCCTCCGGTGCAGCCGGCGCCACCGACGTCACCGGCACCACCGCGTTTGCCACCGCCGCCGCTCCCGCCGCGCTTAGCGGTCCCGCGGCCGCCGCTGCCGGCGCAGCCGAGGCCGACGTTGCGGCTCGCCCAGCCGCGGCCCTGGCAGGCGCAGGCGCCGGTGCCGGCGGGGTCCGCGAACGCGCTGGAGGCCTGCATGGCGGCAATGGCGGCACAACAGGCGCGGCACGAGGAGTGGACGCGGAGCTGTCTGGAGGCCATTATGGCCTCCATTCACCGTCCACCCTTGGCGCAGCCGAGTGGGGGATACGCCGGAGCGGTCAAGCGGGGCCCCATCCGCACGGTAGCGGCGGGGTCCCCGCAGGAGTCGGCCCGCGTCGCGCCCACTGCGCCGGCTGCCCCGGCCACCATCGCTGCGTCAGCCAGGGGTGCCCAAGCCAAGGGCAAGGGAAAGGGGAAGGGCAAGGGGAAGACGTCCCCAGTCCCAGCCCCGGCCCTGGCACCGGTTTCGGCCCCGACTGCCTCCAGTAGCTCTGCACCGGCAGGGGGCTGGGAGGTGGTCGGTGAGGCCAAAAAATCGCGGAACGCCCGTAAAAAGGCAGCAAAAAGGGCCAAGAAGGCCCTGGCTGCTGCGAAGGGAGCGCCAGGAAGGCTGCGCGTCCCCCGTACCACCGCTGTCGTCTTAACGATGACACCGGAGGCGACGGAGAGGGGCGTGCAGTACGTGGACCTGGTAAAACAGGCGAGGGGCCTCATTGACATGAGGGCCCTCGACGTGGCGGGGACCCTCCGAGTGACTCACACTCGGACGGGTGCCCGGCTCATCCACGTTCCTGGCGCTGCAAGCGGTCCCAAGGCTGATGCCATAGCGGCTAAGCTTAGGGAGACGCTGAATGCAGCCGACGTCCGGGTGTCCAGGCCCACCAGGTGCGCAGAGTTGCGCATTTCGGACCTGGACGACTCCATCACGGCCGATGAAATTCGGATCACCGTGGCGGAGGCCGGGGGCTGCCCCCCTGAAGCGGTCAAGGTCGGAGCAATCCGCTACGGCCGTCGCGGACAGGGGGCAGTAGTTGTCGGCTGCCCCATTGCAGCAGCCCAAAAGGCTGCCGACATGCGGACCCTCGCGGTGGGCGGAGTTGTAGGGGTGCGGGTACGCCTCCTACAGGACCGACCGGCTAGGTGCTTTAGGTGCCTGTCGGTCGGCCACGTGGGAGTGCAGTGCACGGCGGAGGTAACGGTCGGCGACCGTTGCTTCCGCTGTAGCCAACCCGGTCATAGGGCCGGTGGTTGCGAAGCTCCGCCACACTGTTTTAGGTGTGCGGCGGAGGGCAAGCCGGCCGACCACAGGGTTGGCAGCAAGGCCTGCACCCGCGGGGAGCCGAAGCCGCGAGGCGGGCGTTCCGCCAATGGTTCGGGGCGGGATGCGGAGATGGTTCCGTAATGGATTCCCAGCTCCGCATCCTGCAGGCGAACCTGGGCCACGGTGCCGATGCTCAGGCCCTTCTGCTCCAGAGCATGGCACAGTGGTCCATACACGTCGCCGCTGTCGCCGATCCATACACTCACCGGCCCCTCGGGCCCGCCTGGGTGGTCGACCTGGATGGGTCGGCGGCACTGGTGCATAACGCCGCTGCGGGTGCCCCTCCCCTTGTAGTGATCGCAAGGGAGCATGGCATCGTAGCGGCGCGTGTAGGGGAGATTGCGGTCGTGGCCGTTTATCTCACGCCGGGGTCACACCGACTCATAGGGCAGTATCGGCGGTCGCTGGAGCGGCTGACCGACGTCGTCAATGCCTGTACGCCTCGTCCGGTTCTTGTGCTCGGGGACTTCAACGCCTGGTCTCAGGCTTGGGGTTCCCGGCGCACGAACGCGCGGGGCAGGGCTCTGGAGAGCTGGGCCGATTCTCTCGGCTTAGTTCTCCAGAATCGCGGGGCCGAAGCCACGTATGTGGGCACCTTTGTGGCGGGGGAGCGCAGGTCGATCATAGACCTTTCGTTCGCGAGCGCTTCCCTGTCACTCCGCGTGCGGGACTGGCGTGTCGCCGTGGAGGTGGAGACACTATCGGATCACCGATACGTTCGGTTCGATGTCTCCCCTCCTGCGGGTGATGCGCCGGTCATATCGGCCCAACGCGAGCCGCGCTGGGTGTTGGGGCGACTGAATCGGGAGGACCTCCTGGAGGCCGCCATCGTACAGGCCTGGGCCATTGCGCCGGACAGGCCTGTCGACATAGACGATGAAGCGGCCTGGTTCCGGGAGGCCATGACACGGGTCTGCGATGCGGGTATGCCTAGGGCTCCAGCCTATAATCCGAGGCGTCGGGTCTACTGGTGGAATGCGGAGATCGCGAGGCTGCGTCAAGCCTGCGTGATCACGCACCGCCGGTGGGCTCGACTCCGTAGGAGGCGTAGCCGTACCGCAGATTCGGAGCCCCGACTGGCGGAGCTTCACGAGGGATACAGGGAGGCCCGGAATGCCCTCCGAGCGGAGATCAAGCGGTCTAAGGCCGCTTGTTACCGGGAGCTCCTGGAGACGCTGGAGCGGGACCCATGGGGGCGGCCTTACCTTATGGTAAGAGAAAAGCTGCGCCCCCGGGCCCCTCCGCTGACCCAGGTGCTCGAACCGGCTCTGCTCGGAGGAGTGGTGGAATCCCTGTTCCCGGCGCGAGCGGAACATGTTCCGCCGCAGATGGCTCCGCCGCCTCGGTCGCCTACGGCACCCAGTACGGCGCCCAGTGCGGTGATTGGCGACGACGTGCCCGAGGTCACTTGGGTAGAACTAGAGCTGGCGGTGCGAAGGCTGAGAGCCAAGAAAAACACCGCCCCGGGACCCGACGGCATTCCAGGCCGCGCGTGGGTCCTAGCTCTAGGGGAAGACGGTCTCGAACCCCGACTGAGAGGGTTCCTCAGCGCATGTTTGGAGCGGGGCCAGTTTCCGAAGATGTGGAGGACGGGGAAACTGGTCCTCATCCGCAAGAAGGGACGCCCGGCGGACGAGCCGTCCGGGTACCGGCCCATAGTGCTGCTCGACGAGGTGGGCAAACTCTTCGAAAGAGTAATTGCCAAGCGCCTCGTCGAGCATCTCTCTAGAGTGGGGCCGGACCTGGCGAATACCCAGTTTGGGTTCCGCCGGTGGCGTTCCACTGTGGATGCCATCATGCGTGTGAGGACTCTGGCGGAGGATGCGGTTGCCCGGGGCGAGGTGATGTTGGCGGTGTCCTTGGACATCTCCAACGCCTTCAACACCTTGCCCTGGAGTTGCATCAGGGAGGCACTCGTGTACCACGGTGTGCCTCTCTACCTCCGCCGCATAGTCGGGGCTTACCTGACGGAGAGAGCCGTCGTCTACCCGAGTTCGACCGGAGTCGGTAGGCGTGAGATGTCGTGCGGTGTTCCACAGGGATCGGTCCTGGGGCCGTTACTGTGGAACATCGGTTACGACTGGGTGCTTCGCGGTGACTTCGCGTACGGTGCCACCGTCACGTGTTATGCGGACGACACGCTGGTGACGGTGAGCGGGGCTACGCACCGCGAGGCAACCCTGAGGGCCACGACCGCGGTTGGCCAAGTCGTCGAGCGGATCCGGCGGCTGGGTCTCGAGGTGGCTCTGCACAAGTCCGAGGCCATGTTCTTTCATGGTCCTCGGCGCAGGCCAGGCCCGGGAGCCAGCCTTACAGTGGGAGGCACTCCCATCGACATCAAGCCCCAGCTGAAATACCTGGGGCTCGTGCTTGACGGTCGGTGGGACTTCGGACAACATCTCCGAAGCCTGCGCCCCAAGTTGGTCACCACGGCGAATGCCCTGAGTCGGCTGCTGCCCAACTTGAAGGGCCCAGGGGCCTCCTGCAGGAGACTCTACGCGGGTGTCGTGCGGTCCATGGCCCTATATGGGTGCCCCGTGTGGGCGGACACCCTGGGGGCCAGATTCTTGCCTCTGCTCCGTACGGCGCAGAGGACAATGGCCTCCAGGGCCATCAGGGGATACCGCACGATATCCTTCGAAGCGGCGAGTCTCCTGGCCGGATCGCCACCGTGGATCCTGGAAGCGAGGGCCCTTTCGGCACTATACCAGTTCCGAAAGGAGGCGCGGGAGCGGGGATTCGATCCCGAGCCCGAGGACATTCGGGCCGAGAAATCCCGGCTCCACCAGGTCATGGTGGCCGAGTGGGAGCGACGACTTGGGCAACCACGCGCAGGGCACGCCGTCATTGCGGCGGTAAGGCCCATCATGGGGGAGTGGCTAGAGAGGCCACACGGGAGCCTCTCGTACCGTCAGACGCAGATGATAACCGGACACGGTTACTTCGGGCGGTATCTGCATCTGATGGGTATTGAGCCAACGCCCGAGTGCCATCACTGCGACGCGAGCGTGGACTCGGGGCTGCACACGCTCACCGAGTGTCCGGCGTTTGAGACGCCGAGGCGGGAGCTTGTGCAGGCCCTGGGGGTGAGAGTGCTCACGCTCTCCACCCTGCTCGCGGCGATGGTCCGCTGCGCGGATGCGTGGGCGGCCAGCGCCTCTTTCTGCGAGCAGGTCATGCTCGCGAAGGAGACAGCAGAGCGGGCGCGGCGCGGTGAGCGAGAAAGACTCGCTGACATCGCTGCTCACGCCCGAAGGCGGCTCGGGCGTCGGAGGGCGCTTACAGACCTCCGCCCCCCATGAGCGCGGGCCTGAGGGTGACGGGTGGAGCCACCCGTCACCCTAGCAGAAGCAGGCCACGGCGGCGGCGCGCATCGTAGGACGATGCGCGCCTCCCCACACCGGGGTTGAGTCGGGGACGGCGTGGTCCCCACCTCCCGAGGAGGGCCAGACCGAAAGGGATGGCCCTGGGTCAGCCGGGGTGCGAGGGATATGTCGCAAGACAACCTCACCTTCGGCCTAGCACCACGACCCACAGACGGCGTGCGGTTTAGTCGGTTCGAGTCCGACATAACCTACCCCTCCGGCTCCGGAGGGGCGGGTATCCGTGGGGATTTCCCGCACGTAAAATAAAAAAAAAAAAAAGATCACGTTCAAATGCTACAAAATGTCACTTATCCATAATACTTTTAATAGTTGTTAATGACAACATTATAAATAATAAAAATAAAATGTATTTCACAGTTGCTACTACAACTTTAATTTATCACAGGCTTTTGATTTAACGAGTTAAGCGCTCCTGCTTAAGGTCTAAATTAGCAAGGACATCAATCAAATGCTAAGTGTCGTCCACGGATTCTAGCCATGAAACTCATTAATTAATGACGAAGTAATAGGCCTGTTAGTCAACCAATAAATTGGCATCCGAAGTTGTGAAACGAAATACCACCATGTAATCGGTGTACCATGAAACACATCTATCATGTGTGACAGTGACACTTCAACACACACACACTAGCCCTGAGAGCGTTTTCACATTGTCCGGTATCCGATATCCGACATCCTATATCGGAGGAAGTCGAATGTATGACATAATATGTATCTCCTTTTCACGTTGTCCGGCCCGATATCGGTTATCGGAATCAACACCATTGTTTTGGCCCGATATCGGATTACAAAGAAACTAAAACAGCGACTGCAAGCAATTTTCGACCTTAATGACATTTTCTTAGTTTCGTGTTTTTTGGCGTTAATTGGTGACGCTGATTACGAATAAAAAAAAACTCGATACCATGTCATGTCAATAAGGTCGAAAGATATAGCTAAGCTTGCACTTCCTTTTCTTTTTTTCATCCCTAGTACCTACCTATAACTAGTATGTGCTTCCGAGCACATGGCCGTATCGGGCCGATTTTATCGGATAAATGTAAAAACAGCACAAGGTGTCGGCTATCGGCATCCGACACGGATATCGGATGAATGTGAAAACGCTTTAACACTATCAAAAGAAATTCATAGCAACTTCTTGGAACAGTCACCAACGGTGTTAGTTTCACACTTTCCAAATTACGGACCAGTGTAGTTCTTAAAGTTTTAATAAAATATGAAACAAATATTGTAAAATATTAAATTTGTCCTATGAGGATCATTAAAAAAAATATTTATTTTTATATATTTACTAGCTGTCGCCCGCGGCTCCGCCCGCGTGGATGTCGGTTATCGCGAATCGGGGTATGAAAAATAGATGTTGGCCGATTCTCAGACCTACCCGATATGCCCACAAAATTTCATCAAAATCGGTCAAGCCGTTTCGGAGGAGAATGGCAACGAAAACTGTGACACGAGAATTTTATATATAAGATATTTTTGCATACCGTCAACGACATCTAATGACGAATGTACTGCTACTTGTTTCATTCGCGTTACGTACATTGCATGTTTCATGGTAGCTCCTCTGGTTGTAAATTATAAGCAACACCTTTTTTCAATATTTATTATCATTAACAAAATAACATAGCTTGAAAAGTTTAGACAGTAAGTAGATGGAAAATCCCCCTGTCGGCTTTATTGGATGCTGGGTTAGTTCAACGCCTTTTATTCTGTTATCATTTATATAAATTACTAGCTGACCCATCTCGCCTTCGCACGAGAGAATTTCATAACAAAATCCTTACCTAATATTATAAATACGAAAGTATCTCTGTCTGTCTGTTACGTTTTTACGCTTAAACCATTGAACCGATTTAGATGACATTATGTATAGGGATAACTTTGATAAGGATATAGGCTATACTATATGTTTGGATATGATCCTTTAAACTTATTTCAGCGTCATAAATCAGGTTTTATAGCATTATACATGTACCTTTTATTGCATCTGAAGGCTAATCCCAGTTACATCTGCTTCACAAGGATCTGCTCTTTTACTTCTCCTTTCCACGATTTGGTATACTTAGTATTGGAAGTAAAACGCTGGCCACCAATAAAAATTATCGGTTTGAATTCGGTATATCGAGGTTCACTTTCAATACTATGTTTATATATGGTTTTTGTAGTAAACATGTCACGGTAATTTTATAATAATAAATTAAAATATTTATATTATTCCTACTGCCTGTCACTGTAATCTGCACAATTATAATAGGTTATGAACTCCATGAAGTGAAGTGTAAATATTGTGTGAAAATATAATTATTTTTTATAATAACATATTATAATACTTAGTTCTTTAATCTGCACAATTATAATACTTTCTTTGCTACCATCTGAGAGGAATGGAAAGGAATCCAGGAGAGGAATTCTATGCCAGAGCCTCGTCCTCGTATATTGTAGGTAGTCTAGATTTTTTGAATTTATACTTGACTGGATACCATTGACCGACGTGATTGTGTATTGAATATGAATATTCTACTGACTGACATAATTCTGGAAAACCAATTGTTAAGATAGTTGGACCACTCTGGATACTTACAACTATTTGAGTACTCTAATAACCAATTGAAAATTGAAATTTTGGCATTTGGATTATTTTGAGTACTTTTGTTAGCAACATTTTAATGATGCTGACTGTACCTAACAAATAAACTCGAAGCCAATTAGACCTATTTCAAAAACTATTTCACCGTTTTGAAGCTGCACTATCTCTAGGTAACATAGGCTGTATTATATTTGCAAAAAAAAAAGATGCCGTTACTAAAACTATTATAATGTATCTCAAGGTGTAAAAATTACATAAAGCTTTGTCTATCCCAGCCATCTCATTAAGGTCGTCCCACCCACAAAGCTTCTATGCGTTCGACCTCTTCTCCTGAAAAAAAAGACCTCATAGTCGAAACATATATTATGTTTTAAGTTAGCTTGTGTTCAACACACCTAGTCAGGCCTTCGATTAGGGGGTGCTCATGGGGTTTATCCGCACGTATGGAAAGGATAATGCTAACATACCACATATAGTAGCCCCAAAAGCTGTGTGATTTACAGCTTAGCACACCCCTGTAGTGTGCTGAGCTGTAAATCACAAAGCTTACCATAATGGCTCTATATTCAGATATTTTACAGACTATACACTGTGTATATAGACTGTACACTCTGTACAGGGAGTGGACCCGGTTTTTAATTAATTAGAATACTTTTAATTGTGTTGTTGAATAGTTAGCTGGTTCTTTTTAGTTTAATGTTGTATTTCAACCTCTCAGCCTCAGGAAGGAATTTGCCTCACTGTGTGTGTTCTACCGCCAATACAATGGTTTGTGCTCAGCTGAATTGTTCGACATGATACCGATAGTTACTTTCTATCACCGCACCGCTCGCCATAGACAGGGAGTTCATCCTCACACATTGCGACGACGAATGGTGCGAACCGTGCGGTACGAAAGGAACTTCATCCCACGCACGCTCAAGCTGTGGAACGAGCTCCCTGCTGTGGTTTTCCCAAGCGACTACAACATGGGGTTCTTCAAGAAGGGCATTAGAAGGTTTCTTCAGGGTCGGCAGCGCGAGTGCGATGCTCCTGGTTTTGCACACGTCCATAGGCCACGGTAACCACTTTCCATGGTAGGTAGGCCGTGTGCAAATCTGCCACCTAAGTGGTATAAAAAAAATATACATATACATATAGTCATAGTATAAAAACAATATAAATATCTATATTTGTACTCTGATGTAGCCTAGGGGTTCAATTCAGTAAAATTAAATTTTTAAAATGTGCAGTAAAACTTTTAAAATCATAATTGAATGAAAAAAAAAATGAAAACGCCATCAAACTATGATTTACTCTGAAGGTTTAAACACCTCATGAAAATATTGTGTGAATAGTGAAATAAGAACAGGACACACTTAGCCTTAGTAATAAAATTGATTTCTATAAATTTAACATTGTAATTCTTGAGTCTATAATAGTTAGCTTTTACAACCAAAACTTAACTTCATTCCAAAACATTCTCAATACTACAAACACAAGTATTCCCCCAAAACACCAATTATTTACCCCATCTGCACAAGCAGCAGTAAAAGTGGGGTAAAATAGGGTAAACCAGGTGTTCTAGCGTACCCGATATCGTTCCCTGAACGTGGTATGAATTAATTAGGCACTACTGTGATGTTACCGCATGAGTTATGTCCCGGATACGAACCGATTGTTAAACAGAACTCAGTCGTGATATATGGCTAACGCATTATCATAAGGCCAGTGAAATTAGGCACACATAAGGTTAAGGACCTGTTCGTATATGTTATTTATATGAAAACTAAATCACCTCAGTTACTCAGTGTACAAGCCGGTATAAATACTGAATAACGGACAAAGCAGCGTCCGCTGCTTGAAGTGACTTATTTTGCCTTTTAATGGAGTGGCTGTGCTATGCCCCTCCTACATTGGAAGAAAAACCTGCTGCAGAAACTTGTCCGTCAATTAGTATTATAGGTAGTCCGAATTATAAGTAAGGTTGTCTCGTCACCAAAGATCTAAGTGGGCCCAACATACACCATTTACAGTAATCACTGCAGACAAAGTCGAAGAATTTTGGGCTGGACTCATCTAGTACAGCATAAGATCAATTCAGTCCGTGATTAACAATACGCATTAGCCAAATTCCAGCTATACCTATTGCCATTGACTCGAATATAGGTATATTTAAAAATGATCATAGAAATTACGGTTCAAAGGTCAAGTGATCCTGACGGGAGTTTAACACTTTTTAGTCATCCAACGTCGCTAAAGAAATTTTCACTTCAAAAATTAATATTTAAAAAATCTGTCACGGGAACTGTAACCAAATTCAGAACAGAATTCTATCAATTCCACGCAGGGTAAGGTGCGGGCATTCGCTAGTTATATAAACATAAATACAACTGCTACGAAGACTCACCTCTGCGATAATTAACACGCACGCAGTGTATGAAATTAGGACGCATTATTGCATTAACGCTTGCGGTACCAAGAGGGATAATAATGCAACTAAGCGAGGGAGCCTTTATTGGCAGTCGTGCAAAAAGCTTGAAATTGAAATCGAAAGAAAATCAGAAAAACAGAAACAAATGTAAACAATGTATCTATTACCAATCAATGCCTCAGGAGTGAAAGAACAAAGGATGGAGGAATCAATTCAACGTAATTGTATCACTTTTCACTGCACCCCCCATTAACGTAACCTTTTTTAATCGAGTTTTTTCCGCTTTAGTCCGGATATTGCTGGACGACTAACGGACCACTTACTCGAATCTATTGAATGAGCCTTCTGGACACTAACTACTACTTTTCGAGTTTCTAACCGGTTTAACGGGTTTTAATAGATTGAGGCTGCGATATATAGTGGCAATTTATTTAGACTACCCTCCAATGTATTCAATACTTAACGTTTTCTTTTGGGTTCTTGCCAATAACCTAAATTAAAAGATTTTGGTGCTGCTAGTAGATAGAGTCAGAAAGTTGCTATAGTGAATGAATTGTTGATAAGTGAGCGGCTGTCAAGGTATGAACATAACGAAAAAAGATGAGAAAATTATTGTTCTACAGGAAAATGTCGGAGATTTATGCTGAAAATAATCCGACATGAAATAAAACTATGTTTAACAGATTCCGTCACAATTTATTTAACGTCATTTTATTACTAGCCGGCAAACTTCGTACCGCCTCAGAATAAAAAAAAACCTTTCCGAGACCTCCACCAACATTTCAAGACCAAGATAAGAAAAATCTGTTCAGCCGTTCTCGAGTTTTAGCGAGACTAACAGAATTGCAATTGATTTTTATATATAAGAAGACTAGCTGACCCGGCAAACTTCGTCCCGCCTCAGAATCAATAAAAAAAGGTGCAATTTCCCATATTTTCTCACCGTTTAAACCTTCCCGAGACCTCCACCAACATTTCAAGACCAAGATAAGATAAATCTGTTCAGCCGTACTCGAGTTTTAGCGAGACTAACGAACAACCGAAACGTCAGTATAAGTTATTTCTCTGGCTTCTGCGTCCCGTTCCAAATTCAAAATTCATTCTCGCGTCTATCTTTCTAGTCTCGCGTCAATTTTTACTCTAACCCTCACCTGCTATGGTTTCAAATTTCACTTTCACAGTGTAGTAGTAATATACAGCACATATTCAAGTTAAGGCCAAGTAAGCCAGACATAAAACAGCGTAACGGGCGCTGACTGAGATATTGACATTGTACAACTATAAATAAAAACCAAAACCTGATTGGAAAAATACGAAATGGATGCAGGAAGTATTGAACATCGAGATGATAAAAAATACTACGTCCATCGAATGACATACAACGGAAGATTGTATGCTTAAATCTTTAAAACTACGCAACGGATTTTATGCGGTTTTTTTAATAGATAGAGTGATTCAAGAGGAAGTTTTATATGTACAATACATGTTTAATATAGTAGAGGGTGCAGCGGGAACGGGATCTGACGCCACGCGGGCGGAAAAATATTGGCGGTATGAAGTTCGCCGGGTCAGCTAGTATCTAATAAATGATAACGTGCAAATTTTAATTAAATTATGTATTTCAATAAAGTACCCAACATGCTATAATTGGTTACTGAAATTTTACGATAAAAATTGCCTACACACATGAATTTATCACTGACTAGCTTTTGCCAAACCAAACATAGCCTATGTCATTTCTCAAGGTCTATTCTACCCCTATACCAAATTTCATCAAAATCGGTTGAAAGCGTAACATACAGACAGACAGACAGAGTTACTTTCGCATTTATAATATTAGTATGGATTTGGTGTAGGTAATTCGTTTCTATTATTTTGCTTAGAACTTTCCTATCGAAAACCCTGTTCTTATGTTAGTCACGCCATAGGTTTAGGTTGCCGGTATGAGCGAGACATCCATACATACATATAATCACGTCTTTATCTCTGGTAAATTAAGCAGAGGTGAATTAATACCAGCATTTCACCAATAATTTTATTCGGTCTCATGTAATAGGGTGTGAGCCTATTGCCGTATTCCGGACATTATTGTTGTCTCGAGCCATGCATCTGAGGCTGAGCTGGGCAGTATACAGGGTGTAGTTTTGAAACGGGGCAGTAAGGGCAAGTACCTTAACCGTTGCAGTTACAGCGAAACGTTCTTAGAAGACCTTCCCTAACTTTTTGACATATTTTGAACTGCATTCACAGATTTTGTAAAAAACTTACAGTTGGCAAAAAAAATGCAAAAAGTCCAAAATTTTTTTTTTATGCCAATCGATTCTATTTCATGTGGGGATCAAAAAACTCTATGAGACCATTTTAGCTTTCAGTACTAGGAAAGACAGAAATCGCCAAAAACGTTTCCCATACATTTCGGCAACAGAAACAAATTTCTACGATGGTCTAACTTTTTGTTATGGCCAGGAAGTGGGTAGAATTGACTGTAAAGTAAATAAAAAGAATTTTTACCCTCAAATTTCGAATTTGATTCGAAAATCTGTGTGTTATTCTTAGTTTCAGCTGAGAAACTTCGTATGAGTTATTAATTAAGGATTTTCGATAAAATGTCTTCTAATCGTGAAAAAATTGACTTATTAGAAGCGTATTTTGTCAATAATCGAAATGCGGGAGCTGCATTAGTGTGGTACCGCAATAAGTATCCGTTGCGGCATGTGCCAACAAGAAAGGTTATTACAAATCTTTTGAAAAACCTGGAATTGCAGGGTTCTTTAAAAGAAAGCGGCAGCCTCGTGTGGACATATCCAGAGGTATCGTCCAGGCAAGTCGCCCTTGAAGTAGGTGTATCCCACTCCCTTGTGATAAAGATATGGAAGAAATACGGCTACAAGTGCTATCGATATGGGCGCATAGTTCAAGTGTTACATCCGGGTGATGATGTTCGAAGGCTTACTTTTTGCAGATGGCTAAGAGGAAAAATAAGCAGAGATCATGAATTTTTAAATTACATACTGTGGTCAGACGAAACAAATTTTTCCAATAACGGTATGTACAACAGAAAAAATCACCACTATTGGTCCAAAGAAAATCCACTAAGAGTTACGGCAAGTCATAACCAGGTTCGCTTCTCATTCAACTGTTGGTGTGGTATAATGTCCAATCGAGTCATAATGGTGGAATTTTATGAAGGGAAACTGAATTCTGCCATGTATAATGAAGTCATTTTACACCATCTTGAAAACGAGATGGACGAATGGCCCCTGTCGGAATTGCGAAAAGTTCATTTTCAACAAGATGGTGCTCCGCCACATAACAGTCACCTTTCAATCGTTCCAATTTGAGCCGCCTATTCGGTACACAGTGGATAGGTACACATGGTCCAACACAGTGGCCACCTCGTAGCCCCGATCTAACACCACTAGATTTTTTTTTATGGGGCTTCGTGAAAAACGAGGTGTATAAGACGACGTACGCCAGTGTTCAAGAGCTCAAGGATGCATTAATGACCATTTTACGTAATATTCATCCCAGAACATTATTAGCCGCCATTCGTTCAGTGCAAAAAAGGATAGACTTATGTATTCGTGAAAATGGAAATCATTTTGAGCAATTTATTTCATAAACCAATTTCTTAAATGTTTAAATGATTTTTTTTATTTAAAAAAGTTCAAAATTTTACCTGACCTATGAGTTTCGAGTTGATTTATCATATTTCCGTACGAAATGTATGGGAAAGGTCTTTGGCGATTTCTGTCTTTTCTAATACTGAAAGCTAAAATGGTCCCATAGAGTTTTTTGATCCCCACATGTAATAGAATCGATTGGCATAAAAAAAAAATTGAACTTTTTGCATTTTTTTTGCTAACTGTAAGTTTTTTACAAAATCTGTGAATGCAGTTCAAAATGTCCCAAAAAGTTAGGGAAGGTCTTTTAAGAACGTTTTGCTGTAACTGCAACGGTTAAGGTACTTGCCCTTACTGCCCCGTTTCAAAAATACACCCTGTCACAGAATAGATAATAGTACTAGCGTACAGAATGGAAGCTCACCCCCTCCCACCGATTTCATTTCCTCTCCCCGCACGTCAAAATCATGGGCGCTTTCATGGGCGCCTAAAACAAAGGTTGTCACCGGTAAAAGGTGTAAGAACGGCACTTCGGGAAAAAGAGTGAAAAGTTCGGCTAGCTTCGGTTTTTAAGGCGTCCGCTCTTTCACACATGACTATAGTGAAATTTAACCCTCAAATGCATCTTGCCTTTTTGTATAAATAACTAATGAAGTGTTCTCAATATGTGTAACAACAAGTTCCACCAAGGGTCATCAATATAAACATTACAACAGTATAAAAAAAAACTAATGAACTGGATGCCAGGTTCGCCCAGGAATAAATAGGTGAAAAATCTTATAAATTGTAATAATTTTCATATAGTCCGGGTTCTTTAGAAAATAACTTTAGAACTAGCGTGTTAAGTGACATTGTGGTGGGCCGATATCGATTATAGGTTTACTATTTAGGAACTGCATTTTAGTGGCATTAAATAAGTAAATATTAAAATATTAACATGATTTTTTCTTATTACTTTATTACCATTCGAAAACTATGATTTTAGTTATGTATTTAAGTGAGTATTTACTTACATTGAATAGTTGTAAACCGGAATTAAATTTTACCCAGAAGGTGCGCCAACATTGAAAATTAACACGGCCTATAAAATAAAGGATAGAATACCCAGTTCTTAGTTATTATTTTTTTAACATTATGAAGATTATAACTCAAAAGCATGATCTAGATTAGTATACATTCTAGGGTTAAAAAATGGGCGGTTAAAAAATCCATGATGGACGACATTAATTGTGACACATTCAAATCGAAAAAAAAGCCACACTTCATAGGCGTGAGCTGTCAAAATTATGATTCTTAAATTTTATAAAGTATAGAGCGGTTAAAACCATTTGTTTCTAAAAAATATAAATAGATATCTTTCCGTGAACTTCCGTTTAGTATAAATTATAATTGATACTTAAGTTAATTAACACTATTAAATTAAAGTGTGCTCAACTGCCATTTTTCTAATTTCCTACTCGCCATTGACAATTCTAAATAAGTATTAGGATAGTTATTACAAAAACCGGGCATAAAATCCGTGTCATTCAGATGATGTTCAGAAACCTTGGTAAGTAATAAAAACACCATTTATAAAGAAATGTTTTACCTCACCCTTGGCAATGGAGCATTATTTACTAAGGGATAAATACTAGTAGTTCTGTAAAGAGTTCCAGATATTTTTTTGGCATCTGGAGAACAAATCTGGTATCCTCACTTATATTTCTTGTATACGATACGTATCTTTATTTTATAGCTCTCTGAATATTTCACCAATAAATATTGACAACCCGTTCTTAAAAAAGCCACAACAAACGTCTCCCCTTTTTCTCATGTTTTTTTTCCACAACTACCTGTAAGGAATCATGTTCGGATATTGCAGCCAAAAATCATCAATATCCGTTCATAAATAACGCGACAGAAAAGGCACCACTTTTCTCATCCGATTAAAAAAGCTCTAGGAAAAAATTATGTTTTAAATCAAAGAACATGTATGCCAAGTTTGGTGACAATCGGTTAAGAAATGTGCCCTATAGACCGAACGGAACGGAGACTATTTATAATTAATGAAAAATTTCACGCGGGCAAAACCGTAAGCAACAGCTAGTTTTTATAAACACAATCGGTTTTAATTACTCTATAAACATATCAAAGTCATGTTGTAGTATTGTTTTGTTATTTGTGCCAATTCTGTTGTTTGACAGGACCAAAATGTATCGCCATATTCTTTTCTTCCGAGGCGAAGAAAAAGATGGAAATACGTTTTAATGTCAAAATCATTAATATAACTTTTTGTAACAGCAGGATTGTCGCCTCCGTCGGATGTGACGTAAATCATGACACCAACGGATAGAGTGAGAAAAATCACGCTATCTCACTCGAAAATTAGCTTAAATTTCAAATAGTGCCATCCATGACATTTCTAATTTTCTCACACATCAACACTACCGTGCATGTACACGAGCTATGTTTGTAGTAATTACAACGCGATTGTTTCATACATTTTTCCGAGAGCTTCCGAGGTGTGACCCTGTATATGTGGGGCTATCTGATGTTAAATAGCGCTATCCCATAGTTTCTTTTTACGTCTCCGCAAGGGAAGAGATCGATGGGATGGGATGGACCAAATTTTAGGTACTCTATGTAGAATATACTGCTTCCGGGCTTCAGTTGCGTTCCAGACGTTTCGTCGATCACTGCGGTCGACATCTTCAGTGGCGCAGGTTAGGTACTCTACCAGGAACATCGCGGCACTGAGCGAAAACGCAAATATATTTTACCAAATATGGGGACTCATAATATTAACAGCTTGGGCGAGATGGGCGTCCTTAGCATTGGTCTGCAACCTGTCTAGGAGAAGGAAAACTCCGAAATCAAACCCGGAATTGGTGGCTTCGTTAGGCGCAAGTAGGATACAATCTGAAAAGCGGCAGTCGCCTGCAGCCAACCTGGTGGTTTCGCACGTATTGGCATGCCATTCCTGTGAGCCAAGCTGGGGAGGCCGAGAGGGTGGCGAAGGTCCTGGGCAACCCTACGTCATCAAATTGCGTCCCAGGCGATGCAGCGTCTGTGGAGAGGACACTTCACCCACGTCGTTCTGCGACGTGGATAACAACACGGGGAGTGGCAGTCACCGGTTATAAGCCCGTGCGCATGGGCGAAAGCGCGGACGCCAGGGGTCGCTCTCGACAGTGGGAGGGTCCATTGTAGGCCCACTGACCAGTTATCGCCCGCTCCAAACTGGGCAGCCCCCGGTCAATAAGGTACTGGTCCGCCTCGGTGTCGTTTGTTCCTCTGGGGTGTTGGGAACATAGGGGCAACCCGGAAGACGGCGCTGTGCTGTTGTACACCCGCGACTAAACAGCTATATAAAAACAAATTTAAAGCTAGCACTTCCACGCGCTTTGGTTCTTGGAATGTCCGAACTATGAGGACTGGTCTCCCGGATAGCTCAGAGACTTCGAATTACGCTCAAGATCTGCGTAAAACGGCTGTTATCGATCTAGAAATGACACGTCTCAATATATCTATTGCCGCACTCCAGGAAACCAGACTTCCAGATGGGGGCTCATTGCGCGAACAAAATTATACCTTCTTTTGGAAAGGCAAGGCCTCTGGCGAAAATCGCGAGCACGGTGTTGGCTTTGCAGTTCACAACACTCTCTTAAATGCCATAGAAACACCTCGAGGTGTAAGTGAGCGTATTATGGCCTTGCGCCTCAATACCAAAAGCGGCTTTGTTACTCTGATTTCCGCCTACGCTCCAACTCTCACCTCAACAGCAGAGTCTAAGGACGACTTCTATGATAAGCTCTGCTCTGTTGTGGCCAATGTACCGACCGGAGACCGACTTTATATTCTAGGGGACTTTAACGCCCGTGTAGGGCAAGATAATACCGCCTGGCCCGATTCCCTAGGTAGCCATGGCATAGGAAAGCAGAATGAAAATGGCCAACGCCTGCTAGAGTTCTGCGCCAAGTTTCAGCTGTGTGTTACCAACACATATTTTAAAGGGAAACTGATGCGTAAAGTCTCCTGGAAACATCCTCGGTCTGGTCATTGGCACCAATTAGACTTAGCCTTAACCAAAAGGAAGGATTTAAAGGAAGTTACCCATGCTAGATCCTACCACAGTGCACACTGCGACACTGATCACTCCCTGGTAGTGTGCAAACTTCTCCTGTCGCCCAAAAAGATTCACTCCTCCAGGAACCCCGGTAGGAAGATGCTAAATCTTCCTAAGACTAGGAACCCTGAGTTAGTGGATACTTTCAGTTCATTGGTGCAACGGATAGTAGCTGCCTGGGATGCGGATGCGCCCGTGGAAACAGAATGGGAATCCATTAAAGACCTCCTCACCACAACAGCCGGCGAGGTTTTCGGATATGCCAAGGTGAAATCACCGGACTGGTTTACCGAAAATATGGGCCAACTTCAGCCTCTAATTAACACCAAACGCCAAGCTGCGCTAGGGTACCGCCTTGGTCCCTGTGACGCCACGCGCACTAAACTCTGCACAGCAAAGTCATCCCTACAGCGAACCTGTCGCCAGCTCGCTAATGCTTACTGGATAGAACTGTGCAGAAACATTCAAGATTGCGCGGCCGCGGGAAACTTCCGCGGGGTATATGCAGGAATAAGGGTGGCTCTTGGTCCAGTGCAAAAAAAGACGGCCCCTCTAAAAGAGATCGACGGCACTGTTATCACTGACAACAGTCGTCAACTTAATCGGTGGGTAGAACACTACACTGGGCTTTATTCTCGACCAGTTGAGATCAATCCCGTAGCCGTGGATTTAATTCCGAACCTACCTGTTATGACTGAGCTCGATGATTTACCCACCGTGTGGGATCTTCGCGCGGCCGTACTAAAGCTTAAATGTGGTAAGAGTCCGGGGATTGATGGTGTACTCACTGAGCTCCTAAAACTCAAGTGCATATTACCAGTATTGCATAACTTCCTGGGAAAATGCTGGGAGAGGGAGCTATTCCCACAGGATATGCGCGATGCAAATATAGTAACTCTTTACAAAGGGAAAGGTGACCGCGGCGATTGTAACTGCTACCGTGGTATTTCCCTTCTTAGCAATGTCGGCAAGCTTTTTGCAAGGGTCATACTGACTAAACTGCAATGTCTTGCCGAACGCGTGTATCCTGAGGCACAATGTGGCTTCCGCTCCCAGCGTTCCACTACGGATATGATATTTACCATCCGGCAACTTCAAGAGAAGTGTCGTGAGCAGAATACTCCTTTGGTGATTGCGTTCGTTGACCTGAATAAAGCCTTCGACGCGGTCAGCAGAGAGGGTCTCTATATTGCACTTGAGAAAATAGGATGTCCCCCGAAACTGCTGAAGTTGGTGAAATGCTTTCACGAGGACATGAAAGGCACCGTTGTTTACAATGGTCAAACGTCCGACGCTTTTGATATGCGTAGAGGAGTTCGCCAAGGCTGCGTCCTGGCACCAACTTTGTTCGGCATATTCTTTTCACTTCTGGTCAAAGTTGCCTTCGGTGATGCGCAACAGGGTGTCCATCTACACACACGAGCCGATGGGAAATTGTTTAATGCCGCCCTCCTTAAGACTCGCCGTAATCGCGAGGACTTATTTGTTGACAGCTTGCTGTTTGCCGACGATGCAGCCTTTGTTGCAAAAACTCCCCAAGAGCTCCAGGTCCTACTGGACAAATTTCACCACGCATGTGCCCTGTTCTCCATGTCCATAAATGCAAAGAAGACCGTCATCCTAGCGCAGGGCTACACCTACCAGCCGACCATCTTGCTGGAAGGTGCACCCTTGGAGGTAGTCGACAAGTTTTGTTACCTGGGGTCAACCGTATCGAGCAATCTCTCCCTTGACGGTGAGATCGATATTCGCATCGGCAAGGCAGCCACGGCGTTCGGCAGGCTACGTATAAGAGTATGGAATAATAAACATTTAACGGTCAGGACAAAGGCGATCGTATACCAAACTTGCGTCTTGAGCATGCTCTTGTACGGAGCCGAAACCTGGACGTCGTATGCAAAACAGGAACGTCGACTTAACACCTTTCATATGCGCTGTCTTCGTAGCATTCTCAACATAACATGGAAGGACAGGGTAACAAATGAGAGAGTGTTAGAGATTGCACAGCTTCCTAGCATCACCGCCCTTCTAAAACAGAGACGTTTGCGGTGGCTAGGGCATGTGCACCGAATGAGCAGCACTCGTTTGCCCGGGCAGACCATGTTGAGCCAAGTCGCTTTCTCGAAGCGTAAAGTTGGACGTCCCATACTGCGATTTAAAGACTGCGCAAAACGCGACATGATCGCATTCAACATCGATCGCGACACATGGGAGGATCTGGCTACCGACCGTGATGAGTGGAGAAAGGCCACCTACGAGGGCTGTGAGACGCATGATACAGCCTGGTTTCAAATCCTGTCCCAAAAACGGGAAAAACGACATGCCCGTGCAGAAGGTTCCGCCACAAGAAACTCTCAGTTCGCGTGCCGTAAGTGCGGACGAAAGTGCCGCTCGAGGATCGGTTTATTTAGCCACGAGCGACGATGCTCTTCTCGCGTAGGCGCTGTTTAAATCATCTGTCAAGATGAAAAGGCCTGATGATGATGAATATTAACAGCTATAGTTAAACTCCATACCCAAATAGTTACTTTCCTTTTCCTTTCTCAAAGATTTACTTCATACTTTTCCTGCATAGCAACATTTGTCTTCGGGACCTTCATATATCTTCGTTTCTGTACAGCGTTATCAATGATGATAAGAGCGTTTTCACACTCATCCGATATCCGATATCGGTGTCGGACGCCGATAGCCGACATCCGATAACCGACAACTTGTGCTGTTTTCACATTTATCCGATAAAATCTGCCCGATACGGCCATTTGCTCGAAAGCACAGACTAGTTAGGGATGCTAGGAGTGAAAAAAAAATGAAAAAAGTTTAACCAGTTTTCGACCTTATTGATATGACATGGTATCGAGTTTTTTTCTCATATTCGTGATCAGCGTAGATCATCTATCATCAATGTTTTTAATAACTTGTGTTTTATGCTATTGACATTTATATACTGACATTCTATTTCATTTATTGTATTCTTTGTGACTGTAGAATTTTCATGCATGTGCTGAAATAATACAAACAAAACCTAAACTCATATTGACACCTAATGTATAATATAATGTTTGCATGCCATAAAATGGTAAATGTGCTGCACAAACGATAATAATAACACCTGTATAACCACATTTAAGCAAATAAAATGAATTTGAATTTGAATTTGAAAATGAACATGTCAATCTTAAATCATACGTCGGTCATGTAGTCGGAATCTCTTAATGGCCCAAAGCGAATGGACTGCGGGCTATTCGGCCGTTCACAAAAAGCGTACCTAGTCTGAACGGTTCCAAGCGAATGAATCGCGGGCCATTTGAACGTACCCAAAACCTTCCGTTTCAAAGCCTTAGAATCTAAAGTGTCAAATCGTCAATTCTTCTAGGCAAGCGAGTTTCTTCGCGAACTACATCAACAGTTCTTAGAAGGTGAGATAGAGTTCAAACATTAGCCTATTTGTATAAGATGAAAATAATATTACGCTAACAGTAACAGACTTTCGATGCTTGCTGCACCCACTGACATAAAATCAATCTTTATTTACTTTTTCTTTAATCCCAAAAGTATAACTGTTCACTTTATGTAAACCACTCCACTACAGAGTACGTTGTGACAAAAAGTAGGTCTTTTTCGGAATAAAGCTATTCCAAATAAGATATATTCGCAAAACCTTTTTAAAAACAATCTTTTTTTTTTTTTTTTCTTGCATTGTCATCCGAACTGAACGTGCATACCAAATTTCAGCTCAATCGGTTGAGGGCAAGTGCCTTAAAATTGAGTTGTAAGATTCCACCCGAACAAACATACATTGCAAGTTAAATAAAAGCTTGTAAAAAAAATACACATCTGTATGCTCCACTTAAAAAATACATATATCCGAATCGTTTTGTGAATATTTATAACAGACTTGAAACCGACAACGCAACATATTTCATTGGAGAAAATAACATAAATCCTCCGAAAACTTTTCAAATGGACTGTATGTACGTACCTACACATAATTCAATAAAAAATCAATCAAATACATATAGTAGAGATATAGTTCGTCGTTCACCTGCTATACTATCATAGAATCACATACTCTCATATACTTTATAAGGCTTTAAAAATGATTCCATAACTTTTGCGTATAGACAAGAAAATATTTATATTTTCCCGGCCACATGTACACGAATTTCCTCAGGGCTTAAACAGGTAAGACATCTCCAATTAAAATTTATGGGATCTCGTGATCATTTGAAGGGACATGGCTGTCCCTTTAGGATCCCTAAGGCATACAAGCATATTATTTACCTCGGATTTCGAACAAATTCCCGCTACAGATAAGGCTCCTAAATTTTTAATTCATTGGATTCTATAATCATTTGTACGTCTGAGAGAGGCGGCTTGCGGGTCCCTAGCGGTCCTGAGGTCAAGGTTTCAGCGAAATAACTAAGTACAAATACTTAAGTCTCTAGAGCTTGGCGAAATAAGAAATCTATATATTTTCTTAGTTAGGGTCTGATAAGTAATAATTGGTCGGAGATCAATTATTTCGTGGCAAAGATTAATATAAACTTATTTATATAATTTACTTCTTAATAATATTTATATATTTCTCTTGTAATCATGTTTAAAGTTATTATTATACATATCATGGCATTGCCATAGGAACTTTTAATTCGTCTATAGTTCCTAGTGATCTATTCATACAAGTGCTATAAGTTACGGCCATTTTAATGACGCAACAGAAGACATACAGCCTATTTAACTTAATAGCGAGAAACTCACTCAATAACGAAAAACATAGTTGATGAATACATGTCTGAATTTACAGTAGAATAATATGAAATAATTGTATGTCATCCCCATGGAGAACCCTACACTGTACAGTCAGCATCAAACCTATCTTGACTACCTACTAATGATGTTAATACCAAAGTGTTTTATTGATTCAAATTGTATTATCGTCGGAACTAAATATTTTAAATGAGAAGATAGGAAAAAACCTCTGATGCGAGACAGTTTCTGGGAGTTGGTGTCAAGAGGCTGACAGAGTAGTCGTTTAGTAGAAGATTTAAGAATAAATGCATCAGATTTCGCGATCCACTAATACGATAAAAGTGATAAAATAAAAATCCTTGCGCAAATTCCCCTATAATCGTATAGGAATATTTTATTCTAAATAATCGACAAGAAATTCAGAAAAAGTGTATTATTGATCGTAGTCTAGAAGACTGTCATGAAAGACGTCCCCGTCATCACAGTACCGAATGTCAGAACATATAAATGAAAGGGGAGAATGCCATAAACACTTGAAATATGCGTCAATAACTCCCTATCACATTTAACAACATATTACCACTGGTGACAGCAACGACACATCTGAATATACAGGCAATACTGCTACAGTCTTTCAGTTCCCAATGCAAATTAGACACGTGTTCTATAAAACGAAAGAGGAAGCATGTATGTCACATTTCCTTCGTTTTAAGATAGTATCAGTCCCTGCGGGTACCCTCAGGCTACCTTCAGAGCGACAAGTCACGCACGCAGATTTGACTGCGTATGTGATCAATCCTTCTGTTGACTTTGAATGCTTTGAGAGATTTATGAGTTTGTGATTAATGTAGTATTTTTGTTGAAACATGTTCTTTTGAGGTTACTGACTTCTTTGGGATATAGATACAGTCACGCTTTCATTCTCATAGTGGAGGATGAACAAACTTTAATCCTTTTCTGTTGCTACGATTCTGGCATGCTAATTTAGCTTATTTTATTTTCGTAGGTCCTTTCATACGCGCTAGTCTTTTCCAAGTCTCTCAATGATCTCACTACTATACTCTACTCAGAAGAAGATGAAGACTCTGCCAATGGTAGAACGAAGTGGATGAGCAAAAGTCTGAAGAAGACAGGCCCAGGTACTCGAGGGTGATGCAGATCTTTTCGAATGCGATCAGGTCTAACGCAATGATGAAGGTTTTTTTTACCCCTTAGGTGGCAGATAAGCATACGGCCCACCTGATGAAAACAGTCACACTAGTGGGTCATCACAATCGCGCTGCCGACCCTGTAAGATCTTCTTATGCACCGTTTTGAAGAACCCCATATTGTAGTCGCTTGGAATAACCCCGGCAGTTAGTTCATTCCTAAGCGTGCGGGGGATGAAGTTCCTAAAATCACAACGTGTGTAGATGATGGATTCCTTGCCGGAGACGCGAGGTGCAATGAAGGAATCAGTTTAAAATGTTATTAAGTTTAGATTGGTGCGTGTTCAGATTACACATTCATAGAAAATAAAGTGACAAGGAGCTTGGTACCAAAATCAGTAAAATAAAATCTATGAAGAACAACAAAGTTAGGCTGAGAATGTAGAAAGTAGATGCTATAAAGTTTTGAGTATAAACTGCAGTTGGAGGAAAACTAACTGTTTAGAACACACCAGGGACATATCGAAACATTCAGAACTGACTGCCAAATTCATGAATTAATTTTCTTACATACGTACCTACTGCAACAAACGGAACGACAATACATTAAGAAGATAAAAAGAGTAGCTATAAGAATTTACTACCGTTATCAGATCTATGCATGACCTGGTTTCTATAACTGCTTAAAACTAATTGCGTCTATATCAGATATATGCATGGTCTGCATGGTTCCCAGGACTAGTCAAAGATAATTGCGCCTTCATCATGATGAAACGATCGACCAAGTTTTGATAGATCTTCTGAACGAGCAATCAAACGATCAACCCCGAATACTAATTCGAATACCTACTCCCCATCGCAATAGTAATAGCGGTGCATAAATTTGACATTTAGCTCAACACAAAATTGGCTTCGTTTGAATTTTGAGCAATATTGAAACATATTTTTTAAATTGGCATGATCACTAACGTACCACAAAGGGTTTATTTTAAATTTCATATTTTTATTGGCTTCTCAGGTTTTGCTAGTTACGGGTAACTGCACACACGCAATGCAGATATATTCATGCCTATATTCCTCATGGGTAGGCAGAGACAATAGCTCGCCATGTTCTTCTATTGACTGCGTACCGAACTGGAGAGCAAAACTGGAGGCGCACAGTGAAACATTTTACTTAAAACTTGAACTGCTTTAATTTTTTTGATGAATAGTAAGCAAAAATTTTACGTCAAAAGAAGTACACACTGACTCTCAAGGTGATCAATCAAACGTTCTGAGGTTTATCAATCTCTTGTGTACCATCATCTATTTTCAATTTTCGAAGCGATCTGTTCAACGGCCTAAAGTTGATACACTGCAGTGCCAACTAGTAAAAATAGACAGCTTAAAACTTAGCCTATGATATAACACTGGATGCCTTTTTATGGTCCATTATTTTTTTTCCAAAGCTTGATTTTTAGAAGATGTTGCATCTCATCAAACTCTCATCAAGACTACTTACGAAACATATTTATCTTATCTCTTTAAACGAGAAATTCTTGTATATATATCTCGGAAACGGCTCCAACTTTTTTCATGAAATTTAGTAAACGGGGGTTTCGGGGACGATAAATCGATCTAACTAGGATTAATTTTTAGGAAAAGTAATTTTTAAAATAAAAATTTGACTCTTCCTGACATCTATAGGCAATGTTAGCAACCAGTTGCTTTAACGACACAACAACACTAAAGCTTCCAATAGATGGCGCTGGTACAAGCGAAGCTCGGTTATCCAGGTACTAGTTAATCATGGAATAAATTAATAGTAAAAATAAGTTTTCAACAAAATGCAGACACAAAATTCTGTCTGTGTCTGGACCGTCGAGGAGTTCCTTTATCGGGAGCTAATCGTAGATGTTAACCTAACTCAAGCTTACCATAAAAATGCATTGTCATCGAAACTGAAACAAAATGTAAAAATCTAACCTTGCAGGATAAGAGGAAGTGTTTCTAATTTAGCAAACATTGCAAGTTGGTACAAACAAGACCGTCTCGAAAAAGCAATTTGGTACCTCCTTTATTTGTCACACGGTAAAGAACTGGATTGGTCTACCCGCACACTTATTTCCTTCTTCTTACAATCCTGAATTCTTTGAGCGGAGCATGAAAAAATACCTGTCCAGCCCCTCTAGTAGTTTGTACAATAGAATATATTGATCAATATATGGGATTAACATAAATTGACGACGCGACGATGATAAATATCATGAACGTTAAAATACGTGTCGATTCCACATGATTGTGTTAACCTGTTTCGTGAGGTCTTCAATATAGCTTCTTACCGCCCAGCGGGCTTTAGTCAATTGGCAATGGGACTGCATTCCAAAACGATTCACTGTCTTCAGTCAGTATTCAGAAATATAAAACAAAAGGGTAGTGGGAGTGCCGACAGAGGTGAAAACATTTTCTTTCTTTGTTTCTTCGTTATATACATAGAAAAAGATAAAAAACATACCATATCATACCATACCTATAATATCTGCTAATTTTCTATCAGAAGAAATTAATAAATTACAAAAAGATAAAATAATCACAAAAAGTAATAAATTACAAAAAGAAAAAATAATCACGAAAAGTGTCGGAAGGCCAGGTTTGAACCTACTATCTGAAACCATAAGGACTTACAGTCGAAGCGTTTACCGCTATGCTGCGAAGCTATTTATCGTATATTGCAAAATGGACAGTCTATAGCTAATATTGTATGACGTCAGTCGTCGGTTACGGTCCAAAGGTCAAGCGATCCTGACGCGCGAGTTTAACAATTTTTACCCATCGAACGCCGCTAAAGAAGTTTTTACTTCAAAAGCCTAAGTACAACCTTTCTTTATCAACTGTCCATTTACAAAAATAACAAGCAAAGATTTACTTATTGAAAATCAATGCCCAGATTAAGAGGTACGCCGTACTTGCTTTATCTCCATAATTTTAAAGTCAAATTCTTAATCCGCAAAGTATTCGGAGCACGTCTGGCCGACCGAGCTCCTTTGCTTTGCAAATGTCGATGCAGGGTTAAGGTCTGCTGAGGAAAGCCGGTTTATGTAATTTCGGAAGCTAATCATTATATAGAGCTGAGCAGAGTATTAAGAAAAATGTATCATTTAGGTGAATCAATGAAAGTTGAAGGTTTCGAAAATTCAATAATCCAAATTTAGATCCAACCGTCAAGATTTAGTAAAAAAAAATTTAAAAAAAAGTATGTTTACCGAATAGTAAGGAATAGTTATGTATTATTCATTCTATATCTATAACTAATATGTGAAAATAAAAAATGTGAGCTAAAGTAGTTCACTTACAGATATTTTGTACTGATGTAGACCTCGAGAAACAAACTTTGATCAAAGAGAAAATACTCAAAAGATATTCATTTTTGTCCCTTTGTAACAAAAAAAAACAGTAGTAAACATTTTCTCCGAATATATCCCTAAGTAGCCTTAGCCTTACACAGAGCAAGTTAAATACAAGCTTTTAAAAAATAGCTGAAACCCAAAAAAGCTGTTAGTAATTTTAGTGTTGTAAAATTAAAGATTAATTAGGATTTAAATTTGATCGTTATATTCGTAATTTATTCATCCAAATGTAATCTCAAATGTGACACAAAGGATTAAATTAATAAGATTCTTACTCAATATTAATTCACGTCGAAAAATAACGGAGTCTTGTAAAATTTAATCAATTTTAGCTTCGTAAGTTTTCAATTTAATTTAGTAAAGTTGATGATAGTAAGTGGACAAGCGATATTATAATTGACTTAAATAAAAAAAAATGGTTTTTGTTATATTACACTTAGAATAACAATTAATTTCATATTTCAATAGAGGAAAATTAAGTAGGATAGAAAGCCTGCAGGCAGATGCTGGATGCGGCAAGCTGAAGACAGGGCGCTATGGCGCTCATTAGGGGAGTGCTATGTCCAGCAGTGGACTAATATAGCCTGATGATGAAGTAGGATAGGAAAAAATGTTAACCAAGAGTTGGTGCAAGAATAGATTTAATCTGGAATAACACATAAGTTCATTCCGTGATTTACGGGAGCGTGATCAAATTCCACGCGGGTGACACGGACCGTGGATAATAGTGAGTTATTTATAAAAACAAGTCCGATTCCGGAAAGGTCTGCTATTATTAAATCACCTCGTTCGGATTACGGGTATAACAAATTGATAGGCTGTTAGCGAAACACTCGGCACTACCGTAAACCGGCATTGATAAGCGGTTGCATCCTATTACAAAGTCAAATCGCCAATCGCAAAATATTCAAAGCTACGAACCGTGGCTGTTCGACTTGCAAATAGAGTAGACGCTGTTTTGTAGTCGGCAGTAGGCAGATCTACATGTTTGCGCCACATCCATATAAACATGTTGGATTCTGCCCTAATGGGAAATGGTATAAGAGATTGTGTGCTGAATTATTCTTTGTGTAAACAGTAGCGATAATGCGTCCATTTGCTGATCTAGCGATTTAAAGAAGACTTATGCGGCTTGACCAACCGTAACGTAAGTACGCGGGTTCATGTTAAACGGTACTTGTTTTACGTCAGTTCTATGTTATTTAATTTATATCCACCGTCTAATCACGTTACGACTGTGGAACAAGTGGACAAGTGGAATAATGTCGTTGGGACGGCCTACCATCGACAGCCGACGTCTAAATAGGCTTATTTTAAATTTTTATAACTGTAGGTACATATCTTTAGTTAAAACATATTTTATAACACAAAGAGAATTTTAGTGAAGCTCATTAAGAAATTGCCTCATGCTGCGATGTTATCTTAGTTAGAAAACTTAGCTAAAATAAAATCATGCCGTATTTTTAAATCATTTCTATGGTAACGCATTCAGAATATTAATGACTTATCTCAAAGTTTATGCACTTTATTTTAGACACTTTAAAAGTCTATCTTGCACTGTATTTGTGGTGATGTTTGGTATTAAATCACTGGGAACAAAGACGGCAAAATGTATGGTGACTGGTGACACATCACATGGATATCCGTTAACAGTGAATATGCGGTAACGGATAGGGTTGAACACAGAAGCACTGGAGGTTTAATATCAATTTAGTGTTGTAATTGCTTAGGAGAATCAGCAATCGTCGTCTATGAGGAAAACCCAAAGCCTCATCTGATGTATGAAGCGTGAAACAAGAAAGGTATTAGGAGGTTCTTATAGGTTCACCAGTGCGAGTGTGACACCCCTAATAGTGCACACATCCATAGCTCATGGTAACCACTTTCCATTAGTAAGTCGATTGCTTGTTTGCCTCATAAGTAGTATATAAAGCTCTAAGGCTGGCAGACATCGGCAGTTGTAGAAGCACGTATCAGCAGGAGTCAATTTTGACTATCGAAGGTACTTTATTCTCCTAACTTACCTACTTTTGAAGCGTTCTCGTAAAGCTTAGTTTTGGTGCTCTATACCATCACTTACTTTTGACACTCTTTTTGGAATGATATTCAGTTTTTACGGCTGCACTGGCCTTTTGTCTCACTAAATTACTTTAATAAACTTCTCCTCGATTATTCTGTAGTAAAATTTAAGCCCCAGAAATTGTGTAATGACAGAAAACTTAAAAACACCATAGAAACGGAAATTTGGACGGAAAATGGCATATTTTCATGCCTCGAATCCCACTCATTTGTAACAATGTCGCTTTAAAATGTACAATTCCCACTGAGCCTATGTAATACCATGATCGTAAACAAAAGCAAGGCCAGATGCGGCATGCTGCGAACGAAGATCTTAAGGGCGTATTTCCATTAACGTGAAAACAAGAAAGATAGTAGACATGTGGTAATCGATTTATCAGATTAATAATATAATTAGTGACGAAATGTTTCTATTCTCTTACATTTCCTTCAGAGGAAACACAGCTTACTAACGATTGCTTTTCACACAGTGGCGTGACTCTTCTGTTTTGTTTCTTTTACGAGTTACCAAAGCTCACAAGCTTTTCATTTAATTCTTAATGAAAGAAGTCTTAGCATATCTAAGTTCATATTAATAGTTATACGTAAAAGAGACTTCATAGATGGAAGATTTGATATGATCTCGCCTGACATCTTCTTTACGTACGATCTTATTCAGAATTTATTTAACTACTGGATAAAAGTCCGAAGTCATGTAATTTACTTCAGATAACCTAGCTGTAATCTACACATCAGTAATAAAAAAGTAATCCGTACTATCGTACTTATGTTATAAATGCGAAATTACCACAGACCAACCGCTAATTGAATTATAGATAATAAATAATACTTACATTTACTTCCTTTTAGGTTTTATAATATTGTTAACGAGTAACACCACCTGGCGGCGCGAAGGCGTAAACTTGGCGGGACGGCGCGGCGGCGGGGATGAAAGCAGCGGAGCGCGGCGCGCGGACGGCGGCGGCCGAACGATTCACAATCCTTTCGAGCACACACAGTGCATTACGTCTGTCATTAATTATATATTTGTAAATCTATTAATAAGAAATACAGTACATATTTCAACTATTGTAATAAAATCTTCATTGATTCCTACGAACCCTGTTCTCATCCTAGTGGAAGGTACAAACTCACAACCGCAAAACCGCAGTCACACGATCATCAGCTGGGTGAAGCACCACAAACTCCACAACATTTGGTCCTACGAGCGCGGATTCATCTGGCGATCATCTGGAGCATCATCTGCAGCGACGGTCAGGTCAATCAACGATTTTTCCTTCCTAATCCTGAGCTAATATCGTTTTTTGTGCATTTGTCAGGTACCGACATATTCACACTGCCCTTCGAACGCCCTTCAAACTGTAAGTACTTGATTCTTTTCTCTCATACATCACCAAAATGACGAAAAAGAAGCATTCTCTTGTAGATATAGAAAGTAACGATGATATTATTCGCGATTTAGTCAAAAAACGGGGTTGTGTTAAGGGTAAACTCACATTGTTCACGAAATATGTACAAAATTTAGATGATTTGCAAAGAACAGAAGCTCTTATAACTGAATTACAGGAGCGTCTTGATAGATTTAAATCGCTATTTGAACAATTTTCTATAATTCAGGACGAGCTAGATTTGATTGTTTGCTCTAGTCAGATAGAAAACGAGTTGAAAGAGAGAGAATCGTTTGAGAATCAGTTTTATGCTATTGTGGCCAAGTGTAAATGTATTTTAAAAGATAATAATTGTGCTCAGAACGTCAAAACTCAAAGTCGCGTTCCGAACGGTATCAAATTACCCACAATTTCATTGCCGAAGTTCGATGGTAGCTATGACCAGTGGCTTGAATTTCGCGATACTTACATGTCTATCATTCACAATAGTGACAATCTTGATAGTATTCAGAAGTTCCACTACTTACGCTCAATATTGACCGGTAATGCACTACAAGTAATTAAGGCACTAGAATTTTCTTGCGATAATTATTTAGTTGCTTGGAGTCTTTTAGAGAATAGGTATAATAACAATCGTTTGCTTGTTAATAACCACGTTAAAGCTTTATTCTCTGCACAAGCAATGAGTAAAGAATCGGCTACTCAAATACGAAAATTAATAGACACCGTTTTGAGAAACATTCGTGCATTAAAGACATTAGGTGAACCCACTGAAACCTGGGATACATTAGTTATCTATATTATAGTATCAAAATTAGATTCATCAACTGAGCGTGAATGGGAGCTTCACAAAAGTAGTTTCATGAATACTTCAACGGATACAAAATTGTTATTATCAGATTTAATGAAATTTCTTAAAGATCGAGCTGATTTTCTAGAAACGGTTAAGCCCTCTCAAGTCAAACAAACAGACACTCACACTCACAATACTAAACCCAAACAATCATTGCTGACAAAATCACACAGCTACCTCACAACACACAAAGAGAGTAAAAAATCATCCAATTCACGTTACAAATGTAACATGTGCGGTTCTAATCACCCTATATACTCATGTGAGGGTTTTCTTAGTTTGTCTCTTAAGGATAAATTAAAAATAATTGAAGAGAAAGGGTTATGTTGTAACTGTTTACGCACAGGTCACGTAGTCAACGAGTGTTGGTACGGACCATGCAAGCAATGTAATAAAAAGCATAACACTTTAATTCACAACGAATCTGTAGACACTTGTACCTCATCAGCTGTTGCACAGGCACACGTCACACAAGTTGCTTCTCAGCCCGGTCCCAGTACAAGTGCCACACACACACATCACTCCGCCTCTCACAAATCACACACATCCTCTAAGGTTAACAATAATAGCAACACACATTATTATACGCAACCTGTATTATTGTCAACTGCATTGGTGGAAGTGGCGGACGAACATAACGTATTTCACACAACTCGAGTGCTCTTAGATAACGGGAGTCAACACTGTTTTAGATCCGAATCACTATGCAAAAAACTTAACATTCCATTGATACAGTCCACTGTACAAGTAAGAGGAGTAGGTAATACTATCTCACAATCCACACAATCATGTCACATTGAAATGCGATCTAAAACTACTTCATATCACACACGCTTTAATTGTATAGTTTTGTCTTGCATTACATCACAATTACCAAAATTAAATGTTAAAAATTACATTGAAATACCCGACTATATTCAACTAGCCGATCCTGATTTCTGTTCTCCTAGTGAAATTCATTTACTCATAGGGGCAGACAGATTCTGGGACCTGTTGTCTGAAGGTCTGGTTAGATTACCTAATGGTCCGTACTTACAGAACACACAACTTGGGTGGATCATATCGGGTATTGTTCATAAACCTATTTCACACGCTAAGCAAATTCAATGTAACCTTACACAAACACTAGAGTCTGATCTGAAACGTTTTTGGGAACTTGAAGAAATAATAATAAATTCCAATAAATTCACGAAGGAAGAACACGCATGCGAAAATTTATTCAAGGAAACTACTTTACGTGATGATAAGGGCCGTTTTTCTGTACGCATTCCTTTAAGTGAGTCAGCTGATGGGTTACACGACACCTTTTCTATGGCTCAAAACCGGTTTCTAGCACTCGAACGAAAACTAATTAAAGGTTCGCCAACGTATAGAAAAATGTATAACGATTTCATGAATGAATATTTAAGCTTGGGACACATGAGTCGCATTTTTGAATATGATTCTCCATATTATATTTTGCCTCATCACGGTGTTTACCGAGAACACAGTTCCACCACTAGGCTTAGGGTAGTATTCGATGCAAGTGCAAAGTCAACGTCAGGTAAATCATTAAATGATATTCAGCACATAGGCCCTGCGTTACAAAATGACTTGTTCGGAATTTTACTTCGATTCCGGCAATTTAAATACGTTGCATGCGCCGACATTGAGAAATTCTATCGCCAAATATTAGTGGCCCCTAATCAAAGAAATCTACAATTAATTCTTTGGAGAGAAGATCCATCTGATCCTCTCGGTGTATTTCAGCTTAACACGGTAACGTATGGTACCGCGTCCGCACCTTATCTTAGTATTAGGTGTTTGAGACAACTCGCGTTAGAATGTAAGGATGACGTCATTGCACAAGTTATTAATGACGATTTTTACGCTGATGACTTGGTCACGGGACATGATAATATGCAAACGTTAATAGAAATATGTAACGGTGTCTCTAAAGTCTTAGAATCAGCTTGTTTTCCTCTTAGGAAGTGGGTATTTAACTCATCAGTGTCACAATCTGAGTTGCAGTGTCCCTCTAAGGAATTATCATTGGGTGAAAACTGTAACACTAAAACGTTAGGTATGGGATGGTTCTATTCATCAGATGAGTTACACTTTGATACTATACATGATCAGAATGTAACGCAGGCCACTAAACGTAACATTCTTTCAGTCATCGCGCAGACATACGACCCTTTGGGTTTGATTACACCAACTATTGTTATCGCTAAAATAATTTTACAAAAGCTATGGTTATCCAAAATAGGCTGGGATGATCCGGTTCCTAAATTAATATTAGTAGAATGGCAACATTTTATTAACAAATTACATAATCTGTCAGATATACGCATCCCACGTCATGTAATAGGAAATAATACACACAAAATTGAGTTGCATATTATGTCGGATGCCGCGTTATCTGGCTACGGAGCCTGCGCCTATATACGAAGCTATACATTCACATCAATAAACGTCCACTTGTTGTGCGCAAAGAGTAAGGTAGCTCCAGTGAAACCGGTTTCCGTTCCGCGCTTAGAATTATGTGGTGCGTTAGTAGGTGCGAAATTGTATTCAAAGATAACACATTCATTACGATTAACGTTTGATAATGTTTATTTCTGGTCAGACTCAACTGTGGTTTTAGGATGGCTTAAGATGTCACCTAATTTACTGAAACCATTTGTACAGAATCGTGTAATCGAAATAAATGAGCTGACAGGCGATAAACCGTGGTTTCATATCGCTGGTAAACACAACCCAGCTGACTTAGTGTCGCGCGGAATGCACTTAGATATTCTAAAGTCGTGTGATTTGTGGTGGCACGGGCCTGCATTTTTGCAAACCCCTAACACAGAATGGGAACAAGTTGTTCGTTGTTATGACATTAGTTATGATGAATTACCGGAGTTAAAATCTATTAAAACCTCTGCGTTAATTCAGATAAGCTCAGAATTTTCTTTATTTGAACGCTTTTCATGTTTCAATCGTTTGCGTCGCGTTATGGCTTACATTATTCGGTTCATACATAACAGTCGTATACAAAAATCACAATATACACAGCGTCGGACAGGCTGTTTGTCTGTGGACGAATTAAATAATTCTGTTAGAACTTTAACGCGAATAGCACAGCAGCAATCCTTTACAGATATTTATGATAATTTAAAGCATAATCGTTCATTTAAATGTCCACGCAGCATTTCTAGTTTGAATATATTTTTGGATGAACATAATCTTATTAGAGTAGGAGGTCGATTATCGCAATCTGACTCATTTACCTACGATAAAAAACATCCTTTGTTATTGTGTGGTCGACACACATTTACTCGCCTTATATTTGAATACCATCACAATACGGTCTTATTACACGCTGGACCTCAATTGTTATTGGCTACAATACGTGAATCTTGGTGGCCTATTAGAGGTCGCAATTTGGCTAAACAAGTAGTGCATAACTGTTTGAAATGTAAGCGTATTCGAGCTAAGCCATTGACCATACAGATGGGAAACTTACCTAGTGAGCGGTTGGAGCCAGGGTATCCATTTATACGTTGTGGTGTTGACTATGCTGGGCCAATTTTTATGTTAAATCGCGTGGGTAGGGGCGCGAAGTTAGTTAAGTGTTACATATGTTTATTCGTGTGCTTCACAACGCGTGCAATACATTTGGAATTGGTCACAAACCTCACCACTGATGCATATTTACTGGCGCTCAAACGATTTATCTCTCGACGCGGCAAACCGTTGCAAATCTACTCAGATAATGGTAAGACATTTGTCGGAGCTTTAAAGGAATTTTCAAAATTTTTAGAGTCAAATAAATCAGATATTTTGAATTTCACAGTAGATAACTTGATAGAATTCACATTTATTCCGCCATATTCGCCTCATTTTGGTGGTCTATGGGAGGCGGGGGTTAAGTCTTGCAAGTTTCACCTATGTCGTATCGTGGGGAATGCGCATTTAACATATGAGGAGTTGAGTACGGTGTTAGCTCAAATTGAGGCCGTCCTCAACTCCCGTCCTATTTCCCCCATGTCCACAGAACCAAGCGACCTGCTTCCCTTGACTCCCGCTCATTTCTTGATTGGCCGGCCGCTCACTGCACCTGCCAGCCACGACTTGACGACTACAGCTTCGCAGCGCCTTCCACGATATGATCGCGTAGAACAGATGAGGCAGAACTTCTGGCATCGCTGGTCAACTGAATACCTTTCAGAACTACAGAAGAGAACGAAGTGGCAGCTCAACCAGGATACACTCGTTCCTGGCAACCTGGTTTTAATTAAGGAGGACCATTTACCACCACTGAAATGGCAACTAGGACGAGTACTGGAGACGTTCACTGGCAAGGATGGCATCTCACGTGTGGCGACAATTAAGACGGCAGCAGGAACTATTCGGCGTTCCTACCCCAAAATATGTCCGCTTTTTGATCCACAGAAAGCCTCTTTGGAACCTGATGCTTCCAAAAGCCGGGAGCATGTTAACGAGTAACACCACCTGGCGGCGCGAAGGCGTAAACTTGGCGGGACGGCGCGGCGGCGGGGATGAAAGCAGCGGAGCGCGGCGCGCGGACGGCGGCGGCCGAACGATTCACAATCCTTTCGAGCACACACAGTGCATTACGTCTGTCATTAATTATATATTTGTAAATCTATTAATAAGAAATACAGTACATATTTCAACTATTGTAATAAAATCTTCATTGATTCCTACGAACCCTGTTCTCATCCTAGTGGAAGGTACAAACTCACAACCGCAAAACCGCAGTCACACGATCATCAGCTGGGTGAAGCACCACAAACTCCACAACAAATATGTATCCACTAAATATTAATTTATTATTAAACCGATCGATGTCACTGCATGCTAAAACCCTGGCATCCCATTCGAAAATCTTTTTTGGCTATGCCTGAGATACACCCAAAGATTTTCTTCAAATATTTCTAGGGGCCCTCTGAAGGTTAGTTTGTATTCAAACAGTGACAAGTAATAATATTTTAGGTGATGTTACAACGTATATAGGCATGGCACGGCACTTCCCAACAGTATGGGAACTGTCGAATAAATACTTACGCGTAGGGAAATATGTAAATGGAAAGTGGCAATAACCGGAACCTTTTCTATTTTGCCTGTTGAATAATCGCATAATTCTTGTACGTAATTTTTTGTGTTATTTTGGGGTTTCTTGAAATAATATGTACATACTGAACCTTTACATGCTTTTTTATCGTGCGGGAAAGCCCCGCGGATACCACCCCCGCCGGAGCCGGAGGGGGGAGGTTATGTCGGACTCGAACCGACTAAACCGCACGCCTTTCTGCTGGGGTGACAGGCGGCTCCACCTGTCACTCCCAGTCCCGCGCTGAATTCCACGCGGGTTTTATATAAAACTAGATGTTTCCCGCGGCTCCGCTCGCATGAATGTCAGTTATCGCAACTAAACATAGCCTATGTCCTTTCTCAAGGTCTAATCTACCCCTATACCAAATTACATCAAAATCGTTTCAGTGGTTTAGGCGTGAAAGACAAACAGACACAGACATACACTTGTCCATTTACAATATTAGTATGGATAATACAGATTGATAATGTATCGCGTTAGAATGAATTTTCTAAGTTCTCGACTGTATTCTTAGATAAGATGCAATCACAGTTACTTAGACCTTTACTCCGTGGTGTAGAATAAGATGTTTCTATTTTATTTAACCTTTTAGTACCTACTTGATAACAGGTTTTCTTCGTGGTTTACTTTATTGATAACTTGGGAGGTTCTCTATTTCCAAATGTTTAATTTGTTCTACATGCTATACAGGTCTATCAGTGGCGAAGAGTGAAAATTTTCAATAGGCAAGCCGGTAGAAATGTTAGAGTATAAATGTAAACGTCGCTACCACGGTAAGCCAGCAGGATTCGTGTTATGGTGATCCCTCGCCACTAAGGTCTACAAGAGTATTCCCGAAAACCCATATACCACTATTAAATCAGCCGTATTTGAGAATATATCATCTACTATACTTACACATCTGTGGCGTGGTTTAAGTACATTTAAAAAACAACTCAGGGTGTGCGATTTCAATTCCTGCTCAATGTAATTTTCATCCACTTTCTGAAAACCGTAAATCGTAATATATCCAACTCATAAAAAACCGTACACTGAAATACAAATTTTATACAATGATCTAGCACATAAAGCGATTACAAAAATTTCCATTGGACTATCACAATTTACAAGCAACATTAAAGAAATAACCTTCTAAAATATCTACCACATTTATACACTAAAAGAATTCTTTATAATTTACAACAAACCGTGAAATGCTCTTAAGTGAACGACAATAAAAGGAAGTTAATGACATTCCAGAAGCAATTTATTCGTCTTCTGGCTACCAGTAGTACAGTCAGCATCGGATAGATTTTGAGAAGCAAGGTCCTCAAAGTGATCGTAATGCCTTGCTTTTCCCCACTTTCTGTTAACTAATTGTTACGATATTAGGTACAGTCAGCATCAAATCGATATTGATGAACAAAGTTCTCGAAATGATCTTACTGCCTCGGTTTTCCCCTTACCTATTGACTAATTGTTTTGATAGTTCGAACAATAATACAATTTAAATCAATAAAACAGTTTGATTTGTCTTAATACCTTGGTGTAAAGATCATTTAAAGACTTTGTAGTCAAAATCGTTGTAACGCTGACTGTACTTATTCTGTGAAGCTATTCCTTACGCAGAAAATACTTCCACTAGCATTAAGTATGCCATTCACTTTTCTTCGATGTCCGTAATGACGCGTGGAGAATTAGCCAAAGAGCGAAATATTCTATTCCCAACTAAGTGATATTTCATACTCGTAGTAACGATGTAGGAATTATTCCTAAGAGCAAGATATTATTGCAGATCGTGGGTGGGAATTGAATATGAAATTTCGTAGACCTAAAAGTAAAAACATGAGTAATGTATTAATTAATAAATAATTCGTATTGAAAATTGCACCTGCATTTAAAGCTATTTGGTTTTTATCATCTTGACTTTTGTGTCATCTGACTCTCAACACTGAGGAAATAGCCCCATCCGATATTCAGCAGGTATAAATGCAGCAAGTGAGGTTGATTTGAGCCCTGAAGATCGTAATAGGGCCCATACACCCTAGGGCCGCAATAATTTCAATTTTCACTCTAAATACTTTATTCGGTACAGCAACAAATATTTTATTCGGTACAGTCGACAACATAAGTTGTTCGATACATTCAAGTTACGATATAGTTACGACAGTTTGTTCTGTAGACAACTCAAATATTGCAAGCTATTGCCTGCACCAGTTTCCGGTTACATCAAGCTATGTGGTTGTTTGTTTCTTTCTCAGGTGATACAAACAGACAAACTCAAGACTCACCGATTCCAGAGATTTTTTTCGTTGATTCTTAAGAAATCATAGAATTTAGGACTATAAGACAACCGTTATATTCATATTCTAGGATAATCTTCAGAGCGTTATCCTATATTGAATAAGCAGTAAGCATATCTTAATTAGCCTGTTTTATGGGTCCTAGAATGCGGATAAAAAAAGCTTATTATTTTCGAATAACTATCTGTGTTATCTACTTTTCTGATTTGATGCCAACACACCACATATTTTTATAACCACCAAAGTGACGGAAACGACGTTTTTTTTTTTGCTTAAAGACAAGAAGGTACACAGGACAAAAGTCTAGTTCACTGTAACGAGTCAGTCATCCAAAATTGGAATTCATCGCCTTCTATTAGCTAGGTCTTCTAAGCTAGTTAGCCATACAAAAACAGATCGCCATATTTTCTAACCCATAAAGTCTTCATTATTCGGCACCCGCATAAAGATGCTACCACTAAGCCAATGTCGTAACTAAATGAGGCAGAAAATTCTACATTAACTCCTTAAAATGAAACGTGTAGTATCATTTGTAGCGTAAATGAACAGAATACACTTGTGTAACCAAGTGTACAACTGTACATCGAGGTCGACATCCCTGGGGATGGTACAGTTCTCAACAAGAGTGAAATGATTCATAAATCTTGGTTATTGTTCAGATTCAGTCGACTTGTATTCGTGAGCGTTCGTAATGGCGGACTGAATATTTCTATTGTGAGGTAGTTTTAACTCACTTAGTTGAATAAATGTATTTGCACTGTTTATTTGTGATTTTCAATGTCATAAGTTCAAAGTTTATCGTTTCTATACCAGAAAATAGGTTGCATAAATTCATAAGCGACAGTGACCGCTTCCCATTAGATGGACCATGGACTGAACTTTGAAAATTACAAAGAGGAAGCACAGAATCATTTTATCCTTGAGTTTTAATTTTCAGGTTTAATTAAATATAAAAGTAACCTACGTTAGACCTTTTAATATTTGCTATTAATATGGAAGTGAAAATTCCGCTACAATAGGTCCAGTCATTCAAGCCAAGATGAATTCGGAGCTCAGAGTCCACCTTCCGGCTATTTGTACTTCAATTTGCACGATCTTAGACGTCCATGGAAGCGAAGCCATTGACACGCATGTTACCCTCCATCACGTCAAGCAAGGACTTCTTGGGTGTACCTCTTCTACCTGGACTACGACTTTATTTCCACGTACCTGGTGGTTTTAGCAAGACGTGACCGCACCAGCGAAGGCGGCTTTCTTGCATTTTATCTGCAAAGTCACGGACGCACATTCATCGCAACATCTTAAAAAAACAGACTATTAAACACATACTTATGTATCCACGGTATCTACCAAAAATCAATTTAAAAAATGTTCAATATATAGTATAGTAACGTAATGAGATACATTTAGTAAAAAGCTGTCATTTTTCAATATTGTACACACCGATACTTTAATTTTATTCTTCAATGAAAACACTTGTACTATTCCACATTGTTTATTGGATCCCTGACCGGTTTCGCCTTACGGCATTATCAAAGGTTGATACATGTTTTTTGGGTATCAGATGTCAATTTTGAAGACTTTAATTTAATTTTATTGAAGTGAAAACTTCTTTAGCGGCGTTGGATGGGTGTAAAATATTAAGGAAGCGTCAGGATTAGTTGACCTTTGAACCGTAACCGACGACACTGACGTCATACAAGATTAAGTACAGACTGTAACGTGATATTTCTCACTGTTGCTTATTGTTTTCTAATATAGATTTCTTTGTTCCAGAGCCACCTAGAGTGTCTCATGGGAACTAGGCATAATTGTTTGGCAGTGAAACTTCTAATCTTCGATTAGGTGTGTTCTAGTTCTCACACTCGACCGGTGGATGGCGCTGGTGTCCTACAGCGTATATCCATTTTTTAATTGCACTCATATATCATTTTATTTACAATTTAACAATAATAAATAAATGGGACTTACTTTCTCAGAAATTGTGACATATTCGTGAACAAGTCATAATTATAATAAATGTTTGTCATATTTGGTCTAGTCGTGTCTGTGGCCGTCAGCGGCTGAAGAGTTTGCTTGTCTATTGGCCGCTAATGAGTTAGGTCGTGACCAGCAGAATTTTGAGGTTTGTTCACGAATATTCGATGGATTCGGGTATAAATAGGCCTGCGCCGATCCTCAAGAGAACTTCTATTTCAATCTTCGTAGCTGTCTCTGAGTAAATAAAATCTGTGTCCATTTCTCGTAATAAAATTGTTTGGTGAAAACCTCGTTCCCAGATATTCTGGTAAGTCGTATTCCTCTGTTTATTGGGACACATTACGTGCCAGTATGTATATTCACGGCTTAAGAGTGGTCTGTTTTATACAGGGTCGCTGGTCTGAGCTCGTGTGCCCCTCTGAATCCGCCCTGTCTTACATTTATCTACTGCGTGCTTCGTGGTACATCGGCTGCTGTGAGCTGCATATAGCGGAGAAAGGTCTACTCCGAACATCCCTGAGGCCATCCAGCAATCACCTAAGGCCAGTACACTGCCGCTGTGTGCCTATTACCTGTGTAGCCGTAGCCGTGTAGTACCATTTGTAAAACTTAGTACGCTTAGTAGCCTGTGCTAGATTTCACGTATCTGTTAATGTGTAGCTAGTGCTAAAATTCGTATGCAAATTGTGTGTTCATCTGCCTATTATCTGTGCCTGCTGTGTGTGTTCTTTCTGTCTCACACTTCTGTATTCTGTACCTGTCTGTCTACCTACTTATCACTACGCATCTTCTGTATTCTGTGCCTGTCTGTCTACCTACTTGTCTGTACATATTCTTCTGTCCCCTGTATCTACCTACTTCACTACTATATATTTCTCTGTGTGTAACTCTGTGTTCTATTCTATCAAATATATGTGTGTACACCTAAACTACCAGCTGTTTTCATTGGAGCCCTAGCTTCCCTGTGCACGCACCTCTCTAGCTCTGTGGAGAAGGCGCCCTAGGTAAGAGTTCTGCATCAGCCCCTGAGCGAGCCGGTGAGTACCCACCTGAGCAAATCAGTGGTTACAAGACTATCTATTTTGCAAGTTATTATAGATAACGTCGTAGCTTAAACGGTAAGCACTTCGACTGTAAGTCCTCATAGTTTCAGATAGTATCGGGTTCAAACCACCTGGCCTTCTGAAACTTTTTGTGATTATTTTTCTTTTTGTAATTTATTACTTTTTATGATTATTTTTTCTTTCTGTAATTTATTACTTTTTGTGATTATTTTTTCTTTTCATAATTTATTAATTTCTTCTGACAGAAAATTAGCAGAAAGTAAGTGATGGGTTCTATGATTAGCGCTATATTATAAGTATGGTATGGTATGTTTTTTTTTATCTTTTTCTATGTATATAACGAAGAAAGAAAAAAGAAAATGTTTTCACTTCTGCCGGCACTCCCAGAGTGCAACCCGTCTTTTTTACTTTTACAGTCAGCCTCGTAAGTTGATTAACACTAACATATACAAATCTTTTATAAAGTTGTAAAATATGTATTCATTTTTCATGTTTTATATAGTTTTGTAGTCCCCATAGCACTAAGTAAATATTTTTAATGTTTCATTTCATTAAATTATGAGATGATTAGCAGCCACAGTGATCAATAAATTAGAATTTGTTAAACTACTTTTGGAGTTGACGATATGTATTATACTGTTTCACAATTATGTTAAAGCTTAACCTCCTACCTCACTCGTAAAGCGAAATGAGCTAGTGAAGATGTTAAGCCGCCCTAACACCGCACCTTTGTGAGTAGTTCACGACTCGACCGTACAAATTATCCTTATGTCCGACAAGAATCCTTTGTGATGTATTTACTAACATGTAGAACTTCTATTGTGTGTGCTTGACAAAATAAGAATCACAAGCGTTGGATGGATAGAACTTTCCTGTATGAGGTTTCATTTTAAAATGTGCTAACGTAGTTTCAATGGATTCAGTTGAATTTAATCTAAGGAAGTCTTACGCAAAAGAATAACTGTAAAGAATAACTGCACTTATTTTTCTTCTATCGAGTCGACAGCACATCTTGCATTAATTTCTGCTTACTCAGTGCGCTGCTTAAAAAGTAACAAACTGAAAGTAAAGTAAATCTTAGTGCAGACATTTACTCAGGTGCTAATACAGCATGCAACCTGGTTGGCATGGGTTGGGCTGCAATTGAAAACCAGCACTGCAGATTGTGCCAATCTGTAGCATTAGCTGAACTGCGGCCTTTTAGACAACCACTCAAATTCTTTTCTTTTCTTTCTTTAAATTATTAATTGTCAGGTATACTTGTAGCTCTGTTTATAAGTGTATGTTTACTAAACGAATTTTCTTTCTTTCTAAATAAATAACTGTCTTAAAAAATAGCTAGGCAGCAACTGCAACTGAGAACACCTAGGCACTCATATTCGGTCCTTTAAGCAAACCGTGCTGTCTTCTGCAATTATATTTACAAAAGGAAATAAATGACAAAGTAATTCTCAATTTACACACGTTAAACTCAATAAGTTCTTACGTTTACAAAATTTTCGAGCATGTTATAATAAGCATTTATCTCTTGACTTATATTTAAAACTCAAGCGTAATATATTTACTAGTATTATAACATATTTCCTTCTTTATCTTAACGGTTTAAGGTTGAAATTTTAATGTAGCATCACGTGAGTTGAAACGAAATTTCACAAGTTCATATAGTAACGTCGGCAGAAATATTTATTTTGAAATTTACATATAAATGGGTTCATTTTTAGTTAGCTGTGATCGACAAAGAGTATTACGGGCTCATGTTGGCGACACCTGATGTTCGTTCAATAAGCCCGTGTCGGCCTGTCCTTTTAATATTTACTTTGACCTTACCTAAAATGCGTAATTTTGTACCATCACCCTTTTAATAATATCTAGAAGTTATTAATAGCTGTGATGACTAGTGAATCGTTAAGTATGACGTAAAAAGGCTTAGTATAAATGATAAGGAATCTCTTTTATAAGTTTTGTGTACTCCTAATATTCTTGACGCGATGTTGCCCGCAGCTCCGCCGGCGTGGATATCGGTTATCGCGACCACACAATATAGCCTATCTACTTTCCAAAGGTCTAATCTATATCTGTAACATATTTCATCTATATCGATTCATACTTTGACGCCTTATTATTTTTATGGCATGCATTGCCTAGCCAGCATAATTATTTTTTAGAGTTTACTTATTTAATCACTCCGATTTTAAATGGTAAGTCCAACTTATACATTTTTTCAATATACTTTAACAATACCTGGCCTTATTAAACGGTTTAGATTTAACAAATAGATACCCCATGATAAAAATCCATTGAGCCGTTGAAAAGCTTCGAAGGTATAAAGAATCCCACATACCCAGATATGCGTGAAAAACATAATCTGGCCTTTGCTGCCACGCAGTCGGGTGAAAATAACTTGATTCAGACGATAAACGTCTTTGAGTTACATTCACTGAAGGGTGCGTTTCATATGATCAGAAAACTACAGTCGCCTGTGTGATTCATAATTTTTAGCCAACTACCAAGAAGGGTTATGTTTTTCGCGCGTATCTTGTATGTTTGTATGTATATTTGTAATATTCTTTATTACCTCATTTCTTCTGAACCACCGCATGGATTTCAATGATTCATGTCTTAAACGAAAGGTATTTATTGCCCAAGTGTTCTTGGGTACATAAACTATGACTAAAACTATATGTTGAGCTTTTGATGCCAAAATGTAAGTGGTAAAAAAAATTCACTCAAATTTATCAAATGGGAAATCAAAATGAGCGCAATTAGAAGACGATTACAAAATTATATAGGTCATAACTAAAAAGTAAATTATTAAAAACAAAAAACCCGACTGATGCTAAAAAGATCAAAACAAGCTTTATAGTAAGCGTATCATTTTCGCATCAGTCGGGTTTTTTTCTTCACTTGGTTTTCTTTACTTCACATTCACGAATACTAGTGTATTCGTGAATGTGGTAGAAAATAGCCGAGTTTATTCTCTTCAGAACCTTCTTACTCCTGCTATAGTTTCTTGTTTGCTGGTTATGGAGATCAGATGGCAGTCGTTTCATGGAAAATATCGACGTTAAGCTGCACAAGTTGCTGTTAGACAAGAAAGCCTACCCAGACCGAGTTGAGGAGAGGCTCAGAGAATTATGACATGTCACTAGAAGGTAGCTGACGGTAGAACTAGTTCATAAACTAAAAGTCGCGCAGCGGGCTGTGGAGCGAGCTCTGCTTGGAGTTTCTCTGAAGGATATAATTCGGAACGAGGTTGTTCGACAAAATATCAAAATTACCAACATAGCTCGCAGAATACCTAAGCAAGCTGAAGTGGCAATGGGCTGGCCACGTCAGTCGAAGGACCGATGGCCATTGGAGCAGACGAGTCCTAGAGTGGAGACCGCGAGAAGGCAAACGAAGGGTAGGACGGCCCGCCCCCTGGCCAGATGGACCGATGACCTGAAAAAAGTGGCTGGGACAGATTGGATGCGGAAGGCGATCGTACGAAATGATGCATATTGGGAGAGGCCTATATCCAGCAGTGGACTGCAGTGGGTTAATTGATTGAGTGATTGAACTAGTACCTAGGTATAGTCAACGAGGTGTAGGTATAATAAGGTGTAATATGACTCCGAGTAAGTAGGTATGTGAAATGAAATGAATGAAAAATATATTAAGTGAAGTTGTCTAATGTGTGTGAGATTGCGCTCATAACATACGGAACAATTTTACTGCCCAATGAAATCTATCGTTACACTTGAAGTATAAAAGTTTTTATTTTTGAGCTACATGAATTCAACATAAAATTCGGACTAAAACTGCCCGTATTGAATATCATAAACGGATTCTACACATATATCTGTTCGTTGCCAAAGCATTTTATTCTGTAGGCCGTTTCGAAAACGTTTGCTTATATTTTACGATACTCACTCAAATTCTTAATATGATTCGATGGTTTTCAATTTCCCGGGTTCGATACGCGTTCGCGTGTCAGCCAGTATATATTAGGGCCTAATAAATATTGGTGTAAGTAAACATGCTTTTACTTGCTATAAGAGGAAATTGTTTACATCACCGAGGGTGGCCAATTAGATGGCCTTTTATATTATGGTGGTTATAGTTCGAAATCATCTGCTAAATCGTCCCTGCTCGTATCGTACTGTTCTGCCTGTAAGAGTTCAAGAGTTGGGAAGCCATGTATTGAACAATAAAAATGAATGTTATTGTTAAAAACGTTATTATCTGTCTCTATATATCGTTATATCTATTATCGTTATTATTGTTAAATACGTTAACAACAAGGAGCGAGTATGAATATGAAATTGATGAAGTCCTAGCACGTAGTAACGTAGCACTATTACCATGGGCGAACCCAGGGTGCGGTAAGTGGGGCGCGTGCCCTACCTTGCTCTCTGACCCTTAGAATTTAATAAATCACAAAATTTTATATTAATTTGGGTGTAAAAAATGACAATTCCGAATAAAATTATCACACCGAGACCGATCGCCATCGAAGAACCGGAAACAGTTGACCAAATTCGCGGTCTGCAATGAACTGCTGGAGACGCTAGAGCGGTAACCATAGAGGTGCCGTTCAGTAAAGAGCCTAGGCAGTTAATTGAACGGCTGATTAATCTAGTTGGCTGCGATATATCGTGGTACCGTGGTACTTGTCTGCCCATTCAATTTTCATGTTTTTTTCGTGTACCCCGAGAATAGCAACAATCCTTTTTCAAAACAACAAACAAGTTTGCAGGGCGTTTTATTGTCGGGTTCGTGATGTTTCGGAATTTTGATAATCGGAATTCGTATTTATGATATTTCGGAATATTATTCATTCGGAATTGTAATGGTTCGGTATCCTGAAATTCGAAATTCTGACACATTCGTAGTGTTAAACATTAGGAATTCTGAAATTCGGGTTTTTAATAAATAGGTTTTATGATACATCGGATGTCTGACTTTCGAAATTTCAAATCATTCGGAATTTTGAAATTTGTGATTGTGACTTTCGGAATAAAGTTTTTCGTATTTATGTAGTGTACCCCGCCGTGATAGCGGCGGTAAGACGCATCATGGAGGACTGGCTAAAGAGGCCACACATGTAATAACCGGGCATCCGAGTCAGTCAGGGTGCGAGAGATATCCCAATGGCTAACTTACCTCCGGCAGCTGATGTCAGGACACGGCATTCGGTTTTAGTCGGTTCGAGACCGACATATTGGAAAGGCTCCCCCTAAGGCGAGGGAGGGTCACGACTTTCTGCCCCATCTCTTGAAGGAAGCTTGGTAGTTAGCTACCTATCTACTTCAACATAATTTTCGTCGTATTGCCTTATATAATTCGGAAATCGATAGGTACAGTTTCAAAAAAAAATACTCAGTATTTATTATTGAAATCAGTCACCAAATTTCTTTGTATATCTGATGTTATACTGACTAGTAGCGTCATCTTTAAAACCTACTGTATAAAGTATGTAGTTGACTCTTCATGACCAATCTCGAGTACGTTGGTACTAACTTACTTTAGCAACAAAATCACAGATGGCAGTGTTCACAATGTAAAATATTTCTTAGTTTACTTCAGATTTGGATAGATGTCACGACTCAGCAGGTTCTTAATTAGGAATTTAAAAATAGAAATATTACAATTATTAAGGATTTTGTATAAATATTTTTAATTGTAATTATTCGTGGGATCCGCAGAGTAGGTACATAAAAAATTGTATATGTTTGATCTCTAGATTTATCTACAGTTATCGGATCCACTTTTTTTTTCTCCCTCTTTATTGAATTTATTGTCGCCTTAATTAAATAACAATTACAATGAACAGGCAAAAAATGGAACAATTAAGTAACACATGCACTTATACTATGAGATAGTTTAGCTCTATAAAAGTTTTGAGCATGAGGTAAATGGAATCTGATTAATTTGAGCATAAAACAACATTATTAAATTAGTAGTTAAGTAAAGAGCCTAGGCGGTTAATTAAACGGGTGATTAAGCTAGTTGGCTGCGACATATCAATTCATATTCATTCATTGATTATTAAAAATAAAAAAACCCGACTGATACCGAAAAGATCAAAACAAGCTTATTGCAAGCAGTAATTTTCCCATTAATTTTCATCGGGTTTGAGATTTGCAAATGGGTACCGCCTGCTATAAAGCTTGTTTCGATCTTTTCAGCATCAGTCGAGTTTTTTTTTTATTTTCAATAATTTATTTTATTTTATACTTTTTAGTTATGAAATAGGTATTTTTGTAATCGTCCTTTAATTTCCTTCATTTCGATACCCCATTAAATAAATTTAAGTTTTTTTTTTACCAATAGCCGCCATTTTTTTGTATGCCTAGTGTCACTCTTATAGTAAATACGAATCTAACGACACCTCTCAAACTAAAATCCATTGAACCGTTCATGCTGCAGAGCGTGCCAAACAATTATACATACATTCATACATACTCTCGAAAACATAACCCTCCTTCTGGCGCAGTCGGGTAAAAAACTGTGACTTTAACGTAACAAACAGCCACTCCAATTTTATTAATTAGAATTGTACCTGTAGATGAATATGTCAAAGACTTAGCTTGTCTTCCCATATTTCTTTAATATCTTTACTATAATCACTAATATCTTTTTCTCCTAACTCTTCCTGTCTGGGGTTCTCAGTACTACTTAGTTTTAAAAGTACCATCATCATCCTCACAATGATATCCTAGTGACTTTTTTGATCGTACAGCTGGCTTTTGCAGAAGCGATAGTCGTCTGACCTCCTTCACTCCCACACCTTGTGAGGTGAGGATGTGCACCGACTAGCAGTCTTGCTGAACTGCTAGTTAACACAGTCTTTGGATGGCCATGTGTCTGTCTTTCTGTGTCTTACTGACTGTAGGTCTATTCTCGAACTCCATCATAATATGCATCAATTGCTAGGAATAGATATCACCTCGTCAGATTTTCTATTGTATACTTACATCATCATTCTCTGAGCCTTTTCTGAGCTCTTCAGTCTATGATGCGGCTGAATTTCGATATTTTCCGTGACCTCCACAACGACTGAGAGGGACTCGAACCGCGTGGGTCCCTTGTAAACTTACTTAAATGAATAAAATACTCTTATAAAATACATCTTATTCTTAACTAGCTGATGCCTGCGGCTCCGTCCGCATGGATGTCGCTTATCGAGTAGTGTCGTAAATTGAAGCGCAGAGTCCAGCATTGAGAGCTTAATAGATACTCTTCTCGCCTCTCTACTCGACTTTCTACTTGGCTCTAATCATCCCTGTTTGACTCTCTACTCGACTCTACTCAACTCTGTACTGGACTTTCTACTCGCTTCCTATTCACTTCTCTAATAGCCTCTCTACTCGACTCCCTACTTCAAATTCAAATTCTTTATTTCTCAAAATTGTGCAACGTGATTACATCTTTTACCGTCAAATTCCGCTTAAAACTTAAGTTTACCACCGCTTCCTAGGCGCTAGTTCAGCAACTAACTCCATTGCAGTATTTTGAAATGTGTGAAATACAAAGAATGATTTCTTAAGACTAAATATGAACGAATGTACATTTGTGTAGTATCAAGATCATCAAAAGAATGTTAAAAAAACTTGCCTATCTACTCGACTTTCTAACTTGCACCTCTATTCGACTCTCCGCTCCCATCTCTGCCCTTTACATTGTTCCTGCCCAGTTGTCTCTTTTTCTACTTCACTGTCTTTACCCAAGCTCAAATCGGTCTATCTATTTCATCAGGATTTATTCATTCATGAATTTTCATTCAAAAGGAAGTTCGCAATTCGTTCGGTATGCTTTTTGTTAGGTTACCGCGGTTTCAAAATCAGAACGAACGGAAATGATGAACGAAATTTTATAATTCTTATGGTGTTGGATAGGGTACACTTTCAGAAGGATCTCATATCGAAGAAGTCCTTATCTGATGCCGAGATCCTATCCATTTCTTTACCCGTCCATCTTCGTATCAGGGATGATCGGTCTTGATACATCACGACTTAGGCGGGAGTTAGCGCATGTTATGCAGCAGTGCGTGAATGTATTTACTTCTATGCGACAGCATCAGCTCTTGACATACCCACCAGCTTGGCGTGTTTTGGCATGGAGTAGCCCTACTTACAGAGCTGTTCAATTCTTGAATAACTTTTTGAAAAAAAAAACCAGTTGTGGACAGTTGTGACAAAATATTTGTGTAACTTACAGCATTTGTATGCCTCAAATGTAACGTATTTCATCGTATTTTTATTAATTTTATGATTTCACGAAATTTATGATATATAAATAATTAATTTAATGTAATGTTTATATGTAACTGACTGCAAATAAGCGCTTTGATGAAAACTGTAAGCTTATATTGCTAATAATGAATGAATAAAGGAATAAAATTGAGAGAAGACTTCAAAATAACAGGAAAAGGTGCCCTTTTTTGTTTGTGATAGCAATCAGGTCGTTTCATTTTCGCTTTCTATTAAAATTACAGTACAGTAAAATTTTTAAAAATACAGCTCAATAATATAAGCTCAATATATATATGTTGTGTATATAAGCGCAGTGACTTTTGTCAGCCCTAAGTACGTTTTCTCAGTCGCTCTGGTAGGGAGTATGTTCCCCAGTAAAGCTATAACAGTAGTTAAGGGTGGAAATTTTCAAAAAGGACCCCTGGCCACTACTACAATATATGAATTCGTGTATCAGGATTTCTCAGAATTTCACTACTATGGGAGCTAAAAAGGCGATGAGCCGTTAATTGTTAAGGTCATAATTACCGAAACGGAATTTTTATGATCTTTTATTGTTGGAAAGAGAAGGGTGGTACCTGGTCAAGGTAGTCAGAATTAGTTGGCGGGATCCAGAGAGTAAGAATCTAGAAATCTAGGGAAATACTCAAAATGTAGGTAAAGAGGCTGTATCTTTACATAATTTGAGTATTTACCTCTAAAAGCATGATGTTAGTCTCATGATAAAAACAAATAACAAACTAAGCAAATGATCAACGATGGATCGGTTAGATACTTGCAACGATAACTATAAAAAAATAATGAAATGAAATGAAATGAAATGAAATGAAATGAAATGAAATGAAATTTGAAATGAAATTAATTTTCAATTCATTTCAATTTTCATTTCATTTTATTTCATTTCATTTCATTTCATTTCATTTCATTTCATTTCATTTCATTTCATTTCATTTCATTTCATATAAAAAAAATATATAATAATAAGGTTAAAACGACTTCAAGAAACACTGTTAGAAGTCGGTGCCAACTTTGTTTGATGTGCCTGAAGTACTATGATGTTATCAATTTATATATAGTCTCTCGGGCTATGCACCTACTTCTAACAGAACAGCTGTAATATCAGTTTCCTTTCTTTCAGTGCCTCCTTTTCGTTCCCTTTGTCGGTTTAACTCTATAAAGGTTAGCCCATGTCCGTCCTTAAGCTCTAATCCAATTCTGCATCAAATTTCTTCAAGATCGGTTCAGTTCAGCGTTTTAAGCGTGAAAGGCAACAGACAGATAGACAGGGTTCCTTTCATAATCATAATATTAGCACAGTCTAACGAACTTTCATACAGAGTTACAGATTCGTTATGTTATGATATTAGTATGAATTATCCAGGAGAACAGCCTCAGTGGCGTAGCGGTATTGAACGCGGCTGCTACGCAGGAGGCGCGTGTTGGAGTCCCGCTCAGTGCAAATATTTGTATGCATGAATATGGGTATTTGCATTGCTCTGGTCGTGCCTCGGAAAGCACGTTAAGCCGTCGGTCACAGTTGCGATACGAACAGCTATGGCAGTCGTTACGGGTAGTTGAAGCCCACAGAAGTCCAAAAACTGGTCCAGTTGCAATGCTTCGATATCGCCTTTGGGTTGGGGAGATCCGATGGCAGTCGATTCACGGGATATATCGAAGGTTCAGCCAAATCCACAGTTAGACTGGTAAAACCGGACCCCCGCCTTGAAGTGAAAAGCTTCGGATGCGATTGAGATTAACGCTAGGATGTAGAAGAAGACCCAGGATATTAAATGAAATATGAAACCGAAAACACTTTTCATCAATTTTTTTTTAGTGTGGGTGTGGGTTGTTGGCCGATTGGCCTCTACAACCTTACGCGAACAATGTAAATTCGAATTGACAGTTCTTATATATTCTGTTGTGAACGAAACAATATCTTGTTTAAAACCGCGTGATCGCCATCTAGTTGTATATTTGTAAACTAAATTATAGAATTACAAATTTTAATTTATTGATTAAATACGAATCTATGTACACATTTGTGCATGTAAATATAAAGTCTATTTATTTACATAGTTGCCCTGATATGATAAGCTGAGAAAAATCTACCATAAAAATAATCTCAAGCCAATAAGCCACATTATTGCTCACATCTCTGATTCTACTCAACCGATAGCGATGAAACGAACGTAAGATTTTAAGTCTGAGCTAGCCCTTTCTAACAAATAAAAAACCGGATCGAAATCCGTTGGTAGTTTTTGCGTCCATCGCGAACAAACAGACAAACGGACACGATTTCCTAAAAAAATATTTTCGTGTTCAGTATCGTTAATTTAACATAACCCAAGTTTTTTTTTAAATATCTCCAATGTACAGACACGACTATTTTACAATTATATAATAGTATAGATAGATGTTACAAGAGATCACTAGTTTTCAAGAGCTCGACCTTTCTTGATCTTAAACTTTATGTGGGTGTTTTGTTGCAGATGACAAACTACTATTTAGACTGAAGTTGGTATAATATAGTGTAAGAGCGTTTTCACACTATCCGATATCCGATATCGAAGGAAATCAAATGTAAGGCATATTATGTGTTTCACATTGTCCGGCTCGATATGGGTTATCGGAGCCGACACCAGTGTTGACCCGATAGCGGATCACGAAGAGACTAAAACAGCAACTGCAAACCATTTTCGACCTTAATAACATTTTCTTAGTTACATGTCTTTTTGCGTTAATAGACGGTGATCGCGAATTTAAGAAAAAAAACTCGATACTATGTCATGTCAATAAGGTAAAAAATTGCTTGCACTTTTTTCTTGCTTCTTCATCCCTAGCATCCCTGACTAGTCTGTGTTTCCATTAACAAGTGCTGTGATATGCACGCATCAGCTTTTAGCTGCTAGTGCATGACTAATAATAATAATAATCACACAACAAGCAACACTGGGATCTGACGATTTCGACATTTTTTGTGCCTTAAAGAAAATTTACAATTTAACAATACAATAGCTTTTATACTTCCGAAAACACAAACTTAAATCAATAAAGAAATAGGATACTAAAAATAAATAAAATACAATGAATCCCTACAATGCAAACTGGAAAAGAAAAATACTAAATCTATGATGCAAACAGTACCATAAAATATAAAATAAAACATTGAGATGACATGACATCTGTCTGTCAGAAAATTTTGCAATACAAAATGAAGAAAAGCACTGAAAAATGATAACAAGATCCCAAATAAAAAGAGCACGCCCGACATCTCCGGACTCGTCACTCAGCTCCGCCCCACAGCCAACCACAAGTGGAATTCCTGGGGCGTCGAGCAGCAGCAGCTCGAGTGACGAGTATTTCTCCCCACCGACGTCACCAACACCTGCGCGCCGGCGAGGGAGAGGCCGGCCACCGACCTGCTTGGGGTCCCGAGGCCCACCAGCCTCGAATAGGGCCCCCGCTGCCGGTGGTGTAGTGCGTCGCATGCGATGGACTCATAATATGAATGAGAATTGCATGCGCGCTTACTATGGGGCTACAGAGGGAGAAACCAATCGGACGGCGTATCGTGACAGGATGCTTGCTTTGTTTCAGGTCCTCGATCCAACCATCACAGTGTCCGCCCAACGATTGTCGGATCAAGTGCGGGCTATCCAGCGGTGTAACCTGTTGGATCAATCTGTGCTTGATCGGCTCCGCCTGGAGGCACAACCTACTCGCGCAACTCCTTCCTTGATACGGGACCCACCCGCCGCGTCGGCAGCTCCACTGTCAGGGGTGGCACCAGTGACATCGGTGGAGCCCGTGGTCGATGATGGAGATTGTGTGAGTACGACTGTTAGCACCCAGGTAAGTGAGCAATTGGGGAGGGCTTTGGAGGACGCCATTCGCCAGTATAGGTCCGCGCCTGAATCTAGGCCGCGTCTACCACGTCTGCCCACTCATAGGCGAAATCTGGCACTGATGGGAGCCCTGAATGATTTACTATTCCCGTATATGCGGGCTAGTAAAGACTTGTCTGATACCCACTCGATCATGTACTGTGGAGCAATCGCGGTGTGCCGCGTCGCTTGTGTCAAGTTTCCAGATACTGACCGAGCGCCGCGGCCTGCCAAGGTTGCGCCCGCTTGGCAGGTACGGATCGAGCGGCGTATCAACACATTCAGGACTCTCATTGCGAAGCTGGTCTGCTTCAGCCGGGGGAATAGCCGCCCCCGTGTCATGCGTTTCGTGACTCAAGCATTCGCCGGGTCCGGTATTCGGCGCCCGGATTTCATGGATAACGTCACGGAGCGCATTGACTACCTGACACAGAAAGTCTATGCATGGGCAGCCCGTATTCGCCGCTACAGAGAGCGCGTGGATCGGTACTGGCAGAATCGCCTTTTCCAGAGCGACCAAAGGAAGGTGTACCGGAAGTGGGATGGAACCGACCAGTGTGTGGTCGATGAGGGGCTGCCAGAAGCCAATGCCATGATTAATTTCTGGCGTGGTATCTGGTCAGCGCCCGTCGAACACACGGAGGGCGATTGGATGTGCGTTGTGGAGCGTGAATGTGGGAGTATCGAACCCATGGGCTCTATTACTATAGACCCCGAAGACGTGAGTTGTGCGATCCGTACGGCCCCGAACTGGAAAAGTCCTGGGCCGGACGGATTGCACAACTTCTGGATTAAATGGATCCGGTGCTCCCATGACCGCTTGGCGACGCAGTTCCAACAAGCCCTTGAAGTTGGCTCCCTTCCCCGGTTTATGACCACCGGGATCACCTTCTTGCTCCATAAGACCGGCAGTACCGTTGAACCTAAAAACTATAGACCCATTACGTGCTTGCCCACTATGTACAAGCTCCTTACATCCATTCTGACCATTAAAATTAACACACACATTGTTGTGAATAATATTTTGGCCCCCGCTCAGAATGGGTGTAGGGTTGGGTCCCGCGGTACTAAGGAGCTCCTCCTCATAGACATGACTATTAGCCAGCAAGTCCGACGGAACCGCGGGGCTTTGTCCGCGGCCTGGATTGACTACAAGAAGGCCTATGATTCGGTGCCTCACTCATGGCTGAGGAGGATCTTAGAGTTGTATAAAATCGATTCAGTTTTGAGATCCTTCCTCAGTGCGTGTATGGGGCAGTGGACCACAGTCCTTCGTCAACCGGGCGGCGGGGAAATCTCCACTGACCCCCAGGACTCCATAAGGATTGAGCGGGGCATCTTCCAGGGTGACTGTCTGAGCCCGCTTTGGTTTTGCCTAGCACTGAATCCTCTCAGCACTTTGCTGAGAGATTCAGGTCTAGGCTACCGGCTTCGGAGAGAGGGTGAGGTTATTAGTCATCTGTTGTACATGGATGACCTCAAACTTTTCACACCGAAACTACCTGACCTGATGGAGCTGCTGAAAATCATGCAGGTTTTTAGCAACGCCATTGGGATGGAATTCGGTATGGATAAGTGTGCGGTCTTACATGTGCAGCGGGGGAAAGTTGTGAATTCTACAAATTTGCAACTTTCTGAGACTATGACTCTCAGATCTCTTTCTGAAACCGAAACGTACAAGTATCTCGGTATGTCAGAGTCTTTGGGTATCTCAGTAGTGGATATCAAGAGATCGGTGAAGGAACGCTTCTTCTGCCGCTTCACGAAAGTACTCAACAGTCTTTTGTCGGGCGGCAACAAGGTGCGAGCCTTTAACGGTTGGGTGATGCCTCTACTGACTTACTCCTTTGGCATACTGAGATGGATTCAGACTGAGCTGGACGCCCTGGATAGAAAGGTTCGTCAACTGCTTACCACTCATCGCATGCTACACCCGCGCTCGTCTGTGATGAGACTATACATCCCACGGAGGTGGGGGGGTCGAGGCTTTTTAAATGCCAAGAACCTCCACAACCATGAGGTGTGCAGACTCAGGGATTATTTCCAGAGCAACGAGTGCGGGATGCATCGTGATGTGGTGGCAGTAGACAAGGGTCTCACTCCGCTCTCCTTGGCGAACGAGAACTGGCGCAGACCGACGGTACTGAGCGTCACGGACCGCAAGGCCGTATGGGAGGGCAAGGAGCTGCACGGGAGATTCTATCGAGCCTTAACAGGGCCCGATGTGGACCTCCTGGCCTCGGTCAACTGGCTACGCTTCGGGGACCTCTTTGGGGAAACTGAAGGGTTTGCCTGTGCAATTGCTGACGAGGTCATGATGACGAATAACTATCGGAAATATATCCTGAAGGACGGTACGGTCGACATCTGTCGGGCATGCCGCCGTCCCGGAGAGTCACTCAGGCATATTATTTCCGGTTGTTCTCATCTGGCCAATGGCGAGTACTTGCACAGGCATAACCTAGTGGCCAGGATCATCCACCAGCAACTTGCTCTTCGATATGGCCATGTTAAGTCTGAGGTGCCGTACTATCGGTACACACCGGTGTCGGTTCTTGAAAATAGTCATGCATTGCTCTACTGGGACCGCTCTATTATCACAGACAGGACTATTACTTGCAATAAGCCTGATATCGTGGTGATCGATCGGCCCCAGCGCCGGGCAATGATCGTTGACATTACCATTCCGCATGACGAGAACCTCGTGAAGGCCGAGAAGGACAAAATCAGCAAGTACCTTGACTTGGCTCACGAGGTAACCGCCATGTGGGATGTTGATTCAACGATCATTGTCCCGATAGTCATTTCGACGAACGGGCTGATAGCGAAAAGCCTCGACCAACACCTCAAGAGGCTCTCGCTAGATGGTTGGGTCAAGGGTCAGATGCAAAAGGCGGTCATCCTCGACACGGCACGTATTGTCCGGAGGTTTCTCTCTCTGTGACTCCGACCACCGGTAGCTTGGGCCCTGCCCCGCTATCGGTGGCCTTCTATTTTTTATATTTTTAAATAGATGTTTTCTTTTTGATATGTATTTAAAAATGTAATTTATAAGTAGTTTTAAATGAATAAAGAGATAATAATAATAATATACAATAGCTTTTTAGAGATCCACAAAACACGGAATTAAATAAATTTAATAAATTTCACTGCAAAAATATGTGTAAAATTTGTAAAATAAAATGGAAATAGTGCTACTAAATAAAAAATTCACATGACAGCTATTGTCAGTCATCGCTCAAGAAAATATGAAAAATAAAAGGACACGAATATGATTACTCGATCCCAAACGAGAAACGCACGCCCAAGATCTCCGGACTCGTCACTCAGCTCCGCCCCACAGCCAACCACAAGTGGAATTCCTGGGGCGTCGAGCAGCAGCAGCTCGAGTGACGAGTATTTCTCCCCACCGTCGTCACCAACACCTGCGCGTCGGCGAGGGAGAGGCCGGCCACCGACCTGCTTGGGGTCCCGAGGCCCGCCGGCCTCGAATAGGGCCCCCGCTACCGGTGGCAATGTGCGCCGCATGCGATGGACAACAGCAATAAATGAGAATGTCATGCGGGCATATTTTGCGGCTACAGAGGGAGGAACCAACCTCACTGCGTACCGTGCTCGTTTACTGTTACTGTTTCAGGAACTTGAACCGGCTGTCAACGTCTCAGCACAACGGCTATCGGACCAGGTACGGGCTATTCAGCGTTGCAACTTGTTGGATGGTGCCGTACTTGAGCGGCTATTATCTGACGTACAGAATAGTCTTACTATTACCACTTCGTCGCAAGCTGTGCCTCCGGTAGAATCCGGTGCAGCCGCGAGTGTAAACACACCACAGCTCTCTTCTGCAGATGAAGTGGTGGAAAGTGAGACTATATCCGTAAGTACCCAATGTAATGAACGACTAAGGAGCACTTTGGAAGATGCGATACTGGAATATCGGGCCATGACACCAAGTAATAGACCTCGCTTGCCCCGTTTACCTATGCATAAACGCAATATAGCGCTGGTGTGTGCCCTAGATTCGCTATTACCTAATTATTTAGAAAATAGCGAAGACCTTGGTGATACACATTCGATTCTGTATTGTGCGGCCGTTACAGCATGTCGTGTGGCTGGAGTCAAATTTAGTGTTAATAAACCGGCCACTCGCCCTAAACCTGCTGTGCCGGCCTGGCAGTATAGGATCGAATGTCGTATTGGCTAGGGCACTTATTGGTAAGCTATTCTGCTTCAGATCGGGTAATACGCGCCCTAGGGTGATGCGCTTTGTGACACAAGCATTTTTGGGTACCAATGTTCACCCTCAACAATATGCTTCATGTGTCACAGAGCGCATCGACTTTCTGAAGCAGAAAGTTTATGCATGGGCAAATCGAATCCGTCGCTATAAAAAGCGCGTTAATAGGTATAATCAGAATCGCATTTTTCAAAAGGACGAGAGGTGGGTTTACCGAAAATGGGAACATCCCGAGTTAGGTGTGGACGACGACACTGTTCGACCGGATGCTGACGCTACGAATACATTCTGGCGTAACATCTGGTCGACGCCTGTCGCCCACACTGAAGGTGATTGGATGAGAGAGGTTGAGCGAGCATGTGAGAATATACAGATTATGGAGCCAATTGTCTTTACACCTGACGATGTTGCAAGTGCAGTCCGTTCTTTGCCGAATTGGAAGTCGGCAGGACCGGACGGACTGCACAACTTTTGGCTGAAGTGGCTCCGTAACTCATATGCTTGTTTAGCAACTCAATTCCAATTAGCTCTTGACTCGGGTTCACTACCCAATTTCATTACAACTGGAATAACCCACCTACTCTTATAAGTCCGGTAGTGTTACGGACCCCAAAAATTATAGACCAATTACTTGCTTACCGACGGTCTATAAGCTTCTCACTTCCATTCTGAGAGTCAAAATTAATTCTCATTTAGAAAAAAAATCGATTATATCTATCTCTCAGAATGGATGTAGGAGGGGGGCCCGTGGCACTAAAGAGCTCATTTTAGTTGACATGGCCATTAGTCAACAGGTGCGTCGTAAACGTAAAAATCTGGCTTTATCCTGGATAGACTATAAGAAGGCTTACGATTCTGTACCGCATACATGGCTTCTGAGGGTCCTAGAGTTGTATAAAATTGATACAACTTTAGCGACCTTTTTGAAGGCATGTATGGGGCAATGGAAGACGGCCCTTCACTATCCAGGATGTTGCCAGACAAACGATGCACCTATAAGAATTGAGAGGGGTATATTCCAGGGTGATAGTCTGAGTCCCCTATGGTTCTGTCTAGCACTGAATCCTCTAAGTACTATATTAGAGAATTCAGGGCTAGGCTACCGGTTGCAGAAAGAGGGTCGAGCTATATCCCACCTCCTCTACATGGATGACCTGAAATTATTTGCTCCGAATAATACACAATTGATAGAATTACTAAAGATGACTGAAAGCTTTAGTAGCTCTATCAAGATGGAATTTGGTTTAGACAAGTGTGCGGTCATGCATGTAGAAAGGGGTGGAATAGTGGAATCCGATGGTTTGATTCTCTCGGATTCCATTAAGCTTACAGCTATTTCTTCAACCGAAACCTACAAATATCTAGGTATGTCGCAGGCATTAGGAATACCTGAAGCTGGCATGAAACAGGCACTGCAGGAGCGTTTCTTTGGCCGCCTGAAAAAAGTCTTAAAAAGCTCTTTATCAGGCGGTAACAAGGTGCGCGCTTGCAATGGTTGGGTCATGCCAGTCCTAATGTACTCCTTCGGCATACTTAGATGGACTCAGACGGAACTAGATGCCCTGGATAGAAGATTTCGTACACTGTTGACCGCATTTCGGATGCACCACCCCCGATCTTCCGTAATGAGGTTGTATTGGGGGGTCGTGGCTTTCTAAATATCAAGACCCTTCATAATCGTGAGATATACAACCTCAGAGAATATTTCTTACGTGCAAATACGGATATGCACCGTGATGTGACAGCAGTGGACAATGGCTTAACCCCTCTTGCGTTGGCTAAAGAGAACTGGCGCAAACCTGTAGTACTTGGTACCGCTGATCGCAGGGAGGTATGTATGGGTAAAGAACTACACGGACGGTTTTATCGGGCCTTAAATGGACCCGATATAGACTTGAAAGCGTCCGTATCTTGGCTAAAGTTCGGTGATCTTTTCGGAGAAACCGAGGGTTTTGTCTTTGCAATTACGGACGAAGTTGTTATGACGAACAACTATCGGAAGTATATTCTGAGGGACGGTACGGTAGACATCTGTCGGGCATGCCACCGCCCCGGAGAATCTCTCAGACACATTATTTCCGGTTGTTCTCGTCTTGCCAACGGCGAGTATTTGCACAGGCACAACCAAGTGGCCAAGATTGTTCATCAGCAACTTGTCAAATACAATCTTGTGACTTCGGAGGTACCATACTATAAGTATGTGCCCGACCCAGTTCTCGAAAATGGTCGTGCCATATTATATTGGGATCGATCTATCATCACGGACAGGACTATTGTCGCTAATAAGCCTGACATAGTGGTTATAGATCGATTAGAGCGCCTTGCAATAACACCTTAAGAGGCTCTCGTTAGGCAGCTGGCTCAAGGGCCCGATGCAGAAGGCGGTACTCCTCGACACGGCACGTATTGTGAGGAGGTTCCTTTCTCTGGAGCCCTAGCCACCGGTAGCTTGGTCCCTGTGCCCGATGCCGGTGGGACTCTATTTTTTATATTTTTAAATATATGTTTTTATATGAGTATATGTATTTAAAAATATAATTTATAAGATTAAAAATGTTAATAAAGAGGAATAATAATAATAATAATTGGTCGTATCGTGCCGATTTTATGGGTTATGTGTGAAACCAGCACATGGTGTCAGCTATCGAAGGTCGGCTATTGGCGTTCGACACCGATTATGAATGTGAAAACGCTCTAATAGCTTGTATACGTTCGTCCATTAGTCAAAGTTCGAGCATTCTTTTTTTTTAAATTTGATCAAAGTATGGGTAAAGTTGGGAAAAGAAAGGTACAACTGTTTCTGATTCTTTATTGATAACACTAAAGCTACTAAAACACAAAAACAGTTTTCGCAGATTTCGCTTATAAAGTATCGATATCCAAAACTAGCTGCTATCTGCTGCCCCGCCTGTGCATTTATAGCGGCGGGAAATTGCTATACTTACTCCGAAGCGAAGTATGTTACAATCGAGAAGGATATCACGGTAGCGTTAACAAAATAGGAGCCAATTTGCATCAGGCAAGTTGGCTGCGTGGGGTTGCTACCAATAAAATCACAGCCAGATAATAACAACTCCATCTACACCATATGTTTCTGCTATAGAAGTGTTACATCATGAGCAACAACAATTTTGCGTGTATGGTTCAGATTTACTCCAGTCGCAGTCTTTGAACATCAGAAGCCCAAAAGGGTTCCTAGGTATGAAATTAAAATAGAACTATACTGGACCCAGTGCAATAAGAACAATTAAATTCGTTCACAAATACTTATGCAGGCACAAATATAAAAAAAATATACATACAGACAAAAAGAACTAAATGTTTACAGACGAATCATGGGGTATCAATACTAAGAAAATATCTTTAGTAATACTTAAAACTGAATAGATGGCACTAGTAGACGCATTTAAAGAAATAAAATGGTTAAACGCTTATTTACTGACTTAGAATCACGTAAATTATTTCAGAACTTAAACACATGATAATGTAACCATGTAAGCATATAAATAAAATAAATATATAAATAAATATTTCACAACATTTCACACAACGCTATCTAGACCCATGGTAAGCATAGCTTAACTAGCTTGTGTTATGGAATCTAGAATGCGGATAAACATACTTAGATACGTTTTTTTTTTGTAAATACATACATATTATACATAGAAACACCCAGACCAATGCATACAAATATTTGCACTGAGCGGGAATCGAACCCGCGCCTCCTGCGTAGCGGCCGCGTTCACTACCGCCACGCCACGGAGGCTAATAAAAAAAATAAAACTCGTTGATAATGTAATAAATAAAGATTTCGTGACAGTCGTGCTATTGATTTATTTATCTATTTTTGTGCCATCATAAAAATTAGAAAAGTTTGCCAAAATAATATCGCCATCTAGTTATAACTCCTAAACTTAAAAGCTGCCTGCCTGCTTTTCGAAGTTACGAGTGTAACCATTTTTTGTTCTTGATTGTGCATCTGTATAAGAATTATATAATATTATTTATGGACGAATTTAGAATTTCTTGCTATTAAAATTCTTTTTAAGAAAATAAAATGTTAATCTATTAAAATCTTAAAAAAATAATTTTAAGATTTTAATAGATTAACAAGTTGTAATAGACTCATTTGTAATTATTATTTGTAAGACCACCATTTTCCGTTTCTTCTTCGCCGAATTCAATGTAAGCAGATGTTGTAAAATGTCTTTTCAGGTACAAAACTAAAAAAAAAACAATCATATACTCTTATATACTATTTATTTTAATGACTGTGAGAGAGTTTAACATTACCAACTAACGCGCTATAATATTAATAATATATTAAAAACATAATCTAAAGCATAACATTACGGTGACGATAATTAAGCTGCTCATATTTGCATGTGCACTATTTCCATTATATTTTGGGGTATCTGCTTCTTGCACACTTCTGTGAGCTTTAGCCCCTTCAGGTCGAGCCTCGTCCGATGCCATTTCTTTATCAAATAAATTAGCATCATGATTCAATGGTTTCGCAGAAACTGTAGCCAGTCGAACTGTGGTGAACGAATCCTTAATTTTTGTTTCATTGTCTTTGTTAGGCTTATTAGTTTTCCTTTCATCATTAACTTCAGTTGGATTCACAGATGAACTAGTTGGATTTCGTTGAGAAGTGACTTCTATGTATTCTGTGGTAGACACAGTCTTTGGTGAGATCTGACTAGGTATTGTTACTTTGGTAACTATTTCAGTAGTTATTGATGAGGTAGTAGTAACTTTATTATCAGTAATTTGCATCTCCTGTCCGGCGCGAGAACTATTAGTGCAGTTAATCAAATCTCGAATATCCATATAAAAGAATTTACCATTTAGTGGGCCTTCCTCATAGTATTCGACATCTGGATTTTGCATTTGAGACACTTCATCTTCAAAAACTTGATCTGCGTTCTTTTCTGAAAATGCCACCCACAAGTTTCTCAGAGTGTCACTAGGGTTGCATTTCAAGTTCTCTATAGCTATTTTGAGATTAAGGTTTTGCGTTTTGTTGATAAGTGACATGAACCAGTCCAAATGGCAGTCGCACGGGAAGTTATTATCTGAAAATAAAACAATAAATTAATTAAATATGGATAAATTTTATTTTTCGGTCTAGTTCCTTATCTGTAGGAGTTATGAACGTTATGATCAATTATTGTTACCTATAATAATTTATTAATTTATTATAGTTTTATTTATGCACAATTATAACTCACAGCATTGGGTACTTTAGGTTTAAGTAGTAGGGTAATATATATCTTAAAAAACTGAAATATGATATTGTATACCCATAAAGAGGTTCTGTAGACTATTGAAGTTACTTACGGAAAAACAATGCTTACCTTCTACATCCAAATTGCTAGTGTTGTGATAAAAATTGCTTAAAATGGGTGCAAGAACTTCTGCTCGAAGTTCAATAAGCTGATTACTTTTCAGGCTTAAAACTGTCAACGAGTGCAGGCTTTCAAATGTTCTCAGGTTCTCGATTTTCGTCAATTTATTATGCACTAAAGACAACACCTGTAGTTTTCCCAAACCATGGAAGGCTTTCTCATCAAGCATTTGAATTTTATTACTTTCCAAATTAAGAGATTCCAAATTAATAAGCGGCAAAAAGGTGTTATCGCCAATCACTTCCAAACTATTACCACTGAGATCTAATTTTCGTAGTTTCTTAAGACCTGAGAATGTTTCACTGTTCAAACTAAACAAGTTATTTCTATCGATTTCCAGTTCTCTCAAATTTAGCAGATGAACAAAGGCCTTGTCATGGATTGTGGTTATCTGATTATCTGTTAAAAAGAGTTTCTCTAGAGATGGTAGATCTTCGAATACGTTTCTATTAATCTCTTGCAAATTGTTTGTATCCAAAGCAATGCTTGCCAAATCTCTGTGATGGGTAAATGCATTAACAGATAATATTTTAATCTGATTATCGCTGAGCGTAATTTCTTCTAACAGAGTTAAATTAGCAAATGCGAAAGCATCTATTTTCTCAATATTGCCATATTTTATGTTCAACTCCAGCAATGTTTGCAGATTTTGAAGAGCGCTAGTGGGTACATATTTTAAATGGATTCCTCTTGTATTTGACAAGGTTAGTTTAGTAGTATTTTTTATACTTTTAAAATCATCCCAGCATTTGTCGTTTGGCATGATGTCTTTCTTCGTAAGATGACATTCAGCATGTCGAACAATTTCACGATAATGAGGATCAAAACCGCAGTAGCATTGTATGTAAGTGGTGCTATTGTACGATGGGTCGCATATGTTTGACTTTGAAGTTGTTTCACGTTTTTGATGCTGGTAGTATTTTGCTTCGGCAAAGATTAATAAAGCAAACACGAGCGCTATTACTCTCCAAAATGCCATCTTTTTCTCTTGTTATTCTGCACCTGAAATTAAAAAAAAAAATCATTGAATAATTTATGGAGGACTGATCTGTACCATATTCTGGTACAAATATTCGATGTTACAGGGCTCTATCAGCACTAAACTGCTAGTCGGTTGATCTGGAAAATAACTCTGGCGGAGACTTTTTTCAGGGGCTTGGGAAGCTAGACGACAGTCGCTTCCGAAAAAGCCACCAGTCAAAAACAATAAACCGAAAAGTAAAAACGAAATCTTTAAAAAAGCAATTTGGCAATCGACTTGAGGATGATGATCAACGGTACAGGATATCATGATTCCCGGTATTTAGGTTATTTTTAGGGAGCAAAATAACGAGTCCAAGTACAAAAATGAAGCACAATCACATACAATGCAAAATCTTGACAGCTTTTCAAATATTTTTAAGCTTCCACTAGTTAACAATAGTTTTTTTTTTTTTTTTTTTTTTTTAACGTGTGGAAACCCCCACGGGCTTCACTCCATCGGTGCCGACGATGGGGTGGGCGTGTCGGAATCGGACCGACTAAAACCACACGGTGTCCTTCCCAAGTATCCATTGCCGGGCACCCCGGGTAAGCCCTCGAAAGGATAACCCCAGGGTTGCCGGCGGATATTGGCCGCCATCGCGGCCTCGCCTGGTGGGTTCGGGTTATGTCCCGCGTCGGTGAGTTGGCAAGCGTGTGTAGGACACACACGACACGCTTCCGCCACGGCCTGCTTCTGTAAGGACGGCGAGTCGGTCAACTGCCGTCCTCAGGCCCCGATCATGGAGGTCGGTAGTCCCGGGCGTAGACGAGTCTGCGGCGCCCACGCCGCAGACTGCGGAACTCAGGGGGCAGGGTTCTCTCCCGCTCCCTCTCCGCCGCCTCTTTCGCGCGCATTACCTGCTCGCAGAAAGAGGCGGCGGCGTGCCATTTGCTCCCGTCGGAGACCACGGCCCTCACCATGGTCTCCAAAGAAAGAACGTCCACGCCCAGGACCGCAACGAGATCCCGGCGTTGACTCGCCCACGCAGGGCACTCCACTAACGTGTGGAGCGCCGTGTCTTCGCCAGGATCCTCGCAGTGCTGGCACTGCGGTGTTGTCTCCCGGTGGATGCGCCATAGATACCTACCGAAGCACCCGTGCCCGGTAAGTATCTGGCACATCCGGTAGGAGAGGTCACCGTGGTGCCTCTCCAACCACTCCTTCATGATCGGTCTCACCGCCGCAATGGTGGATTCCCCCCACCTTGGATGCTCAAGTCGCACCCGCCATGTCTCCATGAGTTCCCGGCGGAGCTGGGACCGCTGAGCCCTGATTTCTCGGGGCTCCGGCCTATGGCCCCGCTCCAGTGCCTCCTTGCGCCACTGATACAGCAACGCAAGGGCTCTCGCTTCCAGGTCCCATGGAGGGGTCCCGGCTAGGAGACATGCCACCTCGACAGAGATCGTGCGATATCCCCTGATCACTCTGACGGCCATCGCTTTTAATGGGCTGTTTAATACAGCCACGTTGCGGGCCGCCAGAGTCTCCGCCCATACGGGAGCCCCGTACAGGGCCATGCTTCGCACGATCCCCAGGTACAGTCTCCTAGTGGGGGCGTTGGGTCCCTTAACGTTGGGCATTAGCCGCGATAGCGCGGCCGCAGCCCCCCTCAGTTTTGGGACCAGACTTCGGAGATGAGGTCCGAAGTCCCATCGGCTATCGAGTACGAGCCCAAGGTACTTCATCGTGGGCTCGATGCCGATGTTTACGCCCCCTATGGAGATACTGGTTCCCGCAGGTGGCCCCCTCCGAGGCCCGTGAAAACACATAGCCTCGGATTTGTGGAGAGCCACCTCGAGTCCCAGCCGCCGTATTCGACCCACGACTTGAGCAGCCCCTGCCGTGGCCTTTAGTGCCGCGCTTTGGTACGTTGCTCCCCGCGCCATAACGAGGGTGTCGTCAGCATAACAAGTTATGCTGACACCATCGAGCAGCGGTCCGCGCAGCACCCAGTCGTATCCGATGTTCCACAGGAGTGGCCCTAGGACCGACCCCTGCGGAACACCGCACGACACTTCTCGCCGCCCTGGCCCTAGCCAGCTCGGGTAAACTATGGCCCTCTCGGATAGGTATGCCTCGACAATGCGGCGGAGGTAAGGAGGCACTCCGTGATACGCGAGAGCCACCCTAACGCAGCTCCAAGGTAGGGTGTTGAAGGCGTTGGCAATGTCGAGAGACACCGCCACCACCACCCCACCTCGCGAGACTACTTCCTCCGCCAGGCGCCTAACGCGCATGATCGCTTCCACGGTGGAGCGCCCCCGGCGGAAACCGAACTGGTTGTCCGCCAGATCTGGCCCCACGTTCGTGAGATGCTCGACGAGGCGCTCTGCAATAATCCGCTCAAAGAGCTTGCACACCTCATCGAGCAACACGATCGGCCGGTAACCGGATGGCTGATCCGCCGGCCGCCCCGCCTTCCGGATAAGGACCAGTTTCCCCGTCTTCCACGCAATTGGAAACTGGCCCCTTTCGAGGCATGCGCTAAAAAACGCCACCAGTCGAGGCCCTAGTTCCTCAAGGGCCAGGACCCATGCTCGGCCTGGGATACCGTCGGGTCCGGGGGCAGTGCATTTACGGGCTTTAAGCCGGAGCACTGCTACCCCCAGTTCACTCTCCCTGACTTCGGGTACATCGCTCTCGCTATTATTAGCGTCAGGCGCCTGAGGCGGAGCCATTTGCGGAGGAACATGCTCCTCCACTCTCGATGGGAACAGAGAGCCCAGGATTCCCTCCAGTTGCCCTGGCTGGAGGCTCTGGGTCAGTAGGGGCGCCCTTGGGCGGATTTTGCCCCTAACCGCAAGGTAAGGGCGCCCCCATGGGTTCTGCTCCAGAGACTCCAGCAGCTCTTCGCGGGCCCGCCGTTTGGCCTGTTTTATGGCTTTCTGGAGGGTCCTCTTGGCCCCCTTGTACGCCTCGTATATCTCCGCCTCTCGGGCTGCCGCATCATCTGGGCGGCTACGCCTCCGGCGAAACCTGGTGTAACAATAGTAAGGGCGTAACAATAGTAATGTATTTCTCACGGATATTCATTTAAGCATAATATATCCTAATATTTGGCTAATACATACACATATATAGGACGTGGGTCAATATAGTGAAACATCTTTCAGAAATGCTAATCATTTTTATGTTTTAGTTCAAACTTTATTCATAAAAATATTGAGTAATTTTTGATGAGATTTCTACCAAATGTTTATGGTTCAGACTGTTCAGAGCGGTTCGCAGTATATTCGCTTTATGTTTCAGAGCGCAGACCGTTAAAATAATGTTCCATCGCAATGCTGACATATTCATAAACTGTTTTATATAAAACCAATAAATATCAGGCTTAAAACGGGAAAAATATTTTTACTTTATTTTTGAAACAAGTACTTAATTTTTCACTTTGCATGCTGTCAGTTTCAAATTGTGAATCCACGTTTATCTATATCAATCAATAAATTGATGTGTCTGTTTGTCCTGTTAAAATGGTAGCTCTTTAATGTATATATTAGTGTATTTGAATGAATGTGTATACATGATACTCATAACTTGTCTGTCCTTTCAATCGTATCGTTTAATTATTTCGATTAATCTTTGAAAGGTTATCTGTCCGAACTAATTTGCACAAGCTTTTCACTGGCCGATAGCTTATAAGAGATATTATAAGAATAAGAAAGAGTTTTCTGCGATCCACTGCTGCTGTGACGGGTCAAACCGAGAGTAATCGATGCTGGATATGGCTCACAGAGAATGAACGACCCAGTCATGAACTGCAATGGGTGACCAGGGCAAACCGGGTGAAATGGGGCTACCTGGATGCAAAGAGTGGGGACTGTGACTGTAGCACACCTCTACAAACAATGGCCCACTATCTATCGTGCCCGCTGTGTCCTAAAACTTGTACAATGGAAGACCTCATCAAGGTGACTGCGGAGGCTGTTCGTGTCGCCGAATTTTGGACTGGAAACATCTCATTAGATCGAAAATTGTCATTGCCTCAACCAAGAAGAAGAGAAGGACCTAAGTCTAACCTAACCTAGGCTACTTTTTTGAAGACAGATGATTTGGGTTACCGTACAAAAAAGAGCAAATCTAAGTTCAACAAAAGGCGTTAAGTCTCGTTAAGCCGAAAACCTTTAATCTTTAATCAAGATCTATTTTACGTCAGTACTATTAACTATTTTGTACCTTAGTGTTACTTGATTCAGCTGTCTTAACAAGGTGAAACATTTTGACAGTAGGCCAGATGTAGGCCTTTAATGGATGTTACAAAGCTTTGAATAGAGGCTAATTACAGACACAAAGGAAAATATAGGTTTACAAAAAAGTCGCTTCAAGAAATGGGTTTAGTGCTTACTGTTCATTATTGAACAGTAGTGGCCAAATAGATAAATATATAACTTATAAAAAAATTATTATGCAAACTTTTCCTATTAAGTAATTTAAATCGGAAAAAAATCCTCATCCAGGATGAGATATAAAATCTTCACTCTGACCAACTTAAAGCTCAAGTTATCTGGATACGTCCTAAAAGGTCAAAATTCTCAATATTTTTCTTTTGTAGCCGGGACTCCTGAGCCCGAATTCATACTATAGTACCCATTAATTGATTTTATTACTGGTGGCGGCTTCCACCCTATATAAATTTCTGTAACAGTTACCCTCGATTTCACATAGAGGCGGGTTGGTCACAGAGTTTTTGAAACCAATGTTATTTAGATTAAAAAACTCTGATTTGACATAATCGATTCTCTATACCATACCATCTTACTATATAACCTACTATGATAATCATCTAGGTACCAAATAAAGTATAACCTCCACAAAACAAAATGTATTGTCTGAATACAACGTCAATCTGTCAAGTTGTTCAGAAGTTACGCAGTATCTTACAGACGCAGCAACGATTATATGTACAAAGACCAAGTTATTATACAATAAAATCTATTTATCAGAACGTTGTCGTATACAAAGACGATACTTCAGAAGTTTTAGACTTAAGATTTCTGGTACGCAAGTAACTTTTGAAGAGGACTTAGCAGCTTATAATGACATCCCTAGTAAGATACATTTTATGCCGAAGGTAGCTAGAATCTTTGAATAGTTATTTATGAAAGTAAATTTTGGATTCAGGAGACCAAGACCTATAGGACCAAGGGAACCTCACATGCAAGCCGGTATATTAGCTGCAATTCTCTACATGGCGGAAATCTCTTAATTGTTTTCATTTCACACAGGGATCATCACATTCATCACAGGGTTTTGATGAATGACAGGGAGGTAGCGGAAACCCTCAAAAAATTCGCCAAGTTATCATATCATCAAGTGTTAGGTGATACTGAACATTAATATTTTATAATTTCAAAAGCTCTCTAGGGTGTTTCAAATATAGCAATCAACGCCTATCACACAAAATATCTAATAAGTACGACCTAAAACGAGTAGGTGCCGCACTTATGACATGGACGCGATGACCTGGTGAACCTTGCACAATGGTACCTACTAATACCGGTAAATGATATACCATGAGCCCATGAATTATATAAATATGAACAATTTAATTACTTTCATAGAAAAGTCTCATTATTTCAACTATCTATACTCATAAAACTGGTCAGTGAAACTAGTGAATCAAACAAAACTTTTATAGATTTACCTGCAATTTTCACTTGCATAGCTAAGTCCGTAAGTAGAAATAATGTAAATTACTTTATCAGTGTTAATGGTAAAGCTATAGAACATTCATTCCAGTGATTTAGAAAAAAAAAACGTTATTGGCAGGCGGCTTAGTAGAAACCCTCCACACTCCAGTGAAGATCGGAGGCCATTTTTCAACCGGGATTTAGTTAACTTCGTACCAGGTGCCGGGAAAGCAGAAAGAATAGAAACATATTACATGTTATTTTATAAAAATAGAAATAGATTTGTGGTGCATTTTATCGATGAATGTGAAGTTTAGTTGAGAGAATAGCAAGTATATAGCGTGGCTCCTGCTTATCGACCATTTAAACTAGAAATTATTTTAAAAAGTTACAGTATTATTGATTAAAATTGTTATCATCCGAACTACCACCTGTGTACCATATATCAGGTCAAAAGAAAGGGGATGAAATTTAACCCACCAATAAGTAGGTCAAACTAAATAAAACCGTTAAAATGCAAAGTTTAACAATTAATCTCAACTATAGAAAATTAAACACGTAGGTTATGGTTTGTCCGACGTGCAAGTTTAAAACTTAGTTAACGTCAGTACCTTTAATATCATTCGCTGAGTAAGGTATGAAGAAACATTAATTAAAAATTGCTATTGTAATACTATAGTTGGAATAAACCTTTACCCGAAAATGCGTGAAAGGTTTACGTAAATTGTACCCAAGAATTTCCCGCTAAGGTTCGCCATTTGTATGAGATGTATAAAACGCATTAAAAATAAACAAAAACATTTAATGTCTACACATTCGTAACATCCCACACTCAGGCTTAACACTTAAACAATGCAGGTATAAATAGCACAACATCTGTTACGGCTCAGGTAATAATATTTTTGAGATTAACTTAACATTAGCCCCTAAAGCCCACCTGTGGACTAAACGGTGACTAAAACCGTCACAAAAGTGATTAATTAGCCCTTTCGTATTTACTTCATTCCCGCTTCATTAAGCCCTCAGGCGTTGTAAAGAGCACACAGCTTTAGGAGGTAACAAATTGTGGTTGAATACCGACATGTCAGAGTTTGGACGTGTTACATTGTATTTTGTATTTTTGTTTTAAGTTAATAGGCTATAGTATAGGGTTACCAATTCTTTATAAAATAAAGAATAATGAATTAATGATAGGGAAGGCAAAACAGTTTATTAATTTTTAATTTAATTGTAGTAAATACGAATATACCTAGATACTGTTTTTTGCTTCGCATACCTATCGGCTTGCTCTTGCTTCGAATGGTATTGTACGAAACTTTAGAAGTAGGCATGCACGTACTCGTAATACAGCGCAATAACTCCGTAGGAATAATTATGACGCGGTTTATACGTATTTGTTTGATAAAACCACTAATTCTGTCAAGTTCGGTACTAAGCAGCCCTACCTGACGTTATGATCCAAATTGACACCTAACCATATCAAACATGTGCTTAATTAAAACTTTCATACTGTTCCACTAATTTTGATAATTCTTCAATACAATCATCAACTTCTGAGTCAATTTGCTGGCGCAGAATGATACATTACATCCGTCACTGTTAAAGGCTAGACAAGTTCTAGGTAGTCAGGTAGCCCACGTGTCTTGACTCGTTTAATCTGCTTGCGAAACTGTGTTAGCTAATGCTGCGAATTGTGATTACCTACAACATTAAAACGTGCTATATCCCGAATATCAATCGCGTACTATGCTACTAGTAGCTGGATTTTATCGTGAACTGTGAAGTAACCGAACGGTTTCTAAAGGTTTTAATGTTCAAGGTTTCGCGAAAAATGCAGGCAATGAATCAGCAGACAAACTTTTTATTTACTCTGGAGCCTCATCTGCCAATAGTACAAAATATAACCACGGGACTAATTGATCAAAATTTCTAACCAGAGATGGAAATCTGCAATGGAAATTTGAACATTGAAGATTTTAATCAAGGGAATGGATAAAAACGGCGAGCCAACTGATCAAGCTCCCTTAGGGGAGAATGATGGTCGTCGTAAAAATGATAACAGGCCATTAAGTTGTTTTAAGTGCTAAACAGTTTTATGCCATTTTTATGGACATTATGCTTTAATACCATTATGCTTTTTGTACGTACTTCTACATAATATTGCCGAAATTTTACGTAAATATAACGCTTTGAAATAAAACAAATTTCATTATTTATACTGACCCCGATATCTCTCCATCCTTGTCGTGTCCGCTGACATGCAACCGAAACTTCGGTATAGGTGTAAATAATATAGGATATGAGTCGTAACATAATGCGTCAAAAAATTGTGTTTTACGAATGTGATTTCGTAAAAAAGTAATCGAAAATGTATACCGAATTGATATTGAGCGCCTACTTAAGAATCGTTAGGAAAAGTAAAAATATGGTAGGAAGGGAATGCAATGTCTAAGACGAAACTGATAAACTGAGTGCCTAACATACTTAAGTGCTGATCAAATGGCAATTAAGGGAGAATTTCAGATTATGAACTTCGCAAAAAATATAATATTTTATCATGCTGTTTCCACAATCAGTAGTTCTCCGCTCCAATCCATTTGTTTGGTTGGTTGAACGCACTAATCTCAGGTTCGAACAACTGGTTCGAATTTATTTGTGTTGAAAAGTCCGTTTATTGAGAAAGTTTGAGGAATTTAAGCTTTAAGAAGTGGAGTAATAATCATAAACGTTAACAAGTCCTGTAGATTCGCACAAATAGAAAATTAATAACTTTCTTAAATGATTAAACGTATGCTTAAGAACTGCGAAGTATGCCACAGGTGAAGCCGCGGAGAGCAAGCCAGTCTTGCGAACTTGTACGTTATTTAAAAATCACCCACTTTTCGCCCATCAAAATCAGTCCGCCAAACCGCCTCCTTTTGGAACAATTCCAAAGTCAGATCTCAAGCAAACTTTCCAGACATTTTCCCAAGCGTATTGAGATTTGTGTTAAACTTAATATCTATTCTGGAACACAGATCGTATTAAAAACAGACGCTAAAATATATTTTTTTAAAGCGTGGCAATACCCTGTTATCATAGCCCCTGCCCCTCTTTTCGCCCGAGGTAGGGCGGTTATACCGGTAACCGCACGCCGTCTTCGGTCTTCAGACGCAGTATGAGAGTTCTGGGTGTGAGAATACCAAAGAAATATCCCTCATTATCCCGGCTGACCTATAGCCAATTCTGGTTTCGAGTTAGCCCCCACGGAGCACTCAAATATGCTTCGACTGTCATGCAAGCTTTTACACAACGTTGATTAAATAACAACCAAATTTATATTGACACCTCGTAGTTGGAAGTGCGAAAGAGTTAGGCACACAACATCATTCTATCGTAGTGTGAAGTTGCGAAATGTAAGTTTCGAGCTTTATAAAACCGCCCATAACACCTACATACTCAACAATTTAAAGCTTTTAAAAATGACATATTTGAATATGTTTCAGATTCAGCCGGTGACTACAACCAGTACAATCTTGTAGAAATATCAGTTGATTCAAAGGTATAAATGCACAGTCAGCAAAATATATCTGAGCATGAACAAATTTACAAATAATCTTTACTTTGAAATAAATCAATAAATTACTGACATATATATTATGTATTTTATAGTCCTCAGAGTATAAGTTTTATTTCAAGATTCCTGTATTAATTTAAAAACGTTTAGCTACTTCTGTTGCTAACTGTACAAACCTGTACAGACAACACATTAATTTCCACAAAAGTATTATTTACTCTAAATATTATTGTGTCTTATGTTTACAAGAACAAAACTCATTTCTATTCTATTCCAAACTAATGTATGATTTATTTATACGACTAATGGACCAAAGTATCAGTGGTTACACGTGGCGAAATCTGCTTTTAGCATTAATTTATCCTTTTTATGTTACTCGACTCCGAGTCAAACTCTGATCGAAATTCTAAATAAATTGCCGTCGTTGTTTTACTCATATTTATAAAATACATACAGAACGGACTACCAAATAAGCCATTACGGAAGTGTTCAACCACAAACGCCACCGTGACGAAAGATCATTTGTTCAGCAACTTTTGAGCTTTTGAACTCTTTTAAACATCTTATTTATGCTACAAAAGGTTTGATCCACCTTAAAATGGAAAGTAACAAAATATTATAAACTAGCTACCTGCCCTGAATTCGCCAGTTGTATACTTTAACCCCTTTGAGCTAAATATGTCTACAATTTTAAAAAAATCATATAACGAATAGAAATCACCAGATTTTTCGATATTTATTCCTGCTTCTGCTCCCTTGAGTAGAAGCATGATGATATATAAGCCTATAACTTTCCTCGAAAAACAGGCTATTCAACACAAAAATAATTTTTCGATTCAAAACAGTTGTTTCTGAGATTAGTGCGTTCATCCAAACAACCTCTTCAGTTTTATAATATTAGTATAGATGACGGGGCAAGTAATTCAGAGATTATACACTCACACCTACAATATGCAAATACATAGTTCACGATAATCCTTATTTAAAAATTGATTAACGATTAGTCAAAAATATAGATTAGAGTAAACAAATGTTTTATTGATCCGCCATCAGTGTGTCGACCGTTCTGGCGCGTGGGCAAGCTTTTTATGGTGACTGTATTTATGATAGGCTTGTAAAGGAGAATTAGAATGAAGACGTTTTATATTTTGACATATAAATTAAAATACAAATTGTATATTATGTCTTTATTTAACTTATATGTCAACTTACATCACTGAGACGCCCTTGGAAAAGATTAATATTTTATTTCAATTGTCATAATAAAACATCAATTTACATTTTTTTACTCTTTAAGGTTGGGTTTTACTAAAGATAGGACCACTATCAAGACCATCTGAACTACATTTTCGCATTTTACTCAACGACACAGGTAAATGAGCGGCAACTTGTCACTGAGCTTCCCCGCGACCAGAAGTACATTTTACAATAGATTTTCAATAATCCGAGTTGAGTTCGAAGCCAGTTTTCCTCTTTCAGTTGAAATTTTTTAATTATTCAAAAAATATCATATTTATAGTAAAGAGTTAACACTATCGCCGTTGACAAAGCTTGACAGGCAGAACTTACAGGTGAAGTAATCTCAGATACAGCCCGATCAGGAAAGCAAAAGTTAGTCACATGTAAACACGGTATATTTGAACTTGAACGAGAACGGAAAGCAGATAAACCGCACGCGTGTTATCTAAAACGTTTATTCTCAATTTGTTGTATACCTACCTACAAACAAAGATTCTTTGTGTTACTCAAAATATCAAATAACGCGAAAAGATGACATTTTACATGCTCTCAATTAACTCTTAATGTTTCTCAAGGATGTATGTTATATTGTGAAGGTCAAATCTTGTTGACTAATAATGATTGAAAAGTTGACTAAGAATGTTATCTATCTACGAATATCATACGGAGTTCAATATTTCCATGTTGGTTCAGTTGCGAAGACAATGTATTTTTTATGGTAGGTCTGCATGTCCTAATGCATTTTAACGGATATCCATTAAAGTCAAGAATAAGCTCCGGATAAAGGAATTCTTCAACAATTTACAGAATAGACATGAAAGTTTATGTATGTATTTATGTTTTTTAATATTTTTCAAAGTGTGCTTTCAAAAAAACAAGCTTTTTCATAATATTAATAGTTTTTATGTCTCTAGCTTCCACTATTATCTCGGTTTCTGTCGTTATACTTTCCAATTTGGTGTAACACTTTGGTATTTTCTTTTGTCTTAGCCAAAAACTAAAATTCTCTCATCGTAGCTAAAAATAATGTTAACTTTGTCTGACTCAGCCTAATTACTCAGAAAATCGAGTGTTAAGGAAACTCATTGGTATCATCTACTAAAGTGTACATTTTTACAGTTTACGTGTGATGAAGACCCTCGTTTGTCTCCATACATTTGCTGCAGTGTACCTTGCGTCAAGAACTCTGCCAGCAAATAAATAAGGACAAGCGACAATGTTCAACGTTCATCGTACCTATACGCTATTTATAAAAGCTCATGTACCTTCTAGTTACCTACAGCAATCGTGCAAATAGACTACTATAGCTGTGCAGACTAGTTGAATGTTGATTTTAATTCTAGAATAAAATTATATAGGTCCGTAAACAGTTCATATGCCAGTGGTTTTGTAAATGTTTTTCTGTCTTTTTGACACTGACAGGATATAAAAATATACGTATAGGTAACGTTCAAAATTACAAAGAAAATTACGCTTATCAAAAATACTTCCTCTGTTCTGTGAAGAAAGTCGATATCAAGTATATTATAAGTTTCAGTATATTGAGGAATTCATAATTCAGGTAGGCATCTCGAATAACATAGTAGAGCATTAAAGCTCTTTACTGATTTTATTATTATTGTGAATGAAAATACAAGATCACGAGTTTCCTACTTCAAACCTTACATAAAATTCCACCTATTTCAGAATAACGAAACATTATAAATTCTTAATTAGGGTTAGGAATGGTCGTTTACAATAGTAGATCAAGTAGCTACTACCTACTATACCGGGTGTAAGGGGAACGCTTCCGGTAGTACTCTGGGTACACTACATATAGGTTCCTTTTTCGATTTGGTGATTTTTTTTTCTTTTTTTACTAACTAAAGCCCAATGAAACGGCAATTTCATAAAAAACGTCAGTACAAAAAAAGCACGCGCTGGGCGCCATTTGCTTTTTATCTGTATTGATGCTTTCTTATGAAATTGTCATTTCATTGAACTTTCCTAATACGATAGAGAATAAATAATGCTAATTAAACGAAAAAAAAATGTTGAAAATATTTTTTTTTTTTAACTAATCGAAAAAAATGCCAATATGTAGTGTACCCGCAGTACTAATAGAGGGCTTCGGGAGCATTCCCCTTTCAACCGGTATTGGTAGTAGATAGGTTGGGCATTTCGTAACCAAACATAACTTTGCTCACCGATATAAAAACCACAAATTATGCAAAAAAGTATGAGTTTTAATTTGGCAAATGCTTTGTTTTTCTTATCGAGCGTTCATTCAGGCTATAATTTCATTTGGCCAATCAATGGGCTTGATCTTAGCACTATTTAGCTTACTAATGGGTACAATTTCTCATTGGGTAGGAGATTTTAAAATGCTAATCACCTGGCGTTTTAGCTTTAACTTCATACATGTAACTTGTCCTTTTATATTACCAAGCTTCAAGAAGTTATGTTCCTACAATTACGCTCGGATCCCCGCGATTTAAACTTTACCGATACTACAAAACAGAGTTTCTATATAATTTTATGTAGTGAACTCGTCATATCTTTGCCATATCTTCTTATTGACAAGAGAAAAAAATACGTGGGTAACGAACCCGTTCGAGATTGATCTGTATGCGGTTACTTCCGTGGTCTCTAACAAGATGTCTGAAATCCAGGGATGGATGACAAAAATTGAGGCAATTCTATGTGAAGTTTGCACTATTGTTGAAGGGAAGATGAACTCGGACCAAAAACTCCGAGTGAATAATTTGTGCCGACAGGTCTCAAATGGGACATCTCAGATGGCGGTTTTATACCAATCTCTGAAACAAAAAGCCCTCGTAGCCCATGAACGCATTCAGCACCTGCAGGGACAACAGAATGTTGTGGCCTCCTTAGAACAGGTTAAGCAGGTCGTTGAGAAGATACAACCTGCCGAACCAACCTCGTATGCAAGCATGGTAAAGAAAGGAGCAAATAACCTAGTCCGTCCCGCAAACTTAAGTGCCGTTGCAATTTACCCGAACGACAGAAATAAGACCAGCGATGAGACCAAGGCACTAGTCCAAAAAATTATATCACCAGAGGAAATGAAATTACATGTTCGTGGCCTCAGGAAAGTTAGAAATGGAGGCGTGATAATAAGTACAGGAGACAGAGGAGATATTGAAAAATTGAAGAACTCGGACAAATTTGTTTCATCAGGCCTTACAGTTGAAGAACCTTCCAAACGCAGACCGAGAATCGTTGTTATTGGTGTCCCAGTAACACTTACCGAACAAGAGGTGCTGGAGTGTATTTATGAGCAAAACCTTGCAGATAAGGTGCCGAATTATACACGTGAGTCCTTCGCCACAGTAAAGCTGAGCCATAAGTCGGGTAAGAAAAACCTTCCTACCTGTAACTACATTTTCGAGGTACCTCCTGCCATCAGAAAGATACTAATAAACCAAGGGCGCATTTACATCAATTGGACGTCGTGCCCAGTGAGAGATTTCACAATTGTGACCAGATGCTTTAAATGCCAGATGTTTGGTCACGCAGCAAAGTTTTGTCGGGAAGCTGCTCCCACTTGTAATCACTGTGGAGAGGTGGGTCATTCTCACAAGGAGTGCACCAAGAAAGCTTCTTCCCCAGTATGTGCAACATGTAAAAAGTTTAAGAAAAAAAGTGACCACCAAACGGGTGACGACAGTTGCCCGGCCCGTAAGTACGCGGAGGCGAATTATATAAACTCAATAGACTATGAGGGTGCCTGAGAGTGCCACCAATTAAGTTTTGTTTTTAGCACATTAGACGTACTAGTAAATTTAGTTTTATTTGTATTTGTGTTTTAAGTTGAATAATGCCACCAATTCAACTGGTGCAGGACCTAGATAGTTTTTCTGTGTCTGAAGTAAATATCTGTGACGCAGAAAATTGTAAGCAATTTCTACCCACAGGTGGAAAGTTACTAACACTACTAACTCAAAATATTCGTAGTATAAACCATAACATAAATGGCCTAGAAGTATTGTTGCACGATCTAAACCTAAGTTGTGATATCATAGTTCTAACAGAGTGTTGGCTAGAGAGCCAGGGAAATAACTTACCTTCTCTTGACGGGTATTCGTCATACGCTTCCGGTAATTTTCTTAACCAAAACGATGGACTGGTCGTGTATGTGAAGAAAAACCTGATTACAGTAGTCGAGGAACCTTTGTTTCGTGGATGTAGCTGTCTCATAATTAAAATAAAGGATGATACGGTAATCATTGCAATCTATCGTCCTCCCTCACAAAGTATAGACATATTTCTGGAATCCCTTGACACAAACTTAAAGGGGTTAAAGGCTTTTAAAAATGTCGTAATCATTGGGGACACAAACATTAATATCGTCCCCGAGGAAGCCAAGACTGAAGCACATAAGTATCTCAATATTTGCTCATTTCACGGTTTGCTGCCCACCCACTACTTCCCAACATTTAAGACTGGTTCTTGCATGGATCATCTGATCATAAAATCTAAAGTAGTATCTAAGACATTAATAACTAACTCTTGGCTTACTGATCATCGGGCTATTGTATTATCATTACAAACATATTCACCCAGAAAAACTTGCATAAACAGCATTACTAAGGTTAACATGTGCAGCCTCGAAAATGACATACGCTGCATTGATTTCGACCCAGTTTACACCTCAGACAATCCAAATACCTCATTAGACTACTTTATAGAATCTGTACAATCAGCGATATTAAATAATACCTCCACTAAATTATTACCTAGAAAGTATATTAGCATTAAGCCATGGATTACTCCAGGGCTCGTCCGATGTATAAGACATAGAGATAGACTACACCTTAGGGCGAAACATGCACCTAACAACGAAACACTTGCACTAATATATAAAAGGTATAAGAATTTTTGCAATAATCTACTTAAAAAACTAAAGGTACAATATGACAGGAATGAATTGCAAAAGGCAGGTACCAGTTCTAAGCAAATTTGGAAATTCATAAAAAAACATACGTTCAGATCAAAACCTCCCGAACCTCCATTCGATTTATTATCTAAAGAGAACTCACTCGATACAATGAATCAAATTAACACCTACTTTGTAAATGTTGGTAAAAATTTAGCAGAAAAGATTATCAAACCTGTCTGCGCTGGGGATGGTTCCACTGCTTTGGATTCCCATAATGTACGCTCAACCTTTTCTACGCTAAACTCCTTTGTTTTATTAAGTACTGACGCTGAAGAAATAACCAGAATAATCACGGGGCTAAAGGACACTTGTTCTACTGGGTGGGATAATATTTCTAATAGCATACTTAAAAAATTCAAATTCGTATTTGCACCGCCCTTAACACATATTTTTGAACTATGCTTAACTAACGGCATATTCCCAATAGCGCTTAAGAGAGCTGTCGTCTCCCCGATATTTAAATCTGGCGATAAAACCTGTGTAAATAACTATAGACCTATTTCAGTATTAACGGGCCTATCGAAAATATTAGAAAAAATTATACACACCAGATTACCAAAATATCTAGAAGACAATAATTTACTTTCGGACTGTCAATTTGGTTTTAGGCCAAATAGGTCAACTAGCCAAGCTGTACATACACTAACCGACTATGTAACTAACAACCTAGACAAAGGTATGCACACCCTGGGGATTTTTCTGGATCTTGCCAAAGCATTTGACTCTATTTCCTGTTCTTTACTATTAAAAAAACTCGAGGCTTACGGAGTAAGAGGGACGCAACTGCTTCTACTGTCGGATTATATGAAGGACCGACAGCAATGTGTGAAGATTGGACAAAATGTAAGCTCTGAAATGAAAAATAGTGGATATGGTATCCCACAAGGGAGTGTATTAGGAACCACTTTATTTTTAATTTATATAAATGACCTTTGCAATTCGACTCTTCAAAATGGATTTATCATATCATATGCCGATGATACGGCTCTTTTATTCGCGGCCAAATCAAGAGAGGAGGTATTTAAACACGCTCAAAATGGTTTCAATTTTGTGACTAAATGGCTTCAGAAAAATCTTCTATCACTAAACACTGATAAAACAAAATACATGTTATTTACAATGCGAAATACTAACAAACCTATGACTAACATAAATATAAATGCACATTGTTGTATAACCGCTGACACTGCATGCGCTTGCCCTACATTAACTAAAACTGACAATATAAAATATCTTGGTGTAACGATTGACACAAATCTGAATTTCCGCAAACATATTGAATTGCTATGTGCTAGAATACGGAAATTAATGTATATCTTCAAAAATTTGCGTGCAATAGCGGGCTCTAAGATTATTAAACAGGTATACTGGGCCTTATGTCAGTCCATTCTTACTTATTGTATAACTTCCTGGGGTGGTGCAGGACGCACAATCCTATTACCCCTTGAGCGGGCCCAAAGAGCAATCTTAAAAGTAGCCACTTTTCGACCATATAGGTTCCCCACAGATCAGCTCTACAAGTCATGTAAAGTACTAACAGTGCGCCAATTGTTTATTCTAAACCTCACACTATACCAACATACCAAACTTCCTCCACAAACAATAACCTTAGATAAAAGAAGAAAGGGAATAGTTTGTGAAAAACCACAAACTAAACATGAGTTTGTAAATAGATTTTATATGTTTTTGGGTCCTTTTCTATATAACAAACTTAACAAATTACTAAACATACATAGCCTAAGTTATTGGAACTGCAAGTCTTTAATTACAGAACACCTAGAAAAACTAGATTATTCGGACACAGAAAAACTGCTAGAAATACTAAAGTAGGTAGCGTTAAGCTGTAAATATGCAATAGATTCTTTGGTTTATGTTAACTAACAAATTGCAACAAGTAATTATCATTGAACGGACATAGCCTGAAACACAGGTTTACAAAAACCTAGGTCAGGTAGGTCCCAAATTGTTAATGTAATTAGGTATTATATTTTAAATTCTTACCATATACAGTGTTACACTTTCTCATAATGTAGATATTATTATACTTAAATTAGTTATATTCGACCTTATTTGTAAAACTAGTAATAACCCAATGTACAGCCCTTTTTGATAAATAAATAAATTATTATTATTATTATTATTATAAGAGTAAATACAATAAAGAAATGACAATATTATAAATATTGCTGGAACACGTTATGCAGTCATATGCATTGAATATCCCACCCAAAGACGCGCTCAGATAGATATTGTTATTATGTTAATATAGCTCCATTAGTAAATTATTTTCACATCAAAATTTAGGCTGTCTCCCAATAGCCCCGGACAGTAATTATTTATACCTACTTATATACTGTACTGTGTAGTGCATATTACCAGTGTTTGACACGGATATCTCTGTGTACTCCTGTTGGAATGACGTGATTGGATTGTCTGAGCGACTAAACTAAATTTACAAGTAAATCTAATTAATAGCGAGCTACAACAGAGAACATAGCCCTGTACTGATATATATATTTGAATGAAATTTTTGAAGCATTTACTATGCTAACTGTTCAAATTGATTAAGATAGGAATAATATATATATTATTGCAAGCGTACTAAAAAAAATGGAGAAGCCTTGTATGAATATTAAATTGCTTTCGTCATATTATTACAGCGGAGGGCAGAGTATTCAAACTCATATTAGAGTTTTCGAAGTTCTTTAGAAAGTGATTTTATAATCTAAGTAAATCCTGGCATTCTATTAACGATACGTACTTTCTGAAGTTTACGCGAATTTCAGTCATTGTAATAAAATCATTTTTTAATGGATTCTATCGCGATTTATTATATACTTTATCGGTAGCAGGGTCTCTAAGGATGGTAGTTGTCACATAGTTTGAAGTATAAGTTATTTTAAATTACTCCATTTTGGCTAATAAGTAGCCGAAACGTCGGACTAAAAGTAAATAATAACAAATACATCGCATTCTCATTATTATCATTTTTTCTGCTTTCATACCATGTTTAGTTAAGATCAGAACATAATATAAATAAGTATGTGTTTATTTAATTTCTCTCCCTTTGCTTGTGAAATATGATGTTATATTCAATGATTATATTACTTAGCTTCGTTATAGTAGTGTTGACGAGAGCGACAGAAGTTCTATAAAGATTAACTACTCAAACTCAAATTAACAACACTCAGTTGTTTGCAATAGATTTGCACATTAACAAACTTGTATGTTTAATATATCTCCTACTCAGTACTCACGCCTACCTGATAGACACACACAAGTAGTCAAACAGACTGGATTAGCGTAAGTGCAAAGTGTGCCAACCATCGGAACCCATAAATTCCTGATCCCAAACTTAATTAGCGTAGAAGTTCAAAGATTAGAGGTTCTAGCGATGCATGCATTCAAATATCGATTGTAAAGCAAACGATATTGGAATGCATTTGAAAGTAGCTTTAAGGCAAGCTTGAATAATGAATCTATTTGAATACATTTGAATTCGGGAGTCGCATCTGCCGTTAAGAGCAACTGGGTTGCTTGGTGCTTGTGCTGTGTGAATATTAAACAATACATTATATTTAATACATGCATATCGGATGTCATATGCACCAATCTTATGATGATAATGGTATGCTAATATAGACTATCCATTTAACCTATTTTAATTCATATTTTAAGGTCAATATGAAATCCACAAACGTTATCGCTTATAACTTATAACGTCACCGACAAAGTAAAATAGCTAGAGTCTATGCTAGTGAAAATGTTGCGAATAATATGAACTACGGAGTGGTTTTATCCTTTTCCTTAGACTAAAGATCGAATTATTGGTCGAATACATGATGCGAAGATTGCGAAGCTTGAGCAGAGTGTTTATGAAGTAGGACAAAAGGTATTGGTTTCAATATTAGAAATGAATATCAAAAATTGATATATCGAAAAAATAAAATTACCGATATACATCGATTATTTTGTAAAAAAAACTATCATGATATTTAGATTTATCGATTTTTTTACCCAAGCCTACATCGGGAATACACAGGTATGTCGACCTGTATATTGCGTATTTGCATTCTCTTTACGTATTTATATTGCGTAAAGAGAATGCAGATTGCAGATTACTAATTAGGTAAGATCTGAGTTTAAGAGTACAGGAGTAATTTAAAAAAATCCCAGCATAGGGTTGATTACGAAAAGAAATATGTGCTATTTAAGCACAGCTATGAGCTTTAAAATAATATGTAAATGATTACTTGTCAAGTTATTAACTCCTTGAATTTACTGCCAAAACTATGAAAACAATACTAAAATGAAAACAAAAATATTCCTGTTTCGCGTAAAAAATAATTAAACCTTTATAAAACAATAGCTGAAAAAATATCTTACCTCAATAAAAATAAATAAACACAATTAACACCAGAGCCTTTCTAACAACACAACACAGACCAATACAAAAGCAAGAAGCCACTAAAATCACAATCACGTTTTCTTCAAAGAAATATTTGAACTCGACAACACCGTCCTGTATTGTTGCGGTGCGTTCACTACCCCAGTCGCCTTTCAACTAACCGGTCACAGCAAATTTCAGCCATATCGTACTTATTATAATGACATCAATAAAACTGTTCATTTAATGTAAACAATGCTAGTGATAGAGAATAACAATGTATTATTAGGACTATTTATATTTGCATTGTATACAAACATATTGATAAACAAAATAATTTGACAAGATGTGACGACATGGTACATGCATGTATTTATAAACATAACTCACTTTTAAACTTTCGCCTTCCATGATATACAATAAGGTGAACGGGAACTAACGCAATGGTTACCTCAGTCAGTGACTACAGCCAGTGTAACCCAGTCAAAACGTCAGGCAATTCAAAAGTATACAGTAAGGCTACGAGAAATGGGATTTAAAAGGTAAGGGAAAATACCTATGATCGCGTTTACTTCTTCCTACAGTTCCAGGTCCTATAAGCAGGGCGTGAAAAAGCATCTGATGAGGTCTTCAAGCTGACTGACACTATTGTTAATATAGTAGATACGCGTTTGTAATGGAAGGCCTCTTTTCTGAGACTTTGCCTTCAGCTTACCATCAGGCAAGGTGAAGTGAAATTGACGTGCCCTATTTAAAAAATATATATATATTGACAGTTATATCAAACATCAAAGTCAAGGTATAGTAACTGTTAACTGTTACTGCCCTTCACATTTTGTCCATGATCTGGAGTTAAGTAGCGTGGGATGACTCACCCACGAAACGGTAATGCACTCAAATCGGCAACCACTTGTCTATCTGTCATGGCAGTAAAGTAAAGTAAAGGTTCGGTCAAAGATCGCTGGATTGAGTCTGCCGGCATTGACACCTTAGCAAAATTGGACTCTATTTAATCGGAGTAAAGGCCAGCGGCATATTTTAAGATCTATGTATTTTCCTATACAGACCAGAAATTAAACTTTTTCTTCAATATGTAGAAAACATTTAACTTCTGGTAAAAAGTTTTTTAGCTTGTACCGTAAAAATCAACATCTAAATTTAACCAATGAATTATTAACTCCATGGAAACTGCGTTACCGCCTTTTCATGAATTTCCTCGAATAAAACCTAAAAATTTAGCTGCGCTAAATGTACTATCGCTATTCATATCCAGGTCATACATACACAGCTTGTGTGGTCTCCATAGCTTATGAAACTTTGCAACACTAAAAGTGTCACGTACGCGGTTTCTCCACCCTATAAAAACCTTTTTCACCTCTCCAATAAAAAATAACTTGCCTTAGCTGCTTAAAAGCCTGCATATTTGAAACAAAAATGATTCATATTCGTTCCTTGAGACTCAAGAAATGCTAAAATAAAATAGCTTCCTTAATATTGAATAAAAAAATTAGTACCTACCTTCTTTTTTCACGCTAAGGTAAAAGCTGTTCTAAAACATTTTAGTTCAGCATCCAATTACTGATAATGCGAAACTTAACCGTGAAAATTATCTTATTGATTACTGACACATATTAGTCAGCTCTGGCCCATGAAGTCCATTTAAATGCATAGTAGTTAGAAATACTACATTACTCCAATATTTCTTTAGCCATTACGAATCGATAAACATAAAAAAATAGGGTTGAGGAGCTTCTAACATATGAGCAGAGTACGTGTTTCTCGAATTTAGGAGACATCTAGAAATATGCCCAATGCCTAGCATAAGAGTTTTATATCACTGGACATATCATTTATAATTTATATATTTAGAACAACACGTTCCTTATGACTGCTTCTGCCTGCCACATTGTACAGATTATTTTTTGTACGAGTAGTAACTTGACTCCCTGAGAAATTGCGAAACAAATTGATAAAGACCTGCTCTCTGGTTACCTGAAATATTTCAGCCAGGAGAATATAGTACTCGTAGACTTTAGCCTAAAGAAAAAGTGTTTTAATAGGATGAGGTTGTTCATAAACTTAAAAGAAACGTTTATTATTATAAAAAGGCGAACTATTCAATATATATACAGCTTATGATCCGGAGAGATGTTTTCAAGAGTTGAGGCTGGTTATATTTTTGGAAAATAGTCTATAAATTTACATTACCCCTTAACATAAGTTCAACAGATTTAACTAGAATCTCTTCGACCAAAACAAGGGGAAAAGAGTTTTCACAATCATGCTTCGGTGGTTACCATATAATATTGTGTTTTAAGTATGCGTGTGTGTAAATAGATCAAAATGATGCTCACAAGCATCATTTTGATCTATTTACTCGCGTATCTTACTTCTTACTAATGTTTCTTAAAATTCGGTACATGAATAAATTTTAGTATAGATAAAACATAGGCTATTAAAGCATAGCATAGGCTCATAATACAGAGATAGTTTGTTTAACAACAACGAAATGTCAACAAACAATGGACAATAGATAAGCCACGTGCGATTTATCTGCCGTCAGTTCTCATTCAATTTTATTTAAATACCGTGTTTACATTTTACTAACCTTCTCTAGCCTATTTCGGAGGGCACCTAAGATTACATCACTAGTTTGGTCAGTTTGTAACAGTCTGTCAGCTTTGAGTCAATGCTAATATAATTTTTTCAATTTTACTTGCTCATGATGTGGCTCTAATCTCACCGAAATTAGGCTCATAATGATACCTATTATCAAACTGTGGTTTTTTGATTGTTATTAATTCAAGAGTGGGATAATGACATTTCTTTTAAATTTTATTGGTTGTGTTCCATTATTCTTAAAAAAATTAGATACAAAAGATCGTGTTCAATAGAACAAATAAATTAAAATACCTACTTATTCCTTGTTCAACGTCGTATTTAAATAGAGAATTTCATCTTGTACCTACGTGCATAAAAATCAAAGCTTTTACTCAAATATACCTTTTGTTTTCGCTCTGTTTAAAACTTTAAGTAGATTTACCATTTTTTACACAGAAAAGAAAGAAACCTCATTCTGTTTAATCTGTGGCCAGTGCTTTTTTTATTATTGGCCCCAGTCCGCCAATATCAAATAGTTTCGCAATTAATTTTTACTGGTTAAATTATAGTTATTTATTAATTAGAATGTATCTTGTATACATTCTAATTAATATATATAATAATAAGTTATGTACTAGTTATAATGGCAACGATTTATGTACCTAGTACACAGCCCGATATTTAGACATATACTGTACAACGTACTGTAAATATCTATTGTAGCATTATATTCTTCACTTGTATTGTTGATTACCGTCTTCGGCTCTCTTTAGACGCCTGACGGCTCGGGTCTCAGCCTCAGCGGTAATAACCAACTTTACACACTTGTACCATAATCTACAATTTTTATTCTATATTCAAGTATTTTACCATTAATATTGATTCTGCGGTTACTGCTTAAATGATACTAGCTGTTACCCGCGGCTCCACCCGCGTGGATATCGGTTATCGCTTAGTGTTGAGTCAACATCGTAGCTTTATGCATGCAAAGTCTCAGCCCGATCGGTTTAAAATGGACAAAGTTTCAAACAAACTTTCATCCCCTATTTTATCCCCTTGGGGGTAGAATCAATCAAAATCCTTTCTTAGCGGCTGCCTACGTCATAACATCTACCTGTATGCTAAATTTCCGGCCAATTTGTTCAGTGGTTTGGGCTGTGCGTTGATAGATCACTGTGTCAGTCAGTCAGTCACCTTTGAGTTATATATATTTAGATTACCTATAAACATATTTGCGCAGGAGTTTCACTTTAATACTTTTTATAACATCTTCAGAAATGCCTTCTCCGGATAGTGTTATTATAAGAAATCACAACTGCTTATTGTTTGGTAACACGTGGTCTGATATCAAAATCAATTAGTCTATCAGTGGCAGAGCAATCACTGCTTTTCTCTTTCTTTACTTCTTCTACGGAAGTTATCCTGCAGGTATCGATCGCTATTGCCATTGGGATAGGTCATGGGGTTGCTTACAGTTTTAAGAAAAAAAAATATGTTTAGAGACTGTAAAACATTATCAATTCACTTCTTTACTACCTACACAATACATTACAATTCATAAATATGTACAATTCAAAACACACAAAGCAATCTAACAGCTATTGTGGTATCTTTATTAATGATGAACTTGGTGCTGAGTATTCCCGGTTTGGACGGCATTCTAGTCGTGTTCTGGCATATCTAATCCGGAGTATGGATACAGACGTACGTTTCACAATTTAGATCCGGAAGGCCGGTAGATAGCACAGGCGTAGCTCAACTTGATTGCTTCACAATTCATTTGATTGGAACTGAAATGTTTGTGTAAGGCAATACGAATTCAACTTTGACTTCTCGAGCTATTGTTTTTGGTTTCCCATATTATAATAGTTGTTAATTGTTCTTTATAGATAACAAATTATGATTATTTATAAGGGCCACATCAAATCAATTCAAATCACTTCAAATATTGATTTACATTTACAGATTTGACTTATTGCCATAAGCAATCTGCCCTTAGTACTAATTATAAATAAAGGTTCTGAACTTAAGTCTCATTCTGGAATACGGGCCTGACACAAATTAAAAAGTTTATTGGTATTTAACCGACTTCCCGTACATTGCTCGCTTACTATTGGCAATAGTCCTACTATTCCCGTTTAGCTTTTGTACTCGTTGCATCACGATCGTTGAAACATAAATATAAAATAGAACAATAATATGTTCACAGTATTATTTATCTTCTTACTGAAAGCGATTTGGCGAAACAGTACTTAAATAATCAAATACTTACATCTATTTAAACACCACATGACCCAATAACGTGTTTAGAGATCAGACAATTTGTGCTAGTACATTACAACATTAAAGTGTAACATTTTAGAATCTAATTTCAAACTCAAATGTTTTTATTACCGTGGTACTTACCTTCTGACTAATCCTTATCAAAGTGATTAGGGTTATAATTAATTATACCTAAAAATTAAACACCTTTAAATTTGGTAAAGCTACATTATTTTACCGAAAGTAATCATTTTTGTATATGTAGATGTATTAGTAAAAATAAAGATTTATATGAAATGGAAGTCGGAAGCTTGTCCATGGGGACATGGCATTCTAGTTAGAAGTACTAAAATCATTATATAGCTATACATCATGAGCATAGCATCGAAATTCCAAAAGCACTATGGGGCCAAAAAAGCTGGATTATAAAGTAAATATACCTAATACCATTCACAAATTAGGGTCGCCCTCTCGTCTAATAACTTAGAATGAATATTTCACTATCAAATTGAATATATTTGATAAATTGAAATATTTTTAAATAGATATAACCTTATGATATAAAGGCCTGCGATACTGGCATACGAAATACGATCACGTATGGTTTGAATCTATAAGCTGATATACCTACATTGTGAGTTATTTTTCAGGAGTCAGCTATCCTAGAATAATATTAAGCGTGCTTCAAAGACTGATCCTTCAGTGTAACTCCAGTGCTGCATTGCCTCTTCTAATTCATCAGAAACTTAACCAATGCGACACAGTTCTTAAAGCGAATATAAATGAGTGGTTGGTATGTACCCACTTGCCCGGTCAAGTCTGCCGTTTAGTACCGACGCAAGCAAAGCTACTTGCTTTTTTTAGAAGTTAAATAAAGTATTCTGTGTGCTATCACCTAAATACGTTAATTACGTACACCGGAGGAACTCATGTGTACCTCTGAGAACCCTATCGGGGTAGTTGTTTCGACACGACTGCAAAAGAACACGTTTTCATACATACATACAAACATACATATAATCACACCTTTATTCGGTCCCACGTAATAGGGGGTGAGCCTATTGCCGTATTCCATGCACTATTTTTGACTCGAGCCATGCATCTGAGGCTGAGTCTGGGCTGTACATATCTGTCTGATGTTAAAGTTAATCAGCCATATCCCTTAGTCGCCTTGTACGAAACCACATGAAGATAATGACAATCATGAAAAAACGTTTTCCAAAGCAATAAATACAAAAATCTTTTTTTTTTAGTGACCAACCTCTTGTCAGATTATTTCTACAATAGTAAGCTTTTTAGTTGTAAAAACGAACGATGTAGAAAATTATCAAGTGCCGAACTTAAAAGGGCAGACAAAGCATCTGATATTAAAGTGGAAATGTGGTAGCCAACGTTAGTGTATCCTGCAGAGGGTGTGACTGTGATTTGATATGACTCTCGGATTACTGCAGTACACGCTACTTTTGAGAACTTTCGGTTATCACTTAGAACACATTATTATTATAGCTAATAAATTTACGACTAACAAAATAATAATATAAAATAATGGAAAATGAAATAATTATACAATGTATATATAATACACATTACTATACGTGATATTTTCAGAACTTTACGCGAATGTTGCACAGGGAAATTCAACTGTTTCAACGGTTGCTATCGCGATTTACTTTGGTGGTACTTTATTATTTACACTGAACGCGTTGATTCGGTAACATTTCAGTAGCCATAGTCATGGGAAGTAATGCTATTGAATATATATAATCCATTGAAAATAGTTTTCTCTCAATATGAATTGCAAGTTCGTTTGTGCACATAATATCATTTGTTAGTCAATGAAACGTTCAGTTCTCTCTATTTCTCCATGTTTTGTATTAATTTTCAGTGGTCAGTCATAACCCGATTATATTCCCGAACTACCTAAAGTATTTGCTTACATACGTCACAGTTCCAATTTCCTGTCCTTTCACAATACATTATGGGTACCCTACTCTCAGTACGTTTCTATATTGGCCCTCGATCTCGCTCGTAAAAATGAATTCACGGCACTCAGTTGATCGATGAAGGCAATTCCACAGTTAGTGTTAGTATCAAGTTATGATGTGAGCGAAATGGACTACCTACTTTTCTAGATACATCTATTTGCACTTACAAATAGAAGTTTGATCGAATGTTAACTATGTGAAATAATAAGTTATAATAAACGTTAAACCACGATAGATACCTAATAGGAACAGAAGTATACTATACAGAACAACACGTGCAGGGCTTAGATGTTACCAACATACGGTGCAGAACATTCCCTCAACAACCAAGCGGTTCGGTGACTCTATCCTTTGTCGCATCATTAAGACCTGGAATTCCGTGCCAGCTCACGTGTTTCCTTTTTCCTACAGTCCCGGGTCCTATAAGTGGGGCGTGAAAAAGCATCTGATGAGGCCATCAAGCTGAGTGGCACCATTGTTAACATGGCACGCGTATAAAATGGTGGCTCTCTTTACTGAGACTTTGCCTTCGGCTTACCATCAGGCGAGGTGAAGTCAAATTGACGCAGTTTTGGAGTAATAAGGACTCCACTAAGATCTTCGAAATTCAAGCCAACTCACTTGCGATTCGGTACACCTGCTGTTTATTGGAAGATACTCTGGCTCAAAGTTGTGGTTTAGACGCTGATGGCTTTCGGAAATGTCAAGATAAGCGACATCAAGAGAAGAAAGCGTAAGAAAACGGACACTGGGCTCAAAATGCAAACTTTGAATTTACGATAGGATGATGATGATGATCAGGATAACTTTGAATTATCGGCAACATATACCAGGCAAGCAGCACCAACTAAAGCTTACCAATTCATTGGCTATCGGCTGTTACCTATGTGGAGTCAATTCAATTTTTCGGCAATTTCCATTTTCTACCCATGATTTTCTACCAATGAATTTTTTTTTCCGATTTCTACCCATCTTTGAGACCTTTTGATCATAGTGTTTTCATACACGAATACTACGCGATAATTCACGAAATACGCGAAAATTCCTTTGGCATTTTGATCAAATGCAATAGTGATCGCAGACTACAAATACTACAATACCATTTTAGCAGATGTGTACGAGTAGGTATTTATACACTACCCTGCACTCTATACAGCCCCGCCTATCGACCGCTATTGTCGAGCTCATGGCCTATAACTATTTTATCGTGCCCAGTGGTCTGACCGAAACAAGTCAACAATTCTATAATTAATTCTGATTGCTAAAAGATGATAAACTTCAAAGAAATCCCATCGTAGCCGAAATTCTTCAGACAATAAAGAAAAATAACGCAAACCATCTGTTTGCTGAATAAAAACGAGAAAGTTCTATTTTTCTTGGGACTGTAAGTGCTTTTTAAATAACACATTTGAATAAGGTTTAGTAGTCAGATTAACTTTATTATTTTCAAGCCAATGTTGTTTAGTAAATATGTAGTATGTAAAGGTAAATATGTGTATATGTAGGTAGGTGTTTATTTTATAAAATATAGGTAATCTTTTCTTTCTTCTTCACTTCTGTTTTTTCTAAATACGATACTAGATACAAATATTAAGTGATTATAATTTAGTGTACACTGCAAACTAAATATTCGAACAAATTAGCCCATATACTGCTTGCCTGGAAGAGATCACAGACCGCGATTAGACCGCCCATTGTACAACTCTGTATCATGTACGTATGTTGTATATGTATCCCATGTTTAGTGTGCAATAAAAAGTATTTATCATATATTATGCGACATATTGCATTTCGATACCTATTAAGAATGCAGTATAGTGACTATAATAGTAGTAGTAGTAGGGAGGTATATTCTGTTAACATATACCTTTGGAACTTTTTGTTTCCGCAGTAAAGAAAAAGAAAAATAAATAAAATTCTAGAAAACAACCGACTGGAAAATATATTTAGGTATTGTACTTGTTTAATGTTTTGCTGCAGCATTGGATTTTTTATCAACATGTGTTTCTTTCTTCCTAGAATACAAATGTATCTGATGAGGCCATCTGTCTGAAGTTCAGCATCGCAACAATGGCGACACCAGGCAACGTCAAGTCACTTAAACTAACAATACATAAAAAATAAGTGAACAACTTGCATAATGAGGTTAAATCTTAAAAATATAATGAAGTACAATATTTAAAGTTTCAGGTTCAGAGTTGTCGTATTTTGAGATAAAAAGTTTAAATACATCCCAGCGGTATTTAACACTTGCAAAAGCCGAAAATATTCAAAAGATTTCTAAACACCTCATTACTTATAATTACAAAAGTTACAATTTCAATATTAAAGGGACGAACATATCATAAAAGAATTTGATACCAAAAACTGAAATTAAAAAGTGGAATATGGAAAAAATGTTATGAAAAAACTTTTGAATCTCCATTGTAGTCGTGACGAAACTTGACAATGCACACATTTTTATTTTATTTAACCATTTGCTTTTCACTATATTTATGCTATATTTTTGTAAATTCTTAATCACAAGTCGCTCATTGTGTTTTTTTCTTATGTGTTACGTATTTATATAGTTGGTCAGAAAAGAGTCGCACTCATAAAAGTCAAAAGAAACCTTATCATGGCACATAGGAGGATGAATTCAACATTGAACGGATTATACCAGTGTCAGTACTCCTGTATTTCTGAGAAGTACTACGAGAGCTCTCTAATGCGTCGTAGAAAAAAAGTTGACAAAGATTAAGATAGATAGATAATAATTTATTTCCATAAGCTGCTTACGGGTTCGATCCCCGCCTAGACCAATTCAACTTTTTCAATATAAATCGATTTGAATATTTAACTTAAAAATGCAAAAAAATTAAATTCATACAGATTTCTCCTTATAACGATTTTACATCACAGGTAAAAGTATATGGATATTCATTATTTGTAGGTACCCTACCCTTGTAAGCTGCTAGCGGAACGATATATTTCTATACGTATAGGGAAGTAAGAACTAAGCATGATACCTAGAAAACGCAGGATGCTTTGCTTTGGGTGTTTTCTGCGACTTGTCTAAGGCATTCGATTGTGTTCACCATGAGACTCTTGTCAGAAAACTACACCACTATGGTATCAGAAACAGGGCTCTCGATCTTCTGACTTCTTACTTGAGTAATAGGGTTCAGAGGGTCGAAGTAAAAGGTAAACGATCTGCAGGAAGCCCAGTTGTAATGGGCGTCCCGCAGGGGTCAATCCTAGGTCCATTTCTGTTTTTAATATACATAAATGACTTACCTTACTACGTAGGGGATAAGCATGAGATTGTATTGTTTGCAGATGATACTTCCTTGACGTTTAAAATTAATAGACAATTACACAATTATGACAAAGTTAATAGTGCACTCTCAAAGGTTGTTCATTGGTTTAATGTTAATAATCTTCTTTTAAATGATAAAAAAACTAAAGTAATCAAATTCTCGACACCTAATGTAAGGCAGGTAGCTACCAATGTACAACTTAATGGATCTGGGTTGGACCCTGTGGGGACTGCTGTATTTTTGGGTATCACTATTGACTCAAAACTGCAGTGCGGACCGCAGATTGAAACATTATCAGGCAAATTAAGTTCTGCAGCATATGCAGTAAAAACAATTAGACGGCTTACTGATATTGAGACAGCTAGAATAGTTTATTTTAGTTATTTCCATAGTGTTATGTCATATGGAATTCTTCTCTGGGGTAATTCTGCGGACATTAATACCATCTTTGTATTGCAAAAGAGAGCTGTAAGAGCAATATACCAACTTTGTTCTAGAATGTCCCTAAGAGAAAAGTTCAAAGAAATAAACATTCTTACGGTTATTTCGCAATTGATTTATGAAAATTTACTTTATGTGCATAAAAATGTAGACTCCTTTACTAAAAAGAGTGATATACATGGTATAAATACTAGACATAAAGGTAATCTTGTGTTACATACTACTCGTCTCCAAAAAATAAGCAACTCTTTTATGGGGCAATGTATTAGATTCTACAATAAACTTCCCAATGAAATTAGAACATTGTCCATAAATAAATTTAAAACAACAATTAAGGCCAAATTGTGTAGCAGAGCATATTATAACATTTCAGACTATCTGAATGACAAAAATGCTTGGGATTAAGTGGCTCTAAGTCAACACAAGAAAATGATTGTACATACATGACGACGTTTTTTTTAAAAAAAGGATTCCTACTGAGTTTTTTTGGCAGTGTTTCTCAGTAGTTGCCATGTCACGCACTGCACGGTAGGGGAAAAAATAATGACGATTCCAAACAAATTTAATATTTTTATGGAATAAATGATTTTTTAAATTTTGAATTTGAATTTGAATTTGAAATCAACTCAATAAGATTAAAAAATGAAAGGTTTGAATGAAAAAGAACTTGCTGATATATCATTTCTAAGAAAAGCGTGGCAAATATAAATCTCAGTTTGTTATAAAAACTAAGACTCAGGCACGTTTTATAAAAAGATTAGGAAATAAATTCATTTATGCTCGCTTTTCTCTTGAGAATGCAAAACAACGTGCGGAAACATAAAAGATTATAGTTATTTTAATTTGTTTGCTTCTGTACTTTGAAAATTAGTGTTTTGTAGCATTTTTGTGTACTTTATGATACACGTGTCGAGTAAAAAAAGTGTTTTAGAAGAAAAGATCGTAAGAAATTTACTCAGACTAGATGAAAATAAAATATATTTGTAATCTTACGACCTACCTACCACTATCCAACGAATTTTTGCCTTGTTTACACTATGTTACTATTTCTTCTTTCTTTTATTTACACCTCTTTTTATATAAAAAGAGGTGTATATATATATACATATATATATTGTCCCTCCATTTCCGAGAGTATAAAAAGAGGTGTAAATATTTATTTCTGTGTCAATGTCATTCACATCCGATCAGTCGTTATGATATATATAATATATATATTATTTTATTACGAGTATAATGTGTTTATATGGACTGCTCGTAAACACCAATACAACGCCGAGTACGGCGGTAATTCTTACCCTTTTGTGTACCAAAAGAATGCTACGAGATAAGAAGACTACGAAGGAAAATTAAAAGACAATATTAGTCTATTATTTTAAAAGTAAATTAGCGTTTATATTCAAGAAAAGGGTTTCCATATTCAGTAACACGCCGCAAGGGAGAGCCTCGAAGAAGTAAGTGTGGAGTTCAGTAATTAATGTGCAATAAAAAGATATTAATAACGATGTCTGGATATTAATAACAATGTCGGGATTAATTTAGAGTGGAAATAATAACTAAACTATCTCAACATACAAGAATGCATCAGGTATAAATTATCTTATATATGTTAGACATAGTTAATGTTATAATCTATATCTTGATGAATTGACTTGAATTTGAACCAATGAAGCACCTATACCCAGTTCAGATGAATATATAATAGCTGAAATCTTCACATTTTATATTTCGAAAGTTTGTTATTCATTACAAATCTACATCAATCTTGGTAATCAATATGAGTTCAATCTGAACCATAAACTTAACGCTAGTATATATTTAGTTCCGGATCTAAACATTGGTGACTATAGAAATACATATAATCATACTCTTATTTCCGTCACAATAATTCATCCTGTAACCACCCACAGAACTCTGAACAAACTCGAATGAAAATACTGCATAATTAATAATGATACAGCTCTCATGGAGTTCCAAAGATTTACGACACGCCACAGAACTCTCCTAATTAAATTATTATTAGGTATCCATGTTTAAGCTTATTACTAATCATGACACATTTTTTATCATAAATTGGTGTATTTTATGGAGAAATTTTCTTTCCTGCACATCTGTGAAACCCTTACTTATTCCATTCTGAATAGGGTTACAGTTTGTGGCAACGAAATCCATGGACACCACTCCATCTCAAAGACCCCACCTTTCTCCGTCACGGTTTATGCCCACAATCAGAGAGACACTCCCAGAAATATGAGCATTAAATGCGCGCGGAGCATTAATTAAATCTGTAATAATTAACGGTACAGTGCCAAAGCACTGTAGCATTAATTGTTATAGATTTTAGTGTAAAAATTCGAACAAAGTGATTTGGTTTGGAAAAACTCTATACGCATTGGCGTTTGAATCATTTTTAGAAGAAATAAACCGTACAAAGACGGTAAGTTATGTTTATTCATTAAAACACGTAAGATTTGCTCACAATATTACTGGAATTAAATCATCAACAGTTTGGTATGATTAAGTGTTTTGTACATATTCAACAGCGAAAGTTCATTTCAGTGCTTACAGCGTGTTAATTTTTAAAAACACGACCACATCTAAACTGCTACACGCTAAAGCCATTAGCGAATATGAGTATTTAATAAGGCTGAACATACGTTCGTGTAATCATAACATTACTTTACTTGTTTGCCTTTGAGGTTTTAGCTGAATTTTTAGTTTGCTAAAAGTAGACAGTTCTGTGTTTTGTTCAATCGTAAGTACAGTCAGCGGCAGAAATATCTTGACTACAGTCTCAAAATGATCTTAAGACTATCGTATTAAGAGCAATTCAAACTGTTTTATTTATTTAAATTATATTAAAGGTATGTTTTTAGTATCTGAATAATCAATCAACTGGAAGAGGGGTTAAAAAAAGAAATTAAGATCATTTTGATCGATCTGATGCTGACTGTAAAATGAGTAGAAACTAATTCTACTCTTAATCCAATTCAAGATTATTTCAAAACTGTCAATATCCCAATAATATCTTATTATATGGCATAATTAATACATGTTATTAATAATACACACATTAACTATTATAATTATCAATAATTCAAAACAATAATTCCAGCTGTTTAGTAATCTTAATTTTAATATTCTTGGTATATTATGAGAAACAGGATATCAAGCTTTGTTAATTGTTTTAAAAGAAGCTTATCAAGAACAACGGCTTATTATGAGAGCAATCACCCAAGAGATAATATTAATACTTAATAGGTTGCATTCAACTCATGTTTTATCCTCTATTAAAGTGTTCTATATTTATAGACAACGTAAAAAGATAAAAGCTTGAAGAACACTCAAAGCTCTTCAACAAGGTGTGCACTATTGTAATGAAATGGCTGGAAGAGATGCCTGACGGCGTGAGGCATTAAATCTGCCTGTAAATAGGCAGTGTTTGCGGCTGCACTAAAATCCTCGAGGCCCAAACCTTGCAGCTCGTTTTACTCGAGTTGCTTCTGCAAGCCAGACAAAGAAAAAAACTAGGAGCTCTAGAAGAAGAGCGGACCTCCGGTTCAAAAGTAGGTACAAATTTTGAAGGCAACCGAACTCTGAGATCATGAAGATGATTGAGTAATTTTTTAGGCTTCATTGAGGCACAAATACATAAAACTTCCTTTCATTCTTTTTTTGGCTTAATCTTTAGTCACACTAACGCAATGGTTCTCTTAGAAGGAACTAGGCCCAGCAACATTTATCTAACGTTTCGTCCGCTTTTAGCATGATATTTAGAATGGGAAAATATGCCCGACGCAAATACATTTTTCGAGGAGACACAATATTTTAAACATCCAATTTCCTGGAGCCGTTCTACCCGTCAGTAATAACGTGAAGAACTTGGGTATCGATATCGACATTTCAGAGATTTTCAGCTCCAAGAAATCAGTTACAAACTGTTTATATCGGCAGGATCTACACAACGGTGAAGAAACTTTCTTAAAACTTCCACCACAGCTGAGTTTGCACTATCTATCTTTTTTGTCATAATATATATACAATGGAAAAAAGTGTGAATAGGTATTCTGATTTCATCGTAGAACGTAGAACCTAGTCTAAAGAACTCTTTGATGATATGCTTGAGACTCTTCAAGATGTTTGCACAAGATTTATGTTTGGTTTACGCAAATATGATTACGTTTCTATATTTCGTGTCAGATTCGTCTTCACCGAAATGCTCATATTCAAGTAAGTAATAATTGAATATGAGCATTTCAATGAAGAAAACAACTGTGAAGAGTCAAATTTCCATATATAGTAGCAGTAACAATGAATAATATATGTTTAACTACAGCATCTGTTAACCAAATTCTTCTGAACTTTTACATTATGTATTGATAGATTTGTGCCCCGAGCACGAAAAACATTCGAATTCGTAACGTAAACATATCGAAAGAACGGAGCATTGTGATTGGTTGGTGGTTCACATCCATTCTCTCGATACGTTTACGTTACGAATTCGTATATTATTCGTGCTCGGGGCACCGTAACACTGTCATATTGATCATACTATCCGAAGGTCTTAGTGGGCCTCCAACACCATTTTCCGATTTCGCATCATATTACGCAGTGACAAAAAAAACGAACGTCATTGTGCAAATAACAAAAATACTGCAGAAACTAACAACCTTTTTAACCTAACCCGAATTTTTTTTCGTATTCACATCGGAAATAAAAGTTCTCTCGCATTTTACAAATCTAAACAATGTGAAAGGGTTGAAACGCTTTTTTCTGTATATCAGTAAAACACAACCTAAACAAATTCTATATCGTTAAATAGAAATATCGCCTCTCAAAAAAATGGCAGACCCAAGTGATATTTATTTCGTCTGTTGTGTATCGCGAAAACGTATATGTCATAAACCGTCGGTATAATGGTCTGTACGTGACAATATGGGGCAGTAGCTCACTGCCGAACTGTTTCTAATTCCGAATTTCATGACATCATATTCCGATGCATTCATTGACTCAGACGCACCGCGGTCACTTGTTTGTTCTCAATGTAATATGCATGTCAAATCATATCACAGTAGAGCAGTGGAGTCACCTTCCGATTTTTTTTTCATTTGTGACATAAAATGTCGTCTTTTGGATATACGGCTCTTGAAGGTTCGTTTGGGCAACATATTATTAAAACAATAGCAATTAAAGTTCTTGTGAGAAGGGTGATCAGTTAAGATTACAGCTCTGCCTGGAGTCCTTCTCGCAGGTAAATGTTTAATTAAGAAAATTATAAATTAAAAAATAGATATAAGTAATTAATATATTCATAATAACCCTAATCTAAGTCTTTACTAACACAAGGGATCAATGTAAATGATTGGAATTAGAATTTTGAAATGAATAAATTTCCCTACCTATTTACTTTTCCTACAGTCTTCTGATGTATTGTACTTTTGTAGATAAACAGAGTCACCATCAAGTAGCACTGATGGAGAAAGTGGAGTAAGGTAAGACGGTTACGAGTAACTGACCCCTCTAAAACTGAATTTTTACCTATAAGAACCACAGTAGGTGACTTACTAGGTGGGCTGTGTGACTGTTTGCAACCTTTGTATAATAATGTAATTCCCCTTGTAACAAAACGTAATTCTTTTAACCTAGCATCTTTATGTACGTTATACATCATGAAAACCCAACGCAGGTTATCTAAGTGTAATCTTGTATAGGGTCGAATAACCTACTTATCATAGTAGCTCCGTTTTAACTGGATTGCTACTGTGCCCGCGTTCTCAATATTTATATCAACTGAGAGAGGTATGTGAATTCAAGTACCATTATTTTTCTTAGAATGACAATAAAACTAGTAGCTTGGACTTTTAATTTTTTCGCTTTCGGAATTTATTTTTAAAAAGCAAATCGCTGAATGTAAATGAACATAGATCGAGCATAGGAAGATAATAGCGGTGAAAACGAGATCAATCAATCAACCTTCTGATTCTCTTATCTTCAAAATCGTCAGCGAGAACATAAAGATGATAGAAGATGATTTAGATAACAATAAACCCATTTCAGTTCTATTTGGCAAACACATATTAGAACTAATATTCGGCTACTTGTCTAATAGGGTGGGATTTAAGTTTACACTACAGTTACTTTGATTAATTCAATTAATAGTATTTGATTAGGACTGTCTGTAGATCTTAGTATGACAATACAGTCGTACCTATATTTTATTATTCAAAACTTGTATCTATCGTAAGCCAAATGGATAGTATAAAGTAACCGATAATTCTTGACTCACCAAACATCACATTATATTCAATGCTCATGTCATAATAGGTCTCTACACTTGAAGGCTCACAGTTACTTGTTACTTTTATGGGTAACCTAAGTGAGCTAGACTTGAATACTAAAATCATTATTATGGGGATTCGTCACTACATTTTGAATGATAATAACACTACTCAACACTTAAAAAATATCTGACCCAATTCATATTATTTCATAATAAGCTTGACCAATATAAAAATACTGTATGCATTTTATTTCGATATCACATCTGGTTATAGGGATAAATATTTTTTTATTTTTTTACCTACCTACAAAAGTTAAAATGCGGGTAGTCCGGAAACTTATTACTTTTGCAAATGGAACATAGTGCATTTGTTAGTATATTAACTGACTTCTAAAATGTCGCGAGTGTGTGTTAACAGTCCTGATTTATTTTGCTATATTTGTGGCGAGTTTACGCCGAAATCGAAAAAAAAACCACTTTCTGACTTAATTAAACAGTGCTATCAAGCTTATTTTAACCGTGTCGTAAGGAATCAAGACAAGTCATAGGTTCCTAAAGTGTGCTGCTTAAGATGTTATACATATCTCAATGGTTGGTGTAAGGGAACAACTAAAAAAATGCCATTTGGTACGCCAATAGTGTGGATGGAGCCAACGAATCATGCCGTCGATTGTTATTTTTGTTTAACGCAATTAAAGGGGTTTTCTGAAAAATCAAAACGAAGTATTAAGTATGCCAACGTGCCATCGGTCATAAAACCTCAGCCACATTCTGACGAGTTACCTGTTCCTGAGTGCCCAGTGAATTTAATTCAGACAGTTGAAGTCGACTCGAGTTCGACGGATAGTGAAAATAGCGAGGACCCCCAGTATGTCCCAAAATGTGCATCTGAGCCACTTTTATTGAATCAAAGTAGGCTTAATGACTTAATAAGAGAATTAAATTTACCCATTGATAAGGCAGAATTAGTGACATCCAGATTACAGCAATGGAATCTATGTGAATCAGATGTGAAGGTATCTTTTTATCGTAAACGACATAGCTCACTGGTTCCGTACTATTCTAAAGAAGATGGCTTAGTTTTTTGCAATGATGTAAATGGATTAATGGCACAGCTTGGGCAAAATCATGTAGCTGCTGAATGGCGTTTATTTATTGATTCCTCAAAAAGGAGCTTGAAAGCAGTATTGTTGCATAATGGAAATGAGTTACCGTCCTTGCCCCTCGCTTATAGTGCTAATTTGAAAGAAACTTATGACGTTATGAAACTTTTATTAGGAAAAATTAAATACAGAGATCATAAATGGCCAGTTTGTGCAGATCTTAAAGTGGTTGCTTTGTTAACAGGCTTGCAGTCAGGCTATACAAAATATTGTTGTTTTCTTTGCGAGTGGGATAGCCGAGCTCGAGCTCAACATTTTATTAAAAAAGATTGGCCATTACGTCACTCTCTAGTAGTGGGCCAGAAAAACGTAAAATTTGAACCATTGGTTGAGCAAGATAAAATTATTTTGCCGGCATTGCACATCAAACTGGGGCTCATAAAAAAATTTGTGAAAAAAATAAACAAAGAAGGTGCGGCTTTCCAGTTTCTCAAGCAAAAGTTTCCCAAGCTTAGTGACGCGAAAATTAAAGAGGATGTTTTCGTAGGTCCAGACATAAAAAAGCTGATTCAAGATCCATCTTTTATATCTGCTCTCAATAATATTGAAAAACAAGCATGGAACGCTTTTGTCGATGTCACTAACAATTTCCTTGGTAACAAGAAATCTAAAGATTTTCGCGAAAAAAATAAAAGTTTTATTGGACTGCTACTATAAAATGGGATGCAATATGTCACTTAAGTTGCATTTTCTTCACTCGCATTTGGACTTTTTCCCTGAAAATATGGGATCAGTCAGTGACGAACATGGCGAACGCTTTCACCAAGATGTTGTCGCATTTGAAAAGCGATTTCAAGGCAGATGGGAGCCTGCTATGCTCGCGGATTACTGTTGGAGCCTTATTAGAGAGACCCCTGCAACTGAGTACGAGAGAAAAGCCAGCCACTCCAAAAAAACTACGCCATTTCAATTAAAATTAGAATAAAATTATGGAAAATTCGTTATTTCGGACATGGATGTTTATCTGGACATTGAGATGTGATGGTGTGTGTATATTTGCATATTTTTATTACTTTAGTGGCAAGAAATAGTAATCACATAATGCGACCTCAGATAAAATCAAAAGTTGAAAATTTGTTGAGTAGTGTAATGGATTACATTTAGCCTTCCTAACGACATTTATTCCTACTAAGTTTTCTGTCAGTGTTTCTCAGTAGTTACCATGTTACGCACAGCACGGTGGGCGAAAAAATTCTAAACAAATTTATATTTTTATGGAATAAATGATTTTTTAAATTTGAATTTGAATGTTAAAACAGCCACCGTGGATTCGCCCCAAATAATAAGTCCATAGTTAAATATATATCCCACATACCCATGTCCTGACAGTGCGTCACACCTGTAAATCTGCGGAGGAGTAAACAGAGGTGTATTAACACCCATCTTTCGACAATTGGGAGAGGCCTATATCATTTATGTACATACACGAACAAACATAGAGATACATAGGTGGAGATAACAGTACAGAGTCCACATCTTTCTTTCACTGAATAAATCGGATCTTCTTACAATAGTATTGCTTTCCATTTCAAGTTTAGCTATTTATATTTCAGATGATCAGTTTAATACTACATTTATAGATCACCGATTCAGGCACGTCCAAAAATACTCTACCTTTTCCCCTGATCCAAAAATGTTTTGTTTACGCATTGTGGTCCGGAGTCAATGTATTAATCAGCGTAACAGCTGATATCTAAATCTGTCGCTGCGGTGAGATCATCAGGCAAGTGTACAACCATTAAAATGCTTTATGGGATATAAACCTATTACGATCAACCGTTGGTAAATACCATGAAATGGGACAAACCGATCTAACTAGATAATTGAAGTAAGAAGTACTTAAGTTTTCTACGTATGAATAAAATTGTTTGTAATATCACAGTCTAACGAATCGTTATACTGTTATACGGTGGTTATACTGTTAGTCACCACTAGTAGTCCGGTTGTTTTCGCTATGGGGTCCTTGGGACTCGGGTTTGGGTTACGAAAATCTAAGTAAGGACCCGTATAGACAACGCCCGAGTGCCATCACTGCGACGCGAGCGTGGACTCGGGGCTGCACACGCTCACCGAGTGTCCGGCGCTTGAAACGCCGAGGCTGGAGCTTGTGACGGCCCTGGGGGTAAAAGTGCTCACGCTCTCCACCCTGCTCGCGGCGATGGTCCGCTGCGCGGATGCGTGGGCGGCCAGCGCCTCCTTCTGCGAGCAGGTCATGCTCGTGAAGGAGACAGCAGAGCGGGCGCGGCGCAGCGAGCGAGAAAGACTCGCGGACATCGCTGGCCGCGTTCGAAGGCGGCTCGGGCGTCGGAGGGCGCAAACCGACCTCCGCTCGTCCGCTAGCAGAAGCAGGCCACGGCGGCTATGGGGGGGGCGAGTCGGGGACCGCGTGGTCCCCCCTCCCGAGGAGGGCCAGACCGAGAGGAATGGCCCTGGGTCAGCCGGGGTGCTAGGGATATGTCACCAGACAACCTCACCTTCGGCCTAGCACATCGACCCACAGACGGCGTGCGGTTTAGTCGGTTCGAGTCCGACATAACCTCCTCCTTCGGCTCCGAAGGGGGGGATATCCGTGGGGATTTCCCGCACGTAAAAAAAAACCGTATAGACATTACTCTCTTCGTAAATGTTTAATATACTAGGATATACCACAGTATTACTATCTATAAGCCTACCAGTAGTTCGACTTCTTGACACACAGAAAGCTCAGTCAAGGGACAGGGTAAAAAGAAAAGATAGAAAAAAGGCTCCCAACGGTAAAGTCTTTACTGCCCTTACTACATACATACATACATATAATCACGCCTTTATCCCCGGAGGGTTAGGCAGAGGTGAATTAACACCCACATTTCACCAATCAATAGAGGGTGAGCCTATTGCCGCATTCCGGGCACTATTGTTGACTCGAGCCATACATCTGAGGCTGAGTCTGGGCTGTACATATCTGTCTGATGTTAAAGTTAATCAGCCCTATCCCTTAGTCGCCTTGTACGACACCACATGTGAAGAGAAGGGGTGGCCCAAATTCTACTCTGCCGGGACAAGTTTATATCAAAAGCAGGATGGCTTTTGACACCAAAAATGTTAGTAATATAATATCTATATCAGCAATATTAAATTCTCCGTGCATTTATATACCCACTATTGTAGAGAAAACGTCGGGTCGTCGCTTCAGGCGTTATATTGAAAGCGTTGATTGATGAATGTTTACAGAAACTGCCCGTCAAGATGAAAGTAGTGCACGATTCAAATAATAGTTGTTTGAGTATTACCTATTCGTTTCGTAGTTCTGCTATGTGCACAGCACATCTCTGAAAATGTGGTTGAAAATAGTTGTGGTATTATAGTGTTATATCACCTCCTATTGGTATTCAATATATAATAATTAAATCTACGAGAATAGTTTAAAATTGCTGTAGAATACGGATAACTTAAAGAATCAAACACGACGTAAATAATAAACAATTCAGTGCTTTAAAGATTGATGAAAATATATTTCCGTAGCATTCCAGGAGCAATAATAATATTATGTTTCGACATTTTAACTTAAAGAATTGACAATCGGATAGACTGACAGATGTAATGAAAATTCCTCCAAGGATTCCTCTGTCCACAGTATTACGATCTATAAAGCTCTTTTCTATTTAGAACGATTTCTATTTTTGTACTTATATAAAATTGTAAATATTAAAAAAAATATAAATGTCTAAGCACTAACCGGATTTGATATGTATTAGTTTAGGTATGCTATATTTTGAGTTAAAACTGGGCAACATAACATCCTAATTTATCTTACCACTATAACGGAGGCCAGAGATACAACCATCATTTCAAGTCTAGAGATTTAAATAGAAAATATATGACTCAACACTAGTGTAGTCACTAGTCTAGTATAGTATAGTGCAACACAAATACTCTTCATGTTTAACGGTATCCAGGAGCACCTACTTTTTGGGACTATTACTCTTAAGTGTATTAGGCGATGGCTTTTTTTATACCACTGAGGTGGCAGACAAGCACTCGGTCCACCTGATGGAAAGTGGTTACCTTTGCCTATGGACGTGTGCAACACCAGGGGAGTCACACTCATGCTGCCGACCTTGTAAACCCGAAGAGTTTCTGTGCCGTCAGTGTAGAAAACAAAGCAGAAGTAGCCTTTGGTTTTCCCACTGACAGCACAAAAACTCTCCAGTGAGCTCTGGCTACCCTATTCACCGCCGGAAACACAACACGAGGTTATTATGGTCACAATATTCTGTAGGGCGGAGGTACTTCCCCGTCGGACTACTCAATTGGTAGAAAATACCTTCGTGTCGTACCTACCGTGTGTCGAACGTACAAAATGCCTACACCTCCTTTTTCATCATCAGTGGTTGGAAATATCCACCTTACCTTTGGCTCCGATGGGATGAAGCCCGAGGGGGCTGCCTCACGGTAAAAGAAGAATCCAAAAATAAATACAAGTTAAATAGTTTCAGCTAAAGTCTGTACTTTTTGCTCATTACATATTTGTCAGTATCAAGTCAGCCAATTGACTAAGCCGAACTATTGTCCCTTTGAGGATATCTTCATTAAGGCCGTTGTGTTAACGAGCGCAAGCGACAGCATAACGAGTCTACTTAAAATTTATCGCCACTATCGGCCGATCCAATCTACTCACAAATGAAATTCGACTACTTCCTAAAAATATTTTTTTCTCTGACAAGCATTCCTGTATTTGATGGTAGATCTTAATAGGATAGTTAGTCGACTGCGTTAAGATTAATTGTAGTGTCAAAAGAATTTTTAGTTTTAAATATTTCCCATACAAAGCTGTTGAAAGATTCATGACTACAGAGATAGTTAATATTACAATAACTATCAAAAATAAATCAAAAAATGAACGCTTTTATTATCACCTTCTTTCAAGTTTTGTACTATTACATTGAAGTTGATTACCACATTAGTCTGAAATGCAGTTAATTGCTCTGGTGTTACTGTTTTCTTTAAATTATTTCAGTCATATTATTATTTAGAGAATTGTCGTTCTGAAGGTAAATTCAGAATATACAGTAAATATTATTCATAATGAAATAAGATAACAGTATATTCTGGATACATTCTATACGGCACTGTTTTATGTAGGGTTTACTAGATTAGACTAATCTGGATGTTTTTGCGTATAATATAATTACAACAAATTTACAAAATTCATAACTAAGCATGTTTATGTGCATTCTAGACTACATCAGGCTTTGTATTTGGTTTCTGAATATTGTTTATTTATTGTATTAAGTTTAACCAGGAACTATATCCCTAAGCTATAACTACTAAAACATCAAAATCAACCCCGAGAACGATGTTCCCGTTAACATCTTAAAAACAACTATAAATGTTTGTTAAAAAATGTTTCAAATGTGCTACAAACTAACCAAGCTGCCAGCTGGCATCATTATTCATACTCTTTTGGTTAACAATTGGCCAGCGGCGGTCGTTGCATTCAGAACCTTCTTAACAAAATTGTACCTTACATGTACACAAAGATGTCGCGTTTAGTATTGGCCTAAATATGAGCCACTTATGACTACCAAAAACAGCACAACAGTAAGATGTGTTATTCACGAGGTGTGGTGCTAATTGGATGGATATCTCTCTATTTATCTTACTTCCTATTATTACTTTTTAATGTGAAAGTTTGTGATGTTGTTTATATGTTTGTTACTCAATCACGCTAAAATACAAGACAAGGAAGATAACCTGGAATTCAAAATGGGAGCTTTTAGACTAAGTATAGCTAATGCTTAAATCCTTCACATCAGTCGCTAGCCATTTGTTTTAATAAACGAGCACCATGTGCAATAAAGGCATAGTACCAAGTAATACCAATACCAAGTAAGAAATGAATTCCTAGCAGACTGAACACCAATATCCTAAATGATTGATTTAGGATATTGGTGTTCAGTCTGCTAGGAATTCATTTCTTACTTGGTACAACACATACATAAATATTAGTAGCACTTTGAGGTGAAGTGTTGAATCATACACATATTTGCAGTTTCCACACACCCACACTTGCAATTTCGTAGAAACATTGAGATTCTGTGGTTTACCTCTCAATGTCTTGCGTCTTGCGCCATTGTACAAAACTGGATAATATTTTTAGACAGTTTACGATCAGAATGACGAAAGCTACTTATTGACACATATGTTTCGTACCGCTAATCACATGACACGAATTTATATTGTTATGAGTGTAATGAATTTCTTGAATGAGATTTCTCTTTTATATTCCTGTAGTGGCAGATATGACCGGCCCAAACGATGAGAAGAATTATGGTTTCCGTGGCCTATGGACGTGTGCAACACCAGGGGCATCGCACTCGTACTTCCAACCTTGTTACATCCTTCTGATGCCCATCTTAAACATAACATAATTATGATCTATAGGCTTATAGATAGTAATACTGTGTATCTACATAACATTAATGATTTCGTCAAATAATGTTTTTATTTGTTTATTTCATAGCGAAGGGTCAGTAGCATTGTGGTTAAAGATGTTGGCATTATGATGCAAAGGCCCCTGGTTCGAATCCTGTCTATTACACTACTGATGTTAATCCACTCCTAACACTAAGCGATCAGCTTAACTTAGATACTTTTCACTTTTTATATTTAAAATCATTTTGTATTCATTATAAAACCCAGATTATAACCCAGAATATAATTACCCGCAGCTTTTAAATGTCAAGAGACCTTTAGGAAAGTTTTTAATAAAAATTTGAACTCATAAGCATATTTCTTGTTCCACAACTCGAAGCATAGCAATTTCTGTGCGTCAAAAGGAGTCTTAAAGTTAGAAGTTTACCCAACATTGCTAAGTAGGGATGATGGGTAACTTGGGAAGAGATTAATTCGTACCCTTTCATTAAATAGGTAAGCTTTATATATTAATTTTAGATAGCGCATTTACGATTTCTAACAAAAAAGTTTGTTAAAGTAAAAAGTTTATTATATTCTTTTGCCAGGACACGTCAATTTGACTTCACCTCGCCTGATAGTAAGCTGAAGGCAAAGTCTCAGGAATGAGGGTCACCATTACATACACGTACCATGTTAACAATGGTGGCACTCAGCTTGATGGCCTCATGAAAAGAGGATTGTCGTCGCAGCACCGCGTGTAATATAATAATATATGTGTGTGTAATACAATAATAGTATTATTTTATGTGCCATGAATATTGTCGTTTAATAAACTGGGTAGAATAAATTTTTCATTGTTTTTGTTTTTTTAAGAATATCAGCAACCGAAAATATCGTAATTACTAATATTCGCTCTAACCCCTCCAACTAAACTAAATTGCTTGTGCTAGGAGTAGGTTCACGTCGGTAGTGTAATGGCCAGGATTCGACCCCGGGACCTCTCAATCGTAAGGCCGACTCCTTAACCACTAAGCTACCGACAATTATAAATCATATTGTGAAAAGGAACATATAAAGTTAATCGATTGGATAATTTGCAAATAATTGTGAGTTAGATGTATTGCCCATAAACCTAATTAAAACATCCTAGTTTATTATGCAGACCAGTAGAAATTTATGCTATAGCTCAATTAGGTTCAATGAGGTTTTACTACTATTTGCTCTATAAAGTCTAAGTATGAGACCAACACTATTTTAGTGCTCTGGGAACCTCTCTAAATCATCAGTACTAATTGACAATAAAATATTGCAGTAGTTTAGGTAGGTATTTATTTCTTTAAAGGCTGGCGTTTAACGATTATAGATGCTGGAGCAGGCTAACTCAGAAGTAACCTGTTTACTCTAGAATTGAAGCTTGTATAGAAGGTTTTAGGTACCTATATAAAAGTTATAGCGTTCCCAAAACTCCGGGTCAAAAAGGGCGTTCCACTCCTCGGCAGCTAAATAATTAAACTACAGCCGTATACTAGGTTTTTAATTCGATGTTCTAAGTAGCATTAAGTGTGATAAAGAATAAAGAATATTTGTTTAACAGGAAAAATTAATCCTTTTGTTTCAATGAGAAAAAAGTTTTAAACTTCGAACGAAAGATGGTAGTGTGTCATACGGGCGATTTCATGTCTCTAATGCCCGGTTCACATAATTCTAGTAGCTTTCCAGTCCAGCGAGTGAATCCAGTGATGGAATGCTACTGGAATAATGTGAACCAACATTGGAATGTGTCCATTCCCATAAGTGATATCAGTCCAGTGAAAAGTTCAAGCGTTTAAAACACTGGAATAATGTGAACACTAGAATCCAGTCAAGTACTGGACTGTATTGATTGATTCGCTGGATTACTGGATTGGAGTAATGTGAACCGCGTAAAATAGAATAATTTGATGAATAACCTGAATTCTATGCATTGTGTAGACCTTTCAATTGCCTGACGTTTCGACCAGTTGAAAAGCGAAAGTTTCATAAGTTAGTAATAGGTTTCTCTCAAAGTTATATTTTGACTTACCTAAAAAGGTATTCAATTCAATTTCTTTTGTATATTATACTCGTAGTGAAATGTGTCTGACCTTTCGGCCTCTGGTCCTGTCTGACATTCAGCTTGAGCTGATAACTTATAAGAGTACGTCCAGAAGCACAATTCTCTTGTAAATACAACGTTAGATGATGAGATAAGGCTCCCGTCGGACGAAATTTGTAGACTAGAGACTAAAAGAATATGCCTATGAAATAGTTATTGAAGTTTATTACGCGAATGTAGTCGCGGGTTTCAGCTTGTTTTTGACATTTTACTATGTGATTTAAGATAATAGTTAAGATAGTAGGTAATTTATTGGTAGTAGGTAGTAACCAATACTGCTACTTATAAATACTGGGGGCAATCTTATCGTTGCTGAGCCCATTCTTAAACATGTTTATTTACTATATTTCTCGTAACAATTAAAGCATAACATACACCTTAAGTATAGATACACAGTACTTACTGACACTTAAATTCAAGTATGAAGTCATAAAATTCTCTAATCTAATCTACCGTTTCCCCTTCCTGTACCAAAGTGGTTTTCGGTACAATATTTGAATATCAGATGCACTTATTCCGTTTGATGGATGGCTCTCATCGTGCGCGGCATAAAAAAGCCACTGCCCGAAATTGTCAGTGCACATATTACGCATGCATATATATATATATGCATTGATAATCCCGTCGTTTGTCCCAAAAGCGTCGGTAGCTATGATATTCTTTCTTTTTAATATCCCCAGTAATAAAATATCCATGGCTTAAATGACAGACTAGGTGAACAATTTTCTTCATTCATGATAAAAAAGAAATATACTTGACGAGTCCGATGTTTGATATAAAAATAATTTGAAATACTGTACCTTTATAGATGAGATAAGGTAATTCTGTTGGTAGAGCAAGTTAGAGTTGACTGACTTCTGGAGGGGAATTCAATCTGCAAATAACCAAAAAATATATATTAGAACTGGAGAGATTTCGTATATTATGCCTTACCACTTAGTAATATAATCTGGATACATTTCACGAGATAAATATAATACATATTTTAACTGTAAAGTGGTGAGTAGGTAGATAATACGGCTAGCTTAGTAAAAAAGAACATGACAACCAGTTACAATACAGCAGTCATTTTCGATATGTCCAAAACTGCCACTAGTGAGTCATACTGATCTTGTATGAGTCACTTCTGATAGTTGACCCTCTGTGATGTCATAACGTGACGTAACCGTTGTTATGGTACATAATTATTATTATTATTTATTGACACACGCAAGCATTTGAGTCCGAGAATACTATTGGAATGATAACAAAATACTGTTTATCTTTATACAAATAATTAACGTATTAATAAACTACCACTTCGAGTTTTATTATTGAAGTAATGGACAGGGATAAAATATAGAATGATATAATTTAACATAATTAAGATTGACAATGCAAACGTATGCACACAGTAGGTAAATAAATAGAAGTAATAAATCAATGAAAAATTAGTAATTACTTATTTTTAACTAAGTGATAGGTACACGTTATTATTTTTTCTCAGACATGAAATGAAATATTGACGTCCTCATAATAGGCTGCGAAGTATGAAGTTTCAGGCGCGGCTAGGACCAGAGGTCGTTAATGGAATTTCGTACAAACCATGCAGGCCTAGGCCGGCAAAGTCCTCTTTTAAAATTTTGATTCCACATAAATTTGCGGCAAAGGCATCGACACTCTGCCACTATGCGTATTAAAAAAAAAACAATTATTTCTTTAAAAATATTTTACTTTAATTTTTTTGTTGTTTATTTCATTGCCTGTTTGAGAAAAGCAACCCTGCATTTGGACATTTAGACAATATCTTAATATATATAATCTCGTGTCACAATGTTTGTCCTCAATAGACTCCTAAACCACTTAACCGATTATAATAAAATTCGCACACCATGTGCAGTTCGATCCAACTTGAGAGATAGGATAGTTTAAATCTCAAATTATAGTCCGATTCGCGATAACCGACATCCACGCGGGCGGAGCCGCCGTCGACAGCTAGTAGACCAATAAAAGGACTGAACACACAATGACGAGAACCCTTAGATCCTGTGATTGGTTTAATACTCTACCGTCAGGAAAGAGAAACCTAAAATGCTTTTAGCACAACTAGAGTATTAACTCAAAATCAAATTATAAACCAGTGGTAATATACACCTATTTGAAGTACACAAAAATTTATAAGATAAATTGGCGATGAGCAATAAAATAGAAACAAAAGAGCCAATAGGTTTCAACATGCATGCTCAATATAATTAGGCAATAAAATAGATTGATGTTTCTATTAATGCAATATATTATGTCAAGCATTAAATCCACCAAGTACGGTCAAATGGATTTCTTTCAAAAATAATACATTTGTCACCGCTGTCTGAGATCGACAAACATAGGAGTTACAAATACAATAGTTATACCTTACTCCCACATGCACTAACGAATGAGAATATGCAACAAACCTTGACCAATATCTATTAAAATTCTAGGCTTTGAAGGTCCTATAACGCCTAGATTCTTTAGAAAGAAACATACGAAGTTATTTTATGAGCGTATCCGCTTATTTCTTTGTTTTTCATTCGCCATAAAACGAAAAACTTCTTTATAGTTACAAAAATGTGACAGACTAAAAGGGAGGAAGCCTGAGCCGCAAGCGAGGCCTTTAATAATACGAGTCAGGCAATTGCTTTTTCCGACAAGGCTTATTATAGTGTTCTTCTAAAAAAATCCAGTTATACCTACTTTTTCTATTACTTGGTAACAAATTTTCCATTACCAATTCGACCTCTGTCTTAAGTCTGACGAAGCATAATCAGTACCCATGTCACTGCCATCTCTAGAACTTATTATACTTATTCCATATAGGGTTACTTTTCTTACTTTTCAATTTATTAAATGTAGATTTAAAATACAGCCTTCCTTTGAGAAAGACCAAAGATCTATTCTTATTTCTTTAAAGCGACGACAATAATAAAAAGGACAGACTAAATTAGAAAATAGGAAGAATTTCATAAACTTTTCTTGGAAAATCCTTTTGAAAAATTCTTTGGTTATGACATTTAAAATTGAAGCAATAAGCTTCATTTTATATGTCATGGCCAAAGAATTTTCATTTTAAATGGATAGGGTTGTCAGAAACATAATCAAGTGTAAAATTGAATTGGACAAGCAGATTGGACCCTATTATAGAATTCCGCTTAGAGCATCCCCGTAAGATTTAACTAAAGATTAAATATAAAGGATTCACATTATAATACTCTGCTATTAACTTTAGATATGCCTATATCATATTTTGGACAAGCGTTTCATTTGCGTGAGCGCTTTATAAATATTATGTTACATATACAATGCATTTCATTTCTTGTAATTCTTTAGTGTGAAATTGTACCTATACTTCCTACTGTAAACCTGTCCTTCAGATAATAGGTATTGACTAAGTATATACCTAGCCTATACTATACTCATACATTAGACCATGTAACTAATAGGTAGTGAAAGAAGAACAAAACACAAATGTAATAAAAATGATTCGACTGCACCAATATAGAAAGGGTTATAATTTTATAGACGATGAAAATTTACATTATTATTCCACTGACGTTTAGACAATAGAGAACCTAAATCCAAATGAAGAAGTTTATAGCTTTGTCTGTCAAAAGATCATTGAATGAATGAGAATTAACCCCGATATGCCGTCTATGGCCATTGGTGCCACACTGTCTCGGGTTCGCAAACGCCACACCATGCGCTCGCGCATGCCTTTACATCACTTCGGTTCACGCATATAAACCGATGAGATCATCCGTTGAAAAGTTGCCGACTTATTCTGAGAAATTGATATTGCAAACGCTTGTTTCGTGATCTTGATTTATTGATTAAGCGGGGCGTAAAAAAGCATCTGATGAGGCCGTCAAGCTGAGAGCCACGATTGTTAACATGGTACGTGTATGTAATGGTGACCCTCTTTCCTAAAACTTTACCTTCAGCTTACCATCAGACGAGGTGAAGTCAAATTGACGTGTCCTATTAGAAAAAAACAGATTTCAGTAATTTGACTGCTGCTCTCAGGCCCACAGTATTAAAGCCCATGGCAGAGTACCGTCGAATCGGTGATAGGTTCGTCCCCTGTTACCGTGGGTGAATGTTGATGTTTATTCATCTCTGCCTACCCCTTCGAAGATTTACAATTGAATATATGTATGTTTTTTTATATATAGGATACGTCAATTTGACTTGACCTCGCCTGATGGTAAGCTGAACTCAAAGTCTCAGGAAAGAGGGTCACCATTACATTCACGTACCACGTTTGTATAGTAACTTGTAACCTTCCACTAATTATAATCTAAGGTATGGTAGTATTAGATATAAGCTTCTGTTCTATCGATTTAAACTAAATGCTAACTTAATACTAAGTTCTAGACGCACGTCGTCGGTTTGTGTCCAAGAAGTTTTATTTAACAAAGAACTTCTATATAACAGCCTCTGAGACTCAGTAGATAAAGTTCCACTCAGGCACCTACCTACTTACAGATAGATGGTTATATGTCTTCATAAAGACAAGAATCGTATCAACCTTGGAGAAAAGTGAATTCACCTTATCCCTGCTTTGAAGATCTAGTTTTTTTAAATAGAACCGTTTTTATAAGACGATGTAATCTGTTCCCTGGTTCCATGAAATATGTTTGTGAATATTCTACACCTTAATTTTTTGTATATAATGATGAAGTTAAACCTCACAAAAAGTGTTTTAGGAGAGCTACTTTCATAGAATTTTAAAAAGGTATGCAATACTTAGTAGTTATGTAAGTTATGTTACCCACGCGGAACGAAATAAGAACTTTTTCATTTAAAAGATTTTTCCTGTGGAGTACGTAAAAATTCTTACAAGTATTACAGTAACATAACCCAGTAATGTATCGGACTGCAACGTTTTTTTCCTTACTGAATACCTTAATAAAGGATTTCTTGTAGCTTTCTTGAAACGATAAATTATTCCTAGCTCAGATTTTCAGCCATCATCAGAATAAGTACGTTTAGTTGAAATTAGTTCAAATACAAACAGGTTTGTCTACACAAATGAATTATTCCACAAACAGTGTATCTTCTGTCCTTGGCTTCATGACACTGTTTTATTTTTGCCTTGTTTATTGTCTACCAACCGCACGTCCGTTAACATAATAATATTCCCATTTTGAGAAACTATTATGCTATATTTTCTTAGTATTGAGATAGCGTAGGAATTGATGACCTCATCGTGTGTGGTTGGCAACATATTTAGAGCATATACGCATTTATTCAGTTAATTATTATTACTTAAAATTTCATTCAAATTCAAGAATATATTTTTTTTAAATTGGTTTTTTATAGTGCGGACTCTGATACCCCCCCCCCCCCCCCGCCCTACGCCCCTCTCCTTCGTCAACGTCGAGTTATTATATCGGACTCGAACCGACTAAAACTGCACGCTGGCTTGAGTCATCAATTGCCGAGGGTGAGGTTGCCCTGGCAAATCCCTCACGCCCCGGCTGACCCAGTGATGTCTTAATGGCCTCCTCAGGAACCAATAGATACTGGGTTTGATTTTATCATTTGTATTCAGTAGGTAGTTCTGTAGTGAGCATAATCTAATAACTTATTTACATAATATATTAAATATTGTTTAGTAAACCAACACAAACTTAGAACATTATACTTTATACTCCAGAACATTATATTATTATAATGTTCTGGAACAAGTTATCTGTGTTATGTGTTTATATAATTTAATTAGAATTCCCATTCCAATATTATAAATTACCATAATATGCTAATGATTGAGTTCCACAACTTTGTCCTTAATCGAAGCCTTAAAGCGTCCTGAAATACCCACATGTCAGTTGCCAGCCTTAACAATACCAACAAAAGGGTCTGTATTTTGAAAATTATATTAATGGCATACCTAGAGAGTGCGTTATTATTGACACTACCGAGTTTGATGTCATAAAAATACAGGATGTTATTTATTCGGATTTTAGTCGGTTCGATAACCAGGTATGGCAAGCGAGTTTTCGAAAATGTTTGAATGCAATTTTGTTTCTTTTAAAAAATAAAGGAGTGTTTCCTTACGTGAAATTCGCTATCTACAGTATTAAGATTACTTCCCCTCCAGGTAAGGTTGAAATCTTCCACCCTGTAGAATGTTGAACGGGTGTAGAATAAATAGAAACATATTTATATAAATGTATTTTTATATTCTAGAGGACATTCTATAAAACACTATCTAGCCCCAAAGTAAGCATAGGTTAACTAGCTTGTGTTATGGTGGGTTCTAAAATGCGGATATAGATACATAATTGAATACATTTTCTTTTGCAAATACATACATACCTTATTAGAACTACATGCAGAAACACCCAATCCAATGCAATTAGACAGATCTATGCATACACATATTTGCTTTGCGCGGGAATCGAACCCGCGACTTTCGACGTAGCAGTCAGGAGTTTATTCTATACATTTCAAACACTTAAACTTGTTTATTCTATGTAGGTACGTATATGTATGCATGAGTAATTACTTCAATATAAAGTTACAAAATAGAACACGCTGATCTACCGTTTGAAAATTACAACCCTTTGTAAAGAGATTTATTCAAAGCCGTTGAGCCAACTTTTGAAAGTACGAACCCTATTTCAAGTTTCCCAATCTTGTGCAGGATCGACGTTTACATCGTGAAATATGTCTTACTTTTGAGAATATATTGTACTACGTCACTTCATGAGTAGTAATAGAAAGGGATGATGTCCAATCATGGACTATCACGACGGCCGATTTGACTATGTTTCAACGCCTAGAGAAACTGAAACCCCGCCAAGCATCGCTCACATATGTCACTTTTTACTTTATTTGATGATCTGATTTACAGATGTAAGTAGATGTATGTATGGATGAAATTTTATGCGCGCGGACAACGCTGCTCCCCCGCACTTGTAGAATCAGGTTACGTCTCGCGTCCAATCTGAGTAAAATACGATGATCAGATTATACAGTTTTAACTGACTCGCTTTGAAAAAACTAGTTTTAACTGATATTTGATTTGAGCATTAATTAATTCTAGTACAAAGGCATACAGTAAAAACTAGTTCTTATTAGGAATAACGCGTTCTATCTTAAAACTAGTCATAACTGTGACATATATTGACATATTAATGATGGTAATTATGTGATTCATTATGACATGTTTTATATTGTTCGGCGACAGATCTACTGTTCTGGGTAAAAACCCTATTATCCTGAAAATTCAATACTAACTAAATTGACTTATCACTAGCAAAATTCATAATTTCCGGACTCAAAAAACCCATGACTGGCGTTACATATCATATGGGATTTCCAGTTGGATAAAACTGGCAACGGGAATTGGTAAGGATAACAAAACCTCAGTTGATATGAAAAAATATAACAAAAAGCGTAACAGCACTAACAGCGTTTTTAGAAAAATAAATTTAAGCCGAGAAAAGCCGCAACAAAGTAACGAATAAAAAATACTGGCTGGCTTATTTTTTTCAAACTTTCCGCCTGAATGAATGGGTTGCCAGGAAATCTATTAAAGCCAATGTAATAAGAAGGTTGTGGAATGAACTTCCTGCCGTGGTTTTCCCAAGCGACTACAATATGGGGTTCTTCAAGAAGGGTATTAGAAGGGTCGGTAGCACGATTGTGACGCCCCTGGTGTTGCAAACGTCCATAGGCCACGGTAACCACTTCCCACCAGGTGGGCCGTGTGCTTGTCTGCCACCTAAGTGGCATAAAAAAAAAATAAGCCCATTGCCCTTAACACCAAATTTCATCAGATAATCTTCAATCTTCAATAATGACGAGCTTGCAAACAAAATTGCATTCTCTATTTGAACATATATTTTTTCCCAAGCTCTATTCTATCCAAATGTTTTCAAGGTTTAGGCGTGAAAGCGTAACAGACAGACAGACAGAGTTACTTTAACATTTATAATATTAAAGTGTTTTTTTTTTATTGAACACGTCAATTTGACTTTACCTCGCCTGATGGTAAGCTGAAGGCAAAGTTTTAGGAAAGAGGGCCACCATTATATACACGTGCCATGTTAACAATGGTGGCACTCAGCCTGACGGCCTCATCAGATGCTTTTTCACGCCCCGCTTAAAAGACCCGGGACTATAGGAAGAGAGAAACACGTGAGCTGGCAAGGTATTCCAGGTCTTAATGGTTTGACAAAGTAAAGAGTCACCGAACCACTTGGTTCCTTAAGGAATGTTCTGCACCGTATGCGGGTGTCATCTAAGTCCTGCACGTGTCGTCCTGTATAGGAAAGGAGAGGGTGGGACTAATTGGAAAAGCTCTTCAGAACATTCACCATGATAGAGACTGTAAAATACTGCCAAGGAAGCAACATCTCTACGCATTTGCAGAAGCTTGAGGGTACTCGTGACCTCAGGATTTCCGATAATGCGGACCGCACGTCGCTGCAACCTGTCGAGAGCATCTAATAAGTACTTTACGGATCCATCACAGAGATGCGAGCAGTATTCCACGCAGGAACGAATTTATGTCTTGTATAGAAGACACCGTTGCTCCGGCGTGAAAAACCGTCTCTCTCTGTTCAGAACTCCGAGTTTACGCGAGGCTGTTTTGATGACAATCTCGATGTAGTTTTTGTTATTCAGTTTGTAGCGAACATCCATACCGAGGATAGTAAGGTTGTCCTGCAATGGCAGTGGCGTGCTCAGAAGAGTGGGAAGGGCAAGGAAAGAAGATACCTTTGCCATATGCTGTGTTCTTGGCATTGAGCTCGACCAAGTTCTCAGAGCCCCATTGGGTCCGGTCAAGCTCAGTGACAAGAAGCTGTCTTTTTTCCGCGATATGCGTCTACTTATCCGCAGGATGTACATGATAAATCCAGTGCAAGATGCTAGGATTAAATAGAAGATGAGTCTATAAACAAATGATTCAGAATAGTGTTACCACCAAGTCCTTTGATTCTGTAGCCAAGAATATAAATAAATCAGAGTAGATACTGTGTCTATCTTCGACTCCTCAGACTTTAAAGTGGAATATCTGAATGAATAATCCACTGGGCCTTTTTAAACCCGTTCACCGTTGCCAAGTCCATTGTACCCTAATAGAGCTAAAGAAAAACTCTTTCATATTTTGTAAGGGAATCATAATAGATACATAAGTTAACCTTAAAATATAGTAAGTGTCGATAAATTGTATCTTTTATTTCTGTTCGTAAAATTCGCAATATATTTTATTATACAATAACGTACAAGGTTTGATATGTTTTCCGTTTCTTACTTTTTGTAAGTTAGATAAATGTCGGACCCAGTACATTCGACTAGATTTTGTGTGTTTAGTACCTAAACTACCAATAATGGTATATTTGCCGCAAATTATTGTATATTCATTTCCTTTCAAATAATTAAGAGAACTAATCAGTAATTTATAAAAAAAATATATATATATAAAACAGGAAAATCATAGTAATAATATATATAATCAAATTTAATATATAATTATTACTATGTATTTCCTTTTAGGGATATATTTTTTGTTTTGATATCCTTGTAAATTACTGATTCGTTTCGTGCTCTTAAATAATTTAATAAACTTTATACCACGCGGTACCTATTAATTTTCATCTGGCTTGAGATTTGCAAATGGGTACCGCCTGCTATAAAGCTTGTATAATTGTGTCCTCGTGAACAAGGGAATAGGCAGATCATTACGGAAGTATTTCGGTGTTACTGTTACGAAATAACTTCTACCGTTATTGTTGAGAATGACTCCCAGTTAAGACGGAATCAGTAAGTAATGTCGTTTCAGTATAAAAATCATTTGTTTATCATTTGCGTTCGTCTCTTCCTACTCCCTAGTATTTCTGTCCAATTGAGCAGTCCGAATGGGGAAGTACCTCCGCCCTACAGAACACCGCGGCCATAATAACTTCGTGTTGTGTTCCCATCGGTGATTAGGGTAGCCAGAGCTTACTGGAGAGTTTTTGTGCTCTCGATGGGAAGATCAAAGGCTATTCCTGCTTTGTCTTCTAAGGTACAAAAGCTCTCTGTGTTTATAGGTTCGGCAGCACAAGTGTGACGCCCCTGGTGTTGCACACGTCCATAAGCCACAGTAACCACTTTCTATCAGGTGAGCCATGTGCTCGTCAACCACCTAAGTGGTATAAAAAAATGGCATTCCTTCCATGAGACCTTGGATAAGTTATACTGCTTAATAGAGGTGAGCGTTAAGTTTCGTAGACACAAATGTAACGATTATTTTACATACGCAGTTCACACTCACACACGCGTTAGCGTTTCGTTCAACAGAATAATATTAGAATGATTATGGTTACACGTTATCACCAAATAACGTTAGACGACTCGGAAACGAGAGTAAAGGATAGGTATGGCTTACACGCAAGATAAAAAGAGAAGGCAATATAATAATCGTTGCGTCTTTTTTATTTTCATATGCCCATGCAAATATATAATTATGCAATTGGAAAGAATTTAAGTTCATTAAACGCAAAACTAACCAACACTCTACTGTATACAGAAGTAACTAGTTACAAAAATAATCGGTGCAAAACTAACCAACACTCTACTGTAAACAGAAGTAACTAGTTACAAAAATAATCGGTGCAAAACTAACCAACACTACTGTATACAGAAGTAACTAGTTACAAAAATAATCGGTGCAAAACTAACCAACACTCTACTGTATACAGAAGTAACTAGTTACAAAAATAATCGGTGCAAAACTAACCAACACTCTACTGTATACAGAAGTAACTAGTTACAAAAATAATCGGTGCAAAACTAACCAACACTTTACTGTATACAGAAGTAACTAGTTACAAAAATAATCGGTTTTGAAACTATATCTATGAAACTACGTATATTTATAAACTACGTATAACCGATTACGCCCAAAAGACGTTACGACCCACGACTACTGCTTAATATAGCAAACTTATTCTTTTTAGACATGAAAAGAATGAAATTGGAATGATAACATTCCAATTTACAAAGATAATGTAACGTAATAGTATGCGTGCCAACCTCACCGTTGGCCTAGCACAACGACTCACAGATGGCGAGCGTTTTAGTCGGTTCGAGTCCGCCATAAACTCCCGTTCTAACTCCGGCGTTTATCTGTGGGGATTTTGCGCACGTTAATAAAAAGGTAAATCTCTCATTTAACTGTCTGGTGTACCTATATATGATTTAATACATGGTATAGAAACTGATTGTCATTGCCAAACATTCGGAACCTCAAAGAACCGTTTAGGAATATTAAAAACTAACTTCCAAAATTAAATGTCTCAATAGTTCCATAAATATAAAGTTTAAGTACTTCTTTATTGAATGATCGCAATATTATCCTCAAAAAGCAACGAGAATGATACTGCCTGAAAAGTTACCGAAACGTCAGACTATAGGTCATCCACTATATTATTTTATTTTAGACAGCCCACGCACAGTGGTCAATATAACTTTGTTCTAGCGTCAGTGCCTAAAACGCCGAACAAAAAGGAGACGCCAAAACTTCATATGTTATTGACAACCTCACGTCAACCAGAACGCAATTTTAGGGATGGAGTTAGTGTATCGATTGTATTTTACACAACTTGTAAATGTCACAATCGAAATCGACTACAGAACATTAAAAAAATAATACGTTACTGGTGATTTCAACCGACTTCTGCACAAAGAAGTGGTTTTCAATTCGGATGTTTATATTTTTTTATGTTTGTACGCGCATAGCTCGTAAAATAATTTACAATAGGTATTCTTTTTTAGTTCGAAAGAGGTTTATTCCGAAATGGTCTCATTTAAATCTCGTAAAGATCTGATGATGGGTTTCAGAGACAGACCTCGGAACTCTTCAATAAATATCAGGAAATCGGCCGCGATTGCGGCAATCGAATGAGAATCGAGCGATGTACCTACAGCATGAATGTTTCGCTTAAGTTATACATAGGCCGCACTAAAAGTTTCCGGAACTGGCCACTCACATAAACAATATTTAAAAAGTAATTACAACATTTGAAAATAGAACTCTTTGGCTGTAGAATGCAATTTGTTTCATCTGACTGACAATTGTTTTTACATTGTGGTGCCATTTTAAAAATTGTGTGTCTACATCAACATAGATTTAAGTCGGGAAAATTTTCGTAGTATGATTTTCTACGATTTTAAGTGTAATTTGACAGCTCAACAGAGCATCGCTCGGCTTCAATCTGCTTTTGGTGATGAAGCACCATGCAAGACGACTATTTATAGCTGGTTTGCAGAATTTAAGCGCGGTCGTGTCAATCTCAGTGACGAATCTCGCGATGGTCGACCGTACACCGCTGTGAACAACAAAAACATCGATGCTGTGCGCCGTGTGTATAAAACAGACAGGCATGTGACCTACCATGAAATTCGCTCATCCTTGGACATAGGCATGAGTCAAATACAATCAATCCTACACAAACATTTGGGTGAGAGAAAGCTGTGCTCGCGGTGGATCACACACAATTTGACCGAGGCTCAAAAAATGGACCGCGTCACTTGGTGCAGTGCCATGCTTACCAGATTCAACGAAGGTGCGTCAAATTTGGTGTGAGACATAGTAACAGGTGACGAAACATGGATTTATTGCTACATTCCCAAAACAAAGCAGCAATCGAGCGTAGGGGTCTTTTAAGATGAGCCGAAACCAACCAAAGCGACGCGCGTGAAAAATGTATCCAAGCAGATGATTGCTTCTTTTTTTAATAAAACTGGACACGTGGCTACTGTTGCTTTAGAGAATAGTCGTACCGTGAATAGTGACTGGTACACGACCATTTGTTTGCCGGAAGTTATTGACGAACTCCGTAAAAATAACCGTAAACACCGTATCATCTTGCACCACGACAATGCTGAATTTTTGAACTTGAAAACCGTAGAACTTATGAGCCATCCTGCATAGTCCTGACCTGGCACCTTGTGACTTTTTCTGTTCCCAAAAATTAAGAACCAATTAAGCGGTCAACGATTTACATCATCAGAAGAGGCTGTCGAGGAGTATACAAAACACGTTTCTGGGGTCACCACGGAGGAGTGTCATAAAAGTTTTTAAAATTGGTTCAATCGAATGAAAAAGTGCATTGACGAAAAGGGAGAATATTTTGAGAAACAATAAATTCATTTTTGACCTTTAATAGTATTTTTTCTAATTCATTCCGAAAACTTTTAGTGCGCCCCCGGTAGAGGGTATTCTGACGATCTTGTAAGGTAAATGTACCTAACTATGGCTGCAGGAATGCTGGAATGCTTTAGATTTTGACTAAATGGGCAGATTTGAGTTCCTTACCGACGTAAGTTATGATTGTCTCGTTTGGGTTATGGGAGGAATATTATTGATTCTACAGGTAGTGTAATAAAGATAGGTACAATCGGCATGCAGCAATTTCAATGATCTGTCATCATATTCTAGTTTTCAGCTCTGCCGAGTTTTCTAGCTTGCATTTAAGTTGTTTACTTTCAATATAACCTTTCAAATAATTCATACTTTAAGATAAATGTTTCATCTCATTTAACAAGTATTGATTTAATACTATCTAGTAGCGTGGTTAATAGGCTCATCCGAAGGCGCTTTCAACAAGTCAGTGTTAAGCTCACTAGAAGGTGAAATATAAATTTATATTAATAAAAAATTAAACCAACTTCTAGGATATATATGTCCCGAAAAGTAATTAATAAATAAATAATAAATCCAACTGAAAATATAAATATACGAGTAGGACTTTTATTGAAGTCGGTGCTAAGTCAAACAGGTAAAATTTCGATTGAGTCGTCAATCCTGCCTGCCAATTTATATTGTGTTGACGCGCAGTTTTAAGAACCACACACACATTTCATGCAGTGCATTTTTGCTCTAGAAGTCTGTTTAATATTTTTGTTAAAAATAAATAACAGTTGAATAGTAGATTATGGTACAAGTGTGTAAAGTTGGTGATTACCGCTGAGGCTATATTGAGGTCTAAAGAGAGCCTAAGACGTAATCAAACGTGTAATCAACACGACGTTTTTCATATTACTTGTGAAGAATATATCACTTAAATAGATATTGCAGTTTTCAGATAGTAAACATTCCATAACGTTAAGGACTTCACATCAATCACGTCATAAATCGGACGTTGTACAATATATGTGTATATTTCAAGCGGTGTATCTACTAGGTACATAAATCGTTTACTTCATAACTAGGACATATTTGTAGACATTTTAATGAATAAGTTACTATAATTTCACTAGTATAAACGAATTGCGAAACTATTTGATATTGGTGGACTGGCGGCAATAAAAAAAAAGCACTGACGAAACATAATGAGGTTTCTTTCTTTTCTGTGTAAAAAAACCACAGTTTGATAATAGGTATCATTGTGTGCCTAATTTCGGTGAGATTTGAGCCACATTATGAGCAAGTTAAATAAAAAGGATTTATCCAAGGTGCGTTGTTGTCTTTTCAATCGAAAAAAAAAAAACAAAAGAAAACAAAGATGAAGTTCACAATGTCATTATTTGTATTATATTAAATTTATGAAATGAGTACGTACAGACATCAAATATCTTTTCCTTCATTATTATGTATAGATAGATAACAAATAATAATTCCATATAAAATAATGATACCTACATTTTTATTTATCGATTAATGTATTTTAATCGATCGATTTTATGAATTAAAATTTTATGGAATCACTACTTAAATCTGTCTAAAATACAATAATATAACGGACAGGGTAAAATGTAAATAAACTTTACTTCAATAAGCAAAGAGAAGTTCAGAAACCTGTATTTTATCAAAGTTTGCGAAATTGTCAACAAAATAAAGAGTATGTACTTTTAGTACTACTCACGTTGACATCCCGCAGGTGGCTCCTTCAATACAATAAGCTGCCTTTATGCGCATCTCCCGAGAATATGTTCGCGAATTTAATTTAAAACTTTCATATTTTTATACGATTCCAAGGTATATTGGATAACTTGGGAAAGGATAGCTAGACAGACCTTTTTCTTGAAGTCTAGTCTCTATTTTCTGAGAAAATATAGGCAAGCAGGTGCTACTTAGGCACTATGATTAAAATAGCGAGAGAAAATTGTGTAACCTTTGATACGACTCTTACACTCTGACATACAAGAGGGTAGTCAGATTGTACACATTAAAAAAATTGAGCTCTGTGATTATTTTATTTTTAAATATATTTAAATCTAATTTTAAATGTTAAATAACAGTTAGAAGTTATAGTTATCCTATAGTGCACAAAAACAACTTACTGTTTCTCCTATAAAGTCTCACACGCACTCATAAAATCACAAAACACCATGGATCTGTACACTCAATTGTCAAACTGCATGGAAGAACTAACTTCATCCTTTACATCGCGTATGGCACAATACGAGGAAGACCTGAGGATTGCGGCAGGCACTGACACTGCCCATAAGTCTATTGCTGGCCTCTCACGGGACTTTATGGACTTTAAGGCGCTCATTTGGAAGACCATGGGTATGATGAAATCGCAAATGGAGCTGTTACTTTCTGGGCTGGACAGGCATGAGATGGCTTCCCGAAGAAAGGTTCTACTGCTTCATGGTCTGGAAGAAACAAAAGAAGCCACCTGTATAAGTCAGGTCCTTTCTGTTTTAAATGGGAGGCTGCAGTTGCCTCAAGTAGCGGTCAACGATCTGGAGACCTGTCACCGCCTGGGGAACAATGCCTCGAAACCCCGTCCCCTTCTCATCAGGTTCCAGAGCTATCTGCTGCGTAATGAGGTATGGAGTAATAAGACTAGGCTTAAGGGTACAGGGTTAACTCTCTCCGAATTTTTAACCAAGCCACGCCACGACGTCTTCATGGCCGCCCGCAAGCATTTTGGTGTGAGGCGGTGTTGGACCTCTGACGGGAGGATTGTCGTACAACTCGCGAGTAACGTCCGGCGAAGGATTGAATCATCATCCGAACTGCGCAAGCTATGCATGGAATTCCCAACCCCGCAATTACCGCCACCTGGAACATCAAAGCCTCCACAGCCAGTTGTTCTAACAGCAGCTGGTATAGCCGCCGTTGGTGAGAGAAGACCCCGGAAGCAAATCAAGTAGTAACAATATTTACTTTAACCTCCTTTTTTTTGATTGATTGAATTTGTTACTGTTTACAAACTGCAATTGAGGTCAGTTGTAGTTTTCACTTTCTGTCTCCTTCTAACTTCCAATTTAACATCCTTCTTGCAGATAATTGTCAGTTAGTTTATGTATTTTGAATTATTTTGCTCACAACCTCACATTTTCAATAAGTTTTGTACACATTAATATGACAGACAGATGTTGTGACGTTTGATAATATGTCATTCAGTTGTCACTTGTTAGTGCGTTTAGTTATTGCAATATTTTATAATTGTCTCTAGCCCTTTTGAGTGCATTGAGGATAACTAAAAAAAAAAAAAAAAAGTTATATATTTAATTTACTTATTTATTTATAACCATTTCTAAATTATTTAACTATAATATTTTATATTTATGTCTGATTACGATGAATTTTATATTTCTTGCTCTTCGTCTGATACATCCGATGGAGACTACGCCAGTGCAGGTAGTGATAACGAAGGGGATGCAGTCCGATTACACAAAGAACTGCTTGCTGTTTTTGGTCCATTAGACAAATTCCTTAATGTTGTACATATAAATGCTCAAAGCGTTCACGCTCACTATCCTGATTTACTTACATCTTTCGACTCTCGTAACATCCATGCTGTGCTTATTTCCGAAACATTCCTAAAACCTACACTTCCTTCAAAACAATATGCCTTACCAGGATATAAACTTATAAGAAATGATAGAGTGGGTAAGGGTTATGGCGGAGTCGGGATTTATCTCCGTAATGATATCGTCTTCAAAGTGATAGATCGGTCCCCAAATGTCTATTCTGGTTTTACAGAGCATATTTTTCTTGAAATCGACTTTCATCATGTCAAATTTCTTCTAGGTGTTTATTACAGTCCTTCTCTTAACATTGACTATTTCTCTTCTTTTGAATCCAAGTTAGAAAACCTATCCGCTATATATCAGCACTCTATAATCTTGGGTGACTTCAACACATGTCTGCTCAGGGACGATGCGCGCAGTCGGAGACTCCAGTCTCTGGTCTCCTCTGTGAATATGCATATTCTTCCATTAAATGTGACACATCGCGCCCCTCACTGTACTCCTTCTCTCCTAGACCTTATAATTGTTTCCGACCGTGAAAAAGTTGATACCCATGGTCAACTATCTGCTCCTTTCTCATACCACGACCTAATATACCTCTCCTACAAAATTCACGCGCCGAAACCGAAACCTAAATTTTGCTTCCTTCGTAGTTTTAAAAACATTGACTTGGATATCTTAAGAACAGATGTGAGGGATACAAACTTTTCTCTGGTGTACAACACCAATGACATCGACGTAAAAGTTGAAAACTTTAATAAAATACTCTTGGATATTTATGATAAACATGCTCCTCTGAAAAAGATTAGGGTTAAGCATTTACCCGCGCCCTGGCTTTCGGAGGACATCAAAACGGCTATGTCGAAACGAGACAAAGCCAAAAGACATTTCAATCGTAATCCCTCTGATGAGAACTGGTCTACCTATAAGATCATTCGGAATCGCTGCAGTCGTCTGTGTAGGGATGCGAAAAGGCGCCACGTTCACGATTCGATTAATAACAGTAACACATCTCAGGTATGGCAATTTTTGAGGTCTCTCGGTATTGGTAAAGCTCCCAATGACGTCACTGATAATATTGATCTCAATGTACTGAACGCACATTTCTCCACGCCCCCAACCTTGGTAGGTGACATAGATAAAGCTGCCACTCTTAGTTATATTGCCAGTCTTCCCTTGCCTGAATGTGCCTCCTTTATTTTCAACCCGGTTGCGGAGGACGATGTAAAGAAACAAATCGTTTCAATATCAACAAAAGCGATGGGTAATGATGGCATACAATTACAAATGCTGCTACCTATCCTAAGTGAACTCCTTCCAGCCATCACACATATCATTAATTTTTCGCTTGAGAATAGCTCTTTTCCATTGGCTTGGAAGAAAGCACTCGTCATTCCTTTACCCAAAACCACCAATCCCACCTCAGCATCCCAGTTTCGTCCTATTTCAATCCTGCCAATCCTATCCAAAGTCCTCGAGAACACGGTGCGAAATCAATTAGCTTCTTACCTTTCCTCTCATGGGCTACTGAGTTCATACCAATCTGGTTTTCGGTCGGGCCATAGCACAGTCACTGCATTAGTTAAAATATCAGATGATATTAGACTGGCTATGGAGAACAAACTCCTGACAGTAATGGTTTTGCTGGACTTCAGTAGCGCCTTCAACTCTGTTGATTTCGACATCCTCCTGGGCATCCTATCTTCATTAAATATGTCGTCCTCTGTAATCGCTTGGTTTAACTCCTATCTTCGTGGTCGCTCGCAGCGGGTTCGCTCTGACGAGGCATCCTCTGACTGGTGTGACCTTGTTGCGGGTGTTCCGCAAGGTGCCGTCCTCTCTCCTCTTCTTTTCTCGATTTTCATCAATGTTATCAACAAAGTCATTTCCTCCAATTTTCATCTCTATGCAGATGATTTGCAGCTGTATCGCCATTTTGGGACTGACGAGAGGAATGGGGCCATTACTGCCATCAATGATGACCTTAATAGCATTAGTGCTTGGGCAAAATCGTTTGGATTATTAGTTAATCCCGCAAAATCCCAGGCACTCATTGTAGGTGGCAGATACTTCTACAATAATCTTGACCATTCCTCTCTTCCTCCGGTCTACTATAACAATATTGTGATACCGTATAGTACGGTTGTAAAAAATCTAGGGGTTTATATTGACTGCAATCTGTCGTGGACCAATCATATCACCGAGGTCAGCAGAAAGGTTTTTGGTACCCACCACGCTCTTAAGCGTCTTCAGAATTTTCTTCCTCTTAAGACCAGAATCTGTCTTGCTCAATCTCTTCTCCTTCCTCTTTTAGACTATGCTGATGTCACCTTTCTCGACGCAACCGAAGAACTATGGAACAAGCTGGAGCGGTTGCAAAATCTATGTATCCGATTCATATTTGGTCTACGAAAGTACGATCATGTTTCAGAGTTCCGAAAGCAACTGAAATGGTTACCAATTCGGAGGCGTCGAGATGTTCACATTCTTTCCCTACTCTTTTCCATTCTTCATAATCCTGACTCTCCTATATATCTTCGTGAGCGTTTTGAATTTCTTGTCCCCAGGGGCAAACCTTGTCGCAGTTTATCTTCTCTACTACTTCGAACTCCCCCTCACAGTTCTTCTTACTATGACAATTCCTTTACTGTCTCTGCTGTGCGGCTGTGGAATTCTCTTCCTCATTCCATACGCGACAGCCCTTCTCTAAATGTCTTTAAAAATCGAACGAGAGACTATTTTCTCTCTGAACAATAACAGACATAATGTGTATCTATATGTATTTTTGTATTTGTATGTATGCCTATATGTAATGTATGTACGTTTATATACGCTTATGTGTATTTTATGTATACATGTGTATGTAGGTTTACGATGGTAATCTAAGTATGTGTATGTAGGTTTATGATGGTAATATATTCATGTATTTGTTATGCCTTTTATCAGGAGTATACATTTGGTATGTCTCCTCATATTATTAGACTCCATTAATAATGTACACACGACTGCCTCTCATTGAACTGCAATTCCTCTGTGCACTCCCGGGTTTGCTGGAAGAGAACTCAACCTTGAGTTAAGCTCGCCTTTGTACATATTATCTCTTTTATTTGTTTCAATACTATGTAAGTGTACAATAAAGAATAAATAAATAATAAAAAAAGTAAAAGAACGTGAAATATATTATTCCTTACTTACATTTGATTCTAGAAAAGCTTGACAACGAATATAATGAAAATCAGACAAAAAAGCATATTGCTTCAACATGTCTATAGTACCTCTTAAACTGTTTATTTTCTCATACATTTTATTGGAGCGATGACTACGATTTTATTTTCGTGATGTAAAAATATATGAACCATTAAAATAAATTGGGATACATACTCGATACACTTTTTTCTGAATCGTATATGGAACAATATATGATATTTTATTACAGATACGACGATTATTCAAGTAAAATAGGTTGTATTACATTTTTATAACGTAAGTCCTACAATCCATGTAGGATTACACAGCTTATGTTGGCTTTTATGGGTAGTTGTAGAAATGTTATTTGAAAGAACTTTGGTAAAAAGTATTAAATTCTCAAAAGCTGGATAAGATTTAGTTACCTAGGTATATTCAAACTATGCGGTACAAATCGTCTAAATTATTTATTTATGAAATGAAAACTTATTACAGAGTAATATGAAAATTAATGACCATTAAAGATGTTAAATATAACTGTGGCCCCAGTTGAAGACCATTTTATGTGTCATAAGCTAATCCGTCCTAGTTTTGCATGGGAAAATTTAATCATCCGATTTCTTATATTGGCCATATCGAAGTTTTACAGTTAGACCTCTTGTTGGATTTTTAGTGCTGCAACTACTCAGAACGAGTATCATAGATGTTCGTACGGAAACCGAGACTGACGCCTTAACGTGTTCTCCGAAGCACGAACAGACCAATGCAAAAACCCAAAATCATGCATACAAATATTTTCAACTTGCTTCGGCGTAGCGGGTGCATTTACTACCGCCACAGAGTTTGTCTGTAATTTTGCAGTCCATGCCTTGACTTTACAAGATTTTCTTACAATCAGATTAACGATACCGTAAATCATGAATCTTTATTATAGATAAGTACATAGATTTTATGAAATAGGCTTTACCGAAGAATCTACACTACTATTCTCAAGAGGAAAGATTTGTATTTTTGTAATGAATAAACTCAAAAACTACAGTGCCGATTTCAAAAATTTTATCATCATTGGAAAGCTACATTCACCCTGAGTAACAAAGGCTTTATTGGATTTCCACAAGAACGTTTTTACCACCCGTGCGAAGCCTGGGCGGATCGCTAGTATTTAATAAAACAATGTATCTTTGTCCACTAACAAGTTCGCTGAGAGTCAGAGTCGAAAACCTAAGAAACTATCCGCTAGCAGACATAATTGAATCGGTATGGAACTTGTAAGCTAAACTACTGATGTTATCCATGTTTACACCTGACTACGGACAGTCCTAGTAGCCTAACACCTTGTAGTTGTTACATAGAACAAAACATACACGTATCAAATATACCTAGTAACTTGAAGCTACGTGTATGTAGATATCGCTATAGAGTGTACCTGGTTGTTAATTATAACAGATATATATTTAGCGTTTCTCATATATGATACTGCCCCACTGATGAAGACGGAACACTCTTCTCAACAATTCACAAATTAGGCCAGTGTTCATTCTGGGTCAGCTGGGGTGTGCAAAGGATATACCAGAGGCTGCCTCACCCCCGGCAACTTATGGCCCAAGACAGACGTGCGGTTTTGGCAGTTCGAGTCCGACATAACCACCCTAGCTGACTGTGACGGGGGGTAACCGTCGGGATTTCTGCACGCCTAAAAAGGCCATTGTTCATTACGCTGGTTTAGGATGAACACAATGATAACTTCATAAAACCATATTGAAATACTTCATACCTTGAATCACAAAGCCCGCAAACTTAACGATCTGTCCAACTACTAAACTGAGTTTCGAGCAAGAAATTAATATCTAACAATATTAATTCTCAGGATCTGGGTATGTTGCTACATCGTCCCAACGTGCACAAGATCATAACTAACAGTATCTGTTTCAAAGACCATTTGTCGAGGCAAGAAGGCAGCTACCGGGCAGCCATGATTTATTAAATGTCACGCAAGATTAACTATGGGACACGATATTATCAATATTTATTGCTATTACGTTACATACGAGTATCAACAGCCCTGGTTACGACTTCCACCCTTTATCGTGTGAGCGAAAGGTCCGAGAAAGACAACGATTAAAACGAGACAACAAAAAGGGTCATTGGAACCATGCGTGTTTTATTGTCTAGTACAAAACTTTCTTGGCATTCTAGCCACAATCCACAATCCTTATCAAAGTCTATCGTACGATGTTTTCATGAAAATGTCTATCTCGTATCTGTAGGCAGGAATCAATAGCTTCTATTGATTATTTAGACGACAGATTCCCAATTTTATATTTGTTTTCAAAGCAATAAGACCATGGGTAGTTTACATTTAAAAGATAAAATAGAATGCGTATAAAATAGTATTCGGTAGATTTACTGAATCTACTGAATACTATTTTATACGCATAGTACAGTAATAGTAATATACTTATAAACTTGCAACTGTATCAGCTTTTTAACCCTAAAAACTTTGACTAGGTAGACTGGTTATGTATTCAAAGTTTAGCTGGATTAGAAGAAATCTTACGTTTTCATTTTTCTCCTTCGGTTTGCATATTTACTACCTAATTAAGTTTCATATCTTGCTGAATGCTTGACACTCCACGATCCTTAATCCGAGTTGCGTTAATAAACAAATAAAGGTGAAATTGAGCGCTCGGGTGCTTTCTTTTATGTCTAATTTAGGTATTCGTATATAAGAAATGCAAATTGAATGCGAATGACAAAACAGGCGCTCTTTAATATAGAGTATCTTTACAAAGCGAATTGTGTTAAGTTTGAAACATTTTAATTTGTTTGTCATTAGAAATAACTTAAAATCTCATGCGGGTTTGTCTTATTTCTTGGTCAAATAATATTGATATGATAATATGATGAACATAAACGTGATATGAGTCTACCGTTGCTCTTACATACTGTAATGAAGCGGCAGCGAGTGTTGACCACAAAGGCGGGGTCCGACTCCTGGATTAAGTGAAGCTCACGAACCCATCGGTGCGTGAGTGCATCCATTTTTATGTGCCGGACGGGTACTTGCGGGGGGCTGGAAGGCGACAGCATCAGCTTTTTACTTGTCCACCGGCGTGGCGCTTTCTGGCATGGAAGAGTCCTACTTTCAGAGGTGTTCAGCACTTAAATATCTTTTTGGAAACGAATCCAAATGTGGATATATTTTATGAAAAGATTAGTGCCATTAGTGTAAGTGTGAGGAGATATTTATGTAACTTATAAAATAATGTTGGCATTGTAAATATTATGAATGTATTTCTTTCTTTCAATTTAGTTTAATCTGACATTATTCTGTTGACATATTTTTTTTAACTAATTTTTATAATCTACTTAAATATCCCAACTTTCCATTCGACATTATTTATTTGACATTTGTATTGTACTGGACATTTTTTAATTATTGTCTTTTTAGATTAATTTGATGATTATTTATCTAATTATTTGACGAACTGTAAGAATGTAACTAAGTACTTTTATTAATGTATTTGTAATGCAATCTAGTGTAATGCGTAATTTAATGTACAGCATATAAGCGCTTTGGTGTAGACTGTAAGCTTATATTGCTAATAAGAAATAAATAAATAAATAAAAATAAATAAATAAGCGTTATTGGATTTTCCAATAAGAAAATCTTTGGCTGGCTACTAATGGATACTCATGGAATAGTTCCGCTTTCTATTAGGTTTCCTATTATTTGGATCAAAAATTATAGCACGCTCTTGCTAGACCTTTCTTGTATCCCTCCACACAAGCTTTGACAAAAATCTAATTATAGAATATTGTTGGTTTTGTCATTATTTATATAATTTCATATATAACTCAGTTATTGCATAATATTATGCAAAACACGGCAAAACATATTTTTAAGCAATGACGATTATTGTAAGATTTGATCTGATGATTCCGTAGGAGATCAATTCTAACAACGTTGCTGATATTGAAGCGTGCTGTCATTCTCTAGATTAAATATGTGGTATTTTACAAGTTTTACGTGCATTCAAGTCAGAATTCCTTGAAAATGGATGCTCTATTCAAGTTAAAAAGGGACATTATGGTCTCTTTACTCAGTATTACATTATTCTGCTCGTACCGTTTTCATATTTTTCACACTAGTTATTCACAGATGATAACAAAATTTCTGGTAACATCGTTTCACTCGAAAGGCAGTATAAGAATTAATTCTATACTTAATGAACAACTCCGTTAATTTAATAAATCGAGAGTAGGAACTACCAGTTAAAAGATCCAAAGATGGCCTATTTTTTTTCATAAACACCATTAAATACAGCCGGTCATGGTGGAATTCCTATCAAAATACATGTCAAGCTTTTTTTAATTCTACATAAGCAGTTGTGAAATATACACCAGCATAAACAAATTCTACTGAACTGCTCTTTACACCTTCTAATGCTGCTAACAGTTTCAAACCGCATGCTGTACACAATTTTGAACTCTCTCCAAGTTTAAGTGCTCTATGAAGTACATTCAGCTGTTCCAGAATTATAACCTTTCAGTAATGTGTGCGAGAACTACCATTATAGTCTCAGGACAAGTATACTCACATGTACTTGCGTCATCTAGAATTATTACTTTAGCCCTTCATACGTCTTGAAACAATCCGTTTCGTACCCGTGGGAAAAGAATAAATTTGATGTGCCCAAAGCGTTCCTAGAAAATTATGGCACTAAGCTTTAGGAACAAACTATTCTTCTTAAGTTCCGGACAATATAGAACTAAAGTGTTATGGAGGCTGTTTATATTCAAAGATTCAAAGTGTTACGCGAAAATTACGCAGAAATTTTCAGAAACCTGCTATGTAACAAAAGAAATAGTTCAAATGACGATACACAATATGGCGTACATATCGACACCAGACCAGAAGTATGAATTAAGGTTAGAGACAAAACACTAGTATTAGGTCCGTTGAATCATTTTTTAAACAAAAATCTGTCTCAGCACCCCAAAATTGTATCTTTGTGTCCTTTTTGGATGCTATTGACTACACAAGATTTTTTATTAATGTCATGGTCCAATTCACCTTTACATTGTGCATATACTTCTATATCCTCTAACTTTCTAAAAACTAATGTTACTCTACATTATTGCTCATCTCATTTCAATTAATTTTTATTTACATTCATGCTCATTTTACGATGAGTTTACTCATATAATTATCGACAGTGCTTAATATTTTTAATTTAAGAGACATATTGACTTTAACGACAAGCTTGCCGCTTTTAGATCCTTATTTGTAAACTTAAATATTCCAGTGTTTTATCCTCGCCTCGCATTCCTGTAATTACCTGAATGAATTTAATTAAAATTGCCACGTCAGATTAGGTGCGTTTGCGAAGCATCCCGAAAATGAACGTAGGGAGAATTTTAATTATACCAGTGTCTTCTCGCGTCTTGTCATTTGTTGAAATTAGGTTTCTCTTGTCTTAAAAGAGCATTTTATGTTAATGTGTAGCTATTTTTGTTCAACACATAGCATGGTAACAGTAATTCCATTCGTTGCTTCGTTTCAGACACTGCGTAAATCTGTGTTAAATAGAAATAGGTGGTATTAAGATATTAAGAGAATACTTTTTTTTTAATTTATGAAGTATATAAATATTACATAGGTATCTACCTACCTGTAGATGTATTTACCTTAAAACCACCGTGCAATTTCATGCTTTCAAAATATTTTCCATATATTTTACCTTCGATAATTTCCGATAAAGTTTTGCGGTAGAATTTGATGCACCATTCATCAAACTCTAAAGGCTCATGGAGGATTTACGGGCATGTTCGTTACAACGTCGACCGTTCATGGCCGTCTAGAAATTTTACATTTTTGGTGCCGTCAATTCCCTGTCTGTCAAAACTTAACGTAAGTCAAAACTTATAAAGTATCTCATGCCCCCTAAAATCCAACCACACCACTGAATCTCGTGGGGGGCGGACACACGGAAACAAATTTACTGGCGTGGCTAACGTGGCTCTGGTACACTTGAGATTGGCGTTTCGCCATTAATAATTTTTTAATATATTTTACTTGACATTTACTCTATACCTTGAGGTTGGCAGAATCATCGGTACCTAATAAAATAAAATATAATCTACAGTCTGACACTACATTCCATAACGGAACGAACAATTATGTCGCATCACATCATTCTAAATTTGCCGGCTTATGATATATTATTATTGTCAGCTTTTACTTGAACGTTGATAACCGAACAGTGTCGTAAATTGGTAGTAATGTTTTTCGAATTTGCAACCGTTCTTCGAACAGCCTGTAATTCAGGCGTTCACAATGCACAAATGTGAATTGTTCAGTGCTCTTTCTACAAAGGCACAATTTCTACTGGTTATGTTTAATAGTTTTTTATTTGATACTCCTTTTCAGCAGCCCTCGACCATGGCTGTTCTGGCATTTATGTTTCAGTGGTTTTTTTAATTTTTGTTTTATTTGGACCTTAAGAACAAACCGTGACTTATCAGGCGATAATAATTAAGCTGTTTGCACAATAAAGGCATACATAAAATTTATTTAGAATTGATATAAACATCTAAAATACATTAAATTGTATTAAGTTTTAATAGGTATGAATCCAGCCGAAACCTCCTATGATACCAAATTAATACTTACTTTCTTGATGCTTATACTTTAACTACACACAGAATCCAACTGCGACGTCGTAAATCATCTGCCATCGGTAATATATCACAATTAAATCGAAGTTCAGTTGCAGCTGTAATCGCATATTGTATCAGATACGCAAGGAGTCCTATATTATCTATTTTGTGTTCAAGGCTTTTGTGTCAAATGTTTAATAGTAGTAGTAGTAGTAATATGAGATTTCAAAACTACTTCATGGTATGCACCATCTCATAATACATTAACTGAAGGTCACTCAATATGAAACTCTTTCATTCATCTTATTTGCCTTTAGGTACCATGGGTACGACAGCTATCTTCTATAAGCAACTTACATTGATTCAAAAACAACTAAAAGACCTTCAATCTTTCTTCCCTTACTTGCATAAAAATATGTGGCCATGAGTTTTAACTCAACTTAATGGTGCGAAACTTTTTAACGAAAAATCCATTAGAAAGAGAATACTATCGAATCAATCTGGAATGGAAAGTGGAAAATAAATCGCAGGTACGTTTGCCCTATGTCGACGAAACACGATATTGGAATACTTTAAGCGCTGCTCTGACCGAAATGTTCACATTACCAAGTATTTACGTACCTGGATATAGTATGACTGTTTGAGACATGTCTATTCATATAGGTACACGTGAATATTCACCACTGCGCAACTTGCTATACCAAAACATAAACAATATTTTGACATCAACTACTTCATTAAATGTTTTTAATAAACTGGGTCAACAGCTAGTTTTAAGCTTTGCTCGGAAAGAAAACAATTCTAAACAATTCTAATATAAAATTCAGATCAGAATTGGTGAGTCATCAAATAAAAGCTCGCACCTACGCTAGACACTATTAGATGGGTACAAAACGAATTCACACGTTTTCCCATAAATCACTGAACTTTATAGAGGTTGTACAAACATTTTTTTAGGATGCAGTGAGTAATAAAGTTCTGCATCTGTCAATAATGGCATCATGTTTCAAACTGTCCCGAATCCACTTTGTTTTTTAGAACTGTGTTCACTAGAATAATATTAATAAGATTTGCTCTATTTGCAACAAAAAGAGTTTTCTTCTCATTAAAAAATATAGAGTAATTACTAATAAACTTTAGAGAAACCTCATCGTCAGTAATCGATATTTTGAAACCATTAATAATGTGTTTTCTTTTTCGTTGTAACATTGTTTATTGTAAGCTAAAAGTATAAGTTTTATGTATTGCTTATGGCGGTAGTCAAAACAAATTACAATAATTGTTTAAACAAGCATATTCAATTTGTTTATATGGGCCGTGTGCTTTTCTGCCACCTCAATTATATAAAAAAAACTTCGTCGACAACAAAAGACAGTTTAACACAACATTTACCGGTAAGAAGCTCTAGCAAGTCCTACTCACACTTATATTAAAATTACTTACTACATATTATAAATTACGTATTATAAATTTGAAGGTATGTGAAGATGTCTGTCAAATGAACGAATTCCACGCGAGTGGAGCTATAGCTAGTAGAACCTGCAGAATAATAAAAAGAAGTACCTAATTGTGGTTTACTTATGACTTCTGGTGCAGAGGTTTTCCCCACTTGAACTAAAAAAATCAAATGGTAAATTCTCGTTATTAACTATTATGGTGATTTTATTTCAATGGAGCTCATAAATGGGATACCTGTCATCATTTTGGTCAATTCCTGTCCTATGAGACCGGAACTTTCGAAAGCTTACTTCGTACTATTAAGACTAGCTTGTAATAACATCGTTAAAAATACCGTAAATATGCCATATTGTGCTATTTGTAACTGTAGAATAAAAATGGAGAAGTATTTGAAAAATAAAGATATTTCTTATCTTTTGTGATATTTATTTACAGTTAAAAAGTCGCCACGCGCGACATGCAAGTGAACATTGCGTACAGCCGTTCTGTCCTGATATATTTCTGTGTACCTAGATGAAACTGATGACATCTATGTTACGATGTATTATATTACAGTGGGATTTAAGAACATAGAACAATATTTTGGGTGTCATGAAATAATGTCAAGTAATAATACAAATACACGGACGTTGTCTCATCATACAGTTCGGTAACACGCGATATTCATGATCATGAAAAACCCTTCTTTAACGTCAACAGCTGTAACATAAAATGTTTTTACATGTTCACGGAATCCTTAAGAGTCATTATTCAACTCCCCATCAAATAATACTCGTGGGCTTGAAACTTAGAGATTGTTCGCAGTTCGCGCATATGGCTGATCTTTGTCGGTCTCGAGGGCCCCATATAGAAACTCTGGTCTACGTAGGGATATCGAACTGACCCTAAAGCGATTTGTGTAAATTATACAAACACGAAACCATCCATTTTAGTCTGATCGATATAAAAGGTTTTGCGTCCGCATTATTTGTATTCTCTTCTAGCGATTCATGCTTTATCTAAAACTTTTATTTATTTATTAAGTTCGAATCATACATTGTTTTACAGACAACAATGTAGTACATAAATATTACTTATAACACCTTTAATATTGCTTAAGCTCACATAGGTAAAATAAGCTGTACCGCATACACTTTATCTTCCGTCATGAATGGTGTGCATTAGCGTAAACAGCGTGTGATTTCTGTAGGATATTTTATTCATCTTAGTTATGACTGTGTGACGGAGTTGATAACAAATTAACATTTAGTCGAAGTACTAGAAACTAGACAACATTTAGTCGTAGAAACTAGAATTAGCAACGAAACCTTTAACGGATATCTATATTTTATCGATATAAATTAACGGTAATACGAACCCTCCCAAACGTTGCAAAAGTACTGATTAGAAAAAATACAACACAAGTAGGGTACCTATTAACAATATCGCCTAGTAAATGTACCGTAAATTAGATAATTTGTTTTCCAACATTTGTTACAAGCATTTATTTCCATTCAATGTAGGTACTGTATACGATAGTCGGGTAGTAGGATTTATTACAGGCTTACAGGGCCCTTTGTGGCAATAAACACTAAGCAAAAACTACTACCAAGCTAGCCGTAAATTAAAAGGATTTAGACATCAGATTTGGCTGTAATCCAAAACTTAACACATTAGACTCGTAGAGTTCACGTTCAGTCGTACAATGTGAATTACAACGGTAGGTTATCTTTAATTTATCTATCGAGGACATGATATTATTATGATGCATTGATGTTAGTAAACAAGAGGATGCGAAGAGATAAATTAGAGTGTCAGCCATAGTTTTATCTTTATTTTACAAGCTCATAGTTAAAACAGCGAGGGTGGTCAAATAATAGTGGATAAAACCATTGCAATACTAGATTGAAATACAGATATAATAACTAATAACCAATTGATCTAACCGTGCAAATCTCACGCTGCGGTGGTAGTACTCTAACCTGTTTATCTGTGAGATTTTTACACCTAATTTTTCGTTAAAGTTCTCTGTTACAGTCATTTAAACTACTAAGTTAACTTGCTGACACATATTTAAAATATTGGTACCCAAAAATAGCTTTGTCATTTATCTAAAAGCCAACATTATCTATTTCAAAAGATGCCTTAGCAAACTTACTATAATATGAGCATCAATATGTAGGTACGCGTCTTGCGTCATAATCCCACTTTCTGGCACAAATCTCCTTAAAAGAAATGTTTAACTTATCAACGTTACTGTGATATCCAACGCCATGAATATTTTATCTATTTTATTACTCATCTTATATTAATCATAATGATCATCACATTTTTATCATTTAGTCATTTTAATAGTAGCTTTTATATCTGTGGCCACGGTTCAAATTACTTTTAAAAAACGACGGTGAGGGATAGAAACCACTGCCTAATGAACCCCTGCTGAATACGAGACCAGTTACCTGATGACTAAAGGTTGGCGTTGTACTAATTTAAAGAGATCAAGACACAGCAGAAATGTCGCAACTACCACAAAATCAGCCGTGTCATTATGATTAAGAAATTTAATGGCAAAATACTGAATAATGGTATAGCAAGAGTGATTGATGATAAATTCAACATGTATGTTGTATAATATGTATGTTATGCGAATCTAATCCTTATCTTCACTTGATAAAAGTTCTGGTAAAAATCTAAAAAATATTTTGCGTATTTATATATAGGCCCGGAAGAAACTTATGACAGGGTGAACAGGAATGATTTTATAAAAGGTACGAATGGTCAACCTACTTTCGGTTTAATGGTGCCTACCCGGATTAATATCCAAAAGTAGTCAGACAAAAATGTAAAACTTTTTATTGATTTAACTAATCAATAAAAAGTTTGACATTTTTGTCTTTAATCAAGTCTTTCATCTAATTCCGTGATGTCAAGAGAATGAATGTCGACAATATGTGAAAGAAATCTTAAGGGTGGGGTATCCGAGAAAGGGTATTTTTAAAGCAAGTTGTCTCAAAAATGGGACGACCTTGAATTTTGAAATTTATATACAGGGTGTAATCGTTAAGTGTGTCCAGGCGATTAATCCGTAACTATTACAGATATCAAAAACCTTTAAACTGATATCGAAAGCACGTTACCTAATGAGTAAAATGACATCAATAACTTTTTAAAAATCAAACGAGGGATATCTAACATTTTGACATTAAACACTCCCATACATTTAGTATGAGATTAGTAGAAAGGTTTTAGGTACGCACCAAAAGGGACTTCTCTATCTGGGTACTCTCTTCTGTAGGCAATAATGGCCGCTCTTTTGTTACAATCATAATACTAATACTAATATTTGTAGTAAATTTTTAGCATATCTCTCTTTTCTCTTTTGGAATATGCCATTTTGCAATCAATAAATGAAACAATCACGATTTATAACGCAAATTAAAAATTGGACAGCCATAGAATTTCTCGATCTCTTCGAGCATCCCGAACTTTGAGGCAATAATTTTGCCATTCACAGTTTTAAGTTTTGTCAGATGGGGCCTCCCCAACTGCTGAGCGAACACTTTCGACCCCCTATTTTGCTCAATTTTAGATTAGATTATGATTAGATTAGATTTGACCACTGTGTCGGTTTTCTCATCAATGCCGCTAGTTGTTTTCAGCATTGCGAAGCGATTTTGAAGTTCTAGATGGAACTTTTCGGACCCTAGAGCTACTTGGAGCGGCGTAGGTCGGAGAGTAGACCGTATCATTCGGAGCCTTTCAGCCTTAATGTTGATATTTAGAGAGCCTCGGATAAGTCTGTGATCGCTTCCGGTATTAAACCTGTTTATCACAGAGACGTCTCTGAATAAGTGCCTACTGTCCGTTATGATAAAGTCTATCTCGTTCCTTATCAAAGAGTCCCGGCGTTGCCAAGTCCACTTCCTGTGGGGCTTCTTTTTAAAGAAGCTATTCATTAAGAAGAGCCAAGAATCACAATCGAGGAAGTTGACTAGCATTTGCCCTCTGTGATTTCTGCGCCCCACTCCATAAGGTCCAATTCTCGTCTCGCCACGTTCTTGTATTCCCACTTTGGCATTGAAGTCCCCCATAACAACGTTGTAAGTGGCTTTGGCGGTGTGATTTATTGCCTTGGCAATATCTTCATATACGGCCTCAGCAGTTTCGTCGGCCTAACGCGAGGTGGGCGCATAAACCTGTTTCACCTTCAGAGAACGACTGTTCATGATTTTTAGGATCAGGTACGCTACCCGGTTCGACACACTGCCGACTTCAACAACGCTGCCAATGAGGTCCTTTTTAACCAGAAAATCGACACCTCCCTGCGAGAGCAGATCACCTTCTCTGAAGTAGAACAGGTCACCTGAATCAAGGGTTATCGTGTCTTCCCCCTGTCTTCGGATCTCGGACAACCCCAATATGTGCCAGTTTATGCGACCTAGTTCTACCTCGAGTTCTGCGAGGTGATGGTCCAGCCTGAGTGTACTGCAGTTATATGCTGCCAGTAGTAGCCGTTTGCGGTAGCCTCCCGTAGCCCGGAGATTCTTAGCACCCCCCGCCCCGCCGTTACACGAACCGCTACCATGGCTGGGAATAGCGGGACCACCGGGAACTGGGGGCCTTCTGTTGTGGCGTCCTTTCATTAGGAGGGTTTTAGCCTACTGTTGCCACGCTGGCCAGACGGGTTGGCAAAGGGTTTTATTTCAAGTTTTCCTTCTCTCACAGCGATCTCGTCTGTGTATTCCACCGATTTGTCGCCTCTAACGACACCCTCGGATGGTGAGGTGGCAACACTTGTATTCTTTCTCCGTCACCAATGTCAACAAATCCGGCTGGCATATACAGAGAAGTGACAGTTTAGTTATATCTGTTGCTAATCCACGGCGCTGTACATCGCGCTAGTGCGCGGACTTACGCGCTCAAAGGGCTGATACTTGGTACGTGGATGGATAAAGTTTGGGAATGGACATACGCTCTCTTTTATCCCAATCAAGGGGTTAGGGGGGAGGGGAGAATAAGGGATGAAAGTTTTTAATTTTTGAAGATAACCTGTTGAAATTTGATACAGAGGTGGATTAAAAGGAGTAACTGACATACAACTGAAACATTTGCTGCGCCTGATGAGGACGTCAAGCTGAGAGCCACCATTGTCAACATAGTACGTATTTGTAATGGTGACCCTCTTTCCTGAGACTTTGTCCTCGGCTTACCATCAGGAGAGGTGAAGTCAAATTGACGTGCTCTACATAAAAAAACACTTACATTTAGCAATATTGTGGGTAAAAATGTAGCATATCAAATTCTGTGCAAAAAACTCTATGACTTTCCATCATCATGAGTAATGATCCCTTGCTTCGTTATGATATATGATATCATAATATGAATAGCTAAGGTATTCCACACTTACGTTGGAAAACGGTGTGTGAACATTTCATATTATAATTAAATTATCCTAAGAGCGAAGCTGTAAAGTAAATTAACAAACTATATAATATTATTATAATGAGGTTTGCTTTCCACTGTTTAGTTAAGACTGGTTAATGATAATGTACTTAGCTGTGAAGGAGCAAATATGGTTAATTGTGATGTTTGTTTATACACGCATGCTAAATAGAAACGGTCTTTAATTATTCTGTATTGTTATTATAAAACAAACAGTTGTTTCATGAAAATGAACTTTACTTAAGATCAAAAACTTGTCCTGCTGTGTCTTCTACACTAACGGCACTGAAACTCTCTGTTCATGCAGGGTCGCCAGCACGAGTGTGACTCCCCTGGTGTACCACACGTCCATAGGCCACGTTAACCAATTTCCATCAAGTGGGCCGTATGCCTGTCGGCCACCTAAGTGGTGTAAAAAATACTTATGTATATTTTTATGTAAGGTGCGTCAGTATCATTTAATCTCGCCAGATGGCAAGCTATAGTAGAAATTTCAGGAATGAGGATCAGCATTGCTGATACAATAATGCCTCATCAGATACTTTTTTATACCCATGGATGAACCCAAGAGTTTATGTAGAAGGAAGCAACGAGTACTGGTAACATGTATAAGATTGTATTTTAGGTAGGTATACCTTGCGTCACGGATCTTGGTACTGACAAGTGCAGATTGTTTAGTAATAATCTATGCTTAGAGCTCGTCTACCTCCGTAACATCCCGTGCTATCCACAAAAGACACCTAAGACACGTGTACTGCGCGTATAGAGCACATTTTGAGCACAATTTAGGTCCAAGATATATGTCCCCAGCATGTTATTTTATGTTGTCAGTAGGAAGACCAAAGTCTTTTCCTGCTTTGTCTTCTACATTGACGGCACAGAAACACTCTGCGTTTACAGGGTCGGCAGCACGAGTGTGACCCCTCGGTGTTGCACGCGTCCATAGGCCACGGTAACCACTTACCATCAGGCAGGCCCTGTGCTTGTCTGCCACCTCAGTTGTATTAAAAAAAAGGATACTAATACGAGAATGTATATTCATTAATTTTCGATCAAAAAATATGACTGTAAGTGAAGGGGCAGGTTTCTCGGTACCTACCATATGAAGATATTATATTCTCATGCTTTAAAACTAAGATATCCTCTGAACTAAGAGATTTAGTCGAGTGACCTATATAACGTGACCTATATATGGTGTAACTGTACCGTTTAATTGTTCAAATTGATATCACAGCGAATCGTAAGCGTTTCAATTAGGATTAAATTGGGTGAATGTCGTTTGCATATTTGATGGTACGTGATTAAGGATGAACGAAGCAGTTATTGTCGAATATTCTCATTCGGCATACGAATATACGTATTTTTATTACAATGACAATATTGTAATGTAATCTACATGTTACTAATATATTCTGTACGAGTGTGTTCCTCAAATTGGTAAAAAGGAATAATGTTACGTGACACGCAGCCGACAATTCGTTACTGTAACTTTAATGTTTATTACTACCATATTTCCATTTTGTGACAGTCCTATGTAAGCGTTCTACTATGTGGTCGATTTACAAATCTTGGAATTTAGAACTACTAACGTTAATGGCATTGGAAGATTAAACCACGAAAATTAAAGCAATAAATTTCACACTAGTTTTCGTCTTTTAGTAACATGAATTTATTAATTGAACTATTAAATAGCGCTTCAAAACCAACATAAAACTAAATATAACGTTCCACTTAACAAATAAACAATAAACTGAATTGTGTTTAAAAAGGCTAGAAAGCTAGCGAACTCGAAAAGTATTGAATTTCCCGATATACAGAAACCGCACCACTGTAAAACATTTCACAAAGAGCTTACAATAGCGCAAGTTATAGCATACCTATAACACATTTACAGCTACTGCTATTTGATTGAAATAGTTATTCTGTTTAAAAGTCCGCCTATCAAATAGTTGCGAAGTTTCTATACGTCGTAAATTTTCCGATGAAAGAGCATTCTCTGAGTAAAACTATCTTTAGGATGGTGCACAGTCTTTGGGAGATTGATTGAATGTAGTAAATAGCGATCTTTAGCGTTAATTAATATCTTAAACTGTTTCGCTAAGGCTCTTATCTCCTGTTTTTGCTTCTGAAGGTACTTTGGAATATCAGTGGAAACACACTTAGGTACTTGATATAAAAATTAACATTTAAAGCATAATTATATGCCATGCAGTTGTCGTAACTTCAATTTATCTGACTAAGAAATGTTCCACCTTCCGTTTGCCGATTCTACAGCGAATGGGCAAACGAAATGTGGGAAGATGGGTGAACGGCTGAGATAAACTGAATACCGAAGGCTGAGGACCGTTTACTGCGGTGCCACAGTTAACGTCTTCTTATCTGTGTCCCCTATGCACATTGAGAGGTATATGCCTAGTAGTGCTCTGCAATAGGCCATTTTGATAGACTCGATAAGAGCGGTGGTGTGCTGGCTATACTTATGTAGAATACCATATGATAACTGACTACTAAGGTAATATTTAAATTTTAGAATAAAACATGGAATGAGAAAAATGTACCTAAATTTCATCTTGGAAATTCTAACGTAACTATACCTATTGGAATTTTGCCGCATATTCTGACAGTATTCGCTTGAACGCCAGCTTTCATTTAATTTGCCGCCCTAGGCGAAAACTAACTTATCGACGGGCTTGCAGTTCTATGCATAATTTAACTTGCCATCACATGCACGCTGACCTACATGCAATGCTCCAGTTTGTCTTACAGAAAAGAATTACGTGCCCTCCTTGCATTTGTATATTTTACTTTAGTTAACGCTTCAGTAATACAGTAAACACTACACGAGCGGGGTTTAAAACAAATAAGTAGCGATTGCAACAGTATTTTCTCTCATTAGCTTACACTTTTTTTTTCTTTATTGAAAGGCTTAATCACATACCTTACATTTAAAAGAAATGAACGAGTGAAACAAACAACCAACATATCGTGATCATAAGCTTATCATTTAACTTTTGTAGCCGGTTTGTTCCTTTCAGACAATGAAACCATTTACAACGGTTAGAGAATAATGAAAAGAGTTTTTGTTTAATACTTACTGGGTAGCTTTGAGTTAATTTATGAGTGCTGATAATGCACTGATGTTGTGATGGCACAATGGTTCTTTATTATTTCAAGGAAATGAAGACATTTTACGAACATTATTCGATCATGATTTCATGTTGTAAATTGTGACGATGCTTTATCTCCTACACCTAAAATATATTTTTTCACATCAATTTTAATAATGCCCGTTTCTCTAGATTGAATTATGTAAATCATGTTATTAGACGTTAGCGATCTAATGAAGCTTGACAATCCAGACATCGCGTGCGGTATTGCATCAGCTGCAGATTACATAGACATGCCGCCACGCTGATTGCAACAATTGTTACTCTTGTTTTGATTGCTTTTATGATTTACTTATTAAGTATGTGATTCATAACTTCATATACCTACTTATTAAATAGCTTCTCTATTATTTTATTCTTTATTGTACACATAATTAACATTTATACCTGGTATAAATGTCAACTAGAATTAACTAACAATAGTTTTGAATGCTAGTAAGTTTATCTATCACATATAGCAAAGGCCTTTGACCGGGTCTGGCACAGAGGTCTTCTTTCGAAGTTGCCACGCTACGGACTCCCCGAGGGACTTTGCGAATGGATTGCCAGCTTTTTGTCCAACAGAAGTATCCAAGCCGTCGTCGATGGCAGCTGCTCGGACCGCATGGACATAAACGCTGGTGTCCCACAAGGCTCCGTGTTGTCCCCGACGCTGTTTCTGCTGCATATCAATGACATGCTGTCTGATGGATCTATTCATTGCTATGCGGACGACAGTACCGGGGATACGTGTTACACGGGTCGTGCAAATATCCCTCATTTCGAGGTGGAGAAGAGACGCGAACAACTTGTGTCTGAAATCGAGACTACTTTCTCTGGAGTATCCGATTGGGGTCGACTTAACCTAGTCCAATTTAACCCCACTAAGACACAAATATGTGTATTCACCGCTAAGAAAACCCCATTTATTGTGGCGCCGCAATTCCTGGGCACACCACTTTTCATCTCTTCGAGTATTGGGATCCTAGGTGTCGACATCTCAAGCGACTCAGTTCGATCTCAGTTCCGTAACCATTTGGAGGACAAGGTCAAGCTGGCCTCAAAGAAACTTGGAGTGCTCAACAGGGCGAAGCAGTACTTCACTGCGGGGCAACGACTTCTGCTTTATAAGGCACAAATTCGGCACATGGAGTATTGCTGTCACCTTTTTGCCGGAGCGCCTGCATACCAGCTTGGCCCCTTCGACTCATTGCAAAGACGGGCGTTGAGGCTCGTCGACAATCCCATACTCACAGGCGATGTCGAACCTCTCAGCCTCAGAAGGGACTTTGCCTCGCTGTGTGTGTTCTATCGCCTATACAATGGTTTGTGCTCAGATGAATTGTTTGACCTGATGCCCACCGCTGCATTCTATCATCGCACCACTCGCCATAGGCAGGGAATTCATCCTCACACACTGCGACCGGAAATGGTGCGCACCGTGCGTTTTGAAAGGAACTTCATCCCACGCACGCTCAGGTTGTGGAATGAACTTCCTGCCGTGGTTTTCCCAAGCGACTACAATATGGGGTTCTTCAAGAAGGGTATTAGAAGGTATCTACAGGGTCGGTAGCACGATTGTGACGCCCCTGGTGTTGCAAACGTCCATATGCCACGGTAACCACTTCCCATCAGGTGGGCCGTGTGCTTGTCTGCCACCTAAGTGGCATAAAAAAAAACATGAACATCCAGGCATAGTTATTCTTGTTCAACGAAGACATTCCGGTCCAGTCCCAAATATTCTTTGTTATTTAATTTAAAAAATATCTTTGTAGTAAAGATAGAAAGGATTAATACAAAGAATTGGTTCTATAGTTTATCTGTTGGGCAAATTGTCATGAGTATAACCGCAAATACCCTACATAATAATATTTCATAATTCCTTATAATAGAATGGAATACGTGATGCGGTTTACTTTATAGCATTTTTATGAGTTGCAAAATGAAAATGATAATTAAGGACCGCATTGTGCGTATATTAGGATATGCTGTCATCCTTATGGCTCATTTTATATAACTCGTTGCTAGTAAACATGTTAAAATTACGATTGTGACTGTTAATTGTACTTCATTCATATTTGCAATGGAATTTGTGTTTGCTAAAGATAAGGTTCAAAACTTCAGGAGAGTACTTTCAGATTACTGTTTTATATATCAACTAGCTGTCGCCCGCGGCTCCGCCCGCGTGGATGTCGGTTATCGCGAATCGGGGTATGAAAAAAGATGTTGGCCGATTCTCAGACCTACCCGATATGCCCACAAAATTTCATGATAATCGGTCATGCCGTTTCGGAGGAGTATGGCAACGAAAACTGTGACACGAGAATTTTATATATTAGATTTTTGATAGCTTAGGCACAGCATAACCTGCCAAAAACACGTATACCAAAGCGAGTAATGACTAGCTAAAGTACATGATTTCGTATGAAGATGTGTTTTAGGCATCATTTCTACATTCATTTTCTAATACTTATAGTAACTTTAAACTCTATGGCGTTATAGAAAAGTAGGCAGACGAATTCGCCTTCTTACAAATTGTTCTATGTAGTAACAAATCATGAGGTACAAGGTACAGCATTGGAAAGAGCTATAGTGGATTAAAACTCTCGTTTATTCGACAAATGTACTTTACGTCGAGTTAAGACGCTTAATGGCTTAGCCATTTGTGCATTAGATCTTTTTTAGACTTTTATGTAACTCTCCTGACCTCAACTCTTTGCAAGTTATAAATCGTCTGCTAAATCTTGCATAAGCCATTAACATCGGCCATTAACATCGTACCCATAAGCCGAAAAACTGAAAATAGTAAACCAATAGTAAATATTGTTTACAAGTGTATAGTGGTATCTACATAAAAAGAAACTAAGTAAATTTTAGAATAAAAAGCACTAAACATTGTAGATTAGTAGAAGATTACTATTTTTTGCACTTTATTCCGTTTTAAGAGAGATTTTCAATTTATTTGCTTCACTCTTCAGTTTATTCACTGACCGGTGTTACTGAGTGTAATGTAACATGTTTTAAAGCGAGCATTAGCGCAGTAAGTACTGGGGAAACAAAGCTGGTTCGCTACCCACTACCCAGCTTAAAAGTTTTATGACCCAGAGCTGAACTTTTTAATCACTTTTTTTATGCATAGCTATCAGTATACAGTAGGTATAAAAAGATCGTTAACTGACACTCACTGGATCTTCAGTGACCCATCAATAGATGAATTTCAAATATATTTATCGTAATCTAAACCGAAAAAAAAATAGTTTCGACAACTATATGAGTGAGCTAACACTTTCATAACCTACACCTTCTTTTAAGCCCAACGCTCTTGTCTTATACATAAAAGCTTAAAAGCATGATGACTTCTTAAATTTGAGAACACAAGTTTCAGTATTTAGCTAAAATCACCCTCATCAACTATCAGCTAAAAATAAAAACGTGACAATAACACACCCTGTATTATAAGCCATTACAAAACGCACTGTGTTCTAAAAAACTACAATATATACAATATTTACGGAACATAAATAAATATTAACGTCGTCAGCCAGTTACAAGTAGTTGGAACATGTGAAAACGGTTCACTGGTTAACTATCAGATAATAAATACCGGGAACGCGCCGTTACCGAGAAACTGCAGCATAATTCGGTTAAATTTAAACATTGCACAACATGCGCGGGAAACATAATACAGAATCAAAGCAGGTCGTTCGAAAAAATAAGTACAGAAGTGGTTTTTAAGTTCTTTTAAGATTTCGATTACGTGGCTGTCGCGAAATTTTTGACGTAATTTTCTATAATCTTGTAGCCTTGTAACAATATTCTATGAAACATAAAACACAGCCCAAATAATTCTAGTTAGACCTGAAGCATAGAAGCATAACAATGTAAATAATATCAAAAATACCGCGATAGAATCCGTTTAAAAGTGGTTTTATTTCAAGGTATGCCCAAAGTCAACATACCTAGTTCTAGAAACCGACTAACGAATGTAATACTAACAGTTTCGGCACAGAGACGGAGACTAGTTTAGATATAGTTGATCTAAACATATAACCCTTGGGATGGTAAGCAGTTACCTCACTACTGTGGTAGTGAGGTCCCACAGATGCGCGCCTCCCCATACCGGGGGCAAGTCGGGGACCGCGTCTTCCCCCCTCCCGAGGACCTACAGACGGCGTGCGGTTTAGTTGGTTCGAGTCCGACATAACCTCCCCCTCCGGCTCCGGAGGGGGGGGGGGGGAGTTCCGGTAGTTTTGAGGTAACTGCTGGTGTCACTACTACGATAACCGACACAATGAACCAAAAACAGGAACACAACCGAAAAAATTGAGATGTAGCCAGTCAGCTGTATATTTCTAAAAATAAGCGATCCGTACATTGTAAACATTATTTTCAGTATCTCTGACTAATCAACCATGAGATCTATATGTTGGATATTTAAAGATCTCTACTATTTTATTATAATACCTGCTTGCTTATTACGTTATAATTTATCCCATAACAGCTGTGTATTTTGTTAAATCCGTTCAATCATAAAGTAGATGAAATACTATATCTATTTAATCCTTCTAATATTATTAATATAAAAATTTGTTGGCTAGTTTATATCTTAAATAATGACGCGAATATAGTGGTAGATACGGATTGCGTTAAAATCACGCAATACGGATTATGGACAAGACCTTTTATTACGTTATTTTTTATTTATTTACAAAAAACAACAAATTTAGTGGCCCAATTTACATGTGCAGATAAAAGAAGTTGCCATTTTAATTTACAGTATATCAATTCAGTTCATAACAATACCTTCAAATTGACACACATTCAATAATTTCGAATGCTGTAAATTCAAATGAGTCTCACACCTTTAGCACTTGAAATGCAATTAACGGTGTAATTCACAGTCAAATCATGGTAACCAAACAAGTATTCTAGTTAGTACCAACCGCAGCTAATTATAGCTGCATATAAATTTGTAGACCGCCAACAAAACGGGACCAGGTCGAGTGTTACAAGGGTCAACAGAAAGGAGGGTTGTACTACAATTGTAACTGAACCGAGAAAAGATAGGGAGGTGACAGGTTAACAAGACATAGCATTATATCTACATGTAGAATATACTGTTTCCGGGCTGTTTGGCCGTGGTCCATGTGAAACTTGCGTTCCAGACGTTTCGTCGATCACTGCGGTCGACATCTTCAGTGGCGCAGGGCCGGGCGACGACGAGGCAAGGCAAGGTCTCCGGAGGCAGTATATTCTACATGCAACGCCGGCCGTGAAAGCCTGAAGACTTATATTATATCTACATGTTTACTTAATTATGTTCACAATAAGTATAGTATGTTTCTATGTTTCTCGTCAAGTACCTTCTTCTTCATCTTAGCGTTTGTCCCAGTCGCATTTGTCAAACCACGGCTAAACTTCAACGTTTTCCGTGAAGCGATTATCATCTGTCCTCGACAGCCCAGCCCAAAGGCGATAGCAAAACATTGCAGCTTGACCAGTTGTTGTACTGCATCACGACCGCCGTGCCACAGAGGCTATCGTCATGTACCTTGCCGACATAATCAAATTAAAATACTGTTTTAATAACATTAAACTTTTCAAATCGATTAAGTTAGGAAAAAATATGTAATATGCTCTGACTACTGAGCCGGTGGCTCAGTGAGCATTCCCCCTGTAAGGGAAAGATCGTGGGTTCGAGTCCCACATGAGCATTCATTTTTTCCTATCTTAATCGATTTGAAAAGTTAGTATAGTAAATGCTTCAAAATTTCATTCAAACATTAAACTTTTTCAGCGCATGGGTGAAACATAAGGTAGTACAAAAATATGCTATATCAGTAAGTAGTAACAAACATTACTGTATCTTATTTGTAAGTGTTAGCACATAATATGTTGTGATGTATGTGACAATATTGAAGATGAAAAGCACCACAGTCAATGTCAGAAATCGTGTTCCCTGTTTAGTCGTAGATAGACCATATTAGTGGCTTGCGTCACTTGTAAGAAATTCGACGGAGCTTTATTGTCTTCTTTTTACAAACATGTTTACTTAATATTATTAAAATGTTTTGTGTGAACATTTGCAATTGCAATTGCAATTTTCTTCAGCTTTTCAATAAAGACACCTTGCGTCTACAACAATACCTAAGTTAATCTACATACTTTTTTTACCAACACAACCACCATTAGAAACCTTTCATGTACTTACCTAATGATGGCCATGTAATAATAACTTTAGGTTGTACCTGATATAATGTAGGACGAATGTATATCCAAAATGTATGTGTGCAATAAAGACTATGAAAGAGAAATGAGACCTTATCCCTAAGACTTGAAAAAGCACTAGTCTCCTCTAGATCGAAATAATTTATGTGACCATAATACAGAACTGCTGTAAGTGTACGGTCATTACAGCAACAAGCGCATAATTACAAAGCTTCAGGCCATTCCAGGGCACGCCAAATTAATTGCTTTGCCTCTGCTTATGAAGTAAAAAGTATAAAATAAAGAACTTGCAAAAAAACTAGCGAAAATTCTCTACCGTCCAACTTTATGATTGGTGCAAAGTAATGCAAAAGTTGAATGAATATTTTTTTTAAAACAACGACCCGGTATATCTTTGACTGTCAGCAAAATAATAGCAGAAGTTTGTAAGAACGAGAATTATTGTTGTCTATAAAAACTGCAAAGATATTCCCACAAATATAATTCTCAAGGTGAGTGAATAACATTTATTAGGTATTTTAAATATATGTACTATATTTTTTAACAAAAAACGAACTAGAATAGAAGAAAACATACATAAACGATACTAACAGCAGCTTAAATAAGTACTAATAAAAGGCAGTAATTCATATGTAGCGCATCTCTCTCAACTCTCGATTTTCTTACATTATTTCATACATACATAGATATATCAAGGCAAAAAGCAAGTCGAGATATGGTTTACCGTGATTATGAAAGTCTCAATTTCTAGACGGAAGTTTATAATACACATTGTACACAGATGGCATACGACCTAACTTCCAAGCTTGGTTACTAATAGTTCCATTTTATTCAGCGAGTAACGTGAGAGAAACTAAAGACCTGATATTAATATAGTCTATAATATTATAATATATCTATAATATTAAAATAGCCTATCCAATAATTTTTAACATACTGTAATCTTTTGCCGTTAGTTTGATAACCTTTATTAAAATTTAAATTGATTATATTTAAGAATGGCTGATCTTTAACATCTTAGGCACTCTATATTAAATAATACATATACAGTAGCAGGTAATCAGTACATCGATTGATCTATGATTTAGATGTTTTCAAAAATGTTCTAAGGGCAATTAGATCGTTAGGAACCTGTATCGCCACCAACCTGTAATCTAAGCCGCCAAATCCTTCGACTTGGACCAAACTAGGAAACTTCTCTTTACGACCTCCATACCGGTGACCTGTTTCACTAAACACCCATAAATTCCTGCAGGGTATACTGGTCTGAATTACGTCATTGTCATTTTATGACTGTTTTGTTTGAGTAACGTTCCGATTTTTTTGGTGACACTCGATTTAATCACTGGATGGAATATTCCGAAATCCATCGTAAAATTGACATTGTGATGATCTACGAGCGTATTCATTTGGAAATAAATCGCTTAAAAATGAATTGAGTGTTTTACGAGTCAAACTAGCCTACTTGGATTTAACAAAAAGCTAGAATGTCGTAGAAAATTAGTAGACTAAACTAGCCATTATACGTCTGTTTGGAATGCTTCTAAATGGAATACTTCCAAATGGAGGTACTTCAAAAGTAAAAGACACATTGACGACTTCAGGTTAAAGGCATATTGACGGACTTCCATATGGACATAGGTACGTGCCGCCGGACCTGATATTAAGCAAAGTCTATGACTATTAATCTGCGACTAAGACGAAAATCACAAAAAAATGGACGTGGTTCTTCAGTAAATGAAAAGGCTTCCAAATGGCGTGGCGCATGTTTTAGATATTGACAGTCCGCCGCGGATGACATCCGTTTGGATTGGATGCATGGATTTCAATCCGTTTGAAAATCCAGAGCTGGAAGACATCAATTTCATTGGCATAGAATTATCACAGTCACGACATGATTTTGGTAGACGTCCACTCCACTCCATCCATTTGGATCGTCAATGGCTACCTTTACTCAATTTTAACAACCGAACACAAACAAGAAGTAAATGACGTGTGCTGAATGAGACACGACTATGTTTACAAGATTTTTTACGGCATCCAATTGGTGAAAAATTCATCGTTTGTTCTATCCAATTAACTCGAATACCCTTAGATTCAAAAGATACCGTACGAACAGATTGATGATATCGTAAATTTGCCCTGTATTTGAAACCACACAAATTCAGTTTCTTTTACTATTTCTGCGTACATATTTCTTTTTTCCTAGATCAGCACAAAACCTTACTCCATGTAACGCGCATCATAAAACTGTCTATCTCATGTTGGAGTCTGCACTCTAGCATAAAATGTGTGCCAAAATTTAGAGGCGTAAAAGTGAAGTATTTTAAGGCTCTAAGCTACCTAATTCTGTGAAAGGCTTTATATGACACTAAAATAATTTTACTGTGAAAGGCCTCTTAGGCCTGTCATCTCAGTAAAAATCGTGGTATAAATTTTCTTCTTTTGAAAATATTATTTCTAAGCAAAATTGAATATCGCTATTTTCAATATCAGATCTATCTCGAAAGGAATTATAACTGTTGTCCTACATTATGAGTGAAGATGACTCTACCGTGGAAGTCTCTTAAGTTCAACTTAATTACACTTAGAAAAATGCAGGTGCGTATATACATTTCAGCATAGAAGTACTTCATAAGTATATTTAAAAATTGCAATTAAAAGGTTATAACATTACGCTTAAAAATGCTTGGAATAATTAGGCGGAAATTTCGGACATATGCCAATACTATCCCCTGCCGCCAACAGGCATGAACAATCAGCATCTGTTAACGTTATCCATGTTATTAAGGAGGTCGAGACTCAGTAGACTCTGCTCAAAAACAGTTACCCGAACTGAAAGCTCTCTTATACGACAACGTTGGGTATAAACTTAACTGTTTCGCTCAACTATAAATCATCGATTCTTCAAGACGTATGCGGACAAACGTAACAACTCAAGTAAATCTTTTATTACTTTGTTATTGCTTCGCTGATAGCAATGACACTTAAGACTTAAAGCTACTTAACGACCGCATATAATTACGTCAGAATGAATATTTCTTGGTCAGCGTTGGAAAGGAGGCTGTTAGCAAATATCATCTAATAAATGCCCGTTAAAAGGGTACGCCTGTTTACACTACGCTTTTATAAGAATAGATTGATTAATGATCAGTCTGCTGATGAAAAATGATGAGCAGATTAAGGAAACGATAAGCTTAGTGAGGGGTCATAAATTATTATGTAACACTAAGTTCGCTTCTATATTGAAATTTCATAAATATTCGACAATATTATAAAAGAATAGCAACAGATGCTGCTGTAACGGTAAAAATTGTATTTAAGATTATCTATTCTGTGATTTAAGTGATATTCTATATAAAATTCGACATCTGAAGATTGAAATTCTGACACGTAATTATATAATAGATTGTTCTCATTTGCTTCCTGAATTATGTTATATTTTTTTTATTGATAAGTACTTAAATAAAAACATAGTTACTATGCAGCTGCAGGCCAAAACTTATGAATGGCTTGTCAAATTTGTTTTTTTTATGTTCGTATATCAGGATTGAATTTAAGTACAGTCAGCATTGGATCGATCTTGGTGAACAAAGTGCTCATGATAATCGTAAGTCCTTGGTTTTAACCTCTTCCTGTTGACGGATTGTTTTGATATTTGGCACACACCTTTAATTCGGACAATAATACAATTTAAATCAATAAAACATTTCGATTTGCTCTTAATATCTTGGTTTTAAGATTTGAGATTTTGTAGTGATATTTCTGACTCTGACTGTACATAGGAGAAAATTTAGACAAGCTACAAGAAAAGTTAGCAGACTAAAGACGTTTAAGCTATTGCAGCTAGGTTAAATTAAAACTTAACAATTTCTGCTAAACAAAATTTTCAACTATGAATATTTTTTGACAGAAATTGTATTCATTTCGGTTGCTAATATTTATCTTGTGTACGTTGTTATAAACGAAGACCATAAATAGCTAATCGTTTATTGTTGCTGTATTATATCGATGAGCTTTGACAGTTCGACAGCTCGTTGAATATTCTATTTAGTCGATTGCCATGGTCATTCAGTGTGGGACTGCAGTATCCTAATACCCCCTTTTGGGAATACTTGTTTGCCCTAATCTGGTAACAGTTATGTCAGCTAGAATAATATTAATCGATACTCCGTGGATTTTGCAATTTTTAGCTGATACCCACACTTGCTTCTGAATGCTATAATGCGTTCATTCAATTTTTTTATGTTTTCTTTGTTTGACATTTTTAGTGTTTGAACAGTGAGAAGATAATAAAATAATCAATATAGTTTACTTAAGTTGTTCGCTATAGTCGTATCTATATTATTTTACTTTGCTTTTTTACTGAACACAAATAGCTTGAGCTTAATAAACCTACATTGCTTTATCCCATTATACTTGTAGGCGCAAATTTTCATTTGAAAGTTTGTTATATTCAGCCTCTATAGTACCTATAAACGGATAGAATATTCTACCTTTACCCGTGAGTGTCGTAACAGGCTGTAAGGATTCCCCGATCTCTCATGAAGCCAAGCAGGCTCCGTCTGTATGCTAATATAATACGATTCCGTTCGTCGGTTTGAGCTTCACCTATAGCGATCAGTCATGATTACAGAAAGTAAGAAAATTTGAATTATTAGGCCTGATAATATTTATCTAACGAACATGCAATGAATTGTTAGGAATTTCACCTTCTAGCACTTCAGGCATAATACATTGCAGTTAGATATCATGTTTTTACACAAGACTTAAACAGAATTTATTTTGAGTTTTCTTTTTTTCAGTACTACTATGAGGATATGATCGTAACATCTATTTTTTATCATAACTGTAAAAATAGAGTACCTAACAAAAATGCCCTATGAATATGAATAAAGGACGGGTATTGCATACATACACCTAATTACAAAGATCATCTATTTCTAAGGTCCGTCCCTTTGTCCTTAACCAATTGTATGAATGCGTTTAATTGAGGCATGACACTGTTACGAACAGCCTTTACTGATTATAAATGCTCATTTTATTATAGAGTAGGTAGTTACGTATCTGCCAGTAGGCTGATCTTGTCTGCTTAATATTCTACTTGAAGTAAGCTCAAAGTTTTTGTTTCTTTTAGTTTGTGCCTACTAACATAATTTGTATTCTGTGCTAGTAGTCTACAAAGATATCGTTGAGATTCGTAGGTACTACGTGTACTAACAACTTTTTATTTTGTTTTGGTATGATTCTAACGCTTAAGCTCGAGATAGCTACCGTATGTGCATGAATAGGGATAGAAGGAGAGAAAGATTAGTATGGGGAGGCAGGCAACCACGCTGATTTTTTTACAACTCACCTTTTTTCTTAATATGCATACATCACGTGCTGAACAGAGGTATTACGCCTATGTCATCACCATACATATTTATACAAAGATATATCTATAGAAGCTATGACACTAAGCTCTGCTTAGTTTGGGTCTAGATAGCGCTGTGTAGAATTTCCTACAGCATATTTTTTTTTGTTTATCACATTCCAAAAGCCACAGTCTCGTCTATCCGTCGGCAGGTGCTTCAATCATTTCAGATAGAAACAGTTTAATACGTTAACAGACATGCAGAAAAAAGAAAAAAAAGGAGTTAGCAATAACATGATATCTAGTATTAACTACTTAATTAATTGCATTACACGGAGCGCGATACGTACACTGCACTCCCTCGAGGGTACTAAAAACACCTGTGCGATTGTGTTTCAGTTGCATTTACTAACAGCCAATTAGTTTCAAGTGTTCTTGAAATTGTATACAGCTTATTATTACTGATACTCATACACCTGTTGTAGTTCAATGAGAGAACTTGGGGATGGGAAAACTACTACAATTTACGCTTTATTACGTAAGTTTATTACTTAGTAGATGGCAGATGGCGTGTGGTGTCACTTCATTCAATTTTAGTTTCATATTGTATACGGACTTCTGCAGCCCAATGTTCAATATGTACCTACATACCATTGAACTGAATGCTGTTCCCATCCCGTTAAAATGTCGACCTTTGTAAATATAAAAGTATAATTTCTTTGTATGTTTTCTAGAGATTAGCCAGTGAATGATATACCTGGTGTTGCAAAAGCTCATCTTTTAGTTCGTAGCTACGTAAACCTACGTGCAGAATATAAATATGGCACAAAGTATGTACACACGGCCAAGGAAACGAATAAAACACCTTTACATGTGAAGGTGTATGTAAAAGTGTATAGGTATTCATTCAATAAGGCATTTTTAAACGTAATCAAAGTATCTCATTCTTGTATTATCACCAAACGCGAAGAGAAGAATGCATTAACCCAGGTAACATGATTATGAGGGTATTTTACCACCTGAGTTTTTGTTCCAGATGTAGAATTTAAAGAAGCCTTACATTATTCAACATTATTTTCGCTAAGAACTTCCACTGTATAGCATAAGCTACTCTCAAAAGATATATTTCTCCTATAGAATCAATCTCAGAACAATATTTATACTATGTAGATACCTCTCTATCTTTCAAAATAACACTTACGTTATTAGAAAATAAATTGAAATTCCAACTTTATGATAGTACTAAAGCAGGATCGGTTATATTATCAAAAAAGAATGATATTACACTTTTATGATACTACTTACGATGAACATCACCTAAAAATAAATGATATTCTACTTTTTATGTAGGACTCATCAATTTGACTTCACCTTGCCTGATGGTAAGTTGGTTTCGGGAATTCACAATAGTGGTCCTGACGGCGGCGTCATGAGATGCTTTACAGATTGTACTTATAAGGAAACGCATGAGTTGGTACGGAAACAAGTATTCTGTTTCGCAGAAGTTAGGCTTTGGCTTCAGTACATTTGAAATAATTTGAACCACAATTATCTCATTGGTACCCTTGCACAACCTACACATTCTAATCTCAAGAACAATATGATACGTACAACGTCTATTCCATTTCAGGGATAAATAAATTATTTTTAGACCTTCATAACAAGAAAACATAACTTCTTCCTACACAAGACGCGGTCTGAGCCCGGTGTTAAGTCTTCAGACCCATACGTATGACGGTATGACGGCAACGAAATTACAGAGAAAATCCCTTTGCATTTCCTTTTTATTTCTACTACGAAGCGCGTGCGTTCAATTCAGCAAGAAAGGTCGTATCTTTTTGAATTAAGTAAAATAAACATACCTATTCTTTTTATAAAATGTAAGATATAGCTAACGAAACTCTTGACCTTACTCCTAATACAAACAATTTAGCTTAACGGGGATAACAGGATCACGACTAGGTACTCTTTGCGGCACGATAAGCAGCACAAGAGCGGGCGCGGCGCGATGAGCGAGAAAGACTCGCGGACATCGCTGGCCGTGTTCGAAGGCGGCTCGGGCGTCGGAGGGCGCAAACCGACCTCCGCCCCCCATGAGCGCGGGCCTGAGGGTGACGGGTGGAGCCGCTCGTCACCCTAGCAGAAGCAGGCCACGGCGGCGGCTCGCATCGTGGGACGATGCGCGCCCCCCATACCGGGGGCGAGTCGGGGATCGCGTGGTCCCCTCTCCCGAGGAGGGCCAGACCGAGAGGAATGGCCCTGGGTCAGCCGGGGTGCGAGGGATATGTCACGAGACAACCTCACCTTCGGCCTAGCACATCAACCCACAGACGGCGAGCGGTTTAGTCGGTACGAGTCCGACATAACCTCCCCCTTCGGGGGGGGGGGGGGGTATCCGTGGAGATTACCCGCACGTAAAAAAAAACTTGGTACTCTCTATAAGAAAATATAAATATTTCACAAAAGTGGCAAGGATTACACATTAATTACGTGATATCGATGTTTATTAAGGTACGGATTGGGTATGCACATCAATAACACCTAGGTATATTGTATCTCTCGCCGCCGCCTAGCTTAATCAGCCATTCAATTAACTGGCTGTTAACTAAACGGCGCCATTCAATTAGTTGCCTGAATGACGTTCAGCTCTTTCATGAAAACGGTTAGGCAAATCTCTTGGATCGATCAAACAGTTAGAGAAATGACTTCTTTATGCATGGTTATAAAAAAACAACCACCAAAATAATTGAACGGCTGATTAAGCTAATTAGCTGCGACATATCTATACTGTAAGGATCGCCATTATTTATTGGTTGTCTAATTTCTTCCTGACGCATCCACTTCTCACTACACAAACTAATTTAGCTAATGCTTACTTTGGGTCTAGAAAGGGCTGTTTACAAAGTCTTTGAACAGGGATTTCTGCTGGATTTGTTCACGAAAACCTTGGGCTATTAGAAAACATTGCACTATGAGACAGAATAGATAATAGTACTAGCGTAACTATGATTATATATTTAACTAATTAATTTTATCGCGATTTATTTAGTTGTTATTTCACAGAAAATGTTACTTTCATTTCAAACCTACCTACTAGCTTATCCGTTCCGGCTTCGCATGAAAATAGTGTTAGCGCAAATGCAAGCAATAAGCTATTAAAGTTTTATCGAAATTAGATCAACACTACAACAGCGTGTAAAATACTTACGAACAAATAAACATTGGTTTTTATATCATAAAGAACAAACAAATAAACACATAGACCACACACATTATGTTTACATTTGTACCATAGTTTTACAGTATTACATGAATGGACGTGAAGTTCATTTAATGGATTACACAGCCAAGGTAAAACTCTTGAGCCACTTGAAATGTCTAGTACTTGTCGAGCGTGGGATACAAGCTATTCGACACAAGTATCTCGAGTACTGACTATCACCTATAAGAGGCGGTTTATACAGAAAAGACGTGGCGGGGACATATGGCAGTGGCGGACAACTTAAGTAATACGATATAAACCTAATATAGTGTACAAAAAAAATTGAATGCCATTTTATTTCTTTTTTAAAATAAAGGAATGTTTTCTTTGAGCGAAATTTGCTATCTCCAGTATTTAGAGGACTTCGCTTCGAGGTAAGGTTAAAATCTTCCACCCTGTATATTGTGTTACTTAAATTTTCCGCCACCGCGATACGTCCTCTCCACATCTCTTCTGTATAAACCGCGCCTAAGATTGGTGCCACAAACACTTCAGGTGCAACCGTGTTGAGAGATTTGAAAACTTACTTTTCCTGGGGCGAAGTAGACTATAAGTATAGGTGGATAATTGTGACGCTTAATAATGTCGCAGTAACTTAAAGATTATAATTTTAAACCTATATTTATCTTTCAGACTTGGACCCTTACTAATAAAAATTACACAGGATATACACGGGTGTTTACTAATAACAAATTACACAAAGCTTTAGTGTATTACTACTCAGTCCGTAGGTAGAGTCAAGGTACAACAGACAATAGTCTTGACGTACCTAGTCAAGGTCTAATAAACAAAGTTGTCGAACAATATGCAAGTAAACTGGAAGATATAAAAATACATAAGTTAGATATTGCCTTGAACTTGATCTCCATCGGCCATCAAAATTTTTGTTGGATAAAATTATTTATAAAATCATTTGATTTTATAAATAGTTTTATCCAACACAAATTTAATAAAACTTGTCGTCTTACCAGTGAATTCCTTCAAAGTAATAGTACCTATGTAAATTTAATGTTAAATCGTTATTGTTTCTATTATATTCTGAACAATTTCTTCAATATTATTAGGTATCCCCTGGAATACCAAGCTTTAATTTTATAATCCTCTCAAAGATCCATCTCCTATAATCCCAGGGACTTGACACAAATATGTATAGTGTGTGTAACTATGTGAAAGGTATTTGGCGTAGATGTCGCGCCAGCCACTACGCAATGTTGACCTATCTAATCTAACTGTAGAAGTTAAACTACTACTGTGTTCCTCGTTGTACAGAATTTGGAGTAGCAACTCAAATAACTCTCAGAGTAATTATACTACGTATAAGATCTTACCAAGCAAATACTTGAAACTATTTTGGTGTTTGTGTTAAGTGCTTAATATGTATTGTAAACCAGCCCCGTGGATTCAAGAAATTAATTCAGCTAAGTCAAGTCAAAGTAAAAAAAAAAGACGACAATGCGAAAATTCCATAATTTTATTAAAAAAACAGATCGTAAGTGAATTCTGCGATTAATCAAATCCTTTCAATTCTTCACAATCATAATTGTCTTATCCTTCCCATTTATTTTTTTATTTAGAAGGTTTCATGTGCGGTATATTTCTTACCGGAATCTATTGTTATGGAATATATAAGGCATTTATATATTTTATAATAATAGATTCGAGTACCTCCGCCCTGCAGAATACCGCGGCCATAATAACCTTGAATTGTGTTCCCGGCGTTTAGTAGGGTAGCCATTACTCAATGGAGAGTTTTTGAGCTGTCAGTGGGAAGACCTGAGGCTCTTCCTGCTTTATCTTCTATAGTGATGGCACAGAATCTCTCTGTGTTTACAGGGTCGACTTCCTCTGGTGTTGCACACGTCCATAGGCCACGGTTGTGGGGTGTGTGCTTATCTGCCACCTCAGTGGTATACAAAATTAAAAGCTTTTCGTGTAGTTGATTGAATTTGTTGAAACTTCTTGATGGAACTTCATTTTACTGTCTTTATATATTAAAAACTCACTTTACAAGTTCCACACAATTATATTTAGTTTTCTCACTGTATAATATGTTTACCTGAAGATGAGTAATTCGAAACATGTCGTAATATTATAAATTAAATATTAGTATTATACAGTGCTTTTTAATTCAAATGAAATATTTTATTTTTAATTACGTCACTATACCAGTTTCGAAAGGAGGCTCGGGAGCGGGGATCCGATCCCGAGCCCGAGGATATTCGGGCCGAGAATTCCCGGCTCCACCAGGACATGGTGGCCGAGTGGGAGCGACGACTTGAGCAACCACGCGCAGGGCACGCCGTTATTGCGGCGGTAAGACCCATCATGGGGGAGTGGTTAGAGAGGCCACACGGTAGCCTCTCATACCGTTAAACGCAGATCATCATCGGACACGGTAGCTTCGGGCGGTATCTGCATCTGATGGGCATAGAGCCAACGCCCGAGTGCCAACACTGCGACGCGAGCGTGGACTCGGGGCTGCACACGCTCACCGAGTGTCCGGCGTTGGAGACGCCGAGGCGGGAGCTTGTGCCGGCCCTGGGACTGAGAGTGCTCACGCTCTCCACCCTGCTCGCGGCGATGGTCCACTGCTAGGATGCGCGGGCGGCCAGCGCCTCTTTCTGCGAGCAGGTCATGCTCTTGAAGGAGACAGCAGAGCGGGCGCGGCGCGATGAGCAAGACAGACTCGCAGGCGGCTTGGGTGTCGGAGGGCGCAGATTGACGACCCACAGACGGCGTGTAGCTTAGTCGGTTCGAATCCGACATAACCTCCCTCTCCGGCTCCGGAGGGGTCCGTGGGAATTTCCCGCACGAAAAAAAAAACTATATGAAAATCATGGTTAGATTCTCAAGCATTATAAGCATAACAACAGTTATTAGATACATCGTTCTTAGGCCCATATTCTAGAATATCACTCAGCTGAAACGCGATTTATCTAAGGAAAAATTGTATAGACAATCTGCTAGACAACCTGTCAAATTGTCAATGTGTATACAATCTTTTTCCACGTAAATCTAGGTTTTACTGAGTGGCATTCTAGAATACGGGCCAGGTGGGTACCCGACAAAATTCTTCACAACTCTAGTTAGTCGTCAAAGTGAGCATGACCCTGGGCTGTACTGGGCTGGGTATCAACATTAACAGTGAGTAAATCTTGCATTTTCGGTTCACCGACGACTCCACGCGTTGGTCTCAGTGTACACTTGGTGTAAAACCAAGATCATGTTCAACAAACATGTTGCACCGAGATCGCCATCAAAAGGGTGACACTAGAAATTGTTCTAAAATATGCCTACCTACCTGGGCCAAGCTACCCAGCTCAGTTAAACCAACTTACAGAACTACCTTACAAAGAAATAGCCAGAAGGATCCAACTAGGTTGGGCAGTATTTGGCAAACTATGTCGAATCTGCAGAATAAGGAAGCTGAAGTGGCAGTTACCTGGCCACTAATCTTGAAAGACCGATCACCGTTGGAGCAAACGAGTCCTAGAGTGGAGACCGCGAGAAGGTAAAACGCCCCCTAGGCAGGTGGGCCTTTGGCCTGAAAAAGTTGGCTGAGGATCGGCAGAAATGGCGCACATTGGGAGAGGCCATTATTCAGCAGTGGAGTGCAATAGCCTAATTGATTGATTGAGATAAAGTGGATCGAAATAAAAATCTATGTTTAACGAAAAATAATAGATCGACTATTCTTGTGAAATAACTGCAGATTTTTGGAAGTTGTGAAAGATAGCTGTGCATCTTAGGTACCTAAAATAATTAAAAAAAAAAAATTGTTGTGTTCCTGGTAGGGCCTATTTTGCTCTTGTGTTCATGAGCAGGTCTACCCTCTCGTGTCGGCGATTAAATACACAACGACGATGTCCAACTCACAACTTAATGATTTATCCGTTTTGTAAATAAATTTTGTTTTATCTAAGAACCTAGAATGTGAGGAGCATATTCAAGAATTCGCTTAAGTAAAATGAGTTGCTTTATATGGTTATGTTTATCAATCAATTAGTAAATAAATAAATAATAAATAAATATTCCACAACATTTCACACAACGCTATCTAGATCCATGGTAAGCATAGCTTAACTAGCTTGTGTTATGGAATCTAGAATGCGGATAAACATACTTAGATACATTTTTTTTTTATAAATACATACATATTATACATAGAAACACCCAGACCAATGCAAATATACATATTCATGCATACAAATATTTGCACTGAGCGGGAATCGAACCCGCGCCACCTGCACAGCAGCCGCTTTCACTACCGCCACGCCACGGAGTGTTTGTTAAATACAACGTATCATATATTTTGTCTTAGTTTTTGCCTATACTTTGAGTAATTTGGTGCTTGTTATTAGCCCAGGGCCCCCTAAACTTACGGTCGGGCCCTGTATATGTTGCGACAACTAGCTTAATCAGCCGTTCAATTAACTGCATTTGACTGTCTGAATTAAGAAAACTTAACATAATAGGAACCTAATTACTAAAACCCCACTAAAGAATTTCATGCCATAGATTTAACTGAGTGATATATTGTGAAATGTTTCCCAGGGACCTAAGAAAATTATGGTAAACTGTAAAGGTTTGTGTGAACATTTAGCTTCGTCATATTTAGTTTTACATTACCACTAGAGATAAAGATGATACAGAAGACGCCCAAAGGATGACTATGAATTGATTTCCTTCAAATGAAACGAAAAGTCGGAGGCATTGGAAATATGCTCCTTTTTAGAACTCTGTTAAAAAGTAAACATTTTTTTTTTACAAAAATGCCCCTTTGAATTTGAAACAAGGCATGTTTTGATTTGACGTTCGCATGATAGTATTCAAAATTGTTGAATTTATTAGCTATTGTGTGCGGTTATCGGAACACTTGTACTTAATAGACTTTTTTACATTTTATGGAGCTAGAGCAAAGTTAGAGAGAACTAAAGAAAGCTAAAAAAGAAGAAAATTAAATAGGTATTACATTTTTAATAGAATATGAAATTTTATTGCACGATTGGATAGATAATCTACAATATAATAGACCTTATCCAAACCGGGAACAACTAAGCAGGTTGTTCACTTTTAATAAGAACACACAAATTATTAACTTAACTTAGTTATGTTACTTTGAATTTGAAACTTCTCACACCTTAAATAATGGTGGTATTTATTTTTACTTTATGCTTTCTTTTCTTTTTTAAAAAGAATATTATAGTAACCGAAATTAACGAAATTACTGAAATTCCCTCTAACCCCTCCAACTAAGCTAAATTGCTAGGAGTGGGTTCACGTCGGTAGTGTAATGGCCAGGATTCGAACCCGGGACCTCTCGATCACCGGTTTGTCGGCAAATTTTCTAGAACACCGTAGTTCCGTTTTAAATCATAATTCATTCTTTGAAAATAACTATCGTATTTGGAAGTCTAAGTTAAGTTCCCCAGAAAATAGGTGAAAATTGTTCTTCAAAAGTTGAAAATATTTCAGTTCTATCATCTGCCCACGCTTTAAAACTTTAAAGCAATTTTATTTAGGACAATTTTATCTTCAAAATTCTTAAAGATTATTGTACTTATTGTTCTTTAATCTATGTAAACAAATCATATACTATTTATTGAGTGCTTCTCAGAAGACAGGTTTGATGAAGCTACCGAAATCCGATTATTAGACGCTATTAGTCAGATATCAATAACTGTTCAGGCTATCAGAAACGTCAGTGGAATTAACCTAATTACAACTTTGCCTGACAAGAGCTCATCTATGTTCACAAGTAGGTAATAAACCTATTTTCATTATACCTTCTTTTAGTCCATTATGGTCAGAATGAATTAATTTATGAAATAATTTTCCAATTAAGATATTTCGGAATGGATTTTTTTTATATGGTTTGATTTGATAGATAACCTAATTCCCACGCTCACGTACTCTTGTAGGTAGGTAGGGCATAGCGAATGCCAAGCAATTGGAGTTCATATACATACTTTGTACATTCCAGTCGGAGACAAAAATAAAATAATACCAGCCACATTACCACTGCTTCAACTCCTATATTCTGAGTCTCATGTAAAGTTAAATTGTCTTATCTAAGTTAGTCAGAAGTTAATTAAATACGTCGATTAACCACTTTACTCAGCAAAGCGGGTGACAAGAGAGTTAAAATAAGCTTGTACTTGGATGTCACCTTAGAAATATATAAAACTTAATAACAAAAAAAATTATAAAATCAAAATCGGACAACTCTGTGAAACTTATGCGTGGTCATACATAAAAATAATACCTTTCGTAGACTTAATGCATACGCGTCGACTTGAGAACAGTCCTCCTTGTTTTGTTTTTCCGTCGGTTGAAAATAACATTGAGTTTAAAAGTTGTTGTTGTTTTATTGATAAAACCTACGGATAAAACGAATGCAGATGTAATGAGCTAGATCTACCTTTCTTATGTGAAATAATAGATTGCTAGATACTAAACAGTTCCTGTGTGAAATATGAAACTAGGTAGCTGCAATACAGTTCTACATCGCTCAATCCTATATAATCTAAAACTCTTATTATATAGATACGTAGCTACACAAGAGTAACGCAAGATCCTAAGCACGTAGATTCAGGTAGATCATTGTTCGTTTTCGTGCTGGAATTGTCTGGAATTTCACATTCAGTAAACATACTGTACAGGAAATAGACTAACAACTCAAGAAATCGGTCAATCGGTCAAGAAATCGGTTTCTACTGGTCACGGAGGGGAAACACGAGTGGAGTTGTCGATATGTGCTGGTATTTCATGAAGTGTAAGACAAGACAGTCACTAGGTACTTCTGATAGAGGACTCGGACCTTCCAGGCCCAGTAATGCTGCCAACAACGAAATCCAACGAAGCTAAAAAAGTGGTATACGATTACATGTGGCGGTCATCGTGTAACTTTGTCAAGTGCTTTAACAAAAAATTAAAAAGTAAATTAAATTGTCTTGGAACCCGCATCGAAGGTAATTTGAAGTAAATTAGAGGAGTCGAATAACCCTATAATTACCTTCACAATTGTTTAACAAACGGGTGACAAAAGAGCTAATAGGCTTCTATTGCACTTAAGAAGAATAAGAACATAACAATCCCCTTATCACGAATCTTATACAAAAGGTATCTTTCGATGCGTAGTTATAATAAGTAATCAATAATAATAATTCGATACTAAATTAAAGGTAGGTACTTAACTCTTCATCATCCTAAGAACTTGCCTTTAACTTTGCTCCGAATGGTAGGAATAGATCATATTTAAAAAAAATAATAATTAATTCATGAAAATTAAGTGCTTTTCAAGATAAACGGCGGATCCATTAGGTAAAGGGCTATCATGGGGTCATTCACAGCTGTTGGCCGCCCCTGAGATTCTCTCTGGTTAAACCTCAAACATCTACATTCCTCACCTAAATAAACCTTGTACTTATCGCCTAATCTTGATGTTCTCTTAAATATGAATTATTGTATGAACTTGTTATTTGTCGTCAGCACGTATCGTAATCGTACTGCATTTGGTCTCTACTTTCCTAATTAATGTATACTGTACATACACACCTAAGAACATACTTTAGCCCAAGACCGTGTTTTACGTATAAATCACAATTTCATTGCCATACAGTACAATATTCTGCTAAAGCTACTTATGAAAAGCACCAATAAGTGAGAAGATTGTTTACCATTCGCGAAATCGTGCAACAACAATATTTCCAATTACTGCAACTCGATGATAAAGATAAATCGATTTTAAAAATAAATAAACCAGAGACACCTATACCCTAATAATGGATCTGAACTTTCTTCTTCTGAGAGAAGCTCGATAATAATAAAAATCTTCACGCATAACTCCGAACTAGGTACGTGTAGTTAATGAGAAATTGAGTGATGACTACAATAAATAAGTATGACGCTTGTGCATATTCTAAATAAGGATTTTAATAACAGGAATGTAGTAGTAAGTAATTACCACACTTCTGAAAAATCTTTCACGTTTCATTGGTTTGTGCGTAAGGCAAGCCCTATGTGCCTACACTACACGCACCTACTGTAAAAATAGCTCTAGCTATTCCTGTTCTAAAGATATAAAACTGTGATAGACTAGTGAATATAATAGGCATGTTTTGTAAAAAGTTATACCTGTAAACTTTAAATACAGTGCTCCAAAAGGGAAACAGAAAAGTATTTTCAGTTTCCCAAATTAAGTTGTGAACCAAGAAAGAAAATAGAAAATAAATAATTGCCTTATTTTAAAGATATGAAAGTGAAAATTAGATTATTGTAAGTGTGGCGAGAAAAAACGCCTTGATAAATCTTTTTTCGCACCACAGGAGACATTTTTAATTAAAATTCTGGTCCCGCGTAGCGCTGTACTGAATGGTTCCATTTTTAAATTAATTTCTTTCACCATCTTATCGTGGCTAAGGCACCCGTTTTGTACGTTAATTGAATGAGCTCTTTTCTAAATAAACTGTATATTTTACGTAATTATCGCTTTCGGTCACCTTACAAATGGAGTATGACATCTTAATTAATAGGTTTTTCTTAGTTAATTTAATACAAACCAATTAATATAATACTAATGCTCACTGAATCCAAGAACATTATTCATTGGTGACAAAAGAAACACGGAAGGGTATCTATTCATCGAGTGTAACGTTATTTCATAACGCACAAACTTTTATCTCACACGTTATCTATCATAATAATGTTGAAACAGAAAACAGATGCAGCAGCAGTCATAAATTATTTAAGCTCCGACAATGAGTGCATCAGTGTAACACGAAACAAGCCGAAGTACAACTTACAGCTTAATTTAAATCAATATATTATTTAAATGCTACTTGAGTCTGTTTTACACTTCTGAAAGTCCTTTACATTATGTAACTTGTACATCTGTCGAGAGCTTTGCTTAAGTCAGCGATGCGAAAATGTTATAAGAAGATATTCTTCGTTATTTGAATATTTAGGGCACGTCATAAGTCCAATGATGGAGACGTCTGACACCCTAATACTTTAATGGAATTTAAACGAACGCCGCCGGTTCGTTCCGAGAACATGGACAACTGTTCAAATTAGTGTAGATGCTGAAGACGCTATACTGATACATATTATTTTCGTTTAATTAGCTCTCTTGGGGTCTGTAATTATATTCCTTGCGGCTCGTGGCTAAGTATCTAGGAACCGAGTGGGTTAGCTTAGCACATTGCTAAATTAAACGGGATTCTTGAAACGGAAACGCCTCGTAGCCGAAGTTAAGTCGTCTATGCCGACTGCCATACGAACATCTGCGAAGTTTCGGGTAGGCAGTCGGAGCCTAAAATCACCAGTGTTTTATGGAAGTCATTGTGGCAGTAGTTTCATGAAAATCGAAGTTCGGCTGAAGCCTACCCTAACTGAGTGGGGAAACGGCTCGGAAATTGATTCTGCTTTATAGGCAAATATGCTATCTATTGGAATTGCTCACTATGGCAAATTATGTACTTAATCATTTTTCTAATTCGAGTTTCGCCAGATTTTGAATCTAGTTGCCTTTTGGCATATATATATTAGCGATGCTATTACTATGAACAAAGCGATGGAAGTCATCAATCATCGTCAAAGATCCTTTGATCGCCCACCACAACCCACATCGTCTAGTCCTCTATTGTAAAGAGCTTATCTATTCAAATTGTACCGGACCGTTCTAAAATTTCGGGACATAACAAGGAGCTTTTGCTTGATAAACATATTTAATTTCATAATTAGGCGCAATCAAGGGTACCCTGCTTGCTTTAACTTCTATATTTCTTGCTTGCTAAAGTTTCTTTGATATCTGGACACTAAGTTATATGACACGTTGTTCCAGAATCTGAGATTTGGCTTGCATTTTGGAACCATATCTCCGCTAACTCTTTTTGAGTTGACTTATACGGCTTTTTTGCCCACTCAACCTAAAGAAGAAATCCTACATCAGGCCCTCTTCTAGCAAGTGTACCGTCTTGCAGGTAGTATTGGCTTGGTGGGGCCTGTAACCTAGCTAACAACTAGTACCAATATTATCAATAGTACCAATTATAATATTGCATATAGCTAGGCTTATTATTGTATATAGTTATTCTGTTCGGACATTAGGTATCTATAGCTCTTTTAATATCTAAAATTTTCTATGGATTTAGAGTCATCTTGCATAATTGTAAATCCAAAGCCCTTCATAAGGCTCTAAAAGTGTGAAAATTAGTAATATCAACAGTCAATTTATCATCCTACTCATTACTTATTGACACTTATGAAACACAACGTTACGTTACTAGTGGTATTTTTAGAAAATACGTACTTAAGACGTTTTGTGAGATTAGTTTGTTCATAAGCCTAAATTGGTAGGTTGGTAGGTACCAGTGTTCTCTCTACTAAGCTTATTTATTTTATTGATATTAAATAAATAAGCTTAGTAGCATAATCATTAGAACAAATAAAAAATTAGACGTTTACTGGTTAGAAATTCTTGCTTGAAACTTCTTGAAATATCCCAATATTTTTTTGTAACAATGCAAAATCCACAATCACTTCAATATTGAAATACGGTATTATAATAATAATATTATTATATTGTTTAGTGTTTTTGTTTTGTATAATATATATTTTTGTTAATTAAAATTCCCATGAATTCGAAGACCTACTTAGGTAGCCGGATTTACACTTTCGAATGTGGTTGATATTCAAAAATGACCTAAAAATATTATTGTTAATACCTATATTATCAATTATAATAATAGTTACAATGATACTCACAGAAATTGATGAATCTACGTGTCTGAAGCACTTGCCTCGAATCGCACTTCAAAACACCTTCAGTTTTTCTTACATTTAATTTCGCTAATAGTCTTTATACTTAAATAATTTCACATAGGATAATATTTCCTGCTGATTCAGTTTATAAAGTGTCAATTACAGTTTAGACCACCTGTTCAGTTACTTGAACTTTCCGATCATGTTTCAGGAGGACCGGACACACACGGACTCGACCAGCCGGCGTTTTTCAAATGCCGCTTCAAACAATCCCGCCGATCCGACGTAGCCCTTTTCCCGCCAAAGTATGGTGGTATAATACGTTCAAATTAGAAAGTGCTTAGATTCCAGTTCTCCCTCTAGTGTGTATGTATGTGATTTTATTTAACCGTATTGCTTTCATTTCATTCAAGCATTCATATAATACTAAGAATTTCAGAAGTAGGTTTCCAAAGAGCATATTGTTGAGATAGCATAACTATGTTTTTTTACCACTTAATATACCATTACTAGCGACATCTAGTACTTCGTACAATAATTAAATCTTAATCCATTGTAAAGTATCAAAATTCATGATTAACTCAAGTTATATTGTTTAGTATAATGCAGTTCAATTACGTTTATTGTTACGTATCGTTATTATTATCTATTTTATTATTTCATTAAACTTTTGTAAATTGTTCCATTAATTGAGGGAATTGAAACTTTTTTGTCCAATAGCAACATTATGTTACTTCAAAATTCAAATACTGATCTATCATTGGTCGAAAAATTATAAAACTACTATTTTGGATTTGACATTTCATTACTTTATCTTTTCCATGAAATAAAAAATGATAGCTAGAAAGTCGTGGCTATATTGTGCAATTTGGTAATTTTATCCTGAATAAATATTTTATATCTGTACTAGACTTCGTAATGCTTCGACCGGTTAGCACAATCGGTCAAAGGATTTCATTTGAAAGAAAGACGAAAGAATTTATCAGGAATAAAGTGGTGCGACCCAATTCTCTTCTGAAGCCGGCAGAAAAGTTGAAATTATACAACAAGGAAAATAAAGATTTATTTGGCCCATTGCTAGAAACTAATAAGCAGAAGAAACTACGTTTGCAGAAGGAAGGTAAGTGAGTTATTTTGTTAGTAAGGTTTCCGTAACCTTGCCAGTGAGTGGATTAACTACTTTCTATCTGTCCTCAGAACAGTCGTGCTATGTACAGACGTTGAGTTTGTCGGCAATGTGATCTTGTGCCGATAATAATAGATTTGTTTACATGTATTATGTTGACTTTCGCTCTCAGTCCACGCGCACTTGTCTACTACGTATCATAATTGGGTCTGTATACATGCGTAGCATATCTTGCCAATTAACATCATATGACATTACAGTTTTAGCGCCGTAGGAAACAGACGCGCCCGTCTAAAAGAGTTGTATCTGTGTTCCAGCTAAAAATAGTACATCACATCAAAACAACGGCGCCAATTCACACGCGAATAAGTTAAAGTGCTCAGAAAATACCAAGAGAACTGTCAAACAGTGTGATCATCTGATTGGATACCCAAAGTATAATCCGGTTTTAGCTGTAGAAATATTGAAAAACAGAATGTGGCAGAATACAAGACAGTGTGTGAATTTTGTTGGGGTTTTAATGAACAATGTAGCTGTTAGGAACTTATCAATTTCTGCTACCTGTAGTGCAGCAAGAAGCATACCAGCAGAGCCTGGATATGCAAGTGAAGATAAAATTCTTCAAATAAAACACCACAAGAATGATTATACACAGCAGTATCCCTCTGTGACACTGATATTAAACAAAACAATGACTGATGAATCCAGAACTGCTTTAGAGAAATGGAAACAGGAAAGAATTGCAGAAATGGGGTTAGACGAGTTCAATAAATTCTATGAAGGTATGTTTCAATTTCTGGTATTTATTATTTTTGATAAAAATTAATATAGGTTATAAGTAATCAGTTAAAATCTGTTAGAAGATCTAAAATTTATGTTAAAACATTTTAGTTCTCTATTTGAAACCTATAGTAATTTCTGTCATATTTTTTTGTGAATTTCTTAATACAATAATGAATATCAGCAGCCAGTCAAAGACTCAGATAACTCATCTTAGGGGTTCCAATAAAGGCCTTGTCCCAAACCAGTCTTGTGCCCAGCCCCTCGATACAAGTGGTAATTCGCTTACCGGCATTTGATGGAATATAATGACGAATGTTTGGGATTTGATGTATTTGACATGTGTTAACGACTGTCATATACGTCAAATCCCATATTTTCATCATTCTATTCCACCAAACGCAAATTGCCACTTGTCTAGAGGGGCAGGGCACATTAAGATTTCATTGCCAAACAACCCAGACAACATAACATACAAACAGATTACCTTTCAATAATGTTCAGAATATGCATGTACTTCTTCATGATACTACTAAAAAGATGTGTGTGTGTGTGAGAGAGAGAGAGAGAGAAAGAATTGAGATGTCAAAATAGCAAAATAATATGTATTATCCTTAAAAAGAATATTCACTCCACATGAAATGGTTTGTGCTCAGATGAATTATTTGACATCATGCCCACAACTACTCAACAACAAAACTTCAATAATGAATATTGAATTGTGTGCTTCAATATGTGTTATACAAAGTAGTTGACACATTGGAAGACAACACTTGGTGATGCAGAGTATAAATAACAACATACCTTGGACTTGAAATGTGTGATATGTATTATGACTGTATAATATCAAACTAATGTACATATAGTATTGAGATTATTTTGATAGCTTATTTAACAAACTAAAATAGTCTCTGTAACTGAAAAGTTCAACCCTTTTTCGTATCAAGTGTTTTAATAAACATCTATGATAGTAACTTAATCAAGTCAGTAAACTTTAGTAATGCATATTACTTAGTGAAAGGTCAATTCACCAATATTTAAATACCAACACTTTCATTTGAGATTTTGACAATGCAGCCTAGCGTCCACTTGCTCCTCTCCTTTTGGTTTGATTTTATAGCTTATAAGGAAGACTGCTATCCAAGGTCCCAACATCCAACAGAAAGCCTTACTGAATTCACTGGCTTGGCCATGCAGGTCTAAAGTAAGTCCCCATAAACCTACTGTATAATGCTATACATACTTACTAATAATTCAATGTCTTATGATCTTCAGCTCAGATGGCCGTCGGTACTAAGTTTCACAGCACTTTGAAGAACTACTTCACTCAACCAAAATCACAACTTCGTATTGAGAAAGAAGTTGAAGGTGTTTGGTCTTCTGTGGCTGATGTCCTCAACAGTATATCAACACCTAAAGCCATAGAATCTAATGTTGTACACCCTGTACTGAAATACAGAGGGATATTTGATGCTATTGCTGAATATGAGTGAGTATTAGACATAATTATACTGTTGTTTTGACTGAATCAAATAGGGAAGCTTTTTGCGACCTTCAATCACTGCAGTAACCACTTTAGCTTTTCATTTGATCATTTTCAGATGAGCCTGATTTTTTCCAGCAATCTTATCATATTAGATAGGTACCCTTTTTTTCTTTTGTTTTTTAAAATGGTTTTTGATATCATGATTAGGGTCTTTAGCCTTGCAGCATAGCCATTTCGTGTTCTCCCATCAAAGACGCGTCAAATAATACTCATTATCATCTGGTAATCTGATTAGACTAGATATAGTGCTGATTGCCATCTCTTCCCATACTATAATGTTTTTCCCAAAATAGATACAAATCTAATATTATAGTTGTTATAAACCTGTCAACATCCTTCATAAAATATGTTCTGTGACTTGTTTGTATGTAGCTAATCCATCCTGATGAGGCTGGTTGTAAGTGATTGGTTTGTTTTTCTACATCAAATCCGTGTTTTTTGAATGTTGGTCGACAAACAAGTCGATATCAAAATTGAGGGATACCTTAGCACGTTTTTACGGACTACATTCAAAACGAAAGCAAGCTCTCGCGCATGGTGTTACAACTTATAATTGATTGCAGTTTAAGGGATCACTTCACTATCACTGCATTGAGCCTCATGGGTTGTAAATTACATTTAATATTACCACCTTTTTGAATTCGGAATACTGAAATTCGTTAGCACAGATATATAGACACGTTTACAATATACCATACTATATACCATGCTAGGTACCTACCTGTCTAGCACTAAGTGGAGTATTGAATGAAGTACCTAGGTACAGTCAGCATCATTAAAATGTCACTAACAAAAGTACTCAAAATAATCCAAATACCAAAATTCCAATTTTATATTGGTCATTTGAGTACTCAAATAGTTGTAAGTATCCAGAGTGGTCTAACTATCTTAACAATCGGTCTTCCAGTATTATGGCAGTTAGTAGTGTGTTCATATTCATATACACAATCACGCCGCCGGTCGATGGTATCCAGTCAAGCAGTTTCGTGCGAGCGCGCATCCGAGTACGACGCGTAATGTGTGTGTCACTAGTACATAACCTTACGATACGTTTGGAAAAATGTCGGTTGTTTTAAAGTGTAATAAATGTAACATTGTCATAGATGAATTGCTGGCTTATGTCCAGAACAAAATATCGATTTGTGATGAAGAAAGTTTGATCAGACTTTGTGTGGCGTCGTTTAATGGCGATGAGATTGAAAAATCTAAATCGCTATTATTTGAAGCGTTACCTGCTGATAAGCGAAAACCAATTCGTAAAGGACAAGGTAAAGAAAACCGTGCACTCAGTGACATTATAAGTGCATTTAAATCCCTACCGGATCTGATGCCGGTGTTCGTGGCTCGAAATTTAGAAAAGCTCCCGCCAATTACATTCGACCATGTGGATGTGTCCGACATACTCAAAAAACTGGTGATTGTGCAAGAGGAAGTAAAATGTATCAAGTCCTCATACGCTACGATCGAACTCCTTGAGAAGTTACGGAAGGAGTTCCAAAATACTGTAAATACAGTATCCAAACCGGAGGACGTTAATCCCTGGGTCAATAAGAATAGAGGTACATATAAACGGGGTAAAATCGTAAATGAAATTGTGGATGTGTCGCTTGTTCAGATGTGTAACCAGCCTAATTCATCTAATATAAGTGGATCATCTTCAACAAAGTGTATAATATCAAAAAAGCAGAGTTGTGTTCACAATATGAATTTTGAGGGTACACCAAAACCGCCTTAGTCTATATCAACGGTCGCAGCGCCAGATGTGGCGCGTTCATCGCAAGCGAGTGAGAGCGAGATAGCGACACCGGTCGCGACGGCAGCGTCAAGTGCCCCCGAGCGAGATGCGACTGTACCGGCAACAGATCAGCTGTGTGACGTGCCTCAAGAATGTAAACAAACTGATAAGTCAGATGGTTCAGTTTTACGTAAGCCCTACGAAGAAGGATGGACTAAGGTTACCTATCGGAAGTTAAGTAACAAGAAACGTATTAGAGGTAAATTTGGTATAGCAAATGATTCTAGCGGTAATTTTAAGGCGGCGGAAAGAAAAGTACCTATTTTTATTTCCAATATAAACGTAAATACGAGCGAGAAAGACATAACTGATTATATCTTAGAAAAAACAAAGATATCTGTAAAGCTGGAAAGAATAAACTCAATAAAGCAGAAGTTGGACCATATATCTTTTAAGTTCTTTGTGCAAGAGTCTAAGGAAGATATATTCTTAGATAGTAACTTATGGCCTAAATCTATAATCTTTAGGCGCTTCGTGCATTACAAGAATCATTATACGGCCGGGAATGCACCGACCGGCGGCGGCCTTATACCTATTATTAATGGATAAACAGTTATTTAGGTTGGTAAGCTTTAATTGTAAAGGCATAAAAAGATCCATTGACGGTATAAGGGGACTATGTCGTAACTATGATATAATAGCACTACAAGAAACATGGCTATTACCAGAGGATCTAGCATATCTATACCATATCTCGGATGACTTTGGCTGTACGGGCACTTCGTCGGTGGACACATCAGCGGGGATCTTACGAGGCCGACCTTTCGGAGGTGTGGCCATACTCTGGAGGAAGAGTGCGTTTAGCAATGTAACGGTGGTGCAGTGTAACAACTCGCGAGTGTGCGGTATCGAAATAGTTTTTAACGAGAAATCAGTGTTAGTGTTTAGCATATACATGCCCACGGACGATCCACATAACCTAGTGGAATTCACGGATTGCTTGGGTGCGGTGAGTGCTATAATAGATAACTCTAATATTGAAAACTGTTATATATTAGGTGACTTTAATGCTCACCCAACAAGACCTTTCTATGACGAATTAATAGACTTTTGTAGTGAATTTGAATGGAATTGTGTTGATACAGAGCTATTGGGTACTGATTCGAACACATTTACCTTTGTGAGTGACGCGCACGGTTCACGCAGATGGTTGGATCATTGTGTCGTTACTAAGGCGGCTCGAAACTCTGTAGTAGCAGCGCGGGTTGTATATGACGTAATGTGGTCGGATCATTACCCACTTGAAATCAATTGTTTATTTGATAAGATTTGTCCTAAGCAGCTTAATTATAACAATTATTTAGAAAATAATGTTGTATGGAGGGAGAGAAATCCTGAGCAAATACAGTCTTACACGATGTCATGCCATGACAAACTTCGGCTTATAGACTTCCCTGAAAATTTCGGAAACTGTAGCGACAAAGCATGTCGGCAATATTGTCATCATATCATTATAGACGATATGTATGATAGTATTGTGCGAGCTTTACGGGAATCAGCATTGGTTGGTCGGGAGAGCGGCAGACGTAGGAAAAAAAAGGTCGTTACAGGGTGGAACAGGCATGTTAGTGACGTTTACGGGGAGGCCAGACTGAGGTTTCGTGTTTGGCTAGACTGTGATAAACCATCTTCAGGTCCTGTGTTTGATGAAATGACTGAGGCTAGGAGGATATTTAAATCTCGATTAAAATGGTGTCAAACGCACCAAGAGCAGATTAGAATGGATGTCTTGGCTTCATATCACTCAGAAAACAATTTTCGTTCATTTTGGAAGCACACAGATAAGTTGAGTAGTAAGCCTGGCCTCCCTGTATCGGTTAATGGCGTGAGCGATCCTGTGGACATTGCTAACCTCTTTATGGAACAATTTAACGTAAAATCATCATCGAACATCGACTTTTGTTTGCAAGATGTTGCCAGCTGTCATGATCTTGAGACTAGATTTACAGCCAAGGATGTAAAAGGTGTCATCAACGCCATGGTAAGGGGAAAGTCTCCGGGTCATGATAGTCTGAGTATCGAGCATCTCAAGTTTGCAGGTCCACATCTGCCTAGAGTGTTGGCAATGTTCTTTAACTTCTGTGTGAGTCATGCGTATTTACCTAGTCAGATGACTAAAACTATTGTAGTGCCTATTGTTAAAAATAAAACAGGCGATATCGCAGATAGTAATAACTATAGGCCTATTTCCCTGGCGACAGTAATCGCGAAGGTGCTTGACAGCCTGCTTAATAGACAGCTTAACAACTACATTCGATTGCACGACAATCAGTTCGGATTTCGGGCCGGGTTGTCCACTGAGAGTGCTATTCTGTCTCTTAAGTGGGCTGTTAGGTACTACACAGACCGGAAAACTCCTGTGTATGCTGGCTTTTTAGATCTTTCTAAAGCTTTTGATCGGGTTTCTTATGGTATTTTATGGAGTAAGCTTGAGAAAGCAGGAGTTCCAGCGGAACTGATAAGCACTCTGAAATGCTGGTACGGAGGTCAGATCAACCAAGTACGATGGGCGGGGGCCTTGTCTGAGCAGTATGGATTGGAATGCGGGGTGAGGCAGGGGGGGTTAACCTCACCTACAGGGAGCAGGGAGCGGGCGGGTTGTTATGTTGACGGGGTATGTGTTAACAACATTAACTACGCCGACGATATGGCATTAATGAGCGCCTCAGTCTGTGGTCTTAGAAAGCTAGTGGCTATCTGTGAAGACTATGCCAGGCTTCATGGTTTGGTCTATAACGTGGCTAAGAGTAATGTCATGGTCTTTGGTGGCGGCGGTACGAGATGTCCAGGAACCATACCTCCGGTGAGGTTAAATGGAACACTGCTAACTAGAGTTTATAAATTTAAGTACCTTGGACATCTCTTGGCCGCTGACATGAAGGACAATGAAGATATTGAAAGGGAGCGGAGGGTGCTGTCGATTAGGGCGAATATGATAGCTCGTAGATTTGCACGTTGCTCAGAAGGTGTCAAAAAAACCTTATTTCGTGCATATTGCACTTCTTTTTACACGTGCAGTCTGTGGGCAGATTATTCGCAGAAATCGTACAGTGTCCTTCGTATTCAATATAATAACGCGTTCAGAGTGCTGATGGGGCTGTCCCGTTACTGTAGCGCGTCAGGGATGTTTGCCGAGGCTCGTGTAGATTGCTTTTACGCTACTATGAGAAAGCGATGTGCGTCTCTGGTGCGTCGGGTGCGGGCCAGCTCCAACAGTATTCTGAGCTGTATAGCGAGCAGACTTGACTGTTTGTATGTGGGTCGCTGCTGCAAGCTTTCCACCTAGGTGGTGGGCTAGTGGTGGTGATTCGCATGCAGACTGTCAATTTGTTATTAGGATAAGATATTAGAATATTAAAACTAACATAGGAGTAAGAAAAATTGTTACTAACACACTGAGTCCTGGTCACTTGAAATAAATGAATATTATTATTATTATATTATTATAATTTCAAAAAATCTAGACATTTTCATTTAATCACATTTTGTATCCCTTTCTTACTTGTAAAGCCATTCCTTTCACACAATGGCGAGTAAGAAAAAGATACAAAACTTGTTAATTGACAATGTCTTTTGTATTTTTTTTATAGTTGACAGTTGCATAAGCCATGAACTATCAACTTCCATTAGTGAGAAAAGTATGAATGTCTAGATTTTTTGAAATTATGTTATGTTATGTTGAGTACTTTTGTTAGCAACATTTTAAAGTCTAAGATCCCAAGCGGTGCGATCGCACCGCGAGTCTATTGTTTACCTATTGTGTCTATTATTTACTCACTTGACAGGTTAATGATGCTGACTGTACCTATGTCGTATTATATAACAGTTTAAAATGAGAACGGTAAGTCATTAGGTATAGGTATAGTAAGCTAAGCAAACAGTTTAATGACCTACTCTATCTCTATTTGTGATAACTATCAAATAGTATCTTGACATGCCTACACCCATAGTACAAGGCTGATATTTCTTTTGAACACGCTGTGCTATAATTATATCGATATTTTGATATACCTATATAGGTATGGAACTATTTTGCCGTCATTAGTAACCCGTAGACTTGATAATTTGAAAAAATTGCATGCACATTTAGCACATTTAACTTGTTTGATTTACACAGTTTTGAGTGCAATACAGACACTAAGTAAATGCTGCTACTACAATTAAACATTACCTAGTTACCTATTATGGAATTTAGAATACGACAAGCTTTGGTTGCAACCGGAATTCACTTAAAAGAACTACAAGGCATTGAAGCAGAAGCACTTAAAACCCTTCAGGTTTATAACTAGAAGGATAGATTCCGACCAGGATGGCGGGCTGCTATCTCCGCCTACCCCAAAGGAAAGACGCCGCGAGAGTAATATTTGCCGGGTAGGTTCCTGTGGATAGCGAACAGTATTTCATGCGGGCGAAGCTACGATCAACAGTTTTTAATCACATAAATATTAAAGCCAAATATAATTAAGCTATAAATTCTACACGAGGCCCGCCTCTAAGATAAGAATAGTACTGTCTATTGCAGTATTACGTTGAAATTCTTATAAAGCGTTCTATTATCGTAGTTATCAGCGTCGAAATACCTCACTGATATAAATGTCAATGACACCAACATTTGAATAACAGATTTTGTAATGTCAAGGAAAACTGAAGGTCAGTGAGATTTGGCGTAATCTCAATAATTTCACATCAAGATTAAAAAATTCCAATTCGCCTGCTATGGGATTTAAATTGAAAGAAGTGAATGCTGATTTTCGCTGAAACAAACAGCACATTACAATAGAATTGTAGTTGCCTTAATGAATACAATAACCACACAAACCCAAAATGCATTGTTAATACCCTTGCAGACAACGACCTTGTTCTTAATTAGTGATCTCTTAGTGAATAATTTCAAAACGTGAGGTGTTTTAATGTAACTGCTTCGTTTTCTTTTTTTGATTAAATTCTTTTTGTTTTGTTGTTATAAAAACTGAACTTGAAATGGTTTCATTGAATGTTGACTACATTTAATGTAACCGTTTTAAGTTTTGTTTCCCTGTTAATAAATGAAAAAACTTGAAAGAAATAAAAGAATTAAGTCACTGCCAAGTCTACCAACCCTACCAACATCCTTGAGGCAACATGATACAACTTTTGAACAAAAAATTAAACCGCCAAAATATGGGACCAACTTTGGGGTATACTACTCGTATTTCCAATAAAAAAAAGAATTATGAAAATCAAACTACTCTGCAAAAAGTTCCTTGCAATCTGAGTGAATAATTAATGGTCCCCTGTTTTCCTACCCTTAGATTTGGATTTTATTTTCAAATTTGTATGGGACCAATTTCGGAGGCCAAATTATACTCTATCCAATAATAAAAGAATTATCAACATAAAAAAAAATATACGTGTCGACTTGAGAACCTCCTGTGTTTTGTTTTTTGTCGGTTGAAAAGCAACCTCACCTATAAGTCAATGCACCTGCTTAACTACAGGCAAGACACTGGTGCAGGCTTTCTTCTCAGGGTTTGGAGATCAAACGACATTCACTCCCGGAAATCCACCATTTAAAAACAAATGGACTCGGGTTCCAACATACAACTTTGAACGCACCTTTAAGGATGATGATCATAAGTTAACTAATGATAATTCTTTTCTATTTTCAGAGACAAACCCACATTAATAGAATGGAAAAAATCCGACAAGCCACGTAAATCTATCGCTTTGACCTACGACAATCCTGTGCAACTGGCAGCATATTTTGGCGCGGTGTGCCACGACCTCAACTACAAACATTTGAATGTTAGAGATGCACTACTCGTCATAGCATACACTGACGGTTCTAAAGCCGATGTGTACCACCTAGCCACTGACAAATTGAGAGAGCACTGGGCTCAATGGCTAATAAGGCTGGAGGCATACACAAAGAAATATAGTAATGATACCGAGAAGATATTGAAGGGCGGAAAGAGATTGTTCGAAGAGGATATTGGTAATCTCCAGTAATTCACGGTATGTATTTTTAAAATTCGAAACTAGGTACACAACTACAGGGGCACTAATCTTTGGAAAGAATTTTAATCACAGCATTTAATTTTTTTATAGATTTAGAAAAAGAAACTTTTGAGTATTTTAATACTTGGTAGAAGTTTTGTGCTTATATGGTAAGAGTAAAGGGTGAAAAGAAAAATTAGAAAATTTTCAACAAACGTTATTTCTGTATTAAATGTGGGCGGAACTGCATTCAACAGCTAGCATGATGATAAGAATGCTATTGCAATCCATAGCCTACAGTATAATCAATCAAACGTGAGTTATAACATAACAGAAGATATATCTCACAAAAGACATAGATAAAATTGTTATCTTTTGTATTATTGCAACATTTTTATTAACCCAGTCTTTCTTAAATCATTCATCATCAATCGCCAATCTGGTTGCATCCAAAGCTTGTATTTCGATTGCAGGCTTCGTTCTCTCCCTCCATTATTGGCTTATCTTGATTGACTTCCATTAGTTCGAACTCAAACCCGAGAGGTTCTTCGAAGTTCGAATGTCTCCGATACTACGGTTGTGTTCCTATATTAGTAGTAGGTTTTATTTATTAATTAGTACCTACTAACTGTCACCTTTTTTCTGTTCTAGTGGAGTATTCAAACAAATATGAAAAGGACTGAGGATCAAGAATATATTATTTACCTTAGTGTCAAGACTGCTTGGTAAAGCGACTTCCTATAAAAATATAAATGATTGTTTTCACATGCTACGCCTACATTTCGTTCACAATGTGAGAACAAAGTGGCTTGCGGCTTATCTAAGATGTTAAATCATTTCTGTTGAACAAGTAATTAAATATAATATTATTACTAGCAAAATGATTTCAAACTATTGACATTAGGCATGATAGTGGGTGACCCCTTGACGGCAGAGGGGCAACTAAGGAATGCTATATCTACACACGGCACTACTAAAGATGTGTGCATAAGCGTTCCTATAGAAAGAACTGTCTTCTAATTGAAATATCTGGTGAGCAAACTCTCAGCATCATATTGCCTCAGAGACCATTACTTTTTTAATTCCTATATATCGTGGCCTCGTGATATAACATTATCTAAATAATTCGCTATAACTAGATTTCCTAAAATCACCCCGTCACTATTAACGCCTTGAACCATTCAAAACGTTGCATTAATTGTCAGAATAGAAAATAAATATACTTGAAGAGTTGCATTTCGCCAGACTGTTGTTCGTTGCCGCTCAAAAAATCGCAGACAGTCTTACATACGTCACAAATCTGCATCTTGTTGGTAAAACGTGTAACACAGCCATTGGAATCACTGGCAATTAAAGAAACTTCTCATATGCCTTCCTCGTAAGCTATACTTTGTAGTAAGAACTATTTTTGTTGTATTTTTTTCATATCGAAACTTCCGGTTACCACAATACTGCGTTTGAACGAACAAATACCTCACAGTGTTACCAACAATTTAGACCTATTGCCAAGTCAGGCAGTTTGCTACGATTTATCGTCGTGTCCACGATTACTGGCGATAGTGACGACACTAGTCCTTTTGAATGGATCAAATATTTTTCGTGAAATTAATATCAAAGTGTCAAATAGTTTGGAATCATTATAAAAAATCTGGTAAAATTAGGAATGTATTATTAGTAAGGTAAAAGACTGGGTAAATTGTTTGAATGTTTGTCAAAATAATTAAAGCCTTATTTTTATGTAGTACAATCACTTAAAACCATTCAATAATGTATTGTACAAGCTATACTCGTAGTTAGAACAAAGAAATACCTTCAGATATTGCTATATTGCTTATACTGTTGATTGATGGCACTTGGTGGAATTTGCTACACATCTTCAATGCAAATACTTGTACTATTCCACATCATTATTTAAAATAAAAAACTTGTAATCAACCTTTGATAATGCCGTAAGGCGAAACCGGTCAGGGTATTAATAAATAATGTGGAATAGTACAAGTATTTTCATTGAAGATTGCTATATTGTATTTTGATTCTGCTTAGCGATTAACGATAGGTTAACTAGCTCGTGTTGGCGTGTCTGTATTATCACCTACGAGTTCTTTGCAAGGTGCGTAGGCCGTGAAATCGCTGACGCGTTTGTGAAATCGCGTATCGCAGAAAATGAATCGTTTCATGAAAATCCTTATTTGAGATTAGTCTTTGCGTTACTAGTAGTATATTCCAGGACATTGGTTCAGTTTTCAACTTTTATTTTAACCAGTATGTTTTTATGTTTTGCTTACAAAATATGACTTCGAAAATCAGTCGAAATCCGCCTTCTTACTAAGTATGGTAAGGTAATACCACTCCGATCATTATACTTTGAAAAATTATCATGTAACTCACTTTAGCTCATTTATTTATGCTTTTGATTAATAAGTTCATTTTATTACAAAGATATTAAGAACACGTCTCTAATAATAGGCGGTTAGGCATGCACGTCGGTAAGAGAGAACGTTCTACTAAACAGAGACATGCCGATCTAAACCGTATTTATAGTCTTCTTTCCGAAGTGCCAACGTCGGGTATACCTCGAACAAAACTTAATGACGCAGATGCAGATGGAAGCCAATCAGCGTACGACTCACTCTCTTTTCTCAATCCTGAATCCGCACTCATACGAAGTTCTGAGCCATCATCACGTTTGGTTCAAGGTATTCTGTACAGTCAACTACGGATATGTTACCTTTTTATACAACTTTATATGAAAAGGTGTATCAATTCCATTAATCAATTAGTGTACCACAGTACACTGCTGCACAGGCCTCTCCCAATGTTGGTATGCTTTGGCCGACTGTTTTCACGGTGGCCAGACAGGTTGGAACAGAGTTTTCCTTCTCTCGCAGTGATATCGTCTGTGTATTTTTCTGTTAGTCGCCTCTTACAACACCCTTCGGATGAGACGGGATGATGATGCTTGTGTTCTTTCTTCAAGTCCTTTGTCGTCTGTACATTGAGCTGAAAGTAACTGTTGTCAAAAGACAAAATGAATCAATTATTAAGACATGTTGAGCGATTTTTAGTTTATTTGTTGATTTATGTAAGTAATTAATTACATGTCAACCTAAATACTGTTAACTCGTACATGTTATCTAAACCTAAGTCAATAAAATATTTACGTTATATTTATCTTAAAACAATAAAAGTACTGTGTAAAACGTATCACTATATAAATAAATAAAATGAAAATGAGGCCATCCTTATGATCGATTTATTTATTTTAATAACCTGTATTATGCTTATGTCAGAATACATTTTATTAGTAAACAGTTGTGTGTAGAAAAATATTGGCCTAGTATTATAACATAACCTTCATTGATCTGTCTTTTATTAGGGCCTATTTTCACCTATGAAAATGCGTTCAGGAAAACTAAGTTCTCACGTTTTTCATTGGAATTCACGCAATGAAAGATGTTACCGTAGTTCGGTGGCTCTAAAAATGCCACATTGAGCGATTCCACTAAAAACAAGTAACTATGAATTTTAAATAGATCTCAATAGAAATTCTATAAAATTCGTAAAATGGTCACTCATATAGCAGAATCACAACAATTCCTATCTTTGGTGAAATCAAGCCTAAAGCTTGGAAACGAGGCGAATAAATATGTCCCTATTGTATTACAGGGTTATGTAGGTATGTGTTCAAATAACCGTATAATCGTAACGAAATAATTAGTTTTATCAATTACTCAACATTTTCACGTCTAGAGCTGTGTAAAAAATAACCCAAAAACCTATATAATACGTTTATTGTCCGAAAATGTGTATCTACTTAAATCGAACAAATCTCGAACGTTGAATAACCTCGCTATTGTACAAAAGATGAAAAGAGATATATTCTTTTGTAACTCTAACAGTGCAATAACGGTTCGTATCGAATTCGTAAGATACGTGGCTACATTTATACAGGGTGTAATCGTTAAGTGTGTCCAGGCGATTATTCTGTAACTATTACAGATATCAAAAAACTTTAAACTGATATCGAAAGTACGTTACCTAATGAATAAAATGACATCAATAACTTTTTAAAAATCAAACGAGAGGTATCTAATATTTTGACATTAAACACTCCCATACATTTAGTACCAGATTAGTAGAAAGGTTTTAGGTACGTACACTAGAAGGGACTTCTCTATCTGGGTACTCTCTTCTGTAGGCGATAATTCCCGCTCTTTTGTTACAATCATGTTTGTAGTCAATTTTTAGCATATCTCTCTTTTCTCTTTTGGAATATGCCATTTTGCAATCAATAAATGAAACAATCACGATAATTAACGCAAATTAAAAAAAAACAACGATAAATTGGCGGGAACAACAACCCGAGATAAAAGTTTTGAATTTAGAACGAACACCAAAGAGTATCTTTTTTTGTAGAGTGTTGCTTTTCAGTTAGCTCAAATTACTTAATGCGATATTAAAACACGGTTTATTACTAATTTCAAGTGGTACCTAAGATAATTATTTTACACATGTATCTATTTAAAAATCATCATTGTCATATTATACGTAATCATAAAATATGATTAAGGTAAAATGGGTACTAGATCACTTAAAATAAGGAAACTAAAACCTTTCTACTAATCTCATACTAAATGTATGGGAGTGTTTAATTTCAAAATTTTAGATACCACTCGTTTGATTTTTCAAAAGTTATTGATGTCATTTTACTCATTAGGTAACGTACTTTCGATATCAGTTTAAAGTTTTTTGATATCTGTAATAGTTACGGAATAATCGCCTGGACACACTTAACGATTACACCCTGTATAAGTACCTACTTGCTTCGTTGAGTCCTACAGATGTACTGGACATGGCGTGTAGTCTATTTTCCCTATATTGCCAAATACTTATTGCTAGTCCATTAATAAAACAAATTGTGTTCAATGACTATCCTTAGGCCTTCTGTCGTAAGGGCATGTCGCCTCCTGCTCACCGCAGCGGCGGCCTTAAAGTGCTTGCTTGCTTCTACTTCCTCTTTATAATATTTTAGTATATTACATTACTAAACATCACTTATTATCAGAGTTAAGCCGCAGTTATTAGTGCCATTTTAGTTCGAAAAAATATGAGTAAATTATTTCGATATTGATCGTATGTACAATTTATTGGAATTTGGCAGTTCTTTGCTTGTTCTGCCTCCTTATGCAGACATTTCCTTAGTTATTTAATATCATATGAAGAAAGCTATCATTAATTTTAACCGATGTATAGTTTAGCATTTATTACAAAAACCTAATTTCTCTTAAATTGGTTTACATAACATACATAAAGAATGATTTGGTATATGACTTATTTTTGTAAAGTGGTATAATTGTCTACCCTTTTGAAAGATTTACCTTCAAATACTGTTGTTTTGTATAATATTTTTCCGATATTCAAGGTTGTTCTAGGAATATTAAAACATTTAAGTGTGTACTATTCTTAGGTAGAATATATTATTGTATGTCAACTTATATTTTTTCTTAGTATCTTGATTGGTATTAATACGGCGGTCTATAATAAGACGCAGCATAGAACAGTATGATATATCCCGCCTTACGCGTAAAGTTTAAAAGTTTTAAAGGAGCCCACACAGCAAAATACCAAGAAAAATGCTTATTTACAAGAGATGGAAAGAAGCATTTGCTGCGTAAATGTGGGCGTACTTGCTGATTTAGTGAATGGCCCCCTGACTCAACTAATTATGAGTATATTGAGGAAAACGTGAAACAGCAGTTTAGTTCAACGGCTTTAAGCCCGGTTCACATTATTCCAGTAGCATTCCAGTCCATCGAGTAAATCCAGTGCTGGAATGCCACTGTAATGATGTGAACCGTAACTAGAATGTGCTCATTCCAGTGAGTAATCCAGTCCAATCCATCAAGGAATTATAATAAGCAAAATTCAGTCGAACTTCTATTTCTTTAATTCAGGTGAAGTGTGCGAGCTGAATGCGAGTATGGATGTAATCTACCTACTGTTCTATACTGCTCGTGATTAAGGTCTGAGTTAAGTTTGTACTGTTGTATTTAGTTTTCGTATAATAAATAAATCTAGAATTCAATATGTTGTTTATTTTATAGTAGCTGTTTGCTCGCTTGCGTGAAATCTTGATCCCGTTCCGCAACTCGTGGGAAACTATCCCCAGCATAAACAGCATACCAAATTTCTTCCAGATCCGTTAAGAGGGCGTGATTCAAAAACAAACATCCTCACAAGCCCACATTAAATACTTAGTAAGTAGTAAGATTCCTTCCAAGTAAGTACCGTGCACAGCATACTATTATGTATGCTGATTATTTAATTTTTTTAAAGAATATTAGCAACCGAAATTACTAATATTCCCTCTAACTCCTCCAACTAAGCTAAATTGCTTGTGCTAGAAGTGGGTTCACGTCGGTAGTGTAATGGCCAGGATTCGAACCCAGGACCTCGATCGTAAGGCCGACTCCTTAACCACTAGCTACCGACGCTTCACTAAGCTACCGAAATAATATATAGTGTTTGTTATTGTGTATATTTCACAGCCAACTAGCTTATTCAGCCATTCAATTAACTGCTTATGCGGGTAACTAAACGGCGCCATTTAATTAACGGCCTGAATGATATTCAGCCGTAACGTTTGACAACATTAAATAAACTCCCTTCTTCCTCGTAGTCAAACTGGTTTGACTATGAGGAATTACGTTTCACTTGTTTAACGACCCTCTCTGTAACTGGCTCGCTAATGCTTAGGCCATTCGTAAGATGGGGCACCACCCCAAAATAAGATGGAATATTACAAACATACATACATATACACACGCCTGTAAATCGCCGAAAAGGTAAATAGAGTATTATTTACAGAAAATTAGTGATAGGTTTATTGAGATAGCTGCTTTTTATATAACCGTGCAAAAATAAGTCATTATCTTGTGTGCGTTCGCGCAGCGGAATGTTGTTGAATTTAAAGATTTTAATTATGCAGATATTTAGTGTATGACGTCGTGTAATTGTGTATGGTAAAAAAAAATTGTGCATGCAGCCATTGTGGAGAAATTCGCTGATTCCGCTGGGCGAACGTTGTCCTGGCGGAACTTTTTTCTAATCCATGGACTTAGAAGAAAAGAAATGTGTCCAAAAATTAGTGTGTATTTGTGTGTAATTGTGTATGTATGAATAAAATTAGTGCATGCATAAACTTCGGAGAAATTCAAGTTTCCGCTACGCGAACGTTTGGCCATTAGCTAGTTTTCATATAAAGCTCTTATATAGAGAGCTGTAGATTTTTACATAGGTTGTTTTGAATTTGTTTAAATTTGTTTAAAAAACAGATTTAGAAGAAATCGTAGGGTTTAAAAGATAAAAATATAAACGTGAAATACGCTCATTAGGTCTTAGTTCGTGAAGTAGCCACTTTGGGGTCTAGATTTTCACGTTTATACAAACCTTGTAAGTGTCTGCAACATGTTGCCAAGTATCAATGATGGTTCGTTAGTAATTAATGAGTTATAGGACAATTTACCATGAGTAGACCACTGTTTGCAAAGCAGTCAAATATCAAGACGTTCTAAAGTAATTGCATAGTAAAATGTGTTCCAATAATTAGTGTATTAATTCAACTACTAGCATGCAAAATTTCATCTCATTAAATTCATTAATTAAAGAGGAACAATTCAAATACTTACAAAGCATCGAAAACTTACATAACCCAACCAAATTCGGATAGATATAAAAAAGCGGCCGTTCAATATATCTAGGTAACATTCTAAAATTTACAGTATAATACCGGTATTTAATTGGTACAGGTGATAACACAATTGTTTTGATATAATTTACAGGTCATTTATTTTTCTACACATGATTTTTTAAATGTATTTTACTATGACAGTAAGTACTATTTACGTAGCTACTTTATACCTTTTCTTATATGATATTACCGTTGTACTGGACTTATGTGTGTGGGCGTGTTCCCGCGCACCCCACCAAAATATTCAGAATTATTTTGTTCGAAGCGGTACACTTAAGGCTAATCCTTTGATTCTAAAAATATCCACGCCGTTCTCGTGTCCGAGTCATTTCTAAAACCCTGCCTTTCTACCAACTCTTACTCTCTCCCCGGCTTTCATTTATTTAGAAATGATCGCACAGGCACGGCTTGTGGTGGGGTTGCTATATATTTGCGTCATAGCATTCCTCATCGGATTGTGGACTTATCACCTCAACCACCACTATCTAACGCTGGTGAGCACCTCTTTTTAGAAGTGGAACTCGCTCACATCAAACTATTACTTGGTGTATATTATTGCCCCTCGTCTAAAATCAACTTCTTCCCTTCTTTCGAAAAACTGTTAGAACGCCTTTGTCCTCTTTATAACCAAACCATTATAATGGGAGACTTCAATACTTGTTTGCTGAAACATGACTCCCGCTCTTCAACTTTCCTCAACACTATCCAGTCTTGTAATTTGTCTGTTCTACCTTCTAATTCTATTCATCACGTTCCTGATCGTAATCCATCTCTTCTTGATCTTATGCTTGTTTCTTCCACTAATTTAGTCGCTAAGCACGGCCAGTGCTCAGCCGATCAATTTTCTTACCACGACTTAATCTTTCTCTCCTATAAACTTCGCCCTCCCAAACTAAAACCTAAAATTCTTATGATGCGCAATTTTAGTGGCATGAACATCAATGAGCTTCGTGAGGATGCTGATAATATAGACTGGAGTTCGCTTATAGCTACGGAGTCAGTTGAAGAGAAAGTAAGCATCCTCAGTAATAAATTAATCGAGCTATATGATAAACATGCGCCAGTCCGCGCTATAAAAGTAAAGCACTTGCCTGCACCATGGCTAACTGCCGATATTAAGGCAATATTATCAAAAAAATCGGCAGCCAAGACTAGGTATAAAACACGGCCTACTCCTAGTAATCGTGAAAAATATGTAGCAATACGAAATCTCTGCGGTAAGATGTGTAGGAAAGCACAACGCCAACATATCCATAGCTCGGTCGAGAACGGAGACCCAACAAAAATTTGGAAATTTCTTAGAACACTGGGAGTTGGAAAGTCACGACAAGATAACATTCCTAATAAAATTGATATCAACATGCTAAACCAACACTTCTCAGCCTCGTCTATGTGTGATCGGACCAACAAAAATAATACCTTGCAATATCTTTCATCGTTTCCAACACCTGATTTCTCCCCGTTCGTTTTTGATCAAGTATCTGATTGTGGTGTTAAAGAGTGTATAATGTCGATAAACTCCAGTGCTGTTGGAAATGACTGCATAAGTCGAAACATGGTCCTTCCCATCCTTGATCAAATTCTTCCCATAATTTGTCATGTTTTAAATCAGTCACTCAATAAGAGCATATTTCCTGACGCTTGGAAGCAGCCACAAATTATCCCATTACCTAAAAAATGCAATCCCTCATCCCCCTCCGAATATCGCCCTATTTCCATATTACCTTTTTTCTCAAAGATCCTAGAAAGGCTCGTACATACACAGCTTAGCAAATACCTCACACAGAATAGCCTTCTAAATCCTCTCCAATCAGGTTTTCGACCCGGGCACAGCACAGTAAGCGCACTGATTAAAGTCACCGATGACATAAGGTTTGGTATGGAGAACGGAAATCTCACTGTACTCTCCCTTCTTGATTTCAGTAACGCGTTCAATACTGTGGATTTCCATATCCTGCTCGGCATTCTGCGCTCTATTAACATATCTCCAACAGTTATTGATTGGTTTCATAGTTACCTGTTTGGGCGCCGACAGCGTGTACGTGTTGAAGATTCGTTCTCTTCTTGGTGTAGTACAACTGCCGGTGTGCCACAGGGTGGCGTGCTATCTCCTTTACTTTTCTCTATCTTTATAAATTCCATCTCTAAGTTTTTACGTTCTTCCTACCACCTTTACGCAGATGATCTTCAAATATACACACAAGCCCCATTACACGAATTGCCAGCAGCTATCTCTTCTATTAATGCTGATCTGACTCAAGTATGTGAGTGGAGTAAGCAATATGGGCTTAAAGTGAACCCTTCTAAGACTCAAGTTATTATTGTGGGCAGCTCCGGAATGATAAGCCGAATAGATTGGTCACAATTGCCAGACGTAATATTTAACGGTGTTACTATTCAAATAAGTAGCGAGGTAAAAAACCTAGGTATACGAATAGATAAGACACTATCCTGGGGCCCTCAAGTACGGGAAGTCAGTCGCAAGTTGTTTGCATCGGCAGGTTCCATGCGTAGACTGCGAAACTTCCTACCTACTGCCACTAAAATTGCACTTGCAGAATCTCTTCTTCTTCCACTACTTGACTACGCTGATGTCAGCTATCTTGATCTCACTGAGGAGCAACTTGATAAGCTTGAGCGCCTTCAGAATTTCTGTATTAGATTCATATTTGGTCTACGCAAATATGATCACGTATCCCATTTCCGCAACTTGCTCAAGTGGCTCCCAATTCGCCTTCGGAGGAATGCTCACATTCTTTCCATGCTTTACAGTATTCTCTTCAATCCCCGTACTCCTACTTACCTAAAAGAACGTTTTGTGTTCCTCAATGACACACATTCAAGATCCTTGAGGTCGTCAGTAACATTGCAATTGTCCACGCCCTCTCATTCTACAACATTTTATGACAAATCTTTCACTGTCCAGTCTGTACGGTTGTGGAATGCTCTGCCTGTATCCATCAGACGCGCACAATCCCTGGCCACTTTCAAAAAAATGATAAAAGAACACTATTTGCGTCCTGTATAGTTACTTTGCTCGCTGTGTGTAGGTATATCTTGTACTTATGAAATATATGTGTTTATCTAATAATTATGTATGTATGTTTATGTAAATGTTATGGATATTGAATTTAAATATGTACTTAGGTATATGTAAAATACAAAGTAAGGTCAACCGGGGCAATTGCGTCATATTTCTCGATCACTCCAAGTTATCGCCTTATTGTGAGTGAATTTATGGCATTATGCACTTTTTGAAACTCTAGTCTCATAATATGGCTATTTCTGTACAAAATCCTATTATTGATTTCTTCGCCAGAGTTTTACAACTGTGTCATATTGATTGTTTTAAAAAAATTGGAATTTTAGTTGCATTTTCCCCGTCTGGGGCAAATGCGTCTTTCTTGAGTAAATACTTAATTGGTAAGCTATTCGTGAGAAAATCAAAGTAGTTCTTTTCGGATCAAATTTCTGTGCAAAAGAATGACAATTAAACTAAAAAAAAAGAATAATTGAGGAATTCAGAGACAATTTAGTAAAAATTGGGGAAATGCGTCTAGTTTTTGATGGACGCATTAGCCTCATACTAAATGCAGACGTTGTCAACATTTTACCTTGGTGGTTTGCGCTTACTACTTCAGGAAAAGTAAGCACAGGAAAAGTAGGCAGGTACAGCTTAGCATAAAAGTCGTGAAAAAATAGTGGCGCCACTTTCTATGCCAAAACGATTTAACTATGGCAACACTTGTCTTCTTTCATATGATGAAAAAGGTGATGTTACCGGTGAAAATAAATTGAATTTTTGCCAAAACTGCAAGTACTTATAGTTGTGTCAGTTGTGCTAAGGCAGCAGTGCTTGCACTGTTGTCGGTGTGGAGGGTAAGACAGCCGGGGAAATAACAACACTAGAGGTATTCCATCTTAGTCCTCGAGGTGGCAATGCATTCGCAGCTTTTAGTTGCTGGTGTCCATGGGCGACGGCAGTTACATACCATCAGGTGACCCGTCTGCTCGTTTGTCGCCTATAATATAAAAAAAAATATGGATTTGCACAAACAATGTTTGTTGCAGCGCCCCCTGGTTATTTGTCACCGTAACATCTATCTAAGAACATGCACCAATTAAACCCGAACCCATAACTGTAAACTACATCAAAATCGGACTAGTAGTTTGGAGAAAAATGGCAACATGTATTTGCACAAACATACTTATACAAACATCCTCTCACCCGAAACGCATATACCGTCTCCGTTCCGGCGTGGGTAAAAATGGAGCAAAATGGACACCAGAAAAATGACTTTCCAACATCACTTGTGCATTTTGAATTATTATACTACCTATAATAAATGATAAGGGATATTGTGTATTATGTTTCTTGGCATTCCACATCATTGAAATAAAATTTCACTTTCGTATTAAAATGTGCGGACATAAAAAGGTTGTCGATTTCTGTTTTCGGGGTAAATGCGTCCCACAGTCGCAATTACCCCGTAAAGGCAGACGCATTTACCACCAGACATTAATCCTAACCTTAAAAATGGAGATATAATTATTTCTTTAAATAAAGCTATTACACTAAAATTAACTGTCTGTGTAAGCAACCCATTGACTATTCTTTACAATGGTTATTGAATAAAATCAGTCAAATAAAGAAAACAGAAGATTAACATGGATTTGGTTACTCACCTCTCGCAGCGACAAGTTGTCAAGAAACGTGCAATTTACAAAATGGCTACATACTTCAATAAGAGAGCTAAAATGCCATCTGTACGAACATCATGTAAAGTATTTAGTTTAAGCAAATGTAACTAGATGGCAGAAATCAATGTAGATTGAACAGTTATCGAATAATTTAAAAAAGACGCATTAGCCCCGTAGACGCAATTACCCAAGTTGACCTTATATAATATGTATATATATATATTTCTATATACTTATATATAGTTTTAGCTTATGACTACAGTAATAACTACCCATAAGTTATTATCGTTTAATCAAATATGTCCATCCAAAGGTTGCCTGGAAGAGATCGCTTGTAGCGATAAGGCCGCCATTTGTACATTTTCTTATGTTGTCCGTACATGTACTGTATTTCTTTGGTGTACAATAAAGATTTATCTTATCTTATCTTATCTTATCTTATCTTAAGGCTAATCCTTTGATTAAATAGTCTAAGTATTGTAGTTAGGAATTGATCAAAAATATTATGCTAGTGTGAAAAAACAGACAACGCGCTGCGCGCAACGAGCGATAGAGGCGGCTTCCCTCTTGATACGGTACTTCCATCCTTGAAGAAAAAAGAGCGCAATATGTTTTCATAACTCACATAAGCCACGGCCTGCGCGTATTCGTTTGCTGTTGAACTTAAACCTGGTTTTGTTTTATCCCCATTCACAAATTTGCACTCAAGGACAATGTGCGTATGCGCTGTTGTTTTGCTATGTATCGCCAATTCTCCGTAATAATAATATTGACAGTGTGTTATTAATGTTATAGTGTAACAGTGAAGCTTAAAATAATTATGTGGTAGGTATATTGAGTGAGTGATAGTGAGAAGCTGATGTTTAATTAGAACTTGTTAATTGAAGATTTATTCTTATCGCAGATAGGGGCGGTATTATTAAAAAAAAATGGGTGCGTGTACTTATGTACGCGCGTGAGAAGTTATACTTCTTTGACTTAATGAGCGGTTAAGCAGACGGCTTCATACTGTTAATTTTGTGTCACAGGTGCGCGCGCATCTTAAAATTTCACTCTCATCATTTTTTCATAACGCGCCTAACTTCATACTGTTAACTATGAGTAACTATAACTATGAATAATATAACTATGAATAACTATTTTTGAAGTTATACGTAAGTATAACTTCAAAAATATTTTTCATTCTAGAAATGCAATTGTTTTATTGAAGTTATACTTCTTTAGGCGCGTTATGAAAAAATGATGAGAGTGAAATTTTAAGATGCGCGCGCACCTGTGACACAAAATTAACAGTATGAAGTTAGGCGCGTTATGAAAAAATGATGAGAGTGAAATTTTAAGATGCGCGCGCACCTGTGACACAAAATTAACAGTATGAAGTTAGGCGCGTTATGAAAAAATGATGAGAGTGAAATTTTAAGATGCGCGCGCACCTGTGACACAAAATTAACAGTATGAAGCCGTCTGCTTTTTTCCTAACGCTTGTGTACGCAACTGTACAATATTAATGAATACTATACTGGAAGGTTAAGAACGTTACTTAGAAATATGGCACGGTCGCTTTTTTGTAGCCATCCGAACTTGGTCGTGTTATGTAGGTTTTCGATGCTTCGTCAGTATTCTAATTGTTTCTCTTTAATTACTGAATTTAATGAGATGAAATTTTGCATGTGAGTAGTTGAATTAATACACTAATTATTGGAATACATTTTACTATACAATTACTTTAGAACGTCTTGATATTTGACTGCTTTGCAAACAGTGGTCTATTCATGGTAAATTGTCCTTTAACTCATGAATTACTAACGAACCATAATTGATACTTGGCAACATGTTGCAGACACTTACAAGGTTTGTATAAACGTGAAAATCTAGACCCCAAAGTGGCTACTTCACGAACTACGGTATTATCTTTTAAACCCTACGATTTCTTCTAAATCTGTTTTTTAAACAAATTTAAACAAATTCAAAACAACCTATGTAAAAATCTACAGCTCTCTATATAAGAGCTTTATATGAAAACTAGCTAATGGCCAAACGTTCGCGTAGCGGAAACTTGAATTTCTCCGAAGTTTATGCATGCACTAATTTTATTCATACATACACAATTACACACAAATACACACTAATTTTTGGACACATTTCTTTTCTTCTAAGTCCATGGATTAGAAAAAAGTTCCACCAGGACAACGTTCGCCCAGCGGAATCAGTTTTTAGCGAATTTCTCCACAATGGCTGCATGCACATTTTTTTTTTTACCATACACAATTACACGACGTCATACACTAAATATCTGCATAATTAAAATCTTTAAATTCAACAACATTCCGCTGCGCGAACGCACACCATTATCTTAGCTGTTTTGTACTACAAATACCAAATTTATTAAAGTATTAATAACTCATAAAGTTCTAAGATTTACTCCTTATGGGGTTATATAGTCAAATACGATTGAAAAATTGCTAAAAATCAAGTGTTATCAAAAGTGATCCCACTGGCTGTTTGAAGTGTTATCGGCGGTAAGACCCATCATGGAAGACTGGCTAGGGAAGCGACAGCGCCATGCCAGGTGATCTCCGGGAGAGGGAGTTTCGAGTACCACATTTTTCGGATCAGTATAGAGCCTCTGTACCGTCACCGCGATGCGAGTACATACGGAGCGGATGGCTGCACACGTTGGCAGAGTGCCTGGCGTGGAAGGCGCCGCTGAGGCACGGTATTCAAGGGGAATTCCACACGAAAGAAAGTGGGCGGGCGGGGGTAGCATTTTTCAGATTTGCGTCGCCCAAAAAAATTATTAAGATCCGGGGCTGCCGCCGTTTCTTTTTGTAAGCAAGTAATGCCCGAGGAGGGCTTGCACGGCCCGCAACGATCGGAGGCAACTCTGGCGTCAGAGATTACAGAATGACATCCGTCCCTCATAGTACCGGATTAGCCACGTAGCCAGAGTAGCAAATGCTAAGGGCCCCGCGGATAGGGGGGCCCTTAATAGCAGTCGTTACAGTTGTAGCCTTTTGCAGCCCTAAAAAGTTCAATAATTTGTCTATAGTTCGGCCACTATATTATCACAGTAGGTATAGTAACACTGTGATATTATTGTATTTTAGACAGCTCACACACAGTGGTCGATTTAACTTTGTTCTAGCGTCAATGCAATGCCTAAAACAGTAAAACTCCAAACAAAAATTAGGCGCCAATACATCATACCTATGTCATTGACAACGTCACGTCAGCCAGAACCAGAACGCAATTTTAGGGACAGTGTCGATCGACTGTGTTTTACATAACTTGAAAATATCACAATAGAAATCGACTACAGAGCATTAGTTTTTTTTTTAATTATCTTATTGGTGGTTTATAACCGACTTCTGAACAAGGAAGAGGTTCTCAATTCCGATGTTTATAATTTTTTTGTTTGTACACGCATATCTCCGTCATCTGTAGACGCATTTACAAAATTATTTTTTTGTTCGAAAGAAGTTTATTCCGAAATAGTTAAAAATTTCGTAAAGATCTGTGATGATGGGTTATAGAGACAGACCTCGGAACTCTTCAATAAATACTAGGAAATCAGCCGCGATTTGTTAGATATATACTTAATGTTATAGATAATATTTGTTATAGATATTATACTTAATGCGTAGACGGAGAAAACTACCGGAGAAAACCTACTTTCTTTCTCTAAGACTTAATGACTTAATGGCTAGTCTAACGAAACGAAATATTGCGCATCGATGTAAAACGAAACGCCACAAACAGCTGTTTACGAGACGAAGCTATTTTGAAATTGTGACTGGCGGCGACGTGCAGAACTTATCTAATCTCTCTTTCCAACCAGATAAAATTTTCATAACAACTAGCGCCACAGATTTTAAATGTTTATTATGATCGAATTTGTTCGGCTTATGTATGATTCATATGAACTTCGAGTACACGAGTAGTAAACAATAACTCAATTCAATTCAGTTCAGAGTTAAATTTAAGCTGTGCAGCTGTGGTTGGTCCGCTTTGTTTATAAAAATTATGTCTGTTGTCCGTACTTCACGCCAGTTTCAAAGTCCAAGGACATAAAGCTTGATAGTAAATAAGTTTGCAATTAACGAATCGCAACGGAAGATGTGCGACAGTGTTATTGTACCCGTTAAATATTTTGTAATCGGTCTATAACTAGTACCTATAACCACACTAAACCTATATAGCATTCGGTTTATTTAATTAATTTTATTCTTTTACAGGCACGGGACACTTCCCTATTAGCAGATTTGCTGTCAATAGTGTCATTCTCATTCCGCCATCGCTATGAAGTTAGCAGATAAAACTTCATGGCTATCGCTACATTACGTTTCGTTCTCATTGACTCACTAAATCCAAATAGTAAGATAGTTTTACATTTTCACTACACTAATTTGCTCAAAAACATATTTCTCATTTTTTTCTGATTGGTTAATTTGCTACAGGGCGCCGAGTTTCTATTCTGATTGGGCACAACTCGGCGCCCTCAAATAAATTTACCAATCAAAATCATCTACCGGCTGGCAGTGCAATGTCAAGGTCAGGTTGTCAAAATGGTGGCCAAATCTATCAGTTTTATTTCAAATTATCTCCATGTTTTCTTTTTACCAGTGCTTTTGTGTTACATTATAAGAAATAATTCTTGTTTGGTTCATTCCAATGGAATGTAATCATATTACAAGTGAATTACCAAATGCTTTATTGTGTATGTACAGGCAGGTAAACAAATTGTCTTTTATATACACTAAAATTAGATCAGCCATGTTAGGTACTGTTTTGCAAGAAGTTAACAAATTACGTCAAATATCTTAAATCAAATCAAATTAATTTCATAATCTTTTACTTGTACAGTATTTTACAATGGTTCTTAATCTATCATGCGTTGCTACATTGTGCATGAGTAGGTATCTCAAGTATGTATTATATTTAATTGTACAGTTGTCTTAAATATATCTTCACTTAGAGATATTAACTAAGTTGTGCCTTATTGAACTAGGTAATCCTAGGCGTCAAGTGCAGATTCATAATAAATTTAAAAGACTATTACAGAAATTACAACTATTTACTAAGAATAATGCTAAAGTGACCCAATACTGCTAACCAAAGTTAAGTCTTGTTAACTGCGCAATTTACCACTATTTATTTTAAGATAGACATTAACTCCGCTGTGTCATCGTAGCACAAACTTTGGAGAGCAATCTTACAAAATACATGCTTTTATAGCATTTATCCTTTTGTACGAAAAAGTCAAATTTGCCTGTACATTGTTGTTCTATCGCAATTCACACCTTTTGTTAGTAATTTCGGTGCAATGCGAAAGTGTTGCATGCTGCTTTAGTATTGTGCTTAACATAAATAGCTGATAGATTGGTAGTACTTCGCATAATTTGTATAGAAGGTCGGTGGGACATAAGACAGAATGGCAAGTTGCTAAGTACCTTGAGGATCAGTCTCTGAGCTTGCCCGATGGGTAGTCTTACCTAGTCCTCCCCATGATGTTATGCAATATGTCAATATTGACTGACAAAGGATGTAGACTTGTTTAATCAAATTTTGGTTCACTGATATATCTTATTCTTTCAAAAACAAATTTGAACTTGCATGGTTGCTTAATTAGTGTTTTACTATGTTCTTTAAATGAAAGGGTTTTATCTATTTTAACACCTAAAGTATCGCTAGCTTAGTGGTTAAGGAGTAGGCCTAACTATTGAGAGGTCCCGGGTTCAAATCCTGGCCATTACACTACCGATGTGAACCTACTCCTAGCAATTTAGCCTAGTTGAAGGGGTTAAAGGGAATATTAATAATTTCGATTTCTAATATTCTTTAATAAAAAAATATTATATAAAACAGCACAGCACAGCATCAGACATAGACTATTAGCTCGAAATCCAAACTGTGTTTGATTAAAGTGAATTATCTTCAACAACCTTGGTTTTTTCCGCTATATTAGGAGCAACTTGAATTCCCTGAATTCTCTAGCGGCCAGCAATTGAGTTGGTTGGGTCGCCTATATAGATGTCCATCTTGACCTAATAACTATTGACGGCAGAGGCTGCTCTTTAACATGTTTTCCAAGACATGGAATTTTGTTTTAATTGACTCGCGTCGACGTGTCGTCACAAATATAATAAACACTTTTACTAAAAGTTTGTTTCCATGAGAACAATTTTCTAATTATTTTAAGCAGAAGGTGAATACACTATATGCCGAACAAAAACTATTCCTTTTTTAGATATCTTTGATCCTTTCTACGATGGGCTAAATCAATAATAACAAGTGTTGCACTGTATGCAGAAAGAGAAGTGTGCCCAAGTTCCCTGATGATAATAAATGATGAGCATATTTTTAAGTGACTTTCAAAATGGAGGAGGTTTTCAATTCGATTGGTATGTAATTTATTTATTACAAGCTTTTATTTCATTTAACCTGTCCCGATGTTTGCTATCAAATCTTACAAATTAAATTTGACCCACTTCCCATTTGCTGATTGAACTGAAATTTGGCAAAAATGTGTAAATCGTGTGACAATGCCATATTTTGATGATATGGTGCTGATCTCATGATGAAGCTGGAAGGTGGCTAGAGGAACTTCACAATGAAACAACACAATTTTAGGTTTAGGCTCATTTCAATCATCTTGACGAATAATTTGTCTTCCAATGTTTACCAGGGTCTGATGATGGAGCTGATAATAGTTACAATTACGATAGTTTTTCTTGCTAGGGTACTGATGTCCAATATTCATGTCTGTAACATTTTGAAACAAAGTCAATGCATTTATCAATTTAGGCAGGTAATTTCGTTACCATGAATCAATTTTTTTTTATGGAACTCGGTATACAGACTCACATTTTGATGTAGTAAGAGTCGGATTTTATAATCTATTTTGTTTCTTTATTTTATAATATATACTTTTTTTTATTCTATCAATATACTTATTGTTAATAATGTTAATATTTAATTTGTTTTTTTTTTTTGTTATAAAAGCAGAAGGCCTTACCAACATTTCTGCCAAACCACCCACACTTGTAAGTTGGTGCATCTGCTAACCAATGAAAGACGCTATGGTGCAAGCTAACCTCCTAGAGCTAAGAGATCAACATTTTCTTCATTTCCAAGCTTTCACTTCGGAATCTGGTGTCCGCTTTATTATCCATGCTTACTTAATGTTATAAATGCGAAAGTAATTTTGATGAAATTGTACAGAGGTGAATTAAAGTGCGACAATTGCTTATAGACCTTATATCGCGAAAAAGGGGGTAGAAGGGGGGAATACGGCTATGGGATGAAAGTTTGTCATTTTAAAAGATACCCTGATGAAATTTGGTACAGAGATAGATTAGAATGGATATGGCTACCTCTTATTGCGACAAAGAGTTAAAGGAGGGAGGGTTAGTAGGGAATGAAAGATAGTATGAAAGTTTGTTATTTGAAATATCCTTAGGAAATTTGGTAGAGATGGACTAGAGCTAGGGAACGGACATAGGCTACCTTTTATCACAAAATGGACGTAGATGGGGGAGGGGGGGGGGTAACTAGGGCTATGGAATGTAAAATTGTCAATTTTGAAGATATCCTGATGAAATTTGGTACAGATGCAGATTAGAGCTTGGGAACGGACATAGGCTACCTTTTATCGTTTTATCGTGAAAAAGGGGGTTTAAGGAGGAAATAGGGGATGAAGTAGAATTAAAGTTTGTTATTTTTAAATATCCTTAGGAAATTTGGTACTGAGATGGATTAGAGCTAGAAAACGGACATAGGCTACCTTTTATCACAAAAAGTGGGTAGAGGCCCTGGGAATGTAACTTTGTCGATTTTAAAAATATCCTGAAATTTGGTACAGAGGTTGATCAAAGAGTCAAGTAGAGAAGACAGTAGAGAGTCGAGTATAGAGGCGAGTGGAGAGGCGAATAAAAAGTCGAGTAGAGTTGAGTAGAGAGACGAATTTAATGCTCAAAAGCTTTGGCTCAACACTAAGGGATAACCGAGATCCACGCGGGCGGAGCTGCGGGCAACAGTTAGTATTATATATATTTTTCGATATTTCGATATTTATCGTAAAGTGACTGCCACCTGACCTCCACAACTAAAAGGCGATATCGAATCATTGCAGTTAGACAAGTAGTTGAACTTTTTAGGGCTCCAACTACCCATAACGACTGCCATACATGTTCGTATGGTACGGACGGGACGGACGGCTTAACGTGCTCTCCGAGACACGACCACATCAATGCAAATTTCTCTGTTAGCTTGTATTGTTTGCAATAAATAAATAAAATAAAAAATACCCATATTCATGCACACAAATATTTGCACTGTGCTGGGGTCGAACCCGTGCCTCCTGCGTAGCCGGCGCCTTCACTACCGCCAAGCCATAGAGATCAATATTATCTAAAAGGATCAACAAAATAATAAAACATTAAATATGAAAATTAAGGAATGAATCAATTTGTGCTTACATTTCATTATGTTTTTAAATCCTTTATATGCTGTTTCCAATCGTAAGACACCTCAAAAATGACAGCAAAAGTTGGCCTAAAAAGCATTTGTCGACTAGACTAATTCTTATCAAGAAATGGATTTAAATTTATCATAGATAATGTATAAACGTACAGTTTATAATATAAGCATACTAAATATTTCATTTTGCCATGATTTCAGGATGTCAGATTTGGATACAAGGCGCTGGCCTGGTAGATCTTATACATGTACGTGCTTTAAGAACAGTCAAAGAGCTGATGATCCTCAAACTAAATCTTCATTATTTAGATTCATAAGTCATCTCCATCTCGTCAGATTCGCAATAAAGAAAGGTAAATACGTATATTATCAACGTTTGTGAGCAGTGTATGAGTTTTAGAATAAAAAAAAGTAAAAAAAAAGAGTCTTAAGACAAACCCCATATCTCAACCGCAGACGGTGAGTCCATTGTAGTTATTGAATTAGTGAACTATTTGCTTAAACTGAGTCCTAATCTCAGTCGTATCCAAACCTTGCACTTTGAAACACAGGGTCTGCTCTCCTGCTTTTCCGTTTATTAGTTAATTTTGACTTTTATGGCAGTGACTACCACCTGATCTCCCAACCAAGAGAAGAAAGTCTGCTCCAGTACCCTGTCTGTTAATCAGCGACTACTGGCATGCAGGCGAGGCTGAGTTAGGCCACTAAGATCTGTGTGGGACGACGTACACTCCAATTTATTGAATCCAGTATTTTAGTGTTCAGACAAGGAAAACCCCCAAAGAAAGTACTGTACACTAAAATTTTAAAATACACTTCAACCATGACTAGTAATTTCATATCAAGAGGTACTTTTAAATTTATCATAGACGATATAAAAAAAATTATTCGAAGAAATTATGTTTAGTAATATCAAAAAAATAGATGGCACTAGTAGACTCAATAAAAGAAATAAAAAAGTTAAAACGCTTATCTGCTCACTTAGAATTACTTAAATTATTTCAGAACTTATATACACATGATAATGTAAGCATGTAAGCATAAAAAACTCATTAGTAATGTAAGAAATAAAGATTTCGTGACAATCGTGCTATTTATTTATTTTTGTGCCATCTAGCGGTATAGTGCATTATATCTCTCACTTTTACAATTAGTGCAGAATTTGAGAATCAATCTAGATAAGAATACTTATAGTTTTTTCAGTCATGCTCAATAATGTGTTTTGTGTATGTTTTATTTTTGATAGGTTAATTTTAATACAAAAATTATAAAACGTTTGCCAAAACAGTGTCGCCTCCTAGTTAACTAAAAAACTAAAAAAAAACTCCTAAACTAAAAAACCGCCTGCTTGCTTTTTGAAGTTACGAGTGTAACTATTTTTCGTTCTTGATTGTGTATCTGTTTAAGAATTATATTTTGTTATCTGTGCTATTATTAGCATACTAAATATTTCATTTTGCCATGATTTCAGGATGTCATAATTGGATACAAGGCGCTGGTCTGGTAGATCTTTTACGTGTACGTGCTTCAACAACAGTTGAAGAGCTGCTGATCCTCAGATAGATCTTCATAAGTCATCGCCATCTCGTCAGCTCCAAAACGGCAATTCCGTTTCAGAGCTGACAGAAATTTTTCGTCAATCTTTATCTACAAAATGTTTTATCATTTTAAGCAATCTGAGAAACAATATTACTTAAGCTATCTATTTAGTTTAGTATTAGTTTTAGAGTGCTTACATAGAGAAACAAGTTACCGATATAGGCTACCTGCACTGGTTAGAGAGGAGTATGTAAATATGATTGTGTAAATGAGTTTTCACAGTGGACAGTTTTATATTTCTTTATAAAACTATGTCTTGTTGATTTCTTTATTTGTTGAAATCCATACTATACATTATACTCAGTTTTATAAAGCTGAAGAGTTTATTTAAATGTGCTTATTTCAGGAAATACTGAATCGAATTGAAAATGTATTATCACGCTGCTGCTCAAGGGAACATAGCAGTACGTAGTTTGAAATTTAATAAATATATCATTTACTTACCCTCCTCGGCTTTGTCCGTGGCATATTTTGGAACCTCATATTACTCTTTTGAGCTCACTCACTGCTCCGCTCCCTTGAGTAGTAGCGTGATGATATATAGCCTGAAACCTTTGTCGATAAACGGACTATTGAAGGTTGCCTGAAAGAAATCGCTTCCAGCGATAAAGCCGCCCATTGTATATTAAATTGTACATATGCTACCCTCTTGCCCTAATGTAAATCTAAGGGCGTGCATTAAAGAATTATCTATGTAGCTATCTATGCAACAGAAAAAGATTTTTTCAATTCGAACTAGTAGTTCCTGAGATTAGCGCGTTCAAACGAATAAACAAACCTTTCAGCTTTATTACATTAACATAGATCATTTTACAATAAAGGAACACGATTCACATTGTTTTACTGACCTGTTAACGAGAGATACTAGCTTCTCTTTTTTTTTTTGTAATAATCTTCCAAAAGTAGTAAATTCATCATCAGACGACTAATGGACAGGTTTACATGTTTCTATATGTAAGTTAAACCTGTACCAACCGCGTCGATATTACCCGTACTGGTCTGTTTCTCTATATAAGCAACCTTACGACATGCACCTATGAAATGAAATGCATTTATTCATAGGAGACACGATTATGATAAAATGTTTCATTGCTTTTTTAAGCTTTAATTGCAGGATATCTCACCTTCATTAGGCAGACAAATTTTGTACATAAATAGTATTATTATTTAAATGCCTACTATACGTACTTAATTAAGATTGAATTGATATTGATATCTCTATTCTATTGACGAAACGTGGATGTTAATACACCTCTGCCTACCCCTTCGAGGATTCACAGTCGTGAATATATGTATGTGTGTATGATATTATTAATAATTGTAAACAAATTTCAACGAAATAGGGATCATTTATCGATGTTCACAGAACTGCAATTCAGTAGGGTGGCCTGAGCTGGCCTGTCAGTGGGAAAAACGAAAGGTTATTCCTACTTTCTCTTCTACACTGACGGCACATAATATCTGTATTTACAGGGTCGGCAGCACGAGTGTGACTCCCCTGGTGTTGCATACGTCTATAGGCCACGGTAACCACTTTCCATCAGGTGGGCCGTGTGTTTGTCAGCCACCTCAGTGGTATAAAAATACATATACACTATACCTATGTTATATGAATCATTTTGACAAGCATAATATATTAAAAAATGAAGCATTGTCAATCCATGTACATTATAATTAATAATAGAATTTCGTTTTATATTAATGAGTGTAATTTACACTCAAAAAATCTTTCAAATTATAATAGCATTCATTTATGAACCATAATTCAACTTGAATTAAGTTTGAGGCAGTTCACTGATAACCTGGCATGTGATTGTAAATCTTATTTATCATAATTATGACTTTCCTGGTGAAAACTAGTGCTGCACAGCATATGGCTGGCTCAATAATGCAACTTAACTTAGTCCTCCCTTCTCTATTTCCTATTTTGTATAAATTTAAATCGAAAAAGTCCAACTTCCGGACAGGGAACTGAGATACCTGGACTTGTCCATGATGGCTACAGCTACGGATACATATCCAAAAGTCCAAATCCAAAAGTTAATTGTTTCACATTTTTATAGGAAAGTATTGCATGCTGGTTATGTACTTCTAAATAACATGTCATAAAATATTTCATTACCACTTTTAGTACCTACATACGTTGAAACAGGTTGAAACTTATAGAATAACGCCAGCGGCGTCCAGACTTTTGTACCAGAATTGATGCGGGTGAAATGATTATGAATATGATTATGCCAGCTGCTGCTCTTTCAGTGGGGATTGACCCTAAACGGAATATCTATTGTCACCTAGATTTATGTCATCTTATCAGAATGTAAAGTTGTGTGTAATAATTTTAGATAAATAAAGAGATAATATTTATTCAGAATGTTTTTTTATTAGTTTAACCATAAAATTTGAAAGGCATCAATTGAATAATCGATTTGACCGCCAAAGAATCGATTTAGTTGGAATCGATTAAATAGCTAATTTTATCAATTGTTGATTAGGCGATTATTTTAGAGCATTCACTTAGCCCGTCTCTACCCGGCGGAATGGAATCCGATGAACGAATGAATGGCCAATTCCAGTCAGCTGAACTAGCTTGTTCGTAGTGCCTTCTCTTAAACTATTATATACTCTTTGTTCTTTTAGCGCGCTTAGCCGAGCGAAGTTGTGTCTTGATTGTGTCATCGAAGTCAGGGTATGTGTTGACAAAATTATACAAATAATAGTGGTTTAAATTGAAACACGTACGTAGGTAGAATAAAAGTTGAAATAAAGTGCTTAGATTTATAGGAAAATATGATGTATTTATAACAGTGAATTTACCTTATATAGATTACTAGTAGTTTCGAAATCAGAACAGGTTAGTCAGCAGGGTTCTTTTATTAAAGTCTGATTGGAATGTTGTTTTTTATCGTAATACTGAGGTATATTTGGGTATTGATGAACTCTGTATGTATGTATTGTATTTAATTAAATTCTGGACTATTAAATACAAATACTTCTTTTTTAGTTCAACAGTTCAATTCAACATTTATCATGGCCAGTGCAGTGAGCAGGAATGTGCGAAATCTATTCAACAAACAACTTAGGGGGTTCATATCATTAGCTTTTAGGCAAAGAAGTACTATGAAACAAGAAAATAATATCTTAAAATCAGTGTATAATGACCTGCCTGCAAGTAATTATACAGTGTGTGATTTGGTGTGGGAGAATTTGGATAGATGGCCAGACAAAACTGCAACAGTAAGTAATTTTAATATCATTAATACCATGCTAAAATCAAATATTAAATTCATAACATCTATATTACTAGACTGACTGAAAAGAACTAAAAAATGACCAATAACTTTTTGTAGTTGTCATACAGATGACTTACAAAAAAAGACCGTCTATACTATGACTATAGAGATAGATGTCAACCTACTTATCTACTTTTTGCTTCTTGTTCCAAATTCAACATTAAATCACGTCTCACCCAGGATGGACCTCATACAATCATAGAACTCAGTGTATTATGCCTCCATTTTAGTCTGCTTGGAAGGAAAACTAAGGAAGTGTGTAGACTAAATGCATTAAGGTACACACTATACTATGAGCTTCTTCTTAGTCGATTCACTCTTGACAGAGTGGTCGTGGTCACTATTCAGTCTCTGTTTGTGACTTGTTGCCAGATCTCTCGCCACCTTTGCCTGTTTGTGGACAGTCTGCTGCAGGTGTGGAGTTTATTTCCAACCAAAGATTTTACTCGGTTGGTCCAACGGCAAGGTGGACTTCCTCTCGGCCTAGTGCCTTCTACTCTGCCCTGAACAACTAGGCGTTCAAAGGATGAGCTATCTGCCAGTAAAAATCCAATCAACAAAAACCAGTTTTTTACTATAGGTATTCTATTTAGTTAACTAAAAGTCTGTTATTTAAAATGAAAAACATGATAATACAATTTATAAGCACATGACATTTCTATACCTCATATTATTTGTTCTGTAATCCAGACAGAATTCCCTTAAAGGTTTTGACAGGATAGAAAGCCTGAGAGTGTAAGACGACAGGTTGTTTTACCTGGCATATACCTAGGAGACATGAAACAAAGCCAAATTCTCACAAAGGCCAAACAATATAAGTCCTTTACGAAGTGAATAACATGATGTTTCTTGTCTGCTCTTATCACTTATCTTATCATACTAACCTGTGAGCCAACCTGGTCAAACACCCAACAGCCAACCTTACAAAGGCTTATCAAAGGTCAAACAATAACTTTTTTTAAAGAATATTAGTAGGTATTCGAAATCACTAATAGGTACCTATTCCTCTAACCCGTCTAACTAATCTAAAATTACTTGTGCCGAGATTGGAATCCGGAATCTCGCGATCGTAAGTAAGATTCGTAAGGCCGACTCTTTCTCTTACTTACCGGTACTTGCCGAATGAAACCAACAAGTCGTTCATCCCAATCGTTACCAGTGGAAATACCAAAGGCTTGTCCTGCTTTGTCTTCTGCACTGACGGCACAGAAACTATTCCGACAGGGTCAGCATCAATAGTGTAACTCCCCTGGTGTTGCACACGTCCATAGATCACGGTAACCACTTTCCATCCGGTGGGTCGTGTGCTTGTCTGCCATCTAAGTGGTATAAGAAACATGGACCATGTAGAACTAGAAGTCCGTAAACAGACTTCGTCCGTAAATAGAGCTGATGAGCACCTTTGAGAACGCAATAAGAGCAGTAGTCACATGCTGTAAGAACGTTTTGAACGATCGAACAGATTCATCAGTTGAAACCGCAGTGAGATTTCAATTTCGCATGCTGTAAATTCGGTGATGTCACGTTGACCATGTAGAACTAGAAGTCCGTAAACTGACCTCGGACAGTGGAAAACCGCTCACCTAGGGATGTCTTAGATGAGGCGAACCCGCGGTGTGAGTGTGCAGTTACTCCACAGACTACGGCCCACCTGCCAAAGTGTGCCGCTTGCCAATACACAAGACCACTTAGAGCTGATGAGCACCTTTGAGAACGCAATAAGAGCAGTAGTCACATGCTTGCTTAAATTCGGTGATGTCACGTTGACGAGCACATCAACATACATCTCTGTCGACTTGTGCTCGACAACGTGACGACATGAAATTTACAGCATCCGAAATTGTAATCTTACGCGTATTCAGCTGTCGAGTCTGTTTGTTGGAAACGATCTTACAGCATGTGCCTGCTCAGTAGCATCCTTTGCTAATAAGACGAATAACGTACCGACGCGAAAGAAAAAGGATTAACATCTTTTGGAGTTCAAGCCAATATCACCTCAATAGACGACGACGCCTCTTGGTGTTAGCGGGTCAGATGGCACGGCAATCGCTCCTGTAATAGCGACGAAACATACAGCCGGTGTAAATGGAAAACGAACATCAGAACCTCTCGATTCTTACTTATTAGGCCTTTGTACTAAAATCTCATGCTTTTTAATTTTCCCCAGCGTTCAGTGTATAGGCAGCCTAGTATATTTCCGTCAAGGACTTTGAAGTCGTATCTGCTGCTCTGTGAACGTTGAAACTGTTAAATAATGTTTATTGATGCCATTAGTTATCATTTGCTATCGGGGAATAGTTTTTAGCGTGCGTGAAATGACTTTGTGATCACTGGTTAATTAGGACGTCTGGGGACTCGGAATATCGTCAAAATCGTGCTAGATAAATTACAGTACATTTGATTGCAATTTAGTTAAGTACCTATTTTGTTGTCGACTAGACTGACGATTTGCAAGGGCACCTTGTTCTCTTGTTTTTGTATCTAATTATCATACTTCGAGATTAGGGGACAATAAACTGTATTTACCACTTGTAGGCTTCTCTTATCAAAATGTTTACTATTGTACCTAACCACTACCCACCCATATCCAGCTCTGAACAACAGTAGGCATTTCACAATACCTTTAGTAGGTATTATAGTATATGTGACTATGTTAAGGGTTTTAGTAGAACAAGGCCTGGGCAAGCCATCGCCAATGTATACAAAAGGCAATTGCCTATACAGCTGCACACGATTGGGTATATTGTCGGATTTTTGGCACACTCCAAAGGTACCTAATGTGTCGTAGCAATGCTGGCGCATGTGAACGTCTAAAAGGTTGTAACCCATCACTGGCTTCTATGGATTGCTGACATTAGATGACTATTCGTCAACCTACATCAACTGTGTGGTGACAGTGTGCTGCGGAAACACAGTCTTTTTTTATCACTGAGGTGGCAGATATGCTCACGGTCCACCCGATGGAAAGTGGTTACTGTGGCCTATGGACGTGAACAATACCAGGGGAGCCACACTTGTGCTGCTTACCCTGTGAACAAAGTTTCTGTGCCGTCAGTGTAGAAGACAAAGCAGGAATAGCCTTTGGTCTTCCCACTGACAGCACAAAAACTCTCCAGTGAGTTCTGGCTACCCTACTCACCGGCCGGGAACACAACATGAGGTTATTATAGCCGTGATATTGTGTAGGGCGGAGGTACTTCAACAGTCGGACTGCTCAATTGGACGGAAATACCGCCGTGTCCTACCTCCTACAATTCATGAAAAACGGCTTCGTGAAACTCGATAGGTAATCGAAAATACACTGTCCCGTGGAAAGCAGCAACGACAGCAAATAAAAGTAAATAAAAAAAGAAGAGATGTCAAGAAGCATTTTCTTGGCAATTTGCTGTGCTTGCTGTGCGTGTGGCCTGTGCCCTTAGAGTTACTAGTTTAAGTGCTAAGTGCTTGAGTACTGGTGTACCTGAGTTTACCGTCAACTGTACCTTGATCTGCATCTGTTGATAAGCGTTTGATAACAGAGTATCAAGCATGTCTCGTTGATCATGATATTGTCAATAATCATATACAAAGTAATACAGAGCAAATGTGCAGGGATTATTGGTTATCGACTCGGTTTAACAAAGACTTTAGAATCGTAGATCAATGTAACGAATTTATTTAGTCTGCAGGGATTATTTGCAGTGCTTCGAAAAGCACGTTAAGTCATACGAATATCCATGGCAGTCCTCACACCCGTTACAACTCCAACTACCCAGTTTGAGCCCTAAAAGCCTGAGAACTGAATTTCAGTACAGAATTTCAGTATGGCCAGAGGCTTGTGGAGGTTAGATAGCAGTAATTTTACGGAAAATATCAAAGCAGGTAGTTCGGCTGAAAAGCTGAGTTGGAAAGGGATCGGAAGATTATTTTTTGATGAAACTCGTGTTTGCAAAGACTTATGCATCGTAGGTGAAAGACACGAAGAAGTAGATTGAAGTGGTAGACAGAAAAAATACTCATGCAGTTATGTAATTCTATGCTGCATGTGAAAAACCAAACCGCAATTAGTTATAGCAGAATTTATATCTATTTTATGTCTTTCTACTGTTTTTTGTGTATATCCTACGCAAATATACCTATAAAAGGGAATTATCTGTTTATAACGTTAAAATTAGACGCTCATAACAAAATAATATTTTATGCCTCTCAGTCTTTTTGCCTGTTTCGGCTAACGAAGTGGCATTTGTTGAGATTTTCACTGGCACATAGGTATCTAAATGATGTTAAGGATATAACTTAGGTTATTTTTGATTTAAAAAAGCATTATGGTTATGCGTAAAAAATAAATCTCAAATCCTAAGTAGTTGAAGCCAATAAAGTCAAGCACACGTTGGAGTCAACCGTCTTACTGGAACCATATTGTGTCCATCAGACTTCTTGACGCGCGATGCAGAGGCTATCCTAATATTTCACAAAAGATTCAATTTCCTTCAAACATACAGAATTTTTTTTTAAGAAACTTCCGGCAGGTTTTTATGGCTACGCTAATTCTGATAAAGTTTTTTCGCCTTTTCTTTTGAGCGCTAAACTACATTGAATATCTTGTAATAAATGTTACATGTTACTTTATCCTTGAAAATGCAAATTTGTTTTCAAGCACGCTTCATAAAAATACAATACAATACAAAACAATACAATACAATACAAAATTTGTTACGTACCAACACGTTTGTATTATTATTTTTAGGTATGTGCAGTAACAGGCCGCGGATTCACATACGCACAAACACATAGAATGTCTGTGACATTTGCCGCTGCTTTACGAACAAAGCTAAAGTTGCAGACTGATGACAAAGTAGCAGTGATCCTGCCGAACATTCCAGAATACCCTTGTACTGTATTGGGTATTTTACAGGCTGGATGCATTGCCAGTATGATGAATCCAATTTATACTGCAGGTTAGTGATTTTACGGTAATGCTTAAGAACGCTTGTTCTCAAGAACATAGCCCATTTCACATTTGAATACATGTATAGAGTCGACAAAAGAGATCGTTTGCACTTTTTCATATAAAGTTGTATAAAAAGGTGCAACCGTATCTTTGTCGACTGTACCTATCAATAGTGAATCGAAAGACGAAGAAGAGTCGGAAGGCGGCTTTATGACGATGATGAGTTTTTACGATTGATGTCCATCCAACATCCTCATTATTTATATATGTATGCAAACTTCTTGTAAATGCGTTACCAACAAGGCGAAACAAAGGCGAATACCATTTAACGTGGGAGTGATGCAGAGATAAGCTATATAAACCGCATAATGCGAATCTAACAAGCATCAATACCTACATATTTTTGTACATTTAATACTTCTATTACACAGGCGGTGGAGTCTAGAGTCCGCTTATTCCTTCTCCTCTTTTAGATTTATAGGGATGACTGCTGTCTTACCTCACAACCCCAAAAGGAATTCCTGCACAAGAGTCTAAGGTTTAGAGTTTAATTTTCTGACCAATTTTGGTTGAAATTAGAGATGCGCCGAGTAGCACTTTTGCCGAGTAAGGAGTACCGAGTTTTACTCGGTTCAATTTTTTTCCTACCGAGTACTCGGCCGAGTAACTCTGTTCAATTAAATCCACGTTTCGGGCGTACAAACAGATTCGCGCGGCACGAGCGGCGAGCTCGCGTTGATACACCCCTCACCCCGCCCCCGCCTTTCATCTATCAGTCGCTTGCTAGTTTACAAACAAATACGTCACGTTGCACGTCATAGTAGATAAATAATTGAAAAAGTTTGTTAATTAACAATTGACTGTGATGACTTCACGTAAAAGATTCCGAATTTAGACGTTATACGACGAAATTGAGGAAGATAAAACAAAAGTGAAATGCACCTTATGCAATTCTCTGATTTCACGTAGCGGTGTAGGACGGAAGGCTTCTACGATAGCAATGTTAAGCCATGTTAAAATAAAACACACAGAAGAGTTTAAATGTTTGGAAAATGAAACTTTGAAAGAAGAAGAAAGAAGAAAGAAAGAAAAACCTTTTATTGTAGTGCAACACCGATTACACAATTAATTGTGTACCTACTGACACACGCAAACAAGTTAATCAGGCACAATTATTCTTCGCGCTACACCAAAAGAGGAGCCAGTTCAGCATGATATCAGGCACAAGTACCTGACGCTGGTTTTCAACTGGCTCCTATGTGGAGGGCATGCGACATAAATAATAAATAGAAAGATATTAAATTTACAAAAATCAAAAAACAGAAAAAGAGAAGGAATACAAAACAAAAAAATAAAAACCAAAAAAAAAACACAACAGCAGAAGCCAACATGCTGGAAATATCTCAAAATCATGAGCCATTTGCATCTACGTCAACAACCTAAATATATTGCTTTACCTAAACCGAGTATAGGTACTCGGCATTAAAACCAAGTTATTCGGCCGAGTACGAGTATAAAAAAAACCCGCCGAGTACGCCGAGTACCGAGTAGCAACCGAGTACTCGGCCCATCTCTAGTTGAAATCTATTTTTTTTTTGAAAAACTTTTCACCGATCGTCCCTTCCTCTACCGTTATCTATTTGTCAAGCAAGTATATAGCCGCTGACGATAGGTACCGTGTTCTCCCATCTATAAACCGGCCTATGTTGATATTATTTGACGCTGTGGCATGAGAGTAAGCATTGACGGGTAATCTTCAATAAATGAATGTAGGTACAATAATTTACTTATTCCTGATCGTATCGAATACTTCATTCTCATAATTAGTTGTATTCCGTGCCTTGTAATAGCAAGGTACAAACTACAAAGTATAAAGGCATCACGCGACTTTGGATTTCCATAAAATTTAAATCGATTTAGTCGTAATTTAGAAGGTGCGAGTGTCTCGCACGGTTTCGGTTCGATAATCGTATGCGATAATCGCCCTATCAAAATGTTATCCTTATCACACAGGCAAACGCTGAATTCTTCAATAGGATTATAATAATAGATATTTTACGAGATTTGCAAGTGACATGACATAATTTTTAGACCGACTATCAATATTCAATTGCGTGACAATCCTCGCCAGGCGTGGACGAGCGAGCGGCAATTGTTTCTGCGAATGTTTAGATGAAGCAACTTTTTTCTCTCCTTTCGAGAATCGTATATTCGAGGTGATAAACTCGCACCGTCTAAATGACGTTTAAAACATGCTAGTTATTAGGATGGCGATGTAATGTAGGTACAGAGATTATAAATTCCTTTTTTCACGCGTAGAAACACACCCAAACCTCACCGGTGCTAGTGGTGAAGTGTCATATCTAAATCTAAATCGAACCGACTACAAACATAAGATGTTTCGTCACGGGTACTTATTCCGGAGGAACCGGAGTAGACTCTCAGAAAGGAATTCCCCAGGAACCCCGCCAGGCATTGACCACAAGACAGGTGGCACCTATGTTGTGACAGGCGGCGTCTCTGTGGAGTGCCTATCTTCGATGAGAAAGTGTGTAATCGGGATAGGAAGGGGACGGGATATAAGCTCATGACGATAAGCGTGGTTGAACAATTCTAACAAAATGGCTACTTCCTACTGGGAGTAGGTAGGTTCCCGTCACCTGTGGATTCCAGCGGAGCCGCGGGAAACGGCAAGCGTTACATAAATATAATACTTTAGTTTATGTAACAAATAGGTGCCTCTATTGTTTGTCATAAACAAGCTTGTTTGTAAATGTCTTACCTGTCACGTGACATATAAATCGACTTTTTACACCTTGTTTACCTTGAATCTAATACGGTTCTGTAGACTGATATATATCTCGGAAACTGCGGCTGCTGTAACTATTTGGTTGATAAAGACATTGTCTTCGTTTTGTTAACATTTTGTCACAAGTCGTATAGTGAGTAAAACGTGGGACACAAGTTGTACCTAAGTTGCAAAACGATCGAGGCAATGTAATAGTAATCTATACGTGGTGAATTTGAGCTCGTCTACTGCCGTAGCACCCCATGCTATCTTCAAACGATACCCAAGAAACGCGTACTGTGATTATAGAGCACATTTTAGGTCCAATATATATTTCCCGAGGTATTGCCCAAGTAGCAACAGCAAACAGTACGGCGCTTAGGGAGACTGTATAAATAATAAATATAATTAAAATAAAGTACTTTACGCGAATATTATTCATTGAAATAAATCGCAATAGAATCCGTTAAAAAGTGGTTTTATTTCAATGCAAAATAATATCTGTTTTGTAACTGGTTTCTGTTTCTAAGTATCTATTTTCGCCATTTAAAAGTACATTTTGGCGACCTCGTCTAGAATTGCGGAGGTCCATGTCCGTATTAGATTAACCCACACAGAACACGTCGCACCTAATCGCCTCGATCCGTTTTCCTTGGTTGGGTGATAGCAGAAGTAGACCAATGGAAGCTGGAGTTCCCCTTTGTGTCTTCTTTAAGAATGCTTATCATTTTCCATGCACTGTCTGCCACCGGTCCAATCCTCTACTACGAGGATTAACAGAACGTGCGCTTATCTTAGAATTTCAGACCATATATGATTTCTAGCGCAAAATTTATCGCATTGATTGATCCCAAATTATTGAAGCTACAATTTCCATGCTGGAAGAATCCAGCTGGAAGAGTTAAGCTATTGGAGAGTGAACTAGCGTGTAGAATACGGTAGTAATAGTATCCGGTATCTTTATGATCTACACACGACCTGATGTCCGGATAGCACCTGCGTTAGCTCTTGGGATAGATGTAGTGTAAACTGTTGCAACGGTAAAGTTATACCCTTGTACGTGATGTTAGTACCAGTGTCTATTGAACTAAAACTCCTGCCTAATGTTTGCACATCTGTTATCAATTACTTTTCATTACAGAGGAACTGAAGCGGCAACTACAACTGATTAAATGCAAAGCAATAGTGACTTCAAACATATCGTATGCAAACGTAAGACAAGCCTTACAAGAATTAAAATTAGACATTCCAATCATATTGACGGACCACGAAGCTATACCAGAAGGTGCTATCAAATTTGCCGAATTTGCTGAAGATTTTAACATAGACACGAATTGCCTGAAGTCTGTACATAGAACTCCAAAAGACTTGGCGATATTACCATTCTCTAGTGGGACCACTGGGTTTCCGAAAGCTGTAATGTTGACACACGAAAGCGTGGTAGCATTGAACCAACAGATAGCGTATCCTGATATCGTTGCTATCAAAGAAACTACGGGTGAGTATTAGTTCCTTATCAGTTTTTTATTGTTATTGTTGTACTAACAACCTTTATTGAACTTGAATGTTTTGACCACCCAGGAAAAAACAAAATAACAGTAAACATTATTCATATCGACAATCCCTGACCTTGTCCCTTAATATTGGATGTCGGTGCATCTGACGTCATCTCTGTACTAACTAACTAACGTGGATGAATCGAATCCGTTTCCTTCTGTTTTCGTTTAAATTTCGATGGGAATGCTCGAACGGGTTCAAGTTCGGTCTGTGCACTCACTTTTTCTAATCTAAATCGAACTCATATCGACTAAAACCGTACAGTGTGTATCGCCGGGGAACTAGGTAAGTCCTAATAGAGAGAAAAATATGTATTCCTGATACCCGTGGTCATTGAAATAAAACCACTGTTTAATGAATTCTATAGCGATTACGTAAACTTCAGACATTCACTCACACTAAAACCGTGGCCGTTTCTAGGTATCAAACCCCCCCGTCCCCAATAAAGGGAGTTGCGTATCGAAACACACTGGTTCTACCCGCGCTCTGGCATGACGCATTTTCTGAGGCAAGGGAGAGTACTCGCCTCTCCCGTTCCTGTTCTTTTCTGCTACTTTTTGTTAATAGCATTTATTAGAAGGATATTCGTATTTTGTACTATTTTTAATAAGAATATAGTAAGCAGCTGAAATAGTTTGTCTCACGACACAATGGAGTGATTAAAATTCACTGATACTGTCAGCGAATGCTAAACTGTGTATGTAATTACAGTGATTAGCATAATTTATTCTTGAATAATTAACGCGACTTATATTAAAGAAACAGTAAAATAGATAAAATGTTAAAAATATGCAAATTGTGTAAGAAATTAAAATTGAAAGTATTGAAAATTAATTTGTTAGGCACTTGGTGTATTAACACACCTACTAATATTTGCTAATATTATAATAAACAAGGATAATACTAATAGGATATAGGCAATTTCGTGGCACTACATGAAGTTCCGTATTACTACCAGACAATGGTGCCATATATTGGGATCTCACCATTATTTTTAAACCGACTTAAAAAGGAAGAAGGTTTTCAATTTGGATGTTTATTGTTTATATTTAAGGAAAATTTAATTATATAAAATTTACATAATTTTACTGTTTTTTCTTCCAGCAACCTACCAATCGGTGTTGCCAGCGATACTACCATTCTTCCACATCTTCGGGTTTAACGTATTGATGTTGAACCAACTATCGCTAGGCTGCAAGCTGGTGACCATGCCATACTTCAAGCCAGAGTTATTCCTGAAGACGTTAGTGCATTACAGAGCTGAATGTTTATTTATAGTTCCACCGATGGGTAAGTTTTCTTTCACTAGGCGTCTAGTTGCAAATACCAACCATCTTTAAAGATCGAGATTCCTATAGCATTTGCCACCTCTATTTTCTAATCTGCAAGCCATCAAACTCTTGATTAACGGAATTTTCTTTGCCGCAGACCATCGTGCCGAAGACTATCATAACGACATACGTACGTATTGTAAGTGCATTTGTTTAAATGCACTTACAATACGTATAGTAGGTGTGTCCAGTCAATTGCTTGATTCTAAACCGGTTAATTTTTTCCATACTAATTATTATTCATTTGTTCAATCTGGAATTGTAACACAATGAGATTTTTTAATGCGGAAATTTCCACGTATCTCCCCCCCACCCCCCTCACACCCTTGTTTTCTGATGACCAACACTCCACTCTGGGTCATCAGTCGCCCGAGTATAAGGGAAGCTTTCCGCAAATTTCACATTAATTGATTCGGTTCAATTATTTAGAGTAAAACGGATGACTTAAAAATTCTACTACCTAAATCCCACCGTGTGTCGAAAAATACATAGTATTGTTATTATTCATTGCGTCAAATGTTCCCACGATCTGTATGAAACACCATAAATTTATAGCAAGTTAGACTATGTACTTTTGTCCCGGCGGCGGCTATAGACTAATAGACCATCGGTGGTAATAATATCGGACTGACTAAATCTCACTCCGTCTCGAGTCTCCATTAGCGGAGTGTAAGGTTACCCATTAAGGCATTTCCCATGCAGTCCGAATGACCCTGGGCCATCTATGGTTTTAAAATGGCCCCATCTTACCCCGGAAACGGGGAAAGAGGAGCGGGCGTCGCGCCATTGCGCAGGCCTGCTTCCGCTGGGGTGATAAGCAACCGTACCTGTTTTGTATGTGCTCTGAGTCTGTGGCGTATATTATAATTATAATACAAACTATAACTTGTAACGTACATAACTAACTTATACATACTTGCTTTTTAGAGGATACTGATCTCATATTAGTAATATTAGTAGTCATAATAATATTCTAGCCCACTCCACGCTGCTATTATCTCGGCCTATAGTAAGCATAGTTTAACCAAAGACTTATTTAAGTAATACTGTGGTTTATTGTGGTGTATTATAGGTTATATCTACTATGCCGGATACGAGTACTTGTAACTTCTTTTTAATAACTTGAACCCCGAAATAATGCTACGCACACATTGCTAGTATTTTCTTTAACTCGTGCAACCTGCAATTATAATAAACGTTGTTATTTGTCAATGATGTAGTATTAGTTCGACCAGTCCCGACATTTGACCTATTACGCTGAGAAAGGTCAGATCAATCTACGTAAAATAACGACCCAGCCCAATGCAAATATAATATTCATGCATACAAATATTTGTACCGAGCGGTAATCGAACTCGCGACCTCTGACATTTCTGAAAACGCCGCCCAGGTAGCAGCATAATGGGAAAACATAATTGAAAGTTGAAACGTCATAGACATCATGGAAGAAGATGGATCTCAAAAGAATTTATTTGTACTTACATATTATCCAGTTATATCATAGAAATATCATAGAATAGATTCTAATTCAATGACCTAATGTAACACTAAGAAATGTATACATTTCAGTGATATTCCTTGGCAAGCATCCAGCAGTGACTCCTAAACACCTCGAGTCTGTGTACAGCATTGTCAGCGGCGCCGCGCCTCTATCCGGCTCTGACGTACAGGCAGTTTTAGCTAAAAATGTAAGTTGACATCATCATATATCATTTAGGGAATAACTTATATCATTTAGGGGAAAGAGGGCACATCACCCGTCCAGTCAATGGCTTATCCTGCTAGGGTAAGCAATTCATCATCATAATCATCGGTAGACCCGCTCGCTTTCGAAGCCTTTCACCTTGCAGGCCGCTTGCAGTCTAACTGCGACACGGATGATCGCCGAAATTCTCCGTGAAGCGACCGCCATCTAACCTTGACACACCACTGATAATATCAAAGTCCTGTAATTAGTCCGGTTGTATCCAAATTTTTTACATTGGGAACAGGGTTCGATCTCCTACTAATTCTCCTGATTAGGCATTTCTGGGAGCGACCTTCTGAATCCAAGAGAAAATCTTGCACAAAAGATTCATTCAGCAATTCTGTCTTGAAGGCAGTTAGTTCAGACATAAAAATATGACATAGGTAGATACAAAAGCTAAAGAGATTTCAACATCGTTTTATCAAAGTCATAGTAACAGCGGTTACGAGAGTGCTCAATAAAGAGCAATAAACACACAGTTGAACGACCGCGGCGCGACGCGTGTCGTCACTCTATATATATATCTCGCAATACACTCTCACTTATTTACATACCTATCTACTGTTCTAGTTCTTCAATCACACATTGTACAATAAGCGCCAGTTTTATTGATTTTATTGGTTTAAATTGCATTAAGCAATTTTTCATTATCCGAACTAAAGGTGTGTATCAAATATCAGAATAGTCAGTCAACAGGTAGAGGAAAAGCCAAGGCTTTAAGATCAGTTTGAGTACTTTGTTAGTCAAGATCTATCTGTTGCTGAATGTACTGCTATACAATTGGATATTTTCTTGTTGTTAAAAGACAATATTTAGCTGAACTCATTAAATTAAGAATGGTAAAAAAGAGAGAACAGTTGCGTCGGTTCTTATTTTATCGTTTTCATTTATTTTTAACTATCCATCCAACCTATAATAGTAAATGGTTTGACTAGTAAATATTATGACGTCACAATTAAATTTTTCATATAATTTATCTCATATCTTACCTTTTTGACGTTTAGTAAAAACTACCTAATTTGACTAGTCAGTTAAATACCCAATTGGCTATATGGCGATTGAAGCAAATGATGACCATGGAGGTTTATGGAACTACAGTGACTGCCTTTAGGTTCATAATCTTTACTGGGAGCTCACGCTTGACTAAAAAACAGGTGTGCCAAAATTGTTTATACAACAAAAGAGCTAATGGTTCCTAAGAAAGCAATTGTATCTTTGGATTTGCACGTGCACCGCTTGTTGTAATGAGAGTCGAATTCTAACATTTTTCTTTCCGTATTGACAATTAAAACGGTATTTACAAAACGTTAAAAATACAAAATAATAAAGATTGATTTAGCAAAATAGACATTGAACCTAATAGTACGAGATCCCACTGCAGGATTGGTGGCTCATCGACTTTTTGTTTAAAACCAAATTTTTATGTTTATTTATAATTAAGAGAATATATATTTACTCGGGTGCCTATCAAAATTTGGCCGCCATTATTTTTAATTGATTTTTGGTAAAAAATTTCGTTTATTTATTTTTTAAATAAAATAACGTCTACATTACGGTAATTAATATGAAGATTCTAAAAAATCACGGTTGCCGTTGCGCACCTGGCCGCACCTATTTGCAGCCAGGTGTAAACAGGTATGATTTCGATAAATTTATACGTTTATAACCTATATTTATTAATAATATGTCAAATTGAAGCTATTTTTTTTCTATTAATTATCATATATAGTTGCTTAATTAAATCTGGCCGCAAATAAGGGTTACTTGCTGTTAAAGATACTAAATATTTAAGATAGAGTGAAAGAGAGTTAGCGTGTAACATCATTTGTCAGACGAGGACAGCGATTGCCGGCTGTGCGACGCTTTTAAGCCATTGCGCATGCGTCGAATGTTAGTGTTCTCAACTAAACAGATGCAGCATTTTTATGCTAACATGAAAACCACGCTGTTTTGGAGTTCGTAATAAACAACGTTTTATATTTACATTGTTATTTTATTTCAATTCAAATCCTACCTGTCCTACCTCCTACAAATTCAATTCGAATTTGTAGGAGGTAGGACACGACGTTATTTCCGTCCAATTGAGCAGTCCGACTGGGGAAGTACCTCCGCCTTACAGAATACCGCGGCCATAATAACCTCGTGTTGAGTTCCCGGCGGTGAGTACGGTAGCCAGAGCTCACTTGAGAGTTTTTGTGCTGTCAGTGGGAAGACCTGGCTTATCCTGCTTTATCTTCTACACTGACGGCACAGAAACTCTCTGTTTTAACAGGGTCGGCAGCGCGAGTGTGGCGCCAGTGGTATAAAAAAAAAATGTGCATCTAAAAATAATTATATTAATTAACGCAAAATAAAATTGATAAAGATGAAGTCGTGTTTTTTGTGTAACGAAAAAAGCAATGTACTCGACTTTAATAATGTATCATTCCAAAAGTGCTCGCTAATGTTATTGTTTCGTCGTAAAAAAAAATATAAATATCATGACCTTTTATTTACAATAGTACGAGATCCCACTGCAGGATTGGTGCGCTCATCGACTTTTTGTTTAAAACCAAATTTTTATGTTTATTTATAATAAAGAGAATATATATTTACTCGGGTGCCTATCAAAATTTGGCCGCCATTATTTTTAATTAAATTATTTTTAATTGATTTTTGGTAAAAAATTTCGTTTATTTATTTTTTAAATAAAATAACGTCTACATTACGGTAATTAATATGAAGATTCTAAAAAATCACTGTTGCCGTTGCGCACCTGGCCGCACCTCTTTGCAGCCAGGTGTAAACAGGTATGATTTCGATAAATTTATACGTTTATAACCTATATTTATTAATAATATGTCAAATTGAAGCTAATTTTTTTCTATTAATTATCATATATAGTTGCTTAATTAAATCTGGCCGCAAATAAGGGTTACTGGCTGTTAAAGATACTAAATATTTAAGATAGAGTGAAAGAGAGTTAGCGTGTAACATCATTTGTCAGACGAGGACAGCGATTGCCGGCTGTGCGACGCTTTTAAGCCATTGCGCATGCGTCGAATGTTAGTGTTCTCAACTAAACAGATGCAGCATTTTTATGCTAACATGAAAACCACGCTGTTTTGGAGTTCGTAATAAACAACGTTTTATATTTACATTGTTATTTTATTTCAATTCAAATCCTACCTGTCCTACCTCCTACAAATTCAATTCGAATTTGTAGGAGGTAGGACACGACGTTATTTCCGTCCAATTGAGCAGTCCGACTGGGGAAGTACCTCCGCCTTACAGAATACCGCGGCCATAATAACCTCGTGTTGAGTTCCCGGCGGTGAGTAGGGTAGCCAGAGCTCACTTGAGAGTTTTTGTGCTGTCAGTGGGAAGACCTGGCTTATCCTGCTTTATCTTCTACACTGACGGCACAGAAACTCTCTGTTTTAACAGGGTCGGCAGCGCGAGTGTGGCGCCCCTGGTGTTGCACACGTCCGTAGGCCACGGTAACTACTTTCATTCAGGTAGGCCGTGTGCTAGTCCTGCCACCTAAGTGGTATAAAAAAAAAATGTGCATCTAAAAATAATTATATTAATTAACGTAAAATAAAATTGATAAAGATGAAGTCGTGTTTTTTGTGTAACGAAAAAAGCAATGTACTCGACTTTAATAATGTATCATTCCAAAAGTGCTCGCTAATGTTATTGTTTCGTCGTAAAAAAAAATATAAATATCATGACCTTTTATTAACAATTGACTCTACTAATGATTTTGGATATCATTCAGAGTGTCTAAAAAAATTGTGGTTCTAAAGCAAAAAGATAAACAAGAATTTGAAGATTTTTGCAAAACACAAACCGTAAGTAAAAGTTGAATTGAATTTATAGTAGTTTATGATACTGTTGCATAATGAGGGTTCATTATAACACGAGTGTGTTTTAAAAAAACGAGCCGTAGGCGAGTTTTTTTATAGTATCACACGAGTGTTATAAGACCAAGTTATGTACAGTGTCATACACTACTTTATCTACTCTCATACTATAATACATAAACTAATTTATTTTACAAACCAAACCAAACTTTGTTTAATTTAAATGTATAGAACAAAAAAAAAATGTTCGCGCCAAGGCGCAAACGTCGATTGCGCATGCGTGTTTCTTTTTTTTTCCCCGAATCGGCGGATTCTTTTTTTAAAGTAGAGGTTTAGTCCAGATGGAGTTTGTATAGGTGTATCGTTATGATTAAAAAGTTATTTTATGATATAGGTGTCCATACAAGACCTGTATCGTAATAAAACTTTTTTTTTGGCCTGTGCGTAATGTTTGTCGTAAGAGTTTTGATTTCAATTTTATAATAATAAATAATAATAAATATTCCACAACATTTCACACAACGCTATCTAGACCCATGGTAAGCATAGCTTAACTAGCTTGTGTTATGGACTCTAGAATGCGGATAAACATACTTAGATACGTTCTTTTTTTTTTGTAAATACATACATATTATACATAGAAACACCCAGACCAATGCAAATATACATATTCATGCATACAAATATTTGCACTGAGCGGGAATCGAACCCGCGCCTCCTGCGTAGCGGCCGCGTTCACTACCGCTACGCCACTGTATTATAGTATCAGAGGAGATAAAGAATAATATAGGTTATAGTTGCAATATAAATGACACAATTCTAACTTTGAGGTTTTTGTGTTAATTTTTTTTTTTAATTTCTTATTTTTATAAAATTGAATTACTGCATTTTTCAAAAAATTTACAATTTAACAAATATAATTACTTAATACATTTTTTATATAATTATTTATTTAAAAAATTGATTAATGTCCTTTTTTCAAAATGTAATTAGTACTTTTTTTTTATCATTACGAATTTTTTTTTCTTTGTTATATTAATAACTTAAAAAAATACTTAATGCATAATTTGAAGACATGAATAATTTAAAAACTCTAATAATGCATTTAAAAAAAAATTAAAAATTAAAATTTAAAAATTAAATATTTAATTTTTTCAAAAATCAACGCACAGCCGGCAATCGCTGTCCTCGTCTGACAAATGATGTTACACGCTAACTCTCTTTCACTCTATCTTAAATATTTAGTATCTTTAACAACCAGTAACCCTTATTTGCGGCCAGATTTAATTATGCAACTATATATGATAATTAATAGAAAAAAATTAGCTTCAATTTGACATATAATTAATAAATATAGGTTATAAACGTATAAATTTATCGAAATCATACCTGTTTACACCTGGCTGCAAAGAGGTGCGGCCAGGTGCGCAACGGCAACCGTGATTTTTTAGAATCTTCATATTAATTACCGTAATGTAGACGTTATTTTATTTAAAAAATAAATAAAAGAAATTTTTTACCAAAAATCAATTAAAAATAATTTAATTAAAAATAATGGCGGCCAAATTTTGATAGGCACCCGAGTAAATGTATATTCTCTTAATTATAAATAAACATAAAAATTTGGTTTTAAACAAATAGTCGATGAGCGCACCAATCCTGCAGTGGGATCTTAGACTATAAATGACTTAAAGAAATAAATTATGGACATTGCTACGCGTCCATACATCATTCGCCCCAGAACCAACAGCAATGGAAAAAGGTTTATTAAATGCAGAATATTTTTTTAATTCTTATTACTTTGTATTTATAAGACGGACAAGATTCTAAAGCCCAGAAATGCAACAAATATGTGAGATTTTGAGGTTACATTTGTGCATAAGGCGGCCATATTTGGATAATATTATTAACCTATCGATTAATTATTTGTTATGCCCGTTTGCTCTTAATGGACTTCGAAACATTTAAATGCTTTTTAGATAAGTATTATTGACATTCGAAATTATCCATAACGATCAATAAATACTGTACGTAAGACAAATATTAAATTAAAAGTGCTATATTGTCTCGGTATTTATCAATAGCAGGTAGGTACCAAATCTATTTAAAAATTATATAGATATATTAGAGTTCTTCGTACCTATTATTTTATTTCAGACTAGCAGACCCGACCGGGCTTCGCCCATAGGCCACTTTGAAATATAAGCCGGATTTGTCGACATTTATGATTACTGCTCCGCTCTCTTGAGCAGTAGCGTAATGATATTAGCCTATAACCTTCCTCGATTGATCCACTCATCATCATTCTCAGTCAGCTCAGCTCAGTTCAGCTTTCAAATCTGTGATGCGGTTGAACTTACCTCCACAACCAATTGGCGAAAAGTTCTGGATTTTGTGGGCTCTGACTACCCGTAACGACCGCCATAGATCTTCGTATGGCAACCGGGACCATTGGCTTAACGTGAGACCATGGCACGATCAGACCAATGCAAATACCATTCCTATGCATATTCATATATACCTACATTATTTGCACTGAGCGGGGATCGAACCCGCGCCTCCTGTGTAGCGGTCGCGTTCACTAACGCTACGGGAGGGACAGAGGCTGTATGGAAGGTGATAATTCGAACCACTAGCTCCTGAGATTAATGCGTTCAGCCAAACAAACAAACTCTTCAGCTTTATAATATTAGTATACAAGTATAGACTTCTGTATAGGTATTATATATTTTATTAGATGAATATTTACATACTGTACATAAGAATTGTCTAAATAAAAATATCAATACAATACATTATATATACTAACATATGTTATGTAATGTAATAAGTAAAAAAAAAATACAACACATTTTTCATTCTTTATTTTTTATTACTCATTTTCCACATTACAAGTAAGAATATTGTCTAAAAATTGTGCAGAGGTGTCGATATTTTCATATCGACACCTCTGCACAATCTCTGCGCGTAACTTAAATACCAAATAATGGTCATAGCATACAATTGCAGCTTGTCTACGAACTTGTTGTTGGATCGATCACAATATACACAAAATAAGTTTTGTAGCTGATGTGACGGCTTTGTATTTTGCTATATTTTCCGAGTTTAAATTGTTCATCAGATCATGATCGACCTTAATAATAATTATTACCACAATTCACACATCTCAATGGTCTCCTTGAAGTAGATCTTGAGGAAGATGGCTTTGAATAGTGCACTGCTGCACGATCAGCACTTTGCCAGCAAGGATGGCATATATAATGTAACACAATATACACAGTCCATTTCGTTTGACTTTTATAACCATTATCAAAGTCACAGAACAGAAAAAACTATTAGAAGTGTGATAGGACAGATTCAATAGCGGAACCAATGTCGCCAAACTCACACATACAACCAGATAATAATACGTTGCACTACTAGTAAACAATTGTTTTGATTGGTCGTATATCTTTAACACCAAACTAGCCTAAAATATGCTCACTGCAAAACGAAAACATACCTTATTCAATCGTTTTAGTGATTACTTTTATATAGATAAAAAAAGGAATTTACGACGTTTTGTATCTGGATCAAACTTGCTTCTCACTCTAACTCTATTCCGAAAAAGTTCAACTACTCCCCAACAGATGTCCGTTTATTTCAAGAATGTTATTTAAAACCTTAAGCGTTAGGAATACGGTTGAAATTACTTTGAAGTATTATCTCTCTCACTCTAACTCCTTAATATTAACGCTAGACCGGTGACATAAAATTTTGGCAATATCGATAGATTTGAAATTTGTTTTCGTAATGTCAAAGGATTCCAAACGCTGTTAGTAATTATAATCTAAGAGTACTAAAAAAGAGGGATTTTATAGCTTGTTGAACTGTTTTTTATTAACGATTAAAAATGTATGAAGACTTCAAACTACGTATGTACCTATTTAATTGAAATAAAACAAGTGTCCATTTATAGTAGATATTTTATGTAACTGTTGCAAAATAAAAACGTTTTCACACTATCCGGCGCATCCGATATCCGATATTAGTGTCGGCTCCGATATCGAAGGAAATAAAATAAAGTAGAAAAAGATGTTGAAAATAATTGCTAGGATATTTTTTCTTTTTTTCATCCTGTCTGTGCGATCGAGCAAATGGCCGAATCGGACCGATTTTATTGAATATATGTGGACACAGCACGTGGCGACGGCTATCGGTGTCAGACACCAAATATCAGAAAATGGTACCTTTGATTGCCTGACGTTTCGACCAGGTTACACCGGCCGTGGTCACAGGCTGACTGAGGTATGTAAGTACCCATACCATGATCGCGTTAATTCCCGTTTTCTAAATTATAAAAAAAAATAAACCAGGAAATCAGCAGTAATTGCTGCAAACGCATATTATTGCTATGTCTATGCCACTACACATCATAACATCACGCCCGTATCCTTTGAATGGGTATGCAGAAGTGTTCAGAATGTTCCGTGATATAAAAAAAACAATAAAAGACAAAAGTTTATAAATATTTCTAAAAAAAGTAGATATCGATAAAGTTTGACTACATCACTAAATGAATAGCGAAGAAAGTTCTAGAATAAATAAGTTTGACATGTCTATTGTGTGTAATCAAAAACAAGCTTTATTGATATGTGGTAAGGTTGATTTTTAATTTTATTTTATTTCTTTGCATTTCAATAAGATTAGTTATAAATTCTGCTATATCCTGACTTATCGATGGTATAAAACGCCTCCATTTCGAATATTTATGCTCGTACTATCATCGGTGCACTACAAAATGGCCCAGTAAGGCATATTTCTATTAAATAGTATTAAATAACACACGGTCCAAAACTGTCAAATACACGTGATGACAGATACGACTGAAGGTTGAAATTGTAAGAGCTTGCAAATCTCCGCATATCAATGACACGCGTGCCACGCCTACTTCACACTTCCATCGTTTTTTCTGTTCCGTGATCAAAGTACAGTTCACAAAGTCCAAAAATCACAGCCCCGTATTTCGATATTTGTAAGAGATCTCAAAGTCCAGATATAAAAGTAATTGATTTTGCATGAGATTAGAGTCCGTTTGAATAGCCAAGTAGTTAATAAAATATCTAAATTATTCGAAGAAAACAAGAATAAAATTCAAATCAACTAAATACACAGAACTATCGAAGTCACAGTGACAGGCATGGGCATTGGCCAAAGAGAAAAATACGATGCTACTTTTGTCACGTTGTCATTCATTGGTTGAAAATGGCGATAGTACTCAGGTTATTATCGTTACATTACTCTTAATTATTAATTAAGAATAGATCCTTGTCCGTTTGATACAGATATTTGCATCTGATTAATTTAAATAGATAAATAATTATGGTATATGCCACATGTTTGTTGGTTCTGGGGCGACATTCAGCGATGTCCTTTCTTGATTTGATTTTTTTTCGGTACAATGAAATTATCCTTACATGAAAATGAACCAATCCGCATTAATCTATTTTTCGAAATAGCTCATTTTTATGGATATTTTTTTTACAAAAAATTAAGTAGGTACCTAACCTCAGATCACTGTTCGAGTTAAAAGCCACAAATTTTATATGTACCTACTAAAATGCACTAAGTATATCTTTTTATACTACTAAGGGTACTTTGCTCAATCACACACACGGCCCACTAAATGGTAAGTGGTTACCGTGTTATAATATTTATGTAAATATTTATTTGCAGTGCTCATTATTTACTATGTCAATGAAATACACACCTCTTGCGTATTATCATCAACTTATATCATTTTATCGTTCAATGATAGTCATATTATAAAGTGATATGAATTGCTATAGATATTGTATCTGTCAATTGTAAATATATTGTGTTTATCAGTTTAGTACATGTTTATCATCTCATAAAATGAGAATCATATAATGATTGTCTTTATTCGTATAGAAACTATAACTATTTTTCAATTAGTTAATTTATTACGGCTATACTTACGTAAATCGTCTGGATGCGCCCGACTAGTTTCGGACCCGACCGAAGTCCTTATTCATGAGCAGAGCATCCTGGCGCGGCGACGTCAGGTGGTTTACGAGAGTATAGCCGTAATAAATTTATCTAATGATTGACTTCATGATAACTAGATGAAAACCATAACTGGCGAAATATTGGTGGTAATGCTAATAAACCTCTGCCTATCCCCTCGGGGATATAAAAGTCTGACTATATAACTGTAATATTAAAAGGAGATTTATTTCAATAGAATTACCACTAGTAACATACACTACAACTAAAAATAAAATATAATTAAATAACTAACATAACTAAAAAGTAAATATAATAAAATTAACATGCCCGCATGTCGACCGCAGTGATCGACGAAACGTCTGGAACGCAAGTTTCACATAGACCACGGCCAGACAGCCCGGAAGCAGTATATTCTACATGCAACGCCGGCCGTGAAAGCCTGAAGACTTAAAATTAACATGATTCAAACAACCCGCCCAGTATCGTGCCCGGTGCAAAGGTGAGCATGATGCTGGCAGCGTTACCTCGCTGAATTGCAATAGCCAATCTTTGCCCCAGGAACGAGCTGGACCGGGAGTCACCGCCTTGTTCTTCAATATGGCGATCAAGTTCCACGATTAGGCGTTTCGCCTCCGATCCCCAATTGCCCAAAGTCTCAACCGCAATGGGCACAAAATAATATATTAAAATACAATACTGTCAATTTGAAATTTTACTCACTTAGTGCGATTTAAAATCAGGCGGAAAAATTAATATTAATTGGTAATTAGAAATCAACCTTATTCGATTAAAATAAAGTTTAAAATGTATGCAACAACGCGCTACAGTCTTATCACAGGTACTACTGCATACTATTAAACCAGCCTTCTAGACGATTGGCAATTCCTTGGCTGGCGTATTGTAGAAAAAAATGATAATAACTCCTGTGAAAATACATAATTCTATTTTACCCCTGGTACTGAGAAAATATCCCTAGTAATACTCAAAAAAATAACAGATGGCAGTAGTAGACTCATTTAAAGAAATAAAAAAAGTAGAACGCTTATTTCCCTTCTTGAAACATGTAAAAGATTTCAGAACCTAAACACATGATAATGTAAGCACGATTGTAAGCATAATAAAACTCGTTGGTAATGTAATAAATAAAGATTTCATGTCAATAGTACTATTTTAGGGAGCCGTCATCTAGCGGCATGGTGCACTAAATCTGAAACTTTTACAATTACTGCAGAATCTGGCTGTTTAGTGTATATTTTATTTTTGATAAGTTAATTTTGAATAATTTGCCAAAACAATATTGCCATCTAGTCACAACTCCTGCAAACAAAAGTTGCCTGCCTGCCATTTTTTGTTCCCGATTGTGAATTTGTATAATAATTATATTATCTGTGAAATTGACGCTCGTCATAGACATCAAAATACGTATCAATTTCATACATATATCATTCTTTTCTACAACACCCTGTTCAAAGAATTGCCACTTGTCTAGACTGTCTGGTTTAATCGTATACAGTAGTATGACAAGCTCAGTCCGTTGTTGCATACTATTCTAATCTTTGACTTTATAGAATAAAGTTGATATTTAATTACCAATTAATAGTAGGTCAGGGGAGCAGGTTCCTTTTTTTTATACCACTGAGATGCCAGATAAGCACAGGGTCCACCTGATGGAAAGTGGCACACTTGTGCTGCCGACTCTGTAAACACAGAGAGCACACTGCTTATTTTCTAATTGAAACCGTAACTTCACGGCACTATGATTTGATTTCAGAGTAAAATAAACTTCCGTCAAGGGTATGGCTTGACTGAGACGAACGGCGCTTCCACGATAGGGAGGAACACAGAGAAGAACTATGATGCAGTCGGCCACGTAATAGCGAATAGTGAAATCAAAATTGCTGACCTTAATACGTTAGAAGCTTTAGGACCAGATCAAGCAAGTATTTTATTAAACGTTTTATGAATTCAACTAATATTATAAAGTAACTGGTGCCCGCGGCTTCGCCTGTGTGGAATTTTAAATCTTTTCCGGCAACCCATAGTATTCTATTCTTTTGGATATTTGTTACACTATCAGGCTCAAAAGGCTGAACGAATTTGGCTAAAATTTGGTACATTGATCATTTATGTTATGGTGTAACATAAGCTATACTGTAATCCCTGTTATAGATTTCCATGGGTTGTTGCCAAAAACTTTTAGTTTGAATTGCACGATATTAATGTTAAGAAAGGTCCCTCCATTCGAAGCCTGACCCAATGAATATTGTTTAACTTTGCAATGAGCTATGCTCCGGTACCACTTAGGTATATTATGTGTAAATAATATCCTAATTGCTCAATGAAATCTTTTTATCATTTTCAGGAAGGTGAAATCTGGTACCGCGGTCCGAACGTGATGTCTGGCTACTATGAGAACGAGGAAGCTACTAAAGAAGTACTGATGGAAGATGGCTGGTACCGAACCGGAGACGTCGGGAAATACGATAGCAACAAATATTTATACGTCACGGATCGGCTGAAGGAACTGATAAAGGTATTATGAAATATTGTGAAATATTATGTTTTGAAATATTTTTCTTAGTTTTAATATTTTTTTTCTCTAGAAATCTCTCACTCTCTCTCTCTCTCTATCTCTCTCGCTCTCTCTCGCTTATTAACAATTATTTGATACTTTGGTCTTCTGCATGGCTTGAATTGTTTTATTTAACTATTCCTTATTCAAGCAAGTAACCCCACTCCCAAATGCCAAAATTTATTGTTATTCTTTCTAGTTACTCTCACCTCTGACCATATTTATAAACTTTAAATTAGCCGCAACTATAATTTTTTTACAGGTAAAAGGATTCCAAGTAGCGCCGGCGGAATTAGAAACAGTTATACGAACACATCCAAAGGTCTTAGACTGTGCGGTCCTAGGGATACCAGACCCCATCACTGGCGAAAGCCCCAAGGCCTTCATAGTCACACATGAAGGCGTTACTATACCCGAGGAAGAAATCATAGACTATGTTAGTAGTAAAGTGGCCGCGTTCAAGAATCTAAAAGAAGTGCAATTTGTTAAAGATATCCCTAAAAGTGCTGCCGGTAAGATTTTAAGAAAAGACCTGAGAAAACTGTATTGTTAGCGGTTAGAATTAGATAGATAGTTGTAGTAGTTGTATAGTTGTAGTGAATATAATGTATTTAGAATTACGCATGAGCTAGTTGATAACTATGAGACGTATATACAAATATTCGGACCTGCACGATATACTTACGGAAGCCTTGAAGTTACTTCGAATTTCTTTGGTAGAATGTATGTGTGTAGAGCGGACTCAAAGAATGCATCTTGCATTCTTTGAGCCCGCTTCTGGGAAAAATGCGTCGATTGTCCGAAACTTCGGTCCGCAATTTTGATAGTACGTTTGATAGTTGGCTCAAAGTTCTTGGATCTACTCTTTTAAAATATTAATAGAATATACGTATTGACTTATAATAAAGTTGACAATAAAAATTAGTTGACTGTAAATATGATTTACCTACATTTTACTACATGTAAAATAGTTTTGTAGATGCATGTAGCCTTGAATTGATTAGTACTGTATTAGTCATATCTATGTTTCACAAAAAGCTACACCAAGGATTACACAGGCAATAAATATGCGATAGAATATCGTGATATCGGTGTTAATCTACAAAGTACAAACTGCCTAATCTTTTCCTGTGAGCGAGCAAAAGACTCTTCACTTCGTATATTATTTTTAACCGTCGGCATGTATATGTTGGGTTAATAATATATTAAATGAATGACTAGTAGATCAATCTAAAAAGAGTAAAATTAAAATCTAAATGTTTTTTTTAAAACCCTTACTGTGCCCTTACAGCTCTCAAACTGCCCTTGCGCTGCCCCGCGCGTGACAACTGGTGATAACAGACAAATTTTCGCGCTCAAAATAGATTTTGCGTTCATCGCGAAAAGACAAACAGCCAAACACTCCAAAAAAAATTTCAATAACTCTTATTAATCGGTTTGCTAAAAGTTGCAAGGAGCTGTCGTACACTAAAGTATGTACATATTTTAGTTGCACACGGCGCCAATAGATGGCAGTGTGGCTCCCCCCCTCATTTGTACATTGCGGTGTTAAGATTCTCCGCAACTGAATGACCTTACTCGTGTTTCTGAAGTTCGATATCGCTTCTCGGCCTTTTGGCTAAGATCAAAGTGTAGTATCTGTTCTTTTCAGCTTAATATCTGAAAGTTCCCTCACTGAGGGACCAGTATATTAAACTGATTTTTGTAAGCTGACGGGATGTTCGGGGCTCGCTCCACTCCCGTCGCGGGTCGGCCCGGCATTGCAGTGCCGCCGGGATCGGCCCACAAAATGTTCTTGATATAGTAAAAAGTGGTCAAGTGTGTACCTTTGTCTGATGAATCCTTCGATACCACGTCCTGTCACTCGATACTCGATCATCGCAGTGCTTACAACAAAGATAAATCTGTCGTAATGACGCAATTTAGCTCTACGATCGCATAGGTTAACTATTCCGCACATTGTATTCACTTCCTCGCCTCGTGTATGTATAATTTTTTTATAATTTAATAGCTGTTGCCCGCGGCTCCGCCCGCGTGGATGTCGGTTATCACTTAGTGTTGAGTCAACGCTATTTTTCGAAAATGAAAGTAGCCTAAGTTCTTATCAAAATCGGTTCAGTCATTTCAGATATCAGATACAAAAATTGTAATAAATGTTATTTTGGTGTATGTACCGTATTATATTTATAATAGATTTGTAATAATATCCATATCGCCTCACCTGGATGAAAGGGTGTAAGTGACAATAATTGATAACAACACTACATAATATGATTAGAAAATCATTGCTGTAAATCAATAAAAAAAATACTGGTTCTGAAGGCATTGGGACCATTTAGTTTTGTATAATGGATGTCGGTTGCAGCCTATTTAGGCCATCCATCCTTAATTATTTTCTATTTTCCATGCAATGTGATTCGATCTTTTATAATTATTCTAGGAGATAAATGTGTGGTATTCCTAGTTAATAATCAGACAAATACTCACCTATGTTACATTGAATCTCAGCGAATCATCATAATGTATGATAGCTACAAGTAGTAATGGGAACTGGGAAGGCATATTGCTATATAGAACACACTATTCTCAGATGATAAGAATTAATTTATTTAATTAAAATGTAATTAACATTAGTATTGGTAAAAGAAATAAGCAATAGTAATATTAGGAACACGATAAGCGAAGTATGTCTCTGGTTGAAAAATGCAAAATATACACACACCTGCAGAATTAGCGGAACACAAAAAGGAGAGTATATAATAGTTAGCTTTATTTTTAAACAAATAATAATTTAACATGAAACAACAGTTAAATTAACATGCTTTGACATTAATTTGCAACACCATATTTAAAGTTTAATAAAAAAAACAACTTAACTAAAAAAAATGCATTTTTCTTAGATTTCGTAGTGACCGAGAAACAGTTAATTTTTTTAGATTTTATTACGGTTTAAAATTAATTAAATGAATGTTTAATAACGAGTGTTTCCCCCTCGTGCCCTGATTAAGGTTTCCATCCGTCTGGGCATGTTAGTTAAGTTTTTTTTATCTACTCTGATACTATAATACAAAGATTATAAAATTGAAATCAAAATTCTTATGACAAACATTACGCACAGGCCAAAAAAAAGTTTTATTACGATACAGGTCTTGTATGGACACCTATATCATAAAATAACTTTTTAATCATAACGATACACCTATACAACATCCATCTGGACTGAACCTCTACTTTAAAAAACGCGCATGCGCAATCGATGTTTGCGCCTTGGCTTGGCGTCAACTTTTTTTTTTACATTTATATTAAAAAAAGTTTGGTTTTGTTTGTAAAATAAATTAGTTTATGTATTATAGTATGAGAGTAGATAAAGTAGTGTATGACACTGTACATAACTTGGTCTTATAACACTCGTGTGATACTATAAAAAAACTCGCCTACGGCTCGTTTTTTTAAAACACACTCGTGTTATAAGAACCCTTATTATGCAACAGTATCATAAACTACTATTATTAAACTTTAAGTATGGTGTTGCAAATTAATGTCAAAACATGCTAATTTAACTGTTGTTTCATGTTTAATTATTTTCTCTCCTTTTTTGTGTTCCGCTAATGCTGCGGGTGTGTGTATTTTTAGGTAGATCACGACAATATAACTTCACCTTGTTTTATGTTAAGCATAAGGTAAATTCTCAGGAATGAGGGTTACCATTAATAATTGATTGTATAGCCTACAAACGTAGAAAGATACACATTTCGAAGGTCACAATTAATGAAAAAGGCCTCAAGTCAGGGATCTTAATAAGTATTATTTTTTATGAATTGCGCTATACCAAAATGTGTTTTGGTTGCTTTTGATATTACAATTACCTATATTAAAGATCTAATCAAACACACATTTACATTTCATATTTACAATGTTATATTACAATTATTTACTTACTAATTATGTTATAAGTAATAATATAATGTTCTTTTTTTGTTATTGTTTTATTGTTTCTTAAACGTTTGCAATACAAGCACTAGTCGACGAAAATTATAAAAGTTTAATTTTTTTTATTATTTCAAAAATAGAATGCAAGTAGATTCTAAGAACGAGTATTTAAATTAAGTAAAATTTACAAAACTAAAATGTGATTTTGGTTGTTTTTCATGTTAAGGAGGATATTTACATATTAGGATATTTACATATTAGGATATTTACATATTAGGATATTTACATATTAGGATATTTACATATTTAATATTTAGTGGTACGTTTATATTTACAATCTTTTTATAACGTTTTTCCTTATTTTGTAAGTGATATTGATACATTTTATATATTTAATAAAATTTACGTGAATAAAAGTTTTTTCTTTTAAATTAAGTTTCAGAATATTTCGGTCGTGCGATCCTGATCATACAACTATTTCTATGCCGCTTGACCTCTGAAAACACTTCACTTGATACACCAAGACTAACTTCATGAATTAGAATATTTATCAATATTTATATTGCGCTAGAAATATTAAGAAAGCTCAAGGCTATATCTATTTAGTCAACTAAAAGTTAATCACTCAATCATCTTATAACTTCATTGAACAATGCACAAATGACTTTGAATTAATTGATTTTTAACCGACTTTAAAAAGCAGGTGGTTCTCAATTCGATTGGTATATTTTATGTATGTACACCGATTACTCTGAGATTTATTTTTAGTTTGATGCAGAATAGTAGCCATTTAGTCCTATAAATATTAACATAGTTTGACCCAATAGTTTTCGTTTTATGAACATTTTTGTGGTTTTCTTTTTATAGTAGAATAGTATTATAGTATTTTAGCAGAATTGAACTTCATACAAGTTCAATTAATCATTCAGTAATAGCATAATTGCCTAACGAAAGATCATACGTGTAGTATCGATTATTATTGAAGCGTCCGTACTTATGCGTGTGACTGAACCACCTGTGCACCCCTCGGCGAAACAATTCATATTCATCAATTTTATTTCGAAGTGTACTAGTGGTATTTTTATACCACTTAGAGGGCAAAAAAGTACATGGTCTACTTAATCGAAAGTAGTTACCGTGGCCTATGGACATTTGCAACACCAGGGGCGTCTCTTTCGTGCTGCTGACTTTATAGGAAACTGTTAGTAAAAATTAAAAGGGATGATGCAAAAAAGAAAGTGACATTGTATCAGTAATTTATTTTCTTCTACCTTTTGAATAATATGACATAATACTCGTACAAAATTAAAGGTACCACCAGCCAGTATAATTTTAACAGAAATGTTTAATACCCTTCTTAAAAAAAAACATACTGTAGTGGCTTGGAAAAGCTTAAAAATTAACATCTTCATTTCTATTGCAAGGGCATGCATATTCATGTGTTTCTGTGAATTAATTCAGTTTAAAAAGTTAAACCTAAATGAAGTAAATAATAAAGAATATTCTTCTTCATCCTGGCGTTAATCCCAGTCGCATCTGAAGGTTTCACCTCGGAGTGTGGGGTCCGCCTTTTCCAGTCTAACTGCGGGTTTGGCTGATGTTCGGTATTGATATCCTATTACTGTTTAATGTCAAACTACTGTTAAATGTCAAATTATTGTTTAATGTTGAATTATTCTCTAATATTTGATTTTTTATAGATATCAACGATTTGATTTGATTAATGAAAAATTTGTCAAAGTTTTGGGCTATGTCTAATGAGACTTTACCGGATGGTAAAGTCCCATTAGACATAGCATATATACATATAAATGGATATTTTAGACGTGGAATTGAGTGCTTGGGTATGTCTGGCTTTAAAATAGCTTTAGGTTTATTTTTACTATTTTAAATATACTTAGTGATTGTTTCATGATTTTTTAGTAATATCAATAATTTTATTCACGTTCACTTCTTTTTCTAGATTTACAAAAAATACAAATACAATCATATTATGAAGAAAAAACTGGAGAAATGAGCTACAATTTGAATTAAAAACAATTCATGTTCAGAGCGGAAGCGAAACCAGTATTGTCGAATGGTTCGGTAAGTCAATTTGTCTTTCATCATAATCCCAGCGCCAATACCGGTTGCATCCAATGCTTGTATTTTGACGCCCGGTGTCCGCTTTCTCTCTCCTCATAATTTGGTTTACTTGCTTTTTACGGAAACGACTGCCGTTTCACACCTCAACCCCCAGAAGAAATCCTGCACCACAAACTCGTGAACAAATCAGCAGGTGTGTACCGGCTTGTGAGTGAGGTTGGTTTGAGACCCAAAGATCTTGATCCACATATATCCACTGTGAAAGTACAAAAATAACATACATACATACATATAATCACGCCTTTATCCCCGGAGGGTTAGGCAGAGGTGAATTAAAACCCACATTTCACCAATTTGTATTCGGTCCCACGTAATATGGGGTGAGCCTATTGCCGCATTCCGGGCACTATTCTTGACTCGAGCCATGCATCTGAGGCTGAGTCTGGGCTGTACATATCTGTCTGATGCTAAAGTTAATCAGGCCTATCCCTAAGTCGCCTTGTACGACACCACTTGGGAAGAGAAGGGGTGGCCCAAATTCTACCCTATCGGGTACAATTAAGTTCTAGTTTAATCACATTTGAACTTGAACTTAATTGTACCTATGACTGTACAGTCAGCGTCAAAACGATCTTGACCCCAAAGTCTCAAAGATCTCAATACCAAGGTGGGGTAGGTAGGTCAGTACCAAAGGTGTGTACCAAGTATCAGAACAATCAGACAACAGGAAGGGGGGGAAAACCAAGGCAGTTTGAGTACTTTGTACGTGAAGATCGATCGACTGTACTATACTCGGCCAACTTAAGTGCAATGACGTTATATCACTTTAGTACAATAATTAAAAACCAAAATTATAATCAAAATCAAAGTCCAACGCTCTTGGACTACGTTTCATGACATAATACATTATCACTGGCCTCAAGCCTCAATGCATACTCGTAATATAATCAGTCACTCTGCTACCACTGTCAGATTCGCGCGTGAACCATGCAAAATATGGCGCGAAAACTTCTATTACGCGAATTTAAAAACTTTAAATTACAAAGGAATATATCATTTAGTGTCGTGCTTAGAGATGATTTTGTTGTTAAATCCACTATCCCTGATATTGTTGTGCCTCAAATGAGATTTTTGGATCGTTTGTGGAGAGACTCGGCGAGTTTCCAGAATCATGTTGCATTAGTAAGTGTATACTTATTGGTTGTTGTTATTTAGGCTATTGTTTTCTTTCTAGGAAATGATAAACTAAGGTAACTACTTCGAGGGATATGTCGTTCGAGGGATATGTCGCAAGACAACCTCACCTTCGGCCTAGCACCACGACCCACAGACGGCGTGCGGTTTAGTCGGTTCGAGTCCGACATAACCTACCCCTCCGGCTCCGGAGGGGCGGGTATCCGTGGGGATTTCCCGCACGTAAAAAAAAAAAAAAAAAAAGGTAACTACTTGCACGCCGTAATACGCTTTGCCATTATGAAATAATTAATATGTTCTTTTTATTAACTCTTGCTTGAGATTGGATTTTTTTATTAATATTCTTTAGGATATTTACCGGCAACTAGCAACTTAAAGTAGGTAGATGAGTTAAATTGACCTTATTCAATTTGAATACTTTATGTATTTAAAAAAATTATGAATTAAATGAAGAAATAAAATGTCTAATCTAATAAAGCTATATCCATTCTTTTGGGTATCTACCTACGAAAGTAAAACCTACTAAATTCAAAAAAAATAAGACAATAAAAATTGGCGCATTCCATATATCTTGGACCTGAAATTTGCTCAAAATGTGGTCTACACGTTTTTTGATTAATTTTGAGGATAGCACAGGGTGGTACGGCGGTGGACGAGCACCAAGCATAGATTTATAACAAAACAATCCGGGCGCACTAGGGTCTTCTTTATATATCGCGATTTAGGTCCAAGTTATATGAAACGAGTAATACCTAACTAAATAAAATACACAAGTTTGTTAAAATTTCTAAGACAAAAATACTAATTTTCCAATAGTTTCTTTCTTACGTTTTGTTAATTTGAGGTAAAATCTAGTAAAATTAATTATTTAAATGAGCTTTAAATCATGAATAGTACAAGACCGGTAAAAATATTATGTCCGTGCTTATTTTATCGTTTTGATTTGTTTTGGATATTTATTTGCTTTTTATGTTTGTTCGCGCATAGCCCTGCCCAGTTTAAACAATTTCAATATCCACCCATGGAATTCCAAACTTTTTTTTTTGGAAAATAGTTTATTCCGAATTGTTCCCATTTTTAAAATCTTTGTCTTAATCAGGTGCATAAGTCTCTAGCGAATCTTTTCTTTTCCTTCAAAATCACTAACCTCTTTGTAAATAGAGCAAATAGGTACGTATCAATTAGATAGCTATATACCAATTGTGTTTAATAGTTTGTCCCTCAGTGTAGTTTATAGATGCGAGGCATAGCCTGGTTTGATAAGTTTATTTTGACTAAACACCATTGCACTCTATTGTATCTGAGTCTAATCAGCCTGACCCTGACCTTACACCTGACCCTGATCTTTTCTGCTATGCTTATTTCAATATTTTCAATGCTTTGTATAGTAAAGTTAATACTTTATTATTATTAATGACGGCCTCTGTGCAGTAGCGGTAGAACATTCGACTGCCACGCAAGGGCGCGGGACCTATTTTCATGCTCTAAGAAGTCAAGTCTCCGGCTATGAGGGGATAGAAGGGAATGAAAAAGGAGACCATCTAGCCAGACAAGGGTCTGCATAAATACCCATAGGTCCAGAACCATTTGTTGGACTCCCTGAAGCCAAACTGGAGACGGCTATTTCAGAACAGGCCTAGAACAGGCAGCTTAAAGAATGGAAGACCACACCAGGCCTAACACATTCGAAGGAATTCATAACTACATAATGAATTAGGAAGCTGAGCAATAAAATAATAATTAATCTCAGCAGGGACAAAATCCGGAAAATAATGGGAGCGTTCAAGATTGGTATCATGAACGACGAAAAATGCAGACACTGCGGGGAGGGCGATGAAACGATGAAACACATACTGTGTGAGTGTCACGCCTTAGGAAGACATCTCATGGATCTTCTCGGGAAGGGCTACCCAAATCCAGGGGATTACAGGCATCTACAATTAAGAGGAATAGTCACCTTGATAGAGAGGACTATCCCTCCTCAAACGTAGGGGCCAGGTTGGGGTTGACACTAAGGACCCAATAGTCGCCGAAGCTTCAGAGCATGCACCCCAATAACATAAGATAAGACAAGGAATCTCACTTCGTTCGTCTTCCGTATTAAGTTAGATTTTTAATAGGTAACTTCTATCCGTTCACATGCCGATTTATACTTTATGTGATAGTAAAGGGAAACCTTTTATAAGTCTTACTCTTAATGTTTAATGTACGTATTTACCTACTGTATCGCTGTTGGTTTTCTTGGAAATAAATAAATAAATTACCTTACGAGTGGAAATATAGGTAGAAGCAATAATCTTGATAAGCGTGCTCTCCGAGCATTTCTATGGTAAGCAATGCATTTCAATCGCCATACTTAAAATCTTTCAATCACCATCCTCCTTGCGTTAACCTAGAATACTTAAAATGAACGAACTTTGTTTCTCGTGGCTAAAAATATACTAGGTACCTACTGTCACCCTAGCAGAAGCAGGCCACGGCGGCGGCGTGCATCGTGGGACGATGCGCGCCTCCCCACACCGGGGTTGAGTCGGGGACGGCGTGGTCCCCACCTCCCGAGGAGGGCCAGACCGAAAGGGATGGCCCTGGGTCAGCCGGGGTGCGAGGGATATGTCGCAAGACAACCTCACCTCCGGCCTAGCACCACGACCCACAGACGGCGTGCGGTTTAGTCGGTTCGAGTCCGACATAACCCACCCCTCCGGCTCCGGAGGGGCGGGTATCCGTGGGGATTTCCCGCACGTAAAAAAAAAAAAAAAAAAAAAAAGGTACCTACTGTGGAAACTTGAGGAAAATATGATATCTGATTTCAAATTAAAAACCGGTTTTAGAATATGATATACGTAGTAGGTATGTTATTTAATTATAATATTTGTATCTAAGTATTCTTACACGTAGTCTCAATTTAATGTATGATAGAAGTCCGCCCTCGTTACGAACCCTCTACGAAATCGGCGCAAGCAGGGTCTTACTTTATAACCGACTTCGAGGAGGGTATTCGAGGTAAATAGTTATATCATTCATCGCGATATGTAGGTATATCATGCGTGAACCAATTTTTAAATTGTTTTTTATTTTTATTTGAAAGAGCGTAGGTATACTATTTCGAAGTGGTTTCTTTTCCACCAATTTGGAATCGGATCATGGGATCCCAATATAAATCGCTGGAAGCCTTTAACTTAATAGAATTTGTTATAATGTTCCGTCGCAACGACGTGTTAAATCGGGTACGGGTAATCACACGAAGTTCAAATCAATATAAATATTATTACATACTTACCTATTATTATTATAATGCACCCTAATATTGCAGCGTACCTACATGGGATCACGATCGGCCGCTCAACTTCTACCTGAAATCTCTCTACGCTCTTCTTGAAATCTTTCATTCAATCTCCTTGTTTTAATCCGAGCCCGATCGATCCGGTCTTAACTAAATTCGTCTAACACGAACAAATATTGTAATCGTTACATAAACGTTTTGAGAGAACGAAGCAATGTGATTGGCCGCTTGCCGACTGTGAACCTGTGTGTATGTGAAGCTGGCCAATCGGCTTGCTCCGTTCTCGTCCCGTTCCCGGATACGCTTACGATAGATGTTCGTGCTAGGGGTACTGTTGTCGGACTTTGCAGGGTTCTAACTACCCATGACTGTCACGACTGGCATAGTTATTCGTATGACAACCGAGACAGACGGCTTAACGAACTCTTCGAGACACGGAAATACTGGGTATTGGTCTGGACCAATTCGAATAGACATATTTATGCATACAAATATTTGCACTGAGCGGGAATGGCGTGCCACAGAGGATGTCACTTGAAATTTTTCAATGTCACTACATTATAATATAGGTAACTTCTGCAGTCAATAAAGTGATATCAGTTACAGCATTAGAATAACACTGTATATTTTATTGATAACACATATCTTTCACACTTAATCAGGCATAAAGTTTGTAATAAAATTTAGTGAGCAGTAGGTAGGTACGCGATAAGAGAACCTAAAATATGGCAACTAGTGTCGCCTAACCTTAAACTTTAAATAGGTACCTTCTTGTCTTTATGAATGAAGACAAATCAACTCCAACTTTACGAATAAACAATGACGTGATTTGTAATAATATTCAACAGAAAACAAACTTTTTACTTAAAATATCAGTACAGAATCGCGTTGCTATTGCTAAACATTTTAAAGCATCGTTGCAGTTAATCGATTGCTGCTTCTCCTTGATTTTTATTGTGTGAAGTTCACACATCTATAAACTCCTAATTAGCAAAAGACTCTTTGACATCTATTTTCTGCTACATTGATACAAGCGCTGACCTGTGTAGAGGGCCTGCGACAATGCGGCTACTTGGAATTGTCATACCTTCAACTACAATGGCTTGTGGCATTGCTTGTAACCTTGAGAACTTGTTTGCCTACTTTTAGTACTCACTTTTATCGTATTTATATCATCTTGACGTCGTAGTTGGCTGGCAATGACAGGTCTAGGACTAGGTCGCCTATATTTTTCGAAATGACTGCGTAGTTGTTTGAATCTTATGTCATACATGCACCCGTCGACATGAAGCAGGCTAGGTATAGGTATTTTTCCAACTAGTTCAGCCACCCACAGACATGAGGTAGGTAATTCTGCTTATACTGTTGATTGATGGCACTTGGTGGAACTTGCTACACATTTTCAATGAAAACACTTGTACTATTCCACATTATTTATTAAATTCCTGACCGGTTTCGCCTTACGGCATTTTCAATAATAATAATGATATAATAATAATGTCGTTAGGCGAAACCGGTCAGCAATTTAATAAATAATGTGGAATAGTACAATTGTTTTCATTGAAGATGAGGTAATTCGTTGACCGGTGTATTTTAGAATGGAGTGACACATGTATGGGGTTGACACGTATTTCATATGGCATTCGTCAATGTGACTTAGCTATAAATGTGAAAACACGTGCCAATGCCACAAGGAGAGGTAGAACACGACGGTATTCCCGTCCGACTGGGGAACTTTTGTGCTGTCAGAAGAGTGCTGAAGACCAAAGGCTACTCCCTCTTTGTTTTCTATACTGACGGCACAGAAACACTTTACAGAGTCGGCAGCACGAATGTGACTAGTGTTGCACTCGTCCATAGGCCATTGTAATCACTTTCCATCAGGTGGGCCGTGTGCTTGTCTGCCACCTCAGTAGTATATAAAAAAACACCTTCATCATTCTATTCTACAATACACCGACCAACGAATAGCCTCTTGTCTAGGGGGGGGGGGGGGGGGGGGGGCTTAATATCGGTCCAAGTCTATAGTTTTACACTGTAACTAAATTGTATTTTATCGGCAATTATATACCTTATTAACTTTAGCAAGCTGTTTCCGACGGGGATGTGCTATACACTTTTTGTTCGTTTATTTTGCAGTAAAGTTAATGCGTTTCCACCTGTAACGATTAATGCTTAACGTAGTAATTACCTGAACGTATTAATTCATTACAAAGTTAGTTATAGCACGTTACTATTTTATGTCTTTGTAAAGTTTTATGGATGGATTTCTGATTTTAGCATGTACTCTTAAAGGTTTTTAATCGAAAACAGTATTCTATTAGATTCTCTTCTTCCAAGTCGGTATGTACGTATGTATCGGTAGGTGGCTATATAAAAAAAACCACATAGGCTCCGCTCCGCTCCCGCCTTAGCCTTCTAACCTATATCTATCAATGACGTGACGCGCAGTCCACGTCTTATTTATCACAATGCCCAATTTATCACTTTGCCAATAACATAGATATACACGCATATGCCTATATAACAGTCGCAGTCGGTCTTACAAAAAAATAAACAATATAAAGGTTCTCTATTTTTATTCCTAAAATTTTATGTCATAATTTAACATTGCATAATGTTACTTGTCATAACATTATTTACGTATAATACTCATTTGCCATAACTTTTTAAGCATAATTTTTTTACTTCTATTTACTATAAGCATAATATTTGAAAAGCATAATATCCCAAAGCATAAGTTTACTTAAGCATAACGACGCATAACCATAACTATTCCGAAAAAATCACTATTATATAAATCACACTATTTTATACATTGTTCTCGTCAAACTTGTAGGCGCATCAAAGTTCAATTAACCTAATGTTCTTTTGACCTAATTGGTCGACGGAGCCCCGCTAGGCGGGGCTCCTACTTCTGGGTGGTTTATAAAAAAATAACCACGAAGGCCTAATGCGGGAGCTTCGCTACGCTCCGCTCCCGCATTAGCCTTCTAACCTAACCTATCCGAGTCGGGGTGCCCTAAAGTCCAGATTGCATCCAGATCCTTGCTAGCTTGCTAGCACCATGTTAGCAGGCGTTAACATTATCACTACATAGTATATAACAAAGTCGCTTTCTCTGTCCCTATATCCCTTTGTATGCTTAAATCTTTAAAACTACGCAACGGATTTTGGTGCGGTTTCTTTCTATAGATAGAGTGATTCAAGACGAAGGTTTATATGTATAATGCATGATTAATATAGTAGAGGGTGCAGTGGGAACGGGATTTGACGCTACGCGGGCGGAAAAATATTGGCGGTACGAAGATCGCCGGTCAGCTAGTACCAAATAACTATTAGACAAATAAACAATATGCTTTACAACTTTATGCGTATCAATGTTATGAATAAAAACATTAGGATATTCAATATTTATGCTTAATAACACAGTATGCTAAAAACCAATTATGGTACACTATTATTATGACAAAGAAAATTATGCCTAATTTGTTATGGCGGCAATTTAAATTAGGACAAAAACTATTATGACAAAAGATGGAATCCCCAATATAAATACCATTTAGAAGTATAGTACATTTATGAATTGATGTAAAAAATATGGATATTGTTGGGATACACAATATAAATTAATCCTTCAAAATTAAAGCAAAGCCTACATCATTTTTAATTAGAATTTGGTTCTTTACGTAATATTGCAGCAATATTGTCACCTACCTACTGCTATTAATTAGTTACGCTTGCTTCGTACTATTTAACCTAGTAAATTTAATAGTGAGACAAAGTAAACCAGTGTAACCGACCTATATCACACCGACCTATGCCCAGTCCACACTAATGAATTTCATCAACATACTATTATTAGTATTCGTATGCAATATAGTCTAACGCTTTTTAATATAAGGGTTAGGTACCCCTGTTAAGATTGCTTACATATTGCTATTGAGCACTATTGAGTTTCATAACATAACTATCGTGAATCCGATAGAATGGATCATTTTGTCATTCAATTGATATACGACAATAGATAATATCCGACAGCCTCTGTGGCGTAGCGGTAGTGAACACGATATCGCGGGTTCGATTCTCACTTTGTGCAAATATTTGTGAGCTTAATTATGATATCTTCATGCCTCGGAGAGCACGTTAAGCCGTCGGTCCCAGCTGCGATACGAACATTTATGGCTCTTGTTTCAAATAGTTGTAACCCTAAAAAGTCCAACAACTGGTTTAACTGCATTCCCGAAGTATTGCAGTTAAACCTGTTGCTGGACTTTTAGACCTTGCCTTCACAACTACAGCGATACCTGTTAGAAGACAGATAGCAGTTGCTTCACGGAAAATGACGATGTTTAGCCAAACTCACACTTAGACTAGAAAAGGCGTATCCTGGAAGGCGAGGTGAAAGCTTGAGACGCAACCTGGATTAACGAAGGTTGAAGAAGAGAAATAGCATATATTTATTTAAATAATTTGAGCATTTCTTACAAATACTATGAATGGCTTGAAATCTATTAACTCGTATGTATACCTAATTGTTTATTAAGTTTTCATTCGTCTTGGCGATAAGAAATTAAAAAGATTTTGTCCAGTTTCCTACAAACTTTAATGTAACCTAAGCCAAGAAAATGTTACATGTTAGGTACGTGCTACCATGAAATTGAAAGTTAGTAGATAGTTATGTTAAGATTTACTATAATAGATCATGTTGTTTTCAAAACTAGGTTTAATTTTCAAACTATTTATTCGACTACATACGAAAGAATTTTATTTAGAATTCCTGAAAAGTAGACCTTTTTGACATATGTGCTTTAGTTTGCAAGTCCTTTATGAAGTTGATTATATAAATTCTTATATGAGTGGCACACATGCTACAAGAAATCGTACTATCGCACTTTACTATTCAAAAACCCATAAATCTATGCGAGTGTGCTTGAATAAATCGAAAAACTGCAATATCACACACCCGCATCGAAATCGGTTCAGCACGCCGTTTCTCATACCTCGAAACTCAATATATGGTGATGATGATAATTCTACAAACGTTGTGCATCTTCTCCTCAAACGGGGCAATAAAAGCTTTGTACTTAACGCTGTGACAATGATAAGAAATTCAGCAAATCAGTCAGTGCCTGATCACGACTTATGACGCCACTAAATAGTGACTTTGAAACAGTGTGCATAGCAGCCGTGGCACGTGGAACGTTTGAACTAGACCTACCAAGAAATAAGTAGTTTTTTAAACCTCCTATTATAAAACAATCACATGATGATATGCGAATAGAAATGATAGATAAATAGGTAATGATAAAAATTGTGATTTTACCTTTACGTAAAAAACATAATATGCAACCAATATGTGTGACGTCACGCGAGCGACTGATCATTCGCGTATAAATGGACCCGCTATTAGTCATTTATAGAGACGAACTTTTAGCATTCCATGGATCATCTTGCACTCATCATCCTCATAGTATCCAAAGACCGACATCATCTTATTATTTTTGATTGGTTGTTGCCTTTTACTAGCGACTGCTTTCTGGTCTTCCAACCTGGCGAAAAACCGGCGCCAGATCTTTGTTCTTTGTTTAGCAGGTGACTAACCTAAACAAGCGAGATGTTCTTCTAACTGTAAAAGTTTGTGCTAAAAATATAATATTCTTTATTACAGGAAAGCGCAGAAACGAAAAAGAAAATCACATACGCTCAACTTCAAAAGAATATATTGGTGTTCGCGACATCTCTCCATAAGAAGCTAGGTCTTAAGGCAGGAGATGTCTTGGCAGTCATGCTGCCGAACAGCACCGAGTTTCCTGTGGTGGCGCTGGGGTGTATCCATGCTGGGGTTGTGTTGACGACTATCAACCCTATATATAAAGAATGTAAGATTTTTATATCGTTTGTGTTACTAGAGATAACCAGAGTCCGTATATAGTGAAAGTTTTTTTTTTTCTACTAGACTCTTTCTTTTAGTTTGGTATGACTATTGTGGTAGCGAGTCGAACTTGCCGGTGGGAGGAACCGCGTTCGGGATAATGCATTCATTTAAATAAGAACTTGTTCCCTGTTCGGTTTAACATGATCGCGGTTGGTTTCACTGGTGAGACTCGATCCAGTTTGTACCTCTGTACATTAAAGAAAACACCTAAAAATAAGGAAAATTAACAAATTTGTAATAGTAGTAGAATAGATATATTTATATTACAAATATGTAACATTATGTTATACAGTTAAGCCCACACCTAGAACTAAATTTGTACTTTCTTTATGCCAATAAATTATCTTATCTTATCTTATCTTATGACCTCTTAACACCGAGAGGAAAGCCTGCGCTAGAGCTTTGTCCATTAATCCGGCTCGTATCACCGTAAGATCGGCTTAGCTAAAACCTTGTTTTGTTGGTCAGAGCATTCTCCCTGTAAAAGACTGAATGAATGCATTAATGATTTATTTTAAGTCTTATAAGTGATTTTGGGTTTTAGCTATTTACACTTAGTGTATTCCTGACTCTGAAACTAGGAAAACTTGTACTATCAGAGCCAGGGATTCCTGTTCCTCAATATTTAAGTGGCATTTGTTCTCATCACTGGTCGCGGGTTCAAGTCCACTTTTTCCTATTTAAATCTTGTTGTGACCCCAAAGACCTCAGCTTGTAATAAAACTGATTGTTAAAAATACCATACGATAGTCGAAAACTCTATCGATACCAATAAATATCACTTTAAATCATAATGTTGAACTTTTTGATATTTCAAAGCAATTAGACAGACCTATGCTAACTTTTCTATATATTTAAATCGGAATAGAAGCCAAAAGTCTCTTCAAGACGCTGCGACTTGCGACTACTATGCGACTTGAAGAACAAAAAAGCAAAGCAAATAGGTACAGTAGAAGAAATCGTATACCATGCGTCTTGAATTCGTTAGACTGTGCTATGCTAGAATATCGACTGTCCATTAGACTGTGGTATATGAGAATATCGACTGTCCATTAGACTGTGGTATAGAAAAATACCGACTGTCCATTAGACTGTGATATACGAGACTATCGACTGTCCATTAGACTGTGGTATAGGAGAATATCGACTGTCCATTAGACTGTGGTATAGAAGAATACCGACTCTCCATTAGACTTTGGTATACGAGAATATCGACTGACCATTAGACTATGGTATAGGACAATACCGACTGTCCATTAGACTGTGGTATTGGAGAATATCGACTGTCCATTAGACTGTGGTATTGGAGAATATGGACTGTCCATTAGACTGTGGTATTGGAGAATATGGACTGTCCATTAGACTGTGGTATTGGAGAATATCGACTGTCCATTAGACTGTGGTATAGGAGAATATCGACTGTCCATTAGACTGTGGTATTGGAGAATACCAACTGTCCATTAGACTGTGGTATAGGAGAATACCGACTGTCCATTAGACTGTGCTATAGGAGAGTACCGACTGTCCATTAGACTGTGCTATAGGAGAATATCGAATATCCAAGACATCTTCAAGTAAATAAGTTGGTCAGAACCTTGTCGCTGTAAGGGACTAGACGCGGGTCCAAGTACCGTCTTGCCTCTTTCTGTTTTAAATTTAAATAACTTCTCCAAGGTTCCGCTTAGGTATAAGGTCAGTTATTTTTATTCTTCCACCAATCTTATCACTATTCGCATATCTCTAAATAATGCCACACCAGACGCAAACAAAACCTACTATCAGTAAATAAACAGAATAAAATTATAATCATTTAGCGTTTTAGTAACTGTAGTCAGTTATATAATGTTGTAGTCAATGACATTGCTATTATTCACCTTAAGCCTGTACTTATAGTGCAATAAATTGTTTGTTAAGGATAGTACTAATCTTTATCATACAGAAATGATATCTTTGAGATATCTACTAAACGCATTTCTTTATCATCTAGTTCGATAATACAAACACCCTTTAGAATAAGCAGACATAATAACCTTAATGGGTTTCATTCTTCAGTGCAGTCCCTCTGTGGCGTGGTGATGGATTATTCTAGTGCTGCGATGAAGTTGCGGGTTCGATCCCTGCTTGATGCCAATACAAGTTTGCGTGAACGTGTCTAATATAATTGATCTAGGTGTTCCAATGTATAATATTGTATGTATTTACAAAAAGTTAATCGAAGTATAATAATCCACATTTAAGAACCTATAGCTAACGCTGTGTTATTTTTCCCAGAATATCTTTGTGTTTATTAGTTTTACATAAGGCTACTTAATACCTATCCCTAGTTATAGTTAGGACATGGTCGTTTGCCTAACAGCCTTCTCACAACTTTCTAGTAACAAATTCCAACCGCTGTCGGCTGCTGCTGTTTTAATGACCCTAAGCGCCAGAACTCGTGGTAATTGGCATATCGTATACATATAAACTATAGACATAATATAATATGATATCTATTAAAGTAATAATTAAGAACATATGCATTAGTAAGTGTTATCTAAACGATAAAGCAACTTGACATTCTATAATAATGAACAGACTATTTGCAATTAGACATCATCTAGTTAGACTGTAGACTAATTTTCATGAGTGAGATATATAGAAATTATTATAAATAATAGAAAATCGTTCGGTCAGAAGAATCTTTTATTACTGCACACATTTAAAATACATACATAACGAAGTATTTTTCCGCCTTAAACACGCTTACTTTATGCGTTGTGATTTTGTGTAGTCTACGCGATAAAAAATAAATACACAGATCAAGGCGTCTTGAGGAGGTTAATGTCTGCTTTCTTAACACTATTGTTAGGTTATCAGTTAGTGCATATATACCTAGTTCATTTCGACAAAACAATCATTCTGTGTGACGTCAATGCACTTTTATTGTATTTACTTTAATAGTAGATAGATCCTGGTTCAGGATTATCATGAGTTTATCAATTATGATTCGATAATGTAGGATATATGAATAATAATATGAATCATAAGTGAATTTTGACTAATGCCCCACAGCCTATTCATAATTTATGATTGGACGATAGGCTAATGCCAAGATATTGCGTCTAAATCTTAATGTAAACATCAAACGCGTAGTGTTTCCATAAATTTTCACACCTTGGGTAACGGTTTGCGGGAATACGGCAGACGTTTTCTTTCTTGTCTGTTTTAATCTGATTAACAGAGAGCACTTTGTTGAAACAAGGAGGCGGTAGATAGATAGTGATATTGGTTGAAAGATTGGATGGATAAATGAAGCCGACCACATACGAAAACTGCAGACGCACGCAGCAGATACGCTTAATACATTGCATCTTCGCAATGGTCCCTTTTTATGCGTATCAAAGTTTAACCAGTAATGTATTTAATTTACCTGCAATGAACAAGAAAGCTACCTGGCTGGCAGAAGAGACAGCCTCTATAAAATCCACATGAAATAAATATAAACATGTTCTAAAGATTTACCCATCAGCATCATCTTAATATTCGTCCTGTTTGAATTTGAGGCTTTCAACCAAACCAGGATTCGTTTAAGCTTGTGATTTCTTTCGATTTGGCTTAGCTTTTGTGGGGGCGACTGCCATCTGATCTTCCAATCCCTAAATGAAATCAGGCTTGCAGTTGTGGCTGGCTCAACCAACGGAGATTTTGGTGAGGCTACTGACAATGTACCATAAGCGACAGAATTATCCCTAAATGAAATCAGGCTTGCAGTTGTGGCTGGCTCAACCAACGGAGATTTTGGTGAGGCTACTGACAATGTACCATAAGCGACAGAATTGCGAGTTGTAAAAAGTTATGTGGTAGTTAACCAGGCAATTAATTATCAAAATCATAATCACGATTTATTCTGTGGGTCATAGGTTAGGTATAATATAAACGGCTTTTTGCTTAAATCCACAGAGGAAAGGTGGCTATATCCTACCACATGATTATGAATGTGGTAAAATATTACAAATAATTTTGTATCTTATCTGCGAGAGAAAAAGTTCATAGTCATTTGAAAGCAAAGGAGAGGCAGCCCAGTGCTGAGTGACGTCACACAGACGTCAAATTCCGGCCTCCATCGGTCGCTCTTCTTTCAGTGGAAATTTACCCTTGATATAACTCATACAAAGTCTGCAGTGCTCATTATACCTGATTACAAATTAAGTAATAGATCACGTGCGTAGTATGTACCTATTGATTTCAAGGTGTAGGTACGTGGTTCTAAAATCCATTCAGGGTCTCTGCAAACATCTTTGATGTGAGTAATATTTACCTGCGATTTTTTTAAATGTAACTTGGCAATGGGTGTTAGATACTTTGTCGTAAATAGGAAAAATCTTTGCATTGTTTGAGGAACATGGGCAAAAAAGGTGCGACTTTTTCCCAGTTAAAACAGCCGTGTGTGCCATCCTCTGCAGATACAATTAGTAATCGTAAATATGTAATGTGGTTCTAGGATAAGCACTAGTAATTTTTATTAACAACTGTTTTAGACTCGAATGTCGGTATATGAATACTGTAAGTCTCAAAAAAATAGTTCATGTGTGTAGAGTGCAGTAAAAGCTAATATAAAGAGATAATATGGAGGGGGGGAGGGGGGGGGGGCTCCCTTATTATGTTTTTATCCTTCCATTTCTTTATCGTGTTCTAATTAATATCTTTTTACTTCCAGTCGAACTTACCAACCAAATAACGCTTACCGAGCCCAAAGTTATTGTTACGGTATCAGAATGTTACGAAACCGTCAAAAACACATTAAAGAATTTCAAAGCCAATATAAGAATAGTCCTCCTTGACAATCCCAGTGACTCTGTACCGAATGGCGTCGTCAGATATACAGAGTTAGCAGAATCTGGTGAAGCTGACTATGGACTTCTAGACAAAGTGGAGAGAAATCCAGATGATGTAGCTTGTATACCATTTTCGAGTGGGACCACGGGTCTGTCCAAAGGCGTCGAAATTACTTATAAAAATCTGTTGGCGAGTTTAGAGATAATGCACCGAAAGGAGACGTCGTTTCCGTTTGTGACACACGGTTAGTATTTTATACGATACGTTTTTTTAATAAAAGAATATATTAGCAACCGAAATTACTAATATTTCCTTTAACCCCTCCTACTAAGCCAAATTGCTTGTGCTGGTAGTGGGTTCATGTCAGTTGCGTAATGGCCAGGATTCGAGCCCGGAACCTCTCGATCGTAAGGTCGAAAATCGTCGGTATCGTAACCATTACACAATCAATAAAGTTTAAAATTCTGTGCTCCAAAGTCCAAGCTTTCAATGAAACTTGAATTGGATAATAGGTCGTTACATATTAAATTGCCGAAATTTTCTTACAGATTCATGAGTTCGTTATTCCTGTTATTTAATAGCTATTTCCATTATTTATACTTTGTTTGAAAGTTGATTTCAAGATTTTACAATTCTGTATTAAATTTTGTTTTTATTGGCCGCTTGATACCTAAATTAAATTCGATCTTCTAAAACAGTACTGCCTAAATGCTATCATTTTGATAATAAATTTCGTATTACACTTTTACAGCTGTCACTTTACAAAAATGTAATAAACATTCCTGTTATCTTAATGTTATCTCATTTATACACCAAAAAAATCATAACATTTGGATTTGTCATTCCTAAAAAAAATGCAAACATTTTAGTACTACAAATTGGGTTTCCACCAATTTCTTCAATAAAACGGCAATTCCATATTCATATAGATAGATATATAGACATATTATAATCTTTACCTCTGGCGTGGCGGTAGTGCATTCGACTGCTATGCTATGCGTTCGATTCCCGTTCAGTGCAAATATGTGTATGCATGAATTAATTTATCCGTCAGGTATATCTTCTTCTTTTCTGTGGTTAGTGGTCAACCTGTGACAAAGTTGATCGGGTCGCACATATAGACCTCTGCAGCTCCATCTTGACTTAACGACTTGTGACAGCCGGGACCGGCTTTTAACTTGCCCTCTTAAGCACATTATTTCGTTATTCGTTATATTATATCTATTAATCAACCAACGAGGTCGCCTTGGGGCCCCATAATCCCCATGCCCACACAAATGCAATATATAAATTCCATATTATAATGCTTCTAACATCAGTTTCCCATAACACCTACAACTTTATTCCAGGGGATGTACAAGACGTAGTACCAGCTTTCCTACCATTCTTCCACATCTACGGTTTAGTCATCGTTCTTATGGCCCACTTAGGCAAAGGCTGCAAGCTAGTTACACTGTCGAAGTTCTCTGCTAGCTTGTACCTAGACATACTGAAAAATTCACAGGCTAGCTTACTGTATATCGTGCCGCCTGTTGGTAAGTGTGTTTTTATATTCAAAAATAATCACCACCCGATCTCATCCGGAGGGTGTCGTAAGAGGTGAATAATGGGAACATATGCAGACGATATCACTGCAAGAGAAGGAAAACTCGAATTTAAAGTCTGTACTAGTATTTTCGCTACTGTTGCAGCCAGCTATTGTTCACATTAATACAATGCTCAAAGCTAACAAAACAGCTTGGAGCATAATGAGCAAAAAGCAAAATGAGAACCACAATCAAAATGGTCAAAGAGCAAAATGTGCATAACACAAAATGAGCAACGCAGGCTTAATCACACCGACATCTTTTTTGCTATTTATTATCTTGATAAAAAAAATCTATAAATATATTTGACACTTTATTATTGAAAATATTGTTTTTTAGCTTCATTCTGAATTAACTCATAATAACGAATAAAACATAACTTAATCTTATAATAATATTATTGAAACTTATAATAAAACGAATTAACTTAACACGAACTCCTAATAAAATTAATTAACTTAAATTCCTAACAAAACGAGGCACCACGTCTCTGCAACACGCAGGACCCTAAGATTTTGTCTTTAAGGATTGCGGAAAGGGTCTACGTAACTTATGAAAAACTGAAGAACACGTGACTTTTTAGCGCGGTTCTAGTATAGTCTAGTAGGATTTTGATGAAAAAGATATTCATCTCTCAAGTGTCATAGGGTACATGAGTTGTATATAAAATCTATGCTATGCACTATAATAATATATGCTATGCTGACTTGGTAACAATATATATGTACTATAAATAGTTACCAAGTCAGATCGGGGTTTGTGCCCCGAATGGGTATTTTTCTTTTATCTTGTGTGAACATGGCATAGCAATGTGTTGCTCATTTTTGGCTTTATTAATAAACGTAGATTACAGCAAGATTAACATTAGTCCAACATTTACGTCTGGAATAGTTAAATGCCGTATTAATAAACATGAAGTATCTTAATCTACGAAGTTCATTATCTTAATTTATTACTTTTAAAACAAGTGGGTTGCCATAACGCACGCCTTAATCCTGGTGTAAGGAATGTATTGTTACTTCGAGGTTACTCCACGTTTATTAACCCACTTACTACTACTAGGTGTAATAACACCGCTAAAAAGTACTTCGGAATACCCTCAAATATTTTTGTAAAATAATGAACAAATGTTTACTGTTCTTTGTTTTGCGTCTTTAGTACGTATCAAGCCGTGATTGAGTGTGTCAGATATCACATATTTACCCCAGTATATAAGTTTTTGCTAGCTTGAACTCTGTTTATGATTTTTTTGCAAACATGTCAACAAAAAGGTAAGATATTTCATATAATTGTTGATAATATGTTATATTTTTTTTGGAATTCTATTACCTTCAAGTATTAGGTAGAAAACTATCTACTAATGTTTTGGTAAAATTAGTTTATTTTATGACTTTTTCATGTCAAATTACGATCGGTGTTGTAACACCTGGTCGCGTTATCAACATCTAACTTGTTATATTCGTTAATATTTTAGGCCACGGCACAAAAGACCCTTGAAACTCCACGAAATCATTGAAGAATTGGATAAAAATGACGATGATGCACCGATATAGGTATCGGTGCATCATCGTCATTTTTATCCAATTCTTCAATGATTTCAATGAATTTTCAATAGCGATTTTACCACCTGAAAATGCCAATGCAGATGTAACGGATGAAGATTCGGGGGAGAAGATAACGTAACGGGCATACTTTTGTTCAGCGGTTATGTAGTATTGCCTCGGCGGTCTATGTACCTACCTACTGGGAAAAGGCGGCAGATGAAGATTTTCCCCTAGTTTACAACGCGATGTCCAAAGATCGGTTCAACTTTATAATGTCGCATTTGCATTGCTGTGACAACACTCAAATTAGTTCTTCAAATGACAAGTTCTGTAAGTTGAGACCTTTGATTGATCTACTAAACAGAAACTTCTTGGAAATGGCTCCTTTGGAAGAAAACGATTGCATTGATGAGGCTATGGTGCCATATTATGGCGGCCATAGCTGCAAACAATTTATACGTGGAAAACCTATGATCCTATGATCAGACCAAAATATTGGGCTGTATCGTACGTCCATTCGTGGTAAGAAGTAGTACTTTCCTCTCATCTGTCACTGTTTAGATATGGCGTTGCACAATGCGTGGCAACTGTATAAGTACAACGGAGGGCAGTATGATCATCTAACTTTTCGTAGAGTGGTAGCAAGAGGTTTACTAGAAACATATTAAAAAAAAACGATAAACGGGGACCTTGTCCCACTCCGAAAAGTCACAGAGAAACTTCACAGTATGACAGAATTGACCATTTTGATTGAGTACAAAGACACGCAGCTAACATGTAAAGTTTGCAAGAAGAAAACAAACTTTATATGTAAAAAGTGCGCAACATATTTGCATCCCAAGTTATGTTTTATATCTTACCATACACCTGTATAAGATTAATTGTAATGTTTCAAGTGTTTTGAATAAATGAGTTTATCCGGCAATTCTGTTTTACTGTAAAACCCTTTAACTAGCACCGCAGTAGTAGTCTGTAGTAATAGTAGTCTATTCTCCGACCAGGTGTTAAGACACCACTCATTTTCCGGCTTTCCTGAATGACCTAGAATTTTTCCAATATTTTTCTAAGGACACTTGAGCTCCATTTACAAACATATTAAAAAATTGTAAAAATTCATGACGCTAAAAAGTTTCAGGAGTATCTGGGTTAATAACACTGAAATTATGTACTTAATACGACGTTACTCTGAGATTAACAACTCCAAGTGTAACTTCAGATTTGGTAAGGATTACGTGATTTTTATTAATAACAGTGTTTAAGTTTTGTACATTTTGTTTGTGGTGAACATTTTGCGTTTAGCACATGTTGCATTTTGGCCATTTTGATTGTGGTGCTCATTTTACTTTTTGCTCATTATGCTTCAAAGGGAAAACAGCAATGTTTGGTCTTGTATTAGTTTTGTCTTTTAATTTTTAAACAGATTCTGAATAGTAAAATAATACACAAAAAAGTAGAACACACAAATTCTTCACTTTACAATTTTAAAAAAATCCTAAAGTATGAAAAAACAAAATTAACGTGTTGCATCCATATAAGATAATAGGAATAAAGTTAGTAAAGTTTATCCTATAACCATCTATAGGATAAACTCAGATTACCTAAAGTCTAAAGTACCTTTGTTCTGTTATTTACTCAAAAGTTATAATACTTATCAATAAATTAAACCATAAATTATGATTAAGTTTATTATGTTTTTATTGAGTGAAAACATCAGAAAAGTAACGATTCGACTTTGACCGGAATTTAGCATTTATTAGTACTTATTCGCAATTGTAATCACATTTAATTAAGTGCCTTTAACATAAAGTTTCTTTAATTTTAATAGCAGTGTAAAATATGCAGCTATAAAGATCGTTAGCGTTCAGTGTGCGAAACATTCATCAGCACATTAATACGTTGCAAAGTCTGATACAATTTTGTGTAAAGTGCTTTTTAAATAATTTGTAAACTGAACACTAAGAAATCTTCCATCCATTTGTAACATTAAAAGAAAACAGTTGATTAAAAAGGCTCGGAGGATTACGGGACGTAATCTCGAAACGCGCTCTTTACAATGATGAATGTTCTGATGTGCTATTCCTATTAGCCCCACCCTCTCCTTTCCTACACAGGACTACACGTGCAGGGCTTCGATGTCATCCGCATACAGTGCAGAATATTCCATCAAGAACTAAGCGGTTCGGTCTCTCTATCTTTGCCGCACTATTAAGACCTGGAACTCCTTGCCAGCTCACGTGTTTCTTTTTTCCTACATTCCCGGCTCCTTTAAACGGGACGTGATAAAAATACCTGATGAGGCCGTCAAGCTCAGTGCCACCATTGTAACATGTTACTTGTCTGTAATGTTAATCCACTTTCCTGAGACTTCGCGTTTAGCATTACACCAGGCGAGGTGAAATTAACGTGTCCTGCTTAGAAAAAAAAAACAATAAACGTGTAACGTGATGTTTTATTCTCAAAATTCCAGCGATCCTCCTCGGTAAGCATCCAGACGTGAATGAGGAACATTTCAGTCATGTTCGACACGTATTATGTGGCGCGGCGCCTCTCGCCGCTTCCGACGTGGAAGCGATACGACTGAAAAGTAAGGTTAGTTTTATATGATTATTTTACTTCTGCTATCAAAATCATCTTATTGTACAAAACTGGTGGCAACCGTGGTTGTCACCTCAGAGACTAGGGTCTGCTTAATTCTTCTCATTTTGCATAACATAACATAAACTCACGCCTTTATCCCCGAAGGGGTAGGCAGAGGTGCTAGCACCCACATTTCGCCGGTTTATGTTTAGGTCCCAGTGTAATAGGTGGCGAGCCTATTGCCATTAACTGGGCACTTATAAACCTGCGATAAATACACACATAACTTCGAAAAGCATCGAAAAGTCATTGGTGTGTGCCATGGAAAACCTGGGATCGAACCCGAGACCTCGTCTCAGCAGTCCATTACCCATACCACTAGGCTATTTTGCCTCCTATTACAAATAATAAATATTCTACAAAATTCTCTACAATGCTGGTTTTTGAGGCATATGCACTATAGCTACCTCACCTTCGGCCTTGCACTGCGACATGTTACACATGTCCACAGGGCACGGTTACCACTTTCCATCAGATGGGTCGTGGGCTTGTATGCCACCTGAGTGATATAAAAAAATCTCCTTCTTATATCGATTTGTTTATAACATATCATCAGATAATTACTGGTTTAATTGCCAATTACACACAGCTACAGACACGATCATTAATATCGTTGTTGATAGGCTAGATAACCCTAGGGCCTATGGCCATGAGAGATCTCATTGAAAGAACGGAGCTATTCTCCCCCAGCTTATAACAATTATCGATGTCTTTAAACAATGATACTGTGACGATTGTTGACGATTTTATTGTTAAATTTGTTCAGTACGCTTTTTGTTACATAAATAATAGTTCAGTGTTCACATAAGAAACATTACTCATTGTTTTTATTTCCGTTCGTTAGTTGCATCGTCCATCTAGACATGTAGTAATTGGTTAGTATAATATATAGCATATGTTAATGACTGTCATAAATGTATAGCTGGCTGAGTCTTAAAACACTTAAAACACATTCTTCACATTATTGTATTTTCCTGTAGTTAAAAAAAATACTTAGCTGCACGCCAAATTAAGAGTAGTAAAAGAATGAAAACAGTTGAGTCGGTTCTTAATTTATCGTTCTTATTTATTTTTAATCATCCACCCAACCATTAATAGTAAATGATTTGACTATTAAATATCACATAACATAACATAAACTCACGCCTATATCCCCGAAGGGGTAGGCAGAGGTGCTAGCATCCACATTTCACCAGTTTATGTTTAGGTCTCAATGTAATAGGTAGCGAGCCTATTGTCATTAACCGGGCACTTATAAACCTGCGATAAATACACACATAACTTCGAAAATCATCGAAAAGTCATTGGTTTGTGCCATGGTAAAACCTGGTATCGAACCCGACACCTCGTCTCAGCAGTCCATACCATTACCCATACCACTAGGCTAATATTATGACGTCACAAATTAATTTTTCATACAATTTTCCTTATAATTTACCTTTTCGACGTTTAGTGAAAAGTAACTAACTTGATAAACTAACTTTTAAACTCTCGCGTTCCATGATATATAATTAACGAAACGGGAATTAACGCGATCATGGTATAGGTACTTACATACCTTTGATTGCCTGACGTTTCGACCAGGTTACACCGGCCGTGGTCACAGGCTGACTGGCTTAGCAGTGGACGCCCGCCGTCTTCGAATCCGTGAGGTAGTAGGTTCTTCATCTACCCGCACATTTTCAATGTTTTCTTGTCGCCATGTACCGTCACATACCACACTCACAGTGTCCCTATTACGTAAGCAAACTGTCCGGTGTCTATCCGACTGCGTAGAAAAGCGAGGTTGCATGTTTTTCATCACTGGATTCCATGTTGCAGATAATTTAAAACCATCTTCCCGATTGAAATTTTTATGTTTTTTGATTTCAATCGCTTCACGTACAGCTCTTGAGTAAAAGTGACGTTCCTTGGAGAGGACTTGCGTATGGTGAAATTCAATCCAGTGATTGGTGCCTGCTTCTAGCAGGTGCTCTGCAATCGCCGATTTGCTCGTCTGGCGATTCTTTACAGCTGCGATGTGTTCTTTGACCCGTTCAGCAATAGTCCGCTTCGTTTGGCCTATATAGGAACTACCACAGCTGCAATCTATCTTATAGACACCTGGACACTGGAACGGTAAGACATCCTTCGGTGTGCCCACGATATTGTTTACCCTTATGCCTGGGGTGTAAACTGTCGGGATGGAGTATGTTTTTAACACTGAGCCGACTTTGTCCGTTACTCCCTTGACATAGGGCATATAGGCTGGCTGTCTGCTCACCTCTGGACGTCTACGCCTCATTGCCTGTTGCTTCCGTCGTCCGTTCACTTCATATCCGTTGTTCTTGAGTACCTCCTGAACATGATCCAGCTCTCGCTCCAGATGTTCAGGGTCACAGAGATCATACGCTCTATTCCTGAGTGAGGTCACAACGGATTGTAGGTGTCGGGGATGGTGATGAGACGTGGCGTGTAGGTATCTGTCCGTATGTGTAGGCTTCCGGTACACACAGTGTGACAAGGACCCATCTGATCTCACGGCTACTTTTACGTCTAAGAATGACAACGACCTATCTTTCTCCATCTCATACGTGAACCTTATCTTGGGATGAATTGAATTAAGGTGTTGTATATATTGATCCACTTCCTGTTGACTTCCCTTGACAATACTGAAAATGTCATCTACATATCGCTTCCACAGTCTGATGGTCTTCGGGCCAAGACTCAGGGCCTTTTCTTCAAAATGTTCCATCCAGATGTTGGCAAGTACAGGGGCTACAGGACTTCCCATTGCGACACCATCTATCTGTAGGTAATGTTGACCTTGGAAAAGGAAGTAGTTACCATCTAGACAGTGCTCAAGTAGATCAATATAGTTAAACGGTAGTTCGTTGTCACTCAATAGATCCTTTACGACGTTCAAGCATTCTTTTATAGGGACGTTGGTGAAAAGAGATTCCACGTCAAAGCTCACCATGATGTCATCTGGTTCCAGCTTGAGATCTTTAATGATCTGTATAAAGTGCCGTGAGTCCTTCACAAAAGACGTTGTTCTGCCTACCAGTGGCTGCAATACTGACGCAACGTACTTCGCAAGATCGTAAGTAGGAGATGCTATTTGACTTACAATTGGCCGCAGTGGCATGTTGGGCTTATGTATTTTTGGCAGACCATACAACTTGGGTGGCTGGTGTGACTTCGGTGAAAACAGTCTACTGTACTCATCTTCCGTAAAGAGGTCCTCGTTTTCTTGTATACGAGCTCGTATTCTGCGCGTTACTCTGGCCGTGGGGTTGTATGATACCGGTTTGTAAACCTTATCATCACTCAACAGTTCGAGAATTTTTGTTTGATAATCAAGTGTGTTCATCACTACGGTGGCGTTTCCCTTATCGGCCTTAAGCACCAAAATGTCCGGGTTATCCCTAATGTCCTTTAGTGCTTGACGCTCTTTCATAGTGATGTTACTCGCCGGGAGCTTCGATCGTCGTAATATCACTGCAACATCCTGTCTGAGTGTATCGGCATCGCTGGGTGGCACCTTATTACGTAAAATCGATTCCTCAACACTACTGATTATAATCTCAAACGGTATTCGCCTAGGCGTTGGAGCGAAATTCATACCTTTGGCCAGGACGGTTACCGTAGTTTCATCTAACTTCACATTTGACAGGTTAATCACGGTATCCTTAGTTTGGTCCGGTACCTTAGGTGACGTTTTATTTTCTGCATACCGCCGGTTGTATTGTTTCGTGAACTTGCGCTCGAGGTTCGCGTTGCGTAGTTCATACGTACGGCTGGCTTGCATAAACGTAACCCGATCACACACATCATAGTCCGTTCTAGATAGATTACCACTACACTGTAACTGCAACGCGTATAACTCCCGCTGTACACTATCTAACTCACTGTATTTATTGCGAATTAATTGTTTTAGCAGGCGTACACTCGCATTGGTCAGAATTTTACGAGAAAATGCGATGTCACTACGCGGTCTAATACGCACACACGTAGGTAATATGTCCCAATCGCGACACTTCAAAAGATATGTCAACGATGTTTCCACTCGCGCTCGTTTTCTACGTAAAAATTCTAGTTAACAAATTTGTTTTACAATTTCCGACCCGTATCGGTTTGTTAAACTAACTTTTAAACTCTCGCGTTCCATGTGTATAATTAACGAAACGGGAATTAACGCGATCATGGTATAGGTACTTACATACCTTTGATTGCCTGATGTTTCGACCAGGTTACACCGGCCGTGGTCACAGGCTGACTGGCTTAGCAGTGGACGCCCGCCGTCTTCGAATCCGTGAGGTAGTAGGTTCTTCATCTACCCGCACATTTTCAATGTTTTCTTGTCGCCATGTACCGTCACATACCACACTCACAGTGTCCCTATTACGTAAGCAAACTGTCCGGTGTCTATCCGACTGCGTAGAAAAGCGAGGTTGCATGTTTTTCATCACTGGATTCCATGTTGCAGATAATTTAAAACCATCTTCCCGATTGAAATTTTTATGTTTTTTGATTTCAATCGCTTCACGTACAGCTCTTGAGTAAAAGTGACGTTCCTTGGAGAGGACTTGCGTATGGTGAAATTCAATCCAGTGATTGGTGCCTGCTTCTAGCAGGTGCTCTGCAATCGCCGATTTGCTCGTCTGGCGATTCTTTACAGCTGCGATGTGTTCTTTGACCCGTTCAGCAATAGTCCGCTTCGTTTGGCCTATATAGGAACTACCACAGCTGCAATCTATCTTATAGACACCTGGACACTGGAACGGTAAGACATCCTTCGGTGTGCCCACGATATTGTTTACCCTTATGCCTGGGGTGTAAACTGTCGGGATGGTTATGGTTATGTCGGACTCGAACCGACTAAACCGTACGCCGTCTGTGGGTCGATGTGCTAGGCCGGAGATGAGGTTGTCTCGTGACATATCCCTCGCACCCCGGCTGACCCAGGGCCATTCCTCTCGGTCTGGCCCTCCTCGGGGTATGCGCCATAGTACCCGATCTGTTGCTCATGCGGTATATACCAGCTACCTTTTTCAAGTCTTTACCATTATTCTTCTCCTAGCGCTAATCCCAGTTAAATCGGAAGCTTTCGCCTCAGAGTCTGGGGTCCGCTTTTTCTAGTCTAACTGACAGTTTGGCTGATCTTCAATATTTTCTATGAAGCGATTGCCATCTGAATTGACGAGCCTCTCTAGACAAGTGGCAATTCGTTGGCTGACGTTTGATGAAATAAATAACAAATGTATGGGATTTGACGTATATGTATGGGTTTTGACGTGTATGACAGTCGTTAACGTATGTCATAAACGTCAAATCCTATACATTCATCATTCTATTTTATTATTGCCACTTATCTAGAGGGGCAGTAGAGGGCCACTAATATTATTAAAGTGACTTTGTTTAGTTGACCTGAGCAACATATTATCGATATCCAATCATTGTTATTGCTAATACTGTTAATTCGATATTAACAATAATTATTATTAATATCGAATCAGTTCTTTACCAATATTATAACATTGTTCACCATTCAATCATTCAATTAGCCTATTGCAATATGCAGTCCACTGCTGTACATAGCACCCGATGCTCCGCCTAGCTCATCCAGTCCTTAATGTTATTGTAACGCATTAATTCTTTATCCACAGCATGATATAGAGTTCAACCAGGGCTTCGGTGCTACAGAAACGACGTCTTTAGGCACTACTGTGTTAATTGGGACGAAGAACGTTGACTACTCTGCCTGCGGGGTTCCAATGGCAAGCTTTTCTTTGAAGTACGCTGATCCACTCACTGGAAAACCTGTGCCGATTGGTCAAGTAAGTGTTTAATATTTTAAATTTTGGTCAAACTAATTTTTTTGTATGCCATTTAGGTGGGTAGACAAGCACACGGCCCACCTGATGCAAAGTGGTTGCCATGGCCTATGAACGTGTGCAACACCAAGCGCGTTACACTCTTGCCGTCGACCGTGTAGAAGCCTTCTACTGCCCATATTTTAGTCGCTTGAGTAAATCACAGCAGGGATGTCAAGTTCCTTTAATACCGTTTCTGGTCATACCGTGTAAGGATGAATTCCCTGCCTATGATGAAATTTTAGGAGGGTTCCAGCAAAATAGATGTGTCACTTTATCATATCAGTGGTTTGTCCCGGCTTCACACGGGAACATTTGGTATTTCACTACCTAGTGGAGAAATTTTAAAGAAAAATCTTTCAATAAATCATAAATTGCCATTCTAGGTTGTGGCACGGATTAGATGATAGTTACTTGCGGTTTTGGCTCGGTGTTGATGAATCAGTCAGTAACGTAAAGTATTTTAACTCGTACATAAGTCACTGAGATCAATATCGTGATTATTAGTGTTAAATCATGTTATGTATTTTAAAAGTATAAATTGTTGAAAATGTACCTCTTTTTTATCTGATACGATGTTCAGCGAAACATGTCTAATTTGGCTAAGTAAAACAATCATTCAAAACAGAGTTTGACGCCACAATTTGTTCAAATACAACAAATATCTGTGTGTGTTGTGAAAATGCATCTTGAGCAACGGCGGTGTTGTGAAAATGCATCTTGAGCAACGGCTCAAGATGCATTTTTACAACACACACAGAATATATGTATTTTATGTACAAAATAAAGTACCTTCTGGGTGCCACCATCACAACTAAATTGTAGCAATAGAAAAAAAGGGAAGCGGCCAGGGCTCCAAAACCGGGAATAACAGTGTAATGAACAGTGCAATATATTCATAATTATCAGAAATTGCTGTGTAACGTTTCCATAATTTTCAGAAATAACAGTGTAATGTTTCCATAATTTTCAGAAATAACAGTGTGATGTTTCCAAAAATTTCAGAAATAACAGTGTAATGTTTTCATAATTTTATTCCAGACAGGAGAGTTGTATATCAAAGGCCCTACGATTATGAAGGGTTATCACAAGAACCCCACAGCAACACAGGAGACCTTGACAGAAGATGGCTATTTCAAAACTGGTGACCTCGGCTATTTCAAGCCTGGAGTTGGCATGTTCATCACTGATAGAATAAAGGAGCTTATTAAGGTAAGTTGCCTATAGAACTTCAATATTCGGGTTTGTGGATATTAGATAGTGTTGCTTCACGGCCGATAAATATGGAACATAGGCCGTTTTGTAGTTTAGATGGAAAGTCTATACGAACTGAGGTGAGAAAGGGCTCGGAGGATGATTAAATTCACAGGTTACTAGCTGTTATACGCGGCACTGCCCGCATATAAACAAAAGGATATTGGTGACACCGAATTATTTATATATCCTTACCTTAATTACACTTATACACACACAATGCTGTACTTTATATGTTTTTCGTGCGGAAATCCCCACACGTCTCGGGTCTCATCACTTTTGGAGTTGGGAGGTCATATTACAGTCGCTCCTTTAAAAGCCGTAAATGCCAAACCAAAAGAAGCAAAATGATTAATAAGTATAAGCGAATTAATCGGTACTTGACTATATCGATCAATTTATTGATACAAACTCATTATTGTGTACTGGCTTAACTCCTTGCTTGCATTATACTTAGTGCCACACGCTATGAAGTAATGCGTCACGTAACGTAGTTCTTGTCTTTCACGTTTACCGCACGATAACAGGTTTCTTTCCGGGGGAAGGTCATGGCATTAGGCTTTCCACACGCAGATGTATAGAACTCATTGAACTCGAATGACAATCAGAACAGGTAGCGCCATCTGTCTTGACGCGTGCAAACTATTGACGCTTAGTAACAGTTAATCAATTAGTTCGACCTGTATAAACTAGATGTCGCTAAATACAGTTTTAAGTTCAATTAATGTACTTACAGCACAGCACACATTAGATGTTTAATTTTTAATAATAAGTACTTTTTATATTTCCTTTGTCACTTGACTGATGGCCAGATGGCTAGAAGCTAGGATGAAGTCCAGATGGTACAGGCCACTACCTTGACGGTCTCGACAGATGCTTTAATAATGCGGAATTGTAGCAGATAATGCGGGATTGTAGGTTAATCCGGAATTGTAGAAGTTAATGCGGGATTGTACCAGATACCAGAGAAGGAAACCCGTGTGTGGTTAGAGCATTCAATTTCTTTATCGTTCGACCAAGAAGGGAAATTCTTTTCTTTTTCCGAACCATTTGGTTTTAGACGTTGTACAGTATGAGAGCGACGCCTCAGCTCCCGCTGTTCTGGCTAGGAAGGTAGAGAATGCTAACGCCTCGAGCAAACAACATTAACTTACCTAAAAATCATACCTGGAAGAAATCACTTTAGTTTAATCGCCATTGTGCATTTAACAGTAACTGTATTTATGTACAATAATCTGTAATAATATTGCTATGCAATAAAGAATTATCATTGTATTTATCTTCTAATTTGTATTCATCAATTGTACCCCACAGGTAAAAGGTATGCAAGTCGCTCCGGCCGAACTAGAAAGCCTGCTCCGATCTCACCCGGCGGTACAAGACGCTGCTGTGATAGGCGTTCCTCACGAATTCTACGGCGAAGCACCTAAAGCTTTCATCATTCGTAAGAACGGTCAAAAGGCCTCCGAAGAAGAGCTCCAAGACTTCGTGGCTAGTAAAGTAGCTGTGTACAAAAGAATAGAAGAAATTATGTTTGTAGATGCAATACCTAAGACAGCGTCTGGTAAAATATTAAGGAGGGATCTCAAGAAAATGTACGCTTAGAGTGGGTTTAAATAATGGTAAGAATTATGGGTGAGGCGCACTAAACGCAACCATATCTATAGTTCGTTCACTATATTATTGTATTTTAGACAGCTCACACACAGTGGTCGATTTAACTTTGTTCTAGCGTCAATACCTAGAACTCCAAACAAAAATTAGGCGCCAATACATTTGACAACGTCACGACAGCCAGAACGCAATTTTAGGGACGGAGTTAGTCGATTGACTGTGTTTTAAATAACTTGAAAATGTCACAATTGAAATCGACTACAGAACATTTTTTTTTAAATTATCTTATTGGCGGTTTTTAACCAACTACTGAACAAGGAAGAGGCCTCAATTCCGATGCATAAGTACAGACACGCAATATCTACTGCTTCATAATTATGAGTAGATAGATAATAAATAATAATTACACATTGATCGATTAAAGTTTTTTTAATTGATGGATTTTATTGATTTCAATTTTTATGCAATCATTACATCAATCTGTCTAAAATACAATAATATAATGGACAGGGTATAGGCAATTAATTTCTAAGAAAAAATTCAAATTAAATTTTGTCGTTTTCATTGGTGAAATGGAATTTTGAAGATGTCGAAAACGTTTTGCTATCTTGCCATTAAACTTGTGATGTTTGTATAGGTTTTCTACCTGTAGGGAAGTGAGAAATCGTAAAGAGCCACAGTCCTTACTATTGCCAGTCGGTCCGCACAGACCTTATCCATTGTTCCTCAAGACATCTCATAGTTTCTCCGCTGAGCCCTCTGCTTATCAGAGGACCATGAGGAGAAATGGAGAAACATTAACCACTCTCCCGCTTCGACAAACATTAGAGGGAAGCTGCAGCGTCAGCCCCATGGGAATAAAGACACATTGCGGGCGTGTCTGGATTCGGTGGGTATATTCCTAAGGTTCCTATAACATCATTTTAATATAATGGTATCAGTTTAGGTAACATAGGTTATAAGGGAAAACGTTTTTGAATCGTGGTATTTCAAAACGTACAAAACCTTCATTAATATTTCAAAAAGTGATGCTAAACCACGCTAAAGAGTAAGATTTTGTTTTGCAATATAAAGCTGAATACCTTTTTTACGTGCGGGAAATCCCCACGAATACCTACCCCTCCTGAGCCGGAGGGGAGGTTATGTCGGACTCGAACCGACTAAACCGCACGCCATCTTTGGTTCGTAGTGCTAGGCCGAAGGTGAAGTTGTCATGCGACATATCCCTCGCACCCCGGCTGACCCGGGGCCATCCCTCTCGGTCTGGCCCTCCTCGGGAGGGGGGGACCACGCGGTCCTAGACTCAATCCAGGTGTGGGGAGGCGCGCATCGTCTTATGGTGCGCGCCTCCGCCGTGGAATCCTGAATACCAATGTTTTGTGATCACACGTTTTGAAAACGTGGTGTTACAGTATCGGGCTCCAGGTGATCAGGTTAGAATCAATGATATATTGTAAACTATAGATATGTTGTCCACCCTCTAAAATGGTGACAAAACATGATGACTTTTGGACTTCATTTTATGTACCAATCAGAGACGCGACAGAGCGTTCCAAAAAAGAATATATCTTTAAAACTAAATTCTTAACAATAATAATATTTTTGATATGAATCATAATATAATTCATATAATTTTTTTTTTGTTTGTTTTTGTTCTTAGTGTTTGCGCCACTTTTGAAGGCCGCCATGTTCCTGAATGACGTATCTATTAATATAATACGTCATTGATTAAATTATTGTATAATAATTAAGAAAACTGCCCCTCTAGACAAGTGGCAATTCGCTAGCCGGCGTTCGGTGGAATAGAATGACGAATGTATGGGATTTGACGTAAATGACAGTCGCTAACGCATGTCAAATACGTCAAATCCTATACATTCGTCATTCTATTCCATCAAACGCCTGCGAGCGAATTGCCACTCGTCTAGAGGGGCTGTTATTATAAACGGCTTGCATGAAAAGTTAAGCTCCAGTCGTGTAAGGATATCAGTATGTAAGGATAGTGCAGTGGTAAGCTGTAGTTTCTGCTTACCCCGGAGGGAAATAGGCGTGAGCGTATTAGTAGTTTATGATACTGTTGCATAATAAGGGTTCTTATAACACGAGTGTGTTTAAAAAAACGAGCCGTAGGCGAGTTTTTTTATATTATCACACGAGTGTTATAAGACCAAGTTATGTACAGTGTCATACACTACTTTATCTACTCTCATACTATAATACATAAACTAATTTATTTTACAAACCAAACCAAACTTTGTTTAATTTAAATGTATAGAACAAAAAAAAAATGTTCGCGCCAAGGCGCAAACGTCGATTGCGCATGCGTGTTTCTTTTTTTTTCCCGAATCGGCGGATTCTTTTTTTAAAGTAGAGGTTTAGTCCAGATGGAGGTTGTATAGGTGTATCGTTATGATTAAAAAGTTATTTTATGATATAGGTGTCCATACAAGACCTGTATCGTAATAAAACTTTTTTTTTGGCCTGTGCGTAATGTGTGTCATAAGAGTTTTGATTTCAATTTTATAATTTTTGTATTATAGTATCAGAGTAGATAAATACGTTAATATAATTGAATGAATTTTGCTGCATGCTAAATTACAAAGACGAATATAAAGAGAAATTTGGATTAGTTGGGCGTGGTCTGGAAGTTCTGTGGTCAGAGTAATCAGTCCTTTAAGGGAAAGGTCACGGGTTCGAGTCCCGCCTGGACGGATTCAAAAAAAATTCCTGTCTAAATTGATACGATAATATAAGTAATACGTATAAATAAGTTAGTAAATAATAGTAAACGCTAGGAGACTTATAGGTGCTAGGATATGAGGGAATATAAATATATTTGACGTGTTTGTTAATTCCTTTTTATTATTTAGGCTGTTATTTGACTGCCCCACTAGGTGCTAAGCAGGTACGATGAAATCAAAAAAATTGAGGCTCGTACTTGCGAATGAGAGGTCGTGAGTTCGAATCAATCGATATCAATTAATAAAACAAGTTATTATATATATAGTTATGCCAGTGTCAAATAAAAGACCAAAGTTTATTCCTGCTTTGTCTTCTACATTGGCGGCACAGAAATTATCTGTGTTTTATAGGGTCGAGTGTGACTCCTCCAGTGTTACACACGTCCATAGGCCACGGCAACTACTTTCCATCAGGTGGACGTGGTCGGTGTGCGTGTCTGCCACCTTAGTGGTGTAAAAATAAATAATATTCTGCGACATTCTACACAGCGCTATCTAGCTAAAGTATGCATAGCTTAACTATTGGTTATGGAATGCACATAAACATAGTTAGATATATTTTGTAAATACAACACGTAAAAACACCAAGCCCAATGCAAATTTACACATATTCATGCATTCAAATATATGCACTGATAGTGAATGACTAGATTACTTTCTGTACTGTGAAATACTTTAAATGAGGTTCATAGGAAAATTTATACAAGTACCAATGTGAATGCATTTTTTTTGGAATATTTGACTACTAACTAAACTATTTTTATTTATTTATTTACTTTACATACATACAACTTTGACAAAAGACAAAATTGAAACAACAAAACACAAAGACTAAAAATAAAAACTAGAAATCATTTTTGTTATATACTATTTATTGACTTATTTTAAAATTAGAACAGAAAGAATATGTTTGTCATTATTTTTTAATTGTTATTTATTTTATTATAGATATTGTTAAATAGGTATATTGTTATTGTTATGTTGATACTCGTTCGTTATTGGGACATTATTATTTTTATTATTGCTGATTGTTAATCACTATATCAAGCAACGTCATAGTTTCAAATGTCTGATGTTACTAAATTAAGAATGTTAAGAGAGCGATTCTTCGGGAGGGAAGGATTTGACGTATATGACAGTCATTAACGCATGTCATAAACATCAAATCCCATACAAAAGATTTGCCTCTTGTCTATAGCTACTAGAGACACTCACTTTAAAGAATAAAAACTGAAATTTGAACCACTAAAGAAGTCAGTTAACTAACTTAGTCTATTTATTTAATGTGTATTTTTTTAATTCGCTACAAGATTGTTGGTCGTTATTTAAACACGTAACAGAATGGAGTACTTATAGTTACTTGAACTGAAAAGTGGTGACAGAGAAGTTGGTTTTATTAGAAAAGGATAAAAATACCGCTGTTTGGTACTGTTTCTTGGAGCTTATTAATTACATCTTACAAGGTGATCGTGGTGGATTGTAATAGGTACAATGGGGAAATAAATATATTTTTTATTTAATTAATAATATAATATAATATAATAATAAATTATTTAATTGTAGCCTATGTGTTATTCTAATGTTTAAGCTATATTATTGTTAAGTAAAGTAAAAAACATCTATCCGTCCATACTTACAAACTTTCGCGTTTATAGTAGGACTAGCTGACCCGGTAAACTTCGTACAGTCATTGTATTTCCCTTATCCGCGGCTCCGCTCGCTTGAAAGTCAGATCCCGTTCCCGCTGCACCGTCAGATTTTATTATTTATTTTATTTTATACAAACTTTATACAATTTTATGCAGTCGTTCGGAATTTCGCACGCGTGTACATACATTTGGGGGTTTCATTTTATGTAGGTAGGTTATTTATATAGATATTGACAATGTTTTTCTATCTGCGTACTTTGATTTCAGAAGCAGTGTAAGAACAAACAGTGTCCAAACGAACTAGGTTTAGTGTACACTACTTGTGCGGTTGTCACAAAAGTAGATACCGCACTTTAATGATCATTACTGCGTCTATAGCGTTTGCATATCAGGTAAAGCTAATATGATATGTAACGCCATCTGTATTTAGATATACCCTCAATATCATGCGGGCACAGGCTATTTTAAAAAAGAAGTGAAGTTGGATATGTCCAAGACGAGTATTTAACGCTGAGGAACGACTGAGTTACCTGAAAATATAAATTTTACCTGAGCCCTCCAAAGAATGGCAGCGCTCAGATGAAATACCCCTCATCCATCCAAATGGTACAGTCGACAAAATCGATAGTATCCCACCTTTACATATAAAGTTGTATGTAAAGATCTATCGATTTTGTCGACTGTACCATTTGAATGGATGAGGATAAAATTCGCAGACATCGGCATCGCAGCATTCAGCAGATCCGTGTGGTGACGGAGAAAGAATACAAGTATCACCATCCCATCTCATTCGAAGAGTGTCGTAAGTGGTGACTAACGGAAAATAGGCAGAAGATATCACTGCGAGAGAAGGAAAACTCGAAATAAAACTCTGTACCAACCCGTCTGGCCAGCGTGGAAACCGTAGGCCTAAGCCTCTCAACATTGGGAGAGGCCTATGATCAGCAGAGGACTGCGATAGGTTACCTAATTGATGTCGCAAAAAGTAAGGGTTCTATGTAGATTAAATGCTGGCACATCTATATGGTTGCTAAATACAACTGTTTCTGTCATCTCTCACCGTGGTCGTGATGATCTAGGGACACAAATTAGTTATTCCAAGTTTGGAATAACTCGGTACCTATTTTACCGTGTGTGATATTCGGAGAACGCTTAATACAGCGTTATGTCCCGATCACATGTAGCCCTCAATCGGGCGAGGCGACTTCGTTCGATGGTACCAATTATGGGCGCACCGCAGCTGGGCCATAGCTTATGAACACGGAATTTTGGCCATCCCAGATCTGACTGGACACAAAGTATTCACTACCCATTCTGGCATCAGGGTGAATACCCCAGGTGGGGAGGAGGGAATCACTGTGATGGGACTAGGAATAACGTTAGTGAAGGAAAATCTTATGCTAGAATTGAAAGTAAAATTATAGGACTTTTATGAATCCTTGCTGGAAGCAGCTAGAGTTTGACCTCAAAGCGATGATATTTCTATCTCCAAATAATTTCGTAGTTTATCCATACTAATATTATGAATAGGAAAGTGTATGTGTGTGTCTGTTGGTTTCACGCCTAAACCACAGAACCGATTTCAGCAAGTGAACCAGAGCCTACAAATCCTAAAGAGTTTGTATTTCGTGAAGGAACTTCGCGACAGGTGTCATCCAAATGGCAACTGCACTACACCTAAGTAACTAAACCTTCCACTACCTATCTATAAACCTGTATTACGTGCAAATATGGCTAATGTCCATGTTGTTGTTGTTTGATTGTCCACAGTTGCAGTTCATTTGCAGCAAGCACGTTCCATCCATTTATTTACATAAGTTTATACTTTTATGTCAAACAGGTATGGGAAGTTAGCGTCCCATGTCGCACTTTTAGAATGTGTAAATAAGAACACTTTTCATACACTTAAGACATTTATATTCTTGTACAGTACACGTTACGTAGGGAATATGTAAGTTCGAATACACTGTTATATTTCACTTTTACATGGATTACTTAAATCTATTGTTCATTAGTTCACAACAAAGGACATGGTAAACTGACGCCAAACATCGAGCGACGCCACTTGAAACTTGTGCTTGTGCAAGAGAGGGGAAGTTTTTTATGGGGACTAACCGTCTCTCGCAGTTTTGAATAGTGTTGCCACTAATATACATAAATGTTCGGAAATGTAAATAGTAAACTAAACAGTAGATATTATGTGTATAGTATATAATAGCTACACCACCCCCCTACGGAGAAAAATAGCCTATCAACCTGGAAGAAGAATTAAAATTACATATCGAAAGGGGCTCTAAATTGGACCCTACGTCCTGAGCGCGTTGTATAATTTTGCGGAGCGGGTAGGGTTGTCGCAGCTGGTGTTAGAGTAGCAGGTGTAGGCAATGATGATGTAGTGGGACCATTTGCAGTTGGCATGGCAGAAAGGTTGTGGTCCTGTGGGGCATCAATGTACGCGGGCTTGACACGATCCAAACTGACCTCCACGTTGCGGGTGCCGGTATCAATGGTAACAGTTTTGGTGGTGCGTTTAATGACCTTATAGGGACCGAGATACGGCGGTTTCAAGGATGGTCTGATAGTGTCATCCCGGAGAAATATATGCGATGCAGTATCCAGGTCCTTAGGTACAAAAGTAGCGCGTTGGCCGTGACGTGTGGCTGTTGTTGGCCTTAACTGTGACATCATATGTTTTAACTGTGTGACCAGGCTGGTAGCGTTTTCCATAGTGTCTGATGCAGCAGTTTGGGAAATGAATTCGGACGGTAAACGTAATGGTTCTCCATAAACCAACTCGGCAGGTGAGCATTGTAATTCCTCCTTGAGGACAGCTCGCATTCCCAAGAGCACGACTGGCAACGCCTTGTACCAGGATTCCTGGTGGCACATCAAAGCGGCCTTTAACTGGCGATGCATCCTCTCAACTAACCCGTTTGCGCACGGGTGATAGCTCGTAGTGCGAACACGTTTGATGGAGCAAAGTCGGAGAAGCGCCTGAAAAAGTGCCGATTCAAATTGGCGTCCCTGGTCGGTGGTGACTAAGGAGGGAACGCCGAACCGACATATCCACTCTCTGTGGAAGGTTTCCGCCACTTCTTCAGCACTAATTGTTGTCATTGGCCATGCCTCCGGCCACCGCGTAAACCTGTCAACGCATGTTAGGCAGTATTGAAAACCCTTGCTGTGAGGTAGCGGTCCAATTATATCTAAATGGATATGGCTAAACCTTTTGGTCGGGGCAGCGAAGGTCCCGAGCGGAGTTTGGGTATGCCTGACAATCTTGCTACGCTGGCATGCTAGGCAGTTGCGGGCCCATGTTCGGCAGTCTTTTTGCATGTTGGGCCACACAAACCGGTCTGCCACCAGGCGTGCGGAAGCTTGCACACCAGGGTGGCTTAAATTATGCAGCTTTTCAAAATATGCTCGTCGAAAAACAGGCGTAAGGTACGGTCGAGGTTTGTGCTTGGAAACATCGCAAAAGATGGCTATGTCTGTACCAGGTATGTACACTTTTTGTAATTTGAGTGACGAACCCGTTTGAGCCTTGAGAAGTTCTTCATCGTGCTCCTGGTCTTTAGACAGTGCAATGTAGTCATCCTCAAGTTGAATGGCTTCAATTCGGGACATTGTGTCTGCGACAACGTTATCAGTCCCGCCTATGTGACGGATATCAGTCGTGAATTGGCTGATAAACGAGAGTTGATTGAGCTGCACTGGTGGAAGCTTCTCTCGTTTTTGCTTGAAGGCGTAAATAAGGGGTTTGTGATCTGTGTAGATAGTCACGTGTTCCACTTCTAGAATGTGACGGAAATGCTGGACGCTTTCGTACACGGCCAATAATTCCCTATAATATGTCGGCCAATAAGATTGCTTGTCGTTCAACTTCTTGCTAAAAAATGCAAGAGGTTGCCATTGATGGTCTACGTATTGCTGTAGACATGCTCCAACGTGTGTGGAAGATGCATCAACAAAAAGTCCAAGAGTGGCTCCTGCTACTGGGTGGACTAAGGTTGTGGCGCTGGCAAGATGCTCTTTACATTTTTGAAAAGCATCCTCAAGCTGGGGTGACCAAGGGAATGGCGTTTTCTTTTTTCCTTGAGTAGAAGTCAAAGCATTAATAAGAGGAGCTTGCAGTGCGGCAGCATTAGGAAGAAAACGGCGGTAAAAATTGAGCATGCCCAAAAACCTACGAACTCCCTCAACAGTCTTGGGCTGAGGGAAATTCTTCAGAGCTTCTATCCTCTCAAGAGGAGGGCGCATGCCGTCCTTCGAAATTAGATATCCTAAGAAAATAATTTCTTTGACGCCGAGGACACATTTTGAGGAGTTGACCACAACTCCGAAGTCTTGCAAGCGCTTAAATAATGTGCGCAAATGTTCTTGGTGCTGAGTTTCGTCCCTAGAATAGACGAGGATGTCATCTACGTAAGGGAAACACCAGTCTAACCCCCGTGTGACCTCATCGATAAATCTTTGAAAAGTTTGCCCAGCGTTACGCAGGCCAAAATTCATGAAGGGGAATTCGAATAGGCCGAATGGGGTTGTGATCGCCGTCTTGGGGATATCCTCTTCAGCAACAGGAATCTGGTTATAAGCTTTTACAAGATCAATGGTGCTAAATATTTGTGATCCAGCGATGTTGTGACTTACGTCCCCAATGTGTCGTACTGGGTAACGATCTGGCACTGTTCTGGCATTGAGGGCGCGATAATCGCCGCATGGTCGCCATGAAGAAGGTTTCTTTGCGGCGAGGTGCAGCGGGGATGCCCAAGGACTTTTAGAAGGTCTAGCGGTACCGTCCTTAACCATAGCATCAAATTCTTTCTTGGCGACCTGCAGTTTGTGGGGTGCGAGTCTACGAGGGCGGCTAGTGACGGGCGGGCCTTCAGTTGTGAGGATGTGGTGCACTGTGGAGTGCTTCACAATCTTTGGCAAACCAGGAGGTCTCATGATGCCTGGGAATTCAGCCAAAATCTTTGAAAATGGCGAATCAACATCTTTGACAGCAAAAGCTTTGACGCTATCTTGATTTATATAGGCGACGGATGCTGAAGTGGTGCACTTAGTATAGCCATCGACAAGTCGTTGGTTGCGGCAATCAGGGAGCAGGCTGTAATGCGCGAGGAAATCGGAACCAATGATAGGTGTGCTCACATCGGCAATCACAAAGTTCCAAGAAAAATCTCTTCGCAGACCTAAATTCAATCGCAAGGCCAAGAAGCCATAAGTCTTGATGGAACTTCCATTGGCGGCTCGGATATCGAAATCAGTGGCGCTGTAGTGACCTTTGAGGAGGCGTCTCGGGAAACAACATATGTCTGAGCCAGTGTCGATTAAAAAACGATGACGTGACCCAGAGTCATATATAAACAACCGGCGGCCAGCGTGCGAGCAATCGGTTTCCGCCATTACGGATTGCCTTTGGAGTTTCCCTGGTGGTCCTTCCATTCGCATGGGCTAGTGCACTTAGTCGCATTAGTACCAAATCGATTATGGTACCAACATAATTTTTTATTGATTGCCACCCGGGATGCAGAACGAGATCTATTGAACCTGGAACGTGAGGTAGGTCGGCCACCTTGGCGATCCCTAAATAGAAGATCCACTTTAACGGTTAGGTCCTGTAAGTTCCTAAGTAATGTGGACATGTCGGGGAGTGCGTTAGTGTTGGTGTTGGTGTGGACGGCAGCACTGACAGCAATTGCAGATGATGATGAACCTGCAGGTGAGTCCACTATAGCATCTGCAATCTCTGCTACTTTTTCTAGACTGAGGTCCTTTTGTGCCATTAGTATGCGTTGAACCTCAGCTGGTAGCCGTCGCATCCATAGTTCCCGGAGTATTCCTTCATCCCCCAAATTGGAGCCTGCCAGGGAACGTAAATGTCTTAGAAAAGCAGAAGGTTTTCGATCACCCAGCTGTTCTTCACGGAGTAGCTGCCGGACTTTCTGCTCCTTAGAAGTAGACAGCCGTCTTATAAGCTCGGTTTTCAAGTGTTCATACTTATTACTGTCTGGAGGGTTAGAAATTATATCCTCCACCTCGTCAACCACCCTGGAGTCTAACACAGAAAGGACATATCCATATTTGGTAGCATCCTGAGTTAATTTTGCAATCTCAAACTGTGCCTCGGCCTGTGCGAACCAACACTTAGGCTTGTCCATCCAGAATGCAGGGAGTTTGGCCTTTATTTCAGTTACCTGGTGCCTAGCAGCTTGGGTATCAGCAAGCTGCTGTTTCAACTCCGCTAACTGTCTTTTTAATTCCTCTTCCATTTTGATTTACAAGAAATTAAAATATAAATACCTACTCTTACAACAAAGTAGTCTTTGTACTGATTGTATAGTAATAACTCAATTAACAGGCACAAGTAGAAAGAACAAAAAGATAAAATAAAATGTATATAGGTATATAAACACAAAACAAACAAAAAAAAACCATGTAAGTAAACCCTAGTAGAAAACCATGCTAAAGATGAGATTGTTACTTGTAATCTTATCTATTACCTATCACATAATCAAATAAATCCATGCAACAGAAACAATTATGTTTTTTTAATTTAATTTTTTTTTTTCAGTAATAAGTAAACAAAAAATACATTTTTGTTAAGGTTAAGTATTGTAAAAAAGATATATTATAATATAGTTATATATCTAGGTTCAGGTATATATTTATAGGTTCACAAGTTAAGTATGTATAGTTATGTAACACTTGAGCAAAAGCTTAACAGATGAGAAAGTTGAAAGTTTACATTTAGATTAAAATTCTACTTGCATGAATAATCCCACAGAGTTGTGTTGGTAGAACTCTCAATGTATCTCCGAAGGCAGCTGGCAGATAGACTTGCAGGGTGGAGAGGTACATACCCTTTCCTAGAGTCAAGTATACCTCCGTTCTCACTGTAGCAAACGAGCACTGCCGTTGATGACTAGCAGATAGTCGAGATCAGGCTGTAGTCGATAAGAATCCTATTGGCTGGGCTTAACCACATTTGTTATGCAGTCAGCGTAGATGGCATCAGCGATACTGCGCTCTTGGTACGCATTACGCTGGATCTGTTGTTGCTTCCTTTGTCTTTGTAGTGCAAGATCGGCTGAGCCACCGAGTTCAAGAGGTTGAAGTACTAATTACATGTCCCTTTATGTCACGAGCTAGAAACTAAGTATAGTAACGGGCTTTGTTTGTACTGTCACTGTCTGCGTGTATGTATGCTGTTGCATTGATCACGTCGGGGTCACCAATATGGGAAGTTAGCGTCCCATGTCGCACTTTTAGAATGTGTAAATAAGAACACTTTTCATACACTTAAGACATTTATATTCTTGTACAGTACACGTTACGTAGGGAATATGTAAGTTCGAATACACTGTTATATTTCACTTTTACATGGATTACTTAAATCTATTGTTCATTAGTTCACAACAAAGGACATGGTAAACTGACGCCAAACATCGAGCGACGCCACTTGAAACTTGTGCTTGTGCAAGAGAGGGGAAGTTTTTTATGGGGACTAACCGTCTCTCGCAGTTTTGAATAGTGTTGCCACTAATATATATACATAAATGTTCGGAAATGTAAATAGTAAACTAAACAGTAGATATTATGTGTATAGTATATAATAGCTACACAGGTTTTTGTTTGATCGGCTCATAAGGTAGGTACTTACATAAAAGGCTCGTGTGAAGAGAATTAGTTTATGATACTTATAAATTTACCTAGGTGTGCCAGAAATTTCGCGTGGCTTCGGTCAGGGTTTTAAATTTTTTGTGCGAATCTTTATGTTTTTCTGAAATAAAAGTTTATTACTTCAGTCCTATCTACAGTAAAAATCCCGTCAAAATTGATGAACAAAGTACCTACCCCCTTTCTGTTGACTGATGGTTCTGATATTTGGTACACATCTTCTGTGCGGACAATACCTAATACAATTTCAATCAATAAAACCGGTTGATTTGCTCTTAATACCTACAAAAGTTATTAAGGTCAAGATATTTCTGACGTAACTAGGTAGGTACTTGAGAACACGCTAGAAGTGTTCATATTAAATTTATTGTAACATTGTTATTAATCGCTATCTTAAGTCTTAATACCCAAGCCTATTAGTTTTCTCACTAATGATTAGTACTATTAATTATCCTGTGCTAATGACTTAGTTACTTAGATAAGTACATGGTAAAGCTTATATAGTTACCTACCTACTATCTGTGATGATGACCTATAAATATGATTTTACGTTAATGATCTCATGTTGCGGAAAATAACGTCACAGATAACATAATACTAAAGTATAACGTTAATGTTTTTTTTTCTTTTTTTTTATGACATAGGAGGCAAACGAGTAGACGGATCGCCTGTCAACGTCAATGATACGGTGGTTGGTCAATTTTTTGTGATGCTTGTACCTCGGGGCAGGTGGCACGTAGGTACTGACCAGAGAGGACCCATCGGTTGCTCTTTGATGAAATTGTAAAGATTATACTTATAGTGCAGGATGCGTGACAAATGAGATCGAGTTGGGAATTTCTAATTTATAATTTTACCTTTCGAAAATTTTCACCCTTCGCAACTACCAACAGTACCAAATAACTTAGGAGCCCCGGATCTGCATACTCTTTCTCCTCGTATAGATATTTCTTACGCGACTTTTACGGGAGCGACTACCGTCTGACTTCCAAACCCCGAGTGAGCCTCGTCCTTCAATCAGCAGAAATATTAATTTTCAGATGAGGTTTGCTTGATCAAGGGGTATTTAAATAAATTAATACTTAAATAATTCATTTATTACCACTTACATATTATGTAGTTACATTTCCGGTGGCCCCAAATAGGTTTAGGCCTGTCTTGTGGGTGTTGATGGAGCCCCTGATACTACCCGCTTATATCGTATCACCTGAAGTGTAAATCATAGTCACACAACACATCCATTCTTAGGTGCAAGTTTCTCGACGGAAAACTTCATAACAACCAGATAGATAAAAAATGTTGTTTACAAAAACTAAGTAGGTAAATACGATAAAAGTGCCTACAGATAAAGTAGATACGAGGAGGTACTTGTCTGATTTTTACTGAGGCTTACGATGTCTAATATAAAACGGCTGATAAAATATTTATGATAAAAATCCGACAGTGTCGATAAGATGAGAACTTTTTATTTTGTTTTATGTACACCATAAAATAAAATATTTACTACTTAACTCACATGAGCAAGTCGTTAGTACGTTGTAAAATGGTTAAAAGAAGTTGCATTAGAATTTTCATCCAAGCCAACGTGTAACCTATACCTGCACATTGACAGAAGGAACTCTGAAGCAAACATTTCTTCTGTACGGGAGTCAGACGATTCAGACGGCGATGATGAACGTAAAAATAGAAATAAAACTACGTGAATGTTCTGATGAGCTATTCCATTAGTCCCAACCACAGATAATATATAATAATTCTTATATCCCAACCACTCCTTTCCTACGCACGACGACACAACGTACAGGGCTTAGATGTCACCCGCATAGGTACGGTGCAGAATATGGTAAAGGTAAGTCAGATGGAATCGTGATGATTATTCCATCACGATTCCAATTCCATCATAATGCAATTACGTACATGCAATCATCCTTGCTAATTGCAAACACATGCGATTGACAATGTTTTTTTAATGCTTTCAGCGTCTTATTTGTATACAAGTGATATTAAAAGCGGCTTGTTTTTTAATAAACGCACCGTGTTACTTACCTACTAGATGATACAGATTGATAGCTTAGTATATTGTCTAGATAAGATTGGTGTGAATTAAGCTGTCAGTAGGTACTTGAGATAAATCTACCTAAATAATACAGATTCTTCGGTAAAGCGCGCTTTGCTGTTGAAGTTAAAATTGATAACAGTAGAAAAAAAATACATTGTGCTTCCAAAGCCTGTATCTTAGAGTCTGCTCTCCTACACCTCCTTTCTGTGATAAGGCATTTGATTTTAAGTCCAAAATGAAAAGAGAAAGCGATTCTAACATTTTTCATTCATTTTACAAGATTGTCATTTAATTTTAGACTTTATCTTTAACGGTATAATAATAAAGTCTAAAGTTAAATGGCATTGGTTACAGTGCCTGTGGTACCGCACTGGTTTTGCCATGAAAAAATAATAGCAAAATCAGGGCCCAGGTATCCAATAGGTGTACCAGCTTGCAGATGAGGATGACTTTAACCTCGAAGCATTTATAGGTTTTCATACACCTTCTTCATCTCTCATACTTGCGTAAATCTCTGTCTCATCCGAATCATTCACCTCAGTAGGTATCCGGAGTCTGCTTTTTCCAGTTTAACCACGTGTTTGGTTGGACCTCGATATTTGACGAGATAACCATTTGAACTCCTCAACCCATTGGCGACATTGAAGTATTGCAGTTAGACCTGTTGTAGAACTTTTTAGAGCTACAACTAACCATAACGATTGCTATAGATCCCATACCCGGGAATCTAATCCACGATATCAGTCCCGCAGTCGACAACAGTCAACAAAAATACAGTCACAGAGTTCAAATGCTTGCTGACGCCGGCTAAATATAGAAACACGAGTATACACACAACACATTAATGTACTGCAGTGGCCAAGTGACTATCCAATCAGTCTGTGCTCTGTTGATTCCGGTTTGTTAGTACAGAAGTTATCGCCGGACCGGGCACACGCGTTTTCGATCCGACGAATCCGACAATATTCCATAAGTAACGTTTGTTTGGATTGTGATACTTTGTTTGAATAATAAACTACATGTAAATCGTGTCAAGTACCTACGTATATGTCAAAGGGTGATCAGTGCTTGTTAAATCGAGTTGAATATTTTTTTTGTGAGTGTTGATCGTTGTTGTCGATGTAGTATTCTATTAATAGTGCAAAATTATCTTATAGTTTTGTGTGGTTTCTATGTTTGGTAGTTGTTTGTCCACAAGTGGGCAGTTCCCGTTAACATTATCTACAAGGACACATATAATTATACCTATATAGTCATTATCAATAGTAGTTTCATACATAATAGTCGCTTATCAAATGTTAACTGGTTGGTTTAAAAAAATTAAATACTTTCCGGTGTAGTAAATACAGATGATCATTAAAATGTAACTATTACTGTAACACTAGGTATACGTTTCGTCGGTTAACTAAAACTTAACAAATACCGAATTGCTGAATTGGATATCGAACCTCATTTACATTCACTCGCTATCATTTAAAACTAAAAGCTAATTAAACACATAAAAAACTTGATTAAGAAATCTTGACTGGCTATACCTATTTGTAGTTTTATAAATAAGGATACAAAGAGAAGTCAAATTTACGGATTATGTATTTATAATTAACTAAGTAGGTACATATTATCTTTCACGGGTAGTTAGGTTAATATTATTTTTACACGCAACACCTGTGAATGTTTTATAAGTACTATAAAGCTGAGTCTTGCTTCAATTATTAAGCAACCTACTTACCTTGACGTGTATACGTAATCGTATGTAAATGTTATCGCTTCGGTAAATATTTATATAGGTAACTTATCAAACCTTACAAATGATTTTTACCTCAAAATACGTCAAAAACTTACTACTTACTGAGAACAATTCATATTTTATTCATCATAGCTATTGCCTGCGGCTTTGTCCGGATCATTTTATCGATACACGCTAACACGCACAAATACATTTGACATTCTTTTGTCGTGTACACTATACCGTATAAAATGGTTAGCCTTGGAAATTACTCGCTTACGATACAACTTCAATTGATAGTAGGTACCTACCTAAGTACCTAAGACATTGCCTAAGACCGTACATGTATACCTATACAATTTTTCTCAGATAAATCGAGAATCAGCTGACTGAAATTCTAGAATATGCCTAAAACCCCGTTAATACGATTTTCTAGGGACCGGAGGAAAACGTGAAAATCAAACGTACTACATAGGTACAGGCTCAGTGCAAATATTTGTATGCATGAATATGTAGGTATATAATAATATATATAATAATAATAATAAAAGGGTTTCTATGTATATTATGTATATATTTACAAAAAAAAAGTATCTAAGTATGATTATCCGCATTCTAGATTTCATAACACAAGCTAGTTAAACTATGCTTACCATGGATCTAGATAGCGTTGTGTGAAATGTTGTGAAGTTTTATATTTTATTTATATATTATAAATTACGTTAGGTACATAGTGTAATCATGATACTTTATTTACTATGCGTTTCAAATGAGAAGATAATCGCGACCGCGGCAACTTCATTCCGTATTCATGAAAAATGTACAGCTAACAACAAAATTTCCATTTCGGACAGGTTCATACGTGTATGGTAACAACGACCTAATTATTAAATTCTTTTCATTAGGCACTTATCAAATTTTTTAGTAATTATAATTATTCAAAAATTCAAAATTACCGCCCGATTAAAAATAAATAAATATAAAAAGAACCGATAATTTAATTTTTACTTAATGTGTATATACTTATCCTACCCTATCCTTATCTATCTTGAAAAGGGAATATGGTTCAACAATCATCATAAATATTTAATTGGAAATATATTAACAACAGTGAAGCAACAGTGAAGTATAACAATGTATTTGCTGACCTTACGTTACACAATGAAGTTATCGACACGTATCAAAATGTCATTATGACAGTTATCATAGTACAATAATCGTTCAGTCTTGTTTGACAATTAGATTTCGATGCATTCGTAATTTTAAGATATGCTTCACCTTTACTCAAAGAAGTTAGGTACATAGCGTCTCAAATTGTTAACTACTGATACCTAGTTAGTGCTTGAGCATTAGTCATAACTGGAGTAGACTCATCTTCCTCATCATACTTAAGGCCTCCCTTTGTGTTATTCACATTCTCAACAGTATCTTCAATTGATTGAATGTTATACGATGCCACATTGTCAATTGTCATCAATGGAAGAATATCCTGAGAAACCATGGAGTATGGCGGGTTGTACATATTCTTCCGACGACAGTAATATACGACGTCAACCTCCTATTTCTAAAACCTCTTTTTTGAAGCAGTTTGTGTTGAATGACGGATCGTATTAAGCGTTAAGAAATGTATAAAAACATGTGTTAAGTTGCAGGGACCGGCAGAAAATGGCGTATTATGTGTGAAATCGTATTAAACGTGATCGTATTAAGCGGGATAATATAGGCAATTGGTAATGACATTGCCTATGATAGCATACAACGGATAGGTGAGGTCGGTACTCAAATATAGACTCTTGGTAGCCTATCTAGAGTCTATATTGAACAATTCTACGGAGATAAATAAGCGTCACAGAAAATACACGTCTTGCTTTACATTACACCTTATGAGAAGTAGGCAATGTAGTTTCTCCAAGATGATTCTCAGCACATGCAGGAATAATATTTTCAAATTTTTGTCAAATAAAATCACCAATAATCATCGATATCCATAGATATTGACTTGAAAGGCCCATAGTTCAAAAGTTATATAATAATAATAATAATAATAATAATAATAATAATGCCAAATCACATAAATTATATTTATAGGTCATAGACAAAGAAAATTATTGCAAAAAATGTAATCCATTCAATGAAATCTCCTGCTTTAGTTGGAATATGGCCTCTAGCCATATTGCTGTAAATATTGCCAGAGTGAACACCACACTATCAATTGTATTCTTTCATTATCCATGACTATTATAATTATATCAATGATTATAATAATATGTATGATTTTGTATTTATTTTAATTATTCATGTTGTATTTGAAAGCACTATACCTATCTATTAACGTTTGTGACTGCAGTTGGTTTTAAACTTTCTTCAATTTCGATGAATTGATATAGGTTAGTATATTAAATAATTTTGTAATGTGTAAACATTTTCTTGTGTGAATGTTTATAATAATAAAACGCGATCTGAATCATCTGCATGAACAACATACAAGATACGCGCGAAAAACATAAACCTTCTTGGCAGTCAGATAAAAAGAGTCCACGGTGTGCATCATCGACGCTCAACAACCAATTTAAAAATAGTTCTGGTTCGATATGCACTGTGGTGTGGATAGCATACTATACATATGATACAACATCAACACCAAAGGCACGACAGACATTCTCACCAACTCACACTGCATTGAAATAAAATCGAAATACACCTAGTTAAATTTAAATTTATATAACGCTAGGTATGTAAAGCACTAAAGTAGAGTCAACTCGTAAAGAACTAGGAAATTGTAAATTGTGGCCCAATAAGTGTGTTTATAAATTAATCAATAAGCATGGTAACATGACAATGAAGTAATAAACTCCAGTGTAAAACATATGAACTCATATATGTACTACTATACGCTAATCAGATTAAACGCAACAAAGAGGCAACTTCATGAGTGAGACACGACCGGGGGCGAGTCAGGGACCGCGTGGTCGCCCCTCCCAAGGAGGGCCAGACCGACAGGGATGGCCCTGGGACAGCCGGGGTGAGAGGGATATGTCGCATGACAACCTGTGCAATGAGAGTATTTAATTACTTTGACTTTAATTACTTTGATGTGAATGATATGTGGGGAGTGTGCATGACAATAACATTGAAGCTAGAATCAATACTATACACTAATCGTAATTATTACGAATAAAGAAAAAAAAAGACAATTAGGTCCGTATTCCAGAATAACGCTCAGTTATGAGTTGACTCTCACAATGACATTAGAACTGTCTAGATAATAGACAGTTTGTAGCATATAAATTTTTTTAAAAAAAAAGACTGTTTGGGGTCGGCAGAGATCAGATGGAGCCTCGCCCAACAAACAGGTGGGTAATGGTTGATGATGGGTTAAAGCCAAAAAATACTAACAATCAAAAGAAATAGGCCGGATAGAAACTCTGGCAGTCTGCAACAGAACCTTTAGGTCAAAGGCCTCTTGGAGAATAGCCCATGGCGTGGCTACAAGGGATGAGTGAAACCAAAGATTTCAAATTAGGACAACATGCTTATACTGTTCAACGAATTACAAGATGCGAGGACGCACACTGAAGTTTCCAAGCTAAACACCACGCGATTATGATACGCAATGGTCCAAACGCGACGCTGGTTGACTAATGGCTCTGAGCGAGGCCATTTCGACACTCACGTACTTTTAATGTTTTAATGTGACCCCATATAACGCGCTATTGGGTCCAATATCAATAAAAGAAAACTGACGCGGTCCCACCGCAAGAAGAAGTAGGCGAGCCGCTACATGGAGTGCTCAGGCGCCCCGCCTGAAGCACTCGGCATCGCACTGACGCCCATGGGTGGCTCGTGCATGGTCACCCGCAATTATCCTGCGAAACTGAGCCAAGCAGACAAACTTAAGCAGACCCAGCCGCACGCGGCGGGTAAAAATGTCACCGCAGCTAGTTCATCGCTGCCGTCGACTTGCCAATGGTGGTTGGCGATTCCCATGGCGTCTCACACACGCCACGATGCAAGCGGACCTATTTTGTTGGATAATCCGGCTAATCCACCATGCACAAAAAAACTCCTTCAGCCACACATCTCGTTGGCGCGCTCCCCAACGCAAAAGTGTCATTGTTTTGTCGTCCGTCGTTCAGAAACCTTTTTTTTTCGTATTTGAAAACATAGACATCAGTCTTTTCGCTGACTGGATTCCGGCACGAACAAAATCACACCTTAGACTTACTTATATTTGATGACAATTGATAAAATAGTATTATTATATTACATTCAATAATCCGTAATAGTATGAAACCGCACCAGATCACGACAAATCGTCAGCGTGCCGTTCGCAATGCCAGGATAAATACCTACCATAACCACGAATTTACACAATTAGGCGATTTATACGGACTGTCTAATGTTCGGCATACGTAGGTACTCGTAGCGATTCCTATATGTACTAACTAAAAATTAGTAGCGGTACGCTACAAGTTCTAGACTCTAGATAACAATCTGTCCTCAGATTTAGTTACAAATCGTGATTTTGGTTTGAGTAATCAAAATCCAATAGGTAGTTTCTATGACAACAGCTGTGACGTTAATAGAATAGGTATAGAGACAACGCTATTTACATTTACGTGTTTTATTATGATTACTACCAAAATCCATGTATATGTATAGGTTTATCCAAATATACCTTTTACATATTTTCATTGGTGCAACAATTTATAAAGACAAGCATATTAGTTATTGTCGAGTTTTTCTTTATCTCTGAGTCATACCGATATTGGGTGCACTTGTTGTGGTGCCGGAGCGGTGGTGCTGTGAACTTCTTTGTTGTTGCGTATTTATAGAAACAAAGACCGACCGCTTCTGTTACAATGACCTGAATGAATAATGTATAAATATATTAGTCATTTATTATGCAGCATTTTATTGGATGTTTGTTGAGTTAATTTCATCCGTAACAAAGCTCCGTAACTTTAAATCCAAATATCAACTCCAAAGTCCCAAAGTAAGCGAAAGGTAAAACAAAAGGAACTTGAAACACATTTTGTGAGTCTGTAATGGAGGTGCATGGTGAATGTTCTGATGAGCTATTCCAATTAGTCCCACCCTCTCCTTTCCTATACAGGACAACACGTGCAGGACTTAGATGTCACCCGCATACGGTGCAGAACATTCCTTCAATAATCAAGCGGTTCGGTGACTCTTTCCTATGTCACACTATTAAGACCTGGAATTCCTTGCCAGCTCACGTGTTCCCTCTTCCTACAGTCCCGGGTCCTTTAAGCGGGCCTAAAAAGCATCTGATGAGGCCGTCAAGCTGAGTGCCACCATTGTTAACATGGCAAATGTATATAATGGTGGCCCACTTTCCTGAGACTTTGCCTTCAGCTTACCATCAGGCGAGCTAAAGTAAAATTGACGTGCCGGATATAAAAAAAATGCTGTAAAGAAAGGCGATACTGAACGGTTTCAATGAGGCAATATCTCTAGGCATCTGTAAAAAATTGAGGGTATTTTTGTGGCTTCAGAATATGGGTAGTAAGCTGTTGCAATCTATCGACAGCGTTTGTAATTTATATGCTGTCCTATAAATCCTATACACACTGGCTCAATGCTGAAATCAGCGTAAAGTGAAACAAAAGTTTGAAACCCCATCCAATTCAAAGTACCATTAGTACCCAAACGGCCTTCACATAAGATCATATTATCCAAGCCTACTATGCGTTTCAAATGAGAAGATAATCGCGACCGCGGCAACTTCATTCCGTATTCATCAAAAATGTACAGCTAACAACAAAATTTCCATTTCGGACAGGTTCATACGTGTATGGTAACAACGACTTAATTATTAAATTCTTTTCATTAAGCACTTATCAATTTTTTTAGTAATTATAATTATTCAAAAATTCAAAATTACCGCCCGATTAAAAATAAATAAATATAAAAAGAACCGATAATTTAATTTCTTACTTATTGTGTATGTACTTATCCTACCCTATCCTTATCTATCTTGAAAAGGGAATATGGTTCAACAATCATCATAAATTAATAGGGGTTAAAGTATGAAATTGCCGTTTCATTGTAATAGGTACTTCGAATTGACATAGAACCTTCATGGTTTGAGATTTTTGAGTGAAACTTTTTCCACATGGTACCTATGTAGTTCTTCATTTAAAAATGTGCAACATTCGATTATCGACATTCAGTTGTTTTTTTTATTCAGCTTAGACAAGAAAGATGGATACTTCGAAAATTCGAGTGATTTTTGAATACGAGTTCCGACGTGGAACTAACGCGGCAGAAACAGCTCGCAATATCAATGTTGCGTTTGGAGAGGGGACTGCTAATGAACGCACCGTGCGATTTTGGTTTAAACGCTTTCGTGATGGAAACTTTGATTTGAAGAACGAACCACGAGGAAGGCCGTCCACACAGGTGAATAACAATGAATTGAAAGACATGGTGGAAGCCGATCCGAGCCAAACTACCCAGGAATTAGCTGCATGGTTTAACGTTACCTTACCAACAATATTGACTCATTTGCGTCAAATCAATAAAATAAAAAAATGTGAAAAATGGGTACCTCATGATTTGACTGATCTGCAGAAAGAAATGCGTGTTGAAACTTGTGTTGCCTTGTTGAATCGATACAGAAATGAAGGAATATTGGATCGAATTGTGACATGTGATGAAAAGTGGATTCTTTACGATAACCGTAAGCGAAAAATGCAATGGCTGACCCCAGGTGAAACGCCACAACAGTGTCCTAAAGCAAAGCTTACCAATAAAAAGGTAATGGTAACTGTTTGGTGGTCTCAGCATGGTGTTATTCACTATAGCTTTCTACGATCTGGTCAAGCAATAACGGCAGATGTCTACTGTGCCAAACTCCGAACAATGATAGCAAAACTAGCAGTGAAACAGCCCCGACTCATGAATCGATCTTCACCATTATTGCTCCATGATAACGCGAGACCTCATACAGCACGAGAAACCGTTTTAACTCTACAGGAACTGCAATTAGAAACTATCCGTCACCCTCCGTATTCGCCAGACCTTGCTCCAACAGACTACCATTTTTTTCGTGATTTGGACAATTTTCTATGTGATAAAAAGTTTTCTTCTCAGGAGGCAGTACAAAATGCTTTCACACAGTTTGTCGAATCTAGATCACCAGAGTTCTATCGCAAAGGCAGGAAGGTCATTTATGACCTTCCTACTAGATGGCAGCAATGTATAGATAATAATGGTAATTATTTTGATTAAATATATACGTTAAATTAAAAAAAAAAAAGACGGGTTGCACTCTGGGAGTGCCGGCAGAAGTGAAAACATTTTTTTTCTTTCTTCGTTATATAGGTACATAGAAAAATATAAAAAAGAACATACCATACCATACCTATAATATAGCGCTAATCACTTATTTTCTGCTAATTTTCTGTCAGAAGAAATTAATAAATTATGAAAAGAAAAAATAATCAAAAAAAGTAATAAATTACAGAAAGAAAAAATAATCATAAAAAGTAATAAATTAAAAAAAGAAAAAATAATCACAAAAAGTTTCGGAAGGCCAGGTGGTTTGAACCCGATACTATCTGAAACTATAAGGGCTTACAGTCGAAGTGCTTACCGTTTAAGCTACGACGCCATCTCTTTTAAATTGCAAAATAGATAGTGTCTACCTATTCTTGTATGACGTCAGTCGTCGGTTACGGTGCAAAGGTCAACTAATCCTGACGCTTCCTTAAAATTTTACACCCATTCAACGTCGCTAAAGAAGTTTTCACTTCAAAAACGTATTTCAATTTGTCAGTACAAATCGGCAATTTCATACTTTAACCCCTAATATTTAATTGGAAATATATTAAGTACTATTATTAGTGTCCAGCAACAGTGAAGTATAAAAATGTATTTGCTGACCTTACGTTACACAATGAAGTTATCGACACGTATCAAAATGTCATTATGACAGTTATCAACTTATTTGAAACGCATAGTAGGTATGCATGTTTATTCCTAAATGGCGTAAGAAAATGTGTGCTACTCATTTCATCAACTATTTTAGTTTTCACTTGTCCTGTAATAACGATGACAGTTAATAAAATTTTAGTCTATTTTTCACGTTTTTTTTTATATCTCTGTGTGTCTTTGTGGGATAAAACTTTAATCCATTGAACCATTGAACCATTTGACCGTGATTCGAACATCTTCGTAGTATTACATTTGTAGGAATTGTCTTCAACAAAATAAAATTTCAAAATTCAAACATATGAAAATGAATCACGTCACATCTATATCAGCATTATTTTATGTGATTTGAACGTTTGAACTAGACTACTTTTGCATTATGCACTATGTCAAGTCATCAAGTATTTTCTAGTTGCTAATAACTTTATTTGTTGCAACAGAACATACTATTAAAATGAGGGGAATCTAAGAACTCAGCCAAAACATTTTGACGTCAAAATTATTTGAATAATAGCCCTGGTTCTGCACAGATCTGTGACACTGGTTTCGTAATATAGCCATTTACATTTAACAACAGGACTATAAAACACTGATTAATTATCGTTATTAGATAATCATGATAGACAAAGCAGTCGTAATTTTTTATCTAAGATGAACGACCATTTCTTGATGAGTATCATGATATAAGTAGTCTTTAAGAAAATAGTATCAGAGCAGATGGATATTAGTTGCTCATACTCATTCACACCAAACCGGTTGAACGGTACGGGATGAACTTGTCCAGTCAGTAAGTCAATAGCACATAAACTGAGTTATATTGTAGGAATAGTTCAATAATAAGAAATAGTAGTATAATCTTGTTCAGTATTCCGTCCGGGTGGAGAAGCTGGAAGATACTTAGCATGTCTGTATGAGAAGAAAAAATATGAGCGTCAAAGCGGAGTGAAGAGGGATAGGCAATCACCTTATTTTCAAAATTCCAAGTTTCATACCGAAATTTAAAAGTGACTCAAGTTTATCTAATTGATTCTTAAAAAAGTAAGTTGCAGCTAAGGTAGACCAGACCGAATGCGCAAGGTGGAAGATTGGGTGCTATGACGCATATTGGGAGAGGCCTATGTCCCTCAGTGGACGCTGACGCTTGAAATTCGAAAGAATAAGGGAAATTATATATTGCGTAGGTAAAAAAACAGATCATTGTATTTGTCTTAATATGTAATTTTGTATGTTTGTATGTAAAAACAGATATATAATGTAGTCTAGCTAGAAATGATGGTAAAACTTCCCGTTGGTACATTATTATATAACAGCAACTCGATTCTTATATTATGCTGTACTTTAGACTAATTATCATAAAGTACTTTGACGTTATTTCGTATCGGTTGCCATCAGACCTCATTTGGGGTTATATTATTGTTGTAATTTTTATCATAATCATAGTGTTTACATTACCTTAATATCTTCCTTAATGTCTGATGGTTTATCTTTAAAATGTTTGACAAATCCATAATGCTTTTTTTACAAAATAATAATAATTTATTATTTTTTTAGAATTTACATAATAAAATCTAACTAGGTTTTGACAAAATGCATGAGCACATTGATCGTGTCTTACACAAAATTATCATCTTAAAAACGATATCCTACTAATACGAGTATTATAAATCTGAAAGTTTGTGGATATTTTCGGACTAGCCATTGAACAAATCTGACTGAAATTTGATACAGGGATAGATTACAGTCTGGAATAACATATAAGGTTTTACACCAGGAATAGGTTTTATCCCAAACGTTGCGAGAATAGGATCAAAATCCTGAGCAAGTAAAGCCGCCGGTAACAGTAGATCGTTTATAAAGCGTATTGAATTGCAAAACACACTGAACATAGAAAACATATCGTCAGGCTACCATTATTATTATCATGACACAAGCAACGCTATCAGCAATTTGACAAGCTTGTATCAACTTTGATCTGTACAAATCAACTATTTTATTATAGCCTTGGCTGTTAGTACTATATTAACCGATAGGAACAATGGTGTTAAAAAGTATGTTTACCGCAAAAAGAACTATAAGTGCAGTAAAACAAAGTGCAAAATATACAAGTGTGACGGTAAGAAAACATAGCGTGTGGACTCAGGACAAGGTGATCAAGTCACCTTTCAAAGAGGTTGAGATACCAAATTGTACTATTTACGATTATGTGTGGCAAAATTTGGACAGGTGGCCGGAAAGAACGCTTTCTGTAAGTAGACCTAGCCTTATTTTAAATTAAATCCTAAATTAAAAGTCATGCTATTACAATACTTATGACTCTCGATTGGTTTCTATACAACACAATATTTATTTAAGCGGTTCCCGAGCTTCGAGGTGATGACATCGGACACAATCAAGCCATAGCTCTGAGATGATGAATTATATCATAATAATACACCAGCAGTGGACTACAGTGGGCTAATTGATTCATACAATTCACAATTTTTGTTACACAATCCCTTTATATCTAAAATGTACCTTATTTATTATTAAAGCAATTCAATTATTTGCTAGACAATGATGGCTATTTAAACTTTCAGTTGACCATATTTGTATGATGTTAATATTGATGGAAAAACTTACTTTTTTATATGTAGGACACGTCAATTTGACTTCACCTCGCCTGATGATACGCTGAAGGCGAAGTCTGAGGAAAGAGGGTCACCATTATATACACGCACCATGTTAACAATGGTGGTACTCAGCTTGACGGCCTCGTGAAAAGAGGATTGTCGTCGCAGCACCGCCTGACACCCACCGGCCCCACTAGTGCTGCGACCACAATTCCCCTGCCTGGCTATGTTCATCATCATCATCATAATAGTGTTAGGTGCGGTTGCTTCTAAAACTTACACTTTAAAGCATAAGGGCCTGGTACTCTTACCCTGTCTCCTGATTAGACTTATCTTGATTTTACGAGAGTGATTGCCATAATATGACCACCTCTAGAGGGATGGTTCTGATCTATTAGCTTACATTTATAACTTTCAAATAACTTTAACTTCATTTTAATTAAGTTGAGCAATCTGCTGTAAAATACCAATTTATTAGGCTCATTGTCTACAAATAATATAAACTCATCTGTTGAATTTTTCAAATAAGATTTCTTCGTTTCTATCCTAAGTTGTGTCTATATTCCTTTTATACTGGTAACTATACTAAATTTGGTCATCCTTCCATTGTTTTCAGGTATGTGCCCTTACTGGCCGAGGGTACACCTTCGAAGCTGGCTTCAAGCTCTCCAACACCTTTGCAGCGAATCTTCGTAACAAGTTCAAAATCCGCGATGGAGATGCTATTGCCATAATGCTTCCCAATATACCTGATTATCCACTAGTCGCTGTAGGCATTCTAGAAGCTGGTGGAGTTATTACTACTCTCAATCCTATTTATACTGCCCGTAAGTACTCATTGTCAAGTACTCGCCTTATCAATATTGAAGACTGGAAACCCTAGTGAGGTATTTTTAGAATATTTTCCAACAAACACACAACCAAAACTGACCTTGATAATCTTGCAGACTAAGAATAATAAAATAAATTGTGTTTAATAGACAATTAAATACTTCATAAACGAAAGTAGTAAAATTTTATGAATAACATTTTCTTTAATAAAATAGGTACATAAAGAAAAAAATTGCTGATCTCGCTTCAAAATAAACATAGGAAACATTACTTTTTTTAAATCAAATTATTCCTCGTGCTTCCATTACGCGATTTGGCATGCTGTACACAAGTTTCTTATACGATTCTGGGGAATATTCTCCCATTCCTTAGTGAGAGCAATTTTGAGATCACACTACTTTTCTTTCGATGCATGCAAGTGGTCTTATTGTCATGTCTTCTATCATACTTGTAGAACACAAATTTTGACCATTACACACAATTTATTTCATTAGGCTAGCATTCTCAGTTTGCAAGATTTCCAGTGACCCGCATTCATTTCTCTCGAGTGCATAACTTTTTTTAAATATTCTTCTATCAAAGCCCCACACTATTGAAGACAGCTTCAAAATAATTGAAATTTAAAACTTTCAGATGAAGTACAGCGTCAGTTGCTTATGTCGGATGCGAAGACCATCGTAACATTGCCAGAACTTGTTCCCGTTGTAACAGAAGCTCTCAAAATTGCTAAACGGAATATTCCAATAATTGTAGTGAAAACGAGTGGTCAGCCAACTCCAGAGAGAACGGCTTGTTTTAACGAACTAAGTGAAGATGTCAACGCAGATACATCTTGCTTGAAGGAAGTTAGAAGGAGTCCCAATGATATTTCCTTTTTACCATATTCAAGTGGTACAACAGGAATGCCGAAAGGCGTAGAACTATCTCATAGGAATATTGTTGCAAATATGCAACAAATCAATGAGCCGTCAATTTCGACTCAAAATGAGACGACAGGTGAGATATTTACAGTAGTGTTTATTTTTTTAGCTTTTGCTGCCTTTTAATTCCTAACTACGTAACTAACTAACTAACCTAAAAAAGTTCGGGATGCTCGAAGAGATCGAGACAGCTGTATGCATCACGGATGAGTAAACTGACGGGACACAGTGATGAAGATCACAGAGCCCCGCTCACGCGCCATTACACCGAAGAGATACCCGATGTCGAGCAGCGCGAGCTAGAGGCGGCTCTCAGGCAACTGAAGAACCACAGGTGCCCAGGTGATGACGGAATTACAACTGAGCTCCTGAAAGCAGGTGGGGTTCTATCCTGAAAGAGCTTGCAAGTCTTTTTAATTCCGTCATCCAACAGGGTCTAACACCTAGGGCGTGGAGCGGGAGTGCGGCGATACTGATCTTCAAAAAAGGCGCATACAGGCCCATCTCACTCCTGAGCAACGTCTACAAGTTGTTCTCGAGGGTCGTCACAAATCGCCTTGCGGGTAAACTCGACGAGTTCCAGCTACCGGAGCAAGCCGGGTTTCGAAAAGGCTAAAGCACCATGGACCACATCCACACTGTTCGGCAGATTGTCGAAAAAACTCAAGAAAAGAATCAGTCGCTGTGTATGGCGTTTGTGAACTACGAAAAAGCCTTCGAATCCATAGAAACCTGGGCAGTTCTAGATGCCCTTCAGCGGTGTCGTGTTGATTGGCGATATATCGAGGTGCTGAGGTGTCTATATGACACTGCCACAATGTCCGTAAAGCTCCAAGACCAGAAGACGAAACCTATTAGCCTCCTGCGTGGAGTCACTCAGGGGGATGTTATATCCCCGACACTATTCACCAATGCTTTGGAGGACGTCTTCAAGACTCTGGATTAGACTGGGCGGGGTATCAACAAAAACGGTAAGTACATCTCACACCTTCGGTTCTCCGATGACATCGTTGCTGTTGCGGAGTCGCTGGAACAACTGAGTGAGATGCGGCACAGCCTAGATGGAGCTTCTCGACGCGTCGGCCTCGGTGTAAACTTGGATAAAACAAAGATCATGTTCAACGAACATTTTGCACCAAGACCGATTGCCATCGAAGGGGCGACGCTCGAAGTTGTTCAAAAATATATAAACCTGGGCCAGGTTATCCAGCTCGGTAAAAACAGCTTCGAGCAAGAACTAGCCAGAAGAATCCGGCTGGACTGGGCAGCATTTCGCAAACTACGTCGAATCTTCTCTTCCCCCCTACCGCAATGCCTGAAAACAAAGGTCTTTGATCAGTGCGTCCTACCTGTTATGACTTACAGTGCCGAAACGTGGACACTGACGGTAGAGCTAGTCCATAAACTAAAAGTCGCGCAGCGGGCTATGGAGCGAGCCATGCTTGGAGTTTCTCTGAAGGATAGAATTCGAATCGAGGTCATCCGACAAAGAACCAAAGTTACTGACATAGCTCGCAGAATAAGCAACCTGAAGTGGCAATGGGCTACCCACGTCTGTCGAAGGACCGATGGCCGTTGGAGCAGACAAGTCCTAGAGTGGAGACCGCGAGAAGGCAAACGAAGGGTAACCCCTGGCCAGATGGACCGATGACTTGAAAAAGGTGGCTGGAACGGACTGGATGCGGAAGACGGAGGATCGTACGAAATGGCGCACATTGAGAGAGGCCTATGTCCAGCAGTGGACTGCAGTGGGCTGATTGATATTTCCTAACACAGTGAGGAAAGCCTTTATTGTCTGTGAATTAGCAGGTGTACTGGCTTGCTGATTTTAAACTTTAAAAAATTGTTTTGCGTTTACTCCACTACAAGACGCGATTTGAAGCGATTAGAATGCTGACAGCCTCCGTGGCGTAGCGGTAGTGAACGCGGCCGCTGCGCAGGAGGCGCAGGTTCGATCCCCGCTCAGTGCAAATATTTGTTTGCATGAATATGGGTATTTGCATTGGTCTGGTCGTGCCTCAGAGAGCACGTTAAGCCGTCGGTCCCGGTAGTCATACAAACATCTATGGCAGTCGTTACGGGTAGTTGGAGCCCTCAAAAATCCAACAACTGGTCTAGCTGCAATGCTTCGATATCGCCTTTGGGTTGTAGAGGTCAGATGGCAGTCGCTTCATGGAAAATATCGAAGTTAAGCCAAATCCGCAGTTAAACTAGTAAAAAGCGGACCCCAGACTCCAAGTTGAAAAGCTTCGGATGCGACTGGGATTAACGCTAGGATGGAGAAGAAGAATGCTGCATGCAGATAAATATAATTAATTTAACTATTTCTTATACTCGTTTGTAAGAATCGTCATAGATGGCTTATATGCCACTCTAAGGGCGCGCACGCACTAGTGACTTTTGTTAATGTGATTATTGCGTCACTGCCACTGCGTACATCGAAATGCGCGCAAATAATGATGTACGTGGTAACAGTAACAGTCACAGTGACAAAAGTCACACGTGTGTGCACGCTCTAAGAAGTGTGTAAGCATACCACAGAATTTCAGCTATCCACGACGGATCAAGGTAGTTTAGTTGGTTTTCTTTTATAAAGGGACTTTCGCGAATTCAAGTTTCGTTGATGACGATAATGAAGACTAAATTAAAATTAATATCTATGTCCTAATTCATTACAGCTACGCATCAGGATGTTGCACTGGGAGTACTACCATTCTTCCATATCTATGCGGCTACAATCGTGATGTTCCACAAGATGTCTACCGGAGTGAAGCTAGTGGCACTACCAAAGTTCCAACCGGAGCTCTACCTTCAGACCTTAGAGAAGCACAAGACGAACATTGTGTGTGTGGCTCCACCATTAGGTAAATTTCTATACATAATAAAATGGCACTGTCGGAAGTTTACGCGAATCGTTGAAATAAAACCACTTTAACGATTTCTATCGTGTTTATTTGGTTTTGATAGTTTCCATTTCCGTTCCATTCAAAGTGGTTTTATTTCTATAAATTTTGTATATATATAAATTCTATGTAGGGAATTCTAGTATGATCGAAATGGTGTAGGTTTCGAATCCTGGCCAAAACTCCCTTCGAACATAAGCAATTTAGTTTAGCTGTAGGTGTTAGCAAGAATACCAGTAATTTCAGCTACTAAACGTATGATTCCGAAGCTGACGCATGTAGCAGATACAGCGCTCATTCATTAGATAGATGTTTTCGTCTTCATTGTGGCTCAAGTGTTATCATTTTCTTTAAACGAATAAAGCGTCCCGGTCTCTCCTACTTATTAAACTTCGATAAAAGGGACCATTGAGAAGCCGTAATCAATTACGCGTATCTCCTGCGTACGTCTGCAGTTGTCGTATGCGGTTACCTTTCAAATCATACCTTTATGTTCTTAAATGATAAGTTCTTAATTAATAAAACTTAAATGATAATAAAATATTATTTGTATAGTGCTCCTAATGGCCTCACATCCAGCAGCTACGGAGAAGTCCTTGCAATATATTGACACCTTAATCAATGGTGCTGCACCGCTGGCTATCAGCGATGCTCAACGATTCTTCGATAAAGTCAAGGTAGAGTACCATTTGTTAGGAACACGTTCACTGAATCCTCTTGGCTCACATTATCACAAAGAACACTATATTGGTAAATCTGATTTAGTCACTACTTGTGTTAATCACATGTGAGGTCAACACCCTGAGAGTCCGGGGCTACTTTTTTTCAATACCACCTAGGTGGCAGACAAGCACACGGCTTACCTGATGGAAAGTGGTTGCCGTGGCCTATGGACGTGTGCATCACCAGGGGTGGCACACTCGCGCTGCCGATCCTGTTAGAACAGAGAGTTTCTGAGCCGTCAGTGTAGAAGACAAAGAACGAAGAAGAAGACTGACAGCACAAAAACTCTCCAGTGAGCTCTGGCTACCCTACTCACCGCCGGGAGCACAACACGAGGTTATTATGGCTGCGGTATTCTGTAGGGCGGAGGTACCTCCCCGGTCGGACTGCTCAATTGGACGGAAATACTTTTTCCAGTCTAACTGCAACACGGCTGGTCTTTCATATTTTATGCTGTCTAACTTCTGCATCTTTCGGTCATCAACTTCAATCATCATTTGACAGCCTCTGTGTCGTGGCGGTGGTGAACGCGGCCACTACGCAGGAGGCGCGGGTTCGGTCTCCGCTCAGTGTAAATATTTATGTATGTATGATTAATGTGTGCATTAATCAGGGTGTTTCTAATATTAATATGTACGTATTTACAAAACAAAAGTAAGTATGTTTATCCGCATTCTACACAAGCCAGTTAAGCCATGCTCTAGATTGGTGGATGGGTCTAGATAGCGTTGTGTGAAATGTTGTCGAATATTTATTGAAGTGAAAACTTCTTTAGCGGCGTTGGATGGGCAAAAATTGTTAAACTCGCGCGTCAGGATCACTTGACCTTTGAACCGTAACCGACGACTGACGTCATACAACATTATATAGACTGTTTATTTTGCAAGATACGATAAGAAGTTTCGTAGCTTAACAGTGAGCGCTTCGACTAAGCGATATCACCCCTAAGCGATATCGAAGTATTACTGTTAGACGTTAATCTAATTTTGTATTGAAATATTGTTGAAATTAGTTTAAATTATGATCAAAGTTCTTTTAATCTTTAGAATGAATAATGTAATAAAAAAATAGTCTTAAAGTCTATCTAATTAACTTTTTTTTTAGTATTAGACTTAACCATCGGTCCTATCAAGTTTCATTCATTCAAAGAATTACATTTTCCAGAGAAATTTGGACTTCAGACAAGGCTATGGACTGACGGAGACATCACCAACAGTTTCTCTCTCTCAAAAAGGTTCAACAAATTATTCAAATACTGGACCACTTGTACCAAACACTGAAGTGAGGATCGTCGATCAGGATTTGAAAAATTTGGGGCCAAATGAGGTTAGTAATAATATTGTTATTTTCGTTGGAATAATTGAAAGTGCTCATTGAAACACTCGCTATGGTAGCAATGATAAAATAATGATAATGTCGCAATGAAGCTGCCAATACTTCATTTTGAAGTCAAAGAAGAATGCGAAGTCATCTCAGAAATGAGAACAGTGTTCTACTTAGTAACTGTCTCCTTTGTTGAGAGTTTCGAGTTTACGTAACGCTGTTTTAATGATAATTGTGATGTTGTTATTAATGATTAGTTTGAAGCAATCATTCGAGTTGCCTTGTAGTGATATAGTTTGCTCAAAGGAGTTTGGAGGAGAAAGAAGTAAGATATTATGATTGTTAAAGCAGATGTCTAGCGATGACACCTGTGTTAAGTCCAAATCTTTAGAAAGTACAAATAAATATCCAGTTATTTCATAAAACAATCCTTTATTTTCAGACCGGTGAGATATTAGTTCGTGGTCCGCAGGTTATGCAAGGCTACAGAAATGATCCTCAAGCTAATAATGAAGCATTTACCGCTGATGGATGGTTCAGAACAGGAGATTTAGCTACAGCTGATGAAGATGGTGCTCTTGCTATTGTTGATAGACTGAAAGAATTAATCAAGGTAGGTTTATTGTGTTAATCATGTTTAAAGCTTTGTTTGTTTCGAAGTCCAAATTCAATACAGTCCTTAAAAGGTTTTACATTTTTTTAATATTCTTATCTTTTAGGTATATTTTATAACTATCTAGTTTCTTCGAACGAAAATTTTCTTTCAATTTTTAATCATCATCAATTCAAGCATCAATCAATCAATCAATCGAACGTTACGGTTCCGATATTGTACACAAATAAATTGTTACTACGTTGTCAAAATGGAGAATGTTACTAGGTGTGTAATATCACTTGAAAGTTTGTTACAGGATAGCTCTAATATATAAATACACTTTTTTTTTGTTCCATTAAATAATACCAAGTACCAAGTAGTTGTGATTTACAGGCATTAAAAGTTTCCTAAAATATCGAGTCGACTCGTACGGACGAGAACATATGGAAATCTGCCGGATTTCTTGATGTTTCTGATTACTGCTCCGTTCCCTTGGGCAGTAGATGTTATATAGCCTATAAACTTCCGTGATGTACGGATTATTCAAATAAACATATATTTATTTTATTTCGAACCGGTAGTTCCTGCGATTTCTAGTTAAACGTAGAGCAGCGGTAGGAAAATCTAATCAAAATACAATGACGTCACACGCATCTAGCGCGAGCTGGTCGCCGAGCGGCCACTTTTAAAGTCCATATCCTGAAAATTATAGGTATATCGAAATAATTCTATCACATATATTTTAATTTTCAACACAAAATTTAATGAGGTTGAATACATAACTAGTGAACATTCTTCATTGCGCATTTTTACCCACGACGGAACGGAGACGATGTATGCGTTTGGGGTGAGCAAATGTTTGTGCAAATCCATAGTACCATTTTTAATTCAAAACTACTATTCCGATTTTGATGCGGTTTTCCGTTATGGGTTTGTAGTTGATTAGTGAAGGTTCTTAAATAGGTTTCACGATAGTAGCTCCATAGGGGGCGCTGGATATAACTACTGTTTTTTTTTTTTTTTTTTTTTTTTTTACGTGCGGGAAATCCCCACGGATACCCGCCCCTCCGGAGCCGGAGGGGTGGGTTATGTCGGACTCGAGCCGACTAAACCGCACGCCGTCTGTGGGTAGTGGTGCTAGGCCGAAGGTGAGGTTGTCTTGCGACATATCCCTCGCACCCCGGCTGACCCAGGGCCATCCCTTTCGGTCTGGCCCTCCTCGGGAGGTGGGGACCACGCCGTCCCCGACTCAACCCCGGTGTGGGGAGGCGCGCATCGTCCTACGATGCGCGCCGCCGCCGTGGCCTGCTTCTGCTAGGGTGACGGGTGGCTCCACCCGTCACCCTCAGGCCCGCGCTCATGGGGGGCGGAGGTCTGTAAGCGCCCTCCGACGCCCGAGCCGCCTTCGGGCGCGAGCAGCGATGTCAGCGAGTCTTTCTCGCTCACCGCGCCGCGCCCGCTCTGCTGTCTCCTTCGCGAGCATGACCTGCTCGCAGAAAGAGGCGCTGGCCGCCCACGCATCCGCGCAGCGGACCATCGCCGCGAGCAGGGTGGAGAGCGTGAGCACTCTCACCCCCAGGGCCTGCACAAGCTCCCGCCTCGGCGTCTCAAACGCCGGACACTCGGTGAGCGTGTGCAGCCCCGAGTCCACGCTCGCGTCGCAGTGATGGCACTCGGGCGTTGGCTCAATACCCATCAGATGCAGATACCGCCCGAAGTAACCGTGCCCGGTTATCATCTGCGTCTGACGGTACGAGAGGCTCCCGTGTGGCCTCTCTAGCCACTCCCCCATGATGGGCCTTACCGCCGCAATGACGGCGTGCCCTGCGCGTAGTTGCCCAAGTCGTCGCTCCCACTCGGCCACCATGACCTGGTGGAGCCGGGATTTCTCGGCCCGAATGTCCTCGGGCTCGGGATCGAATCCCCGCTCCCGCGCCTCCTTTCGGAACTGGTATAGTGCCGAAAGGGCCCTCGCTTCCAGGATCCACGGTGGCGATCCGGCCAGGAGACTCGCCGCTTCGAAGGATATCGTGCGGTATCCCCTGATGGCCCTGGAGGCCATCGTCCTCTGCGCCGTACGGAGCAGAGGCAGGAATCTGGCCCCCAGGGTGTCCGCCCACACGGGGCACCCATATAGGGCCATGGACCGCACGACACCCGCGTAGAGTCTCCTGCAGGAGGCCCCTGGGCCCTTCAAGTTGGGCAGCAGCCGACTCAGGGCATTCGCCGTGGTGACCAACTTGGGGCGCAGGCTTCGGAGATGTTGTCCGAAGTCCCATCGACCGTCAAGCACGAGCCCCAGGTATTTCAGCTGGGGCTTGATGTCGATGGGAGTGCCTCCCACTGTAAGGCTGGCTCCCGGGCCTGGCCTGCGCCGAGGACCATGAAAGAACATGGCCTCGGACTTGTGCAGAGCCACCTCGAGACCCAGCCGCCGGATCCGCTCGACGACTTGGCCAACCGCGGTCGTGGCCCTCAGGGTTGCCTCGCGGTGCGTAGCCCCGCTCACCGTCACCAGCGTGTCGTCCGCATAACACGTGACGGTGGCACCGTACGCGAAGTCGCCGCGAAGCACCCAGTCGTAACCGATGTTCCACAGTAACGGTCCCAGGACCGATCCCTGTGGAACACCGCACGACATCTCACGCCTACCGACTCCGGTCGAACTCGGGTAGACGACGGCTCTCTCCGTCAGGTAAGCCCCGACTATGCGGCGGAGGTAGAGAGGCACACCGTGGTACACGAGTGCCTCCCTGATGCAACTCCAGGGCAAGGTGTTGAAGGCGTTGGAGATGTCCAAGGACACCGCCAACATCACCTCGCCCCGGGCAACCGCATCCTCCGCCAGAGTCCTCACACGCATGATGGCATCCACAGTGGAACGCCACCGGCGGAACCCAAACTGGGTATTCGCCAGGTCCGGCCCCACTCTAGAGAGATGCTCGACGAGGCGCTTGGCAATTACTCTTTCGAAGAGCTTGCCCACCTCGTCGAGCAGCACTATGGGCCGGTACCCGGACGGCTCGTCCGCCGGGCGTCCCTTCTTGCGGATGAGGACCAGTTTCCCCGTCCTCCACATCTTCGGAAACTGGCCCCGCTCCAAACATGCGCTGAGGAACCCTCTCAGTCGGGGTTCGAGACCGTCTTCCCCTAGAGCTAGGACCCACGCGCGGCCTGGAATGCCGTCGGGTCCCGGGGCGGTGTTTTTCTTGGCTCTCAGCCTTCGCACCGCCAGCTCTAGTTCTACCCAAGTGACCTCGGGCACGTCGTCGTCAATCACCGCACTGGGCGCCGTACTGGGTGCCGTAGGCGACCGAGGCGGCGGAGCCATCTGCGGCGGAACATGTTCCGCTCGCGCCGGGAACAGGGATTCCACCACTCCTCCGAGCAGAGCCGGTTCGAGCACCTGGGTCAGCGGAGGGGCCCGGGGGCGCAGCTTTTCTCTTACCATAAGGTAAGGCCGCCCCCATGGGTCCCGCTCCAGCGTCTCCAGGAGCTCCCGGTAACAAGCGGCCTTAGACCGCTTGATCTCCGCTCGGAGGGCATTCCGGGCCTCCCTGTATCCCTCGTGAAGCTCCGCCAGTCGGGGCTCCGAATCTGCGGTACGGCTACGCCTCCTACGGAGTCGAGCCCACCGGCGGTGCGTGATCACGCAGGCTTGACGCAGCCTCGCGATCTCCGCATTCCACCAGTAGACCCGACGCCTCGGATTATAGGCTGGAGCCCTAGGCATACCCGCATCGCAGACCCGTGTCATGGCCTCCCGGAACCAGGCCGCTTCATCGTCTATGTCGACAGGCCTGTCCGGCGCAATGGCCCAGGCCTGTACGATGGCGGCCTCCAGGAGGTCCTCCCGATTCAGTCGCCCCAACACCCAGCGCGGCTCGCGTTGGGCCGATATGACCGGCGCATCACCCGCGGGAGGGGAGACATCGAACCGAACGTATCGGTGATCCGATAGTGTCTCCACCTCCACGGCGACACGCCAGTCCCGCACGCGGAGTGACAGGGAAGCGCTCGCGAACGAAAGGTCTATGATCGACCTGCGCTCCCCCGCCACAAAGGTGCCCACATACGTGGCTTCGGCCCCGCGATTCTGGAGAACTAAGCCGAGAGAATCGGCCCAGCTCTCCAGAGCCCTGCCCCGCGCGTTTGTGCGCCGGGAACCCCAAGCCTGAGACCAGGCGTTGAAGTCCCCGAGCACAAGAACCGGACGAGGCGTACAGGCATTGACGACGTCGGTCAGCCGCTCCAGCGACCGCCGATACTGCCCGATGAGTCGGTGTGACCCCGGCGTGAGATAAACGGCCACGACCGCAATCTCCCCGACACGCGCCGCTACGATGCCATGCTCCCTTGCGATCACTACAAGGGGAGGGGCACCCGCAGCGGCGTTATGCACCAGTGCCGCCGATCCATCCAGGTCGACCACCCAGGCGGGCCCGAGGGGCCGGGGATATAACTACTGTAGTAGAATCCTAAGGCCTACCGCAAATATACAACTTTTACATCGACTCAACTGTTTTGTCGAGTTGTGTACTTCTCGCGATTTCCACACAACTAAACCGTTTAGTTGATGGAGATGCGCATAAAATCGATGCATCGTCGATTTTTTCAAACGACCTGACTTATTTCTGCAACGCCCGAGGCAAAGTGCTGCACTTAACAATGTCAATTACATAACAAGAAAATTCTAGTATCTGCTTTGCTTTATAGACATATAAAACGAAAATTAAAAAAGAAGATATTAAGTACATCCTATACTCAGTCACAGATCTTAATTGCGGATCGACTAATTATTCGATGGTATGCGCTCATCAATACAATGCAATTCAACTTTTTAATCAATAGCAGATCAAATAGCTTTTAGACTTTTTGGTCGAGCAACTATCGAGTTGACAGTATGTGCAATTCGATATATTCCTATGCACTTATGACACTCGACAAAATAGTTGTTCAACTTAAAGTTGTAAATATGCGATACGCCTCATTTCTATGGGCCATTCGGGTGAATACCCGGGGTGGCGTGTTGAAATATCTTGACTACAAAGTCTAAAAATCTCAAAGTAATCCTAAAATAACTTTGAGAGTTTGTAGTCAAGATATTGCTAGTTCTTAGAACCAGCAGATCAATCAAAGAGCAAATCAAACTGTTTTATTGATTTAAATTGTATTATTGTCCGAATTAAAGGTTTGTACCGAATATCAAAACACTCAGTCAACAGGCAGGGGGAGGGGGTGGATCAACGCATTGAGCTATCTATGGTCCTACAAAAATTGAAAATAATAATTGAAATAATTAAAAATTCTCCGACACAAAAATTACGACAACGCTTGAATCACAATATTACTAGGAACGTATATCAAAGTTAAAGGTCCAACCTACAAGATTTATTTTAAACTATCTGGGCCCTGATTCTGCTATTATTTTTACCACTACGATACCACAGAGACTGTAACCAATGCCATTTAACTTTACACTTTACTGTGAAACTGCTACAGTCTAAAATTAAACAATCTTATTGTAGAGTGAATGAAAAATGTTATAAACTCTTTCTCATTTCATTTTAGACTTTAAGACTGCGACATAAGGTCTAAAATTTAATGACAATTTATGCAATATCAGCACTATGACAGTGGTTTTGGTATGTCATAAAATTAGTAGAATCGGGGGCCAGGGACGTAATTTTTGTGTCGGGTGTTCTTAAATTATTAATTTATAGTTTTTAAAATTATTTTATACCTTTTCAATTATATTTAAAGCGCGGGTTTTTGCAAAATTTTGACTTTTATAAATAACTATATTTCTTCTATTAGCACATAAAATATTTGTCCCAAAACTGCACGGTAATATATCGTTACGTACTTTATGTTTGACATTTTATTTTTACAGGTCAAAGGATATCAAGTCCCTCCCGCGGAGCTGGAAGCTCTCTTACGTGACCATCCACTAGTCAACGATGCAGCAGTCATTGGTGTTTCTCATAGAACGAAAGGAGAAACCCCGAAAGCTTTTATAGTTTTAAAACCTGGACAAAAATGCACTGAAAAAGAAGTAAAAGATTATGTTAATCAAAAAGTAGCTAGTTATAAGCAAATAGATGACTTAGCGATTATTGAAGCGATTCCTAAAAGTGCGGCAGGCAAAATTTTGAGACGAGTTTTGAGAGAAAAGTACTGTTAGTTATAGGTTTTAAACAGTTTAGTTCATAATGTAGATAAAACAGACTGTGTAGGTGATTCAGGCCTAATTTTACCTACATATTGCAATGTTGCGATGTAAAGATCGAATTAATAATTCTATAACTTTTGTTACTAAACTGGTTTTGGGAGGAAAATAACAAACAATTCAATTTAACAATGCATACATCTATCAAGATTTTGATATGTATAGCTTTTTCTACCTATACTTGTATCATACATAACACATTATTATAAATATTCTTATACATAATATAAAAATAAAAACTATATCGAACACAAAGTGTAAACCAAATAACCAATTAAATTATTAATTAATTCGGCTGTTATTAAGAAATTCCGAATTATAGAAGAAGTTACTAACAAAATATTATAACTACATTCTTGAATTATTGGTGTTTTGACAAACTAAATTTGTTGCCTACTAAAAAGCGCCTTGAACATCTTGAACCTTCCATAAAAATTGCCCGACAATCAGGCATTAAAGCGAATATGGTCACTTAAAGTAGTTATTTCAGACTTTCATTAAAAAAAAAAAAGATTTTAAGTAGGGAGGCGAAGTGGTTTCTGAGTGGCGTTAAGCAATTGCCATCATTTAACCATTTTGTACGCTGTGTATACTATTAAACGAGAATTCGAGTCGGGTAATTTTGGTAATTTTAAGGTATTTTAAAATGTCAATAAGTACTATGAAATGATCTAAATTCACAACTTTGAAATAATGGAAACGAAATAATTATGATTAAACTAATGGTGCGGTTTAACAAAATATAATCATTTTCATTTCAAATTCTCAAATTCAAATAATTCTTGATTATTTTGTATTTGTGAATACGGGTATATATATGTATATTAAATAATATATTTTTGTTGTATATACACTTGGCGATTTGTTATTTTTTGAACAATATATACGCTTACTTTTTACAAAGAATTTTATTTGCAAGTTCTTGTTCACTAAACATCCTACTCTGTTCCGCTTCTGCTTCTATTCCGTAACTTTATTAACTTGCATAGTGCACAAGGCAATAATATTGTGGTATAGATCCTGGATGTTTTTCTAAATTAAATAGTCCCGACTCCTGATAGTTTAATGGTATCATTGGGGACGCGCTAGTCGAATAAATAATATTATTTCCAAAGCTTCATTAGTTTTGATACTAGTGCCGAAGAAGGCGTGAAAGAGGATATAACAAAGCAGGGAGTAACTGTGGAACATGTAACAGGAATATATGGAGGAAAATTACATGTTGCGCTGACCCCTAATGATTAGGACAAGATAATGACGCAGTGTTACTAAACACCTAATTAGACTGTGCTGGTGCGTAACGTAGGCACTGAGCGAGTGCACACCGAAGTGCTATACCTTTTTTTTGTGTTGGACACTTCTTACTTTAAAAGTCAGAAGTAATTATCGGAAATCTTGAGGTCACGAGTACCCTCAAGCCTCTGCAGATGCGTAGAGATGTTGCTCCGTTGGCAGTATTTTACCGTCTCTACCATGGTAAATGTTATGAAGAGCTCTTCCAATTACTCCCACCCTCTCCTTTCCTATACAGGACGACACGTGCAGGACTTAGATGTCACCCGCATACGGTGCAGAACATTCCTTCAAGAACCAAGCAGTTAGGTGACTCTTTCCTTTTTCGCACCATTAAGACCTGGAATACCTTGCCAGCTCACGTTTTTCCCTCTACCTACAGTCTCGGGTCCTTTAAGCGCGGCGTGAAAAAGCATCTGATGAGGCAGTCAAGCTGAGTGCCACCATTGTTAACATGGCACGTGTTTTAATGGTTTTCCTCATTCCTGAGACTTTGCCTTCAGCTTACCATCAGGCGAGTTCAAGTCAAATTGACGTGTCCTATATTAAATTAGTCCTAAAGATTCTTCGACATTATCTTTCTCATACGGTTTGCAAAAGGTCGTCACGAACCAAACAGTCTGCCACTTCCTTTCTTTATTGCAAGATAAAGAAGTGGAATTTTTACCCAATGGATGAAATTATTATCTTCTTCTTCTTATCTAATTTTATGCGAAACGTGAAAAATAAATCTGTCAAGGTAGTAAAATTAAGAATCAGTATTTCGAATGATGGCCTTTATTTTGTGGACTTCACTGTTTTGCCATCAGGTGGGTTCTTGACGTAATTTGACGGATATAACATGTAAAAAAAGGAACTATTTAATTTTGAGAAGTCTGAATTTCTCGGGAAATTCTGGTTTAATATTTAAATGTTCTACGGAGTACGGTGTCTTGGTAACCATGGCCATGTGCCTAGTTTGGAAGAAAATAAATCTACTCTGCTTAGATCCCAAAGTAACGCTTATGAACAGCTAGTATGTATACTTATTCATTTCAGAAAAGATGAATTACCTACTGTCTGACTCTCTACAGGAGGGCTTTTATTAAAGAGTGTAATGGTGGCACTTCACATGGCTATTTGTGTTTGCTATTAGGCGTTTGTTGTATTTGGAAAATATTTGACGTACATGCAAATAAAATAACTACAAAGTATTCATTTTAAAGAGGTGTCACGTGTCATGTGTTTATCCGCAATAAAAATAAATTTTCTTGCTTTCTTTCTATGTGTGAATTGTCACATTTTATACGTATCTACTACTACTACTACTAAATTAAATAATTTGTCAATAATTGTACCATATTTTTGTATCATATTTGTCAAAAAGCAATAAGGCCAATGCTTTGCCAAAAACACTGTCCACACATTGTAATTGTTTGTCAAATATGTACATACATACATACATACATATAAACACGCCTTTATCTTCGGAGGGTTAGGCAGAGGTGAATTAACACACACATTTCACCAATCTGTATTCGGTCCCACGTAATAGGGGGTGAGCCTATTGCCGTATTCCGGGCACTATTGTTGACTCGAGCCATGCATCTGAGGCTAAGTCTGGGCTGTACATTATCTGTCTAATGTTAAAGTTAATCAGCCCTATCCCTTAGTCGCCCTGTACGACACCACATGAGAACAGAAGGGGTGGCCCAAATTCTACTCTGTCGGGAATCACACGGCCGTATCAAATGCGCATGGAAGTGCCACCATAAGGTGTCGATGATGAACACGTTCAGCTAGGAGAAGCGCCTACGTTTGTGTGGACTTAATTATTGTAGTGATATTTTTTGAAGGCGCTACCAGTACAGTTATTATTCTGTGGTGCTACGGCGCATGACGTGCTGGCAGTGTTACTCTCTAGCTCTAGCTCTGGGACACTAAGGATCTTGTAGGATGCAAACTTTATCATTCTTCTCTTTTTCTCTCTATACACACAATCTCTGTTGAAGTTTGAATGACACGGTTGATTTCGATTACCTCACATATTTTGCGTAACATGGAATGTTCCTTGTTCGTTACGGAAACATTATCAAAGATATTACATATTCAACAAATTCGAGTATGATCTATGTAACATGACAATTTCTAAGTGTAGACTTCTGTTATCAATTAAGGAAAACATACCTAGGTCATATTACTTCAAAACATCGTGACGAGATAATCCTGCTGTTAAATGTAATTTATGATCACTGTGCATGTCTCGATGTTATCTTTGTTCACTGGGTAGGTATATCTAACTGTATTATATAAACAAGCAAACGATTTTATTATCTATAAATTCTATTAATAATTAATAAACTTAATTTAAATTAACGATTTATTTAAAAAGTAAAGTAATAATTTCATGGTAGTAATAGTAGTAGTAATAATAAATTGCTGAAGCTAAAATTAATGATCGAATATTTTGATTGACTCAAATTGTATCATTTGTTTTGTACTATTGTAGTGCTTTGTGTTCTCGAATTCCAATCTTTTGAATTGCGCCATCTCGACGGAACTAATGATCCAATGTAAGATTAATATTAGAGTCAATCCTATTTATTTCTTTTTAACACTACACATGTGACCATCTGTGTGTGTTTCATGTATGTCATCACGGCCTAATTGTTCAGCCAATTCAAATATAAAATTAACATTTAATAAACTTTGAATAGTAGCGATCAACGTTTTATTAAATATCTATCAGTAAATTAATACAAAAAATAAACTTTTCACTCTTAAAAATATACATCTAGTTAATAATGAATTTCGGAAATTTCTTTTGCACACATGATTCCTCCTCGCCTATGTTTCAAATCATCAACATACCTGACAGTATTATGTATCACAGAAGATTGCTCAATAGTATTAGCCATTACTCGAGCGGTGTTTCGTTCTAACTTCGTGTAGTAGGTGACATTCTGTAACTCATACATTATAAAATAGTTACTGTTGATGGTCTTCGCTAGCAATCGAGAACCAAACCTTTCTTGCCCACACGTGCACGATACGTTTAAAGCATGCATGACATCCGTTGAATTTGTAATTTCCGCAAGTGGAAAAGATCTCCTTTCCATTTCTTGGCGATCATAGTTCATGTTTTCTGCTAGATTCATTATCACTAAAGTTGTGTTAAGACTATCGGCACATGAACATTGAGTATTCTTTTGGCCATCATAATCTTCATAAATGGTATATTTTAGGCACATCGGAATGTACACCACGTTTGGATAAATCATTACAGGTATCCAAGTTCCAAGAAATTTCTGTATGTGTGGTTGAATTCCTGCGACTAATGTCATAAAAAGTATATATTTCCACATTATTGGTGTCTTATATTAGTGGTTTAAAACCTTTAATACTGTTAGTCTTGACACTGTTCAGGTAAAACTGCCCAAGTTTATAGCAAAACGGTAAATTTAGTCTTCGTTCACTAAATAATATTGTTATACTGCAGGTGCATTGGAGATGTTATGAGAACTTTTACCGTTTACTTTTGCAGACCAATCATCTGGATCTGATCTTTAAATAGCATCTCAAATTTATTAAAAACATTCAATTTCTTCATGAGTAAAATGCTATGCCATTCTGAGTACAAACACCTGCTTGTCAGTATATTCCCAAATAATCGCGCGGGTTGACTTATTCGAGCTTTTTGTGATATTTCCTGTGTTCATTTTACTTACTTTTACTGCATGTGTCTGTATTAAAGTAAGTAAGATCTTTTTACTATATTAATTCGTGTTTAACACGTGTCTACATTAAAACGAATGAATAATACTAATTACGTTAACAATAACATATAAAAAAAACAAATGACTTAATATTGATTTTCGGAAATTTCTTTGGAACACATAATACCTCCACGTCTGTGTTTCAAATCTTTAACCTTCTTCGCAATATTCCTTATCATGTACGACGTATCAATTTTCTTTGCCATCACATACGCTGAGTTTTGTTCTATTTTTGTGTAGTAGCTGACATTTTTACGTTCATACAGTACGAAGTATTCTCTGTCGATAGGTTTGGCTACCAAACGGGAATTATATTTTTCTGTTCCGCATGTACATGAAACGTTTATCGCCGATAAAATTTCCGCTGAGTTGGTTATTTCAACGAGTGGGAAGGATCTTCTATCTGTTTCTTGACGATCATAATTGATATTCTCTAAAAGATTCATTATCACTAAAGTTGTGTTTTGACCATCGGCACAAGTGCATTGATTGTTCTTTTGACCATCATAATCTTCATAAATGCTATACTTCATACACATTGGAATATATACTACGTTTGGGAACACCATCACTGGTATCCATGTACCAAGGAACTTTTGTATATTATTAGGTTGAACGCCTACGAGTAACAACGTTAGGAGGATAATCTTCCACATTTTCATTTAGTTTAGTTAGTATACACTTTTTTTATATTGATTAACACTGTTGCACTTATGACAGTCCTGCAATCGACTGTCACAGTTTATATTTCTATGGCCTAATCTAAACTTTAGTTTTGGTGGTTGTACTGTCAATAACATTGTTATACTATTGTTGAATTAGTAATGTTTTGAGAAACGTTTAAGATTTGTTTTATCAGCCTAATCTCTATGAACTGATCTTATTAAGAAGGTCTCACGTAGTAAGTCCTAGAGTGGAGACTGTAAGAAAGCAATCGGAAGGTTGACGTTCCTAGCCAGATGGACTGACAAACTGAAAAAGTTTGCTGTTTTAGACTGTATGGAAGGCAGTCTATCAGGAGCAATGACGCACATTTAGAGAGTTCCTGCAGGAGATTGCTATAGGCTAGTTAACGGATAGATTTAAGTGGCCACGTGGTTAAATGTGTAATTTATATATCTTTTTTCAGTTAAAAAAATCATTTCAGGTAAATATAAACAATTTGTAGATTTTAGAATTCGTATCAGAAAGCCTGTATTTCGTATTGAGTATTTATGTTGTAATCACACGGCATTTTGTCCTAAATTCAACCAAGATTAACAGAGACTTTGACTTGCTTATAACATCGAAATATATACACCTTATAGAGCGTAGATTGTAATGTAAATATTGGTGATGGAAATAGTCGAGAGTTTTTTCAAATATATTGTTTCTTAAAAGGTCTTTAGCTTGATGTTCACATTCGTTGCTTGTTTTGAAGATTTAGAGTGCGGGGAGCACTATCAAGATCTTCGGGGCGTAAACCTCACCAGTCAGCCGGTATATCTATCCAACAATGGATGAGGATCTGACGCTGCATTTAATTCCGGGGCTGGGGGGTCAACCGCATTCGTATCGATAATAGTCAAAACGCCAAACAAAAATGCAGTAGAAAGGCCGACCCAGGGCCTTAAAGTGGCAGTTTTGGACTTTGAATTCAATTGACCTTCAGTTTTCATACAAATACTTGTAGGAATGAAGGGTTATTCGAATTCAATGATACTTCTTATTCGGTTTGATATAGTTATGTCTGATAAGGACATACTTATCATAACATTAAGTTATCTCGTTTTAACCAATGTGGTATCTTATGCCTTGATTACACGCACCGAGTAGAGTGGCGAGACAGCGTACTCGGCCCATGCACGGTCATGTGAACAAAGGGCCAAGTATTTTACACGAACATCGCACCCGGCCTACAGTACTGTCTCGCTATTCCAGTCTGTGTGTGTGGTCAAGGCATTAGGTATAACAATATGACCTCCGTAAGAGTTATAATAATTTGATACCTACGTCCGTTATCAACAGTACCACAGAAGTAATTATTGAGGTCAGACGGATGTCATAGGTTAGCTGTGCTAGCTATGTTAGCAAACATATCTGTGATAAATTCATACTCGTATAAAAACAAGTTCTTAGATAACCTATATTTAAAATAATGTCACGTGTCTCTAACATAAGGAGAGATAATAGATAATTACACTTGATGTACTCTGACCTGTGAAACTTCTACTTCTTTCTACTTCAGAAAATTCCTGATTCCATCAGCGTAAGAACTTTTTTAGTAGTAATAATTTTCTGAAGTGAAATCTTATTTAGTCGTTTACTTTAGTAGGAAATTTTGACTGAACAAAAATCATGGAACTCACGTCATCGTTACCTCCGTCCGTCACGCTAACGTCATGACGATACAATACCCAAAATTCTTTTTTTTTTAATTCTATACAGAATGTAGTATTTTTATTTGACAAGTTGAGAAAATTCACATATCAGTGACATCTCCTTGAAGTGAAAACGTTTCAGGCATTTTCTCTTTCATCGGCAGTCTCCAAACTCTGCCTCGCCCTTTTTTGGGACCAGAGATATATATACATATAGATGATGTGAAGTCAGGGTCATCAAAAGTACAAAAATACAAATTCAAATTCAAATTAATTTATTCTTTGCAAATATGGGTTACATAAGATGTTACATTCACTAAGTATATAGTTTCGCCATATTCCACCATAATAGGCATGCAATTTAATAGCTAAATTAGGAAATTTACTTATATTTATACATTTCAGAATTCAAATCAAAATATCATGGTACCTATGGCTTCTTAAAAATTGAAACCTTTAGTACCTACTGTAAAAGGCAAGCGTTACAAGCAACATGAGCAGAAAACATTGAACTTATACAAGTTAGCCCTACTTAGCATTCTTATTGTTAAATAAATGTTCGTCTTCTAAAATAAAAACCAACATGTATAATTTTCGCGTAAATAAAAGAATAAGCATTATCAAAGTAATCAATTACAATTTGTATGCTTACTTTAATGTTAGTATTTTGAATTTATTATGTTACAATAAAGTGTATTAGCATAAATATTACTTTTTTTGTGTATTAAGGACGGCTTTGTCTATAATGGCGACAGAATTACAATACATTTTCGCGTTGATAGCTACATAAACTATATTCTATTCTATTTTTATAAAAGAATTTTGTATTTATATCATGGGTACAATATATATATATTTTAAATTAGCATAAGTCAATCGATATGCAGGCGCCACTATGTATTTTATTATTTTGTGAAATTATACAACAGACGATTTATTGTTAATACAGAATGTCTGTAGGTAGTTACATAGCCATCAAAACAAGACGATAGCCAGTTTTTGAGTATCTGAATACAATTATGTGAATATTTATGTTTTCGACTTTAACGTCCTTTAACGAATACTCTTACTGGGCATTGTTGCGACTGGCGCCAGAGTCGAGATTTTTATTGTCTTTTTTATAACACAGATATGTTGTTTTCATTTGATATATGATGCCTACATTCTTATACATCTCAGATACTTAAATCGACAACGTAGTTATATATGTGACGGATATTTCGCCAAGTATATGAAGCAGTAAATCGTGTACTATAAAGAATTTTTCTGTTGGGTTAGTCTACCTATTCAATCAATCAATTAGCCCACTACAGTCCACTGCTGGACATAGGCCTCTTTCAATGTGCGCCATTTCGTACGATCCTCCGCTTTCCGCATTCAGTCAGGCCCAGCCACCTTTTTCAGGTCATCGGTCCATCTGGCTAGGGGCATCCTATCCTTCGTTTGTCTTCTCGCGGGATCCACTCTTGGACTCGTTTGCTCCAACGGCCATCCGTCCTTCGACAGACGTGGCCAGCCCATTACCACTTCAGCTTGCTTATTCTGCGAGCTATGTCGGTAACTTTGGTTCTTTGTCAGATCACCTCGTTTCGAATTCTATCCTTCAGAGAAATTCCAAGCATAGTTTGCTCCATAGCCCGCTGCGCGACTTTTAGTTTATGGACTAGCCCTACCATCAGTGTCAGTCAGCCTATTTTGAACAATTATTTTTAACTCAAACTTGAAACCTAACAATCGATCTAGTAGAATAATGAACGACGAAGTAGTTATGTCAAAGTAGGACTTATTAAAACTACAAAATCTTGCGACTTTAAACCGATTAACGAGAGAAAGATACATAGTTTCCAGGCGGCATAAATGCATAATGCCTGACAATCGCTGAGATATCCTGGTGACCATTTCTGACAGTCTTGAGTTAGCCAATCTTCCTCCTGTCTAAAAACACGCGCTGCATTTATTGAACCGGTAATTATGTGAAGTGCGACCTTCCTATATTTATTATTCGAATAAGATTAACATTTCTATATTAACATATTAATTGACTATTAAAAGACTATAAAACAGCGGGTGTGATGACATTTGATACTGTATATAAATAATTAAGTTGTCAGATTATTTCATCCCGATGCTGAACGGAAATGGTTAACTTAACAAAAATAATTTAAAAATTATAAAAACTTTGTGAAATGATGAATTTTTGTTTCTATCGGATGATTACCCGCGACACCGCTGGTATATCATTTCGTGGTGTCACTGAGTAAGAAAGAATTTTATGTGATTTGTCATCCAAGTAATCAAAACTTTCTACCACTTAAATAATTAAAAAAGAAAACATTCTACTTCGAATTAAGATACATTTTACGCTATGTACTATAGAGCATTATTTTTTATTTGCTGAAATGACAAAAGAGTCTGTAAGTAGTGGTTTCAGCATTAGGTATCTCTTGAATGTAGATTTCGATTTAAATATTGCTTTGGAATATGCTTTTTAAGTAATATTTTTCAATAAATATTAATACGGATTTCGTAGATCACGTTAACGCATGGTTGTGGAGGTTACATGACAGTTACTTCACGGGAAATATGGCAGTTCAGACGCAACACTGTGAATCTGGAAAACCGACCCCAACCAAGTTGCGAAAAGGCTCAGAGAATAATGAATAATTTAGCTAATTTAAAGTCACGAAGGTTACGTTGAATAAAATCAATCATTCTATCAAAGAATTTCCAACAAATGATACCCGTGACTTGATGGCATTGTACGGAATTAAAAAAAGGCTTATAAGTGAAGCGTGTATATTTCAAACTAATAGGCAAGGTTTGTAAGCCAAGCCAAGCCATGAATTATTGTTATGGTGTCGACTGGTGCCAGCTTCCGTGTCGGTTGGGCTTTTTGGCAGCTGCATGAAGGACTGTTGTATTTAAATAAAATATCTAGTGTCATTGCATTAAGCATCTTTTAAACAAACTATATAAACTATTATTGACATGACAGTGTTTAAATCTAATTAAAGAGAAAAAATTGAATCGTTCTAGGCGTTCTAGACCGCGGTCTAGGTATTTAGCATGAAATTAAAAAAAAAATAATTAAAAAAAAACATGACAGTGCTTCTCTTACCTACTTTAGCAATGCTTGACGTGTACCTAAGACGAATATTGAAAAAATAATAATTTGATAAATATTTCTTATTTGTATAATCATCATTTCATTCATATTTCTGTAGTGCTATTTCAATGTGAGGCTGTCCAATTCCCTTTTGCTTATAATTTTTAGCGTCATTATTTTGCGCGAATTCTAGTAGCAGCGTAATTAACATGTTGTTTTTAATTATAGGTTTATAGCGGGTGAAGATTGGCCGGGGGAAACACGTTTTCGGAGCCCGCGCCCCAGATTGGTGGGCACGGCTGACGGTCTGGCGCGGCTGCTGCCCAACCTGAGGGGCCCAGGGGATTGCTGCAGGAGAATCTACGCGGGTATCGTGAGGTCCATAGCCCTATACGGGTGCCCTGTATGCGCGGACACTACTGCATCTCCCACAGCAGATGATGGCCTATAGGGTTTTCAGGGGGCACCGCACGATATCCTTCGAAGCATCGAATCTGCTTGCCGGAATACCACCATGGTTCCCAGATGCGAGAGCCCTTTCGGCGCTATATCGGTTCCGAAAGGAGGCGCGGAAGCGGGGATACGATCCCGAGCCTGAAGAAATTCGGGCTGAGAAGTTCCAGCTCCACAGGAACATGGTGGTGGAGTGGGAGCGGTGACTTGAGCAACCACGCGCAGGGCGCACCGTAATAGCAGCTGTAAGACCTTTCTCACGGCGGCCTCACGTACTGGCTGACACAGATGATCACCGAGCACGGGAGCTTCGGGCGATATCTGTGTCAGAAGAGGCAAGAGCCAACGCCCGAGGGCCATCACTGCGACGCGAACGAGGACTCGGGGCTCAGGCGGGAGGCGCCGAGGCGGGAGCTAGTGGTGGTCCCGGGAATTGGAGTAAGAGCTCTCACGCTCGCCACCTTGCTCGCGGCGATGGCTCGCTGCGCAGATGCGTGGCCAGCTGGAGGTCCCCTCACTCAAAGAAGGCCAGATCGAGTGAGATGGCCCTAGGTCGGCCAGGGTACGAGGATATGATTTATAGCTACCTCAACTTCGGCTTTGCACTGCAACCCACAGACGGCGTGTGGTTTAGTCGCTTCGAGTCCGACATAACCTCTCCCTCTGGCTCCGGCGGGGGTAGTATCCGTGGGGATATCGCGCAAGATAAAAAAAGCGGGTAAAGATTAAAGAAATCAGGCGAAATAAATCATTGAATGAAATTTTGAAGCATTTACTATGCGAACTTTTCAAAATCGATTAAGATAGGAAAAAAGTGAATGCTCAGGTGGGACTCGAACCCACGATCTTTCTTTCTGGCTCGGTGGCTCAGTGGTCAGAGCATTCCCCCTGTAAGGGAAAGATCGTGGGTTCGAGTCCCAACTGAGCATTCACTTTTTCCTATCTTAATCGATTTTCAAATAAATCATTCAGTTTTGAAAGTTGTTCAAGTTATTGCCTAAGGTGCCCAGATGAACATACTACGAGCCCGAAACTAACGCAATGACGATAATGATGAATAACCTACTCTCAGAGTTGAAAGTTCAGGCGGCAGTCACACATATATATGTCAAAATTTAAAACTTATATAAATGCCAAATATGTCAAATTAAAAGGAGAAGGACGACTGAAGTACGGAATGAGGACTAGGTGGAAACGAAAGCATCAGACGCATCCAGGAACAAAGCTGAGAGAATTATGATGAGACTAAATTAAACATTAAAATCGTAAAGTCATGCCATATGGTTAAACATTATAAGTATCATAAAATAAAACTCAAGAGCAACATAAACTACTACTGCATTAATAAAATATTAATTACTCAAAAAAGTTTTATAAAAAAATTGAATTTTATTTAAACAGGTATGTGTGTGCGACATTTCTTACATTCCTTAGCCTCGTGTTTTTCCAATCAACAGGTTTTATTTTTATAAAAAGTTTTATTAGCTACACAGTATACGTTTTGCTCCCATTTATTCAAATATTAAACTTTTGTGCTGCACTAAAAACATTGTTTGTTGCTTCACTATCACTATCACTACATAGTATAAAACAAAGTCGCTTTCTCTGTCTCTATATCCCTATGTTTGATTAAATCTTTAAAACTACGCAACGAATTTTAATGCAACTTCTTTGATAGATAGAGTGATTGAAGAGAAAGGTTTATATGTATAATAACATCCATTGCACCCGTGCGAAGCAGGGGCGGGCGCTAGTCTAGAATAAATCACAGTTAAATCATTCGCTACATTGCAAAAGTTTCTCGTGTGAAATGTATTTTAAGTTTGAGGACGTGCGGGAAATCACCACGGATACCCCCCTTCGGAGCCGAAGAGGGAGGTTATGTCAGACTCGAACCGATATATATATGGGTCGATGTGCTAGGCCGGAGGTGAGGTTGTCTTGAGACATATCCCTCGCACCCCGGCTGACCCAGGGCCATTCCTCTCGGTCTGGCCCTCCTCGGGAGGGGGGACCACGCGGTCCCCGGCTCGCCCCCGGTATGGGGGGGGGGGGGGGGGCGCATCGTCCTACGATGCGCGCCGCCGCCGTGGCCTGCTTCTGCTAGGGTGACGAGCGGCTCCACCCGTCACCCTCAGGCCCGCGCTCATGGGGGGCGGAGGTCGGTTTGCGCCCTCCGACGAATTATTATAGGTCTATAACGTAGGTACCAACAGTTGTTCAGATATTACTACCTGTACCTACAGATATTATTTACTGAATCTGAGAGCTATTTATATTTTTGTTATATGGCTGATAGGCTCACGTTTGACCACTGTTACGGTTGGTAAGCGACGATGTGGTCGAAGGTGAAGCACTCTTGTCTAGAAGGAACATATTCACTCTAGTCTTGAAGAAATTTAAGTTGTAAATTTCCAGAATAACTAATTCTGGCAGGACATTACACTCTTTAGCAGTGTGCATGTTGAACGTATCACTGAATCGTAAGAGTGGAATGTGCAGTGTCGTTCGATGATTTAAGTGTTTTTTATGCCAGGTCATTTATGCAAAAGAGCAAAAACTTGCTAATGATATAGTAGTATCCTTTCATATGCCACTATCATATAATCAGCAAGAATTAGTCGTTCTAGTTCTGGCAAAGTAGCTGCACTGCACAAATCATTGGTAATGTCGCCTTGGGGAATAGTATATTTGTTATGCACAATACACAATTGAGCTTTTAGTGTCCGTAGATTAGATTCCATCTACATTATTATTACCTTAAATCAAATGTATTGACTAACGCTATTCACATTTTTTTAATGCTAGTTAGAGGTAGACAAGCACGCAGTCTACCTGATGGGAAGTGGTTACAGAAGCCTATGGACGTGTGCAACACCAGGGGCGTCACACTCGCGCTGCTGACGCCTTAAAGGCGCCCACTCACTAACAGTCCGCCTGCAGTCCGCCTGCAGTTCCTGATCTATCCGGCGGCCTGCAGTCCTAAGCCGATAGCGCCCACACACTAAAGCGATTTTGGCCCGCCGGCAATTCCCTGTTGTCAGTTTTGCGACCACACACTAGCAGTTGTGAGTCGTCAGTTTTAGGTCGTACGATCGCCTGCCGGTAATGGTCTAATATCAGTTACATAGAGAGTACGAAACAGTGCAAGCGATTTTCGACCTTATTGACATTTTATTAATTACATGTTTTTTCGCATAAATAAATGCTGCTGATCACGAATATAAGAAAAAAATCTAGATTTGTTATGATGTCAATAAGGTTGAAAATAGCTTGCACTACGTTATTCTTATATAAGTACATGCTAATCAATGTGGGAAATAGGTGTTAGCTATTTTGAACCTTATGGACTATGTGCATAAGAAATATAGACGTGTATGTACAAAAAATGAATAAAATCTTAGTAAAAACTGACACGAAACGTCGATCGACAGGCCCGTTGTGCTCGTTCGCCCTGACGGCCTAGGACTGTCCGGTTTAGAACTGTCCGGAATCGTTCGGTGGCCACACACTATCGGATCGTATTAGTCGTCAGTCCAAAATCGTTAACGAAACTGTGAGTGTGTGGGTTATTGCGATTAACTGACAGATTTATATCGTCCGGCCGTCGTCCGGTAAACTGTTAGTGAGTGGGCGCCTTAAGAACCTTCTCTTCGTTCCCGTCTTGAAGAACTCTTTAATATAGTCGCTTGGGAATACATCTTCCATTTTGTGACGAGCTTATGACAAATTTAAATTTGTGCTTATAAAAGTGGAATTAATAATTAACGTAGAAGATATATTATTTTATGATCGTGGGTAGCTAAAATTAGACTAAAATTTCATCATTAACATCAATAGTTACAAGAATACAAAATTGGAACAAACCAACAAAAACTATCTAGAGGACAAATTGCATACCTGCTTAAATTTTGGTAAGATCATAGCTTCATAAACCAGTTTAAAAGAATGTTTGTGTAATAAATCACAAAAATCTGACATTGTTGTTACCCGGAGCGTCCGAGGACTTCCCAACAATATAATTTATTATACGATCATTAGACAGAACGAAAACTTGCTTTGTCAGTCAATTTGGCTTTACTACTGACGTGTTTAGCGCTGATTTATTGCCAACGATTTATATGACCAAATATTTTGCCTAGTTTCTATCTACACTATATATTATATCTACATCTACACTACTATTATAAAGAGGAAAGATTTGTATTTTTGTATGTTTGTAATGAATAAACTCAAAAACTACTATGCCGATTTCAAAAATTCTTTCACCATTGGAAAGCTACATTCACCCTGAGTAACATAAGCTATATTGAATTTCCACGGTAACGTTTTTACCACCCGTGCGAAGCCGGGGCGAATCGCTATTCTCTGATATAAAGATGAATCTTATAATTAAATTACTTAGTAAAATAACAAAAGCTTTTGTTAAAATTAGTTAGACAACACATTAAATTCTTATTATCTCTGTCACAAATATAATACAGTTTTTTTTTTTTTTTTTTTTTTTACGTGCGGGAAATCCCCACGGATACCCGCCCCTCCGGAGCCGGAGGGGTGGGTTATGTCGGACTCGAACCGACTAAACCGCACGCCGTCTGTGGGTCGTGGTGCTAGGCCGAAGGTGAGGTTGCCTTGCGGCATATCCCTCGCACCCCGGCTGACCCAGGGCCATCCCTTTCGGTCTGGCCCTCCTCGGGAGGTGGGGACCACGCCGTCCCCGACTCAACCCCGGTGTGGGGAGGCGCGCATCGTCCTACGATGCGCGCCGCCGCCGTGGCCTGCTTCTGCTAGGGTGACGGGTGGCTCCACCCGTCACCCTCAGGCCCGCGCTCATGGGGGGCGGAGGTCTGTAAGCGCCCTCCGACGCCCGAGCCGCCTTCGGGCGCGAGCAGCGATGTCAGCGAGTCTTTCTCGCTCACCGCGCCGCGCCCGCTCTGCTGTCTCCTTCGCGAGCATGACCTGCTCGCAGAAAGAGGCGCTGGCCGCCCACGCATCCGCGCAGCGGACCATCGCCGCGAGCAGGGTGGAGAGCGTGAGCACTCTCACCCCCAGGGCCTGCACAAGCTCCCGCCTCGGCGTCTCAAACGCCGGACACTCGGTGAGCGTGTGCAGCCCCGAGTCCACGCTAATATAATACAGTTGTAAACTTCTAGAATTTTGATGTTATGATTGAGTGCTGAGGAAAAACTTGATGTCACCATTATTGATTAATATGAAATTAATGCTTAATTTGACATTATGACTTGCCATCATAAAAGAAGTAAAATAAGATGTAAAAAGAAACAAATGAATAGACATATTAAGTAAAATCTTTATGCTTGATTGACTTAAATAGCACATACGTAGATAACTCTACCCTAACGAACAAAAACAGTGTGGTATGAAACCAACTTTATCTTACTTATTCCTGCTATAGTTTCTCCAAGCGACTACAATATGTGGTTCTTCAAGAAGGACATTAGAAGGTTTCTACAGGTTCAGCAGCACGAGTGAGACACCCTGATGTTGCATACGTCCGTAGGCCACGGTAACGACTTTCATTCAGGTGGGCGTGTGACGTTCTGCAACCTAAGTTCTATAAAAAAATAACAACAACAAAGTAACTTGATATAGCAAATTATTTCATGTTATGTGGGTTTTAGTTGAAAACGATTTTGATAATATTAATATAGGCTGGTTAGTTAATACGCCGTGGTTTTTTTTGTTGTACGACTAAAAATTATCAAAATATAATTTATAATCCATTTGTTCAAACAGGTATTTTTTAAGAAGCATTGTTGGTGTTACATCGTCAAAGAAAAAAACCAAGGTGAATTTAGGATTCTATATTTTGATTTTAATGTCACCATTAAACGTGTTTAAGTTTTACGTCGATTAAGATAATATTAACATCGTAGGTTGGAATATTGTCAGGCAAAATTTATTATGTTGAAATGGTAAATTATACATTTTGATAGATATGTTAGATGTCAATATAATAGAGACATTATGTTACTAGCTGTTGCCCGCGGCTCCGCCCGCGTGGATGTCGCTTATCGCGTAGTGTCGTACATTTTAGCGCAGAGTCGAGCATTGACAGCTTAACAGATACTCTTATCGCTTCTGTATGTGACTCTTTACTCGACTTTCTACTTGCCTCTCTACTTGATGCTCTAATCATCCCTGTTTCACTCTCTACTCGACTCTACTTAACTCTGTACTGGACTCTCTACTCGCCTCTCCATCTGCCTCCCATTCACTTCTCTAATAGCCCTTCTACTCGACTCCCTACTACAAATTCCAATTCTTTATTTCTCAATATTGCGCAACGTGATAACATCTTTTACCGTTATGTTCCTCATAAAACTAAGTTTACCACCGCTTCCTAGGCGCTAGTAGAGCAACAAACTCCATTGCAGCATTTTGAAATGACACTATACAAACGGTGATTTCTGAAGACTATGAACGAATGTACATTTGTCTAGCATCAAGATCATCAAAAGAACATTAAAAAACACTAAAAAAACAACAACTATCTACTCGCCACTCTACTTGACTTTCTAACTTGCATCTCTATTCGACTCTCTGCTCACATCTCTTCCCCTTACCTTTGTCCTTCCCAGTTTTCTCTCTTTTCTACTCCACTATGTCTTTCCCCAAGCTTTAATCGGTGTATCTATTTCTTTAGGATTTATTCATTGATGAATTTTCATTCAAAACAAAAGTTCACAATTCGTTCGGTATGCTTTTTGTTAGTTTATCGCGGTATCAAAAACACATTACGCGGTATTAAAATCGGAACAAACGGAAATGATGAACGGAATTGTGTAATTCTTTTGGTGTTGGATAGGGAACACTTTCAGAAGGATTCCAAATCGAAGAAGTCCGCATCTGATGCCGAGATCCTATCCATTTTTTAACCGGCCATCTTCGTATCAGGGATGATCGGTCTTGATACATTACGACTTAGGCGAGAGTTAGCGCACGTCATGCATTATTATTTATTTTTAAATTTTAAAGTGGACAACCTTTCGGTTCGCGAATGTATCCACTTCTATGTGGTACACGTACACGCGTGGCGCTGGACGGCGACACCATCAGCTCTTGACTTGCCCACCAGCTTGGCGTTTTTTTGGCATGGAGTAGCCTCACTTACAGAGCTGTTCAATACTTGAATGACTTTTTAAAAAGAGTCCAGATGCGGACATATTCTGTAATAAGCCAAGGGTCTTTGGTACAACTGTGACAAAATATTTGTGTTATAATATTTGTATGCCTAAAATGTAACGTAGTGCTATCATTATTAGATATTTAATGTAACGTACATTTATCTAACTGTCTGCAAATAAGCGTTTTGGTGCAAACTGTAAGCTTATATTGCTAATCTACTATATAAAAATAAGTCGGGTTTTCCTTCCTGACGCTATAACTCCAGAACGCACGAACCGATTTCCACAGTTTTGCATTCGTTGGAAAGGTCTCGGGCTCCGTGAGGTTTATAGCAAAGAAAATTCAGGAAAAATTTCAACAGAAAAGCGGGAATGCGATAATCGACATCCACGCGGGCGGAGCCGCGGGCAACAGCTAGTAATGAATAAATAAATGAATTAATGAATAAAATTGCAAGGAAACTTCGAATTTACAGGAAAAAGCGTCTAGGCGCTTTCTATTAAAATTACAGTATAGTAAAAATTGATGAAATACAACTTAATAATAACACTCTACAGCACGCATGTATGTGTTGTGTATATAAGCGCAGTGACTTTTATCAGCCTTATGTACGTATTCTTAGTGGCTCTGGTAGGGTGAAAATTTTCAAAATAGTTCTTACCTAGATAGTAGAGATGTTTAAATTCGATAAACTACTTCGAATTTAAACATCTCTACCATCTATGCAAAGGGAAGCCGGCAGGAATTGAGTTATAGGGACCCCTCGCCACTACCACAAAATATAAATTCGTGTATCAGGCTTTCTCAGAATTTCACTACTATGGAGCTAAATAGGCGATGAACCGTTATATGTTAATGCCATAATTTGCGAAACTGATTTTTATTATCTTTTTTTTCGTTGGAAAGAGAAGGGTGGTACCTGGTCAAGGAAGTCAGAATCAGATGGCGGGATCCAGAGAGCAAGATTCTAGAAATCTAGGGAAATTCTCAAAATGTAGGCAGAGATGCTGTTTATGTTTTTTTGTTCCCTTAGTCGGTTTAACTCGTAACCTAAAGAGCAGGTGTAAATTATTCTCAAAATTATTAGGTATTACATGTTATGTAAAATTTAACCCGTTCAAACCTTTGATTTACGATTAAGTAACCTTGTACCTATAATGTTATCTATCTTTTTAAATATAATAAACAAATATTTTACGTTTCGAGATTATAATGTTTATGTATTTGAAAACAACTATCATGTAATATAAAATTTGTCTTTCTTTACAGGACTCTTTAACATAGCTGCATCATATTATCTGGTGTCGCTAGTACTATTATCTATTATGTGCTAGTGTCTCTCTATAAAAAGAACATCATGGGTGTTAAGAATTCGCGTGAGTTATATCAACCCATTTTTGTCACTAAATACAAAGGACATAGTTAGGTAATGAAATGTCAAGTGTCAAACAAAATGAACGAGTAGGCAACTACCTACAAGGCAAGTACGTTAGAACAATACCCATTTTAAATAATCCACCTATACAATAATTTATCATAAAGGATGTAAACTACAATTACATAATGACCATTGTTTATAATCTGACCTGTAAAAATAAATAATAATAATTAGACAAAACTGTTATTGTTCAAAGTAATACCTACTACCTACAAGTCGGTCTCGGTTGAGATTTGAATCTTTGGCAGAATATGTTATTAGAAATATAAAAGGTTTACAAGCGTAGGGATAAGCAAAATATAAATCAGTTTTATGATGTATAGATTCACGGTCCACGGATTCGATTACCGCTCAATGCAAATATAAAATGTTCTGGCTATCTGTCTATGTATAATATTAACAAAATGTATCCTAAATACATATCAGTATTGTAGAACCCATAACACAAGTTAGTTAAACTATTCTTCATTTGGAAATAGTAAGCGTGCGTTGCGTAAAACGCTCAAAAAAGAAATAAAGTATGAATAGCAGCAAAAATGTAAGGTCCTTCCACCATAACAAAAAACATTCTTTGCCTTTTGTTTCTCTTACGAATTATTTAATTTGTAGTGAATCTGTCTCAACACTAACATAGGTAAGTGATTACTTACCTGTATTGACTCAACCTATTAATGATTTTATTTGAATAAATACAGTTGGCTCAAGAGATAATACAAAAGTATTGTTATTGAATGTCGAAGGTTACTTGTTGAAATAAAATATTTGACCAAAGGTATTCAGTTATTCTGTAATGAAAGTTACAGTTACCTGGAACATAGTGCCCTTAGTGAGGTTAGCTGGTACAAAAATTCCAAAATACAAAATTGGATACAGTCTACTAAATGATGTATTTTATATTTAATACTAAATTTATACATCTATACTCTATCCAAAAAAAAAAATTGGAGTGTCTGTTTGTAAAATTGAAATAACCGATTTTTACTACATGCATAATATGAATATAATACGGTAACCCAAAATATTTTTTTTTTAAATTTTTGTCTGTCTGTCTGTCTGTTTGATCCGGCTCATCTCTGAAATGGCCGGACCGATTTTGACGGGACTTTTATTGGCAGGTAGCTGATGTTATAAGGAGTAACTTAGGCTACTTTTATTTTAAAAGAATAGCGTTGCCTCAATACTAAGCGCTAACCGACAACCACGCGGGCGGAGCCGCGGGCCACAGCTAGTCGACAATTAACTAACTGGCATGCAGGATACATCGAGACTACAATAATACATACCGGGTTTTCCCTTTTAACATGATCATAATTTTTGGTTGTGTGATGTTCCATAATGGTAAAAAGTCACTCACCGGGCCCCTTATTCTGAGTGACAAAGCGTTTCGTAAAAGCCGATACATTTAAGTAGGTCTTATTTTACGCCAGTTCTCTCTTCTATGTTAACTAATTGAAATCCATCGTCTTCTCACGATACGACTACATTTGAAATTCGATGTCACTCAGAATAATACAATTGCGCTGATGTTGTGTAGGCGTGAGAGAAGTATTAAGTCCTCGTGACACTAAGCAGGCTCATTCGTCTAAAATTTCATAACAGAAATTATTCTATTAAAATTAATGTGATAAACGGTATGTCCATTACGAGATGCTGTTTTATAAAAAGCAAGGCCAGGTGTTTAAGAGAGTTTAAAATTAAATTGGATAATAGTTAGATCCATTTTGACCGTAACTGTTCTAACCGTCACAAAAATTTAATGATTATTTTTTACATTTTGATTTTTGAGTCTTTACTCGCAACTTTAAACACATTTAATTTACCTCTATCCCCCCCTAATGTCCGTAAGCATCCGTAGGTAGATTTCACAAAACAAAGTTTTTTGAGTGACAGTTCTGCCGTCTTATTTCTTCTTCTTCTTAATTATTTCTTCTCAGGCTTCTGTGTTTTTATTTATATACCTCTTTATTTGTTTTAATTTTTATATCAGTTCAGTTTGATTTAAATAGGAAAAAATGAATCGGTCTAGGCGGGGTTTTGAACCCGCGATCTTTGCCTTACAGGGGCAATGCTTTGACCATTAAGCTACCAGACGTTCGCCGCATCAATCCAAATTTCTTCTTTCAATTTTTCCTAATTTAATCGATTTGAATATTCGGCAAGCAAAATGCTTTAAAATTTCATTCAATATCTGTTCAGATTTTTTATTTTTCTAAGTAGTGCAAAACAATTACATCTATTTGATGTCAAAAATTTTAATGACTACTTGTCGTTGTGATAACCCGCGGAACAGCTGTTAACGCCGGTTTACTATTGTTTGACAAAAAACGTATGACAAATAGTCATTTTGCAAACAACGTTTGACAAACTAATCATTTGACAAACTTTCATTTCGCAAACATATTACTTCAAAAAGAATCGTTTGATAAATAAAGGTTTTGCAAATGTAACACATAGAAAATATTACAATTGTTAAAATATTATTTTAAAAATGTTCATTTTACCAAATAAAGTCAGTTAACAAACAGTCAAACAAACAAGCATAAATCACACATGTAGTATATAGCATGTAGCAAACATCGTTTCTGTCACAGCTCCGGCGCTGTAGGGCTCCGGCGACCCCACACAAGCTTGTTGTCGCAGATGGTTGTAATGCCCACCACCACAGCTTCGGCTTCGGCAAAGCCGGCCAGCCCCAGCCGCGGCGGCGGGCTTTATAACCACCTGCTCCCCAACTCGTGGGCCGCCTCACCCCTTCGTGCCTGCGCGGGCTTAAATAACACTCTAGGGGTAGGGCAAACCAGATCATGCGACGTCGGATTGGCAGAGATTCATTTCTGTCACTAACTTTCGACTATTCAAGCGAATAATTGAAGGGTAAAACTTGTTTTTCCGACTAACATGTTTAAAAAATAATCAATTCGTAAAATGATGTTAAGACATAATAATTTTTTTTCGAATAAATATTTTGTCTAATGAGTAGTTTATTAAAGAATAATTTGTAAAATGATAAGTTTATCAACTATAATTTTGTCAAACGTTGTTTGACAAATAAAGATTTGTCTTTCGTTTTTTGTCAAATGATTGGATACCGTTAACGCCACTTACATTAATCCTTTAAAACTTACATTTCGGAGTGTTCTTATAGATTACCTTTAGTACTTATCAATTAACCATGCTGCAGTGTTTCTATAATCATTATGTAGCAACCGTTGAACTTCGACTTTCACTTATATAAAAATCTACCTCAAATATGTGAATTAAATTTAAGACAATTGTTCCGTCAATTCATAATGTGTTTAATCCATTTTGTAGTTAAATACTTACCTCCTCCTTTCTGTATGATTGTTAATTTACTAAGCAATTATTTACTTGCTGGTATATTCGTCATTCCGCCCGCAATAGATGTGTTTACTTTGTGTTAACAGTTTCTATGAAATCATCTACATCATATCACACTTAATTGATACATACTACCGATTCTTACTAACTACTATCAATACCATCATTTATTTACGTTCTGGCAGCTGACTGGAAACGGCTAAAATGTGGAACGGGATATCTGGAACATATAACACATACACCCGATATTTATAGGCAACTGTCTTCCCGGATATTTTTCTAAAATATTTCTAGAAAGAAATATATTCGTATATGTAGCAGACTGACAGGCTGGGAAGAAGAAGAAATTATATTTTTATTTAAATCGATTGTTGCTTGATCTGACCATAAAACAATTGCCGGCAGCGTAATAGATTCCTTATAACATTTTTATTCTTGAAGTGAGTTGGCCTTACATGCTTATGATTCCGTATGTAAAGATTTTCTGTAGAAATCCAAAAAGAGTTTTATGTAACTATGTTGTTTTCTTTGTTTGTTCATTTTATTTAATACTAGCTGACCCGGCAAACTTCGTACCGCCTATATTTTTCCGCCCGCGTGGCGTCAGATCCCGTTCCCGCTGCACCCTCTATTATATTAAACATGTATTATACATATAAACCTTCCTCTTGAATCACTCTATCTATTAAAAAAAACCGCATCAAATCCGTTGCGTAGTTATAAAGATTTAAGCATACAAAGGGATATAGGGACAGAGAAAGCGACTTTGTTTTATACTATGTAGTGATTTAGGAATAATTCTGAATAGTTAGCATGCTTAATGCTTTAAAATTTTATTCAAATATTATATTTTCTTCTTTTCGCGTGGTTAGTGGCCAACCTGTGACTGAGTTGTTCTGGTCGCTCGCATAGGCCTCTGTGGTGACCTAACGACTGTTGACAGCCGGGACTGCCTTTTAACGTGCCCTCCGAAGCACGGAAGCACTCCTAATTTATTAACATTATTCAGCCTAAAGATGTCGTACATCAACTTACTCGAGTTTTTCTGCATTCTTGCCATCGACATTCAGTTCGTACTCGTATTTTTAAATTGTTTTTTTTAGTATGTTTTTAAAAATGTAATTAATAAGTCTTTTAAAATAAATAAGAGGAATAATAATATAAAGAGGAATAATAATATATACAAAAATAAAAAGTTTGTAGTTGGTTGGTACTTAGTGTAACCGAGCTAAAAATGTGAATGCGGTTAGATTTGAGTGGATTAATAACTTTTGCACACTTCATGTGATTCGGTGACTTTTTAAGGGACTCATGTACACCGTTGTCTTAGCAATGTGAATCATTACACTATTGAAATGAGGAACCCTATAATCCCGCAGTGATTGATCGCATTTATTCTCACGTAGTGAAAAAGGTATATAATAATTCTACGTTACAGTCATTCCAATTAGTCCATTGAGGTTATTGATGCTTTATAGTGACGGGTAAAGGTGTCGAGTTCTAAAGAAATGTCAGTAAAAGTATTGTTATTTGTAGTGATGGCTGGGATAGCTACTGCTGCAATAGTGAGAACGAACTCTTTACCTAAAAAACCAAAAAAGTTGGGTGAGTATTTTTCAAACATTTATTTTATTTAATGTTCCAAGTCTTGTCCCTGTAGGTTAGTTGGTCAGAGCATTCTCCTGTAAGGGACTGCTCGCTTCTATAAGAACCGTCTTTAATGTTCACTTTTTCCAATTAAAATCAATTTGTTTACATATTTCAAGATTAGGTTTGAATTAAACAAATAAATAAACAAAGGATTTACTGACTAGTTAAAACTATGTTGTAAGAAACCAAAGCTTATTGTATTACCGGTTCAACTGTTAGGTATTTCATATTAAACTAGTCGTCATGGCTTTGCAGGGGAAAACCAAATAGCAACTGTACACAAGCAGGTTACGAAACTCGAGATTCAATATCAATATAAAGATGACCAAAGGGTCACGTGGTCAAACATAAAGTGGATTGATCGATATTTCCAATTTAGTCTAATAGCCTATTGTGTGTGATAATGGAAGAGTAAAATATAATATAAATAACAATGTTGAACAATTATTACTTATTCATGTATAGAAACTACTATTGTTTAGAGAATACCTAAGTATTGAAACCAACTAACTTTGACAACATTAATTTTTCTAAGTGTATTAGGTAAAATATGGTTTGTGTATGTAGAGTAAATGAGAAATGGCGGGTTTTTTTAAAGTGTTTATTTTGTAGAATTCTCGAATAACTGGTATGTTGTCGTAAGTTGCACGGAATGCAGTCTAGGTATACTTTTGTGACTAAAAAATGATCTGAAGATAGTCTGTCTTAAAAAAGTATCTTACTTATCCAAATAAGTAGTTTTGATCCGATTAGGTTCAATTTTTGTAGGCCACGCATTTCCTAAGCAAATGCATGTTAAAAATCAGCTCAGTCGGTCGAAAGACCGACCAAAATCTTAAAGGCCTTAATTTCTCCTTTTTTAAATTACCACCTCACCTTTATTCGGAATATTAGTTCCTTTCTTTATCTCTAGTTCTCTTTCTCGTTTTATTTTTTTCGTTCCTTTCTACAGGTTCTACGAGTACATACTGATGTAATGTGAAATTCTCCAAAAAATTACGCCGTCACAGACAAAAGGTCATTTGTCATTAATTATATCAGCTATCCATAAAAATACCACACGGATCTACATTATCAGCGTTTTCGGAAATAAAAAAGTTTGTTTACATCAAAATGATGAATCATAATGTAAATCCCAAGTAACATCGGAATGTGGACGACGTCCTTCATAAGGCTGTCTGCACATCTTATACTATACGAACGTTTTACGAGGTTGATATTTGTTATGTTTGTTTCCGAAACTAAATTTCAGTGGAAACAAAATACATAAATATTAACTAGGTAACTGTTTATATCAACTTTACTTTGATCTCAAATTTTGCAGCGAATTTTCCAATAGCCTTGATTTGATGATTAAAATATTACAAAAATTATATCATGCACAACGGTCGAGCTGTTTTCAAATTTAGCGCTTACCCACAAAATTATATATATTTATATCGCTCCTTATAGATCTACAAATGTAATTCATAAGAGCATTTTGGCTGCGCTTAGAAAAGCTTTCAAAAATACTCCTCTCACCATCACTATTGACTGTTTTGGTTCATCATCGAGAAAAGATTGAGCTGCCGGACATTCTATTCTGGCAATCATTAATTACTGACTTCAGAAAAAGTTTCATAAAAGCAATGAACAAATCAAAGGAAAAGAGCATTTATGTCTATCATTATAATCATCTACTTCTTCTGCTTCATCCTAGCGTTAATCCGAGTCGCATCCGGAGCTTTCAACCTGGAATCTGGGGTCCGCTTTACCAGTCTACAACTACTTCATTTTAATCATCTTAATAAAGATAATAGAAACAGTATTGTATAATAATGACATTGGTATCAAAAGATCAAAATAGTATATCATACCAAGACTGTGGTTTGTCTAACTAACACTCCTGACATCTATGATACAATAACAAAATTATAAAAATAACAAAATAATAAAATATAAATCAAGTAATAATAATAAGATAATAAGAATAACATAACGAATAAGTATGTACTTATAATGAAGTCATAAAAATACGAATAGATAACTTAGAAGCCAATATTAAAGTTAAAAAAAATAAGACCATTTTATTGAAAACCAGAACTTATCATACAAATATGAAAATTAGTGATAAAAGTCGTGAGCGTGTAAGCAGATGAGTTGGAATAAAAACAAGATGAAAACCGGCCAACGATCATTCGTGCTCTTGCGTAGCCCGAAGCTGTACCAAAGTATCGTTTTAAAACTTGTATAAAACGTTCGCGTCAATTTAACATTTTGTAAGATAAAATGGTGTCCAAGATTTTAGTATTTACATTAATAGTTGGTACTGCTAGTGCCGCGACGTTTATTGGAAAACCACCACCAAAACCAGCGGAATTCGGTAAGTTTCGTTGCAGATTCCTTATTTGTCATGTAATGTTATGACGTCAACTATTATTTTGAGCTTTTGTTTATCATATTTCATAACCATTATTCAACCTGTCATATATTTTACAAAGAATACTCTTCAATTCACATGTACCAAGCAGGGTCATTACCACTATGTACCTACCAAGCTACTATAATATGGGGTTCTTCAAGAAGGGCATGAGAAGGTTTATTCAAGCTGGCAGCTCGAGTGTAACGTCTTTGATGTTGCATACGTCCATAGACCACGGTAACCACTTTCCATCAGGTAGGCCGTGTGCTTGTCTGCAAACTAAGTGGCATGAAAAATACTGAAATTCTAAAAAGATGCTTTTTATAAATTGTATTTAGTTGCGCGTTTCGATTTTCATATAACACTTAGGTGGCAGATAAGTACACGGGCCACCTGATGGAAAATAGTTACCGTGGCCTATAGACGTATGCAACACCAGGAGCGACACACTCGCGCTGCCGACCCTGTTAGAACAGAGTTTCTGTGCCATCAGTGTAGAGATAAAGCAGGACAAGCCTTTGGTCTTCCCACTGACAGCACAAAAACTCTCCAGTGAGCTCTGGCTACTCTACTCACCGCCGGGAGTACAACACGAGGTTATTATGGCCACGGTATTCTGTAGGGCAGGAATACTTCCCCAATCGGACTGCTCAATTGGACGGAAATACCGTCATTTCCTACCTCCTACGATACCTTTCGTGACTTCTATATCAAAATACCTTATTAATAATACATACATTTTGGGCAAAAGCTTGTTCAGAACTTCAAGCTATCTTAAGTGTAGGTCTTAAATCATAATTTCTTTTTGATAATAACATGGTACCTGGGTACTCAACAAATTACTATAGGCTTTTAACCAAGTGCCGTCTCTTAAACTTAATGTCTTGTTTAATTCATAAAGTTTATTAAATAATAATCAATCATAACATCTTCGATTGTATTTTATCAATCAATTTCTCTGCAATAAAGGCATTGTATTGAATTGTCTAAGTTCTTGTTGAAAAAACTACTTAAACTTTATTTTAGCTATATTAAACTAGTGTTGTATGATGCCTCTTTCTTCTATGGATGAAATTTTGAGATTGAAAATTAAGGAAGAAGAATAAAACCTTAACACTTTAATGTAAACAAACGTCGACGTAAATCCGTAACTAATATTTTTTTAAATGTATTTACGTGCGTCATACAATATTATATAGGTAGATTTAAACATTGTACGTCAAAGGAACTTTTGATTTTCCTGTTAAGGTAAGCTAAAGATGAATTAATAAAAATATTTTCGAAATATAATTTACCTGCCACACGAAAAAAGTTTTAAAAGCTTTTAAAGATTTCTATAATACTCAAACATTTTCCTTCTATCACGAATACTATTGAAATATAAAAAGTAACTAATGAATTGTCTGCTACTAATGAATACAATAGACTGAGAGTGGTTATAATAGACATCAATATTGTTGTGGAGATGAGACTCTTCAAACCACCTCCTCACTCTATCACAGTGGCAATTCTTAATGATGAAGAAATGATTGGAAAACAAGGGAAGAGAATGGTTTTTTAATATTCGTGTGGTTGGTTTAGCCACTCTGACTATTGACAGTCGGGACCGACTTTTAACGTGCACTCCGAAGCACGGAAGCACTCCGGTGTAACATCTCTAAGCGGTCAGCCATCCCAATGCTAACCTTCGCCTAGGTAACTTAACGCATTGATCGTTTATTATTAGGAACCGCACACAATAGTAATTTTACTATTATTTACTACCTTCCAGCAGTTATTCGTTACCAAGGTTAGAAAACACTACATCTCTGGTTTTAACATCCCAAAAAATTTTTCAAGGAGCAAATGCTTACTATGTATGGCTTATGTGTGGAAAAGAAAATATGCATCCATTTAAATAAACATAACCTATTTGATAATCATATGAATTGCAAGAATGAACTGTAGGACAACACTTTGTTATAAATGATGTAGTTTTATGTTATTAAGATATATTCTCTTTAGAATAAATCAAACATATTAATCAGGGCTAATACTAGCCTACAAATCCTCCTTGCTGCCATTTAAATGAGACAACATGTAGAAAAGTGCCCAATAAATTTAAAGGGCAAACATATCTTTTACTTTAAGTTAAGTAAATGTCATCAGTATCAATGTCACGTCTTATTTAATATGTATGAACTAGTATCATTTTCCTTTAAAAATCTTTACCTGTTGCGAAATTTTTACCAGTAATTTTATATTTTCGTAAAAGTCAAACGTAAACAATGACACGTACAAAAATGAACTATAAATAGAAAAAACTTCAAATGTTTATAGATACTGTATTTTAGTTATTGCAATTTCATCAAATGAGTTAAACTTATTGCTTATATCAATGCAAAATGTGGTGGGTAAGAAAAAAATTGTCATATGCCTCGTGCATCGTTCTACAATTTCTAACGATCTAATAGATGCTAATTGACTAACTCAGTTTTACAGTGAAAATATTTAAAAATGACAAAAAGCAGAATGACCTTTAATGTTTTAAAAAGCTATATTGGCATATAGATTAAATATGAATATGGATATTTGCATTGGTCTGATCGTGCCTCAGAGAGCATGTTAAGCCGTCGGTCCAGGTTGCCATACGAACATCTATGGCAGTCGTTACGAGTAGTTAGAGCCCTCAAATATCCAACAACTGGTCTAACTGCAATGCTTCGATATCGCCTTTGGGTTGTGGAGGTAAAATAGAAAAATAGAAGTTTAGTCTAATCTGCAGTTGGACTGGTGAAGTGGACCCCACACTCTAAGTTGAAAGCTTCAGATGCGACTATGAAGAAAGAGCTGGTATCCAATTTGTATTAAAGTAAAATGGATAAAAATAAAGGAAAAGAAAAGAAACGAACAAGGTATTCAAGTTTCATCAATTGACCTCAAATGGATGGAATTGATTAATAAAGATTGTAACCCCATGACACGACCATATCAATGAACATATACGTACTAAAACGAAAATAAACATACGCAGATATAAAAATGTATACAGTTCGTAAAAACTTTCTTGAAGATGTCAAGGCCCAAACACTTCAAGGTCTTTATTTCAACAAAAAGCCTTTAGTTGTATGATTAACATCATCAATATATTTACATTTATAAAAAGACTTGTTCCTAAGTCTCCATAATGTTAAAGTCACGTATCTAGTGGGAATAAATAGAACGTGTTCTTATAAAAAATCTATTTTTAAAATGAGTTTGTTCCTAATAAATATATTTGGTATTTGACCTGTCATAACTAGCATGATTTGTGATAGAAAACAGGTTGCCAATATTTTAAACGTTCTATCTTATACCAAATTAATACACAAATATTTGATGTGATACAAATAATATATACACACACCGGCAGAATTAGCGGAACACAAAATTATGGTCGGGGGAGGGATATGTTTAGGAGTTCGCACGGAGTTAGTGGTAGTCGACGACGGAAATCTGATTGCTGATCGGTATATCAGGTAGATTTTAGAGGAACATTTTGTGCCATTTGCCCCATTTATTGGTAACGACTTCATTTTAATGCAGGATAATGCTCGGGCTCACAGTGCTCGCTCAGTACACCTCCTAACAATCTGTTCGAGCTGCAAAACACATTAGTTGAAGAATGGTAGAGGTTGCACCAATCATTGACAACATCACTCGCAGCATGCCCAGACGGATGGAAACCTTAATCTGGGCACGAGAGGGAAACACTCGTTATTAATCATGTTGTTGTTGTTTCATGTTTAATTATTATTTGTTTAAAAATAAAGCTAACTATTTTATACTCTCCTTTTTTGTTCCGCTAATTCTGCAGGTGTGTGTATTTAACACAACGTCATATAGAACTAGCTTGTATTATAGGTATATATATATATTGTAAAATGCGGATAAACATACTTAGACACATTTTGTATGTTGATTATATAATTTATACTTCTAATACTAGCATAATTAATCAACAATTATTGCTGATTCAAATTGTTTAACATGTCCGGAAATCCTGTTTCATTTGAATGCAATTATTCATATTCAAAATTTTTGTGACGTTTATACGTATTTTGAATAAACGTTATGACAGGTTTGGATTTCATATTTATAAATATTATTATAACCATCATAGAACCTCTTCCTATATTATTAACTTTACATTGTGTTGTTGATGTTTAGTAATAATAAACGTTATCCCTTGTTTCTAGATAAATGATAATATATGGATTTGTAGCTTAGTGACTACTCAATTATAATATACTGGGACACCTAGACTAAAATAAAGAAAAAAAAATCTTCATTATTTGTCATTTTGTATCAAAAGTAAATTGTAAAAGCAAATTACGCATTCCTAAGTAATAATTATTGTAGTACAGAAATGTGTACTTGAAACTGATAGTTCAATGCTTTTAGTGGAAGAGCTTGCAGAAATGGACATGTATAATGAAGTATCATAATATACTTAAATACAGTAATAATTATAATACTAGGAACTAAGAAAACTAGGATAGTAAAAAAAAGATAATGATGATAAGAAAATAGATCAATTACACATTTCTAAATAATGATAAATTTTCTTTATTTTCAGCTGATAAAGAGGGATGTTACATTAAGGAGATTAACGATGTTATTCCATTTGGCAAAACCATAACACCCATTGGAGTTTGCTACAGAATTCACTGCTCTCAAATGATGGATTATGCCTCGTAAGTAATAATTCACAAACCTAAATAGTTGTGGTATGGTAGAGAATGTAGTACCCAAGACAGAGAAAGGGATGCTTCAATGTTTCGGATACGTAGAGAGAGAGTGAATGAATCTGTATAACAGATTTATGAGTCGAGGGTAAAAAGGGAACCCAGTTAAGACGATCTAGACTCGTGTTGTCAATCAGATCCAGTCAATTAAGGACATTTTAAGAAAAAGAAAGTCGGAAGATATTATATCTGCTCATAAGAATGGGAACGAAGAGTTATTATATGTAATACTTATACAGTAATGCTAGTAATAGCAATGTATTATCATTTAATAGTAAAAGTAAGTCCAATTGAGATTTCTTCAGTAGAATAAAATGTTAATTTAATATTTCCAGATGCGGTGTAGTGTACACAGATGATCCAAAATGCCACATAACTGACACAGATCTGAGCAAACCATACCCAAGCTGTTGTCCTGACATCAAATGTGACATCGATAATAACATTGCATAGTTTTTAGATTAGTTTAGATTAGTAATTAGTCCTAACATCTGATTATATGAAAGTGGTGGTTCTTAATTTGTTTAGTATAAAGAAAATCATATTCTTCACAAAGTAGTATTTACTTATTACTAGCTTTAAGCTTATCCAAAGTAATAATGTATGTACAATTAGATACTAGAAGAAATGATGGCAGGCTAATTGCAGTCAATATCACAGAACGTGCACTGACCATCTTCATCTGAAAAAGAAAGAAAGTAAATCAGTAGCACTGAAAATCGGCGGGCTAGAATGAAGGGTATAATGACAATAGAGGAAGCCGTAAACTATGAAATGTTAGAAAAAAATTAGTGGTTGATAATATCTCTGTCTACAACGAAAGTAAAAAGGTGTGAGTGTGTGAATGAATGAAAACGATGATAATGGTAACTGAAAATGAATTGAAAATCTGAATCAAGAACTCAACAACCTAAAATATTATCTGGTTTATTTCAACAGATCAAAAATTTGAAACTGACAGTTTGATTTAAAACGAAATAAGTTCCTCTATTGTGTATTAGATTTGCAAAATTAAATAACTTGTAAATAATTATTGTTATTGTAGTAATGCCATCACTGAAATATGATCTCAGGTGTATTATAAGACTATTAGATAGAGTTCCTTACGAAAGAGTTAGGCCACTAACTCTCGAAGCTATCTTGGCACCAAATTGTTGTTTTTAAATATTATTTATGTTTAATAAATTAGAAATTATTTAAAAAGAAATGTTTTCTTTTGTTTTACTTCTTTTATTTTTTCGAGGTATTTTTGAAGAGTTTAAGGAAATACTAAACTTATAATTTAAACGCCTACACAGTTTTCTGAAGTTTAGCTGTTTCAATATCGTAATTTTTTTAAAAAAGAATATTAGCAACCGAATTCATCGAAATTACTAATATTCCCTCCAACCCTTCCAACTAAGCTAAATTGCTTGTGCTAGGAATGGGTTCACGTCGGTAGTGTAATGGCCAGGATTCGAACCCGGGATCGTAAGGCCGGCTCCTTAACCACTATGAAACCGACCAACTCCTACTCCTAAGGAAGTCTCTTTGAAACAGTCGAAACGAGTTCTTGAAATAAGTATTTATGATATATAATAGTAGTATAATATATTTTATTTTTTAACATTAGAAAATGTATTTTCTAAGGTTTATACGAATATCACTCATTGAAATAAACATTTTTTTTTTCACTTTTAGATCGATGATTCGCCTTCTTTTTAGTAGCCATTTTTGCCGTTTGAATAGGGATAGTACATATCAGTTGTCACATTTTGGAGTGCAACAAGCCGGTTTCCGAAAAGGCTATAGTACCATGGACCACATACACACGCTGCGGCAGGTTATACAGAAAACCGAAGAGTATAACCAGCCACTTTGCTTAGCGTTTGTGGATTATGAGAAGGCCTTCGATTCAATCGAAACCTGGGCGGTGCTGAGGTCTTTGCAGCGGTGCCAAATTGATTATCGATACATCGAGGTACTGAAGTCATTGTGTCTGTCAAAACGAAAACACCACTATGTCTTCAAGATCTAGGACCAGAGCTTAAATCCAATACACCTGCTGCCCCCCGAAACTGTTCATCGTAGCGCTGGAGGATATCTTCAAGCTTCTGGACTGGAGCAGACGAGGCATCAACATCTATGGCGAGTACATGAACCACCTTCGGTTTGCCGATGATATCGTGATCATGGCTGAGACCATGGAAGACCTAAGCACGATGCTCGAAATTGTCGACAAATACGTATACCTTGGACACAAAATCCAGTTAGGTAGGTTCAACTTCGAGAAAGAGGTCAATCGACGAATCCAACTCGGATGGGCAGCGTTCGGGAAGTTACGAGACATATTCTCATCCCAAATACCGCAGAGCCTTAAGACGAAGGTTTATAACCAATGTGTGTTGGTTGCCAGTGAACGGAACGGAGTAGAGATTTGGTCGCCTACGATGGGCCTCATCAGAAAGCTCAGAGTCACTCAGAGGGTAATGGAGAGAGCTATGGTCGGAGTTTCACTGCGTGATCGAATCAGAAATGAGGAGAACCGCAGAAGAAGCAAAGTCACCGACATAGCTCGTAGAATTGCCAAACTGAAGTGGCAATGGGCAAGCCACATCGCACGGAGAGCTGACGGACGCTGGGGGTGAAAGTTCTCGAATGGCTACCAAGAACCACCAAGCGCGTAGTAGGCAGGCCTCCCTCAAGATGGACCGACGATCTGGTTAAAATTGCGGGCCATCGATGAATGAATAAAGCGCAGGACCAGATGTTGTGGAGATCATTGGGGGAGGCTTATGTCCAGTAGTGGACGTCTATAAGTTGAAAGAGAGAGAGGAGAGAGTTTGGAGTGTAACCAGACGATGTCCCCATAGAGGCAATAGGTGCCAGTGGTGTGGGCATCCTGATAAACCTTTATAACCGTGTACTTCTCACCGGTAGGATCCCGAACCAGTGAGGCTGAGTATCATTACACCAGTCTTCAAGGGCAAGGAATCGGTGCAGGAGTGTGGCAGCTACCGTGGTATAATGTCCCACACCAAGAAGCTCTATGAAAGGAAAATCGACACCCGTATCCGACAGTGTTCGCTCTAAGGATTGTCGCGGGGAAATATAGGTCGAACAACACGTCCCTGCACTACTATTCCTAGACATGCAGAAGGCCTTCGACTGTGTTCCTCGCGCGGTGATCTGGTGGGCATTGCGGTCCAAGGGAATCCCAGACGCCTGCATTGACACCATCCGAGACATGTACCACGTTTTCGTGTCCGTGGTTCGGTCCGCTGTTGGCGACACGAAAACCTTCCCCATCACCTGTTCAGCTAGGTGTAGGACGTTTTGTCGGACAGCATCAGAAACTCACATGAGCAGCCTCCATGGTTGCTCATGAATGCTGATAATATTGCGCTGATGGACGCGGACAAGAACAGATTGGTGCGACGCGTGAAAGTATGGAAGGAGGCGCTTGAGAACGGCGGTCTGAAGCTAAATGTGGCGAAGACAGAATACTTGGCGTTAAACTCAACAGATCCTACACCCGTCCGTATAGGCGATGACTTGGTCGAGCGCACGGACCTGGTTAAGTACCTGGGATCTGTACTTCACGTGACTGGTGACATTGACCACGAAGTCATGGCACGTATTGCCGCCGCGTGGGCCAAATGGTGGCAAATAACTGGCACCATATGCAATCCTAAAATGCCAGTCAGGTTGAAGGGACAGGTCTATAAGACGATCATTAGGCATGTCCTTTTTTTTTACACGGCTGTGAGGCGAGGCAGCTGTTGGAGCGACACAAGCAGGAGCTGCGTGTCACGGAGATGAATGCAGCGGTGGACGTGCGGAGTCACGTGTAAGGATCGCGTGAGGAATCCGCTTCAGTCTTCATATCCATGACATTGTAGATAAAATGCAAGAGAGTCGCCTTCGCTGGTGTGGTCATGTCTTGCGGCAACAGCCAGAGTACGTGGGTAACAAATGCCTGGCAATGGCGCCCCCGTCGGGTCAAGGTAGAAGGGGTAGGCTTCTAACGTCAGGCTGTGAAATGATCCTAATCGGCTACGATTTTTCCAAGTGACTTCAATATGAGGTTCATTAAGACGGGCATTAGACTGTATCGGTGGTAATGGAATAGTGACTTTTAGGATCCACAGGTAAAATATCACTATAAAAATATCTTCAGGCGCGCTGAGGCATTTGGGAAAATATGACGCAATATCAAAACTATCTTAGAATAATTTTTCTTTTGCAAAACCTAAGCCTACCACAAGAATCGTCAAAAAATTATTGAAAAGTTACCTGATAGCAGCCTCGGTTTAATAATTGTGAATTTAAGCCATTCAGGAACCCATTCAACAATATATCTACTCAAACAATGTGCCTAATGAAGTACTCAAAGCAAAATCACTGACTGGCAGAAAGTATATAAGCTTCAGCATGGTTACAGCTGGTTACAGCAAATTTTATCAAAATCAGTGGTTTAGTTCATTGTTCCTTTCGAATTTACCTATTATTAGTATGGATAGATCATTAAACGGCACTTTTTTGTACATTTAGGACACGTTAATTGTACTTCGTTATGGTAGGTAAGCTGAAAGCAAAGTCTCAGGAAAGATAGTCACCATTACATACTTACCAAGTGTAAAACGACAAATTTTAAAAATATATTACTTATTTAGCAAATGGACCACATTTCGCCTGAAACTGCCGACCTGAAAATAGTCCGGCAAATGTTGATTGCAATAAAAAAATATTGCAGTCAAAATCCCGACTATCGAAACTCCCGATTGTAAACAAGATCGAAACTAGTAAACCCGACTGCTGTCTAAAAGATCGAAACAAGTCAGCAGGCTCTACAGTATTACCAATCATAAACTGTACCGCCTTGTACAAAACTTATTTCGATTTTTTATAAAACAGTCGAGTTGATTGTAAGTTTAACTGCAATTAAAATGTGCACCACAGTGCTCAGCGGGCATTTACAAACATTTACTTAGTCAACTTATCCTTAATACAATAGTTTACTTGAGTTGCATAGTTGAGCGAACAGCTCATTTCCAAGCTTGTCTACCATCTAAATACTCTTGATTTTATAATATATTTTTGGTACAGTTTACTCTTTAATTACATTTTTAAATTTATTCACAGGTAAATCCCTAATCTCTTTAGGAAGCTTGTTAAAAAAGCGTGCACAGCTGCGTGCATTTTTTTGGAGTTTACTATCATAGACTACAAGATTGTTTATGTCTGGTATATAATTATTATTAGTTATGCCTGTCACAAACTTTTAACATTAAAAAAAATCACTTATATTCATTAAGTTCTCAACAATTTATATTGTATTGTGACATTACGGTTATGCCTATTTTGTTTAAATTTTTTGGTCCCAAAAAACTTTCACAACAAATAATCACAAAAAGTAATAAATTACAAAAAGAAAAAAAAAGACGTGTGGCACTCGGGGACTGCCGCGGTAAAGCTATTGCGTAGCATTTTGTATCAACTTATGCAATTATAATTATATTTATATTTATTTATATATAATTATTTTATAATTCAAAATTAATACTGCATTTGTGATAATAATAAAATGTATGTATACAGGGTGTATTTTTGAAACGGGGCAGTAAGGGCAAGTACCTTAACCGTTGCAGTTACAGCAAAACGTTCTTAGAAGACCTTCCCTAACTTTTTGACATATTTTGAACTGCATTCACAGATTTTGTAAAAAACTTACAGTTGGCAAAAAAAAATGCAAAAAGTCCAAAAATTTTTTTTATGCCAATCGATTCTATTTCATGTGGGGATCAAAAAACTCTATGAGACCATTTTAGCTTTCAGTACTAGGCAAGACAGAAATCGCCAAAAACGTTTCCCATACATTTCGGCAACAGAAACAAATTTCTACGATGGTCTAACTTTTTGTTATGGCCAGGAAGTACGTAGAATTGACTGTAAAGTAAATAAAAAGAATTTTTACCCTCAAATTTCGAATTTGATTCGAAAATCTGTGTGTTATTCTTAGTTTCAGCTGAGAAACTTCGTATGAGTTATTAATTAAGGATTTTCGCTAAAATGTCTTCTAATCGTGAAAAAATTGACTTATTAGAAGCGTATTTTGTCAATAATCGAAATGCGGGAGCTGCATTAGTGTGGTACCGCAATAAGTATCCGTTGCGGCATGTGCCAACAAGAAAGGTTATTACAAATCTTTTGAAAAACCTGGAATTGCAGGGTTCTTTCAAAAGAAAGCGGCAGCCTCGTGTGGACATGGACACGGAGATTGCGGTTCTAACTTATGTCGAAGCATATCCAGAGGTATCGTCCAGGCAAGTCGCCCTTGAAGTAGGTGTATCCCACTCCCTTGTGATAAAGATATGGAAGAAATACGGCTACAAGTGCTATCGATATGGGCGCATAGTTCAAGTGTTACATCCGGGTGATGATGTTCGAAGGCTTACTTTTTGCAGATGGCTAAGAGGAAAAATAAGCAGAGATCATGAATTTTTAAATTACATACTGTGGTCAGACGAAACGAATTTTTCCAATAACGGTATGTACAATCGAAAAAATCACCACTATTGGTCCAAAGAAAATCCACTAAGAGTTACGGCAAGTCATAATCAGGTTCGCTTCTCATTCAACTGTTGGTGTGGTATAATGTCCAATCGAGTCATAATGGTGGAATTTTATGAAGGGAAACTGAATTCTGCCATGTATAATGAAGTCATTTTACACCATCTTGAAAACGAGATGGACGAATGGCCCCTGTCGGAATTGCGAAAAGTTCATTTTCAACAAGATGGTGCTCCGCCACATAACAGTCACCTTTCACGTTCCAATTTGAGCTGCCTATTCGGTACACAGTGTATAGGTACACATGGTCCAACACAGTGGCCACCTCGTAGCCCCGATCTAACACCACTTGATTTTTTTTTATGGGGCTTCGTGAAAAACGAGGTGTATAAGACGACGTACGCCAGTGTTCAAGAGCTCAAGGATGCATTAATGACCATTTTACGTAATATTCATCCCAGAACATTATTAGCCGCCATTCGTTCAGTGCAAAAAATATATATAGTGAGTGATAGACTTATGTATTCGTGAAAATGGAAATCATTTTGAGCAATTTATTTCATAAACCAATTTCTTAAATGTTTAAATGATTTTTTTTTATTTAAAAAAGTTCAAAATTTTACCTGACCTATGAGTTTCGAGTTGATTTATCATATTTCCGTACGAAATGTATGGGAAAGGTCTTTGGCGATTTCTGTCTTTTCTAGTACTGAAAGCTAAAATGGTCCCATAGAGTTTTTTGATACCCACATGAAATAGAATCGATTGGCATAAAAAAAAAATTTTGAACTTTTTGCATTTTTTTGCTAACTGTAAGTTTTTTACAAAATCTGTGAATGCAGTTCAAAATGTCCCAAAAAGTTAGGGAAGGTCTTTTAAGAACGTTTTGCTGTAACTGCAACGGTTAAGGTACTTGCCCTTACTGCCCCGTTTCAAAAATACACCCTGTATAGAGCACTCACTCATTTTCTTTTACTATTTTTTCGTGACTTTCTTCATTAATAATAAACACTTTGTTCATTCATATTCAAAATACTTTATACACAAATTTTACAAGTACAGCTATTCACTGTTGTACATAAATACCTATACACCTACTACTACTACTACTTTCTCATAAACAGCTGCTATAATTTAATTTTGGATATTATTATTATAATTTTTATTTTTTTAGAACAACAGTCATTCTTTTTTTTTTTAAATAGTCTATTCACTTTATTATTTGAACTAATATTTACATAAAAATGGTTTTAAAACTACATTTCTAAATAATTACACACTACTAAAAAGAAAACTAAAAGTTAAAATACGTCGTGGAATTCATCCGCATCGCATGCCTCTTGTGGAAGTGTTCCCAGAAGACTGGCAGCATTGCCACGTTGTATGGCAATGCTTAATCTCTGACCTAAAAAGAGGCCAGCCTTCTGGTCACGAGAAGCGTCGACCATACGCTTCGCAATCTCACTGAAGAGATTGCGGGCGCTCGGACCCCAAGGCCCAAACGTTTCGACTCCAAACGGCACAAATTCATAATCTTCAATGAGATTGGAGTATTTGCGCCGCTTAAGAGCCTCTGCAGAAGCTGCAGCAGCACCAGCACAGCCAGCCGTGCCAGGTAAATGAGTAGGGGCAATGGTGTCGACGCAAGTTGCGTCCCACACCAGAGTCCTACCCATTTTCCAAGGCATTAATGACATACCATCCGGTCTCTTGCCATCGTCGCGCGCCAAACCGTTTGGTTCAAGCTCAGCTGGCACACCGGCGGTGACAAGGGCACGGCGGATTATGTCGTTGAGGCTGGCGTGCCGTGGAATTCGCCCAGTGCTCCTGCAGCACGACAGGCCATGGTGTCCAAGTCGATCAACTGCTTCTCCACAACGGCATCGATGCGGAGAAACACACGGCGCATCTAAGCGGAGGCACGTCGCGATGCGGAAGGTAGTGTCATCTAACATAGTTCCTACGTTAGTTGACGGAAGAGCTTGTAGCCAAAGACCCGATTCCCACACTCCAACTGCCAGTAAACGGGCACGCTCTGCAGCATTAGAGCAAGTATTTAATAAATTTTGTCTCACTAAATTGCAGAGCGGCCCGTCCCACTGACGCTGTGAGAAAAGGTTCCCTGGGAGATCAGTGTTTGGACAAGCAATTTTTCAAGCGTTTACTGCTTCAGTCTTACACAATACTTCAGAATTAACTAGTGTAGGAGCAAGGATTTTCCTAGTTAATTCTTCCGTACTGTGGACTCAAGACAGGAAGGCTGGTAAGCTGACGTCTGAAATTTTGCGAATACCGAGCTCACCCAAACGAATCGGTAGAGACGCTTGTAGTGATGCGCGATCATTCAAGGCCACATTTAAAATTTTAGTGACTGTAATTTCTATAACTTTGTCCATTTTTTCCAAAATTGTTAAATGTGCTACATTCAAAAGCGATGCAGTAGGTTGACTTACCTCCACATCACTATCGTGTAACATAAGTATGTTATATAAAAGAAAAACGGGCACTTAAGATACTTAAAACTAAAACATAGCCCTACAAACACTATATACACAAAAATACTATATAAATAAATAAAAACCATAACAATAAAACAGCACTGAAAATTTTTGACACTGTTTTTGGCAGCTGGTTGCCAAGGAGCTCGTTGCCTTGGGAGCGGCGTCCGTGGCGTCCTTGTGGCGTCCCAGGTAGATATTGGTAAAATTTAATTCATCTGAAGATTGTGATCTTACTAACTCTTAACCAGCGCTGATTCAGCCGGATGGAGGCTATGGGCATTTTTATTGACAGTTTACGTTGGTAATGTTTGGTGAACTTGCTCTTCAAATTTGGTAAAAGCACAGAAACTGAGAAAGTAGCTCAGCCCCTCTATTGAATTAATTAAGAATTAAATAATTATTATTTATCTATTTGTTTCCATTTCGACCATCCTTTAAAAAACATATGTAATTTTGTAGACTGAAATCTAGAAATTGAATTTGTCCATAAAGTATCTGCTTATGTATTCGTCCGATTTCGGAGCAGCTCGTCTCGATTCGTGCGAGCTTCGTAGAGTCATACAAATACGGCTAGTTGCACGCACACAAACACCGTGTCGAAAAACCTCACGCTGCCGAAAAGAAACGAGCGCGCTCGTTTCTTTTCGGCAGCGTGAGGTTTTTTCGTTACGGAATTTCTGGATTCGGTCCCCGCGCTCAAGGACCTCGATAAAAGCTATACAATAGCTTAATAATCACAAAAAGTAATAAATTACAAAAAGAAAAATAATTACAAAAAGTGCCAGTAGGTTTGAACCTGGTAATATCTGAAACCATAAGGACTTACAGTCGAACCGCTAACCGTTAAGCCACGATGCTATTTATCGTATCTTGCAAGATAGACAGTCTTTCTCTTTAGCTAATGTTGTATGACGTCAGTCGTCGATTACGGTTCAAAGGTCAAACGATCCTGACGAAAGTTTAACAATTTTTACCCATCCAACGCCGCTAAAGAAGTTTTCACTTCAAAAATAGTTTTTTACTATTTTATTTTTGGAAGTTATTCTCATATGTACCTATAAGGTTTTTTAGTCGTCCAGAATAAGAAATAAATATTTCACAAAGGCATTTATTAATAGCAACATATTTATCACCTGTAGATAAATAGCTAACGACCACAATAGCAACAGTCTGTAGATAAAATAAATCAAAATATTAAAGGTCTTTATTTTAACGATGTTTATAAAACCGGTATTTAAACAGAAAAACAGAGGGGTGAACGTCAGTACGAGTTCTAGATTAGTACATATCAGTAGTCGTTAAATTATTTCGATATGTGGAAATTAATTATCATATCATCATTGCTTTTAGTGGCGCAAACAGAAAATATAGAGAACCTTTTCAATCTCACTCAGAGCTTACGTTCCTGTATGCGTACAATTTACGCTTAACAAGTCACCTAGTGGTATCGACTGTATTTGTACTGATGGAAAGAACGCAACACTGGTGGAATATGGTTACGTTAAAAATAAAGTAAAGATAGAACAGCCTGTGACTATGCCTATGATTACCATCAATGTTCCAAATGAAGTAGCCTTAGACGTGAACTGTACGTGCGGCTCTTCGACCAGTAAGAAATAATTATCTTGTGATGTATGATAAACCCTATGAAACACATAACGAAGAAGAACGAATTTTTGCAAATGTGGCTGCGAGAAAAATTCCAAACTATGTTGATCTTATTGCTACACTTGCTAGTATAGAAGATCTCAAGAATAGACAGAGTGCAGGAATGTTTGCAAGTGATGTGAACGCTGATCCTAAAATGTTGTAAATAAGTATTATATTATAATTTATTTAAAATAACAGTTCTTTCTTTTCATACTTAATAATAAAAGGTCCACCAGGATTTAGTACTGTTAGATCTTTTACTATCTTTCTCAGAACTCCTTGTTTAAGAGCCTTTGTCTTGCAGAAAGTATCTATCAAATATCATACAGGAAGGATATTTAAATTTCCATCAGCAAGCACAGCTCAAACCTGCAACTCTGCCCGCTTGCGATTTTGATTCCGTTCCCGCTACGTAAAGAAGGCTATTTCCGGAAAGAAGAAAATCGAAATTGACAAAAAAACATGCATCTGTTCGCGTAAAAGCTAAACGACGGAAGGGGGAAGTAGAGCATGGGTACCGACTTACAGACTTGCTTTGGCCACGAAAATCTTTATAGGTGGGTGTTGCTGGTTTCGTGAGCGTATGTGGCTCTATGGCTGTCTGTTTTGAATATTGAGGCCGTCAAATTGACTGTACACCACGTATATAGCCCTTGAGCGTATTGGCCCCATTGGTATATGGGTCCCATGGTATTAGGCCCCATAAGTGTATAGGCCCCGGTGATTCATTAGCCCTGTAAGTATATGGGCCGGTTGACCTATGAGCCCCATAGCCGTATTGAACCCGGTAACGTATGGGCACCGTGGGTATATAGGCCTTGTAGATAAATGGGTCCAGTTGGTGTATGGATCCCGTGGGAGCGAGGAATCGACCTGATTGTTTTTATTAATTACGTTTGTTTTGCGTAGTGCACTGTCGCGTGCTTGATTGGTGCGGAAAATGAGGGCATTCGTCCGTATTTTTTTTCACCATTTTAGAGTGTGGATTAGAGTTTCATTGCCTTTTAACTTGCTTACAAATAACGATCACCTGAAATCATGAGAACTCAATCTAAATGCTCAGATGAAAACAATGTAGCTGAGAAAAACTAATGGACCAGACCATAATCTGTCAGTCTGTCAGACTGTTGAGAATGTCAGTGAAGTGAGGCCATTAAATGTAACATGGCAGGATCGTTTTAAATTACACTAATTTCTGGTATAGGAAAAGCTAGTTGAGTACTCTTATTATTATCTGTACTAATATTTTAAAAAGAAAACTTTATATTCGATTGAAATTTGTTATTCAAACTCCGAAACTAATGACCCAATTTTAAGAATTCTTTCGGATTTCTTTTTTAAAGTAATATAGTTCACTTTTTGTCCCGAAATTTTAACAGGATCGGGAGCTACAAGGGTGAAATCACTGAGTAGTGTTATAATATAATTAATTTAATGTCGTCATAGCAGATGTTTTCATTAATATGACCTAAGACTTGGTGCTTTGCTTTGTGTGATATATTAGTAAATATAATTGGGGCCAAGAAAACAGTTCATAATTAGTAAATACAAGCAAGGGTGTAATGTGACTTTAAACTCGGGTTCAATGTGCTACTTCATAAAATAAGAAACAAATCGCAAAATAGTCATGTCCTCTGAGCACTACAAAAATACCTAAGTATACATTTATAATTGATTTCTTGATGTAAGTAGTTCAATGTTACGATCTTTATGTTCTTAGGGTTCAGCAACTTTCAACTGTTATTACCTACAACTTTTGTATGTTACTTTTTTCGGTAGGAGGTTTAGTTTCGTGGCAAATCGCGGAACACTATATTGCACTCTTAAAATGCACGCTATTTCAGCCCCGTACTTCATAGCGATTAGTGCGGAACCCTATATATGCGTGCTCCTCGCAATCTAAACGATCTGTCAAAGGTTAGAAAATGAAAAGTACTTGCGAAATATATAAATACATTTAGCTGGTTTACATTTCAATAGTTAGCATATATCTTGTAAGTGTATTCGCATTTAGTTCTCAATCATGTATAAAATAATTATTTATGCTGTTTGCTTGATTGTTGGGAGCGTAAGCAGTGCAAGTATTGAAACTTTCATGGGAGATTGGATACCTGTTGCATTGTATCCACCTGTATTTATCTTCCCTTTTTGCTCAACCAGTATCAATTCTATAAACTCTGAACGTCCACAATGTGAATGTGCTGATGGAAAAAAGACAGCATACGTACTGACTACAAAACAAAGCGACCAAATCACTGCAACTGGAATTACAGCTCCTATTATTACCCTCCCAACTCTGGTTGTCGAAGATGTTAATGACGTCACGCCTTTATTAAATGTGGCTTGTACTTGCGGAAATGAAACACATCAAAACCGTGTAGTCGTGAAATCAATAAATGAAAACTATTTCGTGATGTACAAAGGACAGAACATAACCAAAAAAAGCCCAAATGCCGCCGTTCTTTATTCAAAGAGAATGCCTGGATACATAGATCTTATGGCTTTTATGCAAAATGCTGATGAATTGCGTAACAGGACAGGGGGAATATTGTGCTGTACAGAATATAAACGTATGTTGACAGAATCAAAAAAGGAGCAGAGTCAGAACAGTAAAACAGTGCATCCATCCCTTCTGTGATGATTCCATATGATACATAAATGTTCACAGTATGTGTAAATAGTTGTATTCTGTTCTAATAAAGGAATCCATTTACTTTTCATGAAAAACTTTCATTAGAAATACATATATAAATAACTATTGCTATGTTTTTCTTTCTTAATCAGACTTGTTCTTCTTTTATCGTGTTGAGGGCGCATCGACTCGTAAAATTATATGCAACCAGTAGACATACTGCAACCTGGATGGCGTCTTTAGAGGTGCACATGAGTTCCGTATCACACTGAACTTTGTATTAAACATTAGGACATAAATAGGTAAAAGATTGAGATTTACAGTCTCGTATTACAGAATAGGGTAGTGATCTGAGTCAACGGATCATCACTAATACTTGAGAAAAGATGAGGAGAGAGGACGGCATCTCGTGAGACGCCCGCAGCAAGATCACACCGCTGCGAGCGGCTACAAAGATAGGCGTTAAACCAAGCGATTGCAGGGGACGACATATTTAATGATGATAGGATACTTAGGAGGATGTCGAAATCAACAAAGTTGAAGGCGCTACTGAAATCAAGCAAAACCATCTACTGTTAGGAGTTTGTTCTCCATGGCCAGTCTTATATCATCTGATATTTTAACTAGTGCCTTAACTGTGCTATGGCCTGGAAGCAAGCCAGTTTGGTATGGACTCAGTAGACCTTGAGAGGAAAGGTAAGAAGCTAACTGATTTCGCACCGAGTTCTCGAAGACTTTATAGAGAATTGGCAAGATTGAAATAGGACGAAGCTGGGATGCTAGGATGGGATTGGTGGTTTTGTGCAGATGAATGACGAGTGCTTTTTTCCAAGCCAATGGAATAACGCTTTCTCAAGTATAAAAATAATTATATGTGTGAAGGCTGGAAGGAGTTCACTTAAAATAGGTAGCAGCATTTGTAGTTGAATGCCATCGTTACCCATCGCTTTTGTTGAAATTGAAATTATTTGTTTCCTTACATCGTCCTCGGCAATCGAGTTGAAGATAAAGGAGGCACATTCAGGCAGGGAAAGACTGGAAATATAACTAAGAGTAGATGCTTAATCTACGTCATCTACCAAAGTTAGAGGCATGGAGAAATGTGAATTCAGCGCATTATGATCAATTATATTATGATACCGAGAGACCTCAAAAATTGCCATACCTGAGATGTGTTGGAGGTATTAATGGAATCGTAAATGTGCTGCCTTTTTGCATCCCTAAACAGACTACTGCAGCAATTACGAATGATTTGATGAATGGCGCGGGCAAATGCTTCACCCTAATCTTAGCATGTTTATCATAAACATCTTAGAGTCTTTCATTAAAAGACTCTTAAATATTATTATTATTATTAGGTATACTACAAAACTACAAAATCAAAGACATAGACTTACTATGTCATTGATTTTGTATACTAGAGATCTCTTCAAAGTTATAAAATCATCGCAAACAATTTAATAGATTATCTGTTCAGTTTTTCAACAAATATATAGAAACGATTGATGACAGCATACCACTTAAAGTCAGGCATTTCTAGTCGTACATCTCGAACCGCAAGAGAGATTCCGGTCCTCCAGCAACCATGTAATAGGAAAATAAATCATCTGACTGCCCTAGTGAGATATGCGTACTATTTTCTACTTACTTTGGTTCCATCTATGAACCGTTGTTCAGGATTATACTCCAAATTTAAATAAAATAAAACTGCAGCAATTGGAACTGTACGTGTATAATGCTTTCTTTAGCTCAGATCGAAGACAAGTGAAAATGATTAACAAATTAATTAATTAATCTACCTACGATGCGGCAGCGCCGCACTAGAAATAATTGCACTTAATGCACCGCAAGGTTGCTCTCTTTATCCATTCAGGCACTTGTCCTGAACATGCCCCCGGACGTTGGAAGCAACGCTTTCAACCACCAAATGAAGTATCCACGGGTAATGGGCAAATTCGGTTAAAGGCTCTTCGTAGAACTCCAGCAGATGTCTGAATGTCAGCAACGCGAGCAACGCCATCAGATCCGGGATGCAATGCGACAATTCTCTCAAGCCGTCACTTAAGAGGAGGTAGATGATCATCCTTGATGACTACCAAAGTGTTCAGCTTCAATTCCTCCTTGGAGGAACGCCACTTCGTTCTCTGCTGCAGTTCAGCGACGTACTCCTTACTCCACCAAGTCCAAAAATGTTGGCGAAGCTGCTCGATGCGCTGAAACCGTGTCAATTGGCTGACGGAGTAGTCCAGATAATTTGACTGTGGAATGGAAGTCAACGGACGACCCACGAGAAAATGCCCGGGAGTGAGCGGTGTATAATCGGCAGGATCGGATGACAGTGGAATTAAGGGGCCAGAATTTAGCACCGCCTCGATTTGTGTTAACGTGGTGTTAAGTTCTTCATACGTTAACTTACAATTACCCAACACTCGTTGTAAATGATGTTTGGCCGACTTCACACCCGCTTCCCAGATTCCACTAAAATGAGGTGCATATGCAGGAATAAAATGGAATTTAATACCATCATTAGAAACCTTTTCCGCTAAATAATCACAATAAGACTTAAGGAATTTTGACAGTTCGTTGTACGCTCCCACAAATGAAGTACCGTTAACGGAATATATATTAACGGGTTTGCCTCGTCGCGAAATGAAGCGATGTAGTGCCAATAGATATTTGTTACTAGATAAGTCAGTCACTAACTCTAAATGGACTGCTTTAGTGGCAAAGCAAACAAATATGGATATATACACTTTTACCAACCTACTTCCGCGGCCTTGCCGATTAGCACACATGATCGGGCCAGCATAATCTACCCCACAGTTTTCAAAGGGGTATCCACCTGGAAGGAGCCGCTGCTGCTGCGGCAGGTTTCCCATTATGGGAGTAACCACCCTACCTTTTAGACGATGGCAACGTATGCATTTGTGATAGCAGGCCTTTGCTAGGTTCCTGCCACCTATCGGCCAATATGACTCCCTAATCGCAGCAAGTAGTAACTGTGGGCCTGCATGCAACAACCTTTTGTGTTCGAAATCAAATAACAACTTCGTAAATACGTGAGTGGACTGTAATAATATCGGATGTTTTTTGTTATACGAGAAATTTGAGTTTTCTAAGCGTCCTCCTACACGAATAATATTATTCTGATCTAAGTAAATGTTAAATTTTAGAAGGGCGCTTTTCACAGGTAAATCTTGTTTTTTAACTAATAAATTGTACTCAGGAAATGATTGCATTTGAGATTTAACAATTATAATATTTAAAGCATCTTGCAACTCATCTTGTTCCAAGAATGAACTACTTACAGGCAGTTTTCTGCAACGCTTAACAAATCGAAGTACATAAGCCATGCAACGCACAAGTTTTAGATAATTAGAAAAACGATTAAAATGTATAAATTCACTAGGAAGTGTATTGTCGGTGACAGCAGCGTTCAGCGAAACTTGAGGTCGAGTTTCAGGTAACAACTCAGTGTTTGGGTACTGGAGCTGAGACGGCCAATCAGCCAGGTCTTGTTGTAGGAAAGTAGGACCGCTCCACCAAAGATCCAAATATTTCAGAGCACCAATATCTACACCTCGAGATATTAGATCTGCTGGGTTTTGGTCAGTCGGTACGTGTCTCCATGTGCAGACACCGGCCCTGTCTAATATCTCAGCAACACGATTGCGTACAAACGGTTGGAGCTTAGTAGGTGGCATCTGCAACCATCCCAAAACTATGGTGGAGTCACTCCAACAGTACGAACGACTGATGTTAACTCGAAGAGACTTCGAAACCTTTTCATAAATACGCGCCCCTAATAAAGCCCCACACAACTCTAATCTGGGTATTGTGGTAGGTTTCAAGGGTGCTACTCGACTTTTAGACATCAGTAATCGAACCATGCATTCACCGTCAGCATTGGTGCTACGAACATAGACGCACGCGCCATAAGCGCGTTCTGACGCGTCTGTGAATACATGAAGCTCAAAAACCTTGTGCTTTGGGTTCGTGGTGAGATGGCTGATATTGAATGAAAACGACTTTACGACTTTACGACTTATTATTTATTTTGTGAGACACACACACTTGAGTTACATGATAAGGAATGAATGTCGGGCGCCGGTACTGTGCGGGGACGAGGGCGCTGTCATAGACAACATATTTATTTTAATAGACAAATATACAACATGCCCTTTTTTCTTTAAGAAAAAGAAATGACAATTTATTTCTTTTTTGACACTTGACGTTGACACTGGCTTTGACATATGACATATGAATATAAACAAAAAGATAACCTTACTTTTCTAAACAAAGTCACGTTAAACAATTAACATTAAATTATTTAAAATTACCGTGATAAAAACATATATTGAAGTGTTTTCGTGCAATTAATACAATTAGAGTCTACATTTCAACATATTATCAAATTGAATTACATTCTATTAGATTACTTACAAATTATTGTCATGTCAATATTTAGTTTTGTAAAAGTGTCTATTGTGTACATTATTACAGAAATTATAAATCCAGTCTTTCTATTTTCTTAAGCAATCTACCTCTAGAGCTATATTTTATTTCAGCTGTTGCATCGTCACTATTGCGACTTTGTGACGGTAAAATATTACTACTTGAGCTTGCTTGAGGTAAAGTATTGGTTTCAATTGTTTCAATAGGACTTGTGAGTATGTTTTCTAAATTATCTAAATTATCAGAGGACGACAATGATATAGGAATTGGATTCTCGCTTTCATATTCACTGTAGTCATGTAAACTTTCAGGTGAAACAATGGTATCATCCATATTTACAAATTCGGGTGACTTACATACATTTTGGGACTGACTTGACTTAGGACTCTTTTGTTTTTCTGTGTGACAAGAATAGTTTGATTCAAGCGACATAAATGAATCTGAGTCATTGCTAGACTCTTGACTTTGACTTTGATACTTTGACTTTGTATCAGGACTTGACTCACATATTTGAGTATAGAAGAATGTACAATTATCATCCTCCTCTTCTACAAAATAAGACTTTTTATTTGACTTATTATGTTTTTGATTAGATTGACTTGAACTTAATGACTGACTTGGACTTATCAACTGACTAGGAAAAGTTTCCTTAAAGTGAACTTTTTTATCACTCTCTTGTAAGACATTATTTTGACTTGAATTTTGACTATTTGACTTATATTTCAATCGAATATGTTGGCTATTTCTACGGTAAGTAGTATTATTACAATCCCTGACAATAAATGATCTAGGATATTTTGTTTTTGATACAATAATTCCTTCAGTCCAAATTATATCTTTAGGATTTTTCTTAAAATAAATTTTGTCATTTATGCGAAATTCAGTATAACTTTTACAATTTTTATCATAATAAAATTTTGATTTTTGTAAACTAGTTTGTTTCTTTTGATAATGTTCAGAATGCTTAACAATCTTAGGTCGCAAGTTTTTAATTTGACTAGGCAGTTTAGATCTTAAAGTTCTAGACATTAACAATTGTGCAGGCGAACTTAAATTATTCCTAGGTGTATTCCTATAGTGTAATAATCCTATGTATGGATCAGTACCAGAATAATCACTTTTTCTGAAAATATTTTTTACTATTTTCACAGAGACCTCAGCTAAGGCGTTAGACCTTGGAAAATGCGGACTAGAGACAATTTGTTCAATGTCCCATTCATACAAAAATTTTTGAAAATCAATGGAGTTGTATGGTGGACCTCCATCTGAAACTAACTGCATGGGAATGCCGTGACGTGCGAAGATAGACTTTAAATGTGTTATGACATTAAATGATCGACTATCTTTATTTAAATTGGCAATTTCGATGTAATTAGAATAGTAATCTACTACAAGTAAATATTTTTTACCTTTATATTCAAACAAGTCGGTAGCCAATTTTTGCCATGGATACAATGGTATTTCATGGGATAACATAGGTTGTTTTGTTTTATTTGCAGAATAAATAGCACATGAATCACACTGTCTAACTTTATTTTCTATATCCTGATTAATATTAGGCCAATAAACTACTCCTCTTGCCAAGTTTTTTGTCTTTTCAATACCTTGATGACTTTCATGTAGTATATTCAGAATTTCTGATCTCATAGACTGTGGAATAATAACTGAACTATTTTTGAAAATAATATCATTTATGACATGGATTTCCTCTTTGATATTCCAGTATGGTAATAACAAAGTATCACAATGTTGTTTGCAATTAGGCCATCCATTTTTATAGTATTCAATTAATTTCTGTGAAACTAAATCCTGTTTAGTATGAGACAAAATTTTTTCAAGTTTTTCTGGAGAAATAGCTAAATTAGAGGTCAAAAAATTCACATGAATATTAATATTTGAGTCTAAATCTTCTAAAGAAACTAATTCTTGGTTAAAATTGTTATCATTTATTGGGGCACGTGACAAAGTATCTGAAATATACATTTCTGAACCTTTTGTGTATGTAACAATTAGGTCGTAGGCTTGCAACGTTATCATCATACGTTGTAATCTAGCTGGCACTTCGGATAAAGGTTTTTTGAATAAAGTAACCAATGGTTGGTGGTCTGTTTCAACCTGAATAGGTTTGCCATATAAATATTGGTGGAACTTTTTTCATCCAAAGACTATTGCATACAATTCTTTTTCTATCTGTGCATAATTTATTTGACTTTTATTCAATGACTTGGAAGCATATGCTATGGGGTTTTTTCCATGCAAAATTACTGCACCTACTGCATTCTTAGAAGCATCGACTGACAACCTAATTGGTTTTTTAATATCATAGTGGACTAAAACAGGCGACTGACATAATACTGATTTTAATTTTTTAAATTGTTTTTCATGTTGGTCTAACCATTGCCATTTATTAAATTTTTTGAGAAGTTCTCTTAGAAGAGAGGTTTCTTCTGCAAGATTTGGAATATAGGAACCTAAATAGTTAATCATTCCTAAGAATCTTTGAAGCTCTTTGACATTAGTAGGACTTGACATTTTTGAAATTGCTTCAACCTTCGACTGATCAGGCGAAACACCTTCCTTATTAAAAATATGACCTACATAGCAAATTTCTGACATACCAAATTGACATTTTGATTTGTTGAACTTCAAATTGACTTTAGAGGCACGCTCAAATAAAGATTCTAACCTTTGATTGTGTTCCACGACAGTAGACCCAAAGACCAAAATATCATCTACAAAGATAATTACACCAGGCAAATCTCCAAATAATTGATTCATAGTCCTATGAAAAATTTCACCAGATGAGCTAATTCCGTAGGGTAATCGCAAAAATCTGTATCTTCCATAAGGCGTATTGAAGGTACAGAGATCACTACTACCTTCATCCAAACAAATAGTCCAATAGCCTGAACTAGCATCTAACTTTGAGAAAATTGATGCACCCGCAACTTTAGATCTTAAATCATCAAATGTTGGATACGGGTAGTAAGGACGTCTAATAGCTGTATTTAAATTTCTAGGATCAAGACATATCCTTAATTTACCATTTTGTTTTTCTACCAAGACTATTGAGTTAACCCATTTAGTTGGTTTAACAACTTTTTCTATGACTTGTAATTTTTCCATACTCTCTAATTCCTCTTTAAGACGTTTTTCTAAAGAATATGGTATTCTACGTACCGGGCAAATTTTAGGAGGTACATTGCTATCAATGTCTAGATGAGCTTTATATGGTAAACAACCAAGACCCTCGAATGTTTTAGCATATTTAGAAACAATTTGTTGCACTGATTTGTTCTGAATTCCATAGATTCTTTTTACAATTCCAAGTTTTTCACATGAATTCCATCCTATAATTGTTTTACAGTCACATTCAACCACAACAAAGTACAATTTTGTTTTTATACCATTTTCAAATTCACAATCAATTTTACATGTACCTACATTTGGCACTAATTGTCCTGAAAAGGTGAATAGCTTATTATTTGTTCTAAAAATATTAATTTTACAATGAGAACAAGACATAATTTTATTCAATGTGTTCTTACTAATAACATTTGTATCAGCACCTGTATCAATTTGACATTCAAGTTTATAATCATTACAGTAAACATTTATCAACCAATCTTTATTATTATAATTAGAATTTTGAATAGAATTTATTATAAACTGATTAGAAAATACCTGTGGTTCTGCGTCATTGCATGAAATATTGCTCACTTTATGATTGTTACTTTTTCCTGGCTGCCTGAAAAAACAAAATTTTGCAAAATGTCCTTGTTTTTTGCATATTGAGCAAATTTTTTCCATTGCTGGGCATTTGTGTCTGTGTACTTGACCACATCGAGTACAGTTTCTATTCTGTGACTTATTTCTGTTGTTGGATAAACACAACTGATCTCTTGTTCTACTATTATTTCGAGAATGACTATTATTTCTATTCTTTGAATTATTTCTTTGTCGTGACCTTGATCTACCCCGATAATTTTGATTTTGAGTGATTCCTTGTATAACCTCATTTTTATGTTCATGATTTAGCATTTTAGATCTTTCTTGTGATAATTCTAAGCTTTTGGATATTTTTGTTGCCGACTCTATAGTCAAATTTTCTTCTTGTAGTAGCCTTTCCTTTATATGAGTGTTTTTAATACCGATTACAAACATGTCTTTTATCAATGATTCTTTTAGATCTCCAAATTCACAAGATCCACTTAAATTATTTAAAATCGTTAGATATTCATCCGTAGATTCATCACTTTTCTGGTAGCGTGTAAAAAAATTATATCTCTCTACCGTCAAATTAGAGTGTGGACTAAATTTTTCATCAAATTTCTTCAGAATTGCCTCGAATTTGGTTTTAGTTCTGTCCAAATTGAAGCTATTAAAAATCTCTATGCCATCATCACCAATCGCATTTAGGAAAACCGCAGTCTTTTTATTGTCTGTAAATTTCTCAAATTCGTTCGCATCCATGAAAATTTCAAAACGTAATTTCCATTTTTTCCATTTACTAGATGGCTCCTCGGTATTTTGAATCGTTAACGGTTTGAGTTGGACAAGAATTCCTTTGTCTGACATGACGACTATGACTTGTATTTTTTATTTTTTGAAATTCTTACTTTTGACTTACCCGCGATTATTTTTAGTTCCAACAAGCAACGTTTATGACACCACTTCTTATATTACTTCTTATATTGCTTTAGACACCACTTTTGACACCATGCTTTGGGTTCGTGGTGAGATGGCTGATATTGAATGAAAACGACTTTACGACTTTACGACTTATTATTTATTTTGTGAGACACACACACTTGAGTTACATGATAAGGAATGAATGTCGGGCGCCGGTACTGTGCGGGGACGAGGGCGCTGTCATAGACAACATATTTATTTTAATAGACAAATATACAACACCTTGTACGAGTCACAAACAACAATTCGTGGAATACGATAATTATATAATAATGGCAAAGATTGCACTATAATGTGCCATTTATGTAGCAGTTCGGGGTTTAAAGGTTTATCCCACGGTAATTTATCCAACCACATCCTCTGTAATAACATTTTCATAGTTATTACAAAGGGAGACAGAAGCCCGAGTGGGTCAAAAATACGTGCGATCACAGAGAGCACCTCACGCTTTGTTGTACCATCAGATGGCACCATTAAACTACTCAAAAAACTTAGTTCATCAGTATTGGCACACCAATCCAGCCCTAACAATTTATTAGGCTGACTACAACCCATACTTAGGTCTAGTGGCGTTTGAGAATCCCGTGGGATCAATTTAGGTTCATTGGACTTAAATTTTCTAAGTGGCATACAAGCTGATGCCAGTTCATCAGTGACCTTTGAACGGATAAGCATCATTTCATCCAGGTCATCCCCTCCGGTCAACATGTCATCGACATAGAAATCATGCTTAATGACTTCAGCAATTTTATCGTCCTTACACTCAATGCCAATCTGCTTCAAGCAGCGTGTCGCAAGAAAAGGCGAACTGGCTAACCCATATGTAATGGTGTTAAGTGTAAAGACACTGACAGAGTTAGTAGGTTCAGTATCACTACGCCATAGAACTTGCTGTAAGTACCTATCAGCAGGGTGGACGGCTATTTGTCTGTACATCTTCTCCACGTCTGCCGACAATACATATTTATGCTGTCGAAAGCGAAGAAGTATGGACAGCAAATCGTCCTGAACCGTAGGACCTACCATCTGGATGTCATTAAGTGATATACCCGATGACGTCGGAGAACTGCCATTAAAAACAACACGCAGCCTAGTGGTACTGCTAGACTCATGATGTACGCCGTGGTGAGGAATGAAATATCCACGAGATGTACAGCCGAGATCTTTGTTTTTAGTCATATGACCCAATTTCTCATATTCCGTCATGAATTCGTGATATAATTGACTTACATCGGGTTTCGACTTTAATCGACGTTCTAGGGAATATAAACAATTCGTAGCCCTTTTGTACGAATTTCCTAGAACAGACGGATCCTGTTTTAAAGGGATTCGTACACAGAACCTACCACTAGGTAACCGCGTAGTATAATTTACAAAATGAGCTTCACATAACTTCTCTTCAGGCAAATAACTTGAAGAATCCGCCGGGACCTCCTCAATGGTCCAAAACCGTGTCAAATCAGAACGAATTTGTTCAAAGTCACCATCATTACAAGAACTAGTTTGAGTTAAGTTACATGTAATATCATTTTTAACTTTCCTATCATTATAATAAACGATGGGACCGGAGATAATCCAACCCAACCTGGTATCACATAAAACTGGCATTCCTCTACCCAACTGTACTCTTTGTGTACCTAATAAGTCCCAGAATAGATCAGCGCCAATTAATATATCTACATCGGACGGCTTGTAGAACTTAGGGTCTGCTAAACATATGCTAGTAGGTATTTTAAGCTTCGAAATGTCAACTTCGCGAGCGGGCACCACACTCGTAATCGACGGTAAAATAAAACAAAGTAACTTAGTACTATAATTATCATTCAGTGACGCTATTTTAACGTTACATAATTTACCTACACGAGTAGCTATATCATTTATACCATGAATCGACCCATTTAATTGGCTACTTGGTAACTTTAAGCGATTAAAAAGTCGTTCCGTTATGAAACATGAGGTGCTACCACTGTCTAGCACTGCCCGCACAATATATTCACGCTTGTTATTATCGCAAACTTTTACTAAGGCGGTGGACAATAGTACATCGTATTGTTTAGTAGGTTTGCTATCCCCGCACTCCCCGCCAGGCAATGCAATGCTTGCGGATAGCGCGACGTTATTCTCACCGGTGACGGCAGACTGCGAATACGTTGACGGACACGAAACGAAATCACTACCTGAAGAGTTTAGATTATTATTCAAATTAAGTGTAGTATTTTTGGAATCTGTGTGTACCAATATGTTGTGCCTGCGCTTACACAACCTACAACCTGATTTCTTACATTGGTTGGCAAAATGTCCTACGTGAAAACAATTATAGCACACTTTGAAGCTAGGTAACAACTTAAGCCGGGCATCAACATCTAATGCAAGGAACTGTGGACAGTTAATTAAGTTATGACTATCCTTACATTTCGGACACGGTTTAGGTAAAGATTCGGAACTATTTTTTGTGACATTGCTATTGTGATAAGTGAGAGAACTTTGAGTGGTAACCAGTGACTTATTTGATGCACTTGATTTAACATGTTGAGATTGATTAGCACGAGAAGCGTTACGTCGCTCCAACTCCCATGACTCAACTAAATCAGCTCGCTTACGCAGGAATTCCAGAAATAAGTCCAACGTTATTTTGCTATCCTTACCCAATCGACTTTTATGCTCCTTAAGCTCACGAGAAGTTCTGTGATCTAACTTTTGAGTTATGATGTAAATTAACAAACTATCCCAGTGCATAACAGGCTCACCTAAGGATTCTAAGGCCCGTACATTTTTATTTATTTCGTCAATTAGGCCAGTTAAAGCAGAAGAAGATTCCTTAGTAATAATTTGAATATTACATAACGCTGCTATATGATTTTGTATTAATAAATCTTCGTTGTTAAATCGGTCACAAAGTAACTGCCACGCCACTGAGTAATTCCTAGCAGTAAACACAATTGACTGTATGACGGTAGCAGCGGTTCCTTCCACGGATGCTCTCAAATAGTGAAATTTATTAATTTCATCAATGCTATCATTTAAATGAATGAGGCTGGTAAAAGTGTCGTGAAATCCCAACCAATCACCATATGATCCACTGAACTTGGGTAGCGCGATAGTAGGTAATTTAGTAGGCTGATTGTTACAGACACTGATGGTTTTGACGTTATTGAACACTGAATTACTATCTTTGTTATATTCGTTCACCATCTCCTGTGCCCTAGCCAAGGAATGATGAAAAAGTGACTCAAATTCAGAGCGATAGGTAAACTGACTAGTGGGATCATCAACAATACATTCCAGATGAAACTGTATTATTTGTCGTACATTGTCTCGATCTTGCCTATGCGCTGCCGTAACTCTGTAACGTCAGGGCTGCTCAACTTTTTGTCATTAAGCGTATCAAGGTGTTTAATGAAGACTGTTAAAATGCCCTTATAAGCTCCTCGCTTCCTAATTAATAAGTCCTGTTCCTCGGTCATGCTGGGAAGCGAGTATTAATCGACCTGAAATTTATATAATAATAAATTAATAAATTACTAGCAAAAGGAAATTAAGTTATTATACACAAACACGATTGAAATAACTAAGTTTTAAGACAATATCTAACATTCGTTTAATATTATATCAAGTACCTACCTACTACCTATTTCTTTGTAGATAACGACTTTGCAACAGATTTTAGATTAAGACAGGATTATCGGGCTAAATACAATAAATTAATGTAGCACAAACGGACTACTGTACTAATATAAGTACAAACTATTGTAATTGTTGCCAAATAAATGTGACTATAACACTAATCCGATTTTTTCTGTTCACAATGACTATGCGGAATTGATACTTAACACAATAATTTAACACAGGTAAAACTCTTTACTAACCTTGGATTATCCTTAATTAAGGCTAAATAATACCTGATCGAGTGCTGGGAGACGAAATTTACAAAATTAAAACTTAACACCGTAGTTAACGTACTCGTCCACTGGCCGTTTATTTCTTCCGAAGCGATATAATTTCAATCTTCGGTTTCCAGGAGTAGCTGCTAATCCTCGATAATTATAGATAATCCGGTTCGGTAAGGACCATGTTCAGGATTATACTCCAAATTTAAATAAAATAAAACTGCAGCAATTGGAACTGTACGTGTATAATGCTTTCTTTAGCTCAGATCGAAGGCAAGTGAAACCGATTAACAAATTAATTAATTAATCTACCTACGATGCGGCAGCGCCGCACTAGAAATAATTGCACTTAATGCACCGCAAGGTTGCTCTCTTTATCCATTCAGGCACTTGTCCTGAACAACCGTCAACCTTTGATCCTACAAACTGGATTCCTCCACACACTGCAGCCGAAAAATCTGTCTGTATTTCTAGCATTTATCTTAAAAAAAGTGCTATACGTAGGGCACTGTTATCATTAGACATAACGAAAGGGCCTGGTCCGGATGGTCTGCCTCCTAGATTTTTTAGAAATACGGTACCTTCCATTACATTTGTTATTTAAGAAGCCTAGATGATGGAGTATTTCCATGTGTGGAAGTTAGCCTTTATTTACAAAAGTGAGGATAAGGGTAATAATGCAAATTATCGGCCAATATCCATACTGTCCACCTTGTCTAAGCTTTTTAGGACTCTGGTTCACAGTCATTTATTTCCTCACCTAAATGATCTTATTATCCTGAACAGCACGGTTTTGTCAAATCTTGATCCACTAACACTTATCTCACAATTTTCACCCAATTTTTATTTGAGAACATGGATGACTCAGGTTGATGCTGTGTATACTGACTTCCAGAAGGCTTTTGACAGGGTGGATCACAAATTAATACTTGATAAAATTGCCTCTAACGGTATAAGGGGGAATTTGCTCAGATGGTTTACATCTTACATATTTCGCATGACACAGAAGGTTGTTGTGAATAGAAATGAGTCCCATTATGTGGTCGTTGAGTCTGGTGTGCCCCAGGGGTCAGTATTGGGCCCTTTACTCTTTATCTTTTTCATAAACGATACAAAGTCTTGCTTCCTTATCTCTAAACTTCTTATGTACGCACGACTAAAAAATCTATAAGACCTGTACGAACAAACATGATTGCATCCTTCTACAAGAGGATCTGGACAGGCTCTCAGATTACTGTACAGTTAATAAACTTAATTTGGGTCTGCCTCAATGTCATGTTATATCGTTTACCAAAGACATAAATATTACAAATTTCACATACACTTTTAGCGGCACAGTATTAGATAAGACTGAAAGCATAAGAGGTCTTGGTGTCCTACTAGACTCTAAATTACATCCAGATATGCACATTGATTACATCATTATCATCATCATGCGGTCTTGTAATAATTTCAGAAAATCTTCTACATATTTTCCTGTATAAAACTTTAATTCGTTCCCAAGTTGAATATGCAGTGCCTATATGGAGCCCTTTTTACCTAAAATACACGTATAGATTGCAAAAGAGATTCCTTCATGTTACCCATTTCAAATGTTTTCATACTACACAGAACTGTTAAAGTATCACCAAATTTTGAACTAGGAGTACAGACGTAATTTGCTAATGGTTATAATGCTGTACAGCATATGCAATAATAAATTCAATTGTATTGAACTTACTAATAAATTCTGTTATGTGGTGGATTGTCGTTCGACGGGACCTCATAACACATACCTCTGTCCCGATTACTGGCGACCTACAACTCACATTTTGTTAACCTCGATTTTTTTAGATCGCGGTATGAGAAAGGAGCAGCTAGTTGGCCATAAGTAACAACTTTATCACGATGGGACACAATAATAAGATCCAAGAGAGATGGAGTACCTACAGTGAGGAGCGCGATGTCGCATTCAATGTGAGAATATGCACGTTTACAGAGGAGACCAGAGACTGGAGTCTCCGACTGCGCGTATCATCCTTGAGTAGACACGTGTTGAAGTCACCCAAGATTAGTGCTGGTATATAGAAGATAGATTTTCTAACTGAGTAGGAAGAATCAATGTGGTCTACGATACCGTAACTCTCTCAAAACCCGGCTTCCTCCAGTGGCTGAAACTTGTTGAGCTTGCTCGCAAGAATAATTCAGGACGACACCCAAGAACAACTTGTAGGCATTACTCAGGAGTGATGGGTATAAAATTATTCAGCAAGGCCTAATAGCCTTTTTTGAAGAACAATACCACCGCTGTCCTGCTCCATGTCCTAGGTGTGAAGCTCTGCTGGATGACGGAATTAGAAACATTTGCCAACTTTTTAGAACTGCGATGCCACCTGCTTATAAGAGCTCTGTCCGCCAACCTACAAAATACACATATTTTTGATAAAAACCAGTCAAGCAGTTTAGAAGAACTTCTGTTGCTTGGTAGGATCGTGGTAAATGACACTAATTTCTGGTATAGGCAAGTTATTTGAGCACTCTTATTATTATCTCTACTAATACATATTTTAAAAATTAAACTTTATATTCGATTTGTAATTATAAACTCTGAAACTAATGACCTAATTTTAAGAATTCTTTCACCATTATGAAACTTTTTTTTTTCAGAAATAATATAGTGCATTTTTTATTCCGATATTTTAACAGGATCGGGAATAAAAAGGGTTAAATCGGTGAGTGGTATGGTAACATAATTATTATCTCCATAGCGAATGTTTTCAATAATATAATCTCAGACTTTGTGCTTCATAAACTGTTATAGTAGTAAATATAATTTGGGGTCAACAGTTTATAATTAATAAACATAAACAAGGTTGTAATGTCACCTTAAACTCGGGTTCAATTAATTAAAAATTTGCTCACCTCTAGATGTCTACGCCTCAATGCCTGTTGCTTCCGTCGTCCGTTCACTTCATATCCGTTGTTTTTGAGTACCTCCTGAACATAATCCAGCTTTCGCTCAAGGTGTTCAGGGTCACAGAGATCATACGCTCTATTTCTAAGTGAAGTCACAACGGATTGCAGTTATCTGTCCGTATGTGTAGGCTTTCGATACACACATTGCGATAACGACCCATCTGATCTCACGGCTACTTTCTTATCGACCTATCTTTCTCCATCTCATACGTGAACCTTATCTTGGAATGAACTGAATTAAGGTGTTGTATATATTGACCTACTTCCTGTTGACTTCCTTTGACAATACTAAAGATGTCATCCACATATCGCTTTCTCAGTCTGATAGTCTTTGGGCCAAGGCTCAGGGCCTTTTCTTCAAAATGTTCCATCCAGAAGTTGATAAGTACAGGGGCTACCGGACTGCCCATTGCAACACCATCTATCTGTAGGTAATGTTGACCTAGGAAAAGGAAGTAGTAGCCACCTAGACAGTGCTCAAGTAGATCAACAGAGGGAAACAGCAGTTCATTGTCACAAAATAGATCTTTTACGATGTTCAAGCATTCTCTTATAGGGACATTGGTGAAAAGAGATTCCACGTTAAAGCACACCATGATGTAATCTGGTTCTAGCTTGAGATTTTTTATGATCTGTATAAAGTGCCGTGAGTCCTTCACAAAAGACGGTGTTCTGCCTACCAGTGGTTGCAATACTGAGGCAACGTACTTCGCAAGGAGATGCTATTTGACTTACAATTGGCCGCAGTGGCACGTTGGGTAAAACTTGGGTGGCTGGTGTGAACAGACTACTGTACTCATCTTCTGTAAAGAGCTACTCGTTTTCTTGTATACGAGCTCGTATTCTGCGCGCTACTCTGTGCGTGGGGTTGTATGATACCGGTTTGTAAACCTAATTATCACTCAACAGTTTGAGAATTTTCGTCTGATAATCACTACTGTGCCGTTGCCCTTATCGACCTTAAGCACTTAAATGTCCGGGCTATCCCTAATGTCCTTGAGTGCTTGATGCTCTTTCATAGTGATGTTACTCGCCGGTAGCTTCGATCGTACCTATACAATGAGCGCGTTAATTCCCGTTCTATTAATTGTATATCATGGATCCAACCTTTTACGGCGAGACTTGGTCTGAGTTCTAGCGCTATGTTCGTTTGGTTTAAACTTTGTAACTTTATCAATTTTAACATGTGCAAAATTGGTATATTCTGAAGTTTAGGCGAATATCACTCATTGAAATAAAACCACTTTTAAACGGATATCAGAGCATAATTTGGAGGAAAGCACTACTTACTACTGCAACAACATGTATATGGATACCAACTAGACTAGAGGCATGTACAGTTTACACTTGAAGATAGACCACGTATAATTATATAAATTAATGCGGAACCCTATATATGCGTGCCAGTATTATCACATTTATCTTATGGTAGGTGCTGCTCGCAATCTAAATGATGTCAAAGGTTAGAAAATGAAGAGTACTTGCGAATTATATAAAAACATTTAGCTAGTTTACGTTTCAATAGTTAGTATTCATCTTGTAAGTGTCTTCGAATTTAGTACTCTATCATGTATAAAATAATTATTTGTGCTATTTGCTTGATTGTTGGGAGCGTAAGAAGTGCAAGTATTGAAACTTTCATGGGAGATTGGATACCTGTTGCATTGTATCCAGCTCAATTTTTCTTTCCTTATTGTTCAACCAGTACCAATTCTATAAACTCTGAACACCCGCAATGTGAATGTGCTGATGGAAAAAAGACAGCATACGTACAGACTACAATACAAAGCGACCTAATCACTGCAACTGGAAGTATTACCCCAACTCTGGTTGTTGAAGATGTCATTGACGTCACGCCTTTATTAAATGTGGCTTGTACTTGCGGAAATGAAACACATCAAAACCGTGTAGTCGTAAAAACAATTAATGAAAACTATTTCGTGATGTATAAATTACAGAACATTACCAAAGCAGACCCAAATGCCGCCGTTCTTTATTCAAAGAGAATGCCTGGATATACAGAACTTATGGCTTTTATGCAAAATGCTGATGAATTGCGTAACAGGACAGGGGCGGTATTGTGCTGTACTGAATTTGATGCAGAATTTAAACGCCAAAAGGAGCAGAGTGTGAACAGTAAAATAGTGCATCCATCCCTTTTGTGATGATTCCATATGATGAATAAATGTTCACAGTAATTGTAGTTAGTTGTACTTATGTTCCCTCGCACCCCAGCTGACCCAGGGCCATCCCTCTCGATCTGGCCCTCCTCGGGAGGGAGGACCACGCGGTCCCCGACCCGTCCACGGTATGGGGTGGCGCGCATCGTCCTACGATGCGCGCCGCCGCCGTGGCCTGCTTCTGCTAGGGTGACCGGCGGCTCCACCCGTCACCGCACCGCACAAGCCAGCGTGCAGCGATGTCAGCGAGTCTCTCTCGCTCATCGCGCCGCGCCCGCTCTGCTGTCTCCTTCACGAGCATGAGCTGCTCCTGCAGAAGGGGGCGCTGGCCGCTGAACCTTGTATTAAACATATTGGATATAATGGAATCATAATTAGGTAAAAGATTGAGATTTACAGTCTCGTATTATAGAATGATAGTTTTTTGTCACAAAATATGCATAGTAAACTAAAATATTGCTTATCTAAACTGAAACTATGACTTTTTCAATGCCCAAAATAGGTCAAAATATAGCAATAGAAATAAGGCAAAATTTATAACTTTTTAGATTCTTTGATACATTTCAAATCAATCTTAAGACGGGTCCAGATATGTATCATTTGTCCGATAAGATCACCGTATCCGTATCGCCGACGCGTATTATGATCGCATTTGTCGACGGGTGATGATACGCGTATCATGATACGCGATCTTGATACGCCGTTATGATACGGTCCGTTCCATGTCGTGTTGATTTTTATCCGATCATCAAAGGTGATACAGATAAGGGCATCGGTCAGTCTGGACGCATCGTTCACGTTGCTCGCTAAATTTGTCGAGGCCTATAAAGAAAAGCACGTATTATGGGACCCTAGCCAAAAAACCTGTTAAGATATGGATACGAAGCAAATCGAAGCGTCCACAACTTGATACGGGGCTTGATACGTGATACGCTGATACGAATACGGTGATCGGATCGGGCAAATGATACATATCTGGACCCGCCTCTATTAAGCATTATACATGTGTAAATGCGATGTGGACTGAGATAAATGCGATATTCTCTTACACTCCATTCATTTGCACTACGCGCCAACACACCGTACGTCACAGTGTGCGACGATTTTGTATGGAGCGTTTTCAGGCAGCTCGAGAAATTGAATTTTCCAAATCAAATATCTTAAAAACTATTTGTCATAAGAAAATTTCAATTTAACAGTTCATTATATTAAATGCACAGTTTGCGATAATTAAATCCTATTTTAGTAAGTAGTATTGTGTGTAAATAGGACACAACCCTATTGCGTGTTGAGAAATATGACCAATTGGGCATACTACATTTGTTAATAATTGTCATCCATAAACCATGGACGTCAAAACAGTAGCAGCTGCAGCTATTTATTTTCCGTTTCATGTACATCTAATTCAGGTTAATCTCCCGTTCTAATGCAATTTATTTAATTGATTTAGATGGGAGTATAAGCTTTAGTTACCTTGTTATATTAATCTTTTTGGTATATATTTCTTGGATTCCAAATTGTAGGCCCATTTCAGTTATTCTGCAAGCCATTGTGACGGTACGTCGTCTAACCAAAGCTGAGTAAAATTCGGTTTTGTATATCTTATTTAAATATTAAGTCAAAAGAGCCAGCCCCCGCCCTTTGGCGGGAGATATGAGTGCTCCGCCAACCGCACAGATATTGTGGAATTCATCCAGAGACAATAATTCCCCCACTGGTCTAAGCCATTTTTAAAATTAAAGCAATGTGACCGCGAATAAAGAAGACTCTAAATAGATACATTTCAAACGGATACGCTGATGTCAGTTACTTGCTTCACATACAGGGTGTATTTTTGAAACGGAGCAGTAAGGGCAAGTACCTTAACCGTTGCAGTTACAGCAAAACGTTCTTAGAAGACCTTCCCTAACTTTTTGACATATTTTGAACTGCATTCACAGATTTTGTAAAAAACTTACAGTTGGCAAAAAAAAATGCAAAAAGTCCAAATTTTTTTTTTATGCCAATCGATTCTATTTCATGTGGGGATCAAAAAACTCTATGAGACCATTTTAGCTTTCAGTACTAGGAAAGACAGAAATCGCCAAATACGTTTCGGCAACAGAAACAAATTTCTACGATGGTCTAACTTATTGTTATGGCCAGGAAGTGGGTAGAATTGACTGTAAAGTAAATAAAAAGAATTTTTACCCTCAAATTTCGAATTTGATTCGAAAATCTGTGTGTTATGCTTAGTTTCAGCTGAGAAACTTCGTATGAGTTATTAATTAAGGATTTTCGCTAAAATGTCTTCTAATCGTGACAAAATTGACTTATTAGAAGCGTATTTTGTCAATAGTGTGGCATTAGTGTGGTACCGCAATAAGTATCCGTTGCGGCATGTGCCAACAAGAAAGGTTATTACAAATCTTTTGAAAAACCTGGAATTGCAGGGTTCTTTCAAAAGAAAGCGGCAGCCTCGTGTGGACATGGACACGGAGATTGCGGTTCTAACTTATGTCGAAGCATATCCAGAGGTATCGTCCAGGCAAGTCGCCCTTGAAGTAGGTGTATCCCACTCCCTTGTGATAAAGATATGGAAGAAATACGGCTACAAGTGCTATCGATATGGGCGCATAGTTCAAGTGTTACATCCGGGTGATGATGTTCGAAGGCTTACTTTTTGCAGATGGCTAAGAGGAAAAATAAGCTGAGATCATGAATTTTTAAATTACATACTGTGGCCAGACGAAACGAATTTTTCCAATAACGGTATGTACAACAGAAAAAATCACCACTATTGGTCCAAAGAAAATCCACTAAGAGTTACGGCAAGTCATAATCAGGTTCGCTTCTCATTCAACTGTTGGTGTGGTATAATGTCCAATCGAGTCATAATGGTGGAATTTTATGAAGGGAAACTGAATTCTGCCATGTATAATGACGTCATTTTACACCATCTTGAAAACGAGATGGACGAATGGCCCCTGTCGGAATTGCGAAAAGTTCATTTTCAACAAGATGGTGCTCCGCCACATAACAGTCACCTTTCACGTTCCAATTTGAGCCGCCTATTCGGTACACAGTGAATAGGTACACATGGTCCAACACAGTGGCCACCTCGTAGCCCCGATCTAACACCACTTGATTTTTTTTTATGGGGCTTCGTGAAAAACGAGGTGTATAAGACGACGTACGCCAGTGTTCAAGAGCTCAAGGATGCATTAATGACCATTTTACGTAATATTCATCCCAGAACATTATTAGCCGCCATTCGTTCAGTGCAAAAAAGGATAGACTTATGTATTCGTGAAAATGGAAATCATTTTGAGCAATTTATTTCATAAACCAATTTCTTAAATGTTTAAATGATTTTTTTTATTTAAAAAAGTTCAAAATTTTACCTGACCTATGAGTTTCGAGTTGATTTATCATATTTCCGTACGAAATGTATGGGAAAGGTCTTTGGCGATTTCTGTCTTTTCTAGTACTGAAAGCTAAAATGGTCCCATAGAGTTTTTTGATCCCCACATGAAATAGAATCGATTGGCATAAAAAAAAAATTGAACTTTTTGCATTTTTTTTGCTAACTGTAAGTTTTTTACAAAATCTGTGAATGCAGTTCAAAATGTCCCAAAAAGTTAGGGAAGGTCTTTTAAGAACGTTTTGCTGTAACTGCAACGGTTAAGGTACTTGCCCTTACTGCCCCGTTTCAAAAATACACCCTGTATATTCAATCGCACGTATAAATTCGGTTTACAAGCTACCATACTTCATCGACACGATTCCGTACCGTAGGACTTTCAATTCCTAATCTTCCGCCTGACATATCTGGTTACACCGACCTCTGTGCTTAAGAGCCTGCACTTCGACGCTAGGTCTCTTGTGGGAATGGAACCTCACCCGGCCTAGTTATCCCAGATGGCTGTATTTGCATTATACGACAGCAGGTCACGGTCTCGGTACGACAACTTGCTCCTAACCCATACGCGCGATGCTCATCGTACGCCATCATCATGCAATGCCGCCATCGCTAATAGATTGCAGGGGAGATGAGCATCAACGACTCAAGGCTATCCTGTTGAAGGTATCCTCGGTCTCTGCTCAAGTCTCTGGTCTACCGAACTGACTCATTACATGTGACACGCTTTCAGACATCCCATTTACGGTACCACGCAACCAATCATCAGCGAACACGCGACATAACATATCATGAGATTAATCATTAAATTAATACGGTTAAACCTAGATTAAATTACTCAGCCCGGGGTAAAGATACATATGAAATATACAAATAACACCAACTGTGTGATTATAACCATATCAAATTGATAGTTTGAAATCAACTCACCGCTTCCGTAGAGTCTCAATAGAGCCATGCTATAACTTACTCAAAGTCTCCCACGCCTAAACACCACAACACGTCAGATCACCAAACCGCCCTTAACTCGCGCCTCCAACCGACTGTCACGAAACTACGCTCTCTCCAACCTCATAAAAAATCTCTCCAAGACGCTCCCAAGCCCAGTCTTCACAAAACCTGCACGTGTTCTGCGGATCTCTCTCATAAAAACCAACGTACTAATAGTTTCTTTAAAGTATCACAAAAACAACGAACATCGCCTCAGGAGCCAACACAAAAGGTCCTGCTTTATCTGATTTATGTAGGGTCAAGTAACAACGATGCGAGCCAGAAGCCTGCAAGTGGACGCCCGCTCTTAAATATCAAAATACCAACGTATTGAAGATGTAAATTTTAGGGCTTATTAATTTCCCATTGTTGTGTAACTTGTGTACCATCACACCATGTCGGTAGCTTTGGTGCTTTATCAGATCACCTCGTTCCGAATTGTATCCTTCAAAGTAACTCCAAGCATATCTCGCTCCATAGCTCGCATTTCGACTTTTAGTTTACGTCCACGTTTCGGTACCGTAAGTTATAACAGCTAGGACGCATTGATTAAAGACCTTTGTTTTCAAACATTGCAGTAGGACAGACGAGAAGACTCGACATAGTTGGCTAAATGCTGCCAAACCCAGAAGGATCCTTCTAGCTAGTTCTTTCTCGAAGTTGTTTAAGGGTGGTAGAAATTTGATGGCACAAATTTGTCACAAATTTCGACCGGGTGAGTACCACCGTGCACTTTTGCGAAAAATCCTCCATAGTAATCCAATCTCGGTTGGATTGCGTTCAGGGGTCAGCAAGTGCATAGCCGGGCAGGGGAGATTGAGGTCGCAGCACGAGTGGGACCGGTGGGTCTTGGCGTAGTCTAGTGGGGGGTGGCGCGGGGCGACGCGCCGAACAGGGAGACCTGTAGAAACGGTGGTGCCGCTGGCCGCCCGCGGCATAGTACAGGGGCCCAACCGGGACTTAACCACCCTGGGAGGCTGCCCCACCAGGTCGCGCATAATCCCGATATGGCTCGTCGTGCTGGTTGGTGACCGGACGAGGGAGCCCGGCGACCATACTCGGGGGGGTACGGGGGCCCTTCCGTTCGGCGCGTCGGCTCTCGCCATACCTCACATTCATAGATAAAACCAATATCCCACGCTTTGTCACGCTGTGCTGCGACAACAATCGCGTCTTTTTTCACGCCTTCCCTCCTCTTCATTCTCATGGCAGCGCATAGTAACAGTAGATTGGTCTACACAGCGGCAAGAAACTCTCCCTCGAGCTCGCTATTTGAGGTGGAGTCCACGATCATCTGTGGGCTCCATACAAACCTCAACGCCGTCCACCAACACCTGGAGACGGCGAAACCAGCAATGCTGTTTCTTACGGAGACACAAATACGCCGCCCTGATGACACGACCTACTTACTCTACCCCGGCTATGTCCTTGAGGAGAATTTCCGCGCAAAAGCCGGGGTGTGCGTGTTTGTTAGGGCGGATGTTTGTTGTCGCCGTTTGCGCTGCCTAGAGGACCCATCCTTTTCCACCCTTTGGGTTCACATAGACCATGGCTCTACGAGTCAGATCTATGTGTGCCTCTACCGCTCCCATACAGGAGATGCCGAGACAACTCGACTCTTTGAATACCTGAGTCAGGCGGCAGATGATGCGCAGGAGCGGTTTCCGAACGCTGAACTGGTGTTTTTGGGGGATTTTAACGCCCACCACGAGATCTGGTTGGGCTCCGCCAAAACAACCCACGCGGGAAGAGCCGCCCATGCATTTGCTCTGGCGCATGGCCTGACCCAATTGGTACACGAGGTCACTAGGATACCAAAAAGGTCGGACCATGAGCCCTCTCTGCTAGACCTTCTGCTGACGAGTCGCCCGGACCAGCACAGTGTTTCGGTGAGCGCCGCTTTCGGTGAATCCGACCATTGTCTGGTCCGTTCAGAGGTGCCCATTTTAGCGCCCCCACGTCCCGTGCAGGGGAAGCGGCGTCTCTGGCACTACTCGTCAGCGGACTGGGATGGACTGCGTGATTATTTTGCGTCCATCCCGTGGGTTGAACGCTGCTTTCAAAATCAAAATCAAAATCAAAAAATCATTTATTCCATAAAAATATTAAATTTGTTTGGAATCGTCATTATTTTTTTTCCCCTACCGTGCAGTGCGTGACATGGCAACTACTGAGAAACACTGCCAAAAAACTCAGTAGGAATCCTTTTTTAAAAAAAACGTCGTCATGTATGTACAATCATTTTCTTGTGTTGACTTAGAGCTACTTAATCCCAAGCATTTTTATCATTCAAATAGTCTGAAATGTTATAATATGCTCTGCTACACAATTTGGCCTTAATTGTTGTTTTAAATTTATTTATGGACAATGTTCTAATTTCATTGGGAAGTTTATTGTAGAATCTAATACATTGCCCCATAAAAGAGTTGCTTATTTTTTGGAGACGAGTAGTATTTAACACAAGATTACCTTTATGTCTAGTATTTATACCATGTATATCACTCTTTTTAGTAAAGGAGTCTATATTTTTATGCACATAAAGTGAATTTTCATAAATAAATTGCGAAATAACCGTAAGAATGTTTATTTCTTTGAACTTTTCTCTTAGAGACATTCTAGGACCAAGTTGGTATATTGCTCTTACAGCTCTCTTTTGCAATACAAAGATGGTATTAATGTCCGCAGAATTACCCCAGAGAAGAATTCCATATGACATAACACTATGGAAATAACTAAAATAAACTATTCTAGCTGTCTCAATATCAGTAAGCCGTCTAATTGTTTTTACTGCATATGCTGCAGAACTTAATTTGCCTGATAATTTTTCAATCTGCGGTCCCCACTGCAGTTTTGAGTCAATAGTGATACCCAAAAATACAGCAGTCCCCACAGGGTCCAACCCAGATCCATTAAGTTGTACATTGGTAGCTACCTGCCTTACATTAGGTGTCGAGAATTTGATTACTTTAGTTTTTTTATCATTCAAAAGAAGATTATTAACCTTAAACCAATGAACAACCTTTGAGAGTGCACTGTTAACTTTGTCATAATTGTGTAATTGTCTATTAATTTTAAACGTCAAGGAAGTATCATCTGCAAACAATAAAATCTCATGCTTATCCCCTACATAGTAAGGTAAGTCATTTATGTATATTAAAAACAGAAATGGACCAAGGATTGACCCCTGCGGAACGCCCATTACAACTGGGCTTCCTGCAGATCGTTTACCTTTTACTTCGACCCTCTGAACCCTATTACACAAGTAAGAAGTCAGAAGATCGAGAGCCCTGTTTCTGATACCATAGTGGTGTAGTTTTCTGACAAGAGTCTCATGGTGAACACAATCGAATGCCTTAGATAAGTCGCAGAAAACACCCAAAGCATCCTGCGAATTCTCCCAAGCCTCAAAAATACTTTGAAGGTAAGAACCCATCTGAGGCCGCAACTGCTGTCGCCGGTGTGATCAGTCTGGGCATGGAATATAATATCCCCTACACTGATGTCGCCGGTGTCCGCAGGGCGCGCCCCTGGTTCGGGCGCGAGTGCGCGGAGTCTGTTAATCATAAACAGTCTGCGTACCGCGCTTGGATCAGGGCGCGCGCTACGTGCGATCCCAACGTGGGCCACTTCAAGGCGGCGTACAACAGAGCCACAAAGGCCTGCAAGAGGGCTTATGTCAGAGCGGATGCCCAGCGCATAGCGCGGCTTGGTCAGGAGCTAGTAGAGCATCCCACGGGCAGCCGTGGCTACTGGCGACTGGCCAAAGCCGTGCAAGCCAACTTCTGCCAGCCTTCGCTGCCCTCGCTGCGCAATCCCGATGGATCCCTGGCCCATGAGCCGCAAGAGAAAGCAAATTTGCTGGTTAATCTCTTTGCGGCCAACTCCCGAGTCGATGATTGTGGTATGGAGCCGCCGACACTGCCCGTCAGTGACCATACAATGCCTGATATTCGTATCAGGCAACGCGATATCCGAGCAGTGTTGCAGTCACTCGATGTCCGGAAAGCCAGTGGTCCGGACGGTATTCCAGCGGTGGTTCTGCAAAAATGTGCCGCGGAGTTGTCTCCAATGCTTGCGCGGCTGTACCGGCTGTCCTACAGCTCTGGTACAGTGCCTTCGGCTTGGAAAGAGGCGAATGTACAGCCGATCCCCAAGAAGGGGGATCGCTCAGACCCAAACAACTATCGACCCATACCCGTCACCTCAGTGCTGTGCAAGGTGTTCGAGCACATTATTAACAAACAGCTCATGCGTTACCTTGAAGATCACTCCCTAATTAATGACCGGAAATATGGCTTCAGGCCGAAACGGTCAGCGGGTGATCTTCTGGCGTATGTTAACCATATTTGGGGTGAGGCTATGGACAAGCACGGCGAGTCGTTGGCAATTAGTCTTGACATCGCCAAAGCTTTCGATAGAGTTTGGCACAAATCGCTTCTTTCCAAGCTACCAGCCTTTGGTCTGCCTCCTAGACTGTGCGACTGGGTTGCCGGCTTCTTGCAGGAGCGCCGTATTCGCGTCCTTTGTGATGGACGAGCCTCGGAGTTCTTGCAGGTAAATGCCGGCGTACCGCAGGGATCTGTCCTATCGCCAACTCTCTTTCTTCTGCATATCAATGACATACTGTCGACCGGCAGCATTCATTGCTATGCGGATGATAGCACCCTACATGGGAGTTATCATGGACGTCCTGCGGATAAGCAGACGCATATTGCGGAAAAAAGGCAGCTTCTTGTCATTGAGCTTGACCGGATCCTGAATCACATTTCCCAAGAGAACTTGGTCGAGTTCAATGCCAAGAAGACGCAGGCATGTGCGTTTACAGCAAAGGTATCTTCTTTCCTTCCCCTTCCCACTCTTCAGAGCACGCCACTGCCACTGCGGGACAACCTCAATATCCTCGGTATGGATGTTCGCTGCAAACTGAACAACAAAAACTACATCGAGAGTATCATCAAAGCAGCCTCGCGTAAACTCGGAGTCCTGAACAGAGTGAGACGGTTTTTCACGCCGGAGCAACGGTGTCTTCTTTACAAGACACAAATTCGTTCCTGCGTAGAGTACTGCTCACATCTCTGGGATGGATCCGCAAAGTACTTATTGGATGCTCTCGACAGGTTGCAGCGACGTGCGGTCCGCATTATCGGAAATCCTGAGGTCACGAGTACCCTCGAGTCTCTGCAGATGCGTAGAGATGTTGCTTCCTTGGCAGTTTTTTACCGTCTCTACCATGGTGAATGTTCTGAAGGGCTATTCCAATTAGTCCCACCCTCCCCCTTCCTGTACAGGACGACACGTGCAGGACTTAGATGTCACCCCTATACGGTGCAGAACATTCCTTCAAGAACCAAGCGGTTCGGTGACTCCTTCCTTTGTCGCACCATTAAGACCTGGAATTCCTTGCCAGCTCACGTGTTTCCCTCTTCCTACAGTCCCGGGTCCTTTAAGCGGGGCGTGAAAAAGCATCTGATGAGGCCGTCAAGCTGAGCGCCACCATTGTTAACATGGCACGTGTATATAATGGTGGCCCTCTTTCTTGAGACTTTACCTTCAGCTTACCATCAGGCGAGGTAAAGTCAAATTGACGTGTCCTATTTATAAAAAAAAAAAAAAAAACTCTGGCCCAGGTAGACATATTTTTGAAAAACTTCGAGCGTCGGTCTTAGCAATCGGTCTCGGTGGAACATGTTCGTTGAACATAATCTTGGTTCGATTAAGAATAGGAAAAAGTGAATGCCCAGGTGGGACTCGAATCCACGATCTTTCCCTTACAGGGGGAATGCTCTGACCACTGAGCCACCGGGCCACACCTGAAGCTATCCAAATTCTCCTATATTACCGTCTTAGGGTAACGGTGGGAGGCATCTACCAACATTAATATGAAATATCGGAAACAATGAATGATGTTGCAATCATTTTTAAACATTGTTTTTTGATGAGTCCGCCCAAATAATTGAATGAAATTTTGAAGCATTTACTATGCTAACTTTTCAAATCGATTAAGAATAGGAAAAAGTGAATGCCCAGGTGGGACTCGAACCCACGATCTTTCCCTTACAGGGGGAATGCTCTGACCACTGAGCCACATCTTGGTTTTATCCAAGTTAACACCGAGGCCGACGCGTCGAGAACCTCCATTTAGGCTGTGCAGCGTTTCGCCCAGTTGTTCCAGCGACTCCGCAAATATGACGCTATCATCGGAGAACCGTAGATGTGAGATGTATGTTGTTCACCGTTTATGTTAATACCCTGCCCAGTCCAAGCCAGAGTCCATACAGATGAGAGATGCCATACACTGCAGTTGATTGTCTTCTTGAGTTTTTTCTACAATTTGCCGAACAGTATGGATGTGGTCCACGGTGCTATAGCCTTTTCGAAACCCGGCTTGCTCCGGTCGGTGGAACTCATCGAACATACCCCTGAGGCGATTTGAGACGTCTCACGAAACCAACTTACAGACATGGTTTAGGAGTGAGATGGGCCAGTAGTTCTTCAGAAAGATCTTGTCACCTTTTTTAAAGAACAGTATGGTGATACTACACTCCCGTCCGTGCCCTAGGTGTAAGGCCATTTTGAATGACGGAATTAAAGAGATTTGCTGGCTCTTTCAGGCTTTTAACCCCACCTACTTTCAGTAGCTCAGTAGTAATCCCGTCATCACCAAGGCACCTGTTATTTTTCAGTTATCTGAGGGCCGCCTTTATTCATTTGCACCGTCCCATCGGTTTATTCAGCTGTGATGCATATAGCTATCCACAGAATTTTTCCATCTCTACGAGAATCTTGAATTTTGAGTTAATCATTCTGCTATCCACAGTTTTAAGTTTCTTTAGATGGGGCGTCCCCAACAAGTCACGAATCCGATGGTTCTAATGTGTTAGAAACAGATATCCGTATTTTACTTGCCATCGTTTCGGAGATAACGCCGCCACTAGTGCCAGTCAACAACACGGGGGACGTGGACGTAGGTACTTGTCAAGGTATGCCTTTTTCAATATTTAACATTTTTTGATGTAATTTTTTTGGAAAATTTAATATGATATAGTTTTGTTTCTGTCTAAAATAGTAATTTCAATTTTACATAGTGGAATACAGCAAAATAAATATATTATTGGTTCCCCGTTCATATATATTTTATTATTGTTACAGATGCCTCGTAATTATAAAATAAAGACTAAAACGAAGTACAGTCTTGAAGATATCAAAAAGGCTATCAAAGATGTAAAAACCAAAAAAACCGAAAAACTCAACATCGGTAAAGCAGCAGACACTTATAATTTTCGTAAAACCACCAATTTTGACTATTTAAAGAAAGCAGTGATGAAATAGCCAAGTCTCTACGTCAATCAATCAATCAATTAGCCCACTGCAGTCACTGATGGCCTCTTCCAATGTGCGCCATTTTGTACGTTCCTCCGCCTTCCGCATCAGGTCTCTATGTGTACACCTAAAAAAGACCAATTAGAGGGAAAGGAGTGATCACTGTCGTTATTAATGTTCGCACGTAATTACCCCACTTGGTATTCTATTTACCGGACTAATTTCGGGTAAAGACGAAAACTAAGGGGTTTTTTTATATTGTTCTAATGTATCATAAATATATATGTGTTGATTAGTGAATTCGTTAAGCAGATAAGTAAACTTTATGATTAAAATCGACTGTTTTGTTTAAGTTTTCCCTTAATTTTTCCAGTTTCCCCTAACCATTTTAAAAATTGTATCTACTCATAACCATAAGTGCAGTCTTTTTTTTTTTTTTTTTTACGTGCGGGAAATCCCCACGGATACCCACCCCTCCGGAGCCGGAGGGGGAGGTTATGTCGGACTCGAACCGACTAAACCGCACGCCGTCTCTGGGTCGAAGTGCTAGGCCGAAGGTGAGGTTGTCATGCGATATATCCCTCGCACCCCGGCTGACCCAGGGCCATCCCTATCGGTCTGGCCCTCCTCGGGAAGGGGGGGACCACGCGGTCCCCGACTCAACCCCGGTGTGGGGAGGCGCGCATCGTCCTACGATGATGATGATGTCCTACGATGCGCGCCGCCGCCGTGGCCTGCTTCTGCTAGGATGACGGGCGGCTCCACCCGTCACCCTCAGGCCCGCGCTCATGGGGGGCGGAGGTCAGTTTGCGCCCTCCGACGCCCGAGCCGCCTTCGGGCGCGTGTAGCGATGTCAGCGAGCCTCTCTCGCTCATCGCGCCGCGCCCGCTCTGCTGTCTCCTTCGCGAGCATGACCTGCTCGCAGAAGGAGGCGCTGGCCGCCCACGCATCCGCGCAGCGGACCATCGCCGCGAGCAGGGTGGAGAGCGTGAGCACTCTCACCCCCAGGGCCGCCACAAGCTCCCGCCTCGGCGTCTCAAACGCCGGGCACTCGGTGAGCGTGTGCAGCCCCGAGTCCACGCTCGCGTCGCAGTGATGGCACTCGGGCGTTGGCTCTATACCCATCAGATGCAGATACCGCCCGAAGCTACCGTGCCCGGTGATAATCTGCGTCTGACGGTACAAGAGGCTACCGTGTGGCCTCTCTAGCCACTCCCCCATGATGGGCCTTACCGCCGCAATGACGGCGTGCCCGGCGCGTGGTTGCCCAAGTCGTCGCTCCCACTCGGCCACCATGACCTGGTGGAGCCGGGATTTCTCGGCCCGAATATCCTCGGGCTCGGGATCGAATCCCCGCTCCCGCGCCTCCTTTCGGAACTGATATAGTGCCGAAAGGGCCCTCGCTTCCAGGATCCACGGTGGCGATCCGGCCAGGAGACTCGCCGCTTCGAAGGATATCGTGCGGTATCCCCTGATGGCCCTGGAGGCCATCGTGCTCTGCGCCGTACGGAGCAGAGGCAGGAATCTGGCCTCCAGGGTGTCCGCCCATATAGGGCCATGGACCGCACGACACCCGCGTAGAGTCTCCTGCAGGAGGACTCTGGGCCCTTCAAGTTGGGCAACAACCGGCCCAAGGCATTCGCCGTGAGCACCAACTTGGGGCGCAGACTTCGGAAATGCTATCCGAAGTCCCATCGACCATCAAGCACGAGCCCCAGGTATTTCAACCGGGGCTTGATGTCGATGGGAGTTCCTCCCACTGTTAGGCTGGCTCCCGGGCCTGGCCTGCGCCGAGGGCCATGAAAGAACATGGCCTCGGACTTGTGCAGAGCCACCTCGAGACCCAGCCGCCGGATCCTGTCGACGACCTGAGCAACCGCGGTCGTGGCCCTCAGGGTCGCTTCGCGGTGCGTAGCCCCGCTCACCGTCACTAGCGTGTCATCCGCGTAACACGTGACGGTGGCCCCGTACGCGAAGTCACCGCGAAGCACCCAGTCGTAACCGATGTTCCACAGGAGCGGCCCCAGGACCGACCCCTGCGGAACACCGCACGACATCTCACGCCTACCTACTCCCGTCGAACTTGGGTAGATGACGGCTCTCTCCGTCAGGTACGCCCCGACTATGCGGCGGAGGTAGAGAGGCACGTCGTGGTACACGAGTGCCTCCCTGATGCAACTCCAGGGCAAGGTGTTGAAGGCGTTGGAGATGTCCAAGGACACCGCCAACATCACCTCGCCCCGGCAACCGCATCCCCCGCCAGAGTCCTCACACGCATGATGGCATCCACAGTGGAACGCCACCGGCGGAACCCAAACTGGGTGTTCGCCAGGTCCGGGTCCACTCTAGAGAGATGCTCGACGAGGCGCTTGGCAATTACTCTTTCGAAGAGTTTGCCCACCTCGTCGAGCAGCACTATGGGCCGGTACCCGGACGGCTCGTCCGCCGGGCGTCCCTGCTTGCGGATGAGGACCAGTTTCCCCGTCCTCCACATCTTCGGAAACTGGCCCCGCTCTAAACATGCGCTGAGGAACCCTCTCAGTCGGGGTTCGAGGCCGTCTTCCCCTAGAGCTAGGACCCACGCACGGCCTGGAATGCCGTCGGGTCCCGGGGCGGTGCTTTTCTTGGCCCTCAGCCTTCGCACCGCCAGCTCTAGTTCTACCCAAGTGACCTCGGGCACGTCGTCGTCAATCACCGCACTGGGCGCCGTAGGCGATCGAGGCGGCGGAGCCATCTGCGGCGGAACATGTTCCGCTCGCGCCGGGAACAGGGATTCCACCACTCCTCCGAGCAGAGCCGGTTCGAGCACCTGGGTCAGCGGAGGGGCCCGGGGGCGCAGCTTTTCTCTTACCATAAGGTAAGGCCGCCCCCATGGGTCCCGCTCCAGCGTCTCCAGGAGCTCCCGGTAACAAGCGGTCTTTGACCGCTTGATCTCCGCTCGGAGGGCATGCCGGGCCTCCCTGTATCCCTCATGAAGCACCGCCAATAGGGGCTCCGAGTCTGCGGGACGAGTACGCCTCCTACGGAATCGGGCCCACCGGCGATGCGTGATCACGCAGGCCATACGCAGCCTCGCGATCTCCGCATTCCACCAGTAGACCCGACGCCTCGGATTATAGGCTGGAGCCCTAGGCATACTCGCATCGCAGACCCGTGTCATGGCCTCCCGGAACCACTCCGCTTCATCGTCGACATCGACAGGCCTGTCCGGCGCAATGGCCCAGGCCTGTACGATAGCGGCCTCCAGGAGGTCCTCCCGATTCAATCGCCCCAACACCCAGCGCGGCTCGCGTTGGGCCGAAATGACTGGCGCATCGCTCGGGGGAGGGGAGACATCAAACCGAACGTATCGGTGATCCGACAGTGTCTCCACCTCCGCGGCGACACGCCAGCCCCGCACGCGGAGTGACAGGGAAGCGCTCGCGAACGAAAGATCTACGATCGAACTGCGCTCCCCCGCCACAAACGTGGCCATATACGTGGCTTCGGCCCCGCGATTCTGGAGAACTAAGCCGAGAGAATCGGCCCAGCCCTCCAGAGCCCTGCCCCGCGCGTTTGTGCGCCGGGAACCCCAGGCCTGAGACCAGGCGTTGAAGTCCCCGAGCACAAGAACCGGACGAGGCGTGCAGGCATTGACGACGTCAGTCAGCCGCTCCAGCGACCACCGATACTGCCCTATGAGTCGGTGTGATCTCGGCGTGAAATAAACGGCCACGACCGCTATCTCCCCCACCCGCGCCGCTACGATGCCATGCTCCCTTGCGATCACGACAAGGGGAGGGGCACCCGCAGCGGCGTTATGCACCAATGCCGCCGATCCATCCAGGTCGACCACCCAGGCAGGCCCGAGGGGCCGGCATAAGTGCAGTCAGCATCAAATCAAATTTGATTGACAGTGCGTTGTTCGTGAAGATCAATTTGACGCAGACTGTACACTGTAGTTCAACTTAGCGCTAGAATATACTAGTTTATAATGCTAACATTTACATTAAGTTCCTCAGGTTGGGAGGACTATTGAAATTAATTCGAAGTTAAAACGGTTTCTCGTGCTGTATGAGGTCTCGCGTTATCATGGAGCAATAATGGTGAAGATCGATTCGTGAGTCGGGGCTGTTTCACTGCTAGTTTTGCTATCATTGTTCGGAGTTCGGCACAGTAGACATCTACCGTTATTGCTTGACCAGATCGTAGAAAGCTATAGTGAATAACACCATGCTGAGACCACCAAACAGTTACCATTACCTTTTTATTGGTAAGCTTTGCTTTAGGACACTGTTGTGGCGTTTCACCTGGGGTCAGCCATTGCATTTTTCGCTTACGGTTATCGTAAAGAATCCACTTTTCATCACATGTCACAATTCGATCCAATATTCCTTCATTTCTGTATCGATTCAACAAGGCAACACAAGTTTCAACACGCATTTCTTTCTGCAGATCAATCAAATCATGAGGTACCCATTTTTCACATTTTTTTATTTTATTGATTTGACGCAAATGAGTCAATATTGTTAGGTAACGTTAAACCATGCAGCTAATTCCTGGGTAGTTTGGCTCGGATCGGCTTCCACCATGTCTTTCAATTCATTGTTATTCACCTGTGTGGACGGCCTTCCTCGTGGTTCGTTCTTCAAATCAAAATTTCCATCACGAAAGCGTTTAAACCAAAATCGCACGGTGCGTTCATTAGCAGTCCCCTCTCCAAACGCAACATTGATATTGCGAGCTGTTTCTGCCGCGTTAGTTCCGCGTCGGAACTCGTATTCAAAAATCACTCGAATTTTCGAAGGATCCATCTTTCTTGTCTAAGCTGAATAAAAAAAAAACAACTGAAAGTCGATAATCGAATGTTGCACATTAGGTACCATGTGGAAAAAGTTTAACTCAAAAATCTCAAACCATGAAGGTTCTATGTCAATTCGAAGTACCTATTACAATGAAACGGCAATTTCATACTTTAACCCCTATTATATCTACACTTCTATTATAAAGAGGAAAGATTTGTATTTTGTAAATTTGTAACGAATGAACTCAAAAACTACTGTGCCGATTTCAAAAATTCTTTCACCAATGGAAAGCTACATTCACCCTGAGTAACATAGGCTATATTGGATTTCCATGTGAACATTTTTACCACCCGTGCGAAGCCGGGGCGGATCGCTAGTAGTAAACAAAATGAAGACCTTTGATAAAAATATTATAATTGTAGCTTTATGGGCTACCTTATAGTCGGCATCGTTTGCACATCTTGGGTTTTCAGATGCCGGGTGTAAGTGGCCCATAAGACTTTATATATTCCATACTAACTACAAAATCGGTTCGAGTCCGACATAACCGCCGATCGGGGTATCCAAAAAAGGTATTAATAATTTTTTAAAGAAATAAGTTTAAAATTAATTAAAATAATAAATTTAAGTGCTATACCGTACGCCTGCTGATGAAACAAATGAGTTTTTAGGATATGCCTTTCTATGAGGTTAAGAGGTCAGAAAGTAGGCGCTTCTTTAAATGCCAAATTAAATAGAAAAGAAAGAGTACTGTGCTCCAACCGCACTCCAAGGTGAAAAAGGGCCTCCTGCGTAGCGGCCTCATTCACTACTGCAACGCCACGGAGGCTGTTCCGTCTTACAGAAAGTAATTATCAATTATCAGGAAGCACGTTTAAATTTCCATCACTAAGCACAGCTGAAACCCGCGACTCTGCCCGCTTGAGACTGGTCCCATTCCCGCTACCTACGAAAGGCTACTCCCGGTATAAAGTCTTTTATTGCAGTCGATAATATATCCCTGTACCAAATTTCAGCCAGATTCGTACAACCATTCATTAGAAACCATCTAAAAATCTAACATCTTCACATTCAAAATATTTGTAGGATTGTTTTATATAGCATAGCTTTTGCCCGCGGCTCCGTCCGCTTGGATGCCGATTATCGCGACCAAACAAAGCCCATGTCCTTTCTCGAGGTCTAATCTACCCCTATGCCAAATTTCATCAAAATCGGTTCAATGGTTTAGGCGTGAAAGCGTAATATACAAACCGACAGACAGACAGAGTTACTTTCGTATTTATAATATTAGTATGGATTTTTTTAAGTGAGTCATAGTCAAGCAATGTGTGCGATGATCTTTTTAGGGCTCTGTAGCCAAATGGCAAAAGACGGTCTCTCAGGCCTGATGTCACAGCCACTTTTTTACGAAACTATAAGAACTATGCTGTTGAAGCTTGATAAGTAGATGTATTATGTAAGCCGCATTAAGATTTAAAAAAAAAAGAAACCTAACAATACATTTTTGGGGTTCCCAATACTGAAAACTGAAACTCACAAATTATTTTTGATCAAACCCATACGTGTGGGGGGGGGGGGGGATCTATGGATAGGCCTTCAAAAATGATATTGAGGTTTCTAATATGATCTTTTTTCTAAACTGAATAGTTTGTGCGAGAGACACGTCCATAATCAGAGAATTATAAAACTAAAAAAATTGATGATGTACATTATTATGTAAATTTGGTTGGAACGAGATCTAGTAAGAAGTTTTGTCTAATACGTCATAAATCGTGAACAGCAATTTACCTTTCATTCAATCAACTCAAATATAAAAATAAAATAAAAACATACTTGCTGCTACGGAACCCTTCATGGGCAAGTCCGACTCGTACTTGCCCGCGTTTTTTATTCTAGTTTCACCTCTTCAGTAGGTAGGTACTAACCTGAACAAACAATCAATCAAAGAATCGAAGAATTAATTTTGCTTATTGATTTTTTTTTGTTCTATGGCGAGCAGTTTTGGCATATAAAGAGCACATATGAACGTCAAAATTTTACAATTATGTCAAGAAATAGTTAAAATAATATTGGATAAAGTAAATAAATCATTTGAAAATGATTCTTTCTTCTTAATCTTAGAAACACTACTTGTAGATAGCAAATGTGTCTTAAACCAGTATTTTATAACTCTCCTATTGCTGAATATTAAATATTTGTGTGTTTAATGGACTTGTTTATTACTACCAACTGATAAGAACATTATCTACAGTAAAATAAGTACTCCAAAACAAAGGATAAAAACTTATATGAACACTAGATAAATATTGTCAAAATATCAACATCGAAAGTCGAAGACCATTTGCAGATTGTAAATAGTCTTGTTGTGAAGTCAATTTTTCTGCCAAACATAGAAGGATATTATTAATAGTTCAGTTTCTATTTTTTCTTAATACCTAGTTATGAAAGAAAAATTGAGGACTGTCATAGGCGTGATCTGAATAGAGAAGGTTTATAAGTCGTAAGGCATAATCAAAGCAAAACCACGTACGCGTAGGGCATAAAGGCCCCAAACAGACGTAGATTTCTAAGCCTTATGCCTTCTGTGTGTCTTTGAATGATAGAATTTGCAACAAGATCATCCAACCAAGAACTAAAGTTATTGATATAGCTTGCATGATAAACCAGCTGAAGTGGCAGTGGGCTGGCCAAGTCTGGCGAAGGACCAATGGCTGTTGGAGCAAACAAATCCTAGAGAGGAGGAGACTGTAAGAAAATAAACAGAAGGTGAGATGCCCTCTAGCCAGTTGAACTGACGATCTGAGAAAGGTGGCTAAAATAGACTGGTTTCGGTAGCTATAGCATTTCTTGGATGAGGCCTATGTCCAACAGAGGACTGCAATTAGGTAAAGCGATTGTAATTGACACAGTAATGGATTTGATCACTCCTTCATTTAGAGACATTTTCATCATATGGGATCCGGCGGGTTACGTATTTTAATAACTACAGTTATTATAACTATTTTCAAGACAACTACGGTCAAAAAAACTACTGTTTTAAAACACCTAAAGATCGTTTCACATATTTTTGTAATAACTACTGGTCGAAACAAATAATGGACGATTCACCTACGGTTTATTTAACTACAATTAATTGTGCTAAGGTTCATTGAACTATGTATGAAATACCTAATAGTCGATTCGCCTACGGTTTATTGATACTACTACTTTGTCACAAAAATTTACGTTGTTGCAAAACCGACTTCATGTAGTCTTGTCTGTGGGTGTGCGTTGTTTTATAGACAATTGTTTAATATAATTTCGTATTACAGAAAATGTTTCGCATAATTTCGTTTCATAGAATAATCAATATACAGAATTCTTACTTTAAAGAATTTAAAATCATTGAATTTTGTTTCATATAAAGTTAATCATTAGAATAATCATTTCATAGAATATCAAATCAAATATTCTTAATCATTATATTGTTTATTTAATAGAAAACTTTATAAACTAAACAATTGATGCGTCTACAAGGTCGACGGAGCCCCGCTACGCGGGGCTCCTACTTCTGGGTGGTTTATAAAAAAATAACCACGAAGGCCTAATGCGGGAGCTTCGCTACGCTCCGCTCCCGCATTAGCCTTCTAACCTAACCTATCCGAGTCGGGGTAATCTGAGTTGGGGTGTTAACTATAATGACGTTTTATTAATAATTTAATAACAAAACGATTTTATTATATTTTACAGAAGAATTCAAGCAAACAAATTTGCAACAAAATATACGAAAGACAAAAAATTCTATATTGATATGAAATGTTTTATAGCACTTAGTTACTTGGAACATTCAGAAATTAAATATATTTTAAACATTCAGAAATTAAAATATTTTGAAAAATTAATGGAGAACATGGAAGATGACGATCTTCGATCATGGCAAATTGGATAATTCTACAGTTTGATAAGTTTGTTAAACAAAAAAATGAGATTAAAAATTCGTTCAATTGTGTTTCTGTGAAATATGTTTCATTGTAGTAAATTGTTTTTGAAACAATAATATTCAAAATAAAAATATAAGAACCAAATATTATATGAAACATTTTCTGTGAAACGAAATTCTATGAAATTTCTTTCTACGAAATAAGGGGCTCCCCTTGTCTGTCCTACCCCTAGAGTGTAATTTAGGGCTCCATCGACCTTGTAGCCGCATCGATTGTTTAGTTTATAAAAACCATATATATGATAATATGTTATTCTTTGTAATAAGTTTTCTATTAAATAAACAATATAATGATTAAGAATATTTGATTTGATATTCTATGAAATGATTATTCTAATGTTTAACTTTATATGATACAATATTCATTGATTTAAAATTCTTTAAAGTAAGTATTCTGTATATTGATTATTCTATGAAACGAAATTATGCGAAACATTTTCTGTAATATGAAATTATATTAAACAATTGTCTATAAAACAACGCACACCCGTAATTTAAGCCCGCGAAGGCGCGGAGGGGCTAGGCGGTCCCATGCGACTTTAAACAAAAACAACGTAAATTTCTGTCACAAAGTAGTAGTATCAATAAACCGTAGGCGAATCGACCGTTAGGTATTTCAAACATAGTCAACATGTCCAATATCTTAAATGAACATTATATTAATCGTCCGTTAGTTCAAATAATATTAGTTTATTCGAAATTATGTGTATGAACCAGTAGTCGAGTCGACCAATATGCGTTATGACCATATGTGAATCAACCGTAGTTATCTTGAACATAGTTGAAATAACTTTAGATATTATGATACGGAACCATCCGGCGACATAAATTTATTGCATGTGTTCGGTATTGTATTTCAAGGCTCCAGAATGTAAACTTTGAATGATGATAATGAACTTTTTTCGCACCAATATATTATCAATACCCTCTGTTTTGAAGGTTCTAAACTTATTTTAAACTTTATATGTAATATATAAAATTCGCATGTCACAATGTTCGTTACCATACTCCTCCGAAACTACTGGACCAATTTTCATGAAATTTTGTGTGCATATCGGGTAGGTCTGAGAATTGGTTACTATGTTTTTTTCATACCCCGCGATAACCAACATCCACGCGGGTGGAGCCGCGGGCAACAGCGAGTTAAATATAAAATTGTTTATAAATATTATTTTTCTTGTAAGTAGGTAGGTAACTATTCCAATAATTCGGCTGATTCATTATAATTGAAATGTTAAAGGTCATCATGTTAAACAATATATATAGACAAACGATGGGTAATCGTTATAACGTGGTCACGTCTAGATTAGTGTGCATCAGTGTAGGTTGAATTATTCCAATATGTGGAAATTAATAATCATTTATATTGACTAGTAGCGGCGCAAACAAAAAATATAGAGTACTTTTTCAATCAAGTTTGGACTTAACTCCTTCGACACAGACATTCCTCCATGCCGAAAATTCATGCTTATTAGGCTTAAACTTTAACCAATTGCAACGAGCACCAAAGAAAATACCTATTAGGAATTTTTCCTACGTCAAAAACATTTCTAATGCAGCTAATACACATTTACCCTTAAATTCAAGATGGTAGCGAACGCAACAAACCGAGCGCCACTAGAAAAGACGAACTCACGTGAAGACAAAACATCACGAATTCTGAGAGAAAATTGCTACTAGGAATATTTCCTATGTCAAAAAAAAATAACAAAAGAATAATCACCACCTTTTGGGGTATAAATCGAAAAATATCGATCCTATGAAAAAATCATGAAGACCAAAACTGTAGGAAATTGAATTCTTAACAACATTGTAATTACCATTTTTCGTGTAAAATGACTTATTCAGTAAACACAAATTTACTTTTAAATTCAAGATGGCGGATAACGCAACGAACCGAATACCAAATACCAACAAAATTTAGACTGCCAGTGACCTCCTTCGACGATTTTTGAAAGAAAATTGGTGCTAGGATTTTCTTCTATGTTTGCCCCTTAATTAAGCCAATTTTATTGCACTAAAAAGTTTATTAATATTTCATTAAATTAAAACAAAAAAATTAAAAGTAATGTGTATGTACAGGATGAAAAAATAAGTCGGACCTTAGAGGGAACCCACTTTAAATCCTTAAGTTTGCTCATTTTACTTAAAGGAGACGTTCCTTTATTTAAAAAAAGAAATAAAACTGCATTCAACCGTTTTCGAAAACTCAATTGCCACAAAAAACTGCAAAAATAGCATCCTGTATTTTTATGGCTTATATCGACAGTGTCAATCATAAGGATCGAATCTCTCTAACAAATAGGGTAAATGAAAGGAAATCACTGATATCTAAACTTATAGTTCAATTTGACAAAATAAAGCACTTTAATTCAAAGGTCCATCAGATGTAGCATTAACAATAAAATTCCATATTTAAATTACGTCTCCCTTTTTACGTGCGGATAGCCCTGCTCTAAGGTCTCAATTACTAGGTAATAAGGAAACCCAATAGGGCAATTCCCTCGCCATTGGTCGCGCAGGGTAACGATTACCCTAAATTACTATACGTCATGCAATAAAGTTACATTCTAAACCGGAAACAAAGTTCAGTCAACATTTGGCTTCAAATATCACTTTATTGTTATTAAAGTATCTGATGACTCCCTGAGTGTGCTTTATGTCGTCAAACTGAATTTAAAAATTTAGATTTCAGGGATTTTCTTTAATTTATCATGTTTATTAGAGAGATTTGATCCTTATGATTGACACTATCAATTGATGCCATAAAATATAGGGGGAGGGGGTATTTTTCGAGTTTTAGTTGGTCCGATTACCGGGTGTGGCAAACAAGATTTCAAAAAAGGTTGAATGTAGTTTTATTTCTTTTTAAAAATAAAGGTAGGTCTCTTGTAAGTAAAATGAGCCAACTTTAGGATTTAACGTAGTTTCCCTCCAGGGCTCGACTTATTTTTCCACCCTGTATAAATAATCCCTTGGAGATGAACTTCTCAATTAGCGTAACGAAAAATACGGCTTAGTAACAAAATGAAAATAAAAAACAACCCTTTATAAAGCCACATATTTTGATACTCATATGGGAATCAAAACTTATCAGAATTTCATTTACCCTAAAATCATGGAATTTTGCATGAATAATGTTCAACATTCCTGTAATGGACGCTACAGCTGTACTCTTGGTAGGTAATTTTACCACAGAATAGATAATAAGGTATTACTTCCGATATTTATAAGCATGACAATGTATACACCTAATAAGGAATAATAAATGATCCCATGATCCTTTATACTTGAAACAATTGAAATACAGCACAGTTCAGATCGTAGTTTGTGTGAAAAGGTCGTTTATTCAGCATTTAACTGCGATGTATTGCGTTGTTATTTACTTATTCATTGCTATGTGCTACAGCACAGTATATAGTGCATTAACGATACAACCGGCAGTGAAAAAGCCTCCATTAATGGGTGCGTTTGCATTTGAGTATTTTCTAATTTATAATAGTATAAATTCAGACACGAAAAAGTTAACACCCTAGACGGAATTTGAACCCTGTAGCTGGCTCCAGCGTTACTTCACGACGTATGGCATTAAGGATTTCCAATATTTGTATCTGTGCAACGGGAACTCAATGGGGTGGATTATTTCATCATCCTCACTCTTGCGTTAATCTCTATTGCACACGAGCTGTCACCTTGGGGTCCAGGGTCCGCATTTTCCAGTCTAAATGAACTATAAATACCACAGATTCTTGTGTCTCAATCTGGTGATTGAAATTAATTTAATACACCTCATTTTGTCGATTATCATTTACGATCAATTTTCTTGCAAAAGTGGCAAACTGATTCTGTACGTAAGTGTTTATTCAACTACGACAAGATTCAAGGCGAATTTATTGTTGCTGTTGTTCAGTAAACTTATATTACTGGCAATACCATTCAATAAGCAATTTGTTCCTACAATGAAGTGTTGCAAGCAAAATATTAACATTATTATTGGTAGCTAATAAATACTGGATGTATTCAAAGACAAGAAATAACTGTCCTTGATTCACATACGTTGCACAAAGATAAGATATATCCTAAGAAACTAGTTGTATACTCCTGATCATTCTATTATAGCAGGTAATGAATATCGAAGCTACTGTACAGGACAACTCATTTAGTGGGTCTCTTGATTGCCAATAAATATTCCAAATGAGTAAAATACTGAGTGGTATTATTCCTACCTCAACCGAATATACTGGTAATTGTATGTTAGTAGTATTAAGTTTGTGTTTGTGTATACAGAGTATTATTCACCAACTAATACTAAGTGTTATAGTGATAAATAGTCTAGATTTCTATCAATTAATAGGTCTATTGCTTGTCACTGCTGTAAATAGACATCTCCCAATATGTGCCATTCCTCCTGATCCTCTGTCTTCCGCCTCCAATCCAAATGAGCCACCTTTTCAGGTCGTCAGTCAATTTGCCCGTTTACCTTCTCGCGGTCTCCACTCTGGAATTTGCGTCTTCCAACAGCCATCCGTCCTTTGTCAGATGTGGCCAGCCCACTGCCACTTCAGCTTACCTATTCTGCGAGCTATTTTGGTAACTTTAGTTCTTCGTCGGATGACCTCATTGGAATTTTATACTTTTAAGCAACTCCTATTTGTAGAAATATAACTTCTCGACTTAACTCCTAGTCTGCATAAAAATTCTTATAAAAAATAACTAAGGATTGCACTCTGTCGATTGTACCATTACCATTCGACATAGAAGTTATTGAAATGAAATAAAACCATTTTTAACGGATTCTATTGCGATTTATTCACTATTTTTTACTTTGTGGAATCCCGGGGAGCTGTCATCACAACTTTTTGATCGACATTTCGGTAACTTTTCAGTAGCCATGTTCACGGTTTGACTAAGGATGCTAGTTGAAACATAGTTTGAAGTGTAAGTTATCTCAAAGTACCCGAATCATGATGAATTATTGGTGTAACTCAGAATAAGCTTACTGTGTCGTTAAGTCTCGTTGTATTTTGCAGTTTAGTAGGTGTAATTAAATGAATGACTGGGTCCCACTGGGTCTCAGGCTGCTAGTGAGTCCAACCATCTTCTCTATTAAAATGTGAGTATTTTTTAATTTTCGGTATCATTCTCGGTATAATTTTATGCTCTTTAGTGAGTATCTGTGGTGATAAACCGCAATTTAAAAAAAGAAGATGGTGTGAGGTGTACCACCAGCCTGGGACTCAGTCATTCACTTAGTCAAACCTAGTTTGAAAATGGTTTATTTTAATGAGTGATATTCGCGTAAACTTTAGAAAATATCATATAGAAATCAATTCGCTTTTCAGTATCTTTCGATTCTTAGCTGTTGCTACTTGAAACCTATATATTTAACTGTAAACGTTTTCTACCAGCTAAGATAAAAGGCTGCTATGTACTTGAAATCGCTACGATGCTACATTATAACGAGCAGTATTCTCCAACAGATGGAACGTCTTGCGCACGATATACATGCCTTAATGACAATAGTGTACAAGTTGCCACGTAAGTGTTCCCATATTACTTATTTAATTATGTAAAAATACCAGCCAAAAACCAAAATACCAACAATTTTTTTTATTTCGAGTAGGAGTTTGAGTTAAAGAAATTAGTGTTGTAGTTATTCTTCGCCATCAGGAACCATACCATACATACCGTAGAAGCGGGCGTAGAAGTTGGCTACAAAGTTCAAGTTTTGAATGCAACCGGAGTGGGTGCTCGACTGGTGTTGAGTTTGAACGACCATAATATTGTGTTTTCCCTAGCTATCAAGCTAGGTTCTTCAAGACGCATAAGTAGGTTCCTATAGGGTCTCCAGCACCAAATTATTTTCAATTGGGTGACATTTTGGCATCTAAGTGGCATAAAAAAGCTATTACTTTTCACTTCCTAATTATTGTGTGGTATAGTTTGATAATTCAGTAATAATCCTAACCGTTTTATCATTTTGATGTTTGTTCCCAGCTGCGATGAGATTTCACTGGTGAATTGTAAAAAATGGTATTCATCTGGAGACAACGACCAGCCCTATCCAGAATGCTGCACAACATGTAAACCATAACGCAAATAAATGTGTTGAATAAAATAAGAAAAGTGGATTACATCATAATTTTACCAAAAAATGAGTTGCTATTGCCACATTTCTTTACTTTGGTTTACGTTTTTTCTTAATGGTTTAATCTCCAAGAAAGGATAAAATGATCAATTAAATAAATAAACAATAGAAAAATAACAAACTAATTTCATTTGTTGCACTCCTGGGATCAGAAAAGTCTTCATCACATGTTGCTAATTTCCAGTGGGTTTAAGGCTCAGCAATTGTATTCATACGAAGATGAAGAATGTGGTCTTTGTATGCCAACGGGATTGGCGTTATAATGATGATTATGAGCTTTTATTGCACCTATGAATTCACTCAGTTTTGGAGCTTTTGTAGTTTAAACTTTATATTAAATCAAAAATTCTTTATTAATAAAAAACATTTTCTTTCCTGTATGTATATCAATTACTATTTCAAAAATAACTTGGCAGAATCAATAAAATTGAAATGTTAAAGGTCATGATGATAATCAATATGTGCTTAAAACACAAAAGCAGACGTTACGGACGCTAACGTGGTCACGTCCTAGATTATTGTGCATCCGTGTGGGTTAAATTATTCCAACATGTGGAAATTAAAAATCATGTCATGTTTGCTAGTTGTGACGCAAACTGAGAACTTTTACAACCAAGGTTGGACGTCTGTTGAACTTTAATCCTTCGACAAAGATATTACTCCGTGCCAACAATTCATGCTTACACTTTTCAAAGGAGATATGACACGATAGTATTCCCGTCCAAATGAGCAGTCCGACTGAAGAAGTCCTCCGCTCTACAGAATACTCCGGCCATAATAACCTCGCGTTGTTTTCCCAGCAGTGAGTAGGGTAGCCAGAACTCGCTGGAAGGTTTTTGTGCTGTCAGTGGAAAGACCAATGGCTATTCCTGTTTTGTCTTCTACATTGACGGCACAGAAACTCTCTATGTTTACAGGGTCGGCAGCATGAGTGTGACCACGGTAACCACTTTCCATCTGGTGGGCTGTGTGCTTGTCTACCACCTCAGTTGTGTATATATAAAAAAAACATCTACTGATACTTCTATTTGTGAAGATGGAAAGAAGGTAACTCACATATATTACGGTGCTATTGAAAATAGTATTATAAATGAAGATAAATCAAGGAGTTATCTTACGATAGCCATCAATGTTCCGAATGAAGTGGCCTTAGACGTCAGCTGTACATGTGGTCAACATCATTATACTTCTCGAGTACCTCTTCAATCAGTATGAAAGAATTATCTCGTGATGTATGATAAACAGCTACCCTCTGACAAATATACTTAGAAGAAGTGAATTATGCATACGTGGCTGCTAGAAAAAATCCTAAGCACAAGGATCTCCTCGCTACATTTCAATGTTCTTGAAGTGTAGCGTCTTCAAGAATAGACATGGTGTAGAAGTTTGTGAAGGCGGGCTCTGACAAAAACAAAAGTGAATAAATGACTTAACTATCAACAAGCATCTCGCAAGATACTGACTGTTTGACTAGAATAAAAATTCTCTGTTATCGAAAACAGCTACGAAATATAATTAATATAAATTCGCAAAAGTAGTTTGAAAAAGGATATATAGGGATAAAAGCGATGTGTCTACTCGTATTGTTGGAACGGTTAAAGACTGGTAATTACTTCATGAAAAAAAAAAGCATCGAAAGATCTTTGCGCATATTTATAATTCTACTAGAAAACAAGGTAACTAATTCGTTAATTTGAATAAAGAAAATTGTTTACTGAATTAGTAATTTTGCATGAAAAATGGTAACTACAATGTTGTTTAGAATTAAATTTCCTACAATTATGGTCTTCATCATTTTTCAGCAAACAAAATTCACCCTTATAATCAAAGTAGCGGCGAACACGACTGATCAAATACCACACAAAACCAAATGTAGGCTGACAGTGACCTTCCCAACGAACGAATTTTGAGAGAAAATTGCTACTAGGAATTTTACCTATATTAAAAAATTCATACAAATTTTGGGGCATAAATCGAATAAAAAAATCTTAGAAAAAATCAAACAAAAATAATTTGCTTTTAAATTCAAGATAGCGGATAACGCAACGAACCGAATACCGAATGCCAACTAAATTAAGACTGCCAGGGACCTCCGACAATGTTTTCCGAAAGAAAATTGCTGCTAAGATTTTCTTCTATGTTTGTCCCATAATTCAGCTAATTTTATTGCACTACAGTGTTCACTAATTTTTCATCAAATAAAAACAAAAAGCAAATGCTAATGTCTATATAATGCCTTGGAGCTACTCAATTAACGGAATCAAAAATTTGGCTTAATAATAAAATGAAAAAAAAATACGACCCTTTATGAAGCCACATATTTGATACTCAAAAGGGATATAAAAACCTATAAGGATCCTATTTGCCCTAGAATCATGGAATTTGGCATGAACAATGTTTAAAATTGCTGTAATGGACAATACAGCAGTACTCTTGGTAGATACTTGATAGGCACCACAGAATGGATTATAAGCTATTACTTCCGATATTTATAAGCATGACAATGTATTTACCTAAAAATGAATAATAAATGATCCCATGATCCTTTATTCTTGAAACAATTGAAATACAACACAGTTCAGCGCGTAGTTTGTGTGAAAAGGTCGTGTGCTTTGCTTTGCGTTAACTGCAATGTATTGCGTTTTCATTTATCTATTCATTTCATTGTGTTACAGCACAGTATATAGTGCATTAACGATACAACCGGCAGTAATCAAACCTCCGTCAATGGGTGCGTTTGCATTTGAGTATTTTAAAATTTATAATAGTATGAATTTAGATACGAAAAAATTAAGATCCCAGACGGGATTTGAACCGTCGCTCCTCGAACGGTATCAGGTAGATTATTTTATCATATTGCGCAAGTCTCTGTTGCATTCAAAACTGTCGCCTTGAAGTCCGGGATCCGTATTTTCTAGTGTCTTCTTCTTGTGTCTCAATCTGGTGATTAAAATTAGTTTAATACACTTAATTTTTTTGATTGTCATATACGATCAATTTTCTGCCACATGTGGCAAACAGATTCTGAACATGCGTGTTTATACAACTACGATAAGATTCAAGGCGAATTTGTTGTTGTTGTTGTTGTTTAGAAAACTGATATCACTGGTAATACAATTCAATAAAGCAAAAGAAATAACTGTCCTTGATTCACATATATTGCACAAAGATAAGAAAGATAAGAAACAAGTCAGTATACTCTTGATCATTCCATCATAACAGATAACGAATTTCAAAGCCACTGTATAATAAAACCCATTTAGGGGATCTCTGGATTAACAAGTTATAATTTCAAATGAGCTATATACTGGGCAATTGTATGTTAGTGGTATTAGGTTTGTGTTTATGTATTTCTACTGAGTGTTATAGAAATAAATAGTCTACATATCAATCAATTAATTAGCCTATCGCTCTCCACTGCTGGATCCTCTAGGCCTCTCCCAATACGAGTATGTGCCATTACTCTCGATCCTCCGTCTTCCACCTCCAATCCAACCCAGCCACCTTTTTCAGGTCGTCAGTCAATTTGGCTGTTTATCTTCTCGCAGTTTCCTCTCTGGAATTCGTTTGCTCCAACGGCCAACAGTCCTTTGACTGATATGGCCAGGCCACTACCACTTCGGCTTGCCTTTTCTGCGAGCTATTTTAATAACTTTAGTTCTTCGTCGGATGACCTCATTGAGAAATTTATATTTAAAAGAATATTTAAGGATTACACTGTCCCGATTATGACTGGCAGCTTTTACAAATTACTGGTCAAAGAAGTTACTGAAATGAACTGGCTTTTCTTTCGATTTTAGCTGTTGCTACTCGAAACCTTTGTAATTAACATTTTACATTTTCTACCAGCTCAGATAAAAGGCTGCTATGTACTTGAAATCGCTATGATACTACCATATAAGGAACCGTATTCTCCAAAAGATGGAACGTCTTGCACACAATATACATGCCTATATGACAATAGTGTACAAGTTGCCACGTAAGTGTTCCCATATTATTTTTTAAATTAACCATGAAATATATGAAAATTTTTGATTGGGATCATGATTTCAAGAAGGAGTTTGAGTTATAGAAATTAGTTGGTCACATAGCAGTTCATACAAAACCACATCAGGATAGAAGTGCCGTGTTGGTTCATGATGGAGTAAAATTAAGCAATCCCGTGTTTTCCCGTGAGTTTCGTAGAAGGCGACGGGCACTTCGGGCTTCAAAGTGAAAGTTTTGAATGCAACCGGGATTGGTGCTTGAATGATGATGAATTTGAGCTACCATAATATGTCTTCTCGAGCTATCAAGCTAGGTTCTTTAAGAGAGGCATAAAATGGTTCCTTTATAGTCCGCACCATGATAACTATTTTCTATTAGATGTCTGGCATCTAAGTGGTATTAAAAAAGCTATTACTTTTTACTTCCAAATTATTGTGTGGTATGTATAATTTTGTAATCTATTAATAATCCTAACAGACTTATCATTTTGATGTTTGTTCCTAGCTGTGAAGAGCTTTCAGTCATGGTTTGTAAAGAATGGTTTTTATCTGGAGACAGAAACCAGTACTATCCAGGATGCTGTACTAAATGTAAAGAATAACGCAAAAAAATGTATTATACAAAATATTTAAAGTGAATTACATCATAGTTTAATTTCAAATTAGTTGCTATTAGAGCACTTTTTGTCTTAACTTTATCTTAGGTTTTTTATGATTTAAGTGCCCAAGATGTTATGAATTATAAATTGTATAAATAAACAATAAAAAAATTAATGAATTTTATTTATTTGACTCCTGTGATCACAGAAATTTTCATCATATGTTGCTAATTACCCAAAAAGCCTTGATAATTCTATACGTATTTATGTTTTACGTATTCGTACTCTTTTCTTATCAATGGAAGTAAATAGGTTACGGCACAAGCAACTGTCAGGAATAACAAAAATTCAAAGGTTGTATAAGTAAGAAAAGGAAATAAATTGTGTTTAAATAACAATGTTAACATCTTTTTCACCCTAAACTTGATTAGATACCCCAGACCGGCACAGTGTTTGCACATGAATATAAAAACTCTACTAACTTATGTCCATAATATTGGAAAACTGATTGCTACAATGGTTTGACTACTCTGGATACTTTCAGCCATTTGAGCACTGTCATAACTCATAACTTATACAAAAAATTGAATTTTAGTATTCATATTATTTGGAGCACTTTTTTGGTCAACATTTTTCTGATGCTGACTGTACCTACAAAGGACATTGACAGGATTTGAACTAAGAGCTGCCCAGACATGGACGTAGGTTAAAATGATTTTCTAGATCAACTTACTTAACAAAAATATTAACAAAAATGATAACGGGAGTACATACATAGTTTGTATTTGCCGGACGTTTCGACCAGATAACAGCGGCCGTGATCACAGGCTGCATGGCTTAGGTTCTTCATCTACCAGCACTTTCTCGATATTTTTGATATTTTCTTTTCGCCATGTACCGTCACATGCCACACTCACAGTGTCCCTATTCTGTAAGCTAACTAACTGTCCGGTTTCTTTACGATTGCGCCTCAGAAAAGCGGTTAAGAACCCACCAAAATGAATAGACGTCACAGTTAAAGGCCTCCAGTTCCCAGTGGTCCCGCTACTCCCAGCCATAGTAGAGGTAACGGGGGAGCGGGGGGTACGAAGAAGCTCCGGACGACGAGAGGCTACCATAACCGATGACTGTTGCTGGCAGCGTACAACTGCAGTACACTTCGGCTGGACCAGCATTTCACGGAACTCGACGCAGAACTAGGTCGCATAAACTGGCACATATTGGGATTGTTCGAGATCCGAAGACAGGGGGAGGACACGCCAACCCTTATGTCAATGTCAGGCGACTTGTCCTATTTCAGAGAATGTGAGCAGCTCTCCCAGGGAGGTGTCGGTTTTCTAGTAAAAAGGGACCTCATTAGCAGCGTTGTCGAAGTTGGTAGTGTGTCGAACCAGATAGCAAAAACAGCGCCGACCACCCCGACGAAAGCGCCGATGCCGTATACGAGGACATTGCCAAGGCAATAAATCATACTGCCAAAGCCACATACAACGAAGTAATGAAGGATTTCAATACTTGAGTGAGATTGCAAGAGTGCGGCAAGACGAGAATCGGACCTTATGGAGTGGGGCGCAGAAATCACAGGGGTAAATGCTAATCTACTTCCTCGAGCTACAGGTGCTCTTCTTAATGAATAACTTTCACCAAAGCTTTCACAATCTATTCACCAAAGCATTGGAGGATTCTTCAAGACTCTGGATTGGACTGGGCGGGGTATGAACATAAACGACATCAACATAGTTGCTGAGTCGCTGGAACAACTGGGTGAAATACTGCACAGCCTAAATGGAGCTTCTCGACGCGTCGGCCTCGGTGTAAATTTAGACAAAACCAAGATCATTTTCAACGAATATGATGCACCGAGACCGATTGCGCTCGAAGGGTCAACGCTCGAAGTTATCCAGCTAGGTAAAACAAACTTCGAGAAAAAACTAGCCAGTAGGATCCAAATGGGTTGGGTAGCGTTTCGCAAACTACGTCGAATTTTCTCTTCTCCCCTACCGCAATGCTTGAAAACAAAGGTTTTTGACCAGTGCGTCTTATCAGCTATGTCTTACGGTGCCGAAACGTGGACTCTGATGGTATATTCCGTAAACTAAAAGTCGCGCAGCGGACTATGGAGAGAGCTACGCTTGGTAACTCCAAGCGTAGGTCTCTAAGAGGATAATACAAATAGTCCTTAAACACTTACCCAGAAATCTGGTCATCTCTTACTATACCGGGTATAGTTTACATGAAGAATCATCTTTTCTCCAAAAAATAATAATGGAGCAAGCAACGATTTCTCTTTGACCAAACTAAGTTGATTTTATCACGAATAATAAGCTCTTACATTTGAACTCTCGTATTCATAATTTTCAATATACAAGCCAAAAACTGAAAAAAGAGTCCGTTCCCCCCTCCCTCACTGCCAGTTCGTGTCCCACATTCGAGGGCTTTTAGTATATCCATCAAACAACAAGAATTTTCTGGTCTGATTTTTTAATCATCTCACGCTAAAATAAATTTAGAAAATGAATAACAATTCTACTATTAAATCTGACTGTAGTAACTAAATACAATTATCAAGCCACATATTACCTAAAAGCTAGTGAAACCCTTGAGGATCTCATTTGCCATAGAATAATGAAATTTGGCATGAACGGCGTTCAACATAGCTGTCATGAACAATACAGCAGTGCTATTGGTAGGTAGTTTTACCACGGAATTGATAATAGTCTATTACATTTATAAGCATAACAATGTGTATAATAAGAAATATTAAAAATCCCATGGTCCTTTATTCTTGAAACAATTAAAATACAGCACAGTTCATAACGTAGTTCGTGTGAAAAGGTCGTGTGTTCAGTATTTAACTGCGATGTATTACGTTTTTATTTACCTGTTCATTGCTATGTGTTACAGCACAGCGAATAGTGCATTAACTATACAACCAGCAATGGACAAGCCTTTAATAATGGGTGGGTTTGTACACTTTGAAGTTTAATTTAGATTTAGTTACGAAAAATTGTATGACGGTTGCCATACGAACATCAACGGCAGTCGTTACGGGTAGTTGGAGCTCTAAAAAGTTCAAAAACTGGTCTAACTACAATACTTCAATCTCGCCAATGTTTTGAATTTCGTCGCAACTGCCTTGCAGTTAGACTGGAATAAGAGGACAGCGGACTACGAGGTGAAGGCAGGATGATTTAGATACGAAATAGTCAACATTCAAGACGACATTTGAATCTGATAGTTCGCACCAGCATCTCTCCAAGACGTGTATCTAGAATTTCGTCAGCATTCCCGTAGACACCAGTCTGTTGGTCTGTCGACTTATTCGATCTACTGAATAAAGAAAATGTAATCACGACCATCATATTTATTTACACACAACAATAGATTATGTCGATCGTCATGCAAGAGCCATGTTCTGTTCAAGTGGCAACCCAATCTTGAATGTCCGTGTTTATTCAACTAAGACAAGATTCAAGGTGAATCTGTTTTTGTTGTTCAGTAAATTCATTTCACGAAGAATACTATTCAATGAGCAATTTTTTCCTATGCTGAAATTTTGGTTCCAAGTCACGGACGGGATATTATATTATATTATATTATATTGTATAAAGATAAGATATTATCCTAAGAAACTAGTTAGTACATAGGTATTCTCCTGATAATTATATTATGTATACAGCTAATGAATATGGACGCTACTGTACAATAAATCCTATTAAGGCAGAGTTGCAGTCGTCTTTAACATTTCAAATACATTTATCAAGTCACAACAACAAGTCCCTAGATTACCTATTAACATTTCAAATGAGTAATCTACTGGGTAATGGTATACCAGTAGTAGGTGTTAGGTTTGTGTTCATCACTGAGCTCCTAAAACTCAAGTGCATATTACCAGTATTGCATAACTTCCTGGGAAAATGCTGGGAGAGGGAGCTATTCCCACAGGATATGCGCGATGCAAATATAGTAACTCTTTACAAAGGGAAAGGTGACCGCGGCGATTGTAACTGCTACCGTGGTATTTCCCTTCTTAGCATTGTCGGCAAGCTTTTTGCAAGGGTCATACTGACTAAACTGCAATGTCTTGCCGAACGCGTGTATCCTGAGGCACAATGTGGCTTCCGCTCCCAGCGTTCCACTACGGATATGATATTTACCATCCGGCAACTTCAAGAGAAGTGTCGTGAGCAGAATACTCCTTTGGTGATTGCGTTCGTTGACCTGAATAAAGCCTTCGACGCGGTCAGCAGAGAGGGTCTCTATATTGCACTTGAGAAAATAGGATGTCCCCCGAAACTGCTGAAGTTGGTGAAATGCTTTCACGAGGACATGAAAGGCACCGTTGTTTACAATGGTCAAACGTCCGACGCTTTTGATATGCGTAGAGGAGTTCGCCAAGGCTGCGTCCTGGCACCAACTTTGTTCGGCATATTCTTTTCACTTCTGGTCAAAGTTGCCTTCGGTGATGCGCAACAGGGTGTCCATCTACACACACGAGCCGATGGGAAATTGTTTAATGCCGCCCTCCTTAAGACTCGCCGTAATCGCGAGGACTTATTTGTTGACAGCTTGCTGTTTGCCGACGATGCAGCCTTTGTTGCAAAAAGTCCCCAAGAGCTCCAGGTCCTACTGGACAAATTTCACCACGCATGTGCCCTGTTCTCCATGTCCATAAATGCAAAGAAGACCGTCATCCTAGCGCAGGGCTACACCTACCAGCCGACCATCTTGCTGGAAGGTGCACCCTTGGAGGTAGTCGACAAGTTTTGTTACCTGGGGTCAACCGTGTCGAGCAATCTCTCCCTTGACGGTGAGATCGATATTCGCATCGGCAAGGCAGCCACGGCGTTCGGCAGGCTACGTATAAGAGTATGGAATAATAAACATTTAACGGTCAGGACAAAGGCGATCGTATACCAAACTTGCGTCTTGAGCATGCTCTTGTACGGAGCCGAAACCTGGACGTCGTATGCAAAACAGGAACGTCGACTTAACACCTTTCATATGCGCTGTCTTCGTAGCATTCTCAACATAACATGGAAGGACAGGGTAACAAATGAGAGAGTGTTAGAGATTGCACAGCTTCCTAGCATCACCGCCCTTCTAAAACAGAGACGTTTGCGGTGGCTAGGGCATGTGCACCGAATGAGCAGCACTCGTTTGCCCAGGCAGACCATGTTGAGCCAAGTCGCTTTCTCGAAGCGTAAAGTTGGACGTCCCATACTGCGATTTAAAGACTGCGCAAAACGCGACATGATCGCATTCAACATCGATCGCGACACATGGGAGGATCTGGCTACCGACCGTGATGAGTGGAGAAAGGCCACCTACGAGGGCTGTGAGACGCATGATACAGCCTGGTTTCAAATCCTGTCCCAAAAACGGGAAAAACGACATGCCCGTGCAGAAGGTTCCGCCACAAGAAACTCTCAGTTCGCGTGCCGTAAGTGCGGACGAAAGTGCCGCTCGAGGATCGGTTTATTTAGCCACGAGCGACGATGCTCTTCTCGCGTAGGCGCTGTTTAAATCATCTGTCAAGATGAAAAGGCCTGATGATGATGATGATGATGCAGATACAGAGTGTGATTCACAAGTCAAAATTTAGTGTTAAAGGGATAAATAGTCTTCATGTAACATCTTTTACAATATTTGTACGGATTGCGTACTCGCGATTGAAACTGGCAGCTTCTAAAATATTCCATTCTTAAGTTTTCCTATCATCATCATTCTTGCGTTAATACCGGTCACTTCTGAGGTCTTAACTGCGAGTCCGCGCCTCTTAAAGCGTAGCGGCTGAACTTCGATATTTCCACGAATCGATTGCCATCAGATCTCCACAACTCATTGTACAGTACGCAACAGTACGCATTCATATAAAATTTGCATTGACTGGCAATAGATTTGTAATTGACGCTTCACAGTTCAAAGTTATTTATTTGTTGAATATGGTACAAAAAGTGATGTTTACATTATAGGGTAGGATCACATATTCTGCCGGTTCTGGCGTACAAATTTTACATTTTAATTCAGTGAAATAATTATTAAATACATGCAATACAATTCAAAATAATACATGTCAGTATTGAAGTGTCATTATAAAATTCGTCAATACTATAATAACACTTCTCACATAGCATATCCCTTAAATTCCTTTTAAACATGTCAATACCCAAATTTTTCCAACTATTAGGTATCTTATTGTATTCTTCTTGCTTCCTTATTGTATTCTTCTTGCTTCTCCAAAACCTATGCATAATTAACTTAATATATTTTCAACAGCTCAGATTGAAGGCTGCTACGTACTTAAAATCAATGCGGTACTACCTTACAATGAGCCGCTTACTCCAAAATATGGAAAGCCTTGCACACAATATACATGCCTAGATGATGATACTGTAAGAGAGTTGACGTAAGGGTTTCTATATTTTTTTACTAACTATATTCAAACTAGAATAAGTATTTATATTAATAATTCAAACAACAGTAACACAAAAGTGACAGTACAAGAGGGTAAGAGTTTTTAAATAGAGTTTTGATTTCGAGCCAACAGTTTGATCTAAAGGAATTCTATTAAAAATAGCCATTCAGAAAACCACTAGTTTTCATAATTTTGATGTTTGTTTCCAGCTGCGCAGATCTTAGAGCGAAGGATTGCGAAGATGGATTTTCGTTTGGAGACAAAGACCAGCCCTATCCAGAATGTTGTGATACATGTGGAGGGAATCATGAGGATCAACATTTATCATGCCCGAAAGAAAAAAGTACTCGTAGCGTTAATTAAGACCCGTAAATTTTACGTTAATTTTATGTAAAATCTCCCTAGTTAATAGTTAATAGTTATAGTTTCTATTTTAGATAGAAATAGTTTAAAAAAATCTAAAGGCCTAAAATATTACTCCCTTGGTATGTTCATTGCACTTTTTGTAATAAAACTATCAAGTTATTAATGTAAAATATCAGACAGATGATTTGTTCGTTTTTTGAAAATAAAAAAAATACGGCATACACGGATACGTATAAAAAGGACTATTGACAATAGAAGTAAAGCTTCCTCTGAGGGAATTATCTCTAGGACTGCCAATTTCGGTAGTCCTGGAGATAAAATTTGAAAATAAAATTAATAAACAATTTTTACAAGCAACAATTTCAGTACTTCAGGATACATCGTGAGCTATGTTCAGGATATATGAAACTTTGCTTGTTAAGCTAGGGAAGACCCTGTATCTCAAGATATGTTTACATTGATTTATTGACTGATGGATGATGGTAACGTCTCATTTAGTTACGTTACTTATTTTTTTTATTATTGAAACCATTCTTCATTTGTATACATAAAATATGCCTTTGTTTACGAAAACATATCCTTGTATAAAAATATACACAGTTTCGAAAAATCTTTTTTATAAATAAACCCCACTTCCAACTAAATCAGGTGTTTTATCTTTTTTGGGTAGTAGCGAACCAACTGACATGCATTTTAAGTTCGTTGAAGGGTGGGGACGGAAACCAAAATAAATCCCGCATCCTCCTTTAGAAAATGAATAAAAGTTCTGTAATCATTTCTGGCTGTAGTTTATGAATACTGTTATTAAACCACATTAATGATACTTACAATGTAATGAAAACCTTAAGGATCCCATTTGTCTTAGAATAATGAAAATTGGCATGAACAACATTCATCATTATATATAATTTAGAAAACGGGAATTAACGCGATCATGGTATAGGTACTTACATACCTTTGATTGCCTGACGTTTCGACCAGGTTACACCGGCCGTGGTCACAGGCTCAGTCAGCCTGGAAGCCTTATATATCATGGAACGCGAGAGTTTAAAAGTTAGTTTAACATTCATCATTGCTGTCATGAAGAACACAGCAGTGCTATTGGTAGGTATTTTTACCACGGAATAGATAATAGTCTATTACTTTCGATATTTATAAGTAGGACAATGTGAATAATAAGAAATAATAAAAGCCCATGATCCTTTATTCTTGAAACAATTGATATACAGCACAGTTCAGAACGCAGTTCGTGTGAAAAGGTCGTGTATTCTACATTTAACTGCGATGTATCGCGTTTTTATTTCCCTTTTCATTGCAATGTGTTACAGCATAGTATACAGTGCAATAACGATACAACCGACAGTGAACAAGCCTCCGTTCATGGGTGCGTTTGCAATTGAGTATTTTAAAATTTATAGTAGTATACATTAAGTTAAGCGGACCTCAGACTCCAAGTTGAAAAGCTTCGGATGCGACTGGTATTAACACTAGGATGATGAAGATTAAGAAGAAGACATTTAGATACGAAAAAGACAACATCCCAGACTTGATTTATCAATATTAATAAACCTATTTTATCCATTGTAATTGCAATAATTACACAGTACACCTCTTTAGAGTCTAAGTGTTAAATTAGGTGTCAAGAAACCATATACTGAGAACAGTAGACTAATGCTAGTACAGATCCACTAGAAAATACCAGACAGCTTCTATTAACTCAATTTAGTGGTTTCAATTAGGTTACTTTGTTTAGGATTTTGTTGATATATGCACGATCCATTTTTTGTCACAAGTGGCAATCCGATTCTGAATGTGCATGTTTATTCAAGTGAAGCAAGATTCAAGGCCAATTTGTTTTTGTTGTTCAGAAAATTCATATCACCGGCAATACTTCTACTTCTACTTCAATGAGCATACTTTTCCTACGCTGAAAAGTTGCAAGCAAATTTATTAATATATTATTTTTGGTTGCAATAAGAAGGGAGTCAGATATATTGTACAAAGATAAAATATAGTCATAAGAAACTAGTTAGTACCTTGGTAATCTCCAAATAATTCTATAAGGTTTAACAGCTCGAAGCTGTTGTACGAGAAATCCGCGTGATGACGGAGAAAGAATACAAGTTCATCCGAAGAATTTCACAAAAGGCGACTAAATGGAAAAATACGCAGACTATATCGCAGTGAGCGAAGAAAAACTCGAAATAAAACCCTTTGTCAACCATTCTGGCCAGCGTGGTAACAGTAGGACCCCTCCAAAATGGATAGACGCCACAATAAGAGGCCCCCGGTACCCAGTGGTCCCGCTATTCCCAGCTATGGTAGCGGTTCGGGTAACGGCGGGGCAGGGGGGTGCTGAGAATCTCTGGGCGACGGGAGGCGACCGCAAACAACTACTACTGTCAATGTATATTACAGTATACTTCGACTGGAATCACTTCACAGAAGTCGAGGTGAAACTAGGTTGCAAAAACTGGCACATATTGGGGCTGTCGAAGATTCGAAGACAGGGGGAGGACACGAAAAGCTTTGAGAGTCAGGCAGCCTGTTCTACTTCAGAAAAGGTGATCTGCTCTCCCAGGTAGGTATCGATTTTCTTGTTATACAGGTATATGTGCCCACCTCGCGCTACCGAAGCCGTTTACGAAAATATTGCCAAGGTACTAAGTCAGACCGCCAAGGCCACTTACAACGTTGTTATGGGGGACTTCAATGCCAAAGTGGGAGTACCAGAACGCGGTGTAATGAGAATCGGACCTTATGGAGCGGGGCGCAGAAATCACAGGGGGCAAATGCTAGTCAAGTTCCTCCTCCTCTCCTTCCTCTTCGTAATAAATCGCTTCTTTAAGAAAAAGCCCTACAGAAAATGGACTTGACAACGCCGGGACTCTGTGATAAGGAACGAGATAGACTTTTTCATAACGGAAAGTAAGGACATATGTAGAGATGTCACTGTGATCAATACGTTTAACACAGGAAGCGATCACATACGTATCCGAGACTCTCTAAATATCAACATTAAGGCTGAAGGATTCCGAATGATGCAGTCTACTCTACGATCTACGCTGCTCTAAGTACCTCTAGGGTCCAAAAAGTTCCATCTGGAACTTCAATATCGTTTTGTTGACGAGAAAACCGACACAGGGGTTAAAACATTGCAGCCCGAGATACCCCCTAGCCAGATGGACTGATGACCTGAAGAAGGTGGCTGGGACAGACTGGATGCGGAAGGCAGAGGATCGCACGAAGTGGCACACATTGGGTGAAGCATATGTCCCGCAATGTGTTGCGGTGGGCTAATTGATTTTACAAGAAAACCCATTAAGGGCGTCCCTGGATTACCTATTAATATTTCAAATGAGTAATCTACTAGGTAATGGTACGTTAGTAATAGATGTGGTGTTTTCACAAGATAATATTATTAAGTGTTATAGTGATAAATAGTGTATATGTAACATCTTTTAAAACATATATACGGATCGCGCTCTGGCGATTGAAACGGGCAGCTTCTAAAATATTCCAGTGCAAGTTTTTCTATCATCATCATCCTCGTGTTAATGTCGGTCGCATTTGAGCCTGTATGTATTGTAGTTAGACCATTTCTGTACTCTCCATAACGACTGCCGTAATGTTCGTAAGACAACCAGACAGCTTAATATGCTCTCCGAGGCATGGAAATATCCAGAAGATTGTAATCAGTACTGAGCGGCATCGATCGTTCCTTAGCTGTCGCTTCTCCAAAACCTATATATAATTTGCCTTATACATTTTCCACCAGCTCTGATAGAAGGCTGCTACGTACTTGAAATGGATGCGGTACTACCTTACAATGAGCCGCATACTTCAAACCGTGAAGAGTCCTGCAGACAATATACATGCCTAGATGATGAAACTGTAAGGGTGTTGACGTAAGGGTTCCTATTTTTCTTTAACTAACCATATCCAAACTACAATGCAATTCAAAATTATTTTTTAATAATTTATAAAAACAACACCAATACAAAAGTACAAGAACAGTCGGGTAAGAATTTTTAATTGGAGTTTTGATTAGGGGCAGTTTGAGCTAAGGGAATTCAATTAAAAATAGCAATTCTGAAAATCACTAAAATCTCAAACGCTTATTCTTATAGTCTTTATAACTTTGATGTATGTTTCCAGCTGCACAGAGCTTAAAGGGACGGATTGCGAATACGGAATTTCGTTTGGAGAAAAAAACCTACCCTATCCAGAATGCTGTGATAAATGTGAAGAGAAAATGGAATCTTAAGAGTCAAAATGTATGATGTCTGGATGAAAAAAGTACCCGTAAAATGAAATGCTTTATTATTGAGACCTGGTGATTTTATTTTACACCAATTCAATATAAGATCTTACTGGGACACGATAGTTATAGTTTCTGATTTAGATAGTAGTAGTTTAAAAAAAACCTGAGTGACTTAAATTTGACTCCCTTGGTTCGTATCTTAAACTTTTTATAGCAAAACTATCAACAAAACACCAACTTATAACTCTACCTCAACTCAACTGTTAGAGTTATTAGATCCAAATTATAAGACAGAGAATTAGTTCGTTTTTAGAAAAATAAGAAAAAACCCTGCTGATTAAAAAAAATCTAAACAAGCAGATGGCCAGGCGGTACCCATTAATGTTCAGCTGGTTTGAGATGAAAATGGGGTACCGCCTGCTAAGATCTAAACAAGGTTCTTGTTTAGATCTTTTCAGTATCATTCGGGTTATTTTATTTTTATTAGTTATTTTATTAATGTTTTTTAGTCTTGACATAATATATTATAGATTTTTGTTATCATCGTCCAATTTAATTCGTTTTGATACCCCACTTGCACCACAAAAATTTTGTCACCAAAAACCAATATATAGCTTTTTCTAATTTTAAAACATAGTTTTGGTTAAGAATAAACATATTTTTGGAGAAGCCTATTTAAATAGACCCCATGGATTTTCCAATTAAATCAGCTGGTTTGTCTTTTTTTGGGTAGGTGCGAACAAACTGACATACATTCCATGTCTGTTAGAGGGTGAGGCCGGAGTCCATACTAAATCCGGCATCATCCTCTAGATAATGAATAAAAGTTATATAATCATGTCTGGCTGTAGCTTTTGAATACTATTATTATTAATCACATATATTATGATCCTCATAAGTAATGAAAACCTTGACGATTACAGTAACCACGCGCAGGGCACGCGGTAATAGCGGCGGTAAGACCCATCATGGGGGAGTGGCTAGAGAGGCCACACGGTAACCTCTCGTACCGTTCGCTTCGGGCGTTATCTGCATCTGATGGGAAAGGAGCCAACGCCCGAATGCCATCACTGCGGTGCGAGCAAGGACTCGAAGCTGCATACGCTCACCAATAGTCCGGCGTGGGAGACGCCGAGGCGGGAGCTGGTAGCGGCCCTGGGGGTGAGAGTGCTCACGCTCGCCTCATTGCTCGCGGCGATGGTCCGCTACGCGGATGCTTGGGCAGCCGGCAACTCCTTTTGCGAGCAAGTCATTCTCGAGAAGGAGACGGCAGAACGGGTGTGGCGTGATGAGCGAGACAGACTTGCGGACAACGCTGTCCGCGTGTTTAGGCGACCCGAGCATCGGAGGGCGTAGAACGACCTCCATCCCTCATGTGCGCGGGCCTGTGGGTGACGGGTGAAGCCGTCTGCCACCCTAGCAGAAGCAGGCCAAGGTGGCGGCGCGCATAGGTCGCCTCTTCATACCGGGGGCGGTCACCCGTGTTGCTCCCTCCCGAGGAGGACCAGACCGACAGGGATGGCCGTAGGTCAGCCGGGGTGCGAGAGATATGTTGAAGACAACCTAACCTTCTGCCTAGCACAACGACCCATAGACGGCTTAGTCGGTCCGAGTCTGACATCTGGAGGTCGATATCCGTGGGGATTTTCCGCCGTAAACAAAGGTAATGAAAACCTTAATTATCCCATTTGCCCTAGAATAATGAAAGAATTGATAATAGTCTATTACTGCCGATATTTATAAGCATGGACAATGAGTATAGTAAGGAATAATGAAATCTCATGGTCATTTTATTCTTGAAACTATTTCAAAACAGTTCAGAACGTAGTTCGTGTGAACGGTCGTGTGTTCTGCATTTAACTGCGATGTATTGCGCTTTCATTTATCTATTTATTGCAATGTGTTACAGCACAGTATATAGTGCATTAACGATACAACCGGCAGTGATCAAGCCTTCGTCAATGGGTGCGTTTGCATTTGATTATTTTTAAATTTATAATAGCATACATTCAAACACAAAAAGGTCAACATCACAGATGGGATTTGAACCCTGTAGTTTGCTTCAGCGTCGCACCAAGACGACCTAAGAATTTCCAGTTTCTATGATGTGTGTAGATTATTTCATCATCCTCACCAATCCCTGTTGTCACCTTGGAGTCCAGGATCCGCATTTTTCAAATGTCCAGTCTAAATTCCATTTCCTAAATGTCCAGTAAAATTGGGATGTTTTCCGGCTGCGACCGAGCGAGACTGACTCAAGGATCATTATGATTTAATCGATTTTATCCATCATGACTCTACAGAGTGTAAGTGTTAGGGTGTCAAGAAACAATATGATAACAACAGTAGACTAATGCTAGTACATATCCTCTACAAACCACCACACAGCTTCTTTAATTTAGTGGTTAAATTATGTTATTTTGTTTAGGATTTTGTTGATTGTATTACACGATCCATTTTCTGTCACACGTAGCAACCCGATTCTGAACGTGCGTGTTTATTCAAGATTCAAGGCGAATTTGTTTTTATTGTTCTGTAAATTCATATTACTGGTAATGAGCATTTTTTCCCTGCGCTACAAAGTTTCAAGCTGATTTATTAATACACTACCTGTTGACCGCGGCTTCGCCCGCGTGGATGTTGGTTATCGCTTAGTGTTGAGTTATCGACGCTATACGTTATCGACGTATACTCCTTATTACATCAGCTACCTGGCAATAAAAGTCCAGTCAAAATCGGTTCAGTCATTTCAGAGATTAGCGGGAACAAACAGACCGACAAAAATTGTAAAAAATGTTATTTTGGTGAATTATACCGTATTATATTTATTTGCATGTAGTAAAAACCGGTTATTTCAATATTAGAAACAGACACTCCAATTTTATTTATATGTATAGATGTATAGATTATTTTTAGATGCAATCAGATGGGATTAAGATATATTGTAGAAAGATAATAAAACAACTACAAACTAGTTAGTACCTAGGAGCTCTCCTAATGATTCTATTAAGTAAAACAGCTAATGAGTATCGAAGTTAAGGGCGTCCCTAGATTACCTATTAACATTTGGAATGCGTAATCTACTGGGTAATTGTATGTCAGAACAGTGTTATTCACAAGCTAAAATTATTTAGTGTTATAGTGATAGTGTTCATGTCAATCAATCAACCCACTGCAGTCCACTGCTGGACATAGGTTTCTCCCTTTCTGCCTTCCGCATCCAGTCCGTCCCAGCCATCTTTTACATGTTAGACTTAGAGTTTATTAGAGTTTACAGTGTTCATGTAACATCTTTTCAAAAACATATGTACGAAATGCGCTCTCGCTATTGAAACTGGCAGTTTCTAAAATATTTCGGTCCAGGTTTACCTGTTACCATCATCCCTGTGTTAGTCCCGGTAGAATCTGAGTCCGTATGTATTATAGTTAGACCATTTTTGCACTTTTTAGGGCTCTAACTCTCCGTTATGATTGCCGTAGATGGTCGTAAGACAACCAGGACCGACTGCCTAACATGCTCTTCGAGGTACGGAAATATCCAGACCAATGCAAACAGCATCTTCTTCATCCTAGCGTTAATTCCAGTCGCATCCGAAGCTTTTCAACTTGGAGTCTGGGGTCCGCTGCGAGGGATATGTCGCATGACAACCTCATCTTCGGCCTAGCACTACGACCCAGAGAAGGCGTGCGGTTTAGTCGGTTTGAGTCCGACATAACCTCCCCCTCCGGCTCCGGAGGGGTGGGTATCCGTGGGGATTTCCCGCACGTAAAAAAAGGGGTCCGCTTTTTACCAGTCTAACTGCGGATTTGGCTAAGCTTCGATATTTTCCGTGAAGCGACTGCCACCTGACCTCCACAATCCAAAGGCGATATCGAAGCATTGCAGTTAGACCAGTTGTTGGATTTTTGAGGGCTCCAACTATACGTAATGATTGCCATAGATGTTTGTATGACAACCACGTCGGTCCTCGGTCTCCGAGGCGCGACCAGACCAATGCAAATACCCATATTCATGCATACAAATATTTGCACTGAGCGGGGATCGAACCCGCGCCTCCTGCGTAGCGGCCGCGTTCACTACTGCTACGCCACCAATGCAAACAGCATATATGCATTTAATAAGTATATGCACTAAGCTATGTCGGTAGTAGTTTCATGTATACAGTTACAGAGTGTTATTCATAAGCTGATATTTAGTGTAATAGTGACAAATAGTGTTCATGTAACATCTTTTAAAACCAATGTATGATCTCACAATTGAAACTGGCTGATTCAAAAATACTCCAGTATTAAGTCCTTGCGGTGAACCCGATCGCATCTGAGGCCTTACGTACGGGTCTGGGCCTCTTAAAGCGAAGCAGCTGAACTATTTCGCTATTTTAACGAAACGACTACCATCTACCACCACCACAACCCATTGACATATGAAAGTTATGTAGTTCGACTAGTTGTTGGACTTTTAGGGTTCCAAATACTTGTAACAACTGTCATAGAAGTTCCTAAGACAACCGACTGCTTAACGTGCTTTCCGAGGCACGGAAATACAGACCAATGCATGTAGTATATTAGCACCAAGTGGCAATCGATTCTTACTTGTCGCTACTCCAATAGTAATGTATAATTAACTTAATAAATTTTCCACCAGCTCAGATAGAAGGCTGCTATATACTTGAAATCAATGCGGTACTACCTTACAATGAGCCGCTTTCTCCAAAATATGATAAGTCTTGCAAACAATATACATGCCTAAATGATGATACTGCAAGAGTGTTTACGTAAGTGTTCATATATTTTTAACTAACTATATTCAAACTACAATACAATATTCCTTTTAAATAATACATGAGAACAACAGCAATACAAAAGTGAAAGGGTAAGAATTTTTGATTTCGAGCCAGCAGTTTGAGCTAAGGAAATTTAATTCAAAATAGCAATTCAGAAAATCACTAAAATCTGAAACGCATATGACTTCTTACAGTCTTTATAATTTTGATGTTTGTTTCCAGCTGCACAGATCTTAAAGAGACGGATTGCGAAGATGGAATTTCTTTTGGAGACAAAAATCAGCCCTATCCAGAATGCTGTGATAGATGTGAAGAGAAAATGGAATATTGAGAGTCAAAATTTACGAAGTCCGGAAGAAAAAGTACCCCTAGAGTTACCATTGAGACCTGTAATTTATTTTTACATTTACTCAACATAAGATCTTACTGGGCACGATAGTTATAGTTTGTAATTTAGACAGAATTAGTTTTAAAATATCTAAAGAAATAATTTTTATTATACACATATAGGACACTTCAATTTGACTTCACCATGTCTGATAGTAAGGCGAAGGCAAAGTCTCAGGATCGAGGGTCACCATTACATACACGTACCATGTATACACAGTCTGGCCATAAATACTGTACCCAACAATTAAAAATAAGAAAGATATTACATTTGAATTTGGAATCTGTAATTTTTATACGATTGTTCATTGTGTTTTATAATTTTGGCGCCAATTCATTGTATTTATATTTTGCGATATTAAAACGGGGTGGGGTGATAAAGAGAACCAAATCGCTGTCATTGCATTACACAAAGTTGGTATGGAGCCAAATGCAATTTTTTAAACTCTCCATACGCTTAGTATTAGTCAAATATTTGTGTACCGGATATATTAATAGTTACAATGAGACCTCCTCTGTTTGTAAAGAAAAAGATCTGGCAGTCCACGTAGTGTTCGTACGAAAAGGTGTTCAAAGCAGTAAGGGAAAGAATTCGAAGATAAAGCAAAAGATTTTATCTCGGGAGATAAACATAGCACCCAGAACCATGTCGCGTATTTTAAAAGATGACTTAGGACTTGCAGCCTATAAGAGACGCCCTGGTCACTTATTAACTGATAATTTAAAAAAGAATAGGGTGGTAAAATCGAAACAACTACTGAAGTGGTACGCAAAGGGAGGTCACAGAAACTTTGTTTTGTTTTGTTTGTTTACGGATGAGAAAATCTTTACAATTGAGCAACATGGTAACAAACAAAATGACCGTATTTATACTCAAAGCTCTAAGGAAGCTTCCCAATTAGTCGACAGAGTGCAACGTGGGCATTATCCGACTTCAGTGACGGTTTGGTGGGGTGTTAGCTATGAAGGAGTGACTGAGCCATATTTTTGTGAAAAAGGTATCAAAACATCGGCACAAGTATACACTTACCTACCTTGAGAGGGTTGTTAAGCCCCTTAACAATACCATGTTCAATAACCAAGTATGGTCCTTCCAACAAGACTCGACGCCAGGTCATAAAGTTCGGTCCACGCAGTCTTGGTTGGAAGTGAATGTTTCAGACTTCATCAGAGCTGAAGACTGGCCGTCGTCTAGTCCCGATCTTCATCCGCTAGATTATGATTTATGGCCAGTTTTAGAGAGTACGGCTTGCTCTAAATGCCATGATGATTTGGAGTCTCTAAAACAATCCATACGATTGGCAGTGAAGAATTTTCGTATGAAAAGAGTGCGTGCTTCTATTGATAACTGGCCTTAACGTTTAAAGGACTGTAGTGCAGCCAATGGAGACCACTTCAAATAAGCTTTTTATAATATAAATTGTTTTATATTTTATGTATTATTAACACACTGTTAAAGTAATAAACATTATTTGCAATATTTTTTTTTCTTCGTGACAATATTTATGGCAAGACTAAGTATATGACTCCCTTGGTATGTACACACTTTTTATAGCAAAACTATCAACATAACACCAACTTATAAGTCGACCTCAAATACTAATTAAAAACTAATGTGAATTAGAAGACAGAGGATTAGTTCGTTTATTGAGAAAAAAAAATGGTATTTGTATTATGATTATATTTCCATAGAATTTGAGTTTTAGGTTCAAATGCTTCGGTTTATACGTTAGTGTTGAGGTGTGGAATAAAATGCTCATGTGTCCATTTCGGGCAGCACTTGATCCTACTTCCATCATAGATTGTCAATATCCTTTCCTGTTTTGAAGGTTCTGAACATATAAACTTTATATTAAATCAAACATTCTTTATCTTGGTGTATTACTAGATCCTTTCTTGGATTTCCATCTGCACATAGAGACTCTTACATCTAGAATCCGCAAATTAATATACGTTTTCAAAAACCTCAGACATGTAGCAGATGAAGATCTGAGAAAGACAGTATACTTTGCCCTCTGTCAATCGCTGTTATCCTACTGTATCACGACCTGGGGTGGTGCAGACAAGTCACTTGTTATCCAGGTGGAAAGAGCCCAGCGAGCGATACTGAAGGTGTCTCATTTCCTACCTATTAGATACCCTACGACTGAGTTGTTTGGGAAGTGCAAGGTGCTGACCGTCCGTCAATTGTTCATTCTCCACGTCATAACAAAACAACACTCTCTCCTAAATTACAACCCAACTGCACCTTTAAATAAGAGACGATTCAAGCCTGTCGACCGCACCCTTGACTCATTCAACAAGCAATTTACAAATAGGTTCTTCTGTTTCCTAGGTGGTTATCTTTATAATAACCTTAATAAAATACTACCCATATACAATTTAACCAAAGCACCGTGCAAAAAAATAACCAGCGAATGGCTCATGGGACTAGACTATGACTATACCGAATGTCTCCTATCAGTCCCCGTCTAAAGTTCCGGAAACCGTCCAAACACACTCTCTCTCTCACACACGCAACACACACACACACTAACACACACACACACACACACACACAAGCACATCCACTCACTTTTAGACAAATATCTACTAAACCTGACATTACCTTTATAACGAATAATTTATATTGTTGTACTTAAATCTAGATCGCTTTATATAGTGCTGTCATACTTAGCAGCTTACTAGTCACTCACGAATATCAAACATTGTACAGGACTAGAAGTCTAATGGGTGTGTACTGGTGGCCTGAAATACAGGATTCGTCCTAGTTTAGGCACCAGTCTCCCACATAGGAAAACTATGCATATAGATTAAGTTGAGAAAATTGTATATTCTAAATATGTGGTGAGAAAATAAACGTTTCTTATTCTTATTCTTATAAATCTAATTTTTTCCTGTAGGGATATCAAGAACTATTCTAGTAACTTGGCAGTTTCATTCATCAGAGTAGGGTGTAATTATTCCAATATATAGAAACACGTACTCAAAATGTACGCAAGTCTTCAAGTTATCTTACGATAGCCATTAATGTAAGTAACCTTAGACGTCAGCTGTACATGTACTTCTCGAGTGGCTCTTTGATCAGTAGGAAATAATTATCTCGTGATGTATGCTAAACAGCTACCCTCTAACAAATATACTAAAGAAAACCCAAACAATGTTTTTGAGGGTGTCAGAAAAATTCTTAAGCACATGGATCACCTTACTACACTTCAAAACATTGTTTTTTATTTATTTAGGACACGTCAATTTGACTTCACCTCGCCTGATGATAAACTGAAGGCAAAGTCTCAGAAAAGAGGGTCACCATTACATACACGTACCATGTTAACAATAGTGGCACTCAGCTTGACGGCCTCATCAGATGCTTTTTCACGCCCCGCTTAAAGGCCTCGGGACTGTAGGAAGAAGGAAACACGTGAGCTGGCAAGGAGTTCCAGATTTTAATGGTGCGACAAAGAAAGGAGTCACCAAACCGCTTGGTTGTTGAAGGAATATCCTGTCGGGAGCATCTAATAAGTACTTTGCGGAGCCATCGCAGAGATGCGAGGATCGAATTTGGATGTTGTATCGAAGACACCGCTGCTCTGGCGTGAAAAATCGTCTCACTCTGTTCAAGACTCTGAGTTTACGCGAGGCTGTTTGATGATCTCAAGAATAGGCGTAGCGAAGAAGTTTTTGCAAGTGACGTTGATACTGGTTCTGACAAAAACAAAAGTGAATGAATAAATTTAGAAAATGAATAAAAGTTCTACAGTTATTTGACTGTAGTGACTGAATACTATTATCAAACTACATATTATCATACCCAAAGGTGGTGAAAACATTGAGGATCCCATTTGCCCTTGAATAATGAAATTTGGCATAAAGGACATGCATCATTGCAGCAATGATGAACTGCGTTGTCGTCGTTCTATTGGCCGACGCTGTGCCGCTCAGCAGTGCTATTGGTAGGTAATTTTACACAGAATGGATAATAGTCTATAACTTGCGATATTTATAAGCATAACAATGTGTTTAATAAGAATTAGATAATAAATCCCATGGTCCTTTATTCTTGAAACAATTGAAATACATTACAGTTTAGAAAGTAGTTCGTGTGAAAAGGTCGTGTGTTCAGTATTTAACTGCGATGTATTGCGTTTTTATTTACCTGTTCATTGCTACTCGCATGTGTTACAGCGCGGCATATAGTAAATTAACTATACAACCGGCAGTGGACAAGCCTTTGTTAATGGGTGCGTTTGTACATTTCAAATTTCAGTTTACCTTTAAACACGAAAAATTGTTTGACGGTTACCATAAGAACATCAACGGCAGTTGCTACGGGTCGTTGAAGCTCTAAAAAGTTTAGAAACTGGTCTAACTGCAAACCTTCGATCTAGCTAATATTCCGAATTTCAGTCGCAGCCGCCTTGCAGTTAGACTGGAATAAAAGACCGCGGACTACAAGGTGAAGACAAGATAATTTAGTTACGAAAAAGTCAACATCCAAGACGGCAATTGAATCGGGTAGTTGGGCTCCAGCATCGCTCCAAGACGTATATCTAGAATTTCGTCAGAGCATTCTCCTAGACACCAATCGATTGGTCAGTCCCGTACTGGATGTCGACTTATTCGATCTACTTAGGTAATAAGGAAAATGTAATCTCGTCCATTATATTTATTTACACAACAACAGATTATGTCGTTCGTTATGCAAGAGCCATTTTCTGTCATAAGTGGTAATCCGATTCTGAATGTGCGTGTTTATTCAACCAACACAAGATTCAAGGCGAATTCGTTTCTGTTGTTCAGTAAATTTATATCCCACCAAAAACATTTTCATGTAAAAATGTTGCCAAGACGAGTTTACGTAGCTTACCCTGTGAAAAAGTTATCAGATCTCGTATAAAGCCAAGCTCTAAAAACTGCACGCTCTAAACCTTAGGTGTAGAGCTTGAAGGTTTAGAGCATACAGTCTTTAAAGCTTGGCTTTATACGAGATCTGATAACTTTTTCAGAGGGTAAGCTACGTAAACTCGTCTTGGCAACATTTTACACGAAAAGGTTTTTGGTAGGACTTCATTTATTTTTGTAAGTTGGTTAAAAATTATGACGTACGTATTTTTTATTTGTTTTAAGAAATATTTTAATTAATTTTGACGTATGGAGCACAAACTGTAGTGCAACTCTCATATCAAAACTTCCACCGTAGATCTGTGCTTCCACCTCCTACCCTAACTATTTTGATGATCAGTGAGTGATGAGTCAGTGACGAAATTAAGGGTTTTGAGACATTGATAAAATCTAAATTATAATAGCTACGATATTCAAACTTTGTATATTTAATGATTGTACCGATGGTATTCTATCTTGAATATTTTAATAATTTAGCATCATCCAAAGCAAAGTTATAAGAGTTCAAAAATATGACGAAGCGTTTCGAGAAAAGTTACGTAGTGTCCTTGCGCTCGCTTGGCTCGTCTTGGCGGGGGTACTGTTGTGCCCCCAGATCACTGGTAATGCTATTCAATAAGCAATTTCTTCCTACGCTGAAATGTTGTAGGCAAATTTACGAATTCATAATTTTTGGCTGCTATAAGACGATATTCAGATATAATGTATAAAAGTACATTACTGCCGCGGCCGCCAAGTGTAGTGTTGTCGGACGACCGTGAAGTAAGCGGGCCAAGGCGCAGCCTGTTTGAGAAAAGATATTTAGTACCTACTCTGCTGATAATTCTATTAAAAAAGCTAATGAATATCGAAGCTACTGTACAAAAAAACCATTAAGAGCGTCCCTAGATTGCCTACTGGGTAATTTTATGTCAGTAGTAGGTAAGATTTGTGTTCATGTAAACAGTTACAGAGTCTTCACAAATCACAAGCTCATATTTAGTGTCATGGTGATAAATAGTGTTCATGTAACATCTTTTCAACATATGTATATATTTAGTACCTACTCTGCTGATAATTCTATTAAAAAAGCTAATGAATATCGAAGCTACTGTACAAAAAAACCATTAAGAGCGTCCCTAGATTACCTACTGGGTAATTTTATGTCAGTAGTAGGTAAGATTTGTGTTCATGTAAACAGTTACAGAGTCTTCACAAATCACAAGCTCATATTTAGTGTCATGGTGATAAATAGTGGTCATGTACGAGTAACATCTTTTCAACATATGTATATATTCCAGTCTTCAATTTTCCAAACATCTTTATCCTTGCGGTAAACCCGGTCGCATCTGAGGCCCTATGTATGGGTCTGGGCCTCTTAAAGCGCAGCGGCTCAACTTCGCTATTTTCCACGAAACGACTGCCATCTGACCTCCACAACCCAATAACATATCAAAGTTATGTAGTTAGAATCAGGACCGCTTTCTGAGGCACAGAAATGAAAACAGTATATAAGCGCTGAGCGGCAATCGATTTTTACTAGTTGCTACTCCAAAACCTACGTATAATTAACTTCATACATTTTCCACCAGCTCAGATAGAAGGCTGCTACGTACTTGAAATCGATACGGTACTACCTTACAATGAGCCACTTACTCCAAAACGTGGAAGTTCCTGCACACAATATACATGCCTAAATGATGATACTGCATTAGTGTTGACGTAAGTGTTCCTATATTTTTAACTAACCATATCCATACTACAATACCAGGCCATATTATTTATGAATAAAATACAAGAACCACATCAATGTAAAAGTGACAGTACAATCGGATAAGAATTTTTGATTGAAATTTTAATTTTGAATTAAAAATAGTAATTCAGAAAATCACTAAAATCTCAAACGCAAATGCCTTACAGTCTTTATTACAATTTTGATGTTTGTTTTCAGCTGTGCAAATCTTAAAGTTAATGATTGCGAAGATGGAATTTTGTATGGAGACAAAAGCCAGCCCTATCCGGAATGCTGTGATAAATGTGAAGAGTGAATCTTGAGAGCCAAAATTTATCATGTCCAGAAGAAAAACTAAATTATAAAAAAAAAATTGGTTGCCTGTAAAGTCGGTATACGGGCGAAAGTTTTACGTGACAACGACTTTGAGTGGTAAAATAATTTTAATGTGAATATTCATTCGTATAGTAGGAAGAAGGATGAATTTTATGTCTGTCTCTCTCGCTCTTAGGCGGGCTAACCATGCCCGAGTGGAAGGGACGCGTGCCTCTCACTCGCTCTCATTGTGAGCGCATAACGTGAGCGGAGCGTAACGCAGTTTCTTGAAGTGTCACCCGGCAAACCAATTTATAAGACGTTGTCACGTCAATAAAAAACCAGACTGATGCTAATAAGATCAAAACAGGCTTTATAGCAGGTGGTACCCATTAATTCATCGGGTTTGAGATTTGTAAATGGGTACCACCTGCTATAAAGCTTGTTACGATCTTTTTAGTATCAGTCGGGTTTTTTATTTTTAATAATTTAATTTGATTTATACTTTTTAGTTACGACATTGTAATCGTCTTCTTATTTCCTTCATTTTGATAACACACAATATAGTTTGAGTAATTTGAGTGATATTTTTCTGAGTGATTAAATTTCCTTACAATTTAATTTGTCCGGAGTTAAACTGTGATTTCTTTGGCACGTCACTAACACTAAACAAGCATGCATTCTTAAGGGATTGTTCTAGAACTTTGCATCTAGTGTTGCGAGCACTAGTTCTGCTTCAATTATTGTGGTGGAAGGTAGCGCCTCTCTTCGCTCGTGGAGGAAATCACCAAGGTTCAATAAAAGGCGCTCGAACGAAGTGAGAAAGTCAATAGTTCACGGGCAATTTCACCCTAGTTTAACACTGTAGGTATGTTTCATTTCAAATATAAGGAAATTAAAATATTAGGTCCTATTTCTTGTCTGTTCGCCGTTTCGTAAAACCATAATATATTTTTAAATATCTTTCCTTTAAAATTTCTGGCAAAGGATTTTCGAATACTGAATTTTTCTCGGCTTTTCATAATCGAATCTGGGGTCAACATTTCAGAACTACTTGAACCCATTTTTAAACAAATATTATTCTACAAAACGTATGTTATCTAGTATCGCGCCAAATTTGGCAGTTGACAAATTTTTGAAACCTATCTTACAAGATGTGATATTTTATTCTATACCTCTTGAAAATTGTACCTAGGATATCAATTTTTCCTTTTTGTCTTATATAAATGATATGTATATGTATACGTAAACTATAAATGATGTATAGAATATATAGAATGTAAATAAATGACATGTATACGTAATGTATATGGAGAAATGTTTACGATTTTCCACTTCCGTAATCAGCCTTCTTCTTTATCATCCACATCCGTAATTGTACTGACGGTAACACGGCGGCGACGGTAAGACGGCCTCATGGGGGGGTTACCTGCGTCGGATCCAGAAGGAGCCAACGCCTGAGTGCCATCACTGTGATGGAAGCAAGGACTCGGGGCTGGGGATTCTCTCGTTTAGCACATTGCTCACAGTAATGGTACAGAGTGCACCACCCTTTTCTCGGGAAGATGGGGGGGACATTGAATCCCTTGCCACATTTAATGATTTCGCCACAAAGTCAGTCAGTCCACAATTATTAAAATTGATATTACGTCTGAATGACAAAAAAAAAACATGCTTATTTGGAAAAAAGTTTACAATGATGTAAAGTTAATACCTTATGGTTCTTTGTAAAAAATCTCCGAAAATAAAGTCTGCCAAGGGAATCAACTGAATACGCCCAATCTCAAGATTCACCATGAAACATAACGCAAAAGAGTGTATTGTATAAAACATGTTATGAGTGGATTACAGCTTTTATTTATAGTGCAATTAGCACTTCCTGGGTTAAAATTAACTTAGGTTACGTTTTTTTTTCTATTAGATTTATATGCCTAAGAAATGTTGCAGTAATTTGTAACATAACATTTACGATATCCGCAATAATTTTGACGATAAAATACAAACTGTCAATAATACTGTACATTAGTATTGTTAATATTAATATTGAAAATATTAGATTCAATAAAAAATAAGGAGGATGATAAATATTAGAAACAGTTACTATCCATAAAAATTATATAGAGATGGAATCGACGACGTGCAGAATGGCGCTGCCGGTGAAGCTAACATTTATGGACACCAAAACATTATCCAATATAATGGCATGCTATAACGTTTATCCGAGTCATTTGGTAGAAATGCAGTCTTCTAGAATTCCTAAGATGAACGCAGTAAAAGAAAATCCGCCTTAGGCAAAAGATATTATTTGCGATGGCCTCTAGTTTCCTATTAACTTAAAAATTAAAGTTTAATTGAAGAAAATATGAACATTCTATAATATATATATCTACATAAAAACTTCAAAGATCAGAAGACCAGCTTAGAAATTGCACCATTTTATGTCGATTTCAAATGGTGCCACTTCACATAAATATTTGTATTTGCGTATTTGATGTAGTTATTTGACAAACAATTACCATGTGTAGACAGTGTTTTTAAGAAAGCATTGGTGTTATTGCCTATTTAGCTATTGGTCATATTTGTCTATGACCAATACCAAATATTGCTCGATTCTCACATCTTGGACCTAAAATGTGCTCAAAATGTGCTCTATATGCACAGACTACGTATCTTGAATGTATTTTGAGGATTGCAGGGGGTGCTACGGTGGACGAGATCAAATTTACCAAGTATACAATATTTAAAAAAAATCCGCGCGTACAAGATATCTCGCGATTTTGGTCCAAGATATGTGAATCGAGCAATACGTACAGTTGTCAAGTTATTTAGGGATTTTTCATTCTCTACGGCCAATAGTACCCTTTAACAGTAGACAAAATGTAAAAATTCACATGTGACACCTCTTTAAAGTGAATTTTAAAATTAGAGGAAATTTGAAAGTGGCACGAGTGAATGAAAAATTGAGAAGCGAGCGACTGTCGTGGTATGGAAATAGTATGACATGAGAGGAAAGTAAATATGAATGTAGAGGGCTTTAGAAGCAGAGGTAAGCCCAAGAAAAGATGGATGGATTGCTTGAAAGATGATGTGGCAAAGAAGGGAGTAACTGAGGAAACGACATCTGACAGGAATTTACGGAGGAGAATGACATGTTGCGCCGATCTCAAATAATTGGGACCAGGGCAAGTAGATGATGATAATGGTGATGACCTAAGGATTAAGGATGAAAACTCTTAGCACAAGCAACTTAGGTTACTTGGAGGGGTTAGAGGGTATATTAGCAATTTCGATAATTTCGGTTACTAATACTCTTTTTTTTAATACTTTTTTGTATTTGGCTGTACTTGCATGTTTGTATATTCGCCAAATGTTTTGTGATACAAGAAACGACCAATGCAAACACAAATTAATGTAAATAGCCATGTGAAGTGCCACCATAATAAGTTACTTTGTATAGGATATGCTTAAAATTATTATTTGTAAAAGTAAATAAAATAAGTATAGCATTAAGTAATACAAAACAAAATTCTGCAGATTCTTTATTTGAAAACGTACGAGTAGTATCAGAAAAATGTTGACCACAAAAGTACACAAAATGATCCAAATACCAAAATTTCATATTGTTGTAAGCATCCTGAGTGGTCAAACTATCTTAACAATCAATAGGTATTCCGTTATTATGTAAATTCGTAGTGTTTATATTCATAACTAGCTGTTGCCCGCGGCCCAGCCCGCGTGGATGTCGGTTTTCCTGAATTTTCTTTGCTATAAACCTCACGGAGCTCGAGACCTTTCCAACGAATGCAAAACCGTGGAAATCAGTTCGTGCGTTCTGGAGTTATAGAGTCAGGAAGGAAAACCCGACTTATTTTTATATAGTAGATATGAATGTGCAAACAAGCCGATCGATTGTATATCTAATCAAGTATAACTTAACATTATCATTTAAACAGACTTTGTGTTGAGAAAAGAGTTAAGTAAATATTTTAACTAAAAATGTTATAATAATATGTAATATAAGGTTTAAAAAATATTATTGTTCACACTGTGACATTAATTTATACGTATTTATTTTCAAGCCGATCGATTGTATATCTAATCAAGTATAACTTAACATTATCATTTAAATAGACTTTGTGTTGAGAAAAGAGTTAAGTAGGTAAATATTTTAACTAAAAATGTTATAGTAATATGTAATATGAGGTTTAAAAATATCATTGTTCACACTGTGACATTAATTTATATGTATTATTTTTTTACGTATTAGCACTTTTTTCTGATCACTGGAAGTTAATAGTCTATGGCTCAAGCAACGGTCACGAATAAAAAAAATACAAAAGTAAGACCAACAACAAAGGGATGGCTATATAAGTAAAAAAAGGATACATAATGTGTTTAAAGTACAATGTTAACATCAGTTTCACCTTTTATTTCGTTAGACACCATCGATCGGCGTGTTTGCACATATGAATATAAATATTACTTACTTACATAATATCGGAAAACTGATAGCTACGATGTATGGTTTGTCTACATCGGATACATATAGCTATTTGAGTACTGTAATTTAATATATAAAATTCTCGTGTCACAATGTTCGTTCCCATCCTCCTCCGAAACTAATGGACCTATTTGCATGAATTTTTGTGTGCATATCGAGTAGATCTGATAATCGGATGAATATGGACAAGACAAAGGTTATGTCAAATGTCCATGTTGCGCCTCTACCAGTTCTTGTTGGGGACTCAGTCTTAAAAGCTGTTGACGAGTACATCTACTTGGGTAAACTGATCCAGGTAGGCAATTCCAGCTTCGAAGAAGAGGTCAATCGACAAATCCGACTCGACTGAGCAGTGTTCGGGAAGCTACGAGATGTCTTCTCGTCCAACATACCTCAGTGCCTGAAGACGAAGGTACTCAATCAGTGTGTGTTACCAGTGATGACTTACCGATCTGAAACGTGGTCCCTTGCTATAGGTCTCATTAAAACGCTCAAAGTCGCTCAACGAGCTATGGAGGGAGATAGGAGGGGGGGGGGGGCTAACACGTAGGGAGATACCGAGCATAGCCCTCGATATCTCCCTACGTGATAGATATACTTATTCTATTTACTTTTACAAATAATAATTTTAAGCATATCCTATACAAAGTTACTTATTATGGTTATTATTATGGTGGCACCTGACATGGCTATTTGCATTAATTTGTGTTTGCATTAGTCGTTTGTTGTATCACAAAATATTTGGCGAATATACAAACATGCAAATACAGCCAAGTACAATTTACTTCACAAAAAAGTATTAAAAAAAAGAGTATTAGCAACTGAAACTATCGAAATTGCTAATATACCCTCTAGCAACTTAGGTTACTTGGAGGGGCCAAGTAACCTAAGTTGCTTGTGCTAGGAGTCTTCATCCTTAATCCTTAGGTCATCAGCATCATCATCATCATCTACTTGCCCTGGTATCCTGGCATCTATCTCCCTATGTGATCGCGTCAGCAATGATGTTATCCATAGGAGAAGAACATAAGTAAGCGACGTAGCCCAGCGGATTAGCTCGTTCAAGTGGCAGTGGGCGGGACACATAGTGCGCAGAACAGATGGCTGATGGAGCAAAAAAGTTCTGAGATGGCGACCGCGTACGGGCAAACGCCCAACGGCCAGGTAGGAGGTCGACCTCATCAAGGTCGCCGGGTAGCGCTGGATGCGGGCTGCTTTAGATCGGTCGTTCTGTAAGTCCATAGGAGAGGCCTCCGTTCAACAGTGGACTATAGCGGCTGATATGATGAACACTGTTAATGCTACTACTGGGACAAAAATATTCCCAGTAGTACTATTAATGGAACTAGTAAGACCAAAAATCCCAGTAGTACCATTAATGGTACTAATCAATGGTACAGCTGGGAAGGAGAGAAAATATTAAGTATAGATATAAAGGAAACAATAAAAGCAGTCTCGTTCCGAATGTTCTATAAAGTTGGTAAGAGGCAGCCGGTATTTTATGATTATTACGTGGTCCACCGTGGCCTCTTCTAAACCAAATTATCCTATTCGTTTTAATGCCCGCTTTAACGGCTGGTCTTTCGCTGGCGCTTTTTAATTTTCTTTTTACACAGATATTACTTTGGCGGCTATATTTGATTTCATAGTGAACTTTTGAGTCGCAAATTGCAAAGTATTATCACATTCGAATTATTAGTGTTCAGAATTCGAAATTATTAGTGATCATGATTAGTATGAGGTGCAGTAGAATCTGCTAATAATGACATTGAAAGGCAATGACAAAAACGTCATATTTATCGGACGTCTTTAAAAGCATATTCTTAAAATATTACCGGGTTCGGTCCGGTACAACCTATTCACAAAATATCGCAATATTGCACTATAAACGAATGTCAAAACGTTTGTATCCCGAGATATCTGAATTAAATATGACTTAAGCCCGACTTTCCCACAATGACAGAAATACGTAATGCGTTATTCATAAAAGGACTGAAAATATTTTTTTACATGTTTATTTTTCTACGCTGTATGTCTTGTGTAGGAAAGCAGAGAGTGAGACTAATTGGAAAAGCTCATCTGTACCGATACCGATAAAAATTCTCAAATATATTCGATTCCCTAACTATTGAAGTTATTGGGAATTAGTGTATTCCTTGCTAATTATCGAATCGCATGTAATCGTTCAGACACCTTGTTGCCTTGTTTTTATAGTTATACTCCGTCCACTATATAAATATATTTTAGACAGCTCACACACAATGCTCGATACAACTTTGTTCTAGCGTCAATACCGAAAACTCCGAACCAAAATTAGACGCCAATACGTCAGCCAGAAAGCAATTTTAGAGATGTAGCTGGTCGATCGACTGTGTTCTTATTGTAATAACTTGAAAATGTTACAATCGGAATCGACTGTGTCAGAATCTTATGGCAAAATGGAAAATAGAAATAAATATGTAAATACAATACTGAAGAAATTGGACTAAAACTAAACCATCGTAATACTTTTTAGTTTAAATTTATTTTTCATACATATCAGTAGACATACTCGTACTTGGGTATTATTATTATTACTTGGGTATTATTATTTAGGGATGTTGACTACTTTTTTATCCTCGAAGAATTACCACCTTATAATTAAATATAACGAACTGATAAAGTGAAATATTCTTTCCACAAATACTTAGTTTTAACGATATTTAATTCGAAAATTCAATGTCTCAGGCCACCGGAAATCCCTCCTTACAAAATAATTATAATCATCATCATTATTAAATAAGTTCCTCTATTCATTAAGAAACACATACATTACATTTTTAAATCTACATCTATAAAAAATATACTTGTTTAAAATTTAAAACTTAGTGCCCACCGGCATTTGGGTACAGGGGCCAAGCTACCGGTGGTTAGGACTCCAGGAAGAACCTTAACTTCCTCGCTATGCGTGCCGTATCTGGCAGAACTGCCTTCTGAATCAAGCCCTTAGACCCAGCTGTCTATCAAGAGACTTTTAAGCGGTCAACGTCGCCGAGTTTTGGGCTGGGCGCATCTAATTATTTTAAATGATTGCAACTGACACGAATAAGAAGAAGACTATATCAGGCTTATAATGAAAAATACAGCCCTCTGGTTTATGGTAGCAAATCCATGTCAGTGATGCAGGCGTTGTTTTTTGTCAGTCGCAACGAGACGTCAGTGCTGTCACAAATTTTCAGTTTTCCGAGCGTTTTCATTCTTCATTTTAAAACATGCCAAAGGGAATTGTTTTAAATGGACAATCAAGGGAGTTGTTTGTACGCCTGCATGACTATTTTGAAAAATAACTTCAAAATCGTGAACCACTTTTGCCACTGGAATGTGTGCGGGAGCGTGTGCCGAATGCACTGGGAATCAAGTGTTGGTGCCGTGACAAAGATAACTAAGAAAGCCTATGGTAAAACCGGTATCGTCAGAAATAAGCCTTTAACGCCAAAAAGAAAACAGAGACCTCTGGTAGTAACTAATGTGGACGAATTTGATAGAGACGCCATACGACGTCACATACCTATATGACTATTATTTAAGAAATGAATTCCCAATAATAAAACGGTTAGCTATTTCGCTTCGCAACTGTGGTTTTTTCCGTGGACAGAAGTCTCCACTGGCGAAAGTATTGAAGCAAATAGGTTTAGCATATAAAACTGGGGACAAAAGAAAAGTACTAATGGAACGCACAGACAGCCTGGGGAAATGTAGTATTTACCGATGAAACCTGGCTTAATGCCAACCACACTGTATCAAGGAGTTGGGCGGATGACACTGCAGCGTCAACCTCAAAAGTACCTATGGGAATAGGGAAAATACTTGTTATTTGTCACGCGGGCACTATGAAAGGATTTATTGATGGTGCGTTATTGTCTTTTAAATCGAAAAAAAAACCAAGGATTAACACGAGGATACCCTCGTGGTAATCTTTGTTTTTTTTTTTGAAGAATTGTTGGTTTGAAGATTTATTACATAAGTTGGAGGAACCCTCAGTGATTAATATGATTAACGCGTCATATTGTAACCACTGAACTAGACAGATGGATACTCACCGGCTTGCTCAGAGGCTGGCAGAGTAGTCTATTCCAGGGCGCCTTTCTAGAGAGCTAGATGAGTGTGTGCACAGGGAAGTTAGGGCTCCAATGAAAACAACGGGTTATACACAGTGTACACATATATATTTAAAAAGAATAGAACACAGAGCTGAGATACACAAATAAGAAAATAAGTAGACAGACAGATACACAGAGCTTAACATACACATAAGAACGTAGAGAAGCAGGCACAGGAAACAGAAATATAGGCAGAAGAACACACACAGTAGGCACACGAATTACAGTACAGTCTAAACGATAAACATAGGCGGATTCTGCTGTAAGCTCCGCACCGCTGCGGCTACACAAGTAGTAAGTACAGTAGCTGGTGTACTGGCCTTTGGGTTGCGCTGTGGAGACCAGGGGACGGTCGCAGAAGACCCACTACCCTACTGCTGCCAGCGGCGGATCTCTCGCTGTACACCCAGCTCGTGTTTGCAGCGCACTTGCTTGTGAGATGGAGGTTGTTGCACGAAATCGTGGCGATCTCTGAGGGCTCTCAAAGCTCCAACTTAGGTCCCTGTAGTGAAACAAACAACAAATGAGTTGTGAACAACACTACAGGCCCGAATCGAGTTCTCTTAACGAGCGAAATAAAAACTTACCAGATTATCTGGGAGCAGTCTATCACTTATTGCAATGTGACAGGCAGATGACCACTTGCTAGTTTTCGAAGAACAGAGATTTACTAAGACACAGAGTAACGTTAAGAGTTTGGCTGAGATAAATTAGAAGTTTTCGCTGAAGGTCGGTGCAGGTCTATTTATAGCCGAAATTCAGAAGCTTCGCGAACAATCTTCAAAATACGCTGATCACGATGAAGTTCATTAGACCAACGACAAACTCAATTAGCTGATGACAACCATAGACAGAAATAGAAAACCCATAAGCAGCAACTACGTACTAAACATTTATTATTATTATAAAATGCTTAAAGATATAGCTTATTAAGTGAGGTTATTATTTTATTATATTTTAATTTAAAACATATTTAAACATACTGATTCAAAACTATGGGACAACTAGCGCCACCCCACGGTCGATAAGTTCAATCAATTCATCGGTCACTATCGTTTATAGTTCCTAAGGGATACGATAGATGGCACTGCAACACAAAAATCGATATATATTGAGAGTTTGAAATTACAATGTTACAATATCACTCACGAATTATAAATAAAATGCCTAAGCAAGCCAATAAAAATACCGATATTATAAACTGGCTTCGTGATCGTGGCCACAACGTAGATGAGTCTATGTTGGAATGTGAGTTGGTCCGTATATTGAAAGAAAATCGGGAACCACCAAGATATCTTGTGATCGAACTAGCAGCAGAACATGGACACACAGTACTAAGACTACCGCCATACCACTGTCAGTATAACGCCATAGAATTGATATGGGCAAATGTGAAAGCGTACGCAGCAAGTCCACCTTTTACGGCAAATAAGATGCTGGTTTTACTGAATGACGCATGTACGCCAGTCACGTCAATGCTGAAAATTGGGCAAGTGTAGTTGTAAGGACTAAACAAATAATATTGTCTGACTTGGAACGAGATATCGCTGTTGATAATGTGGTAGGCAATCTCTCATTATTCGTATCGGCGAAGATTCGTCATCAGATGAAGAGGATATGTCTGTAGACGATGATTAATTTTTGTAAAAAATTTTAAACCTTTCTTGTGCTTGTGAAATTTTCATGATTTACAAAACAATACCCTACTTTACTTTAAAAATATTCAGATATTTAGGATAATAATATATTCGTATATTTTTGAAAATAGTAGATAGTAAACAATATTGCAAGGATTTTCATGTGCTCCGAAAGAGTCTAACAGTGTGCTAGCTGCAACCACCCCGTCTCTCCTGCTCATGTCGAAATATCTACTACTTCATTATTATGAATAGATAGATAATAATTTCACATAAAATCATGATACCTATATTTTCATTAATCAATTAATGCATTTTTTAGTCTATTGATTTTATCAATTAAAATTTTTATGCAATCACTATTTTCATCTGTCTTAAATACATTCAAATAATGGACGGAGTATAATGACTATTTTACCTAATTTCCGTGAATAATATCCAAACTTAAAAGTTGTGTTGTGCAGAGAATAACAGTTGTCATTATATTATATACTAGCTATTTGCCCGCGGCTCCGCCCGCGTGAATGTTAGTTAAAGTTTCATTAAAATCCATTCAATAGTTTTTACGTGAAAGAGTTACAAACATCCATTCATCCATACTTACAAACTTTCGCGTTTATAATATCTGTAGGATTTAAAGTACTAAATAACTGTTCGAACGGATCCAATTGCGTGTAACTGAAATGTTAGTGTTAATAACACGATAGTACAAATAAATAATATAATCACCATAGAATTCTTTAAAAATGGTCTAATTTCAATGTGTAACATTTGTGTAAATCGATTGTAACTTCTTCATAAACAAAGTCGATTGTATCTTGAAATCGAATAATGTAAAGTATGTGTAGATAATTATTATTTGACGTTTAATTATCCTTTAAAAGTAAAGTTAATGCTTGGACAGAATAAAAATTGGAAATGTCAGCGATCACCAAATTCAAATGTTGCTATTCGGTTATTTTGGAATTCAATCTATCAATTCAAATCATTAATCAATATCAATTGGAATTGTATTAACAGTATTTGATTATATTATTATGGAGTCGCCCTTGTGTGATAATACATCTTCGAAAAGTATTTACATTAGATTTTTTTATAATATACAAATACGTACAGTCGACAAAATCGATAGTATCCCACCTTTACATACAACTTTATATGTACAGGCGGAATACTATAGATTTTGTCGACTGTACCTATAATAATAAAAAAAAAGACGGGTTGCACTCTGGGAGTGCCGGCAGAAGTGAAAACATTTTCTTTTTTCTTTCTTCGTTATATACATAGAAAAAGATAAAAAAGAACATACCATACCATACCTATAATATAGTGCTAATCATAGAACCTATCACTTATTTTCTGCTAATTTTCGCACAGAAGAAATTAATAAATTATGAAAAGAAAAAATAATAACAAAAAATAATATATTACATAAAGAAAAAAAATCCTAAAAAGTAATAAATTACAAAAAGAAAAAAAATCACCAAAAGTAATAAATTATAATAAGAAAAAACAATCACAAAAAATCCCTGAAGGCCAGGTGGTTTGAACCCGATACTATCTGAATCTATAAGGACTTACAGTCGAAGTGCTTACCGTTTAAGCTACAACGCTATCTATCGTAACGTGCAAAATAGATAGTCTTACCTTATCTTGTATGACGTCAGTCGTCGGTTACGGTTCAAAGGTCAACTAATCCTGACGCTTCCTTAACATTTTACACCCATCCAACGCCGCTAAAGAAGTTTTCACTTCAAAAATTAAATGATTAAAATTGCTCGAAGTAATAACACGACAGCGAAAAGCTGGGAAATCTCTCCATCTACCGATTGCAAAAGGCTAGTTCACAATGTTAAGTTTGTAAAAAGTTCAAAGCTTGACATGGAGATGGCGCCATTCAACCATGAGGCGATTGGCACAATGCCCCGCGCTCATTGACGGAGCTCGGAAAAACGCAGCCACGCGCGAGGTAGCGAGTGAGCAGATCTGCATTCGCGCGTAGATATTCTGCTGCAATAATTAATTTATGGGGTGTTAGAAAAATACCTTTTTGGGCTACCTTACACCCCCACCCCTACACATGAGACCCGAGACGAGGTGCGGTTTGAGTCGGTATGTCAATTTTTTGAAGAAAATGAAAAAAATTATATATTCGAAGTGAAAGCTTCTGAAAGCGCTTTGGACATTTTCCTGCGACAACTGAGACTGTAAGTTAAACGTACTCTCCAAAGCAAAAAAAGGTTTTTTTTATTAAGAATAGTTTCCTATCCTACAAGTTAGAATTGCTTAATCTAACAATCCTATAGTCACATCATGAATATTTATGGCTATAAATGTTCAAAGCCATATCAATTTATGATGTTTAGGTTATTTCCTGGTTGGTAGACAAGAAACTACAGTGACAAAGGAATCGCTTCATGCAAGTAAGCCTCTATAGTTCCCCACTAAAATTGTAGGGTCCAAGCTAAACTAACCAATACAATATTGGAGGTTCCCAACAGGGAACTATTTTCAATTAATCATTACTACAGTCTGTACGTACACCCAAAAACAAAGATTTAAAAAAGAATTAAAGCAATAGTTTCAGTACAACTGCACCCAGAGGAGAGGAGAAAAAAAGAGATGCAAGATAACAATGATTTAATGAATGCGAAAAAGTTTAAGCATCCCAGTTTAAATGCCACCCGCGAGTGTACTGAGAGGACTTTGTTCACGCTTTTTGTTCGACTTCAGATGTATGGGCTCAGTGTGGGCGATTACAGTGAAAAAACATTGCGAGTTATCTTCGAAATGTACAAAAAAGTAAGAAAAATTCAGATTTTCATATGCCCTTGAAATGTTATATTTATTCATTTCACCAGTTATTTGAGTCAAAATTTATTTTGTTTGATAGATTTATGTCCCTTTGTTACCTCGCTATTATTATAATTTTTTAGGATGATTTGTATTTTTGCTATACAGAAATAGGTAGATAGTTTTTATTTGATGTTGGCAGAGTAGAATCAGGCCTCTTCATCTCTTCCCGTGTGGGTGTTGCAGAAGGTGAACCTTAGGTACCTACTTCAAGCACCTAAACATATATTCATTCTTGTAAAACCCCAAAAGGGAAAGCAGAGGTGTCTCAACAATTTAACATTCCATACCCACATTTCAACAATTATGATTTTCGATTCCAAATAATAGGACGCGTTACCATGAAGTGGACATTTTGCTGAAGGTCTACATTCAGATAAAATACAGCTTAAAAGCTGTATTTTATTTTATATATTATATTTATTTATTTTTTACAAGAATGAATATATGTTTAGGTGCTTGAAGTAGGTACCTAAGGTTTTGCTGTATCAGCGTGTGAAAAACATCCAAACTTTTTAAACGAAAAACAACACGTTACGATTTAAAAGTAGTGAGATTGTGTGATATCAAGGAACTCTAAGTAGTTGATAAATTATTCAACTAGCTTTTTGCCACCAAACTTGGTAGACAGAACGAATGTCAGTGGAGATATCATAACGAATGTTAATCTGCTGAAGTATTATAATACTTCAGAGACAGAATCAGATAGGTACACTATAGTGTACCTAACTAATAATGGAAGAAATTTGATAGACTTTTCTTTTTTCTAATCACACAAAAATTATAATGGGGCATGCGGTGCACTATAATAAACATAAGGTGTAACAAAATTTACTCTCGGAATTTGAGGGTTGATCAGTACCGGTACCGGCCTAGAATGAATAACTATATCGATTAACTGTAAACACAGAAAGCTAGCCACAAATCTTCAGGAATTAGAGTCACATAAAGATTTTTATTACTGTACGTACATGTATTAATGCTGAGCATGATATTTATCCTTGTCAAGGTGGTTAGGTAAAATGTACATAAAATTACGTTATAAAGGGGTAAAAATACTAAGTAGATCGTAAATACTGGTACCGTACCCTTTTCATTTGTTCACAGCTCTACGACGCACCAGAATGTATTTTTCTCGTATAAATACTCGCCTCCGTAGGTATAAAAATTTCAAGTTAAATAATTCGGATCAAATTGCTTTTATATTTTTCTCTCTTTAACTACTAAACGTGACTACGAAATATCACAAAAATGTTCAGTGCAGAAGCAGAGAACACGATCAAAATTGTTAAGCGGTATCAAATTTAAATTATCTACACTACTATTATGAAGAGGAATGATTTGTTTGTTTGTAATGAATAAACTCAAAAACTACTGTGCCGATTTCATAAATTCTTTCACCATTGGAAATCCAATATAGCCTATGTTACTTAAGGTGAATACCTTAAGTAACTATATTGGATTTCCACGGGAACGTTTTTATCATCCGTGCGAAGCCGGGGCGAATCGCTAGTAGGAAATAAACTTATATATATTTTGTAATCTATATTTTGATATACTGCCCGGTATATATTTTGACCCTAAATCGCGTAAGGAACGAGCCTCTTGCTTGCACGGATTGGTTTTATTATATCCATGATTGCGGGTTTTGAGCTCCTCCGGCGCCGCAGCACTCCATGTTATCTTCCTAACACCTAAAACACAGACTGAGGTCAAGATTATCATCATCATCATCATGATAGACACGTATTTTCCTGATTGCGTCCGACGTCGGGCTGAACTCGGAGCTCAGGGTCAGCTAACTGGGGTCAAAACATATGTCGGTAGTTATACCACGTGCTAGAGGCCGAGCATATCGCAATCTAGTTACTATTATCCAGATTCTGTGTTGCTAATAAAAACAGCTCAACAGAAAATGCCTAATACCATTTGTAAGTACAAAGTTATCCCAAAGGAGCAATAAGATGAAATTAAAACTTAAAAATCATTTCTATGTATACCTGACTAGCTCCTCCCGCGTGGATGTCGGCTATCACGACCAAACATAGTCTATGTCCTTTCCCAAGCTATAATCTAACTGAGTGCCAAATTTCGTTATTATTTTATACCACTGAGGTGGTAGACATGCACATGGACCACCTGATGGAGAGTGGTTACCGTGGCCTATGGACGTGTGCAACACCAGGGAAGTCACAGAGTCGTGCTGCCGACCCTGTTAACACAGAGTTTCTGTCTGTCAGCGTTGAAGAGAAAGCAGGAATAGCCTTTGGTCGTTCCAATGACAGCAAAAAAACTCTCCAATGAGCTCTGGCTACCCTACTCACCGCCGGGAACACAACACGAGGTTATTATGGACGCGGTATTCTGTAGGGCGAAGGTACTTCCCTAGTCAGACTGCTCATTTGGACGGAAATACCATCGTGTCCAATCACTTAAACTCTACAAAGACTCCTAAAAACCTGCCAGTTCACAATAAATAAATTTATATAAAACAAATCCGTGTAAGAAGGTACATAGGTACATAAAATACACATAGAATGATATGATATGAAAATACGTTATTCATTTATACAATCGCTCAAAGCAGTACATCTAAAAAGAAAACTCATAACTTATTCCACGTCCACTTAGACTAAAGAATAAAGTTAACATAGAAAAATCAACTCGACAGTTTTATTTTAGTAATATAACGTCGAGGTTAGCTTATCCATTCATTATTCAAGCCAACCTTTCAGGTTTTAGATAACAGCATTACAGCTTACTTCGATCTCCTTTGTAGCCGTGAATCGACTGAAATAATATTCTTTAAGAAAAGCACTGTTAGGTACTGTGCTACGTTATTGTTATTTCGACTATGGACTAGTTGTTGCCCGCGGCTCCGCTCGGGTGGATGTCGGTTATCGCTTAGTGCTGAGTCAACGCAATTTTTTTCTAAATAAAAGTAGCCAAAATTAGTCCTTATTACATCAGCTATCTGACAATAAAAGTCCCGTTAATCGGGACAAACAGACAAAAATTGCAAAACATGTTATTGGTGTATGTACTTAATTATATTCATTTGCATGTAGTAAAAAACGGTTATGTCAATATTACAAACAGACTTTCCAATTTTATTTATATGTATAGATGTATAGAATATGTATAGATTAGTTGACGACGTTTATTTTGTCATCATAAAGTCTAGTTTTTCTAGGCAATATTAATGGGACCCAAATGAAACTACAAAATGTAGGTGAACTGACACCGCCGTATTCCCATTTCATAAACTTTACGTCTAATATGGACTGCATACAAGTACTAATACTACTAAGTAATACTTTTAAAAATAATATGAATAGATTGCTTGACTTATGCTTAACTAATTTATTTGGCAGTCGGGCACTATCTGCACCTATTACTTTAGTTCCGACGGACCCTCTTCATCCTCCTTATTACCTCTTAGTACCTATTGATGGTAACTACTCCAAGCCAATGCCAACTAAGTTGCAAACAAGGTTTTGTTATGGTGGTTGTAATTATGATCAGATTAACAATGATATCTTAGAGGTTAACTGGCGTGACCTGTTTCGCCATGAATCCGTTGATGATAACGTTAACACTTTCTATGAAAATATTTTTGATATTGTACGTAAACGGGTTCCCACTAAGCGCATATCTAATAATTCTAACTTCCCAGTATGGTTTACCCCCGCGCTGATACATATTTTTAAGAACAAAAACAAAGCCTGGATAAAATGGAAAACATATAAAAATAATTCTGATTACTCCTTATTTTCTATGTACCGGAACCGTTTCAGAAAGGAATCAGTAATATGTTATAAAAAGTATATGAGTTCAGTGGAAGACAGTATACCTAATAATACTAAACACTTTTGGACCTATATTAAAAATCGTAAAAAGCAATCAGACATCCCAGCTGATGTTCATTATGGCGGTAGAGAAGCTGATGGGCCTGATGACATCTGTAATTTATTTTCCACCTTTTTCCACTCAGTTTTCCAGCCCTCTGATGTTACCGATACCTTCAGTATTGATAATGTGGCTAACGCGGATTCGGAAATGCCTAATGGTGACATCATTAGTGGCATTCATTTGTTGGAAGCCGACGTACAGAAACAATTAAAAGCACTTGATATCACAAAAGGCGCAGGGTTGGATAGTCTTCCCCCTATTTTTCTTAAAAATACAGCCAAGACTATATGCAAGCCATTGTACATAATTTACAATAAGTGCTTAAACGATGGTGTATTTCCTGAAATATGGAAATCAGCTAGAATAACACCAATACATAAAGGTGGTTCAAAAAGAGATATAGCTAACTATCGCCCAATTTCCATCCTGCCTACATTGTCTAAGATCTTCGAGAGATTAGTGCATAATAACATCTATCCACTACTGCATAGGATTATCCTTCCGCAACAACATGGTTTTGTCTCTAAACGCTCCACTATAACTAATCTCACTGTTTACATTTCTGAAATTTTTGATAATTTAGATAACGGGGGGCAAACTGACAGCGTCTATACCGACTTTCGGAAGGCTTTTGATCGTGTAGATCACAAATTACTGTTGGAAAAGCTAGCCTTCAATGGTGAATCTCTGGAGGTGGTTTAAATCGTATATAACAAATAGAACACAAAAAGTTGTTATAAATGGATACGAATCGGCAAAGGTTGTTACGTCATCTGGCGTTCCACAGGGATCCATTCTCGGCCCCTTGCTGTTCGTTTTATTTATTAACGATGTACATACTTGCTTTCATCACTGTATTTAATTGATTGAGGCTTCCCAATGTGGTTCTTTTTCCCGGGAATAGATTTCGATGGGTTGCGGTACCGGGATCAAAATTGTACGCTTGCCAAGTAGCGGACAAGAGTTAATTTATAAATCTAATATATAAAATTCTCGTGTCACAGTTTTCGTTGCCAAACTCCTCCGAAACGGCTCGACCGATTCTCATGAAATTTAGTGGGCATATCGGGTAGGTCTGAGAATCGGCCATCATCTATTTTTCATACCCCGATTCGCGATAACCGACATCCACGCGGGCGGAGCCGCGGGCGACAGCTAGTAATATTATAAACGCGAAAGTTTGTAATTGGGTATATTCCTGTAGTTAAAATAAATTATTTAGCTGAACTTATTTAATTAAGAATAGTAAAAGAGTGAAAACAGTTACGTCGGTTCTTATTTTATGGTTCATATTTATTTTTAATCATCCACCCAATCTTTAATAGTACATGATTTGACTATTAAATATTATGACGTCACAAATATTTTAATCATACAATTTTCCTTATAACTTACCGTTTTGACGTTTAATAAAAAGTAACTAATTTGACTAGTCAGTCAAATATCCAATTATGGCTGTATGGTTGGATGGATGTTTGCTATTCTTTCACGTAAAAACTACTGAATGGATTTTAATGAAAGTTTACAACAATATAGATTATACATCAGAATAAAACATAGGGTACAATTTATAATGATAACTGATGTTATAGTGATAACCGACATCCACGTGGGAAGAGCCGCAGGCAAAAGCTAATTTATAATAATAATTTTCTTGCTCTACATACAACGTGAACACCATAAATGGACCCGATATGAAGGTTGTAACTCAATGTCTACCTGGCTACAATGCAATTGCGGTTCACTTTGTGATAGTTCACTAGGACACACAAAATATGTTAGAACACAGTACGTTTACAATGTAATGAGGGTAACAAGTTTTAGAAGGCTGGAGGGTGATCAAAACACCGAATTTTGAAGGAAACAAAGTTATACATTAAAGTATTTACTGTTAGAAGTTTACTACACCACTGCCCTGTTAGAATAGACTAATCACTGTATGGGATTGACATTATACGTTGAAGACTGTCGAACGTGAAAATATGTGTCAATTCCATATTTTCATCATTCTATTCTACAATTTTATTACAGATAGCGTGCAGCGTAAGAACAGTGCAGAAATTGTCAAAAGGATAAAAATCGGATAAAAAAAATAACGACATGAGACCTGTCGAAAATGAAAGGAAATATTTTTAAACACTGAAAAATAATTATTAAGCTCACTTTGTAGTATATACGGGGCTGAAATGTCGTGCAGTTTAAGGGTGAAACTTGATATATCAATAGACCTACTTTTGTAGACCATACCTACGACTGTGGTAGGTATGTAACTTTTGCCGCTAGATCTGGTTTCGCTGCCAATTACGAAACACCATATTTCACCCTTAAAATGCACGCCCTTTCAGCCCTGTAGTACATAGCGAGTTTCATTTATTTTCCCCAGTGTTTTGACCATATTTCCTTTCATTTTCAACAGGTCTCATGCTATAAGTCTTCAGGCTTTCACGGTTGGCGTTGCATGTAGAATATACTGCTTCCGGGCTGATTGGCCGTGGTCGATGTGAAACTTGCGTTCTAGACGTTTCGTCGATCACTGCGGTCGACATCTTCAGTGGCGCAGGGCCGGGCGACGACAACTTCGGAGACCTTGCCTCGCCGGCGGCTGACGTGCGACTGACGCGAAGCCCTGAATCACGGCCGTATTTATAGGCAAGGTCGGAGCGGGGAATCGACTCACTCGATTCTGATTGATTGTTTGCACTGTGATACCGAGTGGCTCTCAGTGCTGGATACCAATCTTTTTGGAGCTGAAATCCCTCGTTTTTTCGGCTGAAGTTGTTGGGATGCTTGAATATTTCGATGGCTTCTCGAAGTATACGTGGGAAAAAATGTGTTGTGGTAGCTTTCTAACTTTCGTGTTCTGAAATTCGATGGTATGATTCCCATCCTCTTGGGTGTGTTCTGCAACCGCTGACTTGTCGAAGTGGCAGAGGCGGCAATTACGTTCATGTTCCGACAGGCGGGTCTTGATGCTTCTTTGGGTAGTGCCCACGTATACCGAGCCACATGAGCACGGGATTCTGTAAAATTGCTTCCCTGACCGGAACTCTCGTGAACAGAGAGACAACGTTGAAGCTGACTAGACGATCGTCCGGATGTAGTTTTAGGTTCTTGAGTTTCTCCACGATGTGGCGAGAGTCTTTGATGTATGACATGTTGTTGAAGCAGTCCGGTGAGATACTTCGAGACTGGATGAGTGGGTGAGCCGATAGTACTCACGATGGGCCGGAGCGGTACTGAAGGCTTATGGATCTTTGGTAACCAATACAACCTAGGTGGAAGAGCTTCAGACTTCTTGATGAAGCTTTGCGTTTCTTCTGGGATAGACGAACCCTTGATCAGGTTGTTTACCTGTATCAAGATTCTTGCCGTTGGGTCTTTTGGAATCTCCTTGTAGGTAGCTGGGTCGAGAAGATCCTTGATCTTAGTCTCATAATCCTTGGTGTTAAGAACCGCTGTGGCATTGCCCTTATCAGCTTTCAGGATAACAATATCCTTGTTAGCTCTTAGGTACTTTAAGGCTTTCCGTTCTTTCTCTGTGATATTGCTCCTCGGTGGCTTGGCTCGCTGTAGAACTCTAGAGGACTCTTGGCGGACCCCCTCAGTCAGCGGTTGCAGAACACACACCCAAGAGGATGGGAATCATACCATCGAATTTCAGAACACGAAAGTTCTAGCTACCACAACACATTTTTTCCCACGTATACTTCGAGAAGCCATCGAAATATTCAGGCATCCCAACAACTTCAAACGAAAAAACGAGGGATTTCAGCTCCAAAAAGATTGGTCCCCGGACCTAAGAGAGCTACTCGGTATCACAGTGCAAACAACCAATCAGGATTGAGTACGTCCGCGCCACAGCGCTCGACCAATCAGAATCGAGTGAGTCGATTCCCCGCTCCGACCGTGCCTATAAATATGGCCGTGATTCAAGGCTTCGCGTCAGTCGCACGTCAGCCGCCGGCGAGGCAAGGTCTCCGAAGTTGTCGTCGCCCGGCCCTGCGCCACTGAAGACGTCAACCGCAGTGATCGACGAAACGTCTGGAACGCAAGTTTCACATCGACCACGGCCAATCAGCCCGGAAGCAGTATATTCTACAGGTCTCATGCTGTTATTAATTATATCCCTATTTTTTTATCTGCACTGCCTTACTGGTCAAAGCATTGCCACTTGCCTAAGGGGCTGGGCGAACTTGTCACATATTGAAATAAAACTATATTTGGAATTTGAAGTATTTTATTAAGACTACGTACGTTTAACGAAATCTGCTTTATATGATGTATTGATGTCATTTTGAAGGTTAGAGGAGAATACTAGTAATTTCGTTCACTGATATTCCTTAAACAATTGAGAGTTGCTATTAATCATGTATGGTACCTATTTAGAATTTTCCAACAAAATACAACAATACGTTTACAACACACTATGTTAAGATTTCAAGTCTTAAATAAAGGCACGTACACAACTTAAAGAATACACAAGTTTATTTATTTTACATTTTCACATAATAAATAATTGTACCAAGTACAATTCCAAAAAAATAAGTAAGTATTATAATTTTCTTTCTTTACATTCTTATTTACTTTTACATTTCCCTGAACTATTCATGAGGTACGTATTTGCTAACTTTATTACGTAGAACCACTGGATATACTTTGAAACATGGTAACCTAAACTTTTTTTTTGAGCGGTATGTATTTACAAAAAAAAAATGCGTATCTAAGTATGTTTATCCGCATTCTAGATTCCATAACACAAGCTAGTTAAGCTATGCTTACCATGGGTCTAGATAGCGTTGTGTGAAATGTTGTGGGATATTTATTTATTTTTATGGCTTTGCTTGTAGCTATGAAAACAAATCATTTGCGTATTACAAGCCCCTTTCGTCACTGATAGAACACAAACTGTAATTAAACCATGAGTTTATCATGAATAGTATTCTAATGTGACAGGCTCCATACCGTGTGTCAAACGCAATATGCGAATTAACTTGCTAACTTCTTAAAGAAACGTGTCTACTTCGTATTTGTCTGTAGTCATCTGATTAGGAACTATGATAATTCCTTACCAAATGACCTACTTTAATGTGGTTTACCTGTGGCCTACTTTATATTTAAACTTCGGAGGATCGAGATGGTTTATCATTAACCGAGTGGGAATTCCGGATTTTTCATTGTATAGAGAGAAATGAACATTTCCTACATTAGGTACCTATAAAATATTTTGTCGCAGATGCTAACCACAAAAATATGTTTGGATAGAACGGCCATGTGAGCAGGAAAAGCGTGGCAACTTTTGGGTCAATTCCTGTCCTATGAGGCCGGAACTTTCGAACGCTTACTCGGTATCTACTGTTAAGAATAGCTTGAAATAACATCGTTAAAAATACCGTGAATATGTCATATTGTGCTATTTCCAATTGTAGAATAAAAATGAAGAAGTTAATTTGAAAAAGAAAGGTATTTCTTATCTCTCGTGAGTATTTATTTACAGTGAAAATGTCGCCATGCGCGACGTGTAAGTTAACAATGTGTATGGCCGTTCTATCCTAATATATTTCTGTGATGCTAACCATATGCGGAAACATACCTACAATACTGATATGAGGGTTCATTACACTAAGTCTTAGCTGCAGTTGACTAATGCACGTTATTTCCTTAGCCACGAATTAACTATGCCTGTGTTTTGCCCGTCTGCCTAGGCGGGTGGTGTAAGTCATAAGCAACAGCAACTTAGTTGTGTTCATAATGCACCATGCTGCTGCATTACCCTTCGAGACAAGTGGCAATACGTTTCTAGAATGCTTATGAATGCTTATTGCATAATAGGATGGACATACGTTAATGCCTGTCATAAATGTCGTAAACGTTAAAATACATGTCAACTATTCATTTAATACCTGCAACTCGTGATCCCGTGGTAACATCGAGATAGTAGCCTATGTTATTCAGGGATAAACAATGAAATTGTGAAAGAATTCTATATAGCATTAGTTTCTTCATATTATAAGTAAAGATTTAAAAAATATTTTCAGAATTTCAGATGCAGATATCTTTACAAGCGACTGACAAAAACAAGACATCTTAATTAATTTAACTTGAAACTATGCAGCTTTATTATTCTCGTGCCCTATTGCGCAATTACAAATGACACGACAACCGCCCTCGTCGATCTCTCGCACCACAAGCGCCTTCCGTCCGTCTATCTAACCGCTGCAATTTAAACCCATTGTCTTAATGAAACAGGCCGTTTCTACACATTATGCCCTATCCTTGTGTCATTTATACAACAAACAACGTGTTAGTGCTATTCGCTTTTAGAAAATTAGATTGAAATATTCTATAGTCCTTAAAAATAAAAAAATACACAGGGTATTTACAGCGGTTATGCTAAAATTTCTTTACAAAATTTTGGCATAACACCTGCATAGTATATATGTCGCAGCCAACTAGTTTAATCAGGTGTTGAATTACGGCCGAGGCTGGTAACTAAACAGCGCCATTCAATTAATGGCCTGAATGATATTTAGCCGTAACAGCACCACCCCGAAATAAACGCTTTTCGGTGCATGCTGGGGCTGCCGTGGAGGTGCAGTGCGTCCGGTATGTTCGCGGAAAACAGAGTAGATGATTTCTATGCAGTGATCAGAAAAACGAGGGCCTCTTTTATGCACGAATCTGACAATGTAATATTGAGGGCTATAAATGAAGCTAACCTATTCTTCGTATATAGCCTTCAATATTCCAGCTAATGTTATGTTTATAATGTTGTAACTATGTAGGAATGTAATTAATATAACTTGATGATTTCTTAATTCTACTAACTTTAATGAATGTGTAAAAAAATTAATGTAATCAATATGGCTCTAAATGGCCTGAAATAAATTATTTTTATTTTTATTTATTTTGTATACTCATGCCTGTAAATCTCCGAGGGGGATTACAGGCATGAGTATAGGAGGGGTAAATAGAAGTGTATTATAATTGAGAGACAGGCCAATGCCTCTCTCTCGTATGGGGCATCGGAATGAAACTGAAATTCGCACCGCACAAAACTTGTGCGATAGTAATCACGCGGAGACTTAAGTAAGTGGCTGTCCAAGGAAATCAACATTCTGGGGCTCACCGATTGAGAAACCCCACCCCGCGGAGCATATGAACCTGGAGTTCGGAAGTTTGGTAGACGAGGAACAATTTCAGACCGTCAAAACGCAGACGCATGTCCAAATATATACGGATGGGAGCAAGATTGAGGGCCGGGTCGGCGCTGCGTAATCCATGTGGGATAACAGGGCCGAAACTAAGACCCTCAAACTTGCTCTCTCCCCGTACTACACCGTCTACCAAGCAGAGCTCCTGGCCATATGCAAAGCGGCCAGTGAGGCTCTCAAGCAAGGCGCGGCCATATTCGGCGTTTTCAGCGACAGCAGAGTCGCACTCATAACGATAACCAACCGACACGCCCTTCACCCACTGGCGATTGAGGCCAGATCGACTATCAAGAGGAGATTGACCCAGGGCAAGGAAATATTCTTGTTCTAGGTCAAGGCCCACTCTGGGTTGGAGGGCAACAAGCGAGCCAACCAGCTCGCCAATGAGGCGGCTCTGCGGTCGAAGATAGTGCCACACTCCAGCCTGTGCCCAGTCTTATTCGTGAAGCGAGGTCTGACGTAGGCCCCGCTCAGACCTTGCTTGACGAATGGAACGAAAGGTACAGGTTGGGACACACAGCTTTTGTTACCAAGCATTTCTTCCCTTGCGCTCTGGATGCATACAGGATTGTTCGGACGATGAAGCCGGCACCACGACCCAACTCCTTACAGGGCATGGTGGGTTCTCCGAATACTTGAACCGTTTTAAGCGTAAGGGGGACCCATCATGCGCCAGCGAGCTGGGCTTCGACGAGACGGTCGTCCACTTAATCGTTCACTGTCCGATTCATGCACGGGATCGACACGAGCTGCAACAGAAAATTGACATAGATATGAATATAAAAATTTGCCAGTCCTCATTTCAAAAGACTACCAACGGTATTTTCTTGAGTTTGGGAAAAAGTTATAACAGTAGTTTATTTATTTATTTATTTATTTGTATAGGCATATCAACAGTGATTACACAAACATTGTTATATGGGTAACATTGGTGCGATATTGTTGGGTATGTGCTACACCAATTATAGATATGCACAGCATTGGCTGATTGTCATACAAAAATAATAATAGTAATAGTAGGATTAATAATTATAAGATGTCAAATTCAAATTCAAATTCAAATTATTTTTATTTGCATAAAACAGGTATACAAAGAGTTGGACAAATACATAATAGAGTGCAAGTGCTCTGCTTATTACCTTTGACAGGTGTGCAAATTTATAAATACATTACACGCAAAATTAGAATGTCTAAAAAAAAAGAGAGAAGGTTATCACAAAAAATCAATAATAATAGGTATCACATAATTCTGAATGTCATAGTTATAATTCATAATATCGTAGTAATAATTAATAATGTCATAGTAATATTTAATAATGTCAAATATGAGGTCAACAATGTCAAAATTATTATGTTTCGCAAGATTTATCCTCTAAGTATTCGTGCAATGAGTAATAGCATTTATTGACCAGGAATTTTTGCAGTCTTTTTTTAAAGAGGTTTATATTCGGAAGATCTTTTAGCTCCTTAGGCAATTTATTATAAATATGAGGAGCGATACAAAAAAAACTTCTATGCATTAAGGCCGTTTTACAAGGTACGACACATAGCTTTTCAACGTGGCGTATCCTTGTTCTTCTCTCAAACAGTTCCAAATGTTTTTTGTGAATAGGCACATTCTAATATATAAATACAGGGCACAGTTAATAATTTATAATCTTGAAAGTATGGCCTACATGAATCTGTACGTTCGAGGCTGAATATGGCTCTGATACAACGTTTCTGGGCTATGAAGACACGTAGCCAGTCAGTGGCATTCCCCCAGAATATAATTCCGTATCGTAGTGTTGAGGAGACCATTCCATGATATGCTGTTATTATTGTCGGCGTAGTCGCTATATTTCTTAATCTATAGAGCCCAAAAGCATGCTGATGTACCTTGTTACAAACATAGTCTATGTTTGCGCTCCAATTCAATTGATTATCAATTTTTATTCCTAAGAAATTAGTTACATTGTCTTCTGTAATTTTTTGATTTTTACAATTAATATCTATATGAGATTCAATCTTTCTCTGTCTGAAATTTAATATTTTAGTTTTCTTAACATTAATGTTTAAATTATTCACCTGTAGCCATTGCATAATTGAGTTAATTGAATTATTGATGTCAGTTTGGAGTGATGTCATATTTTTATTTGAATAAAGAATAGTGGTATCGTCAGCAAATAAGGTCATATTGTATGTCGTAGTTGTAGGTAGGTCATTAATATAGGTAATAAAAAGCAAAGGCCCAAGCACACTACCCTGTGTAATGCCAAATTTAACAATTCTTGGATCTGACTGATGTATATTTTCAGTTTTTGTGTTAAGACATATATTAGAGATATGCACCACTTGTTGTCTATTGGATAAATATGATTTCAGTAGGTTGTAAACATTACCCCTTACACCATATCGATATAGTTTATCCAATAGTAGATCGTGCCTGACATAGTCAAAGGCTTTGGACATGTCCATAAACATACCTATCGTTGGCAGCCTATTATCCAGACCAAACATCACAGGTTTGAGAAAATTATAAATTGCCATATTAATATTTTTGTTTTTCCTGAATCCATACTGTTCGGCTACCAGAATACTTTCCTTCTCCAGAAAACCATACAAACACTCAAAAATCACCTTTTCAAAAATTTTTGCAAGTGTAGGGATAAGCGCTATTGGTCTATAGTTTCCCATATCTTGTCTATCTCCTTTTTTAAATAGGGGTTTTACGACAGTCATTTTTAATTTTTCCGGAAAGATTCCCTGCTCGATACACATATTGATGATGTGACATAGAACAGGTGTAATGGTATGGTTCACATCTTTTATTATTGCTGTTCTAATACCGTCATATCCTGTACTGTTGGTATTTTTTAAAGAATTAATAATATTTAAAATGTCGTTCGGTGTAACTGGCGCCATATAAATAGAATTACAAATATAATTTAATATGTCATTGGATTTTACTTGATTCTTTTCGTCTACCATGTCAATGTAATAGTTGTTAAACGCATCACAGATTTGTTTTGTATCATTGATTAATGTACCATCTAAATTTATATTAGCTATATTAGTCTTAGGCAGGTTTTGTTTTGTTGAATTTATAATATCCCATGTCGCTTTAGTTTTATTCTTTGATAATGTAATATAGTGAGCATTTTTGGCTTTTTGCGTTAATCTTATTATCACTTTTAGTCGTTTAGCATAACATTTATATTTGTTTTTGTTTTCTGACGTTGGTGCTTTCCTGCACTGCCACATCATGTTACGTTTTCTCGCGCTGCATAATTTCAAGCCTTTTGTCATCCAATTAGGTTTACTTTTAGTTAATCTCTTAATTCTTTTTAATGGGAAACACTGATCATAGAGAAGTTTAAATATCTCAAAGAAATTATTAAAGGCTTCGTTTGCATCATTTTGTTGGTAAACGTCAGAGAAACTCAGTTGCTCCATGTAAAGCTTAAATTTTTTTCTATTTTCTGTCGAAAAATCTCTTTTTGTTGTGTACCAGAACTTGAGAAGACATTGCTTTTGCACTGGGCAAGTTAGTATTTGAGCAGTGTGATCTGAAATACATAAATCAACTATTTTACCCTTGCACCCTCGAATATTGTGAACAATATTATCAATGCATGTCTTGCTTATAAATCTGGTTACTTCCCTAAATTGGGGTTTTAAATGATACGCACTTAGTATGTCCTCAAACTCTAAAGAAAGCTTACTACGTGGCAGCAAATCAATATTAAAATCACCGCAAAGTATGACTTTTTTATTTTTATTTCTGTGAATCATAGATAAAAGTGTATTTAGTTTATCAAAGAAAGTTTTTATAGAATACAGATCATGTTTTGGTGACCTGTATATACAGACAATACAAATACCATGCAAATTTAGTTCTACTCCTGAGCATTCAAATATATTTGGGACCGAAATTTTGCTTACTTCGTCCATTACTCTGAATGTATAACCATTTTTGATTAAAATGCACGAACCTCCATATCTATTTTCTCTCATGTAAAAAGAGGCTAGATTATAGTTTGGTATATTTAAATATTGCTGATCCCCTTCTATCATTCTGTGTTCAGTAATACATATTACGTCGATATTATATTTAAACTCATTTAAATGTATGCTTAGTAAATTTGATTTGCCTATAAGTCCATTAATATTTTGATGAAATATACACAGTTTAGTATGCACGAAATAACCGGTCAGTCTCTTCAATTACATTATTTGAATTTGTGTCAGATACAGTATGGTTGTTTTCTTTACGTACAATATTTTTCAGGTGTTTGAATATATTTTTCATACCATTATTATTGAGTAAACCATTTCGTTTGAACATGCTATAGTCACAAGACAGATCAAGATTTGAATCTAGTAATAGTGCGTATTTATATGTGTAAATGTCAAGATAGAGCAGATTGTTGAAGATTTCTACTCTTCCATTATACATAGAAAAATATTTACTATGCCTGTAAGTTGGCAAACAAATAATTACGTTAGTATGTTGTACTTTTTGCAATATATCTCTTATGTCTATTACCAAATCAAAATAATTATTGCTACTACGAAAATCTTCATCTCCTATAAAAACAAGACAATAGTCCCTCATTGAGTAGTCAGCAAGTTTCACATTTAAATCTCTCAACAGGTTCTTAATGCCGCAGTTTGGTGTTAGGTAGTGACATATTTGAAATGTTGGGAAGGTTTCCTCTGCTAGAGATAATACTTTATTTGTTTTATTGCTGCTTATGATACACAACTTGTTCCTTTTTCTTCCACATTGCATATTATTAGTGCTTTTTAGGATGTTGCATGAGCCATTATCGGCCTTTTTTTGAGCGTAATCCTTATTTGTTTGCTCAGAGTTTCCTTTTGAGTTTTGGGGTGGCCCCGCTTGAGTGTATTTGTTTTTTTGTCCTTTCTTTATAGGTGTCCTATTCCTAGACCATTGTGTGGGGCTGCTAGTTACAGTCTTGTACAAATCATTTGTTTTATTTAAATTTAGATTTTGATTCCTCAGCGTCACATTTGCTAGAGATAGTGATTCAATTTCTTGATGTGCACTACTCAATTCAATCTTCAGTTGTTCTATTTCTAGTTTTAATTGAATGATCTGCTCGTGTTGCTGTACTTTGTCAAGATCGGGAAGACTAGTATACATGCTATCTGTGTATTCAGTGTATTCGTCTAGAGAACTGTCGTCACTTGAACAGCTCACACAAGATAACCTGCGTGTTTTTCGGAATGTTACGTTCTCCATGTTTTGGTTAATGTGTATTTAGATTCTTGTTTTCGCAGCGTGGATTGTACTCTTTTTATACAACGATGAACGAAGACGACGAACTTTAATATGACTTAAGTGATTTCAACTTGGTTATAAATTAATATTAAATCTCAAAAAGTCTTTCAACAATTCCACTGGATTTGAACCCTCGCTCAAAAATCTGGATCGGGGAGTGTACACACCACGCCACCGTTGCATTAGGAGTTATGCTCAAAACTATAGACTGCTTGTTTAACTCGGTACTTGTGTACTGAGTTTATGAAATTTATTTTTGTGCTCTCTGGCGGCGATTAATAATTTCTTTTGTATAACCAATCCTTCTTACACCTACACTTTAAATAGTGTGACCCAGTTTTTATAGATGGCGCTTATATTTACAGCGAATGATTCAACAGTTTTTGAGTGTATAATGTTTTTTGATGAATCACTTTTTTCACTGTATTATCACCACTATTTCACTATATTATTGATGGTCACCATATTTTTGATTGCTACTGATAAATTTCGTAACCGGTTTTTTTAGCAACTTCTATAAATAGCTCTGCGTGTGTTTGAATAGTTTCCGTTGGTCTTTTTTCACTTTTCATTTAAAAATTATGCACTTATCACTTTCCACTTTATATTTGTTTCTAGCAAATTACTTTTTTATACCCGATTTTGTAGTATTTTGTTTATTTTAGTCACTTTTTCTATTTTAAAAACTTTTTCAAACACAGAGCCGATGTGAACGGCGGCACAGTAGCGCCCTCCTTCCTAAAATACTGCTTTCAACATGTCAACATAATTTTAAACAATAAAAAAAAATGTATATTTGATTAGTCAAGTATTGCATGTCAAGTTTAAAATAATGACAAAAAAATTAAAATGACAAAAAAATTAAAAAAAAAAAAAAAAAAAATATAATAATCATTCACAATAAAAATAGAATTAAAAATAAAATCAAATAATTAAAATGTACAAAAGTAATTCAAAGATAATTCAAAGATAACATGCAGACAAATAAAGATTATAATTATTCCTATTTGAGATTCCTAATTGAGTCAACTTAGCCTTGAAGCGCCTGGGATGGTCGTGGAAAATGTCGAGGTCTAGGTGTCTCCAGCTACCATTATATGTGGCAGTTAACCTGGTCAAGGGAGCCTGTGCACCCAAGTTGGTCCTATAATGCGGTACGTGGAAAAACGGAAAGTTGCTCCTAACTCTGCTATTAGGTCTCGGAACACATACTTTCGTACGCATCAAAAGTCCCAGTTCATGTGATGATCCCCTTACTAAATTCTGTAGAAACAATAAGTCTAAAGCGCTTCTTCTATCCTTGAGAGATTGTAAATCATAATACGCCAACCGTTCGTGGTAGGGACATCCAGGATGAAGTCCAGGAGTGACAAATGCCAGATGTCTGGTAAAGGCTCTTTGGACCGATTCTATACTCTGTGAATGGACTGCGTATTGAGGGTTCCAGACAACGCTACCGAACTCTAAGACACTTCTCACTAGACTATTGAATAGTAATATTTTTGAGGAAACATGCAAGTCCTTAGAGTTACGCTTAATGAAACCCATAATTTTAACAGCTCTGTTGATCATGTTATTGTAGTGTGGAATGTAGGTTAATTTAGAGTCAAAGATAACACCCAAATCCCTCACCTGACTTGATGTAACAATTTCCTCGTTTCCAATATAAAAATGAGTGTCGGTTATTTTACGTTTCCTACTAAATCGGATATGAACGCATTTAGAAGCATTCAATATCATTTTGTTAGCCCGACACCAGTCATTAATTCGGTCAAGATCGTTTTGCAGTAGCTCTGCATCAGCCTCAGAATTAATCTGGCGAGATACTTTCATATCGTCGGCATAAAGTGAGCAGCTACAATGCTTGATCTGACTTACTATGTCATTAATGAACAGCAGAAACAGAATCGGTCCAAGATGGGAGCCCTGTGGAACACCAGAATCAGCAATGTAGCTCCTGGACGCAACGTTATTAACTACTACCACATATTCCCGGTTTTTTAAATAAGATTCAATCCACCTAAGAAGTCCATCGCGTATTCCGAACTGATTATGGAGCTTCTCTATTAGAATAAGATGATCAACATTGTCGAAAGCACTGGCGAAATCTGTATAGACTGAGTCTATCTGCTCATTTTTATCTACACCTTCCATGATGGGGGTGATGTACGAGACCAAGTTAGTAAGCACAGATCTTTTTTGTAGGAAACCATGTTGTTCGTCGCAGATTAATGACCTAGTATGCGTAGTTAGCTTAGAAGAAACCAATGACTCGAAAATTTTGGATAGGCAAGAAAGGATCGCTATTGGTCGATAGTTTCGTACATCACTTTTGTCACCCTTTTTGAGAATTGGGACTATTTTGGCTCTTTTCCATGCGGTAGGAAAAATACCAGTGGCAAGAGACTCAACAATTATTTTTTTAATAGGATGCACCAAACATTTTGCACATCGATTGATAAAGAGTGGTGGAATTCCATCGGGCCCCGAACCCTTGTTAGTATTTACACGTTTAAGACTAGACAAGATTTCATCCTCGGAAAAGTGTACCACGTTTAGACAGTCTGTAACAGTTTCCGAGTCACTAATGGTCTGCATTGGTCGGGAAATACCTCCGGGTGTGTATACCGAGCTGAAGTGAGAGACAAATAGGTTTGCAATGTCACAATTACCAGTAGATGTTGACTGATTGTTATTGTGCATTGATGATGGCAAGGTATTAGTGCCGGATCGCTTATGTTTGATGTAATTCCAAAAAGCTCTGGGATTGTTTTTAAGGTTTCTTTCTATGGAATTTATGTAGTTAGCGTGACAGTCTCGAATAAGTTTAGCACATCTTTTCCTGACCAATTCAAACTCTAACCTATCTCTGGGATTATTATATTTACGGGATCTTTGCCTAAGTTTATACTTTTCTTTCAAAAGACCGATGAGCTCTCCAGTGAACCAGATGGGATGAGATAATTTACGCGGCTTTCTCTTTGGCACACATTCACTAATAATGTTATTCAAATGGTTGTAGAAAAGTGAAACCATTTCGTCTACACCGCTGCATCCAGAGAAGATTTCTGACCATTCCAAGCGCTCCAGAAGAGGTAAAATCCTATCAAAGTCAGCCTTATAAAAATTGTAATCTTGCCGAGGTTGACCAACGGACAAGGGACACGGTTTAAGGTCTATAACAATGTTTAGCGGAGGGTGGTGGTCATCAATTTTACTTAATATGCTATCTGATTTCCTAGTAGTACAGTTAACATTAGTTAAAACTAAATCCAGGATATTGTCTTCACTATTTGCAACCAGACTTTGCTGTTGTAAGTCGCTTAAAGATATAAATTCAGTGAGGTTCAGCATTAGTCTATGCTCTTTATTGTCACCATTATTATTTGGTAGAGTTGGAATCAGGTCATATACGTTGCTATCCATGGTCCATTTGATGAATGGTAGGTTAAAATCACCGACGATTAAAATGTCATCAACATGTTCCGACACTACGCGTGCACCAGCAAGAAATTCCCGCAGTACTTCCTCCTGTATCGGAGAGGGTAGGTACACAACACAGATTGCTACTTTCCTGCGCTTTTTGTTCTTTGTAGTTTCTATCATAATCCAGATGTCTTCACAGCCGCTTTCCCACTTAGAGATGCGAGACGATGATATATGTCTAGATACTGCCAGCAGGACGCCTCCGCCATCCAGTTTGTTAGTTCGTGCCAGGTTGCGATCTCTGCGATATACTACGTATCGGTCATCAAACATTTCGCGATCATGCATATCCTGATTTAACCACGTTTCAGTAAGAGCTATCATGTCATAATTATTTTCCAGCACTTTGTTGTAAATATGTCTAGTCTTAGTGCGCAAACCACGGACGTTTTGGTAATACACTTCCATAGAATCGAATTTTGTTTGAAGAACCATTAATATTAGTCTTAGAATTTGCTATCTATTTGTCTTTATGCAGCAAGGCCAAACTACCAGCATCTCGAATATGCACGGCCTGACTACCTTCCTTTTTTCTGATATAAATTCGCCCATCTCGAACCCAAACGAATTTATAGGCTAATTCCTTGGCTTTTAGTCGTGATAGAGCGTGCAGATGTTTGTTTGCAGGGCTCAGATGCTCAGAGACATAAATAGGTTCCCGCTTACCGCCAATGCCTAAGTGTTGGGTTGATAACTTATTATCCCGATGATCAGCGTTATATTTAGCGGTCGCAGCTAAAAACTTATCACGCAGTGCCCGGTTTTGGAGTTTGATAACCACCGACCTAGGGCGATTTGATTCTTTATTCAGCTTGGCAACCCTAGTAGCACTTAACACCTCTCCTGCCTGAAGTGGACATTTTATTGTATTGCTAAGCTGGTTGAACACATTGATAAGGTTCTCAGTTTGGTGTTCTGGTATACCATTTACCTCTAAGTTACACTCCCGCATGTGCTGTTCAACACAGTTTAGTCGTGCACTTAGGTCTCTGACCGTTATTTGTAGCTGTGTATTTTCATTTTCCAATTTACCTATTGCTGCTACCTTTTCATTTAGACCAAGTTTCATCTCTTCGTATTTGACATTATAGAAGTCGAGAGCCTTCTCAAAACAAGCCAATTTATCATTAATACTCTGTAGATGTTTTGTCACCAAGTCACCAACCACCGTTTTAAAAGCAGAATGAATTTCGCTTCGGATAAGCTCACGTAATGAGTCATCTGGCATACGGCAACCCGAGTTAGAATTATTGTCTGGGTTAATGTTTTTATTACGAAGGGTAATATTGCTTACCTCAGATTCAGGTAGGCTGCTAGGTCTAATCGGGGTGTTCGTATTTCCAGTTTTGGGTTCAGCACTCAGGCAGGTAGGACACTTCCACATCTGCTTGTGTTCGGTTGTCATTGAGCTTAGTCGTTTCGTGGAAATATTCGAACATTCTAAGTCATAAACCGAAGAGCACTTACTGCATTTCATATAATCTTTGTTTTTGATGAACGTTTGACAGCCAGCACATTTGATTTTGCAACCTGCCATTTTGTAGGATTAGCCCAAAAGACCGATATCCAGACAATTATGATTTATTATGCTTACTTATAGCCAACTCTGCAAACGCAATCTTCAGAACGAGAATATCATCTTATCCGTATTTTTAGGATGGCAATATCAGCAGTCAGCTGTCAGTTAAAAGTCATAATTTTTCAAACAAGTTTGTTGTTATGTTGCGTGCGTGTGAGTGTATCTTTACACAACAGAAACAGCTGTCCAACAGCTGTTTAACAGCTGATTGTGAGTGTGTGAGTGTGAATCACGATGAGTCACGATGTGTTCCCGTTTTGGAATGAACTGTATTTCTAAAACTCACAGATTTTCGCAGGTATAGTTCTTGATACACACTTTATAGGTTATGTTTTCTACTTTATTTACTTTCAACACTATTAAATCGCACTTTAAACTTATTATTTTAATTATGAATTACGGAGACTGTAATTAGACAAGTGTTTCTTAGCAGTGTTGCCAGAACTCGAAGTAGTTTTAAGGTACAGGTACAGTAGGTTTAATAAATACCTAGTGGAAGATCAACCTTTGTTATAAAGAAAGAAATATATGTCACAATAAAAATTTAGAAAACCCCCCCTCTCCCCGCATTCCCAAAGTATAAAAGGCATAGCGTGAAAGTACGAGAAGTATGAATGCGAGAAATTATATGCTTTATAGGGGACTGAATGAAATCGAGATTACATTTTCCTTAGATTTTATTGTTTAATGTGTGTGAACCCTAAGAGGGTCAAAGCATAATTTACACTAGGGACTAATTGTATGAGAATAGTGCTTAGACGTGGGTCGAAGGCGCTAGTAAAAAAATAAAGAAATAGAGTGGTATTTAAAAAAATAATGTGATAATTTTATTGAGATAGCTGCGCAATCCGACATGGATAGGTTAGGTTAGAAAGCTAATGCGGGAGCGGAATGGAGCGAAGCGGAGCACCCACATTAGCCTTCGTGGTTATTTTTTCTGGTGTAGATAACTCAAACTAAACATAGTTTGCAATTTGGATTCTAAAATACTAACATATGTGTATAGCTGTTGCCCGCGGCTCCACGCTCGTGGACGTCTGATCCCGTCCCCGCTTCTGACCCTCCCCGATAGTGTTTTGATATATAACTTTTGACACACAAATAAAGTGGTTTCCGACGGGAGCAAATGGCACGCCGCCGCCGCTTTCTGCGAGCAGGTAATGCGCGCGAAAGAGGCGGCGGAGAGGGAGCGGGAGAGAACCCTGCCCCCTGAGTTCCGCAGTCTGCGGCGCGGACGCCGCAGACTCGTCTACGCCCGGGACTACCGACCTCCATGATCGGGGCCTGAGGACGGCAGATGGCCGACTCGCCGTCCTTACAGAAGCAGGCCGTGGCGGAGGCGTGTCGTGTGTGTCCTACACACGCTTGCCAACTCACCGACGCGGGATATAACCCGACCCCACCAGGCGCGGCCGCGGTGGCGGCCCATGTCCGCCGGCAACCCTGGGGTTATCCTTTCGAGGGCTTACCCAGGGTGCCCGGCAATGGACACTTGGGCCTTACACCGTGTGGTTTTAGTCGGTCCGATTCCGACACGCCCATCCCATCGTTGGCACCGATGGGGTGAAGCCAGAGGGGGCTTCCACACGTTAAAAAAAAAAAAAGTGTCCTGAGTGGTCCAACTATCTTAACAATCGGTCTTCCAGAATTATGTCAGTTAGTAGAGTATTCATATTCATATACACAATCACGCCGGTCGATGGTATCCAGTCAAGTATAATTTCAAAAAATCTAGACATTGTCATTTAATCGCATTTTGTATCCTTTTCTTACTTGTAAAGCTATCCCTTTCACACTGTGGCGTGATGATAAGGGATGGGTATATGAGTAAGAAAAAGATACAAAATGTGTCAATTGACAATGTCTTTTGTATTTTTTTTAAGTTGACAGTTGAATAAGCTATGAACTATCAACATGCATTAGTGAGAAAAGTATGAATGTCTAGATTTTTGAAATTATACTTCTCTGGATACCATCGACCGGCGTGATTGTGTATATGAATATGAATACTCTACTAACTTACATAATTCTGGAAGACCGATTGATAAGATAGCTGGACCACTCTGAACACTTACAACTATTTGAGTACTTTAATAACCAATATAAAATTGGAATTTTGGTATTTGGATTATTTTGACTACTTTTCTTAGCAACATTTTAATGATGCTGACTGTACATACTTTGGGGGTTGATTAGTCAGACACTAGTATTTCCCGAGAGAGTCAATATTTACTAAATCATGGAAGCGAGTAGTAGGAGAGGGGAGTGTACAGCTTTGAGTTGAGTTGGGGATGACAGTAATAGTTTATTTTTCACTTATTGAAGTTTAATTTTAATAAGTGAACAATGTTACTGGCCCGAATATTCATGCCATTAACTACTAAAATATAAAAACTGCAGAGTTTTTTTGCTTGAACACGCAATTTTTAGAACCACATGTGTGATTTGGAAATGGGGAGGGGTATGACGCGGTGGAATAGAACTTCATGTGTAGGGCAGTACGTCAGTCTATAAGAATTCTGTGATAGAACCGATTATGGCGGATGATACCGTGGGGTACAGCTAGTTATTACATGCTTTTATCTTTATCATATCTTAGTATAACATATATTATAACCATGAATTACTTACCTAAAAGAAACATTTTTTTCTAGGCTTTAAGCTCAAGCAAGTGCTATTATCTACTCTGTGCTCTAAGTAACATCTTACATTAACTGTAAACTATAATTTTGCAAACAAAAATAATAAAACACTCTTTCCTTAATTAGTACAGACGCTCAACGTTACAGTTTATTTTATATCAAGTTATAATTTTGTGTTTAAGTTAAGCGTGGTTTATGCTTACAATTTATACCTATTTTTAATTTTTGTATAAATTTTGACTCACAGTGTCAATAAGCAAAATATAGAAAGTATAATATTCACTATTTCCATTCTTAATCGATTTGAATTGTTGGTTCACTAATATCTTCAAAATGTCAATGAAAATTTAATTTATCAATTGGAAGAAAACAAATACCGCGTAATACTGCCCATTGTACAACTCACTGCCATGTACTGTCTTTTTTATTCTCTTGTGCAAATGTTTGGTTTGCAATAAAGAGTATCTATCTATATAATTAACACGCAATACCATAATACTCACACATAGTCAAGTAAAAATAAAAAATAAAAGCAGTATTTTTCATTAAAAATAAATACAAGGCAGCTACGTCAAATACTAGACGGCTCTCTAGACGGTTCGCAATTAACTACTTGAACATCTTGAACGCATATTAGCTACCGTTTCCCCTTGTAGCCCCGACTGACGGCTCTTTAAGAAATTAATAAAATAATAATTGCTCTCTTATGAAACAGCCCTCACTCAACTTTTGATTAGGTATCTGTATACTGTTGAGGCCGAGTTAACCGGATATATAGTTAAAATAAATAAAGTAAAATAAAAATGTGCAGTATATTACCTTAAAAAAGTAAGTACTTATAATATTTAAACAAAGAAACGAATATGCCAGGGATATTTGTAGTTGCATACACGTATTTAGAAAAAAAAGTAATTATTATCAACGACCACAATAGTTACTTATTTATATAGGTACAAAAATGTTAACGGAAATTGACACGATTATGGTATACTTAAATACTGGCTATGGTAACAGTATGACTAGTAAGTAGATGAATAATAATAATATTATCTTCCACTTCGCTTGACCCTCACAATGGTCATCATCATCTATTTACCCTTGACCTATTTATTTTGGGTCGACGCAACATGTGTCCATTCATATTTATTGCAGTCCCTTCCTTGCCACACATCCGTCTTCTCTTGGATCTTACTCCCCTTTTCGGGTCTTTTGTCACAATGCTGCATGATATAATAATATTTTGTGTTGCTATTTTTTTGCACGGTAGTGTATATTGCGGTGGATAGCTATTTTATGTAAACTCCAGTTTGTAATATCTGCCGCTCAAACAATATAATTTTGTTGACATAGATACTTATTAGAATTAATGATAGAGATACTTTGTAATTAATGCTACTAAACATCTTCTAGTCGACCTTAATCAAATTGGAAAATTTGATTAATTTAATAAATTTTGCATTAAGTAAAAAAGGGGGACATAATTTAATATCCTGGCAGTGGCCCCGGCAAGTCGAGAAAAAAAAAGCGGCACGGCTGACTCCCTATAACTTCCTATAAATGTTCAGTAACCAAGCAGGCATTGTATAAACACGGTATTTTCAAACTACAATCAATTTGAATTAGTAGTGTAAGAATTATAATGAGTCATAGTTTCTTAATTTTGTCACTGCCCTCACTGCAGTCAGTTCTTCTTGCAATTATAAGGGACTTCTAGCAGACATAGAAGCTTCAAATTTAGAATATAACTTGTGTTAAATGTATGAATTAAGGAAAATCTAAAAATATTTCTCAATTTCGGTCCAGCCCCTTTAGACAAGTGACAATTCGTTGGTCGGCGTTTGATGGAATAGAAAGACGAATGTATGGGATTTGAGGTATTTGACAGTCGTTAACGCATGTCATAAATGTCAAATCCTATACATTCGTCATTCTATTCCATCAAACGCCGAACAACGAATTGCCACTTGTCTAGAGGGGCTGTTTTTCAGATACAATAACTGCATAAATAACTTTATAATCCCATATAAATATATAGGATTACAAAGTTACATTTACAGCTGACTAATCAGTGTATCAGTTACAATATAATAGAATAATAGGTGTATCAAAGGTAACTTGCAAAATGGACAACAGAATAAAAAGCAAGAATGGGAGTATTAAGTAAGGATTGACTTTAACCGACACATTTGACGAGTGCGTCATTAAACATTATACTAACTAATAACTAATACAAATAACGAACGTGCATATTAATTTATGCATCAGGTTATAAATAACCAACCGGAAAGTAAAGAAAGGAAGACTACCTACAAAAATAAGTAAAGCTCTTAAAACAGAGACAGGGCTTTAAGAAAATTCGTTATTGGTGTATACCTACAAGAAGTACAAGGTACTGAAAAGGTATAAAGTATACATAAAGTAGGACTAGAAATAAATATATATTGACTTGGCAAGCGCACTAAACAATCTAATATATCTACTATATGTATTACTGGTGAGATATATTGTGTTTTCATGCGATGGTCGAGTCAATATATTAATTTAAAACGTTAAAGATTCATACTGATATGGTCAGTATAAGATGTGGTTAAGTAGGGAATATTTTTAATTATTTTAATTAATATTGTTTTTATTTTTATAAATTAATAACCGGCTTGGTATCTCACAACTTTTTACTGCAGAACAACTGAGATGAGATTTGGATAATTTGACAAGTATTGTTATTGAAGTGAAAACTTCTTTAGGGGCGTTGGATGGGTGTAAAATGTTAAGAAAGCGTCAGGATTAGTTGACCTTTGTACCGTAACCGACGACTGACGTCATACAAGATTAGGTAAATACTATCTATTTTGCAATTTACCTGAGATAGCGTCGTAGCTTAAACGGTAAGCACTTCGACTGTAAGTCCTTATAGTTTCAGATAGTATCGGGTTCAAACCACCTGGCCTTCTGAAACTTTTTGTGATTATTTTTTCTTTTTGTAATTTATTACATTTTATGATTATTTTTTCTTTCTGTAATTTATTACTTTTTGTGTTTATTTTTTCTTTTCATAATTTATTAATTTCTTCTGACAGAAAATTAGCAGAAAATAAGTGATAGGTTCTATGATTAGCGCTATATTATCGGTATGGTATGTTCTTTTTTATCTTTTTCTATGTATATAACGAAGAAAAAAAAAAGAAAATGTTTTCACTTCTGCCGGCACTCCCAGAGTGCAACCCGTCTTTTATTTTTATTAGGTTTTCAATATGTTGTTATGTCATTTTGAATGATTAAAAAAGGACTAATACATCAAAACAAGACAGTACGTTGCTAAAAGTTTATCTTATTACAGGTATTTCAATCACTCAATCTTGCTAATAATTAGGACTTAAAAATGCAAGTGGTTTGTCAACTTCTTAAAATTCTTACTACTTAGGTTTATCAAAGTATATAGTTAGATTATTGTACACCAAAACGATTATAAATAACTGAAGCATATATTATATTGGATGTATGAGTCCACACCAAGATAATAGTGGTTCATGCGCACCCAAGTCCGAGCCGCTATACCGGCTGAGCATAGCCTTTGCACTCGAGGCTATTGTAGAAGTATGAGAAAAAGAACAGACCCCTTTTGTGTGTGCAGAGACCCCCTTGGTATGCACTTCATCTGGAGCTGGTGATGATGAGGTGCGCATATCGGGCTTATTACGTCAGCCTGTGTAGTTGGGGAAACTGGTCTAACCTAGAAGGGTATCCTAAAAACCTCGACTGGCCTTTACCTCAAACATTAGCAACAACGTCGTGTTATTGGAGATTAAACCCCCTCCTCCTTTACAGAGAGGCACGGACCAACAACAGAATGATATCTGGATTATATACAGTTGCAGATATACTAAATGCGGAAATCACCACAGTTAACTAGGGAGTTAACTGTGTGGTGATTTCCGCATCCACTCAAACCGACTTAAACCGCGCGCCGACTTGGATTATTTCTTGCCAAAGATAAGATTGCCACCGGCATATCCCTCGGACCCCGGCTGACCTTAGGTCATCTCGAGATGGCCCGGCCCCATCAAGGCACTCTTTATACTTATTTCAACATTGCTTGCGACACTGTACTCATAATTTAAAAGTGTGTAAAGAAGCACCTACCTGATTGCCAAATTCGTATAGAAATTGGGAGTATAATAAGAAGAAGCAGTGAGTCTGCAGCTTATGAGCTGGCCGAAGTATCTACTAAAAATAAAATGAGGGTAGCAAGTTGTTGGGCAGTCGTGAACGACAGACGATCTGACGTCAGGCTGTTGTTATAAATTGTGCTCTCCGAATTTTACTTTAAGAAAATTTAAGTCTTAATAAATTTTCACTTTGCAGCTCGCCTGACATTCAAACGAAAGGTTATATTAATAGATTTCTGTCTATTATGTAGAGTATGCCTGTACCTGGATCTTGAAATGCAATAATTGAAATCCACCGAGGGCAAATGCTAATGTGGAATAGAACGTATGGGGTTGTTATATATTTTGACGTGTATGACAGTCGTCAACGTCTAGCAATACCAGACACTGACCAATCTAATATATTCTATACTACAAGCATATTGCCAGGATAAGTCATTCTGCCACATAGCGATACATAGTATTGTTTGACAGATGAATTCACTCCATATAAAACCTATTAAAATGTGTTAATTATGTTCATTACAGTGAGGTAGAAGTAAGATCTATTTTTTGAATAAATGAGTTTAAGTGTGACTTAGACTTATTTGAAACGTAACAAATATTCTCGTGCAATCAAGTACTCACAATTTTTCCGGAAAAAATCTAGTCGCAGAAAGACGAAAACGTTCTTGGAACCAATTTTTAAAAATTAGTATCAGACCTGTGTGAGCCCTTTAAATAAAAATTACGTGCGAGTGAGATAGATATACGAGTGACAGGTGCAGTCAAGCACCTAGAACGAGGGTGTAACAAAAATTTTATTGGCCGACAGATTTACGAGCTATTTGGCAGGGATCAGTGTCGCCCTCGAAAAGTATTATAGATTATCTACGAAAAAGAATTACGATTGGAGCATAAAATTTTGTTGGAGTATTACGTAAACGCAATGAATGAAATTGGGTTCGGGATTATTAAAAACTTAATTTATCCCGTGAACATTATCCTGGTAATAATTTTGGAAATCAGGGCTCGAACAGATCTAGTAAAAATTAGCTGTAACCCGCGGCTCCGCTTCCGTGGAAATCCAATCTCGTTCCCATGAGTGTGCTATATTATTCCAGACTATGATCTATCTCTTTACCAAATTTTAGCTAGATTCGTTCAAGCCTTTGAGCGTGATTGAGTTACAAAACATCTAAATATTCGAACTCTCATATAAATAATATTATAGAAGGATTGTATGCTTCCATCTTCTGTGTAATGCAAGTCCGATATTAGTATAGCGAAATTGTTAAATTAACACAACTAAATAACCTAAATAACGAGAAATAGCTGGTATATTATTGCATTTTTCTCCTTAGAAACAAAATTCTAATATTAGCCGAAACAAAAGAATTCCCTTCTGAACAGAAAACATTTGAATTCTAAATAAAATACATCAGGGATAAAAATATAATCTTGTAAGGAACACAAGGTAAACATAAGAAGGAGTAGCGAGTAGCAAGGAGTCTGTCGTGGTAATCCGTAGTGATCCACTTTTCTTGTGTCGCTACACAGTAGAACAATCGCACCGTCAGCTTGATCTTGTAAGCTTCTTAGACAAAAATACAACTGTTGTTTAAAACTTTGTGTTTACCTAAAACATTTTATGTTAGGTATCTAAGATTTTTTTCACAAGACAGAATAGTTAACTTCGCACTAGATACCTAACCGAATATTGCATCAGTTTCGCTCTTCAGTCCAACTATATATGGAACTTCAAGGTCTCCACACATCATTAAATCGTCTCCTACTTACCATAGCATACTGGTCTGGTCAATGGTTTGTGCTGGTCGCGATCATCTATACTGACAGAGATTCTTCACAGAGGCTTTAGAGCGTTTTCACACTATCCGATACCTGATTTCCGATATCGGAGGAAGTCTAATGTATGACATAATATATGTATCTGTCTTTCACATTGTCTGGCCCGATATCGGTTATCGGACCCGACACCACTGTTGTGGCCCGATGTCGGATCACAAAGAGGCTAAAACAGCTACTGCAAGCAATTTACGACCTTAATGGCTTTCTTTAGTTACGCTATCTTATCTTATCTTATCTTATATGTTTTCTTTGTTTTATCTTCACGTTAATGGATGACGCTGATCACAAATATAAGAAAAAAACTCGACACTATGTAATGTCAATAAGGTCGAAAATGGCTTGTACTTTTCTTCATTTTTTCATCCCTGGCATCCCTGACTAGTCTGTGCCTTCGAGCAAATGCTCTTATCCGGCCGATTTTATCGGATGTATGTGAAAACAGCAGATGGTTTCGGCTAACAGCGTCCGACAGCCATATCAGATGAATGTGAAAACACTGTTATCCGGAGTAATAACAAAAAATACAGAGGTTTGAACCTCAGCCAGGTGGGAACTGCGACTAATTAACACATTTTGCTTGGTATTAAGTTTTAGGCGGTGAGTAGGGTCATCAGGGATTAATAACACAGTAAGTTATGCCGCGAAGAAGTTTATGCCGCGTATTCGAAAATGCAAACGCCGTTGAAAATGGATACGGTTCATTAAAGGTCTGTTTTACATATTTTTAGTCACTCAGAAGACAAAATAATCGAAGAAACTCGCATTATTTGCCGCAAAATCAGTAGCAAGTTTATATTGAAGGAACTTCACTAAAAGTAGGCCTTAAGTATGCCAATCATCATGTTTGGATTGTGCTTATACACTTAGCGCGAACGATTTTCACAATGCAATACACTTAGTGAACCAATTTCTGAAAATCAATGTCCAAGCGTTTATGCCGCGTATTCAGAAATACCAACGCCGGTGTAAATGGATACGGTTCATCAAAGGTCCGGTTTACATATTTTTGTCACTCAGAAGACAAAATAAACAAAGACACTCGCATGATTTATTGCAAAATCAGCAACAAATTTATATTGAAGAAATAACCAATCATCATCTTTACATTAGTCCCTGTGACAGCCAAAGCCCTTGCCAATAGTATATCAATATGCTAATAGCAACAAAAAGGTAAATGCCTGACATTTGTGTTCTCGTAGTAGATTATAGAGCTCTGAAAAAGGTATTGTACTGGCTAAGGGAAGTTTCCCCTTTTCAGTACATTGCAAATTAGAACTCCATCGGTTCTTTATATATTACACATTTAAGCGAAAACCATTGAGTTAACTTCATCAACATTGCCGGTCAGCCTGAAGTACTTGCGGTAGTAAGGCATTTGATCGGGGTACGACATAGAAATATTCTGATAGAATGAACTGCTGTAGACAAAATACTTGCCGGAAGAGTGATTAGTTCTATAAGTGTGTATTGACCAAGCGAAGCGAACGACAGTCTCCGTTTCGACAAGATGGCCGATTCAGCTTTTGTCAGTTCCGGTTTAGGGGCTTATTTCCACCAATTTACACCAAAAACGTTGGCATACGTGTATTTTTTTTTTAAATGCAACTCTCATAGAGATTAGAGAGAGAGAGAGTATGTAGGAGGTGTGACACGAAGGTATTTCCGTAAAATTGAGCAGTCCGATTGGGCAAAGTAAGTACCTCCGCTCTACAGAATACTGCGGCCATAATAACCTCGTGTTGTGTTTCCGGCGGTGAGTAGAGTAGCAAGAGCATACTGGAAAGTTTTTGTGCTGTCAGTGGGAAGACGTCAGAAGTCAGTGGCTTTTCCTGTTGTTTACAGGGTCGGCAGCACGAGTGTGACACCCTTGATGTTGCACACGTCTATAGGCCACGGTTGCCACTTTCTATCAGGAAGGCCATGTGATTGTCCGCCACGTCAGTGGTATAAAGAAAGGTATTTTTGATAGTGGGAAAATAGAAAGAAAGTTTGCTGTCGCATTATTTCTGAATGAATTTTAAAAATAAAGAGTTGCTCGCGCGTCCACAAATCCACAAGAGTTGTTGGCTTAGAATTAAGGATTTATAAAATGACATAAAAAAAATGTCAATCACAACTATTATACCACATCCATGCCTTATTGCAGCGTTGTGCTCTTTTCTTTTCCCAATATAATGTAACCTGGTGAAGGCACTCGAATTTGTAGCATCTGTTCAATTTTCCTGCTTTACTAGATTTTGTTTCGGCCAGATAGAAAAGTGTTTGGCCTACGAATATTCCTGTTATGTTCTCGTTATGCTGAAAGGTTTAATATAGGATACCTTTGGTTTCATGCGCTCCACATGGTGTTTTTATTTCGGAAGCATTTTGCATGGATTAGTTGATTAGAACTGTTTGTTTTTTTTCTTTTACCTTGGAATCTGAGCTGTGGTTTGTTTATTGGACAGAATTATGTGGTAATCCAGGATATTAGTTATATCCTTCCGAAATATGCTTAACCAAATTAAATAAGGAATTATTTGAAGTTGAATCATAAATTGTTAGCTATTTACTTATTTTTTCTCTTTAAACACGGCAATATAAGTTTTTAGTAAAGGTGTACATTTATCATCTTTGTTTTTACAAAATGGAGAATAACTTCTCTTTTCTCAAACATGCTTGGAAATTTGAACATTATTTTGACAACCTTCTTCGAGATAAATCGAAATTTACATGCGAGCAGCGGCCGGCAAAAATGGTATGAAAATCCATATCTGTCGTGTTTAAGCGGCTAAATAAATTACTATGTAAACTCATATCTGTCGTGTAATTTAAAAATGGAACCATCTTTTACTCTGAACCATGGCAACCAAGGAGGTAACTTATCCAAGGCATTATTTAAATACAGAACTGGCTTGCAAATATTAAGCTGTTTATTAAGAAAAATAAAAACAAATGAACATTTAGCCGCGTGAAAAATTACTGTTATTCGTTGTTCGTCATTGATTTTGAAAAGTAGGTAACTAATTGTATTTTAATTTCCACGCATTGTTTTAGAAAAGCATTATACAAGCCTTGGCCACAACTGAGCGTTGCCGGACTCCGTAACGCGTACCTCGGCTGCGCCTCGGCCCGAATACTTCACGATCATCCGGCAACACTACACTCCGCGGCAATAATGTACTATTTAAATAATTAGAGAAACATATATAAAAGTAGTGCTAGATATTTTTTAATAACAATTAAAGTATCGTATTTTGCTGCACTATGTTTCATAACAATTTTCAGAATATCGTTATGCCAATTTTCTAGTCATGGTTGGTAAATATACCCCCCCGCAGTGAATGGATGCATAAATATTTTCTCTTATCTGTTAGAAATTCTACTCACTTTTAAGTAAATTATTATCCGTATAATATCCAAAACGTTATTACTGTTACGTTTTAGTAGTAGTAGGTGTCATAATTCTTTATTTTAAAATCTTACATAAGTTTTGTTAGGTGTACTATTTGGGTGGCAAAGAGTGATTTAGCGCTCAGGAGAACCGAAAATAAGTTACAATAGCAGATGTGGTAAGTTTCTAATGAGAATAGTGTGTCTTCGAGTTGGCTATTTGTGTTTGTCAGCTTAGAAGAATTAATAAGAAGAGGATTATATCGTCGGATTAACTTAATCTATTACATGTACCCAGTGGTTTGCTTACTTGTAATCTCTTGATCGCCTCCTTAATAACAAGTGCCTGCCTTATTTCTTTAGGCTGGTACAGTAAATTAGTAGCTTTGAATAATCGACTACTTATATATTCTACAGATTTCAAAGTAAATATTATTTTATGGTCTTATTTTCTTATGAACTGCAGTTGCCCTCGAAGAAAAGTTATAATTAGAATTAAATTTTTAAGCATTTTTCATGCTAAATATTTTAATCGAATAAAGGAGACAAAATTGAATCGGTCTAGGCGGGGTTTGACCCCCGCGGACAGTTATAACACCGTACAGACAGTCTTAAGAAACTCTGTTTTTAAGGGGTCGGCTGCCCTAATAGACCACGGTTACCACTTTCCATCAGGTGGGCCTGATGGAACTCAACATGTGAAAAGTGTTTTGCTATAGAATGCAAATGTACCTTCTGTATACCGCGTTTCAGGGGGAAGCTACGCGGGTACGGGAGGCTCACACTATACCGAAAACTATACCGAAAGCTATAACACACGGTCTTATATCACTTACATCTTAATGAATAAATAGTGGCATTACATTGTACAGTCAGCATCAGATCGATATTGATGAATAAAGTGTTCAAAATAATCTTAATTCCTTGGTCTTTCCCCCTTCCTGTTGGCGGATTGTTCTGATATTTGGACACACATTTAGTACAGAGAATAATACAATTAATATTATGAAAAAAACCAGGTCAATTTGCTCGTTTTGAGACTCTATAATCAAGATATTTCTGACGTTGACTGGACATAGAACCTTTTTACTGCAAAAAACGTACTCCGCTTATATGTTTAAATGAATGCTCAACGGACTTGCAAAGTAAATCGAATGAACTTTTGCGGTTTGCTGTAGCGCATAGTATAGCTCTGTCTAGTTCACACGGCACGACGTTCCTACCTTTTGAATCAAATAGATTAAGAATATTCGTATTTGTTTTTGACGTCTATTCATTATGACAACTGTGTGCAGATTGCGGCTATTCGTTTTTTAAACGATCGAAAATCTACCTTATGAACACTTGGGCGATTATTAGTTAAAATAACGAATACAAAGAAAACCATGCAGGAAAATATTCCATGTGGACCCGGCTTGATATAATTTATGTTTGAATTCGGAACCAGTCAGAATTCGATTCGGAAATGTTATGATACAATACAACATCAACTTTTAACTTATCCCGATGAATATTACACAGAATAAATCATTTAACCCTTAAAGCATAATCGGGAAGTCTTCTTAAAATTGTACTTCGGGCGGTTCCAGGGGTAATATTTTAAAATTTTCAGACAAAGCCCCACCAGATTTACGACGGGATTGTGTAAATTAGAAAGTTCCGGAAGACATATTGCATTTGTGGCGGAATTAATGTTGTTCGTATTGGAATTTTAAAGAAAAAGGTCAGGTAGGTAACACCCGATGCCATCGTTTAATGGCCCATCGGCTTTTTAATGTTTCCTTTCGGCGGATAAGACGAAATATTAAGTAAAGTAAGAAGTCGCAAGAATATGAAAGATAGACGTGAAATTATTTTAAAGTACCAAAAACAAGTTTGGTAGTTCGTTCAAATCTTCTTTGTGACTTCAGTAGAACTGAATATAATACTAAATAACTACGGTGCTTCCGATGTCACATAAAGGGGTCGCTCATAGCTAAGTAGTAACCGAGTAATACTAATACTAATCAGGTCAAGACGTAATGGATGGGCATTCTTAACACTTCCAGACCCCTCCTTACTTCAGCGCGTTAAGCCATCGGTGTTGAATGTTGAAACCTTAAAAATTCCGACAAGCTAGTTTATAGAATTTTGATATCCCCAGTAGATTGTGGAAGTCAGATGGCAGTCACTTCAAGGAAAAGATCGAAGTTGAAAAGGCTCGCACGATGAGGGTTTGCCAACATGAGAACGATAGTGTACGATGCAACAATATGCAAGCAGCGAACGGTGGTATTGCGCGTAGTCAGCGGTTAACGCTGATTTGCACTATTTCACCATTGCCGTCAATTAGTATCATTACAACAATCAATTAGTTCGGGTGTACTCTCAATTCTATAATTACCAATCATAGCATATCATTTAAGATTAAGTTGAGACAATATACAGTTGATCATAGCTTCATTTTTTATTTATCATCTCGGTACGAGTAGCAGAGCTCGTACAGTTACTCTTAAGAAACTCTGTTTTTAAGGGGTCGGCAGCCCTAATAGGCCACGGTTACCACTTTCCATCAGGTGGGCCTGATGGAATTCAACATGTGTAAAAGTGTTTTGCTGTCGAAACTGTTTATCCCTTTTTAGGCCGCAAAATGTACCTTCTGTATACCGCCTTTCACGGGGAACCTACGCGAGTATGGGAGGCTCACACTATACTGAAAACCCTGTCGTGTGACGTATACCATGTTATTATCACCCAAGCGCTGGCCTGCAAAGGTACGGTGCTGGCCCATCATATGTACATACATATATACAGTCATGCTTTCCTCCCAGTGGCGTAGGCAGAGACACAGTTTCGTTATAACACATAATTATTATAAGCTGGTAAAACAAATGGCCTTTTCATTAATAAGGCAAATCTGTCATACTAGTGTGATTATTACTGGTTACAGCAGTCTCCGATCGCTATGAAATACTATAAGAATCAGTCTATACCACTAGCAGAAGTAAATAAATTATATGCATTTAGCACCGAGAACTCAGCCATGGAGAAATCGAATCTTGATAAAGAGAGCAACAATTACTTCGCTTGTTTAAAATTTCCTTATTATTTTAATACCACGGTGATGAAAGATGAGGCTTAGGTTAACTATCAAATGATATTCCAAGTTACTTTTTTTATTATTTAGTACATTTTTATAATTTTAAACAAAAAATAACGACTTCTATAACAAAAGTGGACTGAAAAGTAAAAATAACTAAATTTTAAGATATAATTGAAAAGATAAAAATGCGTGTAAGACTTTTGTTGAAGTCGATGGCAAGTGCCAAGCCAAATAGGTACAACGAGGCATGGGTTTGACGCATACCGTCCCACTCGCATGTAGTGTATGTCAACTCGCAGTCCCGTCACATCATCAATGAAACGAGTATAACCCATTCAAATTAACTCAAAAAGGGGCAAACCTGTAAAAGATTATAATAGCAATATTCTTTCGGAATTAGTTAGGGGAGGTCGCAGGAAGTCTAAATTTTGTTTTGCATAGTATTCGATTTACTGCGTTATCCAACAGGGGAAATTTTTCTTTATTGAATAACTCGTTTAGTTTAACTTAAACGAAATATATATAGGCACAGTGTGTAAGTTATAGGTATAGTATCAGTTTCTTTGTCTTAGTGTTTATTTATATTAGCATAAGAAGGATATATAAAAATTACGTATAAAATTTAAAAGCTATTCCACATCGTTTTTATGTTATTGACTATTTGTTTCCCCTAAAAAACTTCCAGTCACTGCATATTTAAAATCCATTAATAATAAAGAGGTATCAAGTAACAAAAAAACACACTCACTTCTATATAACTTAAGTGTAGTTCATAAATAATATGTTATACAACAATATTGACACAATTTAAAACTAAATAATTTATATTCCAACGGTTTGTAATTGAGGCGAGTTATTCTTGTCTTTGTAGTAAGGGTTGTTATTCTGAAATTTATTACATGCACTTTTTTTATTTATCCATGGCGCATATTGTCTCGGGCATTCTTCAAGCAAACTGCATGCTGATGCTTCTTGGCACCATCCGCAATTGAAACCTCTGTCTAACACTTGACAGTCTATGCAATCACTCGCCATATATTGGCATCTGTATACTATTATTAAGATCAAATTTGAGTATGGGTCTGCACCTCCCCAAAGTATTCTTATGTATCCTAGTGATACACTTCGACTTATTTTTAAAACTGTCATATCACAGTATAAAATTCCGTCACTTATTGTAGCTTTAACTCTTATTATAGTTTCTTCTATGTGTATTTCGCATATTATATTGCGTTTATATAATGTCAAGTCGTCTATTTTCAAATTCATTTTGATAAACCTCCTGAGATTAGCCGGTATAAATATAGGATCATTGGCTTCAATTTCATTGCAAAATCTTTCCTTGCTTACTTTATTGTATGTTTTATCAAGGAAACCTTTTTGAGGACAGTGTATATTTGGATAATGTGTACAACCTATTTCATGACACCAATCGCAGTGTGAGCTACCTGCTTTACATTCTTGACAACTACTAAATGAAGCACAAAAACTTTCGATAGTGTCTATACTTGTTACATCTGTGTTATAATGATTACTCGATTTTATGCAGATGAACATAAACCATAAAATTTTGAAGATACATATCATTTTTGAAACGTTTCAATTCTCAATCACTTTGATATAGTTAAAAATGGTTTCCCTGGAAGACAAAGAAAACAAAAATGTATAATTATATTTGGTAAATTATAAAGAAGTAAACACGCTGATTTTCAGTCGTTTCGGAGCGAAAGATTTTGGGCAGAGTTTCGATAGCAAAATCGGCTGGAAGTATTAATTTGGCGAAAAACATTCTTTTTTAAATAATATATGGGAACAATGTATAGGTGAAAGGAATAATATATGGGGGCTGTATTTTTTATTTATTTCGCCGAATTAATATTACCAGATGATTTTGCTATCAAAACTTGGCCCAAAATCTTTCACTTCGAAATGACTATAAAATCAACCGATATATTAAGCGAAAGTAATACAATTTACAGTGTTATGTTATAATATAAGACACTAAAACGTTTCAATATAAGTATTTTTGCACTTTATACTCACAAATAAATAAACTCCGGAATCAACCAACAAAAGTATAGACTGTTTCTAGACATATCAGGCAACAAATAGTCAATAAATGTTATTGTCTGGCCTATTTATGACTTCTAATTGTTCGATGTTTGTAAATAAAGTGATTGAGAATGGTTGAGAATTGTAGTCTAAATGAAATCACTATGTGTAACAATGAATAATAGAATGCAGTCAGAAACATGAAAATATTATATTTGCAAAAAAAGAAAGCAGTCAGAAACATGAAAATATTATATTTACAAAATAAATACAAATGTAAGCATTCCGAGATATAAAACAGTCGAATAGAATCCAAAAGTAGCTTAGGTACGGTATGGTATGGTACACAGTTAAACAAAGTACAACTTCTTACCGTAAGGTTCACAAGTCAGTCTATTTAGGGTCCATTTCATTAAATTTGTTGCACAGTTATCAGCAATTACACAACTCTGAGAAATATCACACCATCCGCATTCATATGCGGTTGGAATTAATCTGCAAGACTCACAGTCTGTAGCTAAAGTTTCACATGTGTATACTGTTAGTGGGATTTCATTGGAATATGGCTGAGCACCCCCCCAAATTACTTTTAGTGTACCAGTATCCGTATCACCATATTCTAATCGCTCAGCTTTTAATAGCAATTCAAAACAATACAAACTATCCCCCACAATCAATCCTTTAAGGTGGATTATTTTTTGCCTTAATTTTATAAGACATACAATTTCTTTCTCATAAATTGTGGGATCAGGGACATAGATTTTTATTTGAAGATTCTTACGAGTTTCAGCTGGGACTAACAATGGTCCATTGTGCAATAGCTGAGGACAGGTTTTTAAGTCTCCGGTAACATTGGATTTTTCAGCATCTCTTCCGGCCATTGGACATTCTTTCTTAGGGTTTTCTGTGCACCCAATTTCATGACACCAACCACAGGGATGCCACATGCTTTTTACACATTCATGGCAATTAGTAAATGATTGACAGTATCCAATTGGGTCTTTTATCTGTTTAGAGCTACCATCATCGTTACGTTCTATAGTTTGGAGAAATGCTTTTATTCTATTTAAATCTTCTTGCCTCAAATTTATGTTATTAATATATGAACTTTTAGATATCTTGTGGGTACGCTTCTTGCCCTTTACCTCGTGGATGTTGGAGAAAACAAGAATAATAATAGAAATTTCGACCAGCATAGCGATTATACTAATAGAAGAATATTTATCAAATACAGTAACATCTAGCTGCCCTTATTATTTTATAAGATAGATTTCTATGTTTATTTTAATGGTCGTATGTAATTTATACAATACCAATTCAATAGAACATGGGAAAGTTTTGATTAATTACCGAGATAAGATACATAATAATACTTTTGTTGTTATTAGACATAGATTATTATATTAGGTTAGATATTAAAAATACCTAATAGATAGCAGTAAATGAGTATTGCAGTACTCTCTAGGGCATCAAACTAAATTAGAAACCACCATAGTCGTGACCATAAAAGGCTCATGTAGTTCTGGTGGGCCTTGAACTTTATTTAATATCGATAGTAAAACATTATACTGGCCGTAGACTGGCCGAAATGGTCGAATATAATTCATTCAATTTTCAAAGGTGTCCATTAAGATTTATTGCACTATTTTTAGTAAAGTTTAAATTAACATTGAGGCAAACCACGCCAACCAATCGATTAGGGTCACTGAATGATACTGCCACTTCCAAAGTAAAGGCAGCCTAATGGGTGGTTACTCTATTGTATTGTAAAATAACTGTTACATTACTGTTAAGGGCAGGGTATCCGAGAAAGGATTTTTATATTATTAATATTGGCAATTAAACAGTATGCACTTCACAGTGATAGCCTTAAGACTACTTTTTGGAAGTCAGCTAATTAAATAATACTGAGTGGTGGAATAAGTACCAGAGCACTGCTCAAAGCAATTTATTTCTAAAATAATAATAATGCGCATAACTACTGTTTTTCATAAAAGGGAGACAAGATCTTGCTGAAGAACTACAGAAACATCTCACTCCTGATCCACGTCTACAAGTTGTTCTCGAGAGTCGTCACAAATCGCCTCGCGGGTGAACTTGACGAGTTCCAGCCACCGGAGCAAACCAGGTTTCAAAAAGGCTATAGCGCCGTGGACCACATCCATATTGTTTAGCACATTGTAGAGAAAAGTCACGAATACAAGCCACTGTGTATGGCGTTTGTAGACTGCGAAAAAGCCTTCGACTTCATCGAAACCAGTTCTGGATGCCCTGCAGCAGTGTCGTGTCGATTGGCATCGAGGTGCTGAGATGCCTATATGAAACTGCCACAATGTCGGTCCAGCTCCAACACCAGAAAACGAAACCCATTAGCCTTCAGCGTGGAGTCAGGCAGGGGGATGTTGTATTCCCCAAATTATTCACCAATGCATTGGAGGACGTCTTCAAGAATCCAGATTGGACTGGGCGGGGTATCAACATAAGTGAGTACATCTCACACATTCGGTTCGACGATGACATCGTCGTGGTTGCGGAGTCGCTGGAACAACAGGATGAAATGCTGCACAGCCTAGATGGAGCTTTTCGACGCGTCGGACTCGGTGTAAACTTGTATAAAACCAAGATCATGTTCAACGAACATGTTGCACCGAGACCGATTACCATCGAAGGGGCGACGCTCGAAGTTGTCCAAAAATATGAATACCTAGGCCAGGTTATCCAGCTCTTTAAAAACAACTTCGAGAAAGAACTAGCTAGAAGAATACAACTGGGCAGCATTTCGCAAACTACATCGAGTCTTCTCTTCTCCCCTAACGCAATGCCTGAAAACAAAGGTCTTTGACCAGTACGTTCTACCTGTTATGACTTAGGGCTAGTCCATAAACTAAAAGGTTCGCAGCGGGCTATGGACCGAGCTATGCTTGGAGTTTCTCTGAAAGATAGAATTCGAAACGAGATCATCCGACAAAAAAAACAAAGTTACCGACATAGCTCGCAGAATAAGCAAGCTGAAGTGGTAATAGGACACGTCTTTCGAAGGACCGATGGCCGTTGGAGCAGACGAGTCCTAGAGTGGAGACCGCGCCTCCTAGCCAGATGGACCGATGACCTGAAAAATGTGGCTGGGACGGACTGGATGCGGAAGGCGGAGGATCGTACGAAATGGTGCACATTGAAAGAGGCCTATATCCAGTAGTGAACTGTAGTGTAGCCCACTGCAGTTCACTACTGGATTGATTGATTGATTGATTTGACCGTAGATAAATATTAAAATAATTAAAGTCGACGAATATCAAAGTCCAAGGTGATTTAAACTGTACCCTTAGACGATTATTCTATATGAATAATTAAATAGTTGTTGAATTATTTTAATTGATATAGCATCAACACAAAATAGTCACAAAATAAATGGATCGTCTTACTTATTTTCATTGCGCGAAAACTTAGTCGCGGACGGTCAGCACATCGCTTCAGCGTAAACCTGGCAACTTTGGTAAAATCGTCGAAGACTCCCGCCTTAAGTCACTTTCGTCCTTATCTCGTTATTAATATCAGTCTATGGTGATAACGTAAGTCTAAAGAATTATGATAATACTTTGAAATATCTGAACTACTCGATGAAATACTGTATTTATATCAATCAATCAATTAGCCCACCGCAGTCCACAGCTGGACACAAACCTCTCCCAATGAACGCCATTATCAATATTATTATTAATATTATTATGTAAAAGGCGAAATACCACTCATTGATTAATCACGAAATCTCAGAAAACTCAAGAAACTATAACATCTACAATCCTGAAATTGGCATATAGGTTCCTTATGGAATGTAGAAATTCACTAAGAACGGATACCCCTAAGGGGGTAAAACGGGTATTCGAAGTTCGTATTAAAGTCATATATTTTGAAGTAAGACACTTGAAATTTAAAATGTATATATAGAGCATACGTATAGATGGTGTAAATATATATGGGGTTATGTTGTGATGATGCAAGTGTTCAAAATTATTACAATCAATAATCGCCGCAAGAGAGTAAATCGATTTATAGTGTAGGTAATTTTATTTTTGCCTCTTCAATATTGTGTTTCAGAAGATGAGTAAAAATGGAATACTGGGTAAATCGTGTTCCAACATCATGAATATTACACAAATGTGTGATCTTATTTGTTACTTTTTTGAACGTTTTTCAATAGTCATGGTCCTACAACTTTTTATGATTTGAGTTGCGTTTCAGTAGATATGATTACGTGAGTGGCTGGCTAGCAGACTATAAAAACTGCCACTAGCAAAGCAACCAGAACCTTCAGATAAGTGTAAATACAAATCTGACTGAATTAGTTTAATTCTCAATTTAATTTTTTAAATAGAATATCAGTTTTGTTTCATTTGGAACTAGACACAAGTATCTACAAACTAAGTTATAGTTCACTGTGACTAACTTGTAAATACGGAAGCGGATTTGGCGTCATCTTGCACCGAGAGTTGTAATGAAAAAGTTTACACCCATCCGAGGGAACTCCAAAGGCTGTTAATCTGTTAACGTTCGTGTTTGTCTCGGAGATAATTTCTAACTTCTGGATCTCTGATTTAGTATTTATCTATATATCTATATTATTATAAAATTGTAAGGTAGTAGTGTTTGTACATAGGCAATATTTAAAAAAAAAAATACTTGGAACTATTATTAACGATACTGAAAACGAAAATATATTTTTTAGAATTCCTGTCTGTTTGTCTGTTTGTTCGCTGTGGACACAAAAACTACTCAACAGATTTTGATGCGGTTTTTTTTGTTAGAAAGGGCTTGCTTAGACTTAAAATTTTACGTTTGTTTGTTTGCAATCGGTTGAGTAGAACCAGAGATGTAAGCAATAATGTCGCTTTTTTGTTTGAGATAATTTTTATGGTAGATTTTTTATAGCTTATTATGTATGGGCAACTATGTTAATAAATATACTTGATTTTTATATAAACAATTGTGTATACAGATTCATATTTAATGAATAAATTAAAATTTATAATCCTAAAATTTAGTTACCAAATACAACTAGATGGCGATCACGCGTTTATAAACAACACATGGTTTTGTTCACAACAGAAATATTTGAGATTTTTTTAAATTCTATAATTTAGTTACAAATGTACAACTAGATGGCTATCACGTGGTTTTGAACAAGATATAGTTTTCATTTCGATTCGTAAAAAAATGTTTTGGTTTTCATAATTTCATTTAATCTTCTGGGTCTTCTTCTTCATCCTAGCCTTAATCTCAGTCGCATCCAAAGCTTTTAACTTCGAGGCTGGGGTCTGCTTTTACCAGTCTAACTGCGGAATTGACTGAACCTTCGATATTTCCCGTGAATCGACTGCCATATGATCTGTACAACCCAAAGGCGATATCGAAGCATTGCAACTATGTAGACCAGTAGTTGAACTTTTAAGGGCTTCATCTACCCGTAACGACTGCCATAGCTGTTCGTATGGCAACTGAGACCATATCAATTTCTACCCATATTCATGCATACAAATATTTGCACTGAGCGGGAATTGAACATGCGCGTCCTGCGTATCAGCCACGTTCAGTACCGCTACGCCACAGAGGCTGTCGATCCTTAACATCCTGGGTAATTCATACTATTCCTTATATATTATTCCTTTCACATTTATAATGTCAGCACAGTCTAACGAACTTTCATACAGAAGACACAGACAGTGTGTGTGTGGATGGATGTTTAGTGTTACGTTAAGAGTCAAATAGAGAGGCGAGAAGAGTATCTATTAAGCTCTCAATGCTTGACTCTGATAAGCGACATCAACGCGGACGAAGCCGCGGGCAACAGCTAGTTTATTAATAATTAAGTATGTACGACAATAGAAGAAGCTCGTCAAGTAAGTTTATTTATCTAGAATCTAGCAAATTAGCTCTAATCTGTAAGGGGAAGGCTCCAGTGTCTGTAACACAGTTTAAAACTAGCACAGACACTGACGTTCACTATGTCTCTATATATGTTAAATTAGTGTTTTAATTTTTACTTAAAGATGGACACATTGTATTATGCTTTTATGAAATAAACTATTTATTATTTAAAAAAATGTTAGGATACTGTCAAATTAAGAGCCTATGTGAGTACATGTGTAGGTACTTATTGTAGTAGCCTCTAGGGCTTGGCGGTAGTGGTTTAGACTGCTAGAAAGAAGAAAGAAAATTAATTTTTATTGCTGGTAAAAAAAAAAGGAACACATCATTAAAGGAGAATCGAAAAATAAATATATAACAAAATCACCATGCCAAAATATCGGTGGACCTGCAGCAACTCAAGAGCCGACCATGACCGAACTCCAAAACGGTTCTCCTAAAAACTAGTCTCTATGGTTTTGCGGCAAAGATTTTTTTTTTTTCTTGTCTGTGGTCGCCGCCTGAGCAGATAACGCGACGCGTGTGACATGCACGTGACAGGATTGACAATAATGACATTGTCAACGTGTCATGTTCTACGTGGCCCTACTACGTGGCACGGTGGTAGGTACATCGAAATGTGCATAATGAATTACAATTTTACAAAAAAATATGTACACTTTTTCCGCAATTGGGCTAGACACTCAGCGTATACTGAGGTGGGTATTAGCCACCACAGAACTGATTTTCAGTGTAAACCCATAAGTGCTACCTGACGTCGCTAAGCAGTATCGCCTTACATTCTCATCTACAACATTAACAAAGGTAATTTCTTTAATATTTTAGACTTAATAGAGACATCGTTGGGTGCCACCATACATTTCCACACAAAACATTCATAAATGGGTATAAACAGACAGGTAATCTTGGGCAGGCACCTATTTAGGCGTATATTATATGGTTACCTACATTCGACATAAAATAAAAACACCACCTTTCCCATCACAGGTCCACACCCAAACGTTTGGCCAGTGCAGTTACGTGAATACGTTTGAAAAAAAAAAAAAAAATATGACCAACAGACGCCCGAAGTATCGGCAGGCGCGTCCAGAATGATATAACTTAGAGGCCAAAACGTCAAGGTAAGTATGTTGTGTATTAAAAAAGTAATATTAGCAGTTCAACACATATTCTTTTGATGTACAAGGAGCAGTGCCCTGTACCTTGTTTTAAAGCTGTATTTGGTTTTCAGGTCCCTAATAGGCGGAGGCAGATCATTCCAGATGCGCATCGCCGCATACTTCAAGCAACCCCGGAAGGCTGTGGTCCTGTGTCGTGGCACCACCATCGTACTAGTTGTAGACCTGACAGAGTAAGGATAGTGTATCTTTCTTAAACATATTTTTTCATACATATAAACAGGCTTTTTACTTTTCAATATATCAAAAAGCATAGTGGCAAAATGTAGCTTTCTCCTAGCCTCCATCTTTAGTATATCATTGTTATTAATATACGGTGTAACATGTTGGTGTCTTGGTATATGATAACAGTATCTGGCACAGGCATTCTGTATTCGTTGAATAAGGTTCTTAGTTTTTGCCAGTAAACATGGACCATAGACTGTATCACAGTAATTAAACCTAGATAGTATAAGGCTGTCCACCAGTTGTTTCCTCAGTGCGGTCCCTATGTAGTCACGGATACTGTATAGAACTTTTAACCTGTAAAAGCAATTCTTTACAACCCTGTCAATATGTCCCTCAAAACGGAGCTGTGGGTCTATTACAAGACCAAGGTTAGCGGCCTCCTCAACCCTTGCAACTCTCTGACCATTTATGACTATAGCTGGGTCATATTGCAAGATTGATTGGATTTGTAGCTTACTACCCAGTATCATAAATTTTGATTTTAGAGGGTTTAAGATTAGTGAGTGTTCCCTTGACCATTGAACTACCCTTTCCAGGTCCTCATTTACTTTAGACACAGCTGAGAGTGTATCGCCAGGCTTAAATGACAAATATAATTGTGTGTCATCTGCGTACATGTGGAACTGACAGTGTGTAAAGGAGCTTGTAATGTCTGCGGTATACAAAATGAACAAAAGTGGGCCCAGGATTGATCCCTGCGGCACCCCTCTAGTCACCTTAAGGGGGGATGATGATATTGCAGTGCCATCATCTCTCTGGATCTCCACGTATTGCGATCGATTTGTAAGGTAACTATTAAACCACTTTACCGCGTCTGATGAAAACCCATAGTAGGACAACTTGGATAATAATAGTGTTGTATCTAGGGCATCAAAAGCGCGGGAGTAGTCCAATAGGACCAGAGCTGTTCCCTCACCACGATCTCTAGCTTCTAGAATGTTTCCGATCACATCAGATAAGGCCATAGCTGTACCCCTACCCTTCCTAAAACCTGACTGCTTATCAGGGAGAATACCATTATATTCCAGGTACTCCATGACCTGGGAATGCACCACCCTTTCCAGCACTTTTGACAGGCAAGGGAGTATACTGATAGGCCTGAGGTCTTTAATGGTATTTGGGTGGCTGTTTTTGGGTATTGGCCGAACTACAGAGCACTTCCACAGCGCCGGATATGTATGTGTAGTGATGGATGTGTTTATTATTTGGGTGATTGTGTTTAGCGACTTAGGTAGTGTGAGTGCCAACATCTGCGCACTGATTTTGTCAATACCCTGTGCCTGTGTTGTAATGTCATTAACAATCCTCAGGATTGTGGCATGATCTACAGGTCTGAGTTCAAAGTTCACATCAGGGTTATACCTATGATGTTCGTAGTAGGTTAATTTTGATAAGCTCACTACACATTCCCCCGGCACATCGAGAAAGGCTGCGTTAATAGTATATGGGTTGTCAAAGTGACCTGGCAAACAAGAGTCCCTATGTGGGTGGAGTATTTGGGATTTTAGATTCTTCCACATCATTTTAGGGTCATTAATGTGTTCACTGATGTGTCTTGAAAAATACACAGACTTCTCATTACGCAACGCCACGACAGCTTGATGTTTCAGATCCAAATAATATTGTTTTTTTGACTCTATTTTAGTTCTCTGATAGGCGAGCCTTGCCCTGTCTCGCAAGCGGAATAGCAACTTCACACTGTCAGTTATCCATGGAGTGCTCCTGGTCTTAAACAGCGTTTGCTTTATGGGTGCATGCATGTCAAACAGATGTACAATCCAAGTGGACAGTGCATCTACCTTATCGTCAACAGTAACCTGAGAGTCCATATGGTGCCAAGGGATAATTTCAAGATCACTATTAAATAGATCTGGCAGGATATCTCTAAATGGTCTGTATGTGACCCACCTGGGTTTCTCCTTGACTTTTTTTAAGGTTGACTCACAGGTCACGACTGCATGTTTACCCAGTTCTGGGACATGGGTAACTGTGACATCATGTACATTCATATCTGTACATATAATATCTATTAAGGTGCTCCCATCATTGGTAAAATGTGTTGGTGAGCCTACTACTTGATGCATATTAGTGTGGTGCAAGAATTGGTGTAGTTTTTGCGTGTTGGTTGCACTCTGGATCAACATGTTTATATTGAAATCGCCCAAAAGAATGATGTGATCATAGGGAGCCAACGCACAAATGCTGGTAGTCAAACTGTCAATGAACCTATCCTCACACAACCAAGGTGGCTTATATGCTGTACCCACCAGAACTTTTTTTCCCATACTAGTCAGGGATAGCCAGTACTCCTCAACTTGTGGATCCACCGGATGAGTTCTAGTCCTTACACTAATACCATTTTTTATGTAGAATCCAACTCCTCCCCCTACTCCTTTTTTTATATGTGAAGGTCTGGGAGTATGCCTTAACCTGTAACCCGGCACTGCAGGAGCTCTCCCATCCTCGCCCATTTTAAGCCATGTCTCATTGATGGCCATTATGTCAACTGAATGGTGACTCATGGCAATTAGGAATTCATCCTGCCCTGTTCCCAGTGAACCTGCATTAAATAGTCCAAACTTTAAATGTTTGTTATTGTGCATTGATATACAGAATTAACATATACATCGAGTATTTGCAGAAAACCAAGGTTAAATTTGATTTGAATGAATGCAGTACATGGGCACAACTTAGCATAATACAAACAACCCTTCTGGTCTTATGGTTTACCATGTTTACTTGCTCACCCAACCAGCTACATACCATCATCATCAACACTTTAGTTTGCGTCCTACAACCAATACAACAACAAAGATCACACAAAATGTCATACTTGTTTTCTGTATAATATAGAATAATGTATGTATAATATAAAATATGGTTTATGACATCTGAATGTTTTTCAACAAAGAAATTGCTGCCTACATGTATATAAAAATCCCACAATGTCTGTATATAAATTTCTGTATATAATTCAAGTATTGTAAAGTAAGAATATGTAATAGTTAAGTAATCATATATTTTAATAGATAAGTAATCATTGTAAATAGCAACTTGCCCACAGATCTTGTAAATATTGTGACTTGTTAGGTTCAAATCAACATATACTATGCTTGGTGTAACAATTAGGTACACAACCCCACTATAGAAGAAAAACAATGTAATAATAGATGTTAAATTAATCGTTACTTGTGTTGACGACCTTTTTGCCAAAAACACGCTCGAGATCAGCCTCAGAACGTATAGTGTGCGTACGTTGTCCATCAGCTTCCTTTAACAATATTCTGCCCTGCTTTGTCCATGAGTATCTCCAATTCTGGCTTGCCGCAGTCTGTCGAGTAAGGTAGTACAGGTGCTTGTTGGTTCTTGTCAGCCGCTCGTTGATGAAAAAGCGCTTCGGAGGGCCTTCAAAACCGGGCAAATCAGCCGAAGTGGCACCTCGCCTGACCCGCGCATTTCGAAGCAACTCATCACGCAGTCCGCGTCGCGCCAGCCGAACCACAATGCGCCTACCTCTATCCGCTGCCGCGACTCTCGACCCAGCAGCCCTCTCCACCTTAGGGCCCACTCGCTCGGCATACACGATGTCGGCTTTTTCCAACGTGACACCGACTTTCCTTGCCACGAGCTCGACCGTATGGATCACATTTTCGCCAGCACACTCTGGCAGGTTTGTGATTTCCACATCAGAGAGCAGCAGATCTTGCTCCCTATCGTTCAGTTCCAGCTTTAAAATGTTAATCTTTTTCTCCAGTTCCGGTGCTGGTTGGGAGTCCCTCTGACGGTTCTCGATTAACTGGAAGCGACTCTCCAGTGAGTCAACCTTACTCCTGCAAGACATCAACGACTGCCGAAGGTCCGCCACCTCGAGCCTAAACTCCCTCAGTTCTGTCTTGAGATCCTCTCTCATAGCCCGAATCTCAGCTCTAAGAAGATGCATCTCGTGGCCTACGTTCCTTTCTGACGACGGACAGCTGGCCCGTTCCCCGACAGACTGCCCCGAGCCGCTGGCAGACCCTAAGGAGCCAGACTGATGGGGTGGCGTCACACTACCGCCAGGCGCCGTCAGAGTGACATCTTTGCTTATATTATATTATTTTTATTTTTGCTAGGCAGGCGGGTTCGATTCCCGCTCAGTGAAAATATTTGTTTGCATGAATAAGTCTATTTTTTGTTGTATAGGACACGTCAATTTGACTTTACCTCGCCTGATGGTAAGCTGAAGGCAAAGTCTCGGCAAAGAGGGCCACCATTATATAAATATGCCATGTTAACAATGGTGGCACTCAGCTTGACGGCCTCAGCAGATGCTTTTTCACGCCCCGCTTAAAGGACCCGGGACTGTAGGAAGAGGGAAACACGTGAGCTGGCAAAAAAATCCAGGTCTTAATGGTGCAACAAAGGAAAGAGTCACCGAACAACGGTCTGGATGTTTCCGCGCCTTGTTGAGCAAATTAAGCCGTCGCTATAGGAAGTTGGAGCCCTAAAAAGTCTGACAAGGTCTAACGACAATACATCGATATCGCCAATGGGCTGTGGAGGTCATATGGTGTCACTTCAACGAAAATATCCATAGGCCACGGTAACCATTTTCCTTCAGGTGAGCCGAGTGCATGTCTGCCACTTCAGTGGTATTAAAAAAAATGTAATGTTAAAAAAAGATATTATTTTATTTGAATTTTATTGAATTTTATTTTCTTAAAATCATGTTGATGAAATAGTATTAATTCTTCATTCAGGTTCAGGTTCAGGTTCAGGTTCAGCTGTGGGTTCTGCGGTTGAAGCACCGTCGTCTGATTCGGCATTAGTAGTTGCATCTTGGCTTGAGGTCTGGTTTTCTCCTTCAGATGCATCTGTACTGTTCTGTGATGGTTCAACATCATTTTCTTCATCGTCTTCAGTTCTTTCTGTTATAAGAAAAATAAATCAGATTTAACAACATGAAAAGAAATAATAAATATTCTAGTATATTTATTTAAACTGGTATAAAATATTTGGTTGGCTTTGGCTCGTGATTAGTCTGTTTAGCGGTTTGAGTAGACAAATATCCAGGCTCCTTTACGCCTTTTTTTCGCGACAAAAGTAGCCTATGTCCTTTCCCAAGCTGGACCAAATTTCATCAAGATCGATTCAGTGGTTTAGGTGAGACAGAAACAGACAGAGTAACTGTACAATTTTTTTTTTCCTATATAGTACACGTCAATTTATCTTCACCCCGCCGCCCACCCGGCCGATATTTGTGACTAATTTGTGCCATCAAATTTCTACCACCACACAAAAGCAACCTTGTCATAGTACATTTATTATTTAATTTACCTGTTGTAGTTGGTTTTGGTTTCGTGACTTTAATCGGTGGTATCAAGTGCTTCAGATTTTTGTTTTGGCATCCAACGTATACATTGACAGAAATTGGTAAATTATAACCGGATCGAAGACGTATAACTATAAACTCCTTTTGGAGGCCACCTTTTAAAATTCTTACTATAGGACCTGATCCCATACCAAGTCTGTCGACAACCCTGAAGTAAGTGATCTGTAATAATTTTCATTATGTATTTATTTTAATATTGACCAAGTATGTAATGCATAGGTGTATGGACAAGCCAAACGGGGCTTGAGAAAAGGCCAGGTCAGCAACGCTCAAAACCGGCGGACTTACATGAAAGATTTAATGACAGTAGAGGAAACTAATAATAATGAATATGTTGGTATAGAAGCAAATGGCGGGCTGTTGTCTCTTGCCTACCCGGGAGGGGAAATGGTATGAGCATTATGTATACAGGAAAACTTATAAAAGAAGCCATTTTTCACACCGAAGAAGCGGCGTCTTTCACTGGGATGACTCCGTATAATACCTGTTAGATGCTCCCGATCGATTGCAACGACGTGCAGATTGTATCATTCGACCCTAAGGTTATAATCACTTTGGAACCTATGCAGTTGCGTAGAGACGCTTCCTCTCTGGCCGTATTCTACCACCTTCAACACTGCAAGTGTTCTGAGGAGCTAATTCAACTTGTCCCACCCTCTTCCTTCCTGTCCAGAACAATTCAAGCTTGCCTGCGGTGCCGCCCACTTGCGGCGAATCCATACCATCTCGCACCAAATGGTTTGAGGCCTTCTTCGTCTGCCGCACGATAAAGATTTGGAATGCTCTACCCGCGCATGTTTTGCCCTCTTCGTACAGACACGGGTTCTTCTAGTGGCATCAAGGCCTTGTGGCATCTATCAAGGCCGTCGAGTTAGGGACCACCATTTTAAGGTCAATAGCATCAGAAATAGTGTACCGTATCTACTGGACTGCGCCTCAGTTTTTAACCATCTAGCGTGGTACCCGGTGCAGTCAATTGACGGAGCAATAGGATAATGAATCAGATTAATCATCTTAGTTATATCTTATACTGTGCCCTACCAACACATTTGGAGCCCAAGTCAAGCTCATATCGTTGTTTGTAGTTGCTCCTGCTAAACAGGGGGAGTGGGGGCCGTCAATATACCAATCAAAGACAATAAGCGTACGAGTTCCAAAGAGAAAACTTTGAGCGCAACTCGAAAATCACTATGAGGGTGATGATTAATCATCTAAGAGATAATTATAAGTTTCTTATAGTATATAAAGGTCTGCAAAAAATCATTACGGATGTAATCAAAAGAGCAACATTCTGAGAAACTTCATAGTTCATAGCATAATAGCATTACACAAAATAGTAATGAAATTGTGAGAAGCGAGCAGCTATGAAAACTGACAATGTTATTAGAAAAGGTTCGGATTATTAATTTAAAACACAAAGATCGGCACTTACATCTCTGTGTTCTAAATTAATAATTCGGAATTCGGATTCGGAAGGTTGGCACAGGTAAAGATAGATAAATTGTGTGAAAGATGTTTCCTTCCTGAATAGTTTCCTTGTCATGACAGGAGATAATATCTGACAGGAAATTATGGCTATATAATTGAGATATAGGTAAGATAATGATTTTTATATTTTTGTTAGCGGTATTATGGCATATGGGAATTCCTCTTGAAACTGCTAACACTTGATTGATAGGTACTTGCACTTTATAAAATACCGCAGATAAATAACTACTTGCAGCGTGGTTCTCCTACTAGTAAGCAGAATTGAACGGGATAATAGTATTACCAACGACGTGTTATTGACAGGCAGTGATTATCAACTTTAAAAGCGTTCCACGCAAAAATGGATTGAGGAACATACTTAAGTAACGTTGCTGTTGAAGAAAATTTGTGCAATTTAAAGCTCACAGAATAAACTCAAATAACAATGGGTTGGCCACATCTGCTGAAGGACCGTTGAATGCGAATCATTCATAGAATGGAAAACGCGTATTGTTAAAAGTCCCCGTCAAGTTGAATTGGTGACCTGAAAACAGTAGTTGGGGTAGATTGGATACCGAAGGCAGAAAGTCAGGGGCTGTGCTACAGGCTTATGTCCTGCAGTTGACCGCAATAGGCTTAAATTGTTCATTAAAGGAAACTTTTAAAACTCATGTTTTATGATGGGGCAACTATTGTCGACTACTATCGAGAGTTCGCGGGTTTGAACTCCGGTCATAACTAATTTCACTTCGGTTTAGCTGGAAGTGTTAAATAATTACTGGTAATTACGGTGACTAATATCCGTTCAAAAGGACTTCTCTTCACCGTCGATAAACTTCTATTAAAAAAGAAAATGTATTGTAAAATGAATTCTAATTTATTTGACTTTATAATTTTAATGCATTTATTGACATTCTAATGTATAAATATAAATAATACTTTGATGAATTGTAAATTGATTTCTAATTTATTTGTTTTTCTATTTTTAATTCATCTATTGACATTCTAATCTGTAACATATAGCATATAAGCGTTTTGGTGTATACTGTAAGCTTATATTGCTAACACCATGTAAATAAATAAATAAATAAATAAAAAAAAGAAAGAAAAGCTATACGTTTAATATCTTACCTTGCATTTGAATTTACGTCCATACTCTGCTATAACACGGGAGTAAGGTCTTCGATCTTTATATACATTATCTTGGGCTACTAAAAAATCACCTTTGCCAAACATACCCATATAAAAATCTCTGGACAATGCATATTGTAAAAATAATAATAAATTTACTAGAATTAATAACGTTCTCATTATTGTTTGATGAATAGTTTGTACTGAAATACTAAAAGTTAGTCAAAAGAGTGCAACACGCACACAAAATTACGTAGGTAATAATGCTGTATAACTGAAAATAATAGTATTTAATAATAATAATCAGTTAATTGCTTGTAAAATTTTGAATGAACATTATAGGTGTTATAGGCTAATTAATTATTTGTGGTGATAAAGTAACACGTGGTGCTGCAAATAAAAATACAGTACGGAATTTATATGTTACATGATTTATGTATTTTTAGTGATACAAAGGATACGTTTACTTATTTTATATTTAATTCCTCCTGCTAAACCAAGTGGCCATAACGTTGTGGCTATAAAAATACAGGCAGTAGGACACTTAAATGTTTTTGTCATCTACCCAGTTATATTGGCAATGTTGATGGAGCCTCACTTCGCGGGACTTCTTATTACAAGTAACAGTACGAAGGTACATAGATATATAGATAGACAACTCTTTTTTAACCGACTTCAAATAAGGAGGAGGTTCTCAATTCGTTAGAAGTTTTTTTTATGTATGTTCACCGATTAATCTGAGATTTATTAACCGATTAAGATTTTTTTAGTTCAACGCGGAATTGTTCCTATTTGGTTCCATAAGATTTTTATATTGTTTGTTCCAGTAGTTTTCATTTTATGAACATTCTTGTATTATTTTAATTCAAACTTTTGACCGACATATTATTTATGATGTCCCATATTTCCGTCCCATATTTCCCAGTTTCCCAGTTCCCATATTTTCTGCTAGGATGACAGATGGCTTCACCTGCCACTCCCAGGTCCAAACTCATGGAGGACGGAGGTCTTTAAACGACCTCCGATGCCATTAAGGCGTCAGAGGTCGTCATCACCGCCCGAGTTCCATGTACTAGACAGAGGACTAAAATAAAACGATTTTGGCCGAATGTTACAAACTGGAACCAAGCGCCCTTCCCAATACGTAATGTTAATGGAGATTTTATGTATTCACTATGGAATAATATTTGATCACTCTTCATTAGTCGTCAATAAGATAATCTCAGTTACAGAAGAAATGTCTGTTCTGTTTCAATTACACGTCAACCACTCGACAGATATGATAGAGAAGTTTCACTCTGATAGTTATTTCAAATCACATTTTATTGCAAATCATTTAATTGGTAAATATTCAACATACATGTTCTCATAATACTCTTATACGGGAGCGACTGTAGTGTGAAGCACAAGGAAACCTAGTCCAGGAGTCTCGCCCTCTCGAATTTTTACCAGCTTGCACATGAATCGTGATGTCAACTTAGGCAGGTTTCAGGATTTTTCCGGATTGAATCATCTTACATAGCCTTCATAGACTCTGTAAGCTCTTCTGCTACACATTGTTTGACAAAATATAGGCTCTTGTTATTACCGTCAAGTTTATCAATGAAAATTGTTTATACAATACTGATTACTGTCTAATTGGCTCATTATGCAATATGCTAATTACCTTTAGTGATTACAGGTGTGCTGTATTTACTCAGGGGCTGGCAGTTCGACAGCCCCTGAGGCATGAAGGTAGTAAACGCGACTGCTAGGCAGGGGCGCGGGTTCGATTCTCGCTCAGTTATATTGTGGGCATGAATATGCCTATTTGCCTCGGAGAACATGTTAAGCCGTCGGTCCCGGTTCGGCAATCGTAAGGGATAGTTAGAGCCCAAAACTCTTTAACAACTGGTCTAACTGCGATGCTTCGATATCGCTATTCTGTAGTGTAGGTCAGATGATAGTCGTGTCACAGAAAAAATCGAAGTTCACCCAAAAACACGCAGTTAGACAGGAAAATGCGGATCCGGTATTCCGAGGTGAAAGCTACGGATACTGACACAAATCTGTAAATCGAAACGTTTAAAAATCTAGTTCAAGTTCACTAATATTAGGATGACAAGTCTATGATTCATTATTAATTAATGGTAGCAATTATTTAATAAAATAAATGACAACATCACAAAAAACATGGTTACTGGTTGTTATTTCGATATGGCGGGCATTGGTTGAACGTACAGCAGTGATATTCCAGTTTTGTGATGATAGATTCTAGGATCACGTTCCATAATCCCATTTATTACTTTGCAAGACACGAGAAAAATGGCTTATTTACATGATTCTTTCATTGCATGTCCATTGAATAAAATTAGTAGAGTAATTTTTATTTTTTATTTAATAAGACAGAGAGTATCTTCTTGATCACTTGACATTTACTAAATCATATCAACTAAACTCATACAATTCTGATAGCATTATTTCATGTCAGAGGGTAACATTTCTGGCGTGATATAATTTATTATTTGATAAGGCTAGTATTTATAGGGCATAATAACCGCTTACGTCAAGTTTACCATCATTTTCGTACGAAAAAAAATCAGTAACTTGAGCTTCTGCGATTCTACTTGATTGGAGTGACTCCAATACGTTCAGTGTTCTTACAAATCTCGATCAAATTATGTCTCTTTGTTGCCTCTATAACAGATTAAGGTACGTAATACCTAAGTAAAATGAAAGAGAATATGTATTAATTTAGTTTATTTACTCAGAATATATATATCTTCTATTCATTTATATTCTTAAAGAGAGCCTTCCTTTGAAGTAAGTATATAAAATTTGAACCTTCATATCACTTTGCCATTCATTGGGATTAATAATTTTATTTTGGTAAACAATTTATGCTTTTATTTCTGGAAATTCTGAATCCCCTGGGGTAGCAACAAAGTTTATGTCGATTTCTTACCTGCTGTAACAACCATCAGTGAACATTCCAACTTATCGCATATAGGGTCAAATCATTTCCCATGGGTATCGTCTTAGCGTACCCCAATCGAAAGTATTCGTTCAACATTATGGTTAGAACGTAAGCATTCCTTATATGTGTTTATATCTTGTTAATCCAATATATAAAAATGTATGTTTGTTTCTTAGTATGTTATACGCTTTGTTTATCTTTTTAGGATAATCAGTACGGTTCTCGTTATCTGTACTTTAGGGCCAGCCCTTTGGTCACGCGAAGCATCGGCCAGTCGCTTTGCAACTTCATTGTAAAGCGACCGCGTGCTCGGAGCCCACGACCCCAGCGTCTCGACCCCAAACAGCTCACATTGAATTGTATGTCAGTTCCAAAACTGTTAATCCTGTAACTGTTAACGCCTGTTAATCCTCGAAGGGGTAAGCGGAAGTGTATTGACACTTCACTAACTATGATTTTCAGTCCCAAGTAGTAGTGAACCTATTGGCATTAAGTAAAATTAATAACCAAATATTATTAATTAATATAAAAAAGCGCGAGTGTAAGCCTAGGTACCGTGAGTACAATAAAACGGCATGAGGTTACAAATTATTCTGATGTCGGTCCAGTCTTCAATCAATCCTGTCGGCGTTCTGATTGATGTACACACTGCTGTAGTAATAGTCCAATCAATCATGGCCCACTGTGTGCGCTGGTACGAAAAATTGTTGGTGTTTGACATCCAGTCATGAAAATATGATCCGCGTGTTTACAAGGATCCGGACTTTTATTCAGAAGGAAAATAGATTATGAAATACATTTTAGAAAGTATATGCTGTTTCTGCTTTACTGTTTGACGTGGCGGTAGTGAATGTGACAGATACACAGGAGGCGCGGGTTCGATTCCCGCTCAGTGCTAATATTTTGTATGTATGAAAATGGCTTTTTGCATTGGTCTGGTCGTGCTTCGGAGAGCACGTTAAGCCAACGGTGCTGGTTGTCATACGAACATTTATGGCTACTGTTACGAGTAGTTGGAGCCCTAAAAAGTTCAACAACTGATCCAAATGTAATCCTTCGATGGCGCCAATCGAAGATCAGCCAAACTCACAGTTAGACTAGAAAAGTCGACCCCAGACTCCGAGGTGAAAACTTCGCAGGCGACTGGGATTAGCGCTAGGATGACGAAGAAGATGGAGTCTCTATCAACATTGGGTGCTTTAAAGGCTGAATAAGACCTTTGGAAATATAACTAACCTTACCTACCAGCCAGTATACTTACTGATCGACGGACTAGGCTCTGTTGTAACCTTTCCTAACTGAGTTGGAAAGTCAGAGGGTAATCGCTTCCATTAATGCCCTAAATAAAACCCAAACCAAAAGGAGGCGATGGAGTTCGTGGACCCCCACGCAATGAACGCTTGGAATGCAACCATGAACAATACTAGAATAATGATGAATTTTAATATAGTATGTTATATGCGTTATAAAAGTGTTATTTAAACTGTTTACAAAAATATTGCGTTGTAGAAGTAAAAGTGTTTTGATTTCATTCTATTCCATTTTACCGGATGAGATCACTGTGCTAATAAGTATGACAATGTGTAGAGTTAGTTTAGCAGAAGTTATTTAAAGAAACGATAGTCTTGTGACTTGTGACAGGATGCAGTGATGAAAGCTGAAAAAGTAGCGCTACAAAACCACGTTAATGCGTGGAAATATGCCATAAACAGGATTAGGATTACTTCATTTTATTACGGCTATGTCTGTGTAGCGTGCCAGTTCCCAGTAACTCAGATCCAATTTGTTTCACTCAATCACTCCAGAGTGAAACTACAGGAGCTGCGTGTTACGGAGATGATAATGCTGCGGTGGATGTGTGAAGTAACTTGTAGAGTGCTCGTGGAACTCCTGCATCAGTGGCAGCCTTCATATCTGTGACATCGTAGATAATATGCAGAAAAGTAGCCCTTGCGTGATAAGTTTTGTTTCGACACCCTGGCTATGTGCGTAGTAGCAAATATGCAAAAGGTGACACGATTGTCTCACTGCCAGTAATACCCATGACTGCGAAGCGGAGGATTAAACTATTAGTAACATTATACATATTTCAATGGAATAAACCCGCTGTTGTCTGGGAACCTCGGCCTGCAGAGGTGTTTGAATAGTGTTTTAATAACTGTCTGCACAGTATTGTAATCAAATACAAATCAAAAATTTTTTTAGTTCGTTCTTTTCTCCTTGCTATTTCTACTTGCGAAAGCAATCTTTGCATTAAATCAAAATGCAGCTAGATTTCAACCAAGGCTACAGTTTATACGCCTTACTCCAAAAGAAAGCATGCTCCACTATTTTTAAATTAATTTATTTTCTGTTCCTGTTCTGTTTCTATTTTTTAATTTACCTTTACCTCATTATTGTAAATAAATTAACTCAATTAGATTAAACAGAACATCACATAAATGTTAATTTTATATTTTTATAGTTGTACCAACTATATCTCTAGATTATATTATTTTAGCGCTTGCTTAATATTAGATTCTTGAATGTGCACAATTGCATTATTTCATAATCTCTCTTCTGGTAGCTATTTAAAATAGTTTGTGTCGTAACCATCAGTAACACTGGAAAATAGTAATACCCTTTTTATAATTAAGAGCGGGTGAATATCATGTTACAGAAAAAAATCTAAAATAAAAATTTGGTTGCCTGTAAAGTCGGTATACGGGCGAAAGTTTTACGTGACAACGACTTTGAGTGGTAAAATAATTTTAATGTGAATATTCATTCGTATAGTAGGAAGAAGGATGAAATAATAGTAACAATTTAAAAATGTCTGTCTCTCTCGCTCTTAGGCGGGCTAACCATGCCCGAGTGGAAGGGACGCGTGCCTCTCACTCGCTCTCATTGTGAGCGCATAACGTGAGCAGAGCGTAACGCAGTTTCTTGAAGTGTCACCCGGCAAACCAATTTATAAGACGTTGTCACGTCAAAAGGTAATTAAAACAAAATAACATGAACGTCTTGAAGCTATCTGGGATCCAGACTTGTACCATCTGCTAATGTTGAATTTCTTTGCTACTAATGCAAAATTAATAGTGTTTCCTTGATGTTTTAGTTTAATCTTCTTTAATCACATAATAACCTCTTTCTTTTTCATCCGAGTGTCAATTCTGGTATCATCCAAAGCATGCATTTTAGAGTTTGGAGTCCATCAATCAGCAGATCTTGCAAGCCGGTTGCAAGGCTCGCAAGTAAGGTTGTCTTGACCAGCGAATGTCTGGGTTAGATCCCAAATCAAATAGGTGTGTATTTGGTTGACCAGTCTCCGTTCATATTCGAGTACCCAATACCTACGAGTACGTAATAAAAAGTTATCTGCTCAATCATAACTAATTGAATATTCATAGGTACACACTACACAGGCATCATAAATTCTAAGTAAGTATGTTAGGTATCGACATCCGCACGGCCCAATGTATCCCTAATACTATTGTTACTATTAACGCCCTCAAAATCCGGCTTTCACACTAATGTGTTTATTTATAAACGATTTCCTTCCACTCTCACATAAAATATACGGAAGGATGATTTGAATACAACCGAACACGTAACGTTTTTCATTATTAGCTGGTATTCCTCAGACTAAAACAATAACATAGAAGGTACACATAGAACTCGCGTGTGAAGCCGCGTAAAGTAATACTTAAATAGTATCATCTCGCTTGCACTCGTGCATGTAAAGAAAGAGAGCGATCGAAATGGTACTACTTTAGTTATTGCTATAGTTATGTTCTATGTTATTCTAACAATCTGAGGCATTATTCATAGAAATATCGAGATCACTATTTATTTTCATTCGTCCGAACCTGTACCTATGCATCCTGAAATCATTTAAGAAACATCATTGCTGATAGTCGACCAAATCATGATGGATTCAAACAGAAAAAATAAACTTGAATCATAAAATTAGTTTTTTTTAGTTTTTTTTAACCTACTTCCCTGCTTTTCTTTTTCTTCTTTCTCTATATTTTAAATATTTTAATTACTGTACTGTTATGCATAATAGTAGTTAATTGAAACCGTAGCATAAGAAGAGTGGGAGTTATAAAAACGAGCTGTCGTAGGTGAGTACTTTATATAGTATCACTCCAGTGCTTTAAGATCAAATTTTGAGCAGATCTCTACACTACTTTATATAATTTCATGAATAAATTAATATAATTGTCTTAAAATGATAGAAAAAGCGCGCACAAGTTGAATTCTGATGCCAAAAAATGCATTAAAATATTATGAAATTTTTAAAATTTAATATGTTACACTGTGCCTAAAGACTGTCATTAAAGTTTTGTTATTATTTTTTTAATGTTGACATTTCAGTATGAGAGTAGATATATTTATTAAGAAAAAAGCTTAGTAATATTTTTTTCTATATTGTACTTATGTAATTATTGCAGCCTCGTCCCATTTAGCCTCACGTGTGTTTCCAATTCTATATAATGGTAGACGGGACTATGTGGGGGATGATAATGCTATAATGGGAAGCAGCTAATGTTGCGTGAGGGTGCATTTTTGTATGCACTTTTATTATCAGAGGGGATTAGTATCGAATTGTATTCTGCTTTGCGTTACAGGAAATTGGTGTTAAAAGACATGATGATTTGTTAAGAGGGTGAAGTGAAGTGAGGTAGTTTATGTCAGTATAGCTGCCACACTTTGCCAATTACTAGAAAATTATAAAGAGGAGGAGGTCTACTACTACTATCATAGAGTCTGTAAACAGTTTTATTTTATGTACGGAGAGCCATATGATATTTATCTCATCAGCCTCTCTAAACACATTTGTAATGTACATTGATTAATTGACGGCTCTCATAAACGTTAAAATAAGGGACTAATCCTATACATTTATCGAGAGCTACAATAAGCTCATTACTAGGACGAATGTCTAAAGCGGCACAGGTAGGTTCGCATCAAATTTGATTAGGCTTTCCCTGGGAACTTACGTAGTGAAGGTGAGTATTGATGTACATCAACAAAGGGGGCCCCTTCTAAACCTACACTTTGGTCGCAAGTCCTAGGCACTGTCCCGAGTTCCCAACTCTGCAACGCGATGGACTCGGCACCCGCACGGTGAATCCATGGATTGCTAAGAATATCGGTCTCGTTTCTATTCTACAATACGTCGCCAACGAAGTGACACTTGTCTAGTGCGTAAATTTAACAGTGAGGCATGTTGAATACCGTAAGGATTTCTACGAGCCTGCCTGAGTTGTCGGAGAGACAGTTTGTTCTAGGAAGAGAATCCCGGGCCGATTTTTTTGAGATCAATTTCCCCTTCCTTTATAAAGAGGGCTATGGGTAGTCCAAATTTTGTGGCGATGCTATAATGTAAGCGCGTTTACGGCAAATTATGTCTTAACTCATGGAATAACTATTAGAGATATTGGTAGGTATAATCTCCAAAATTCAATTATGTCTTGTTGCTAACCAGTGGATATGGTTCGCTTGGGCTATCTTACTATTATAAGCCTACATTAACTATATTATATTCTTTGAACATCAATCGATCAGTTCCTTTATTATTCGTCATGAATTGAATAAACAGTTGTCAAAAATTGTGATTGATTTGAAGTGTAATATATACTTCAAATAAATACTGATGATTTTATTATATTTCTTTTTGAGCATTAACAATAAACTCAAGGTCATAACAGAATGCCAAGACCTAAATAAAAAGTACATTTCATTTGTGCTGATTTGCTTCTGTTGATAAATTAAATCTATTAGTGACAGTAAGTCAGCCAAACAACCGGGCTACGGAGCTCTTAATAAAACAAACATACGCCAATAATGAAATCACTCACACAGTCGAGTCTAAAATCTATTTAATGAAAATAAACTCACAATGTTGTTCTTAATGCGTTTTAAAAGTAAGCCCCTCTTATTAATGTTTACTGACATAATATTAGTCCCGTTTTTCCTTCTCAACTTTTACAGAAAATTAAAAAACAGTTTGTTTGTAGAATCCTCATTTAGCTTGAATTGTGCGTTCAATGTTTAATCGCGAGTCAATGAAGATATTCATGGCTGGATATGGCCTGAGCAAACAATAGGGGATAGGATTGGATCAAATATTTGCCAAGCAAGAATCACTGGAGTTTGTGAATACTGATAGTAATCTGAGCTTACGTGGTCTGTGTTTAGTGCCCCTTCACGTTGTATTGTGGCTGAACATGTTTCGTTGTTGGCAAAATGCAAAGTGAGCAAATAAAACGAGGAGGAAGGCTTCAATTTTGAATTGGATTCGCGGATGGATACCGTTTGGGTAACTTTGACCACTTTGAACTAAGAGCAAACGTGCACACCTCTGTGCATTGCAAGTTACATTTGTGATAGTTGACTCAACTATCAACACACGTGAAGTTGATTTGAATATCGATTTTGAACAATGCAGGTTTGCTAAAATGGAGCAAACCGTCTTTGTATAAAAAAAGAAAATAAAGGCTAAGTAATAAGAGGCTATTAACAACATAAAGGGCGACAATTACTAATCAAATAATTAAATAATTCAAGCCGAAAATAAACCGCAATAGAATCGTAAATAGTTTTATTCCTATGAGTAATATTCGCATAAACTCTCGACAACTTACATTTCGCCAAAAAGAAAAACAACACTAAGAAAAAAACCGCAAATAAGATTATGAAAATTTCCAATTTCGGTGTTTGCAAAACACCTGTGCCGTTTCATACGGTGGCAGTGCTACTATTATCTATTTTGTGACGGTGCGTTCGCTCAGTGCGATACAAAATGAATATTTGTCGTCGATTTCTATGCAGCTGCCAACTTGTACAAGATTTCTTTCTAGAATGTTCATTCTTTAAAGTAAAAGTGTTTTTCTTTCAAACGTAACCAACGTCAATATGACTTGACCTTGCCTAAATTGTAAGCTGTAAAATAAAGCTATAGAACGTAACGAAACGGGATGGGCATTCACTTTGATAGATGTCAACATTGCTAAAATATTAGTCTAGACGATAGATCTTTCTCCACCTCAAAACCCAGGATTTTAGGAGAACAGAAATACATTGTACGTTGTAGTTACAATTGATAGTGAATATTTTAAAGCCTCTTCTTTCTCTTCTTAACCGTAACATTACGCAAAGAAAATACCTACTTAATGGTACAACCATGTCATGAGGTTATCGCTGAAATAAACTCAACTCCACATTTTCAATATTTACCTTCAGCGTCATTGCCTTATTTATACCTTACCAACTTCAGTGTACTTCTTAAATACTAATACATGAAACCAAATCCCAATGGATATCTGTTTCTACCTAGCAGAAAAATTAAATCGTCATTTAATTGCTACACTCGGTACTTAAGCCGCCAGAGGTTTTTTTTTTTTTTTTTTTTTTTTTTTTTTTTTTTTTAGGTGTGTGCCTAGTGGGCCTACCAGTCCACCCGCAGTGGGGTGGCCCGCGAAGCTGGACCTATTCTTATACACTCCCTTGCAAAACAAAGGCTTGATCGATCTATTCTAGTGTGTTGCTATTAATAATAGTACAGTTCCCCTTTTTGGGGGTTTCTTTCTTTATTTGATATAATACATTTGTTGAGTACAGTGTTTTTTTAAAATTAATACAATAATTAGAATGCGATTACAATTAGTTTAAAATAAAGGGTTAAAAATAGATACAGTAGTTAAAATACAATTAAAATTTTGATAAAATACAATTAAAATTCGGCTTAAAATATACAATTAAAAACATCTAAATAATTACAAATAACATTAAAATTCAAGAAATAAATACAATTTGGTTAAAAATACAATTTAAAAACAATTGAAATAATCCATTTATACAACTATATTTACAATTAAAATTCCACTTCACAGATAAATAATACAATTCGATTTTAAAGAACCGTAATTACATTAAAATACAAAATAATAATTGAAATAGAATAAGATAGAATAAAAAACCCACAGTATATAAAATTCGCATTATTTTAAAATTTCATGGTTAATTTGTACTCTTTTTGGAGTACTGCACCCTTCTCCGAACGACGTGATTTCCGGTGACGTGCTGGAACCGCCGTATGCTGGCAGCGCGGCGCGCTTATCATACGGCGTCCAACACGTCACCCGTCCTTGTTCCTTTCAATACACTTTTTGACAATATGGGTGCAGTACTCCAGAAACTTTTCCCTACAATTGTTATCTTTAAAAATCTCTAATAAACTTTCTGCCTTTAATTCCCTTCCCATTTCCATCTCCAGCTTATATCTAACTACCCCGTTCGCAGGGCAGTCAAATAGAAGGTGTGAGACCGTTTCGTCCTCAGTCGGACTACAGATGCACGATGGGCTCGCCCTGCACTTGAATCTGTACAAGTACGAGGCGAACGCACCGTGCCCCGTGAGGACTTGCGTGGTCTCATATGTGAGCTGCCTTTTCAGGGCAAACTTGTACGCGGTGAACACATCAGGGAAGAACATTTTCGTGCCGCTGGCTACCGTCCCGGACTGATAGCGCCGGTTCCACTCGTCAAGCGCCCCGTTACGGATCATGCGCTTGACGAATGAGACCGGCACCCTGTCGTAAACAGGTCGGACCTTGGACCGGAGCGCCGCGACTTTCGCCAGCTCGTCGGCCCTCTCGTTCCCCGCTAGGCCTGCGTGAGCCTTGACCCAGTACAGAGAAACCTCTCTGCCTTGGGTCAATGCTTCACGCAGGTTCGCCCTGGCTTCAATCGCCAGGGGATGCGGGGAATGGCTGTTGACAACAGTCTCGAGGGCCGAACGAGAGTCGCTTAAAATGGCAGAAGCTCCTCGGTGCTTAACTGCAAGCCCCGTGGCCTTGCATATGGCCAACAGTTCCGCCTGGTAGACAGTGCAGTACGGCGACAGGGCAAGCTTGACGGCTTTGGTTTCGGTGTCGCCATTCCATATAGAAATGGCGGCACCCACCTTGCCGTCAATCTTGCTCCCGTCAGTATAGTACCGCACTGCACTGTCTACCTGCTCGACCTCTTCAGCGGTCGAGAGGCAATGGAACTGCAGGCTCATATGGTCGGCCGGATGGGGCCTGTCCCGGAACGGTGTCGGTGTCTCTATTTGCCGATCCGCTAGATCTGGCAGGTCAGCCCCCCGTCGGCACTCGTACAGGGCGGCATTCTCCCTAATACGAATGTCGAGGGGGAGCAGCCCGGCCAGAGCTAGGGCGGCGTTTAGAGACACTGTCCGGTAAGCCCGGCAGAGCTTCTGCGCGAACCCGCGTTGCACGGCCTCCAACCTCTTCCGCGTTCCGACCTTGTTGGTGGACGGCGCCCAAACGGCGGCGGCATACGTGATAATGGGCTCCACGGTGGCCGTATATATTATACGTACCACCTCCGGGTGGAGCCCCCAGCTGGACCTGGCGGCTGCCGATACACGCTTGTAGACGTTCAACGCCCTTTCACAAACGCTTCTGACATGGGCGTTGAACGTCAACTTGCTGTCTATCAGCAGCCCCAGGATCTTGATCTCCTCCACCGCGGCAATGGCGACTCCCCCCATGCTCAGGCGTGGGGTGTCATAATTAAGTTTATTGGTTAGCACCATTGCACTGGTTTTGTGCGGTGCAAACCTCAACTTATTCATGACACCCCACTCCCGCACGTATTCGAGCGCTGAATTGCCGCGGCGTTCGATCTCCGCTGCGGTGGCACCGGAGAAGACGAGTACTACGTCGTCGGCAAAAGCCTGGCAGTACTCGCCTCTCCGGGTCAGGCCAGCGAGCAGCGGGTCGATGAGGAGATTCCAAAGCAGGGGTCCCCCTATGGAGCCCTGCACGCAGCCTTTGTTGCACTCCCTGGTGTGTTCGCCCCCCCCGTACCGAACCGTCACCTGTCTCTCGCTCAGGTAACTTCGCAATATGGCGTCAAGTCGTGGTGGGCACTTGGCCCTCGCCAGCGCGACCTTCACCGCGGGCCACCAGGCGCTGTCGAAGGCGCCCTCTATGTCTAGCGAGACCATCGTGACGAGTTTCTTCTGCCGAATCTCGGCTCGCACGTGGCCCACCAGATCATAGAGGGCGTCCTCGGTGCTGCGCTGTGCGGTGAACCCGTACTGGCGAGGGCAAAGTACCGGCGCCAGATGGTGGCCGAGACGTCGCACCACCATCTTCTCGAGTATCTTCCCCATGACCGGAAGCAGCCCTATGGGTCTGTACGACCGTGGATCCTGGTAGTCCGACTTCCCAGGTTTACGGAACGCTACCACGGTCGCCTCCTTCCAGTCCTTCGGGAAGTACCCGAGTGCGAAGCACCTGTTAAACAACGATAGATGGAGCTCCATGTTGGACAGAATGGCCCGCGCGCATATATCTGCCGTGAAACCCTCTGCCCCAGGGGCCTTTTTCGGATTGAAACTGAGCACCGCTGACCGAAGCTCCTCCTCGGTAAAGGCCGGTTCATGATCATCATGCACCAGAGCCTTTACCGGGATTTCGGCTTCGGCCCTGAGCCGCCAGAGGTTAGGGCATTAAATCTGCGGTGTAAACCAATTAAAATGTAATAATCCCCCACAGCGAGTGTCCATAAATTGACGTACTTATAGGTTAAAGAATTCTCACTGAAATAGTTACGTGGGTAGGTATTATTCGAAATTTTAAGAAATGGAATTTGCTCTCCAGATACTTTTAAGTTTTCTAGAAATTCTGTGGCGGTTTAATGAATTTTAGGTATGGGCTCTTAAACAAGCGATTAGGTCTTCTGAAACTTGTATGATGGGCTGATGATGATGATGATTTCTGAATGTCAATATTTGAATTACCTGATTTGGAATGCTGTGTTGATTCCCGTTACATTAGAATAGGGCCACCCCAGCTCTGCGGGTGTCGTACAATGCGACTAAGGGATAGGGCTTAAGGACTATACATGCTACCTACTTGTCTCTACTGCAAATTTTATGGTGTACAATAAAGTATTATCTATCTATCTATCTACTATTATTATTAATCATAGTTGGCGAAATGTAGGTGTTCTGCCTACCCCATCGGAGATTTACAGGCGTGATGTTCAGAAACGTGTAACGCCATCTAGGAAGCTCCTACGAAAGCTACCATTAACCACCACCACCATTATATTTATCGAGCCATCGGCAGCCAATCACAGATGGCCGTCATGACGTGATACATTGCGGACGACCAATCCGCGAGTGCCAAAATGTTCGTTGACCTAAGATGAAAATTTGTTCAAAAAACCTTTGTAATTGCATTCGATTCCGTTCAAGTAAACCATTGTGAAGACCAAAAGTTTTATTTATTTTATCATCCGCAAGAAAATCAACGCAAATTCACCCCAGTGCGAGTACCATCCCGCACATCTGGACCTTCGAACCGCACAAAAAAAGGACTACGCGACCAACTCCTCGTACATCATCTCCGGGACACGCAAGATACATCGAGTTATCCATCCAGAGAAGGTTGTTGCCGGCATCCAGCACGGGAAGAGGATAAATTGGTACGGTCAGCCATCCGCAATATCCACAAAACCTTGGTTTTCACTTGTGCTAATACGTGTGCCTATTGCAAATTCCAGTGTCTATACGCGCATCGAGTTATTTCTGTGAGTGATCATCGGCAGTGTACAATCACTAACACCTGCTGCATTCGCGGATCACTACAAATTGTAAGTACTCCTTGATTCCCACTGATTGCCATGGCCTCAGAATCTGAGTCACGTTCAAAATCACCTTGCAAAATAACGGTCGAAAATGTAACTTCTCCTATTGTAAATATGGATCAGTCTAGCTTAAGTAATTTAATTAGAAAACGAGGCATAATAAAAGGCAGGCTGACTAGATTTGTCACTTATTTAGATGGCATTAAATCCAGCAATAAAGTGTTGTCTGAGGAATTACGTGTCGATTTGAAACTTCGTGTCCAAGGCGCTGCGAGCCTGTATGCTGAATTTAGCGATTTTCAAACTAAAATCGAAGAAATTGTGTCTGAAAACGAGTTAGAAAGCCAAATGTCTCAACGCGATTTGTTTGAAGATTGCTACTACAGTGTTCTGGCTCGAGCAGAGTGTATGTTAGCCGGTGAACCGATTGCGGGGAGTTCCAGGTGTAGGGATTTAAATAATTCAGTTAAATTACCTACCATTTCTATGCCAACCTTCGATGGTTCATACGAGCATTGGTTGGAGTTTAGGGACACATTCCTGTCACTGGTTCATAAGTCTTCTGAAATCAGTGCTATTCAAAAGTTCCACTACCTAAAATCATCACTAAAAGGCAGCGCGGAACTAGTTATTGATTCATTAGAGTTTTCAGTCGCTAATTATTCCGTTGCATGGGAGTTGCTTCTAAACCGTTACAATAATTCCAATTTGTTGGTACACAATCACGTAAGGGCATTGTTTTCTATTCAAGCAGTTACCAAGGAGTCACCTACATTAATTAGACGTCTCATTGACACGATTTTAAAAAATTTACGTGCTCTAAAAATACTTGGTGAGCCCACAGATTCATGGGACACTTTAATTATTTATATTGTAGTGTCCAAATTAGACCAAACCACAGAACGCGAGTGGGAACAATATAAATACACAATTTTAAATCAAAATTGCGATGACACTAAGGTGACTGTCAGGGTAGATGATTTGCTTCATTTTCTAAAACGCAGAGCGGATATGCTGGAAACATTGTTAGTATCACACTCGAAAGGCAATCAGAACAACTACCACAATAAAAAACAAAACACTTCAAACGAAAGCTCTAAAGTGCACTGCAATGTTTCTAGCAATAAATCGCAACAAAATGACAATCAGCCGCGCACAAAAGTGGTCTGCGTGATGTGTAACAATAAACATCCACTTTATTCATGTCAAAAGTTCCTAGACTCAAATATTAAAGTTAAACTTGAAGTAGTCGATAAAAATAAATTATGTAAAAACTGTTTGCGTTCCGGTCACACTATAAGCGATTGTCGTTTCGGTCCGTGTAGAAAATGTAACCAAAAACATAACACGATCCTACATAGTGACGAAATAGATGCGCGTCCCGGCGGGACCTCACTCTCAGCGAGCGCAATCACTAATGCCATGAGCGGTCCAAGTGCATCATTCATTGCACCGCCCGTTATCGCTACCGAAACCATACCTACGCCTTCGCATAACAACTCGTCGATTCAATTGAATAAGGTGCATACTGACACGCGAGATCCATGTGTGCAACCTGTGTTATTGTCCACCGCGTTAGTCGAGATAGCGGATAAACATTGTAATTATCATTTAGCACGTGCCCTTCTCGATAACGGTAGTCAAAGATGCTTTATTAAAAAATCATTATGCGAATTATTAGAAATTCCAGTAATACAGTCCACTCATGAAATACGTGGAGTGGGTAATTCTGTGTCACATTCAACTCAAATATGTGACATAGATTTAAGATCACGCGTTAATACCTATTCCATGCGCATTAAATGTTTCATTTTACCGCAAATAACTACAACATTGCCGGCCGTTAGCTTACAAAGCGCGCAGTTTAGGATTCCAGGCAATGTTCAACTCGCAAATCCACAATATTTAGAGTCTCAAGATATTGATATCTTAATAGGCGCAGATCGATTCTGGGACTTACTTATCGAGGGAAACATACGCTTACCTAACGGCCCATACCTACAAAACACCCAACTAGGGTGGGTTGTATCGGGTCCTTTACATTCGGACACGCAAAATAACAAGTTTGTACATTGCAACTTGACACAATTGAATGATGCAAGTCAATCAATTGGTACGCAATTACGCAAGTTCTGGGAGCTTGAAGAACTACCCAGGAATCAGGATACGTTAACTGATAATGAGCTGGAATGCGAAAAATCTTTTGTAAACAATACTAAACGCGAAGTTGACGGAAGATTTTGCGTTCGAATTCCGCTCAAAGAATCAGCTGATTCCTTGGGTAAGACGTATTCTCAAGCTGAACGGCAATTTGTAGCTCTAGAAAAAAGGCTAGACCGGGTACCTAGTTACAAAAGGTTGTACTCGGAATTCATACATGAATACATCAATTTGGGTCATATGTCGCTTGTACAGTTCTATGGTCAACCTCATTTCATCATGCCGCACCATGGTGTGTTCCGAGCGCACAGTACTACAACTAAATTACGGGTAGTATTTAACGCTAGTGCCCCATCCACTACTGGTAAGTCGTTTAACGACATCCAGTTAGTGGGACCTCCAATACAGGGTGACTTGTTTGCCATTTTACTACGTTTTCGGCAGCATAGGTATATTGCTTGCGCCGACGTAGAAAAAATGTACAGGCAAGTACTTGTTTTGCCGGAACAAAGACACCTACAGCTGATACTCTGGCGCGATGATTCATCACAGCCTATCAACGTGTATCGCTTAAATACAGTTACGTATGGGACAGCCTCCGCGCCATTTCTCAGCTGTCGGTGTTTGAAACAATTAGCCGCTGACTGTACAGACTGTGACGTCAAAAGAATAATAATTGAGGATTTCTATGTAGACGACATGATCACAGGACATGATGACAAAATCAAGTTAATAGAAATGTGTAAAAGTACCGCAAATGTACTCAAAGAGGGATGTTTTCCATTGCGCAAGTGGTCATTCAACTTTGACCCGATTGATGACCAGTTGGAATCATCCACATTCCAATGTTCGAAGGAACTGTCACTAGGCGAGTACAGTCAACAAAGTAAAACATTGGGTCTCGGATACTACAATTCATCTGATGAATTTCATTTCACTACTGAATTTGAAAACAAACCTATTTCTGTGACAAAACGTACAATTTTGTCAACTGTGTCACAAATCTTTGACCCACTAGGTATTCTCAGCCCGGCTGTCATGCTTGGGAAGGTTCTATTACAAAAATTGTGGTTGTTAAAGTTGGGATGGGACGACGAGGTGCCTAGCGACGTCGTACGAGCTTGGAACCGGTTTGTTACCGATCTGTCCATTCTTAACGCCATTCGTGTACCGCGTAACGTGATTGGGAAGATACCTACTGGGATCGAGTTGCATATTTTCACTGACGCGTCACAAACGGCGTACGGTGCATGTATATATATTCGCACGGTCAGCGCTAATCAAGTGACGATACGGTTATTGTGTTCAAAGGGCAAGGTCGCGCCATTGAAGCCAGTCAGTATCCCTAGACTTGAATTATGTGGAGCATTGCTAGGTGCTCGACTTTATGATAAGGTTCGCGAATCGCTTCATCGTCAATTTGACCACGTTGTGTTTTGGACAGACTCAATGATAGTGTTAGGATGGTTACGTATGGCTCCTAGCCTCTTAAAAACTTTTGTTCAAAACAGAACTACAGAAATTCAGGAACTTACTAAGGGACTCCCATGGCAACATGTAAGTGGTAAAGATAACCCTGCCGATCTTGTCTCGCGTGGAATCCGTTTGTCAGAACTTTCAAAATCGTCTCTTTGGTGGGACGGGCCTTTATTTCTACGCACACCCGAGTATAAACCTGATTCGGCTCCGGAATCGTGTCGAACTGAGATCGATGCGCGAGAACTACCAGAAGTCAAACCTAGTGCTGTGCATTCTCTTGTATCAGAACAACAAACCGGTACGTCATTATTCCCATTTCACAGATTTTCTCAATTCAATCGCATGAATCGTGCAGCCGCATACATGTTACGCTTCATATACAATGTGCGCAACAAAAATAAACGTAGAAGCGGCTCGCTCAGTGTTGATGAGTTGAGAGAATCTGAGAAAATGTTAACTAGATTTTCGCAACTGGAATCATTTCCATCAGAGTTCAAATCATTGTCAGAGAAAGGAAGTCTAAAAACTAATCATAACTTATCTAAATTGAATTTATTCATTGGTGATGAAAAAATAATTCGAGTAGGCGGTCGCATCGTATATTCACCAAACTTCAATTATGATAAAAAACATCCAATGCTAATATCGAGTAAACATCACTTTTCAGTACTGCTCTTCCGCTACGAGCACGCGCAGTTGCTGCACGCCGCTCCGCAGGCACTGCTGTCTACGCTGCGCGAGCGTTGGTGGCCGGTAAGGGGGCGTGATCTCGCAAAAAGGGTAATGCATCAATGTATTATTTGTACACGCTTGAGAGGTAAAGTCGCAAACCCCATTATGGGAAATTTGCCTATGGAGCGGATCACGCCCACTTATCCGTTTCTGCGTTGTGGTGTGGACTATGCGGGACCGGTGCTCGCATTGAACCGTAGAGGAAGGGGCGCAAAGACTGTTAAGGTTTACATCTGCCTTTTTGTCTGTTTCGTTACCAGGGCTATACACTTGGAACTTGTCAGCGGTCTTTCGTCGGACGCATACCATCTTGCCTTAAAACGTTTTATTTCGCGACGTGGCAAGCCGGAAGTAATTTTCTCAGACAACGGTAGAAATTTCGTAGGTTTGATGAACGAGTTTAAGAATTTTTTTAAAAATTGCTCATCTGACATTGTTGAATACGCCTCTAGTCAACAAATTAAATTTAAATTCATCCCTCCGTATTCAGCGCATTTCGGTGGTCTGTGGGAATCCGGGATTAAAGCTTGCAAATATCATTTGCTTCGTGTGTTAGGAAACTCGCACTTAACGTTCGAAGAATTAACCACGCTATTGGCACAAGTGGAAGCAGTTCTAAACTCGCGTCCACTGAGTCCCTTGTCCTCTGATCCACACGACCTATATCCTCTCACTCCTGCTCACTTCCTGGTTGGCCGTCCACTCACGACACCCGCAAGCGATGACGTACAGGACCAACCAGTCAATCAACTTACCCGATATCAACGAGTGGAACAGCTCCGCCAGCACTTCTGGACGCGTTGGGCCAAGGAGTATATTTCGGAGATGCAAACAAGGAACAAATGGAAGCAAAACATAGCCAACTTGAAACCAAATACCCTTGTTGTGATCAAAGAAGATAACTTGCCTCCTCTCAAATGGCAAATGGGACGTGTTGAGAAAACCATACCAGGCCAAGATGGTATAGTGAGAGTAGCAGACATTCGCACAGTCACTGGAGTCGTCAGGCGTGCCATTGCCAAGGTGTGTCCACTGTTCTGGGACCAGCCATCGGATACAGCAGAGGATACTTCAACTGTTTCGTAAGCTGATGCTTCCAAGGCCGGGGGCATGTTCAGAAACGTGTAACGCCATCTAGGAAGCTCCTACGAAAGCTACCATTAACCACCACCACCATTATATTTATCGAGCCATCGGCAGCCAATCACAGATGGCCGTCATGACGTGATACATTGCGGACGACCAATCCGCGAGTGCCAAAATGTTCGTTGACCTAAGATGAAAATTTGTTCAAAAAACCTTTGTAATTGCATTCGATTCCGTTCAAGTAAACCATTGTGAAGACCAAAAGTTTTATTTATTTTATCATCCGCAAGAAAATCAACGCAAATTCACCCCAGTGCGAGTACCATCCCGCACACGTGAGTATATTTATGTATATGAAAGAAAAAAAGAAAGAAAGAAAAGCCTTACATATATGAAATATAAAATATGTGGATTACCTGACTACCAACTTATCTTGATCATTTTAAATTTTATGGCACACCTAAGATTTTAAAGATATTACGATAGTATTTCGTAGAAACGCAACTAGATGTTTGCAAAATGCTATAGGAGTTATTAAACCTCTAACTGCTGCTTCGTGGATACCTACACACTTTAATTTTCATCACTAATCAGACAATTGTTTCAGTTCAGCAGCCAGTAGTATCATGATGTGCTTTTTACGTTCTTTTCTCTAACATGCAATATATAATAATATTGACGTTATGTTCCCCATAATAGGCTGCGAAGTATGACGTTTCAGGCGCGGCTAGGACCAGAGGTCGTTAATGGAATTTCATACAAACCTTGCAGGCCTAGGCCGGCAAAGTCCTCTTTTTTAATTTCGATTACACATAAACTTAACAACACATAAACTTAAAAACACTTTAATTTCGATTGGACATTTATAACAATGACAAGTGTCACTGTCAATTCTAAAGGTTCGTTCAGAAACGTGACTTTATACTATTTTGAAGTAACATGATAATAAACATAAATGTAAATGTTTTCTATTAAAATCAAGCTAAAATAGACGAAATAGTAATATACGCGTGAGTTTTAGTTTTTATCTTGTTTACTTTTAATTTCTTTAAAAATATATCTTTAATTTTTTTGATGTTTATTTCATTGCCTGTTTGAGAAAAGCACTATACATATCTCGGCGGGAAATATGGGGTTGCCTATCTCAAACCTCTATATGTCTTCGGCCGGCAACACCTTTCTTCCTCTCGGCCTCTGTAGTAATGTACTATTAACTGACCAAGATTTTTTTTTCATTTCTTGTTTGTTATTTTCCACAACCACAACGCAACAATGAAGTGAGTGGACAGGTGTAAGGACACGTTAATAAAGTGCGTCGAAATTCCGTTTTCAGAGGTTAATACTCTTATTTCGTAGCCACCCAACTAGAACAAAGATGGTTAATATCTTTAAAATACAACGGTTCGCCCGCAGCGCTAGATGGTTATTTTAATTCTGTTTTATTTTTTACGTTGAAATTTCTTTTCTCTAGAAATAAGATTGTCGCCGTGTTTTAATGTATGGCTAAATTGGATTCTGGTAATGTGAGCTACATATTTCAAAGTATAAATAAAGCCCCACAAAGGAGCTTTATTTAGGTATTATGCCTTAATGTTTATATTGACGTTAAGACCTTACTTACCTATTATGACTTTTTTTTCGAAGGTCGTACTGTAATGATTATTCCGATTTCTCGTAATTTTTAGCAAATTTTCACCACGGTAATTACGAGGCAATATAATTGCAATTCACCATTGAAGAATACGTTTTCTATGGAAGCAAATGTATTCATCTATATAATATCACTAATTAATGCAGCCGTCATTAAAACTGGCCTGGCTTCTCGTAATTTAAAATAACCCGTACAAATTCTGTACTTATTGAAATGGTATTCTGCAAATTGCTCTTTAAACGGCTAGGACTGACAGTTTTTAGCGATTCTAATTACACGTTCGAATTGCCAATTTAAAACTCGCTTCAACTTTAAACCTCAAGAAGATATATTGTATGACCTCTGCTCTACCTCGGCTATTCGGCATTCAAAGAAAAATTTAAGACAAGTGAGGTTCCAGCTTTAGAATCAGGGGGTGAATGAATTTATTTATCGTCTTCGTTGAATACATAAGTTACTGTTATCTATCACTGATTACCCAGTTTCGTCCGTAGTTTGCACGTATTATTATTAATCGGCCCGCACGTTTGCAAATCGTACGCATTTAAACACGAAATAACTGTGTTACCGTTCAGTGCAAACAGTTGTGGGCAAGAATAATGTCTATTTGCATTGGTCTGGTTTCCGTGTCTCGGAGAGCACGTTAAGCCCGTCCCAGCTGTCATATCTATGGCAGTTGTTACGGGTAGTTGGAGCCCTAAAAAGTCTAACAACGGGTATAATTGCAATACTTCGATATCGCTACTAGGTTGGTAGGTTAGATAAATAGCACTCGTTTAACGGAAGATATTGAAGACAAACCCGTAGTTATACTGGAAATAGCGTACTCCAGACACCAAGGTGTAATGTTCGGATGCGGCTGGGATTAACGCTAAAATAAAGAAGAAGACAAGGCAGCAGTATGCTTAGACACGCATGAGATGGAGGAGAGACAAAGTAACTGATATTCTGTACAGTCAGCGTTAGAATTATTTTGAGTACAAAGTCTGAAAATAATCGTAAAACCAAAGTTTTTAAGAGCAAATAAAATTGTATTATTGTCCCTCTATAGGTCCGAACAAAATATCAGAACAATCAGTCAACAGAAAGGGAGAAAGCATTAAGATCATTTTGTTTCCTGCAGGGTAAAGATACTTTCCCAGTTTTGTTACTGACATAACATAACATAACATAACATAACGTAACATAGCATAGCGTAGCGTAGCGTAACGTAACGTAACGTAACGTAACGCAACGCAACGCAGCGCAGCGCAGCGCAGCGCAGCACGGCACGGCACGGCACGGCACGGCACGGCACGGCACGGCACGGCACGGCACGGCACGGCACGGCACGGCACGGCACGGCACATCACAGCACAGCACAGCACAGCACAGCACAGCACAGCACAGCACAGCACAACACAACACAACACAACACAACACAACACAACACAACACAACACAACACAACACAACACAACACAACACAACACAACACAACACAACACAACACAACACAACACAACACAACACAACACAACACAACACAACACAACACAACACAACACAACATAACATAACATAAACTCATGCCTGTATCCCCGAAGGGGTAGGCAGAGGTGCTAGCACCCACATTTCGCCAGTTTATGTTTAGGTCCCAATGTAATAGGTGGCGAAGCTATTGCTATGAACCGGGCACTTATACACCTGCGATAAATACACACATAACTTCGAAAAGCATCGAAAAGTCATTGGTGTGTGCCATGGTAAAACCTGGGATCGAACCCGAGACCTCGTCTCAGCAGTCCATTGCCCATACCACTACGCTACCGCGGTTTACGTTTTGTTACTGCCACTTCAAAAATTGCAAATCCCGTTCTCTCTTGTCTCCTATAACTCAGATATATCCCCGAAAATTATTGTTATGTTACTGAACAACGGTTACAATAAAAACCAGGTTTTTAAACAGATTTTTTTGCTATTGCAGCCTTTTTATCCCTGAACGAATGTACAGTCATTTGATATTCGTTTTATCAATAAAGTGTTTTTCATTATTGCGTGGATTTAAAATGCTTCGCAATTTAGAATGCCTAGAAATATACTATGTAAACTGAAATATATTGTATGCTTTTTATAACTATACCTTTAACAAACTGTTATTTTTTATCAACGAATACATTTCTTATCTTAATCGATCTTTAATAAAGAGAAACCTGCCAAGTCAGTATGGCTTGTATACAAATGATTCTGTACCAAAAACTTTTTAAATTATTTATTAGTTTTGATTTAGAAAATATTATTATACTCAATGTTTTAAATTAAGCCTTAGGTAGGAGTTTTATTAATTTCTTAACCCAACTAGGTATGCATTGTTCTAGGATCGGAAAGTTTCAAACTGTGGCAAGTATGCTTTGAATTTAGTATCAAAGCTGGCCTCAAAGAAACTTGGAGTGCTCAACAGGGCGAAGCAGTACTTCACTGCGGGGCAACGACTTCTGCTTTATAAGGCACAAATTCGGCCCCACATGGAGTACTGCTGTCACCTTTTTGCCGGAGCGCCTGCATACCAGCTTGGCCCCTTCGACTCATTGCAAAGACGGGCGTTGAGGCTCGTCGACAATCCCATACTCACAGGCGATGTGGAACCTCTCAGCCTCAGAAGAGACTTTGCCTCGCTGTGTGTGTTCTACCGCCTATACAATGGTTTGTGCTCAGATGAATTGTTTGACATGATGCCCACCGCTGCATTCTATCATCGCACCACTCGCCATAGGCAGGGAATTCATCCTCACACACTGCGACCGGAAATGGTACGCACCGTGCGTTTTGAAAGGAACTTCATCCCACGCACGCTCAGGTTGTGGAATGAACTTCCTGCCGTGGTTTTCCCAAGCGACTACAATATGGGGTTCTTCAAGAAGGGTATTAGAAGGTATCTACAGGGTCGGTAGCACGATTGTGACGCCCCTGGTGTTGCAAACGTCCATAGGCCACGGTAACCACTTCCCATCAGGTGGGCCGTGTGCTTGTCTGCCGCCTAAGTGGCATAAAAAAAAAAAAAAAAATCAAATATGTTTGTTTTTACGAATTTTTACGAACATTATAATGGTGTGAAGGTTTTTAAACAGACTCTGATTGGTATAATTCTGAGGACAAATATTTGAAAAGTGCTAAATTTTTTCACTTAATATAAGTATTAATAAGGAATCCGAGTTTCTTGCAATCAGTTTTCCTCACTGATCACAATTTAATTCTGATCTAAAAGACTGTTATACAAATGATAATTGATGGATTATTCTCGTAAACTCTTTTGTTTCATCATGATCCCATGCAGTACAGCTGATGCTGTTGACAGTGTCAAATATAATGGGTTCGCCGTTAGAACTTTTTTATATGGCTTTTTTATGCCAGTTAGGTTGCAGACAAGCACACGGCCCAGCTGATTGTAAATGGTTACCGTGGTCTATGGATGTGTATTACACCAGGAGCATCACACTCGCTGGCTAATGCTAATTTTATTTTGGTTATTACGAGAGTGACAATGTTGTTTCACTCCCAAGTCTGAGAGAAAAATAAAAACCTGTGGCAAACCCTCGTTCGTTAATCAGTAGTGGTGTACCAGCTTGTGGTGTAACGCTGTGCATTATATTATAAATATTTTTTTATACCAATCAGGTGGCAGACAAGCACACGGCCCACCTAATGGAAAGTGGTTACCGCGGCCTATGGACGTGTGCAACACTAGGGGCGTCACACTCGCGCTGCCAACCCTGTTAGAACAGAGAGTTTCTGTGCCGTCAGTGTAGAAGATAAAGCAGGCCTTTGGTCTTTCCACTGACAGCACAAAAACTCTTCAGTGAGCTCTGGCTACCCTACTCACCGCCGGGAACACAACACGAGTTTATTATTGCCGCGGTATTCTGTAGGGCGGAGGTACTTCCCCAGTCGGACTGCTCAATTGGATGAAAATACTGTCGTGTCCTACCTCCTACCTAAATAATTTCATTAAAACTGGCACCAATTCCAACCCTAGTGTCTACGACCTTCTTGCACATGGACCAAGCAACGCCACGGCAGAATATGTTATACGAACCCATTTCCTGAGGTTCATACATACCTAATGTTATTGTTAGTACATGCAGCGAAATTGTCAACGACTATAACACTGTTATAAATAACTAGCGAAACGCCCCGGCTTCGCACGGGTGGTAAAAAGGTTCCCGTGGAAATTAAATATACTATGTTACTCAGGATGAATGTAGCTTTCCAATTGACAAAGGAGTTTTGACATCAGTACAGTAGTTTTTGAGTTTATTCATTACAAACATACAAAATACAAATCTTTCCTCTTTATAATAGTAGTGTATGTAATCACCCCGGTCCTAGATCACGTCACCAAGATGTAATATCCTGGTCACGCGGGACCAAATTGTAATAAACACTGCCTTAACCATAGTAATCCTGGTGAGCGGCAGCAAATTGTACCATGATCCTGCGTCACAGCTCCAATACGTAATAAAGCAGTGGTCATACCCGCCGCATTTCACCACACTAAATAAATCGTCTATATTGTTAATTCTACTTTGGCCAATGATCGTATAATGGTCAGAGGAGACCCTAGATGAGCCCGCATATCCCGGATCCTATAGAGTTCTAGGAATGCTGGTATTTATATAATGAAACATTACTATACAATTACTTAATTCTACCCCCACTTACTTTAACTGATTTATGTTAAGGTACAACAATTTCTCAATGAATGAGTCTCTCACAAATAATTTTCTCACAAGCAACCTACAACCGTACTAGATCCTAACACTGCCCTAATTACTACTACTGTGGCAAACAACCCGAATAACTTTATTGATCTAACTTTTTACATTGTCGACTTAGTGTTGCAAGCCTAACACTGCCCTAATTACTACTACTGTGGCAAACAATCCGAATAACCTTATTGATCTAACCTTTTACATTGTCGACTTAGTGTTGCAAGCCTAACACTGCCCTAATTACTACTACTGTGGCAAACAATCCGAATAACCTTATTGATCTAACCTTTTACATTGTCGACTTAGTGTTGCAAGCCTAACACTGCCCTAATCACTACTACTGTGGCAAACAACCCGAACAACTTTTGCTCCCCATAGGCATATACTTTGAATTTGTTAGTTTTTGTTTCCCCGTTGACACATACTTTGAATTTGTTAGTTTTTGTTTCCCCGTTGACACAGGCTCCACCAATCGCCGTGTGCAGTGGGATACTACCAACTTTAAATATCCCCCCTCTATCCTTTTGTAAGCACGTAGCCCCAAATGGAACTTACGCGCCTTTAGAGAGTAGGATAGCTGACTCGTATTTTCCCTCCCCCAATATCTGAATCCAGACAAATGTATACGTCTAATTAGACTTGAATTAGAAAGGCGTTGCCAATTAATTCTAATTCAAAATAAGATTATTTCTTTCACAATATTGTCAAAACATAGTATGACTAGTACAGATTCAATGAATAGTTTCATGTCGTAGCGCGGTCTGATGACCAATCCATCAAATGAGATTCTGTGTCCAAAATAGGATCTTTAACATGTCAGAACTGACTCATACTTGTCACGTGCATAAACGAGATCGATATAGTGTCCCTGGTGTAGAAGACAGCCATATCTAGGGTCAATTGCCCAAATCAATTAAGGTTCGATACAAGTTCCAAATTAGGAAAGCGCTCTGCTAAGGTGAGCTAGATGTACCTCGCCAAAATGATTCCTCGGCTACGACGCTCCGAGTAATAAGTATTATTTATAGCATAGTATTTTATTCAAAGCCAATTGGTAGATCAGTCAAACAAACTTCTCATTTCGGAATAATTTCCATTACGAATTTGATTAATTATGATGTGGGTGGATTTAAAATATGTTATGCCACCAATCTGAGTTTCATTGAGACCATACTAAGTCAGTTGCTAGGCAAGTAGAACATTAGCAACGCGGTCCGACGACGGCTCGCTTATAGGTCTAATCCGAATACAACGAACGCCTACTAAAATATACAACACGATAGCTCGTATACAATTTACTCAAATCACGATTTCACCACGGCATTAACGCACGAAAAACCTTAACTAAATCAATCACAAGCATCACCAAGGAATGATATGTCACATCACCAAGCAAAGGCCCGATTAGCTCAGAACCGTTACAATACTAGTCCTTACTAATACACTTCCTAACCTATTCCCATTGTGTGAGTGCCTACTCTACCCCCAACTTAGAACTTCTGTTCAACCAAACTAGGTGTAACGTCACCTTATTTACATTTAAACGTGTGGTGTGTTGTGAGCCTATCATGTATTGATGGTATTCCATCAACACTCCTGCTCTGCTATGGGTGCAAGCTAGTTAGGCTTGACTGGCCTATCCTCATAACTGTGTGCTTGCTCCAGTCCACGAGCCGAAGCTCAGGGATGTGAACTGAAACCCTAACGAGATAATAGTTAGTGTATATATAAATAGATATATAAGACTGAACTGCGAGCTCTGTAAGTTCTGATCCAGGCCCAATTGGACGGTTCCACTTCGACGGTACCTACCCATCACAGAACAAACAGTCACCCACATTCAGGAAGCTTTTCCGATCCCGTTTCCACAGGTAAAATCGGAATGCCGCCCGCTTCAAAGGTTACCGGCCCCTAGCTATTCAGATAAATATGGAGTTGTTGCCACCGTTAGGTATCCCTCCATAACCAGGCACATCGCCATGGGTTTCCTACGGGAGAACTAGCTAAAACACCGCAGTGCTACCCTCAACTACTAACATAACAAAAGATGATAAAACGACAGCAATGACTTTACGAATGCACTGCCAGACTCAACAGCACAAGACAGTAATAATACGCATACATTTACACGTACTATCCCTGCCCAATGTAAGGTGTCTTCATTTTCGTAAAGGCCCTAAGTCCTGCTCCGATCGCGACCCATCCCAATATTCGACGCGAGAACTAGCCTACCCCACGCCCTAGTCGTAACAAATCTTAATCGCGCACCCTTGTACGTATCACGCCCAACCACACACAAAATCAAGATTTACAATTAATTTCAACAATTTCAACATAATAAAGATGATAAAACGACCGTAAGGACTTTACGAATGCACTGCCAGACTCAACAGCACAAGACAGTAATAATACGCATACATTTACACGTACTATCCCTGCCCAATGTAAGGTGTCTTCATTTTCGCAAAGGCCCCAGGTCCTGCTCCGATCGCGACCCATCCCAATATTCGACGCGAGAACTACCCCACACCCCAAGGTTTACAATAAATTTCGACAATTTATAATTTTTACAGAATTATCAAACTCTCGGCGGTACATTGGAAAAACTCTAAACTGTTCGCGTTAAACAAAGATAGCTAGTAATTCGTTTATTACACAACACCGGCAACAATTTCATATAATTCACAAAAGGAATTTAACACTATTTCTTTACAACGATAGAAATATATAACTTACAAAGACAGTCCGCCGAGCCGTACCCCTTTTAGCTATCTGGATCGAATGAATGACGAAAAAAAAAGTGCCTCCCGCCTCCAGAAGACCCATCTTTTAAAGGCGAGGTCTCCCTTCTCTAAACTAACCTCGCCGTTTCTAGAACTACACATCATCCTTCATCCAATCGTGAGCTATTTCCGGCAAGCCGCCTCAGCGAATTTGCTCCTTTTTTATAAAAACTCCTTAATTCATATGATTGGAATAAGAATAATCCAAGATAATGTCTAACTAATTTTCCAGTTAATTATTCGTATACTAATATTTAGAATTCGCGACTAGTGCAATATCACAGAACATGCAGCCAATAGAGATTCCTGGTTACATCAACCGCAGGATCAGTAGCAGTTGATGTTAAATCTTATTTCAATTTTTTTTTTACGGATAATCTTACGTTATTTCGCTACCAATAAGACAAACATGGAATTTAATTTATTTACAATAAAGGAAATGGCTCAATCGCAGCGCCATCTAACAACCCTCTTAAATACCACACCCATTTTTTTGAATTTTTAATTTTAGCTCCATCTACCCATCTAATTGTGAACTACTTCCACTCACCATCCGCAGTCCGTTACATCCCGACCCCCGAATCTTTATGAAGGTACATTCTTATTTTTTTTTTTTTTTATGACCGGAGTAAAGATTCTACTAATTTTAATACAGAACAATAAAAGACAACCTGATTTAAACCTCACACGGGCTGCAAATCGAGGTGAAGATACTTCTTTACCCACAGGCCCCCTTTTTTTTTGTATATTTCCCGCTTAGCTAGAATCCAGTCATCCCACACATTAAGTGTCTGTGTAGTTTAACCATATCAAGACAAACCACTTCTCAGTCCCGATACCAAGCTTGATAGTAGTCCCGCAACACAAACTATCTCCTCGAACCAGGACATGACAGTCTAAAGCAAGGAAAGCCTGGTTGTGAGGCAAGCTCAGTCCTAGCGACTCAGAGTAAAAGTTTGTGGAGCGAACCTATCTTACGTTCTTCCACAACCAATTACCCCATCCCCCAATAATAAAGTCATCCCTTAACAGCCGTCAAACATAATAGGTGCAAACGGTCCACCCCACTTGGCTCGAAACCCAAAAGCATTTGCCCCGAAAATGGCGCATGTACAGTGTAGCTCGTTATAACCTAACTGTATAGTTGAGGAAGTGTGAAGGTACCTTAACGGTATGCTTAGACCTCGGATTCATCAATCTCGAGCCCGTCTATTATCCTAACTCTTAGCAATCCTTCATAATTCCGATTGAGGTGCATGCAGAATGACTAGACTATAACCAAGCCTCGCGATTCTACTCCCCATAGTGCTGGTTGGGAAGGCCCTTCACACTGAATTTAAACAAGTACTCATTCAACATACAACCTCTCCATGACCATTCCTTAACGTGAATATTCCTTTCGCTCTAACATAACCAACTTCCATGGTCATTCAGACTACCAACCAATCAGCACCCGATACAAACGCATGGTTATTGTTTCGTAATTTTAGGAATGCTCCAGCTTTTGCAAGGAAAAGCGGATTTCAGTATCCCCCTCTATTGCACACCACGCGTGGCAAATTGATAAATTTTGATTAAGTCTTAAAGTCGAACTATAACGAACCTTACTACAATTTTTTCCTTTTGTAATATTTAATTAAATTTTTTTTTTTTTTTGGTAAAGCCACCCTGCTCCCCACCATCTGACGGGATGAGAATATATTTCGTTAACAATTTAGGGTGAAAGTGACTAATGTGAAACTAAGTGAAAATTACTATGATCAACTCATTCACATGATGGACTACTGCTCATACTATCAGATGGGCTTCACCCTATCCACCAAATTTATTGATCACATTTTTTTTTATTTTTTTTTTTTTTTTTTATTTTTATATATATCCTCAGAACAGATCTAAATTATTAATTGAATATAATTTTAAATCAATCCTACTTACTAGTTCTACTTAACTAACTACATTACTTAAATCTACAAATTCTTACATACTAAGTAAAGTAATTGCAAAATCTAATCAACAATTCAAGCTTAAGTTCACGAACCTTCTCTTCTCTTCCCGATCCAGCCCCAGCCTACTGCGTATAATATCTAGACAGATGTATAGTATTGAACTTCCCCCGAACCTCATTAGTTTGGGGGTCTAACAAAATGTACACATTTTGGTAAGGATTTCCCGCCACTACGTATGGACCTTCATACAACGCCTCAAACTTCTTGGTTACCTTTAATTTCGCGCTAGATTTATTTAACTTCCTAATTTTTACTAAATCGCCGACCTGATATTCAATCAACCGATATCTACCATTAAACTTTGCCTTCCGCTTTTCCCCAGCCTCTTGTAGATTCTTACGCGCTATCTCCCTGACTTTCTGTACGTCTAGCTCTCCATTACTCCTACCTATAATTTCGTCAAGCGACAACCTCGTAGAAGTTCCGTACATTATCTCACAAGGGGTAAATCCTGTGCTTTCATGATAAGTGTTATTATATAGCTCCTCCAACTTGGGAAGAGTCTTTACCCATCCTTTGTGATTCGTGCTATTATATGTCCTAAACAAACGCCCTAACTCCCTGTTGACTCGCTCTACTGTATTTGGTCGTGGGTTCCTAACCGTAGTGTATACCACTCTAACCCCCAACGTTTCCATGCCCTCTTTCCACACTCGACTAGTGAACTGGGTACCATTATCCGACATTATCGCCTTCGGCTTTATTATGTCGAAGAACCTCTTTGCCTTATTAAACACTGCCACCGCCGTAGCCTTCTTAAGCTCAAAAAATTTGACAAACTTACTAAACGAATCCTGTAGAACGAGTATATAATTCATTCCAAATTTACCCGTAGGGAGAGGCCCGTATATATCTACCATCACTAAATCGCCAATATCTCTTGTAATTATTGAACAGCATGGGCCTACTTTGTTTGAATTAGAATGCTTTGTTAACTGACATACGTCACAAGTCCTCACTAAACGTTTCACACTCTTAGTTAATCCTTTCCAATAAAACCGATCCCTTATATACTTTATCACCTTGTAACCTCCCTGATGACCCATTTCGAGATGTACTTGCCTAACTAATCCTTCCCTAAGGACATTTGGTAAGAAAATGACTTGTCCCTTTTCACCCCCCTTATCTATATACAAAACGTCATTAATCAATCTACACCTACTCGCCAAACCCGCTAACTCTCCTCTTGTGCTGGCCGTACTTATCTGATTAATTAACCTACTTATCTCTACATCAGCCCTTTGTAATTCAGGTAGTAGTTTTAATTGGTTCAGTAATTCTTTATTTCGTTGCGCTTCCATATATAGGATGCTCGGTGACCTAACCTTTTCTTCCTGCAAAAGTTCCCCTTTAGGAGGATAGCGCGACAATACGTCCGCGACCACATTATCTCTCCCTTTAATATGTTGTATTTCATACTGAAAATTCTCTAAATAGTTAATCCACCGAGTTACCTTAGCGTTATATAACCTCCACGTCTTGACAAATGCCAAAGCCTTATGATCCGTCCTAATAACTACCCTAGCTCCCCTCAAATACGTTTCGAATTTCTCTAAACAACAGATTACTGAATAGAACTCCTGTTCAGTCACTGTCCAATTTAATTGAGCCCCCCTTAATGCCTTACTATAAAACCCCAGCACCCTCTGCTGATCATCATCGCCTACCTGATATAAAACCCCTGCTAATCCCACCTTAGAACAATCCGTTTGCAAATAGAAAGGTTTAGTAAAATCCGGATGATGCAATTGGATAGTTTCTAAGAACAAAGCTTTAATTTGTTCGAACGCCCTTTGTTCGAGTTGACCCCAACCCCAGCCTTTACCCTTCTTCAACAAATTATATAATGGTTGCGCTTGAATATTAAAGTTAGGTATAAACTTCCTATAAAAATTACATAACCCCAAAAATGCCCTCACATACTTTATCCTTCTAGGTATCGGAAACTCTTGTATAGCTTTAACCTTATCTGGGTCAGTGTGTAATCCCTGAGTAGAGATGATGTAACCCAACATCCTCACTTCCTTACAACAAAACTCACATTTCTTTAAATTACACGTTAAACCTGCCTTTTGCAATTTACCTAAGACTATGTCCAAATGTTCCAAATGTTGTGTGAATGACCCTGTCGTTATTATCGCTAGGTCATCTAAATAATTAACACAAAATTCCCTGACCTCATATCCTAATATTATATCCATGGCCCTACTAAAACTTCCCACGGACGTTTTCAACCCTTGGGGCAACACATTATAAACGTAGGACTTCCCATTGAAGGTGAACCCCGTATATTTTTTACTATTCTGCGTAATAGGTATTTGGAAATAAGCATTATTCAAATCTACTACACTTATATAGTTAGCCCCATGGAAGGAATTCATGACATCAATCTGTAGTGGTGGTTTCTCCGTTTCTGCCACCATATATTTATTTATCTCTCTAGCGTCTAATAACACTCTAATCGAATCATCTCGCTTAATCGTAAAAGTCAATGGACTACAATAAGGAGTTGCAGATCGACTAACTATCCCCAAATCTTCCATTTCCCTTAGCTTTTCTTCTACTCTCCCCCTATAAGCATATGGCACCGGATAATTTTTCTTAACAATAGGTGCATCTGAACACATCACTATCTCGTGCTGATAGCAGTTCGCTCTCCCTAAACGCGAAGCGAACACACCCTTATATTTATGTAACAATTTTAGCAAGCTATTCCTCTGTTCTGTCTCTATAGCAACTCCGGTCTCTAGACTTGTCCAGACTAGATCATTAAACTCGCTACAACTATCCATGGCTGATATTAATTCCTCACTCTCCCTTAGGTCGGATCCCTTTACTTGCTCTAAAAACGGTATTACCTCTCTTTGCCCTGCCTGATCCAGAACTAAACCTCTATCTATTTTTCCCGTGTTGATAGTTACTTCATTCCCCTTTAACCAATCAAATCCTAAAATCAACGAATTAACTAGGCCTGGAACTACTACAAACCCCATATTTTGTACACACTCTCCTAGCTTTAAAGGCAATAGAACTATTTTCTTAATCTCTCCGCTCCTATGACCCACAGCTGTCTTAATTTTAAAGGGTCTAATCGGCATCCACGGTATTTCGCGACTCCTATCCGACCTCAGTACATCCCAGAATTCCTCTGAGATGCTGGTTATATCACAACCAGTATCCACTAATCCTATAACCTCATGATCAAAAATATGCACTATTACTTCTGAACTAAAGGTTCCCTCATCGCGTTCTGTAGACCTTTCATCAAATACCGCCTCTATCGACACAGGATCGCCTTGTCTCAAAAGTTTCTGTTCAATATTTAATTTAATCACATCAACTATTTGTTTATCGTTAAAGAGACTCTTTGGTTCTACTGTTCCAAAACCCAATCCCTCACGTATACCACGAGTAGTCATCTTGGCCACTAGCGGCGCCCTAATACCGTTTCCTACCTTACCTAAAGCTAGCCCTGGATTCCAACCCATTTTGATCATCATATCTAACGCTGCGCTCCCTGTGACTGAGGCTAGATCGGGAACAGAACTTCCAGCCTCTACTAGTTTAAACCTGCGGGTGACGCTAACGCCGATGTATCACTCTGCACTACCGTTGCCACCTGCTCACCAGACGGTCGAGTTTTGCTTGGCTTAGGCCAACTGCGATAGTCCTGACGAGAATCCTTAGCCCTTTTCTCCGGTATCCTCTTCTCGCCGCCAGAGGTTGGAGTTGATACAGCCTCTTGCCGAGCTATATCGTCCATCCCTCTCAAAAACTCCGCTGTTTCAATGATGTTATTCAGCTTGGACGTATACCATCCCTGTTGCACATACTTCGGAAACTGCCTAATTATGTCCCCAATCAGTTGTTTCTCGGAAAACTTATAAGTTAGCATCTGAGCCTTCCCGGTCAATCTTAGGAAATGGCCTAACATAGTAGGCGACTCCGCTTTATTCCAAACTCCATGCACTATAGACCGGCGTAATTCGTTCTGTTCGCTTTCTCCCCAGAAGGTAGCCAAAAAGTCCGCCTTGAAGTCTTGCAATACGCTCCAACGACATTTGTAAACTCTTGCCCATTCTCTGGCTTCACCCACTAGACATTCTTGTATCAAGTCTAATTGATTGCCGTCCCGACCGACCTTTCCCAAATATGTTGTTAGGTCTTCCAAAAACGTCACCGGATGCACATCGACTTTGTCTCCGAACTTGGGCTTCTCGAACGTTACATTTCTCACATGGTAGTTTATGTTTCTAGGTAACTCCGAGTTGACACACTCCACGGAGATCGAGGGTTCCCCATTTTCCCTTAATCTAGGAGAGTCTGTATATAGTTGTTGATTCAATTCCGGATTAGCCTGTTCCCTAACCACAGACAACGCTTCTGTGGGCACTGCCCCCCATTCGCGACTACTTCCGCTTCTGTCTGCTGGAGAAGCTCTTGTCTCACTCATCTCAGCCCTTAACGTCTCCAATTTCGCAGCTAAATCTTCTATAGTACGATTCAACTTCCTATACCGAAGGTTAGCTAAAGAAGTGTTCACATTCACACTTCTCCCCTCCGGTCTCCTTCTAGCTTCAATTGTCCGTCTCACACGCCTAGATGTGGTAGGTACAGGTTCATTGGGCGTCGTAGTTTGCCTTACAGGACTAGTCGTCCCTTGCTCACTTGTCCTGTTTTCCCCATAACGGGCAGGCGCCCGCCTTTTCCTGCTCGGCTTATCCATACTATATTTATCACTGATCGAACACTCAAAGAACACTACACGTAACGATTCGTCAATACAATCACTATAAACTCCCTTTTAACTTATAAATTTGAACACCACTTTCAGCTAAGACTCACGGCTCATAACCGGAACTATATATACACGATAAGTTAACAAATAATACATTATAGTGTTAACTGTTGGTTGGGATGCCTCACTGTCATACAATGTTGCACTCCAACGATATGTGTAGGTATTTCAATTCAATAAATGTTTCTCCCGAGTTCGACCTACTCAAGTCTATAAGATACTTAATATCGACCCCCCAACAATTCGACTGATAACATCCTAACCCAGACTTTACGACCCCCCATTGTTTATTATTCTCACCATTTTTCATTTTACACTAAATTCACCCCAGCATAATTTCCTAGAGACCCTTACCTATAATACAGCAACAAATTGTACGGTATGCAACATACCGTACTCCTACCCTCAACTAACCCACAACAAACAAACACAATGCCAACGACCGATGGTCAGAATATAGTGTCTATCCCGAACACTGCAACGAAATTGTCCCAGACTCTGATCTCAGGTCTCGGCTCCAAATCGTACTGGCGCCTGACCTTCCAACCTATCCCCGGGCAGACAAAATGTTACCATCCTGGTTACCGACACCAAATTGTGGTGTCGTCCTGGCCACCAGGCATTAACTTGTAGTGTGTAGTCTTGATCCACGTCATCAATTTTTAACGTGTAATCCTGGCTTACGGCCCCAAATTGTAATAATCCTATGTCAAGGCACCAAATTGTAATCACCCCGGTCCTAGATCACGTCACCAAGATGTAATATCCTGGTCACGCGGGACCAAATTGTAATAAACACTGCCTTAACCATAGTAATCCTGGTGAGCGGCAGCAAATTGTACCATGATCCTGCGTCACAGCTCCAATACGTAATAAAGCAGTGGTCATACCCGCCGCATTTCACCACACTAAATAAATCGTCTATATTGTTAATTCTACTTTGGCCAATGATCGTATAATGGTCAGAGGAGACCCTAGATGAGCCCGCATATCCCGGATCCTATAGAGTTCTAGGAATGCTGGTATTTATATAATGAAACATTACTATACAATTACTTAATTCTACCCCCACTTACTTTAACTGATTTATGTTAAGGTACAACAATTTCTCAATGAATGAGTCTCTCACAAATAATTTTCTCACAAGCAACCTACAACCGTACTAGATCCTAACACTGCCCTAATTACTACTACTGTGGCAAACAACCCGAATAACTTTATTGATCTAACTTTTTACATTGTCGACTTAGTGTTGCAAGCCTAACACTGCCCTAATTACTACTACTGTGGCAAACAATCCGAATAACCTTATTGATCTAACCTTTTACATTGTCGACTTAGTGTTGCAAGCCTAACACTGCCCTAATTACTACTACTGTGGCAAACAATCCGAATAACCTTATTGATCTAACCTTTTACATTGTCGACTTAGTGTTGCAAGCCTAACACTGCCCTAATCACTACTACTGTGGCAAACAACCCGAACAACTTTTGCTCCCCATAGGCATATACTTTGAATTTGTTAGTTTTTGTTTCCCCGTTGACACATACTTTGAATTTGTTAGTTTTTGTTTCCCCGTTGACACAGGCTCCACCAATCGCCGTGTGCAGTGGGATACTACCAACTTTAAATATCCCCCCTCTATCCTTTTGTAAGCACGTAGCCCCAAATGGAACTTACGCGCCTTTAGAGAGTAGGATAGCTGACTCGTATTTTCCCTCCCCCAATATCTGAATCCAGACAAATGTATACGTCTAATTAGACTTGAATTAGAAAGGCGTTGCCAATTAATTCTAATTCAAAATAAGATTATTTCTTTCACAATATTGTCAAAACATAGTATGACTAGTACAGATTCAATGAATAGTTTCATGTCGTAGCGCGGTCTGATGACCAATCCATCAAATGAGATTCTGTGTCCAAAATAGGATCTTTAACATGTCAGAACTGACTCATACTTGTCACGTGCATAAACGAGATCGATATAGTGTCCCTGGTGTAGAAGACAGCCATATCTAGGGTCAATTGCCCAAATCAATTAAGGTTCGATACAAGTTCCAAATTAGGAAAGCGCTCTGCTAAGGTGAGCTAGATGTACCTCGCCAAAATGATTCCTCGGCTACGACGCTCCGAGTAATAAGTATTATTTATAGCATAGTATTTTATTCAAAGCCAATTGGTAGATCAGTCAAACAAACTTCTCATTTCGGAATAATTTCCATTACGAATTTGATTAATTATGATGTGGGTGGATTTAAAATATGTTATGCCACCAATCTGAGTTTCATTGAGACCATACTAAGTCAGTTGCTAGGCAAGTAGAACATTAGCAACGCGGTCCGACGACGGCTCGCTTATAGGTCTAATCCGAATACAACGAACGCCTACTAAAATATACAACACGATAGCTCGTATACAATTTACTCAAATCACGATTTCACCACGGCATTAACGCACGAAAAACCTTAACTAAATCAATCACAAGCATCACCAAGGAATGATATGTCACATCACCAAGCAAAGGCCCGATTAGCTCAGAACCGTTACAATACTAGTCCTTACTAATACACTTCCTAACCTATTCCCATTGTGTGAGTGCCTACTCTACCCCCAACTTAGAACTTCTGTTCAACCAAACTAGGTGTAACGTCACCTTATTTACATTTAAACGTGTGGTGTGTTGTGAGCCTATCATGTATTGATGGTATTCCATCAACACTCCTGCTCTGCTATGGGTGCAAGCTAGTTAGGCTTGACTGGCCTATCCTCATAACTGTGTGCTTGCTCCAGTCCACGAGCCGAAGCTCAGGGATGTGAACTGAAACCCTAACGAGATAATAGTTAGTGTATATATAAATAGATATATAAGACTGAACTGCGAGCTCTGTAAGTTCTGATCCAGGCCCAATTGGACGGTTCCACTTCGACGGTACCTACCCATCACAGAACAAACAGTCACCCACATTCAGGAAGCTTTTCCGATCCCGTTTCCACAGGTAAAATCGGAATGCCGCCCGCTTCAAAGGTTACCGGCCCCTAGCTATTCAGATAAATATGGAGTTGTTGCCACCGTTAGGTATCCCTCCATAACCAGGCACATCGCCATGGGTTTCCTACGGGAGAACTAGCTAAAACACCGCAGTGCTACCCTCAACTACTAACATAACAAAAGATGATAAAACGACAGCAATGACTTTACGAATGCACTGCCAGACTCAACAGCACAAGACAGTAATAATACGCATACATTTACACGTACTATCCCTGCCCAATGTAAGGTGTCTTCATTTTCGTAAAGGCCCTAAGTCCTGCTCCGATCGCGACCCATCCCAATATTCGACGCGAGAACTAGCCTACCCCACGCCCTAGTCGTAACAAATCTTAATCGCGCACCCTTGTACGTATCACGCCCAACCACACACAAAATCAAGATTTACAATTAATTTCAACAATTTCAACATAATAAAGATGATAAAACGACCGTAAGGACTTTACGAATGCACTGCCAGACTCAACAGCACAAGACAGTAATAATACGCATACATTTACACGTACTATCCCTGCCCAATGTAAGGTGTCTTCATTTTCGCAAAGGCCCCAGGTCCTGCTCCGATCGCGACCCATCCCAATATTCGACGCGAGAACTACCCCACACCCCAAGGTTTACAATAAATTTCGACAATTTATAATTTTTACAGAATTATCAAACTCTCGGCGGTACATTGGAAAAACTCTAAACTGTTCGCGTTAAACAAAGATAGCTAGTAATTCGTTTATTACACAACACCGGCAACAATTTCATATAATTCACAAAAGGAATTTAACACTATTTCTTTACAACGATAGAAATATATAACTTACAAAGACAGTCCGCCGAGCCGTACCCCTTTTAGCTATCTGGATCGAATGAATGACGAAAAAAAAAGTGCCTCCCGCCTCCAGAAGACCCATCTTTTAAAGGCGAGGTCTCCCTTCTCTAAACTAACCTCGCCGTTTCTAGAACTACACATCATCCTTCATCCAATCGTGAGCTATTTCCGGCAAGCCGCCTCAGCGAATTTGCTCCTTTTTTATAAAAACTCCTTAATTCATATGATTGGAATAAGAATAATCCAAGATAATGTCTAACTAATTTTCCAGTTAATTATTCGTATACTAATATTTAGAATTCGCGACTAGTGCAATATCACAGAACATGCAGCCAATAGAGATTCCTGGTTACATCAACCGCAGGATCAGTAGCAGTTGATGTTAAATCTTATTTCAATTTTTTTTTTACGGATAATCTTACGTTATTTCGCTACCAATAAGACAAACATGGAATTTAATTTATTTACAATAAAGGAAATGGCTCAATCGCAGCGCCATCTAACAACCCTCTTAAATACCACACCCATTTTTTTGAATTTTTAATTTTAGCTCCATCTACCCATCTAATTGTGAACTACTTCCACTCACCATCCGCAGTCCGTTACATGTAGATTGAAATCTAACTTCTATTTCTCTCACGTCTCTCACCGCATATCCAGAACCGACTTAAACCTATTATTTTTCGTTACAGTAGGTAAGGTTCTTATTTGGGACCCAGAGATCCTGGTGGCACTTCACATCTACGTAGTAATTTTCTGAGTAGGTATTTACGTTCTAGATGAGATACCACCGTCCAATACAGAATACAAAATTCAATATTTCAATTTAAACATACTTTGCAAATTTATGGAAAATCCTTAATGCAAATATAAAAGTCTCAAAAAGACATTCAATCATAGTTCCATTATGGCAAATCTCTGAGTTTTCTGACACAGTACACCGTTCCTATCAAAAATTTCTTTCAACAGCACCGTCCGTCTAAATTCAAAACCTTCGTTAAATCCAGACGATATAATGCTGACATCACGTTCCACCTCATTTGCTACCAAAAGGGCTTCAAATAAATCCCTTTTGACATTCTTCTTTATTCTTGGTGTCTGTGTAATAATAATCTTTGAAGACGACACTGCTCGTATATTTTAGCAGGGGTCCAAATAAGTAGGCTTTTTTTCTGTTGTGATAAAATTGCGAATTTTGTATATGTTAATATTATTGTATATGTTATATGTATAATGTTTCCATTATGTATCAGTGTATGATTTTGTAATATTGTCCAAAGATTTTTATAGATAATGAACGATATATTATATTTGAATACATTTTTTATTAATTTGCCTCACAATAGGTTTACAATTTGGTAACGAAACAAAGGTCTTAATGTATGAATGAATACCACATTGTAAGACCTGGTGCTCTTGGAGGAAATAAACGTTGATTCTATCTATCTATCTATCAGCCAATAGACGTCCACTGCTGGACATAGGTCTCCCCCAAAGAGTGCCATGACGACCGATCTTGAGCCTTCACCATCCACCGGCTTCCTGCGACCGCTTTAATGTCATCGAATGGGGGGCAGTCCTACACTTTGTTTTCCAGTTCGCGGTCGCCATTCGACCTTAATGACATTTTCTTAGTTATGTATCTTTTGGCATTAATAGATGACGCTGATCACGAATATGAGAAAAAAAAACGATACTTTGTCATGTGAATAAAGTCGAAAATTGCTTGCAGTATTTTTTACTATTTTTTCATCCCTAGCATCCCTAACTAGACTTGTGCTTTCGAGCAAATGGCGTCCGATACCGATATTGGATGAATGTGAAAACGCTCTTAGTAGTAGTTGTAGCCGAATAAATATAATCTCCCTTAACTCGTTAAACTGTATTTATTAAAATTAAATTCCAAGAGAGCGAACTTGCAGGTAACATACAAACTAGTTATCATCTTGAAATTAAATTAGAAAAGTAAATTATGAAGTATTGCAAAATAATATAACAACAAAGGAGTACAAAGAAAGATTTAACAAAATAATCTTTTATTTAGATTTCATCAGCAAAACTTTATTATAAAGAACTTAAAGCTTACGCTTATTTTATGAAAGCTTGTTTCGTAAAATGCAAGAAAAAGGTTTTGAACTGGCTCAAACACCTATATTTATTTACATTCATAAAGAATTTTCATCAGTAAGAATATTGTCATTTTATGTATTTCAATTACTTATTTAGTAATTAAGTATAACTATCAATCAATCAATCAATCAATTAGCCCACTGCAGTTGTAATGTACACTGCCATAACCATAGTAATCCTGGTCAGCGGCACAAAATTGTAATTTCCAGTGCCGGGACTATAATATCTTGGTTAGATGCAGCCAATTGTAACTAATTCTACGTCACGACACACCCGAATCATAATGTATAAAGCTATCCCCGTACACCTATCGTATTCAAACCTACAATTCCCAACCGCACTATCGTCTAATGGCCTTTTAGAACTCTTATCGTGATACATAGTAATCCGCGATTCTATAGAAAAATAGGTTGTGAAAGATCTATTCCTATGTCGAAGTTTAACATTTAATAATATATATATCTTAACCCACTAACTCGTCCGATCTTAGTATATACATCTATAACAACATAAAACTCACCTAGATTTCAACATACAATATAAATTTGCCGGTTTCCAACGCTCCTACAAGCTCACCCAATGTCTCACCGTTTCTGATACACATCATTTAATATCATAACACCTCTCAATTCATTTTATCAATTAATATAACCAAAATGCTAACTTTATTTATTATTATCATATAGTAGCAACTAATACCTTTGACAACTGACATTTATAATGACACTTGAAATTTGAGGTTACGTCTCTTCCTTCGTTCAACATCTTAGCACAGAGACACCTACCACATTACGCTTGTACTACATGTAAAATTAGAATCAACAAAAACTAACTGTCAATCATTCAATACTTCAAATTATAATTGTTTTCGAGGATACCAACAGAGGTCCTGTTATTCAAAAAAAAATATACAAACAATTACTATCAGTGAAAATTTATAGTTAAGTTCAACTCATCGTTGAAGCTTCTATAAACCTTTATTATTTCTGTAATATAGTGTATTCCCCCCCCCCCCCCCCGTGTATAAGAAATGTGGCCCCGTGCTCGCCACATTCAGTAGGACTCGCCACTAGTACCAACATAGTCCTTCCTATGCCTAAGTAGGTATTTAGAAGACAATTTTAAAGTCTCCTGCCTACTGTACCGAGGCATCCGGTATACAAATCCCCAATCCTGTATTCAGGATCACGCAACCTTGACTAGGCACGTGCATATTCTATTGTCATTTTTCTTTTGTTTTGTTTCTAGTATGGGTGTACTGTAATAATAACACAGTATTACCGTTCAAAACGTCCCTTTAGAGACGAATAAATGCAAAGAATAATTGCAATAAAACATTTACTTTAGTTATTAGCGATAAGGCTAGTTTGTACCGAATTATTTCTTTAACACAGTCTTTACATAATTTTAAGTAAATATTAGTAGCCAATTCACTTCAGAATAGCATTGCCTGTAAAGACACATCAAAGATTATACGATCTCACTGATCACATAGTCAAACTACAATAATTCAGCTCAGATTTAGCTTTTGCTTCACCCTAGCGGATGATAAGATTACTATAAAATAGCGATCGAGCGACCAGTACAGTACACATAACAACAATTTATACAGACAATGATTAAAATGTCCAAACATCATTATTTGTGTGTTTGTAGCCATGGTAATCTTATGTGTAAGATCTTGCTCGTACACAAAGAACAATGGTAAAATAACTACCTCTGTAGCTAGTCCGTTAGATACTTCCGATCCTTCAGACTTCGGTGGTCTTGCACATAATTCTGTAGCCAGAAAGGTTTCACTAGTGTGAATGTACAATATACCGTTGTGTTGTTGTTCAATAATGAACCAGCAAGGATCTATATGTAAATAGTAAATATTATATCAAAGATGGTTAGGACAGATCAATCACTGTGTATTTACCTTTAACAATATCTGAATTCTGTAATGAATACACCAGTTCACTGCCTCTGTTTCACACACAATCACTCACTTCACTATTAAATCACTCGTCGTGGTGCATTCGCTTGTAGTTTTATTTTCACCATAATCTTAGCGTAATCACTACACAATCCTGTCACTATAATCCCAGTAAATTCCAACAACGTAAATCGACATGAAAATTGGTTTGCAAAAACTAGCGGGAAAACTTTCATTCTTCGGTCACAAGATGGCGGTCATTTACAAATCTGCTATGTTGTAATTGAACCAATTGCCTATCTAATTTCCTAATCAGATTATTATGATTTACAATAATAACAACTTAGATCACCCCTTTACAAACGCGATTCTACCTACCTAATATATATATTCATATGTTTACTATTAGTGTGTACCTACTCACCTACCTGACTAAACTAACCATGTATCAACAAGCATTTAATTACGTTAAACGTGAAATGTGTAAAGCTAATCTATCTGACTAGGGCGCAGGTAGTAAGCCTGACTTTGAACTATCACTAGTACCCCCTACGAGCAAGAGACCACGGCCGAAGCCAAGGATGTGTTCTCTCACAGGACAAGGACATAAAAGTGTGTATATATACATATATAAAGATAGACAGGACTGATCCGCTCTGGAGAGCGACAACCGCCTACCCTCCAGTCACAAACCATCCTGGAAGCTCACGGATCCCTTTCAGGCAAAATCCGTGTGCTGAGCGCTTCAGACTATCCTCAGCATGCCTAGCTGAACAGAGGACAAGAGCTTCGTTATCACCGATAGGTATCAACTCCAAGCAATCACTTCGATTGACTTCCTAAGCGGGGGAACCTAGCTAATACCTATGGCCTCAACCGTCCCTAGCCCTACCAAAGTCCCACAAAGAATCCCTATATAAACATTTTATCTCATGTATGGCCCTGTACCGCAGACTCACAGTACAGCTGATATTCTGAATTGAACACGAGATTCAATTCTTAATCCCAGAGATAAAGGTGTCTTGTCTGGCTCATACGATAAAATGTTCATTTCGCGAATTATAAACTTCAATAAAGGCGAGCTACCTAATTCCTCTTTTCACTAATTTAAACACTATAGATTTACTAATTAAACTCAATTATTCACAATCAAAGCAAAAAAATCTTCACGACTTTAAATGTAAAATTCTCAAAAATTCCCGCCAAAGTACACTATACAGAATACCTTTCGCGAATCGACCAACCCCGAAGCCAGCTCAAAGAAAAAGTGTCCTTGAATTCCCACTCAAAATCCTACTTTCGCCGAATTAGGGCTCCAATAGTGTCCTCCACCAATCTGAAGCTTTTATTTTCCCGCCAAAAGTCACAATTCATGAATAATTGACAACAGCGCTAGGGTTTTTTTTTGGCGCCTGCGTTATAATTGTGAACTAACTTAAATCTTCCGAGAACCAATGGCTTTTTTTAAATATTTATAAGCTATTTACATACTTACACTCATTGATACTAACTGTCAATATTTTCATAATAATATAAGATTAATTTTATGTTTAATAAACATCCATATTATACTCAATAATAGATATAGAAAATTATTCAATAATCATTTGACCTTTAAATAATAGTAGCCAATCAGAGCCATTTCCTGCATTTTTCATAGCTCTGAAGCACGCAGATAATAAATAGTATTTATAATCTCTTTTCAACAGTACTTTATTGCATTAAATATTATAATTATTGTTCTTTGTAAATAATTAATAAGTTTTAACTTTATCCGTTTATTCTTTTCTTTATTATTTCTCTTTATTAATTTTATTACAAACAATACACAAAACTATTATAATATTATTCTTGTGTAAATATCCATAGACTATTTTTCTTAAATTCTTTCAATCATAGTCCCGTCTATACTGTCTATATTAAGCTACGTTTTAAATTTATTTGTTCATAAAACATATTTACTTGCCCTTTGCAATTTAACAGAATAATTTCTTTATGAATCAATTTTTCTTTAACCACATACCATAGTGTACATTTATCCATTATTTTATTTACGTATAAAAAATCCTTACTTAATCAACTAGATGGCGTTTTACGACATTGAATTATTTTCGTTTTATAAAAAACTATGAGATATTCTATTCACTTGTAGAAATTTCTTACTTAATCACTAGATGGCGTTTTACGACATTGAATTATATTATTTTTTGTTTTTTTTTGTTTTATAAGAACCTCGAAACGGCGTTACAGTCCGTTACACAGTCCACTGCTGGACATAGGCCTCTCTAAGTATTACTGTAGATTACTAGTTAGTAAGTAATCAAAAAATACTATCTGCAAATAAATCAGGTTCATATATAGAAGATATTTTGGTTTTATATCGCTAAAATAACCAGTGTAGGTGTTGTAATTAAATGTAGTATTCATTTTAACTAAGCTTACCAATCTTAAGCTGATATCAGACGTTTCACTCGTTTGATGTTCACTCGGGTATTTGCAAAAATGTTTCGGTCAATCACACGGCTTAGTCGAATTGATTCAATCTTTTTCAAATCAAATTTTTATTTTACGACGTACGACTTCCTTCGACGAAATATAGAAATTTTGTCGAAGGAAGTCGTACGTCGTGCTGGAACTATTTTAAACGCAATACAGAAAATCTTCAAATTGACACCTGACATCCGTCAACTACTATATCGTAATCGTATTATATTTGGGTTTTATATGATTGAAATTATATATATTTATAATTATGATTTTTTACTGTGCCTTTTTTTTGTAACGTGTGGAATCCCCCACGGGCTTCACCCCATCGGTGCCGACGATGGGGTGGGCGTGTCGGAATCGGACCGACTAAAACCACACGGTGTCCTTCCCAAGTATCCATTGCCGGGCACCCCGGGTAAGCCCTCGGAAGGATAACCCCAGGGTTGCCGGCGGATATTATATATATATATATATATATATTGGCCGCCACCGCCTTACTGTGCCTATAATAGAAAACTAGTTTAATTGTACATATTTTATTTTATATGATAAAAAAAGTAATAAAAACTCTGTACTACTTACTATTTTCATTGCTATTGCCACTCTCGGATCCATTGTTTTTTTTAAAGTACCGTCACTAACAAACAAACAATAATTGAATTGAACTTTAGTATCGGTTTGCAAAACCTATAAAATCTGTAGACCGTAGCATCAGCGAATTCGATAGTCAATTTTAAAAGTATTTGACAAACGTTATTTGCTTACGCGTACTGGTGATTCTTCTTTTTTTTCAGTGGGCAACTATTTTTTTTGAAAGCACATAAAGTGATAGATATTTGCAGCGGTATATTCATTTTGAGTATCTTATAATCAATCAGTCAATTAGGCTACTGCAGTCCATCGCTTGTCATAGGCCTCTCCCAATGTGCGCCCTTTTTGCCGATCCACTGCCTTGTATACGTTAAATTTATAAAGTCATATCAATTTTGGTGACCAGTATTGGTAATTTTAATAAATATCTTATCACTCACTTTGATCATGGTGCCGTGCGGTACCCGACAAAGTAGAATTTGGGCCACCCCATGTCTTTCCAAGGTGTTTACGCCGTTTTATAATATTATTAAATTTATTTATTCATCGCTCACATCACTATTTAGCGCCATCTTTGGGATTCGTATGTAACCATTTTGGTACAACTTTGTCTCACGGCGCGCAAGACTCGCTCGCGACTCCTTCGCGAAATGACGTATTGTTGCGTCCGCGCTCCCGCTTCGTTCTAGGCTCTTCTAGACGAGTTTTCATCATAAATATCGCATAGACTATATCTTCATGCCTGGTTCTGACACATTGTCAGAAGACTAGTCTTTTTATCGCGTCTCATCAGCGTCGGATGATCGACGCGCCCACGTGCCGTTTATATAAGGACTAGCAAGTGATTCTCCAGAGACTTTTCACCAGCAGTGCTCTTGTGTAGTGATTGACGAGAAGCCGCCTACGCGCCTGCAGCAGCCGCCATAACCCAGGGGTTCGAGGTTTCCGATTGTGTGAGTACGTTTCCCCTGACTTGGTGCTCTCATTGTGGTGTTTAGCCTCTTATTATATATATATATTTACTCGCTAACCTGCCCTGCAGGGCTGACATGCGCGCAACGAGAGAGCTATCTCGAGGCATTTTGCCGTTTTATGTCGATATGTCGACTGTTGGTAGCATGAAGGGCTAACATGCGCGCCACGAGATAGCTATCTCGAGACATTTTGCCGTTTTATGTCGATATCGACTGTTGGTAACATGGCAAATTTCATGGCGATCTGTCAGATGTCGCCATAACTCGACTTCGAGAAATCATCTCTACTTAGTGTCTGCAAATTGTAACATACGTGCCCTTATTTACTCGAATTTTGACATTTAAAATGTTTTGTCTCTCGTCTATCATTTGGTCGACGAGAAGTTATCTCGTGTAAACTTTTCTTGTGTTCGGTTCATTTTGGATCAAAATTTAGTACCTTTGTGCGATTGCAAGCAATTTTCGACCTTAATGACATTTCCTTTGTTACGTGTCTTTTCGCGTTAATTGATGACGCTGATCACGAATATAAGAAAAAAAAATCGGTAGCAAGTCATGTCAATAAGGTCGAAAATTGTTTGCACTATTTTTTCTCTTTTTTAAATTAAAATGTTTTGTCTCCCGTCTTTCATTTGGTCGACGAGAAGTTATCTCGTGTAAACATTTTTTGTGCTCGGTTCATTTTGGACTAAAACAGCGACTGCAAGCCATTTTCGACCTTAATGACATTTCCTTTGTTACGTGTCTTTTCGCATTAATTGATGACGCTGATCACGAATATAAGAAAAAAAAAATCGATAGCATGTCATGTCAATAAGGTCGAAAATTGTTTGCACTATTTTTTCTCTTTTTTTCATACCTAGCATCCCTAACTAGTCTGTGCTTTCGAGCAAATGGCCGTATCGGGCCGATTTTATCGGATAAATGTTTAAAAAATGTGTATGCCATAGACAAAAATTGAAAAAGTTTGACGCGACAAAATATGTCGGCGTTACTTCGCTCGAGAAGACTCGAGATGATATCTCATCTCGATTCGAGATATTTGACGACGCGCGCATGTTAGCCCTGCTGGTCTCCAGGACAGGCGATCCACATTTCTATGTGGTTAAACGCATCCGCATCATCACATGGGGACACAAGACGACTAAAGGATAGGGCTGTTTAACATCAGACAGATATATACAGCAAAGACTCAGCCTCAGATGCAGGACTCGAGTCAACAATAGGGACCTCCTATTACGTGGGACCGACTACAATGATTGGTGAAATGTAGGTGTTAATTCACCTCTGCCTAACCTTCCGGGAATAAAGGCATGATGATATGTATATCTATGTATGTATTTTGATTGTAATCGTAGTGGAGAACAAGGTCCTCCTTCGATCCTCCATGAGCACAGGCCTAAAAAGTGATGGTTGGGGCAAGCCAAAGTCCTATGGCTGAGCATTGTATGTCCGCAGGGGATCGTGGGGTGAAAGAGGGATTTTGTTCCCTAACAACAGGTTGGGGTAGCCGATGTTAGTATACCTGGGATATTCTTTTAGGCGTACATCATACACCCATCCCTGGCTACACTATACACAAAAAAGGAACCTAGTACTGCACCAGATATTTACTTATAAGACGAGATAAATCATTCTGACTGTTGCTCGCTGCTCTTCAAGCTTGGCAAATTAGCTGCGTGCAGATAGGAAAGAAGGATTCACCACGCTCCAGTCCAAACCGTCAATTTGGAACGAACGTGTAAACGCTAGTGATGCGCCGGGATCGACAGATCGATTTGGCGATCGGCGCAAACGCATCGCTACACAGTTTTATCCGCGGTTACATGTGAAGGATTCCATTTTAAAACAACAGGAACGTTAAAGATCTGCCGAACTGTGGTCATATTTTAGTCGCAATATATCATCACAGTTCGTTCCGCACCCGAAACTGAGAGATAGAACCAGCGGTTTAGAATGCAATCCCGATTCGCGGTTAGAACTGTACGTGTAAACGGCGCTAATGATATCTACCATTCCCGTAACCTATAGGATCTTATCTATTTATTAATCTAGTTCGGACGTGATTCAGTAAGAGACATCCATTCATGTATCCAAACTTGGATCTTTTATTTTTTCTGATTCACTATCGTATAGAACAAAATAACCTTGAGCTGTGCGAAGGAAGTTGATAATTATTACCTAAGTTAATACATTAGATGAGAGTTCACCTCTAATATAGTGCTATCATTCAAGTATTACTTATTCACTGAGGCACTCGCGAACTTAGTGAAAATCACGATACGTAAGAAGGTGGTTCTCAGGATTACGTATGGTGCAAGTTATAAGAAATATGTTATTGTGAAAAAGCGATTTGACTATGATTTGACATAATTTGTATTGAGTTAAATACAATACATTTTCTCAGTAACAGACTTATACGCGGCACATTCACTTCACATTTTACAGTGGACTTTTTGATTTGAACATATGACAGATATATATGAATTTTAATTTGAACACATCAAGAGTATGTTGTTTTGTTATTTTACCTATCTTCACGTCTCGTCTAATATACCTAGTGTTGTTATTCAAATATAACTTAGTTACGGAGTCACTCAAGAACTTATACCCTGGAGAATCTACACATACAAGAGTACAATAATTTGCACCCAGCTGAAATTTAGTCGGATTGTTTAAAACATTATCCTAAATGAAATATTAAAAGTTCTCTTCGAGGACAAGGTCAAGCTGGCCTCAAAGAAACTTGGAGTGCTCAACAGGGCGTAACAGTACTTCACTGCGGGGCAACAACTTCTGCTTTATAAGGCACAAATTCGGCCCCACATGGAGTACTGCTGTCACCTTTTTGCCGGAGCGCCTGCATACCAGCTTGACCCCTTCGACTCATTGCAAAGACGGGCATTGAGGCTCGTCGACAATCCCATACTCACAGGCGATGTGGAACCTCTCAGCCTTAGAAGGGACTTTGCCTCGCTGTGTGTGTTCTACCACTTATACAATGGTCTGTGCTCAGATGAATTGTTTGACATGATGCCCACCGCACATTCTTTCACCGCACCATTCGCCATAGGCAGGGAATTCATCCTCACACATTGCGACCGGAAATCGTGAGCACCGTGCGTTTTGAAAGAAACTTCATCCCACACATGCTCACGTTGTGGAAAGAACTTCCTGCCGTTGTCTTCCCAAGCGACTACAATATGGGGTTCTTTAAGAAGGTTATTAGAGGGTATCTACAGGGTCGGTAGCATGATTGTGATGCCCCTGGTGTTGCAAACGTCCATAGGCCATGGTAACTACTTTCCATCAGGGGAGCCATGTGCTGTTCTGTAAAAAAAAATATATTGACTTTTTTATTCAGGATTAAAGGTAATTAATAATAACGGAGTTTTCGTGATTTTTATCAAAACGGTAAGTTTTCACACCGTTAGTTCAGTTTAGATAGACTGTGCTATTAGTTAAAAAGATAATAAAATATAAAAAAAAGATATATAAAGTAGTTTTTATTAAAAAAATCATTCTCGCCTCACCCTGGAACACAATTTTTATTCTACAAAAGTTATTGCCTACATACAGTACTGACATGCGATATCAGATCAGATAGATATTCACATTATAATGAACAAATAATCTTTTCAAATAGTCGACAACACAGATTTCTTGGTTTGACAATAGATAGTGAACTGCAACGGGGTTCTCATATCACAGCCTTGGCAGGAAGACTTAGCTCAACTGCCTATGCGGTTACAAATATAAGGTCACTGACTGATGAGGATAGAGAATGGTCTGATGCTGTGGTGCTCAGCTGCCGATATTGAATCTATTTTCATATGATACTATAAAAAATATTATAAAAGTTATTTTCATATTACAGAAACGAGCGATACATGCAATCTATAGTTTTTTATACCCTATTACTAGTTAAAATTGTTAGTTCTGTCGCTAAGAGAACTATCAATTTTAACAATTTGTAACCACTGAACTAGTCAGATGGATACTCACCGGCTTGCTCAGAGGCTGACAGAGTACTCTTTCCCAGGGCGCCTTTCCAGAGAGCTAGATAAGTGTGCACAGGGAAGTTAGGGCTCCAATGAAAACAATGGGTTTCACACAGTATACACACATATATTTAAAAGGAATAGAATACAGAGCTGAGATGAGATACACAAATAAGAAAATAAGTAGACAGACAGATACACAGAGCTAGAACATACACATAAGAACGTAGAGAAGCAGGTACAGGAAACAGAAATATAGGCAGAAGAACACACACAGTAGGCACACGAATTACAGTACAGTCTAAACAATAAACATAGGCGGATTCTGCTGTAAGCTCCGCACCGCTTCGGCTACACAAGTAATAAGTACAGTAGCTGGTGTACTGGCCTTTGGGTTGCGCTGTGGAGACCAGGGGACGGTCGCGGAAGACCCACTACCCTACTGCTGCCAGCGGCGGATCTCTCGCTGTACACCCAGCTCGTGTTTGCAGCGCACTTGCTTGTGAGATGGAGGTTGTTGTACGAAATCGTGGCGATCTCTGAGGGCTCTCAAAGCTCCAACTTAGGTCCCTAAGTGAAACAGACAACAAATGAGTTGTGAACAATACTACAGGCCCAGAGCGGGTCCTCTTAACGAGAGAAATAAAAACTTACCAGATTATCTGGGAGCAATCTATCACTTATTGCAATGTGACAGGCAGATGACCACTTGTGAGTTTTCGAAAAACAGAGATTTACTAAGACACAGAGTAACGTTACGTGTCGGGCTGAGACAGATTAGAAGTTTTTTTTTTCTGAAGATCGGTGCAGGTCTGTTTATAGCCGAAATTCAGAAGCTTCGCGAACAATCTTCAAAATACGCTGATCATGATGAGGTTCATTAGACCAACGACAATCTCATTTAGCTGATGAGAACCATAGACAGAAATAGAAAACCCATAAGCAACAACTACGTACTAAACATTTATTATTATTATTGTAAAATGCTTAAATATATAGCTTATTAAGTAAAATGCAATAAAATAATAACCTATTATTTTATTATATTTTAATTCAAAACATATTTAAACATACTGATTCAAAACTATGGGACAAGTAGCGCCACCCCACGGTCGATAAGTTCAATCAATTCATCGGTCACTATCGTTTATAGTTCCTAAGGGATACGATAGATGGCACTGAAACACATAAAATCTATTTGCCACTAAGAACGAGAAATATTATGTTACAAATTGCTTCCCGATACATTTACGAAAATGTCTTATACAGGGTGTATTTTTGAAACGGGGCAGTAAGGGCAAGTACCTTAACCGTTGCAGTTACAGCAAAACGTTCTTAGAAGACCTTCCCTAACTTTTTGACATATTTTGAACTGCATTCACAGATTTTGTAAAAAACTTACAGTTGGCAAAAAAAAATGCAAAAAGTCCAAAAATTTATTTTTATGCCAATCGATTCTATTTCATGTGGGGATCAAAAAACTCTATGAGACCATTTTAGCTTTCAGTACTAGGAAAGACAGAAATCGCCAAAAACCTTTCCCATACATTTCGGCAACAGAAACAAATTTCTACGATGGTCTAACTTTTTGTTATGGCCAGGAAGTGGGTAGAATTGACTGTAAAGTAAATAAAAAGAATTTTTACCCTCAAATTTCGAATTTGATTCGAAAATCTGTGTGTTATTCTTAGTTTCAGCTGAGAAACTTCGTATGAGTTATTAATTAAGGATTTTCGCTAAAATGTCTTCTAATCGTGAAAAAATTGACTTATTAGAAGCGTATTTTGTCAATAATCGAAATGCGGGAGCTGCATTAGTGTGGTACCGCAATAAGTATCCGTTGCGGCATGTGCCAACAAGAAAGGTTATTACAAATCTTTTGAAAAACCTGGAATTGCAGGGTTCTTTCAAAAGAAAGCGGCAGCCTCGTGTGGACATGGACACGGAGATTGCGGTTCTAACTTATGTCGAAGCATATCCAGAGGTATCGTCCAGGCAAGTCGCCCTTGAAGTAGGTGTATCCCACTCCCTTGTGATAAAGATATGGAAGAAATACGGCTAGAAGTGCTATCGATATGGGCGCATAGTTCAAGTGTTACATCCGGGTGATGATGTTCGAAGGCTTACTTTTTACAGATGGCTAAGAGGAAAAATAAGCAGAGATCATGAATTTTTAAATTACATACTGTGGTCAGACGAAACGAATTTTTCCAATAACGGTATGTACAACAGAAAAAATCACCACTATTGGTCCAAAGAAAATCCACTAAGAGTTACGGCAAGTCATAATCAGGTTCGCTTCTCATTCAACTGTTGGTGTGGTATAATGTCCAATCGAGTCATAATGGTGGAATTTTATGAAGGGAAACTGAATTCTGCCATGTATAATGAAGTCATTTTACACCATCTTGAAAACGAGATGGACGAATGGCCCCTGTCGGAATTACGAAAAGTTCATTTTCAACAAGATGGTGCTCCGCCACATAACAGTCACCTTTCACGGTCCAATTTGAGCCGCCTATTCGGTACACAGTGGATAGGTACACATGGTCCAACACAGTGGCCACCTCGTAGCCCCGATCTAACACCACTTGATTTTTTTTTATGGGGCTTCGTGAAAAACGAGGTGTATAAGACGACGTACGCTAGTGTTCAAGAGCTCAAGGATGCATTAATGACCATTTTACGTAATATTCATCCCAGGACATTATTAGCCGCCATTCGTTCCGTGCAAAAAAGGATAGACTTATGTATTCGTGAAAATGGAAATCATTTTGAGCAATTTATTTCATATACCAATTTCTTAAATTTTTAAATGATTTTTTTAATTTAAAAAAGTTCAAAATTTTACCTGACCTATGAGTTTCGAGTTGATTTATCATATTTCCGTACGAAATGTATGGGAAAGGTCTTTGGCGATTTCTGTCTTTTCTAGTACTGAAAGCTAAAATGGTCCCATAGAGTTTTTTGATCCCCACATGAAATAGAATCGATTGGCATAAAAAAAAATTTTGAACTTTTTGCATTTTTTTTGCTAACTGTAAGTTTTTTACAAAATCTGTGAATGCAGTTCAAAATGTCCCAAAAAGTTAGGGAAGGTCTTTTAAGAACGTTTTGCTGTAACTGCAACGGTTAAGGTACTTGCCCTTACTGCCCCGTTTCAAAAATACACCCTGTATGTACGCAAGAACCTAGATCTCTTAAAAAATCTCTGAAGTACACAATTATAATTCGAAAAATAAATATAAACTTGTAGTGCCAAAACTCAGACTTCATAAGGTTGGTAATTCGTTTGGACAATGGCAACAGTATAAAAATGTCGGATAAAATTCTTTAGGACCTGTTTGACATGCCACTAAATAAGTTTAAAATAGCAGTATAAAAGTGTTTAATGAAAAAAGGATATCATAAAGTAGACGAATACCTTAATGATATAATTATAATATAATAAAATCTTTTGCTCACTGAGTTTTTTGCTGGTATCTTCTCAGTAGCACCAATTTACCGAACAAGCGAAAGAGTCATTTTCAAATAATGATTTATTTACTTTATTTAATATAATTTTAATTATTTCTTGACATAATTGTAAAATTTTGATGTGCTCTTTATGTGCCTAAACTGAATAAACGAAATTGATTCTTTGATATCGCACAACGCTTACGCCTGTAACTTTACACCTCCACCTTCCTTCACACAAACTTCAGCAGACAAAAGCTAATTCGATGTGACATTGACTAATACAACTTTAGATGATGCCGTCTTTCCCACTTCACTCTCTTCTTTCTTTCTTCTCAATTATTAATAACCAGTACAAAAATAAATGCTTATGTATTTGTTTCTTAAATTTGCAAAGACAGGTTTGTACAGTAGGCTATAAAAGGGATATGAGGTTTTAAATACCTTTTATTATTAGGTGCTTGTTGTAAGGATCATCATCTTCTTAGGGTTTGCACCTAGAAGCCCGAAACTCACTTATTCTATCTCCTCCTTTTACTTTTTTGTTTTTATGGGACTGCTGCCGTCTGATCTCTCAACCTTAGGAGTAAAGCCTGCCTCAGAGCCTCGTCCTTTTTCAGCAGGTGTGATCGAGCTTGAACTGAGCGTACAATATTTCCTCTGCATTCAACAAAAACGCGGCAGAGCACTGCATACATCCCAATCTTGATACATAAAGTAGACTGCCTTATTGAATAAATGTGTACTATTTTATGTAGCTTTGGGACAAATCCTGAATCTCTCCAAACCGCATTAACATCTCATCTTCACAATTACAAAGCCTAACATCCCCAAACAGACCATAATAGTTTTTAAAGTAATACGAACATAAGGCTTCGTAACATCAGTATAAGTAGCCTAACGACAGCAATATTCCCCCACATTACCCTTCAGCCAACGGATATGAAAGTTTTCATAACCACTTACGTAAGTATTTAGAGAAGGTCCACTTAATTATTTAAACATAATGTTTGACCCCTGAAACGTAGCCTATGAATGTGGAGAACTTTAATTATCTCGATTCCAACCCTCGTTTTAACGACCCCCAAGTGCGTAATTGCTTACGTAAGGGTGGGATGGACGTAGTGGCTGAAAAAGGCTAGTTTTCGGAACTAAGGGCAGAGTTAGAAGGCGAGTGTTGAGGTACATGTTTAATTAGCAGTAAGGAAGTCGGGGTACGGAGTTGGTTTCTGGAATAATTGTCGCTGTTTATTTCTCTGTTGTTTTGTGTTTATGTGTGTACTTGTATGGTGTTTTATTATCAGTTACACTAACATTTAGCATCCGTACAATAACATTGCGTTCGCTTCGCTTATAAATATTGCACGTAAATTGGGCGATATTATAAATAGAAGTTGACCATCAAGGTGGTTTAAGTTTTATTAGGTTTGATGTAATAACCGTAACAAGCGCTTGGCCTACAGATGGTACTATGTCAACAATACCAAAGGTGAAAGTTGACACTCGTGGATAGACTTTTGCAGAAAAAAGGTTTAAAAGAGAATAACGCGTGAATGAAAAATCAGTACACTTCAAACTTTAAAGCGATATTAGTTATTGTTACTTTTAAATTATCGCGGTGTAAAGTCATGGTTTTTATATGCTAATTCGGGAATAAATGTAATTTTTTTTGGAAACTTACTTTTTGCCGACGTTTCGGTTGCGTCGGTAAAAAGTAAGTTTCCAAAAAAAATTGCGGTAAGTCCCGAGTTAGCATGATAAAACTACGATTTTAGTAAGTAGTTAGCTAGATTATTCCTACCGTCAATCAGTAAACTCAGTCTTGCTGGAAAAATATGGTTCTCTCTACATGTGTAGTCTACTTGTCTTGTTCCGAGCCTATAATTTTAATTTTTTTATAGCATTTTATAAAATGTTTTTTACCCTATTTTATTTTATTTGACAGGTGTCAAAAAGAAAAGAGATAACAAATTAAATATCTCAGCATCTCTTAGTGTTCATGAATAAGAAATAACCCAATTTAAGACAAATTATACTAAGAGGCTAAGTGACTTTATTAACTGTCAGAATATATTTCTACATATGACAACATATAATACAAGACATGACAGAGTGTTGTTAAAATGTAAAGCAAATTTCTTGAACAATAGAGGTTCATCATCATTCTCATAGCGTTTGTCCAGTTGCGTCCAAAAAACATGAACCTATTGAACATAAACATCAAACATGAACATTTGGTTTGTACATCTGGACGGCATATCCGAACACGAACGCGAACATAGTTTGAATTGAGTTCGCGTTCAACAGTCGCGAATTCAGTGCCGTTCGTAGTGGTTACAGTTTTTGTTTTTGGTGCTTACAGTCATCCACAAGATATTGTTTAAAGCGGATCCAAGATGGTGGGAATCAAGGTTTCAAAAAAAAGACGGGTTGCACTCCGGGAGTGCCGGCAGAAGTGAAAACATTTTCTTTATTTCTTTCTTCGTTATATACAGAGAAAAACCTGACCCAATTGGTACACGAGGTCACTAGGATACCAAAAAGGTCGGACCATGAGCCCTCTCTGCTAGACCTTCTGCTGACGAGTCGCCCGGATCAGTACAGTGTTTCGGTGAGCGCCGCTTTAGGTGAATCCGACCATTGTCTGGTCCGTTCCGAGGTGCCCATTTTAGCGCCCCCACGTCCCGTGCAGGGGAAGCGGCGTCTCTGGCACTACTCGTCAGCGGTGGGTTGAACGCTGCTTTGAAGGTAAGAACCCATCTGAGGCCGCAACTGCTGTCGCCGGTGAGATCAGTCTGGGCATGGAATATTATATCCCCTACACTGATGTCGCCGGTGTCCGCAGGGCACGCCCCTGGTTCGGGCGCGAGTGCGCGGAGGCTGTTAATCATAAACAGTCTGCGTACCGCGCTTGGATCAGGGCGCGCGCTACGTGCGATCCCAACGTGGGCCACTTCAAGGCGGCGTACAACAGAGCCACAAAGGCCTGCAAGAGGGCTTATGTCAGAGCGGATGCCCAGCGCATAGCGCGGCTTGGTCAGGAGCTAGTAGAGCATCCCACGGGCAGCCGTGGCTACTGGCGACTGGCCAAAGCCGTGCAAGCCAACTTCTGCCAGCCTTCGCTGCCCCCGCTGCGCAATCCCGATGGATCCCTGGCCCATGAGCCGCAAGAGAAAGCAAATTTGCTGGTTAATCTCTTTGCGGCCAACTCCCGAGTCGATGATTGTGGTATGGAGCCGCCGACACTGCCCGTCAGTGACCATGCAATGCCTGATATTCGTATCAGGCAACGCGATATCCGAGCAGTGTTGCAGTCACTCGATGTCCGGAAAGCCAGTGGTCCGGACGGTATTCCAGCGGTGGTTCTACAAAAATGTGCAGCGGAGTTGTCTTCAATGCTTGCGCGGCTGTACCGGCTGTCCTACAGCTCTGGTACAGTGCCTTCGGCTTGGAAAGAGGCGAATGTACAGCCGATCCCCAAGAAGGGGGATCGCTCAGACCCAAACAACTATCGACCCATAGCCGTCACCTCAGTGCTGTGCAAGGTGTTCGAGCACATTATTAACAAACAGCTCATGCGTCACCTTGAAGATCACTCCCTAATTAATGACCGGCAATATGGCTTCAGGCCGAAACGGTCAGCGGGTGATCTTCTGGCGTATGTTAACCATATTTGGGGTGAGGCTATGGATAAGCACGGCGAGTCATTGGCAATTAGCCTTGACATCGCCAAAGCTTTCGATAGAGTTTGGCACAAGTCGCTTCTTTCCAAGTTACCAGCCTTTGGTCTGCCTCCTAGACTGTGCGACTGGGTTGCCGGCTTCTTGCAGGAGCGCCGTATTCGCGTCCTTTGTGATGGACGAGCCTCGGAGTTCTTGCAGGTAAATGCCGGCGTACCGCAGGGATCTGTCCTATCGCCAACTCTCTTTCTTCTGCATATCAATGACATGCTGTCGGTTAATCTCTTTGCGGCCAACTCCCGAGTCGATGATTGTGGTATGGAGCCGCCGACACTGCCCGTCAGTGACCATGCAATGCCTGATATTCGTATCAGGCAACGCGATATCCGAGCAGTGTTGCAGTCACTCGATGTCCGGAAAGCCAGTGGTCCGGACGGTATTCCAGCGGTGGTTCTACAAAAATGTGCAGCGGAGTTGTCTTCAATGCTTGCGCGGCTGTACCGGCTGTCCTACAGCTCTGGTACAGTGCCTTCGGCTTGGAAAGAGGCGAATGTACAGCCGATCCCCAAGAAGGGGGATCGCTCAGACCCAAACAACTATCGACCCATAGCCGTCACCTCAGTGCTGTGCAAGGTGTTCGAGCACATTATTAACAAACAGCTCATGCGTCACCTTGAAGATCACTCCCTAATTAATGACCGGCAATATGGCTTCAGGCCGAAACGGTCAGCGGGTGATCTTCTGGCGTATGTTAACCATATTTGGGGTGAGGCTATGGATAAGCACGGCGAGTCATTGGCAATTAGCCTTGACATCGCCAAAGCTTTCGATAGAGTTTGGCACAAGTCGCTTCTTTCCAAGTTACCAGCCTTTGGTCTGCCTCCTAGACTGTGCGACTGGGTTGCCGGCTTCTTGCAGGAGCGCCGTATTCGCGTCCTTTGTGATGGACGAGCCTCGGAGTTCTTGCAGGTAAATGCCGGCGTACCGCAGGGATCTGTCCTATCGCCAACTCTCTTTCTTCTGCATATCAATGACATGCTGTCGACCGGCAGCATTCATTGCTATGCGGATGATAGCACCCTACACGGGAGTTATCATGGACGTCCTGCGGATAAGCAGACGCATATCGCGGAAAAAAGGCAGCTTCTTGTCACTGAGCTTGACCGGATCCTGAATCACATTTCCCAATGGGGCTCTGAGAACTTGGTCGAGTTCAATGCCAAGAAGACGCAGGCATGTGCGTTTACAGCAAAGGTATCTTCTTTCCTTCCCCTTCCCACTCTTCAGAGCACGCCACTGCCACTGCGGGACAACCTCAATATCCTCGGTATGGATGTTCGCTGCAAACTGAACAACAAAAACTACATCGAGAGTATCATCAAAGCAGCCTCGCGTAAACTCGGAGTCCTGAACAGAGTGAGACGGTTTTTCACGCCGGAGCAACGGTGTCTTCTTTACAAGACACAAATTCGTTCCTGCGTGGAGTACTGCTCACATCTCTGGGATGGATCCGCTAAGTACTTATTAGATGCTCTCGACAGGTTGCAGCGACGTGCGGTCCGCATTATCGGAAATCCTGAGGTCACGAGTACCCTCGAGTCTCTGCAGATGCGTAGAGATGTTGCTTCCTTGGCAGTTTTTTACCGTCTCTACCACGGTGAATGTTCTGAAGAGCTATTCCAATTAGTCCCACCCTCCCCCTTCCTATACAGGACGACACGTGCAGGACTTAGATGTCACCCCTATACGGTGCAGAACATTCCTTCAAGAACCAAGCGGTTCGGTGACTCTTTCCTTTGTCGCACCATTAAGACCTGGAATTCCTTGCCAGCTCACGTATTTCCCTCTTCCTACAGTCCCGGGTCCTTTAAGCGGGGCGTGAAAAAGCATCTGATGAGGCCGTCAAGCTGAGTGCCACCATTGTTAACATGGCACGTGTATATAATGGTGGCCCTCTTTCTTGAGACTTTACCTTCAGCTTACCATCAGGCGAGGTAAAGTCAAAATGACGTGTCCTATTTATAAAAAAAAAAAAAAAAAAAAAAGATAAAAAGATCCCACCATACCATACCATACCTATAATATGGCGCCAATCATAGAACCTATCACTAATTTTCTGTCAGAAGAAATTAATGAATAATTACAAAAAGAAAAAATAATCACAAAAAGTGTCAAAAGCCCAGGTTCGAACCCGGTACTATCTGAAACCATAAGGACTTACAGTCGAAGCGCTTACCGCTAAGCCACGAAGCTTCTTAACGGACCTAACAAAATAAACAATCTGTAGCTGTTGTAATGTTGTATGACGTCAGTGGTCGGTTACGGTTCAAAGGTCAAGTTATCCTGACGCGAGTTTAACACTTTTTACCTATTCAACGCCGCTAAAGAAGTTTTCACTTCAAAAATAACCTTCCAAGTTCTATATGAACAGTTCTGTTACGTAACATTTATTAAAAGTATTGATACACCATCCATATGGAACATACAGATAGGATCGCCGCGAACATATTTGACGAACCAAGTGTTCGACGTTGTGTCCAAGTTGAACCAAGTTATTGCGTATCCTGGAACGTAATAAATTTGTTCGTACGCAGCTTTTCGGAGCCCGAGGTCCGATTATTTTTGAATCATTATGTTGATTTTTCTCGGAGTGACTGTGGTTTAACCTCCCAACATAAAAACGAAAGCCTGTTTCAAAGCTTCGTCCGTTTTTTAGCCAGTGCAAAGACTAGTTATTGTTGAGTGAGAATAGTAATTACTTTTATTTTTACAATGCAGACAGTCACTCCCGTCGGTGACAAGGCCTACTCGGTGTTGGGCACCACGGTGTACCTTCTTGCTCCCAACCCCGGTGATCACTTGCGCGAGCCGGTACAAGAGGTTCCTGTGTGTTTATAATCCATAATAGGTTTTACTGCCGCTATCACGACGTGCCCTAACATATTAATTACTAAAATATTTCAAATATAGGGTATGTTTGAATTATTGTATAAAATATAAAGTCTCTAGAGCTGCAAGTTTTAGTCCCACTAACGTACAACTCACGATAGAAGGCATTATAGTACAAGTAATAAAATTACCTTCAAGGAGATTAAGTACGAGAGAAGAGTAAAGCTCGCCTTTGTACATAAATTCAAAGTTTAAGCAATGTAGTCTAAATTTAGATTAACATTTTAATAACTAACAAACCTCTCTTTCTATCGTCATAATGGTAATAAAACTACAGAAGTATGATCAGCATCAAAAACTGATGATAACAATAGTTACAAAAGTAAATATATTCTAACTAGCAGCAAAAAAGTGCTTACCATTTTCTGTAATCTTTACTGGAAATCAATTAACGAAATGTATATAAATATATATAATATAAAATAAAATATATATAATATATCTAATAATAAATATAAATATTTATAATAAATCTATATATAATAAGAAATGTATATATACATAAGTAATCACAAAATTAAATACATGAACTCGAACCCAAACTCTAAAATAATACCAATGAAAGCTAAAACATTACAAACTAAAATTCCTCTAGCTACTTTAAAAAATTAAACAAAACCACAAACTCTAATAAAGAAACGTTTTTTCTTGAATGATATGATACCCACAATGAGTGATACTGATACTATTACATTATTACATCAGAATATTGCTGGCATATTAAATAAACAAGAGCTATTTGAAATAGCCCTGCTTGAGCTTGGGAAAACATTAGGTCTGGTGGATATAATATGTCTGACTGAGACATTTATGAAGCGCGGCACAGAATCAAACTTACGATTAAAAAACCATAGGCTTGTCTCATCTTTCTCTCGCACTGATAAATGTCGAGGAGGCTCGTGTATCTTCATCATTTCAGCCGAAAGACGTCCACTGCTGGACAAAGGCCTCCCCCAAGGATTTCCACAGTGACCGGTCCTGCGCCTTCCGCATCCATGCCCTTCCCGCGACCTTCACCAGGTCGTCGGTCCACCGTGTGGGAGGCCTGCCTACACTGCGTCTTCCGGCGCGTGGTCGCCACTCGAGAACTCTCTTGCCCCAACGGCCATCTGTTCTACGAGCTATGTGCCCCGCCCACTGCCACTTAAGTTTGGCGATTCTGTGTGCTATGTCGGTTACTTTAGTTTTCCTGCGGATCTTCTCATTTCTGATTCGATCACGCAGGGAAACTCCGAGCATAGCACGCTCCATCGCCCTTTGGGTGACCTTGAGCCTTCTTATGAGGCCCATAGTAAGGGACCAAGTCTCACTTCCGTAGGTCATCGCTGGCAACACACACTGATCGTAGACTTTCGTCTTGAGACACTGCGGTATTTTGGACGAGAAGATATTACGAAGCTTCCCGAACGCTGCCCAGCCGAGTTGGATTCGACGATTGACCTCTTTCTCAAAGTTGGACCTGCCTAACTGGACTGTCTGTCCCAGGTAAACATATTCGTCGACAACTTCGAGTGTAGAGTCTCCAACCTTTAAAGAAGAAGTGGGTGCGACATGGACATTTGACATAATTTTCGTCTTGTCCATGTTCATTTTGAGGCCCACTTGTTGGGAGGCTCTACTGAGGTCTTCGAGCATTGTGCCTAGGTCTTCCAAGGTCTCAGCCATGACTACGATATCGTCAGCGAATCGAAGGTGAGTGATGTACTCGCCGTTGATATTGATGCCGAGTCTTCTCCAGTCCAGGAGCTTGAAAACATCTTCCAGGCCGGCGGTGAACAGTTTCGGAGATATAACGTCTCCCTGTCTCACCCCTCGCTGCAACTGGATAGGTTTTGAGCTTTGATCCTGGAGGCGGACTGACATGGTGGCGTTTTCGTACAAACACTTCAGCGCTTCGATATATCGATAGTCAATTTGGCACCGTTGGAGAGACTGTAGCACAGCCCAGGTCTCGATCGAATCGAAGGCTTTCTCATAGTCCACAAACGCCAAGCAGAGTGGCTGATTATACTCCTCAGTCTTCTGTATAATCTGTCGCAGCGTATGTATGTGGTCTATGGTGCTAAAGCCTTTTCGGAAACCGGCTTGTTCGGGAGGCTGGAAGTCGTCGAACCTGCGAGCGAGACGATTCGTAATGACTCTCGAAAACAACTTGTAGACATGGCTCAGAAGCGAGATGGGTCTATAATTCTTCAACAAGGTTTTATCACCTTTTTTGAAGAAGAGTACCACCACACTTCTGTGCCATGCCTTAGGCGTTCGTCCCTCGAGTATGACGGAATCAAATAGCTTCTGAAGAGCTTTAAGTATCGGTGTTCCACCAGCTTTTAGAACCTCAGCCGTGGTCCCATCATCACCCGGTGCCTTATTGTTCTTTAGCTGTTTGAGAGCCATTCTAATCTCGTACAGGCTGACGTCCGGGATATCCTCGGTATAGTGTCGGGTCAATCTGGCTCTTGGGTCTTTGGCCAGATTATTAACAGATTGCCGTACACTCGTGTATAATTGTCCGTAGAACTTCTCGACCTCTTCCAACAGCTCCGGCTTTGACGAAATAATTCTGCCATCCTCCGCTTTCAGCTTATTCAGTTGGCTTTGACCAACAGACAGATCCCTTGCGAAAACCTTTGAGCCTTTGTTGCTCTCAATCGCCTCCTTAATACGAGTCGTATTAAATTGGCGTAGGTCGCGAGCCAAGGACTTGGAGATCTGTCTGTCTGTTTAAACTCCGATACTGTTAATAAAAAACAATTTGCAGTTTAAAGAGCTCACTAATTTAAATCCATCTATCCCATTTCATTTTGAATGCTGTGGGGTGGAAATTACTAAATATAACCTCATATTAGTATGTATCTATAGAACACCTTCATCAAACAAGGAATTTTTTTTGAATAATCTAAAACTGTTAGCTAATAATTTAAGTAAGAAAAATAATAAAAACATAATTATGTGTGGTGACTGGAATATAAATACCCTTGAAACGAATATAGCATCGAACGAATTACAATCGTTACTAAAAAATAACAATCTAAAAAGTCATATTCTACTGCCTACACGGCAGCAATCATGCTTAGATCTGATCGTCAGCAATATACAAGAGGTTGAAGCAAATCAGCATTGCCTTAGTCTCTCAGATCATACATCAGCACAATCCATCCAATTCAAATTAAGAGTAAATCAACTGGTTAAAGACAGTCCAAGTTTCTGGTTCAGAAGCTTAAGAGATCTTAGTGCTGAGAATATAAAAAGATTTGAAGACTGTATGTCAAGTTTGACTTTTTCCGAGGTTTACGAAGCCAAAACAACAAATGAAGCATTTGGTACTTTCCACGACATAATTATGCTATTCTATGATCTGTGCTTTCCAGTGATCAAGGTAAAGACCACCTATAAAACTATAAAAAATAGATATTTAACAAAGGGCATAAAAAGATGCTGCATCAAAAAGAGAGTTCCGTACCTAAAATATCAACTATGTAAACATAACAAGGCGCGAAATAAAATAGTATATGACAACTAGACCAGACTATTAAAAAAATGTATTAACAAAGCTCAACAAATAAGTAGCCTGAAGTATATGAATAACATGAAAAATAAGAGTAGAGCAGCATGGGAACTGATTAAGGAGAAAGTTTCACATAGCAGCGGAACATTACACTCTGAAATTGACACTATAACATTTCATAATAATATTTATAATGACGGACAACAAATATCTGACCTATTTAATGACTATTATATATCATTGACCAACACGACTAAAGACATAGTGACACATACACCAACCTCAAAGACTACAATACCTCAAAACCCTAAAAGTATATTCCTTACACCCATGGACAAAAATGATATTTACAAAATAATTAAATCTCTAAAAAATTCTTACTCCACTGGATACGACGGGATCAGTACAAAAGTATTAAAACAATGTGCAAGTAGCTTATCAGAACCTTTGACATACATTATTAATTTATCATTGACAGAAGGAGTGTTCCCACAATGCCTTAAACAATCTATTATTAAGCCTCTTTATAAACGGGGACCAAAAACCGACATGGGTAATTACCGACCAATAACGCTGATTCCAATATTGTCAAAAATCTTCGAAAGGGTTATGTACAATAAATTAGAAAATTTCTTAACCTCATGTGGCATAGTAAAGAATGAAAAATTCGGATTTAGAAAAGCTAGCTCTACGACACTAGCATGCTTCTCACTAATTAGGCAGGTCGTGGAAAGTCTTAACGAAAAGTCTAAAATAGTAGGTCTTTTTCTAGACATGTCAAGGGCTTTTGATTTTGTCCATCATGAGACCCTATTAAATAAACTTTCTTGCTACGGCATTCGTGGAATCGCGAATGAGTGGATCAGAAGTTACCTTACGGAGAGAGTACAAAGTGTGGAAATTTCAAGAGTTTGTAGATTTGATCAGAAAGTATTTAGATCTGAATATAAACAAAACAATTATGGCACTTCTCAAGGGAGTATACTGGCACCTTTACTCTTTCTGACTTACATTAATGACCTCCCTGATGCCACTAACAAAAAATGTATCTTATTTGCAGACGATACGACACTAATAATTAAGGGTGACAATAAAACAGATTTTAATAAGGAGATATACAATGCACTTTATGACATTACAAACTGGCTGAAGCATAATAATTTAAAAATAAATATGGCCAAGACAAAGATAGTTCAATTCCAAACAGTAAACTCTAACTCCCCCAACCTTCAAATATGTTTCGACAACTGTAAGCTCTCCAATACAAATGAGTGTGTATTTCTGGGCATAACCTTAGATCAGTTTTGTAGCTGGAAACCACATGTAGAGAAAGTACTGCACAAAATGGACAGATTCGTTTTTGTACTGAAAAAAATGAGACAAACAGTAAATCTTGAAGCAGCTATGACAGCCTATCATGCATACGTGTCTTCTATAATAAGATATGGTCTCATAATTTGGGGTAATTCCGTAGATGTCGATCGAGTCTTTAAAGCACAAAAAAAATGTATCCGTGCTATGTGTGGAGCAGACTTTCTCGATAGTTGTAAGCCACTGTTTAAAAAACTTAAAATACTGCCTCTACCAAGTCTCTATATCTTGGATATTTGTGTCTTTGTAAAAAAACATAAAGAACTATTTGAGAAGTTCAGTGATAGAGAAAATAGTCGTACTCGGCATAAGAATAAGCTATCTGTCTGCCTATGGTAAGGCTGGAATTGTCTAAACGAAGTGTGTATTGCATGTGTGTAAAAATTTAATCACTTACCTAATGACATTGCTGAATTATCTATCCGATTATTTAAAAGGACATTAACTAGAATATTATTAAATAAAAATTACTATGACATAAATGAATATCTAAATGACAAATCTATAAAATGACAATTAAATATATGTAATTAAATCAATAAAGTTTTTAATAATGTTAAATGTAAGAAATTGACAAAATATGTATTTTGCATGCCATCATGTGGCAGAATATGTATGAACTTTATTATATTGTAACACCTTTCTATCTACCATATTCTTGCAAATAAATTAAATTTGAAATTTGAAATTTATAATATATATTATACTAGGCATATTAAAAACTGAAAATACTCAGAACCACCTGATAATAGTTTTAGATTAATTTACTGTATGTTCTCTAAAGTTTGGAATATTATAAATTAGGTTCTGTTACGAAGCACATTAGATTCTGTGTGCTTAGCACATCCTAAAGTAAAAACTCGTTAGGTAGAAGCATCCTCCATGTACTCGTACGTTATGGTTTTGGTTACTTTCATTATAACTTTTATTTACAGTCAGCATCAGATCGATTTTCGAAATAAAAAAAATCGAAACAATTATCTTAATGCCTCGGTTTTGCAGACTGATTGTTCTGATGTTTGACCGTCACCGCCGAAATTCTACCTATTTGGTTTGGCACTGATGCATCACAGATTTCCAGGCACACGTAAATGCACGAATGGCTAATACCACCTTAGATCGAACTGTAGTAACAGAGCTGCAAACTTTATTGCATCATAATTTTAAGACCGCTTTAGAATCGATTCCCGTCGAACAGTAGTAAAACTATAAAGTAGTGATAAACGCAGATTGTAAGCCTGCTAACGAGCACAGATGTCGCTACAACGAACCTATGACAAACGAAGTCGCCGTTGTTATGGTAGACGAGGAGTGCAGCTCCCGCGACATTGTGTTACGGACGCACAGTGATCAGTTGCAGCGCATCCGGGAAAGAAATCGCGCCTACGATGTTTTCTCACGGTGAAGATGGCTATCATTTTGAACTGCGTAACATCAACCCATCAACGGGTCAGCTAACTACTAAAAAAACTTCTGCGCTTCAATTTTATGCGTACCGTCAAAAAAATTGAAGCTGAGCGTCTACTGCATATCAGAACAAACTAAAATCGACTCCAGTATGAGAGTTACATTCACCTACAAGACGCACTAGGGCACGACGAAGGACTCGAAAATCTTGGTCGACTGGTAATTTTACCATTTTCTTTTACGGGTAGTCCACGGTATCTTCATCAACGTACCCAAGATGGTTTCGTATATGTGCGAAAATACCGACGTCCTGACCTATTTATAACGGTCACCACCAATCCGAAGTGGAATGTGAAAAAAAGAGGGTGACGAGATTTTTCCAGGGCAGGTACCTCATGATAGACACGATATTGTTTCGCGAGTGTTTTATCTGAAATTGAAAAGCTCATTGACCTTCTCATCAAAGACAAGGAATTCGGTCCAGTGCAATGCTATATGTATACCATAGAATGGCAGAAACGGGGCTTACCTCACGCTCATTTCGCTGTGGTTGGTAAATAAGATTAGACGAAATCAGATGGACGACGTGATTTGCGCCGAGTTCCCCGATGTAGACAACGATACTGCACTTTATGAAATTGTCAAGAGCCATATGGTTCATGGCCCATGCGAAGAGCTAAACCGTCAATCACCGTGCATGAGAGATGGAAAATGTACAAAGTGGTTCCCCAAGCGGCTGACAGCGGAAACTATCACTGGAGATAACGGCTATCCTATGTATCGGCGCAGAAGCGTGGCTGACGATGGACATACTGCAACGTTAGGAATTCGTGGACAAACCATCACTGTGTACAATAGGTGGGTAGTTCTATATTCTCCTGTCCTTTCGCGTACTTTAAAAATACATATTAATGTTGAATATTATGGAAGCATAGAAGCAATAATTAAATACCTATGCAAATATGTGCATAACGAAAGAGAGCAGCCTGGGAGATATGTTAGTAGTTCTGAAGCAGTGTGGCGTATACTGGGCTATTCCATAAACCAGCGATTACCCTCGTTTTACATTGAGACGTTCACCTTGAAAATGGACAGCGTATACACTTTGATATTCAAATGTTCATAGGCGTGTGGATAATCCTAGAAACACGACCCTTGCAGCGTTCTTCCAGCTGTGTGGACAAGATCCGTTTGCAAAAACATTACTGTATAAGGAGGTCCCTGCCTACTACATGTTTGACAAGCAAAGGGGAGTTTTTAATCGAAGACGACGAGGCTCTCCAGTGCCTGATCATCCTAGTATCTTCAAAAAAAACTCTTTGGGCTGTGTATATACCGTACAGCCGAACAATAATTGTATTTTTATCTCTGCATACTGTTACACACAGGGTTACTACATTTGCAAATTTGAGGTGTTTTGAAGATATTGAGCACCCTACGTTTTAAGCAGCATACGCATCCCGCAATTTATTGGAGAATGACCAGCACTGGGAGCAAACTTTAAAAGAAGCGTGTGTCAACTAAAGTGCTCCAATGTTGCGCCAATTATTCGCTGTGTTACTGGTATTTTGCAATATAACCAATGCTGGGAAAAGTAACGAGTTACTCTCTAGCAGATGATTTATTATACGCCTTGAGGGAAAGAGTGCAAGCAGCAGATGGTAATGTCTATCGATCAGAAATTGAGAACAGCAGATCTATCGATCAGAAATTGAGACCCACCAACACCATACTTACCAACACCATAATGAATCGTGAATATGCCATGGAAACGAGCTACGATGCCAGCAGCCTCACACATCTTGCAAAACAAGATGAGCAGAAACTTACGCCGCAGCAACGACAGATTTATGAGGAAATTTCAGGAAGTATTTCCTCCAACGTAGGCAAAATATTTTTTTGGATGCACCTGGTGGAACTGGTAAGACTTTTCTCATAAATCTGGTGCTTAACAAAGTACGCAGTGAAGGTGCTATTGCCTTGGCGGTTGCGTCATCTGGCATTGCAGCAACGTTACTGCCTGAGGGGAAAAAGGCACATTCATGTTTTAAAATTCCCAATAATTTGGAAAATACAGAAAACCCAGTCTGCGACATATCGCGAGGAAGCAATAAAGCATCTGTTATTCGAGATTGCGTGTTGATTGTATGGGTAGAGTGCATGATGGCTCTTAAAAAATCAGTTAAGGCTATCGATCGGACGCTGCGTGACATCCGCGGTGATGAAAGAATAATGGGGGTGTCACACTTCTTTTTCGCCAGACCTTCCCCGTTGTTCCCCGCAGACGAATTTAACGCGTGCCTTAAGCGATCTCTATTATGATCCACGGTACATCGCTATTCGTTGAGGCAAGCCCAAGAGTTTTCCGACACGATGGTCGGCGAGGGTACCATCGCGAAAATAGATGGGAATATTTTACTACCGTACTCATTATGCATTACATTACCATCAGTAGAGTCCCTCATTGCTAATATATACCCGGACGTCATAAATATAAAATACTAGCTGTTGCCCGCGGCTTCGCCCGCGTGGATGTCGCTTATCGCGTAGTGTCGTAAATTTTAGCGCAGAGTCGAGCATTGAGAGCTTAATAGATACTCTTCTCGCCTCTCTATTTGACTCTTTACTCGACTTTCTACTTGCCTCTATAATCATCCCTGTTTCACTCTCTACTCGTCTCTACTCAACTCTGTACTGGACTCTCTACTCGCCTCTCCACCTGCCTCCCATTCACTTCTCTAGTAGCCTTTCTACTCGACTCCCTACTACAAATTCAAATTCTTTATTTCGCAAAATTGTGCAACGTGATTACATCTGTTGCCGTCAAATTCCGCTTAAAACTAAATTTACCACCGCTTCTTAGGCGCTAGTGGAGCAACAAACTCCATTGCAGCATTTTGAAATGTCAAAATACGAAGATTGATTGCTTAAGACTAAATATGAACGAATGTACACGTTTATTTTGTCTAGCATCAAGAACATTAAAAAAACATTTAAAAAACTTGCCTATCCACTCGCCACTCTACTCGACTTTCTAACTTGCATTTCTATTCTACTCTCTGCTCCCATCTCTGCCCCTAACCTTGTTTCTTCCCAGTTATCTCTCTTTTCTACTCCACTATACCTTTTGCCAAGCTCTTATGGGTCTATCTATTTCATCAGGATTTATTCATTGATGAATTTTCACTCAAAAGGAAGTTCGCAATTCGTTGAATGATAAACGGAATTTTGTAATTCTTATGGTGTTGGATAGCGTATACTTTCAGAAGGATCCCATATCGAAGAAGTCCGGTATCTGATGCCGAGATCCTATCAATTTATTTACCCGTCCATCTTCGTATCAGGGATGGTCGGTCTTGATACATTACGACTTAGGCTGGAGTTAGCGCACGTCATGTACTATTATTTGCATTTAAATTTTAAAGTGGACAACCCTTCGGGTCGTGGATGTATCCACTTCTATGTGCCGGACAGGTACACGCGTGGCGCTAGACGGCGACAGCATTAGCTCTGGACTTGTCCACCAGTTTGGCGTTTTTTGGTATAGAGTAGCCCTACTTACAGAGCTGTGCAATACCTGAATGCCTTTTTAAAAAATAATCCAGATGCGGACATATTCTATGTCTTTGGTATAAACTGTGACAAAATATTTATGTAACTTATAGTATTTTTATGCCTAAAATGTAACGTACTAATAATTAATGAATAATTGAAATAACCTGAGAGAAAACTTCAAAATTACAGGAAGAAGCGCCTACTTTGTTTGTGGTAGCAATCATGTTGTTTCGTTTTCAAAAAATGAATGTCTAGGCGCTTTCTATTAAAATTACAGTTTTGTAACAATTGATAAAATACAACTTAATAATAACACTTTACAGCACGTGCATATTAATCAATTTACATTGAGTAAATTAGTGCAATTAAATTTATCAGCCTTAAGTACGTTTTCTCAGTGGCTCTGGTAGGGAGAATGTACCCCAGTAAAGCCATTACAGTGGCAAAGTGTGTGAACGCGGCCGCTACGCAGGAGGCGCGGGTTCAATCCCCGCTCAGTGCAAATATTTGTATGCATGAATATGGGTATTTGCATTGATCTGATCATGCCTCGGAGAGCACGTTAAGACGTCGTCGGTCCCGGTTGTCATACAGACATCTATGGCAGTCGTTACGGGTAGTTGAGGCCCTCAAAAATCCAACAACTGGTCTAGCTGCAATGCTTCTATATCACCTTTGGGTTGTGGAGGTCAGATGGTAGTCGCTTCACAGAAAATATCGCAGTTTTGCCAAATCGACAGTTAGACTGGTAAAAAGCTGACCCTAGACTCCAATTGTAAAGCTTCGGATGCGACTGGGATTGACGCTAGGATGAAGAAGATTGGCAAAGGGTGAAAATTTTCTAAATGGAAGTCGGTGGAAGATAGTTCTTACCTCGATGTAGTTTATCGAATTTAAACGTCTCTACCATCTATGCAAAGGGAAGCCGGTAGGAATTGAGTTATAGGGACCCATCGCCACTACCACGAAATATGAATTCATGTATCAGGATTTCTTAGAATTCTACTACTATGGGAACTAAATAGGCGAAGAATCGTTATATGCTAAGGCCATAATTTGCGAAACCGATTTTTATATTTTTTTTTGGTTGGAAAGGAAAGGGCGTTGCCTGGCGAAGGGAGTCAGAATCAGATGGCGGGATTCAGAAAGTAAGAATCTAGAAATCTAGGGAAATCCTCAAAATGTAGGCAAAGATGCTGTTTCTATTGCTTTTACATAATTTGAGTATTTGCCTCTAAAATCATGATGTTAAACTGATAGTAAAAACAAATAACAAACTAAGCAAATGATCAACGATGAATCGGTTAGATACTTACACACTATAAAGGTAAAATAAATAAAATTATAATAATAAATTTAAACCGACTTCAAGAACACTGTGAGAAGTCGGCGCCAACATTGTTTAATGTGCCTGAAGTACTATGATGTAATTAATTTATATATGGTTTCTCGGGCTATGCTCGGTGCTTCTACCAGAACAGCTGTAATACCAGTTACTTTTGTTCAGTGCCTCTTCTTTGTTCCCTTAGTCCTTAATCGGTTTAACTCGTTAACATTTTATTTATTGGCTATAAAGGTTAGCCCATGTCCTTTCTTAAACTCTAATCAAATTTCATCAACATCGGTTCAGTTCAGCGTTTAAAGCGTGAAAGGCAACGGACAGATAGACAGGGTTCCTTTTACATTTAAAATGTTAGCACAGTCTAACAACTTTCATACAGAGTTTCAGACTCGCTATGTTATGATATTAGTATGAATTACGCAGGATGTTAAGGGTCGACCGCCTCTGTGGCTTAGCGGTACTGAACGCGGCTGCTACGCAGGATGTGCGTGTTCGATTCCCGCTCAGTGCAAATATTTGTATGCATAAATATATGGATATTTGCATTGGTCTGGTCGTGCCTCGGAAATCACGTTAAGCCGTCGGTCTCAGTTGCCATACGAACAGCCGGAACAGCTATTGTATGGCAGTCGTTACGGGTAGTTGAAGCCCTCAAAAGTCCAACAACTGGTCCAGATGCAATGCTTCGATATCGCCTGTGGGTTGTGGAGGTCAGGTAGTAGTCGACTCACGGGAAATTTCAAAGGTTCAACCAAATTCGCAATTAGACTGGTAAAAGCGGATCCTCGCCTTGAAGGTAAAAAGCTTCGGATGCGACTGCGATTAATGCTTGCTACTCTTGCTAGGATGAAGAAGAAGACTCAGGATATTAAATGAAATTGTGAAAATTCGAAAAATTTATTAGGAATCGAAATGATAGCTCTTATATATTCTATTGTGCACGAAACTATATCTTGTTCAAAACTGCGTGATCGCCATCTAGTTGTATTGATGTAACTAAATTATAGAATAAAAAAATATATTTTCTTATATACCTCTGTTGTGAACGAAACCATACCTTGTTTAAAAATGCGTGATCGCCATCTAGTTGTATTTTTGTAACTAAATAATAAAATCTCAAATTTTAATTTATTGATTAAATACGAATCTGTATACACAATTGTGTATGTAAAAATAAAGTCTATTTATTTACATAGTTGCTTATATATGATAAGCTATAAAAAATATACCACAAAAATAATCTCACGTAAAAAAGCAACATTATTGCTCACATCTCTGGTTCTACTCAACCGATTGTGATCAAACAAACGTAAGATTTTAAGTTGGAGCAAGCCCTTTCTAACAAAAAAAACCGCATCGAAATCCGTTCAGTAGTTTTTGCGTCCATCGCGAACAAACAGACAAACAGACAAGAATTCCAAAAAAAATATTTTCGTGTTCAGTATCGTTAATATAACATACTCCAAGTGTTTTTTTTTAAATATCTCCAATGTACAGACTCGACTACTTTACAATTATATAATAGTATAGATAGTAGGTAAAAATCCTGGTTTTGCCATCCTCGCCTCTAGAAACGTCGCAGTGCTTACCATCAATAATAAGGTTCAAGAATTGTTTGAAGCACCCTCAATGTGCTACTTAGCCATTAACTCCGTAATGGACCACGATGATGCCACCCATTATCCCACGGAGTTTTTAGATTCTCTGAACGCGTCTGGGCTCCCTGTGCACGAGATAAAACTAAAGGTTGGGGCTCCATTTATGCTCATGCGGAATATGAGCCCTCCCAAGTTGTGCAACAGCACCCGACTGCGCGTTACACAGCCAAATGTCATTGAGGCCACTATTTTAACGCGTCACCGCGGTAAAAGATCTGGGCGTTCAGTTTGCGGCAGATCTCAACTTAGGATTTGTGTTGCGGCAGGCAAATCAGTTTACAAACAATGGTTCAATTGAAAGCTCTGTTTGAGGTTCGCGCGAAGAGCCATCTGGAGGGTAACTCGTATATCTGGTCCCCACATGAGGATAGGTATAACGTATCCAGAACAATTTGTTAAGTTCCTATACCTAAAAAAATATGGGGTATACCTAGGATATCCGTTATTGTATTCTACTTTGTTTGTTCTGGGTATGGTGGGTTATTGAGGCTTGAGGTGAGACGAGAAGTGACGTTAGCCATATATGTGGTGAAAGTCTTGAGGGGGATAATAGATAATCAGGCAGTTCTGCAGACGACCTTTCTGTGTGTCCCGGACGAGTACATAGGACGTCGGAGGCTAACGCCACTATTCCAAACAACCTCCTACAGCTAGCGCCGCTGACGCGAGCGTAGCATGTACTCAACGCGGAAGACTTATTTATATATTTTAATATCTCAAAGGGTGGATTTGTTTTCTTGTGCGCGTAGTGAATTCACGTAGGCCATGTATACTCAGTTGTGTGTTTCTAATAAGTTTAAGTTAAAGTTTTATTGTTATTTTAAGCTGTTATTTATTATTTTGTTTCCTTCTGCCATTGTGATCCTGTAATTATGATTGTAAGTATTTGAATAAATAAATAAATAAATTACTGCTTTCAGTCGCGGTAACAAACATTCACGCAGGCGAAGCCGCGGGCAAAAGCTAGTGATATAATATAATTCTTATACAGATGCAAAATCAGGAACAAAAAATGATTACACTCGTAACTTCAAAAAGCAGGCAGGTAGTTTTTTAGTTCAGGAGTTATAACTAGAAGGCGACATTGTTTTAGTCAACTTTTTATAATTTTGAGTATTAAAATAACTTATCAAAAAAAAAAACATACACTAAACACATTATTGAGCATGACTGAATAAAGCTATAAATATTGTTATCTATATTGATACTGCAAAATTCTGCAGTAATTGTAAAAGCGACAGACATAATGCACTATGCCGCTAGATGGCACTACAATAAATAAATAGCATGATTGTCACGAAATCTACCAACAAGATTTAAATGCTTACATGCTTACTTAATCAAATGTTTAAGTTCTGAAATGATTTACGTGACTCTAAGTCAGCAAATAAGCGTTTTAACTTTTTTATTTCTTTAAATGGGTCTACTAGTGCCATCTATTCATTTTTGAGTATGACTAAAATATATTTTTCTTGATTGACTCGTGAAATATGTTTAAAGTGAATTATTTAAGGCACGTTAGGCAGTTTTGGGTTTGGCAGTGTTAGTTCTTAATTTTGTTAGATAATGCTTCTAGTGAGTAATATATCTACGAATCTAACGTACTGCCACACACACAGTTCCACATAATTAAAGTTAATGACTCTTAGTTCAGTTAATCAACTTGTTTAGTGTCTGATGTGTTACGTATTAATGGTGTCAGTTTTAATTATACATTGGACTAACTTCGTTCTAAGTATAATTTGTGACAAAACAATCTTAGTAAATAAGAAATGTACTAGGTATTAATTAATTAGAGAATAAATTAAGTACTGTGTCCCTACTGACGTCTCGTTCTACTCATTCGATTCCTTCTAGAACAGTGACGTCAAGGCATGCTGTCTCTTTCTATAGTGCCGTCTCGCTCACTCCTATGGGAATTTATATAATGTTGTAAAACAAATTAATAATGTTGACTGTATAGGCCCCAGGGGTCCTGAAAATGCCTGAAAAAGGGTCCCCAGAGTAATGCCGCGGATTGACGGGGATTGGTCGGAAACGGCCTGAAAACTGTTTTCAGGCGCCTGAAAATAACGGCTACTTGGTCATAATTTTGATTCTTCGGGCGGTGAAAGAGCTCCTTCTGAAAGGTGCCGAAATGTTTCAGTCTCCTGAAAACGTCTCTAATACAGAGAAAATGACGATTGAAGTTGCCAAGCACCCGGCGTAGCAATATATTTATAGTCAACTAGCTGTTGCCCGCGGCTCCGCCCGCGTGGATGTCGGTTATCGCTTAGTGTTGATCCGACGCTATTGAGCATTAAATTCGCCTCTCTACTCAACTTTGTCCTCGACTATGTACTCACCTCTGTTCTCGACTTTCTACTTGCCTCTATATTCGACTCTCTACTCGACTTTCTACTCGCCTCTATACTTGAATTGATACTCGACTCTCTATTGACTTCTCTGTTCCCCTCTCTACTCGACTTTGTACTCTTCTCTAAAGTCGCCTTTCCATTGGCCTCTCTACTTGCCCATCCATTCGATTCTCTTTTCGCTTCTCTACTTGACTCTCCCCACTCGCCTATCTACTCGCACCTCTACTCAACTCTCTATTCGATCTCTACATTCATCTTTCCACTCGCCTCTCTACTCAACCCTTTACTGCATTCTATTTGGCTCTCTAGTCGCATATCTACTCGCCCCTGTGGTCGACTCTACTCGACTTTCGATCTTTACACGCCTGTCCACTCGTCCCTATAACAATCTCTACTCGCCTCTCCTCTCGCTTCTATATTTAGTTCGTTACTCGACTATGTCCGTTTCGAAGCTCTAATTCACCTTTGTACCAAATTTCATGAGGACATCTTAAAAGAAATTCTTACTATTTATGCCATATTCACCCTCTTTTTTGTGCCAATGAAAAATTAGAAACTTTAATCCCATAGCCCTATTCCCCTTCCTCCCCTCCCCCTTCTATCCCTTTTTTCGCGATAAGGGGTAGCCTATGTCCATTTTCAAACTCTAATCCATCTCTATACCAATTTCATCAAGATATCTTCAAAATTGTCAAACTTACATACCCTTGCCCTATTCCACCCCTTCAACTCCCTTTTTCGCAATAAAAGGTAACCTATGTCCATTTTCGAGCTCTAATCCATCTCTGTACCAAATTTCACCATTTCAGACTTACTATCCAGTCCTTATCCCTCCCCCACCCTTTACCACATTATTCGCGATGAAAGGTAGCATATGTCCGTTACCAAGCTCTAATTTATCCCTGTACCAAATTTCATCAGGATATCTTCAAAACTGTCAAACTTTCAAACCTTATTACCCCCCTCCCCATGCCTCCATTTTCGCGTCAATAGATAGCCTATGTTCGTTCCCAAGCTTCAATCTATCTCTGTATGGATGTATCATCAGGATGTCTTCGAAACTGGCAAACTGTCATCCCCTATAACCCCCCCCCCCCCCTTTGTCCTCGTCGACAAAAGGTAGCCTATGTTCGTTCCCAAGCTTTAATCTATATCTGTACCAAATTTCATCAGGATATCTTCAAGAAAGAGAAACTGTCTTCCCATAGCCATATCCCCCCTCCCTTCTACCCCTTTTTGCGATAAAAGGTAGCCTATGTCCGTTCCCAAGCTCTAAACAATCTCTGTACCAAATTCCATCAAGAAATCTTCAAAAATGACAATCTTTCATACCAAGGCCCTAGTCCGCCCCCCTTCTACCCCCCTTTTCGCGATAAAAGGTAGCCTATGTCCGTTCCCAAGCTCTAATCTACCTCTGTACCAAATTTCATTACGATATCTTCAGAAATGACAAACTTTCATAAAAACTTTCATCCCCCATTTCCCCCCCTTAAACCCCCTTTCTCGTGATAAAAGGTAGCCTATGTCCGTTACCAAGCTCTAATTTATCCCTGTACCAAATTTCATCAGGATATCTTCAAAACTGTCAAACTTTCAAACCTTATTACCCCCCTCCCCATGCCTCCATTTTCGCGTCAATAGATAGCCTATGTTCGTTCCCAAGCTTCAATCTATCTCTGTATGGATGTATCATCAGGATGTCTTCGAAACTGGCAAACTGTCATCCCCTATAACCCCCCCCCCCCCCTTTGTCCTCGTCGACAAAAGGTAGCCTATGTTCGTTCCCAAGCTTTAATCTATATCTGTACCAAATTTCATCAGGATATCTTCAAGAAAGAGAAACTGTCTTCCCATAGCCATATCCCCCCTCCCTTCTACCCCTTTTTGCGATAAAAGGTAGCCTATGTCCGTTCCCAAGCTCTAAACAATCTCTGTACCAAATTCCATCAAGAAATCTTCAAAAATGACAATCTTTCATACCAAGGCCCTAGTCCGCCCCCCTTCTACCCCCCTTTTCGCGATAAAAGGTAGCCTATGTCCGTTCCCAAGCTCTAATCTACCTCTGTACCAAATTTCATTACGATATCTTCAGAAATGACAAACTTTCATAAAAACTTTCATCCCCCATTTCCCCCCCTTAAACCCCCTTTCTCGTGATAAAAGGTAGCCTATGTCCGTTCTCAAGCTCTAATATACCTCTGTACCAAATTTCATCAAGATCGGTTCGGTGGTTTAGGCGTGAAAGCGTAACATACAGACAGACAGACAGACAGACAGACAGACAGAGTTACTTTCGCATTTATAATATTAGTATGGATTGATTAATTATCAGCTAAGCTATTCTACAGGTCAATATCCTTTTAACACTTGCACATGAAGAACCGCCGCCGTCTACTAATATCAATCACACTATGAACAAAGCAGAAATTTTCTATATCCCATAATGTCACTACAATCGACCATATTTCAGAAAAGACAATAGGGACCCAGTGTCCAGTCTCCCCGATCATGCCTTTATTGAGTGTGTAGGATCCCGCCTTTTGAGGCTTTGAGATATTCATAAACCCCGGCCATTTTCAGCTCTAGGGCTCTATATAATAATGAGCCTAAATTGTTTATTTGTTCGTGTGAACCTAACGAGTTCCTTGCGAAATGTTTAGGAGAACTCTGGGGGTGTATACTTGGATATAAATTTTCATTATTGGATAAACAGGATTGGAGTAGGTGTGGCGAATTGCTTTTGTTTTCAAATACAGATTTTGATTTAGGTTAACAAGGGTAACTTTAATTCTTTTTGATGCACTATTATCTCATCGAGGAACTTAAAAAATCGTGGGCAAAATAATATTTAGAAAATCTTGGAATTCTCTCCTAGTACACGTGTTCGTGACTAAGCGGGGCATGAGGGCCACCATTTTTAGTGTCTCTAATAGTGACCCTCTTTCATGAGACTCAGTCTACAGTTCAATATCAGGTAAATAAGTCATATTGACGTGTATTAAAACCTACGTATTACTATAACTTACAAAAATGGAAATACAATTTCAATTAGTTGTAGCACTACACGATACATTGGAAAACTTAACATTTGAGGCCAAAGCGCTGTGCAAATACCAAACGCGACACACTAAACGACTGAACCTAGCTATGCCAAATCTCTCTTCGATATCAGTTGCTTATTCAATCGGTACGATTTGAGCTAGCGAGCGAAAATACAGTTGGGCGCACTGAACAATTTACAATTCACTTGTCGCCCGCCTCTCTACAGGGGACAATGGAAGTGTGTGATTTGAGGTTTGATTTTAGCCTAGCGCCAGCTTGGCTTGCATTGTGAAACAGTTTCGGCGACTGGACGCTTTTTCTAGCCGCATTTTGATTAGGTTTTTGTTCGGTGATTGGAATAATGGGTTAAGCGAGTTTCATGGAAGTAATTGAATTTTTAAAACTGTTTTATATGGATATTTTAAAGTTAAAATGTTATTAAGCTTTTGCAATTTTATTAGAGATAGGTTTATAAGACAATAATATAGTTGTATGCGGGCTCTTGCAAGATTTTTGAGGCCAAAATAACGTGCTAACCTGTATACCTACCCGCAGATTAATAGACGCAGCTCTGACGTAGACGTTCTCAGATGGCAGTCGCTCACACAAAAGTTAAGATAAACCAAATTAAGGAAAAGATTAAGAATGCCAGTCTCTAAAGAATAAGCTTTGATGCTCTGATGCTTTGATGCAAAGTATGAGCTGTGATGGAGTATACCTCGATGCGATGGAGAGGCATCTATTTCTATTAATTGGCGTGTTTCAGGGTTTTGACACACTATATTTCCAAGTACCGCTCTGTTATTATTCTGATGTATCTATTTTAACAGTGGCAGTAAATTTACAACATAGAATTACGCCACATATGAATTCCTTAGAAAAACCACTTCGCACATAGTTATAATGATTCCTTAAAAATATAACACATTACCAGACTTACTAATACGTATCAAATGGCTCCTTGCTTATTATCCTCATCGCAATCCTTAATTACAGTCTTCCGACAGAATATTATAACGTATTTCAAGATAGGGACAACTACAAAAGGGAATGCTTAGTTGGCACCCATAAAAAGGCGGGTCTGATTAATGGTTTTTCGTCTGAGTCTGTCCTTCTCCGTTAATCAAGTAAATAGTCAGTGGGCGCCTAAATGAATTTCTAGACAAGCATTTTGGGGATAAGGTTAAAAATAGTTTTTGCCAATTCGACGACGATAAGAACAGATTTAATTAGATAACAGTTTTTGGGTCAATTGCTCACGCAATCGCTTTCATATAATTTTAGTTTCAATTAGAAAATCGTTTTTAATCTCTAGTCTAATAAGAAAAATAGTAAGCATAAAATATCTTGAAACTAGACTTGACTTATTTTAATCTATGTATGATACTAATTGCCTTTGCGTTGCAGGCTCGTAGCTGGAGTAATTTTACATAAACTTTTAGTTTTTATAAGAAAAAAGATAATTTCACAAGGGCTCATGTATTCTTACATTTTTATCTTCACAAAAAAGAAGAATATAGTATGAAATATCTTGGAATTATTAAAGATGTGATTTATTTATAATACAAAGTTTCTGCCCGTAGCTTAAAGTCAATCAGTTAGCCTATCCCAGTTCACTGCCTATTTATTTATAATATAAAGTTTCTGCCCGTAGCCTAAAGTCACTCAATTAGCCTATCCCAGTTCACTGCCTATTTATTTATAATACAAAGTTTCTACCCGTAGCCTAAAGTCACTCAATTAGCCTATCCCAGTTCACTGCCTATTAATTATAATACAAAGTTTCTGCCCGTAGCCTACAGTCACTCAATTAGCCTATCCCAGTTCACTGCCTATTTATTTATAATACAAAGTTTATGCCCGTAGCCTAAAGTCACTCATTTAGCCTATCACAGTTCACTGCCAGACAGAAGCCTCTCTTAATATTGGAAGGCTTTGGCCTACTGTTTCCACGCTGGCCAGACAGGTTGGTACAGAGTTTTATTTTGCGTCTTTCTTCTCTCGCAGTGATATCGTCTGCATATTTTTCCGTTAGTTACCTCTTACAACACCCCTCGGATCAGATGGATGGTGATACTTCTTTTCTTTCTCCGTCACCACACATATAACTGAGAGGAATTAGGTGAAAGTCATTTACTGATATCGATGATGATATTTATTCAAAAGTCTATTCAATCTTAATTTATATAAATCTCGTGTCATAATGTTTGTCCTCAATGGACTCCTAAACCACTTAACCCATTATAATAAAATTCGCACACCATGTGCAGTTCGATCCAACTTGAGAGATAGGATAGTTTAAATCTCAAATTATAGTCCGATTCGCGATAACCGACATCCACGCGGGCGGAGCCGCGGGCGACAGCTAGTTCAATTATATGTAAATGTAAAAGTTCAATGTATGGGATACCATTTATGACAGTCGTCAATATATGTCAATCCCATACGTTGATTATTCTATGCTATTATTTTTTATACCAATTAGGTATTCTATTCTACCAACGTATTACCTCTTGTCTAGAGAGGCAGAACACTTTTAGAATATCCGCATTGACAAAACGCTTTGAAAAGCGATTTATTGAGCAATATTACTTGCCTTACACAACACAAATACATAAATCAGAACAAATTGAACAGCGATTAAAACAAGACACATAACGAGGCTCACAATAAACATAATTTATTGGAACGTAAACTTTTGTGCAGTACATTAATACTTGCAATAATTTTCCGATCGAATGGTATACGTATTTATTGTTGACCGGCTGTTACCCGTTTTTAAAATAGGTTATTCTAAAGTGATTTAAAATAGGTATTGCTTTACTTATACTTATATTGCTTTGATATTTCCCGTTAACTTGATAGCTTCTGGAGACATAGCTTGTGATTCTGAACAAAGTATGTGACATGTGATTTGTGAAAAGGAAGTTTTTTTTATATTTTTGTAGTGTAACTCGATATTAAGATACGAATGATCAGTAGTGGGATTCGGATCCCGGATTTAGCTAGATTGTTGCTAGGAGTTTCTCTTACTAAATTATCAATAGCAGTACGGATTTTGGAAATATCCAGAGGGCAATGATCCAGAAACGCCATCCAGATGCATGTGGAAGTGTCTGATTTGATATTTACCTACCAATGCATGTGTGGAAGAGCGGAAACAAAATGATATTTTCACGACAGTCGTTGTGCTCGAGTAAGGAACTTATTAGTTTCAGTAGTCCTTTTACTTCCTTCGAAGGAAACTTTCAGCCGTTAGTGTGTAATTGAATAACAAACATCCAAATATCCTTGCAAACTTGATCATTTATAATATTAGTACGAGTAGATAGTATACACTCGTATCAGATACGCTAACCCCAAATGTGATTCACCAAACTTAATGACTGCACCATTGAGCACACACTTGGCTCTCATTGTAATTCTATAGTTTGTCAGATTTAGGCAAGCCTTGGAAACATTCCAACCAAGGCGACACACATAAATCGCAGATTCTTCACTAACAACGCATTACCATACCAACGTGAGTCGCTCTTGACTTAAATCTAGGGATGTGTGACACTTGTATTTCATACGATTTCTCCTATTGTAATGACTTGTAAGTCGACATCGCTATTCCGATTTCTTCGGATTGAATCACATGTCATCAAACCGACTTTTAAAATATTGGTCCAAGAGATTGAACGAAAAGATAAGGCAGCGCGAGTGTGATGCCCCAGGTGTTGCACACATCCATAGGCCACGGTAACCACTTTCCAGTAGGTGGGCCGTGTGCTTGTCTGCCACCTAAGTGTTTACGAGCGTCTACTTTTAGTGCAGTTAAAAGTATTAAGTTTACTCCATTTAACTGCCTTAAATGTCAAAAATCTCAAATCAATTTCAATCTCAATTTTTTGTAAGTTACGTAATGTAAAGAACCTTTGCAAATCTGTTAGAGTTCAAGCACTTATGAGAGTCACAGTTAGACCACGGAGAATATCTGCAGCATAACTCTCTTAAAATGTTGATGTTTAATTTTGGTACTTTTTGGTTTCTTGTTTCTATTCTATATTCCAGTTACGATTCTTATAAAGTGTCGTTAAATTAGTAAGCGAATATCATGATCGTTAGGTGAAACATTTCCCTACGATAATTTAAAGAATCGAAAAGCTACTAATGGATATAATTACGATCCGGTATTCTATAGTTTGGCACATCACTATTTAACTTAGGCTCGCAAGCATATGAATATGCAACCGATGGTAAGAGTACTAGGCGACGTTAAATTCGTACCGAATGAAGCGCAGTTTACTTCTACAGCTTCAAAATGCAACAGAACAAGTATTATTAAAGTATGCAGATGAGTTTTAGTAATAACGCAATCTTTCTAATGTCAATGCAATGTTTCTAATGTTCTAGCAAATAAAGATTTATCTATCTATCTTAAATACAAGGGATTTTTTTTACAGCAAAGTATTTCAAGGCCGTCTAGCTAACTTCAACTAATTTTTACTTAATAGTGGAATTTCATGCGATAAAAACCTAATTATTTGGTACACTGACAAACAATTATTTTCATTTGCTAGAAAAAACACAATGTACTTTCTACATTTTTGTTTCATATGAAGTAAAAGGATTCAATGACAACGTTGTACATCTGCCCTTATTTCAAACAGATTGTACGCATCAATACAGAACCGGCATAGAGATTTGGAGCAAGAGTTCTTTTCTTTAGCTTAGTGTGTTATAAGGACTGATAGCAGTAGTCACGATTTGAATGGTATTAAAATAATATTTTATAATTTAAATTTTTAGAATGAACGTATTACCAGAAACACTGCAGACAGACTGTTCTAAGAAACTACAAAAGTATGAAATGTATAATTAGGCGCACTAAGTCGCAAGTCTACAAGACATCTAAATTCATTCAAATATAAAAAATATCTAGAATAATTTCACCAAAAGTATCTTATTTACCCATATGTACCTTTTATTTTCTCAAACATAAAACATATTATTACGACGAAAAAACAAACTACAATTAATTAATTTTATTGAGGTACAGTATGACACGAAGTTATTTCCGTCCAATTGAGCAGTCCGACTGTAGAAGTACCTCCGCCCTACAAAATACCGCGGCCAAAATAACCTCGTGTTGTGTTTCCGGCGGTGAGTAGGGCAGCCAGAGTTCACTGGAGAGTTTTGTGCTGTCAGTGGGTAGACCAAAGGTTATTCCTGCTTTGTCTTCTACACTGACGACACAGAAACTCTCCAGTGAGCTCTGGCTACACGAGTTTGGCAGCACCCGTGTAACTCTCTTAGTGTTGCACACGTCCATATGCCACGGTAAACACTTTCTATCAGGTGGATCGTGGGCTTGTCTGTCACCTTAATGGTATAAAAAATCTATCATTAAAAAACAATTGGAAAACAATCAAGTGCAAGAGCCCCACATTTTAATTTCACAAGAAATACCTAAGACTGATTAAATTTCTTTTTGTAATTGTCATGCACCTACTAATCTTTTCTGTACAGTGGCAGTCTCTCGTCTTAGCACGCAGTACTTGCACGTTCCTCGCAGAGCTTAAACTGACATCTGAACTCTTAGATTTCTTTACTGAGTTATTTATTTGACTTGGCTACAAAGAAAGCTAAAGCTGCAAAAAGTTGAATCTAAAAATAGTTTTCCTATAGTATGAGAACTTTCTAGTTGATTTTAAAGTAACTATCTTTTTTCTTTTACGTGAGGTGATTATATCGAACTCGGACCGACTAAAATCGCACACCATCTCGGGTCTGAAATACCGGAGTCTAAGCAATCGCACCCCGGTGATATTAGTGCTTATATGACTAAACATTGGCAACATTTTCTAGATTCTGATTGCTGGCTCCATTACTATTTTTTTTGTGAATTTATATCGTAAGTTTAAGCCATAGGTAAATTAAATCAGATATAGAAATGAAGATGAAAAAATCAAAATTATTTTTAATATTCGACGTTCATTTGGATCTGGACCCTTTACTCGAGTTTCAAGACTGATCAATGGAACTTAAACGTTTTCGAATTATCTGCTATCGTTTCTGTTTAGCGCTATTTGTTCTAATTTTCAAATAAAAAAATATATAAGTCTCATTCATTAATTGGACAAAAAACATCAATCACTTCTAAATTATTAATGTCATTCTAAAACCAACTCATCTAAACTAATAAAATACTCTTAATAAAACATTCATAAAAATATATGTCAAGTAATAATCGTTTCAGATGACAAATGGTTCGTTTCAAATAGTTTTCATCGGCCGTAACATAATTTCGATAGTCATAATTCATTTCTATTCGTCTCGACAGGCAAATAATCGCAGTTAGGTTAGACAAATGGCAGTCGATTTATTTAGTCCCAGAAATTGTTTCAAATTAATGCAAGATGTAATAGAGGATTCGGAAAACTGATGATATCTGTCCTGACCCCTGAACTTCGAGTCTCGAAGCACTAAATGGGTTTTAGTGAGCTTTATTAGTGTTCGATTCAATAGCCTCTATATTAATAAAGTTGTAACTGTTTCGACGATTAATAGAATTAACGAGGTTGGGCGATGTTATTTTAATATACATATATTTGGGTCAATATATGACTTTTAAATAGTTTCCAATTCTGGGGTGCTGGTTGGGTAACCTCCACGTCGGCTTCTCCGTTTCTTCCCCCTTTGGACCGCGGTCCTGGGGAGCGGAAGCGGGGGGGCTGGTGCACCCTGGACAACGGCTAACAGACTCCTACCTTGGGAGTTCTGTTGGCCGTTGACAAATAACCCGACGGCTGACCTCACGAGGAGGTCGTGGGATGGCGGGCCTTCAAGGCCCGCGGGAAGGGGTCCGTAGGATACCCTTCCATTCCAACAGCCCTTTTAAGGGCTAGCTGACCCCATTGCACGAGGGGGTCGTGGTATGGCGGGCCTGCAAGGCCCGCGGGGAGGGATCCGTAGGGTTCCTCCCACCTCAACAGCCCTTTTCAGGGCTAGCCGTCGCTCCCAGTACCCCTCTGCTTTAGCAGAGGAGACATGGGAGAGGCGACGGGATCCGTAGGATCCGGGGACGGGTCGGCCCACTGCTCGCGCAGGGGCTGACGGGCATTCGTGCCTCCGTCGGCGTTGGGAGAGTTGGCTACTCCCCCGCATCGCGTAACCTCCGAGATATCGACAACGACCTGAGTGCTAGCCACACTCGGGAACGCCGATATCCTGGGGGCCGTGGGGCTTGCCTTAATTGGCCGGCCCGCGACAAGGAAAAGTCTGAAAACCCGACAGCGAAGTCGCTTAAAACCTGTGGATACCTGGGGACCTCCACAGTATGTACCCCGCTTCCTGGAATGGCCGTCACCCAGGAAGTGTGATTAGAGCGGTTCTACTCGTGGGACATGATGAAGAACTCTGAATTAATAAACCCAAAAAACCCAAACCCAAGCGAAACAGTCTGCGCGGAGGTCGCGCAGCACCAAGACGCGGAGGTCGCGTCCCAAGCGGTGTCAGACCACCTTGACACCGCCGCCCAGAGCAGGGCTAGCAGTCCGGGCGTAGCAACCCGGAGCTCAGCCGAAAAGAGGAACCAGGTTCCTCCCCTTCGGCCTTATGAGCCGGACCCGGAGGTCAGCATGACCGACGGGTCCACGTCCAGCAGCGGACAGGAGGGAGAATATCTTTCTCCCCCGCCCAAGTTTGCGGCGCTCGGTCGCCGAAAGACGCGGGGTGGCAAGAGGGCTGCCCCTCAAAAGCGTGCCCCAGCCCCAGTCCCGAAGGGTGTCATGGCGCCGCCGAGTTCCTCCTCCTCGGCGGCGCCCTTGCCTTGTGCCGGCGACACCACCTCTAACCAGGTGGTGGAGGCCCTTAAAGGCCTTGCTGAGGCCCGAACTGGGGCTATGACGCCGGAGGAGGACCGGCTCATGCGGTCGACGCTCCGCCTAGTGGAGCAATACAATCTGCTCAGGGCGGAGCTAGGCCGCGCGCAGCAGGAGCGGGCTGACCTCGGCAGGCGTCAGGAGGCCTTGCTCGGCGAAACCGAGCGGCGGGCGGCGGAATACCGCGGGGAGATGGCCGGGATGGCGGCTGAGTTGGCGGCGCTCCAAGACCGTGTGGCCCGCACAGAGAGGCGGAGGGTCGGAGCGCAGCCGGAACCGCCATCGCCACCATCTCGGTCCAGGTCGCCGGTGCGGCCGGGGGCGCCGCCTTCTCCTCCGGTGCAGCCGGCGCCACCGACGTCACCGGCACCACCGCGTTTGCCGCCGCCGCCGCTCCCGCCGCGCTTAGCGGTCCCGCGGCCGCCGCTGCCGGCGCAGCCGAGGCCGACGTTGCGGCTCGCCCAGCCGCGGCCCTGGCAGGCGCAGGCGCCTGTGCCGGCGGGGTCCGCGAACGCGCTGGAGGCCTGCATGGCGGCAATGGCCGCCATGGAAGCGCGGCAGGCGGCGCACGAGGAGCGGACGCGGATTTGTCTGGAGGCTATAATGGACTCCATCCGTCGTCCGCCCCTGGCGCAGCCGAGTGGCGGATACGCCGCGGCGGTCAAACGGGGCCCCATCCGTACGATGGCGGCGGGGACCCCGCAGGAGTCGGCCCGCGGCGCGCCCACTGCGCCGGCTGCTCCGGCCACTATCGCTGCACCAGCCGGGGGTGCCCAAGCTAAGGGCAGGGGAAAGGGGAAGGGCAAGGGCAAGAAGTCCTCGGTCCCTGCCCCGGCCCTGGCACCGGTTTCGGCCCCGACTGCCTCCAGTAGCTCTGCACCGGCAGAGGGCTGGGAGGTGGTCGGTGAGGCCAAAAAAAGGCGGAATGCCCGCAAAAAGGCAGCCAAAAGGGCCAAGAAGGCCCAGGCTGCCGCGAAGGGAGCGCCGGGAAGGCTGCGCGTCCCCCGTACCACCGCTGTCGTCTTAACGATGACACCGGAGGCGACGGAGAGGGGCGTGCAGTACGTGGACCTGGTCAAACAGGCGAGGGGCCTCATAGATATGAGGGCCCTCGATGTGGCGGGGACCCTCCGAGTGACACACACTCGGACCGGTGCCCGCCTCATCCACGTCCCTGGCGCCTCCAGTGGTCCCAAGGCCGATGCCATCGCGGCTAGGCTGAGGGAGACGCTGGATGCGGCCGACGTCCGGGTGTCCAGGCCCACCAAGTGCGCAGAACTGCGCATTTCGGACCTGGACGACTCCATCACGGCCGAAGAAATTCGGGCCACCGTGGCGGAGGCCGGGGGTTGCCCCCTGGAGGCGGTTAAGGTCGGAGCGATTCGCTACGGCCGTCGCGGACAGGGGGCAACAGTTGTCGGCTGCCCCATCGCGGCAGCTCAAAAGGCTGCCGAACAGAAGGTCCTCGCGGTAGGCGGCGTTGTGGGAGTCCGGGTACGGCTCCTGCAGGCTCGGCCGGACAGGTGCTTCAGGTGCCTGTCGGCCGGCCACGTGGGTGTGCAGTGCAAGGCGGAGGTGACGGTCGGCGACCGTTGCTTCCGCTGCAGCCAACCCGGTCACAGAGCCGGTACTTGCGAAGCTCCGCCGCACTGTTTCAGGTGTGCGGCGGAGGGCAAGCCGGCCGACCATAAGGTTGGCAGCAAGGCCTGCACCCGCGGGGAGCCGCTGCCGCGAGGCGGGCGTTCCGCCAACGGTTCGGTGCGGGATGCGGAGATGGTTCCATAATGGATCCCCAGCTCCGCATCCTGCAGGCGAACGTGGGCCACGGTGTCGATGCTCAGGCCCTTCTGCTCCAGAGCATGGCACAGTGGTCCATACACGTCGCCGCTGTCGCCGATCCATACACTCACCGGCCCCTCGGGCCCGCCTGGGTGGTCGACCTGGATGGATCGGCGGCACTGGTGCATAACGCCGCTGCGGGTGCCCCTCCCCTTGTAGTGATCGCAAGGGAGCATGGCATCGTAGCGGCGCGTGTAGGGGAGATTGCGGTCGTGGCCGTTTATCTCACGCCGGGGTCACACCGACTCATTGGGCAGTATCGGCGGTCGCTGGAGCGGCTGACCGACGTCGTCAATGCCTGTACGCCTCGTCAGGTTCTTGTGCTCGGGGACTTCAACGCCTGGTCTCAGGCTTGGGGTTCCCGGCGCACGAACGCGCGGGGCAGGGCTCTGGAGAGCTGGGCCGATTCTCTCGGCTTAGTTCTCCAGAATCGCGGGGCCGAAGCCACGTATGTGGGCACCTTTGTGGCAGGGGAGCGCAGGTCGATCATAGACCTTTCGTTCGCGAGCGCTTCCCTGTCACTCCGCGTGCGGGACTGGCGTGTCGCCGTGGAGGTGGAGACACTATCGGATCACCGATACGTTCGGTTCGATGTCTCCCCTCCTGCGGGTGATGCGCCGGTCATATCGGCCCAACGCGAGCCGCGCTGGGTGTTGGGGCGACTGAATCGGGAGGACCTCCTGGAGGCCGCCATCGTACAGGCCTGGGCCATTGCGCCGGACAGGCCTGTCGACATAGACGATGAAGCGGCCTGGTTCCGGGAGGCCATGACACGGGTCTGCGATGCGGGTATGCCTAGGGCTCCAGCCTATAATCCGAGGCGTCGGGTCTACTGGTGGAATGCGGAGATCGCGAGGCTGCGTCAAGCCTGCGTGATCACGCACCGCCGGTGGGCTCGACTCCGTAGGAGGCGTAGCCGTACCGCAGATTCGGAGCCCCGACTGGCGGAGCTTCACGAGGGATACAGGGAGGCCCGGAATGCCCTCCGAGCGGAGATCAAGCGGTCTAAGGCCGCTTGTTACCGGGAGCTCCTGGAGACGCTGGAGCGGGACCCATGGGGGCGGCCTTACCTTATGGTAAGAGAAAAGCTGCGCCCCCGGGCCCCTCCGCTGACCCAGGTGCTCGAACCGGCTCTGCTCGGAGGAGTGGTCGACTCCCTGTTCCCGGCGCGAGCGGAACATGTTCCGCCGCAGATGGCTCCGCCGCCTCGGTCGCCTACGGCACCCAGTACGGCGCCCAGTGCGGTGATTGACGACGACGTGCCCGAGGTCACTTGGGTAGAACTAGAGCTGGCGGTGCGAAGGCTGAGGGCCAAGAAGAACACCGCCCCGGGACCCGACGGCATTCCAGGCCGCGCGTGGGTCCTAGCTCTAGGGGAAGACGGTCTCGAACCCCGACTGAGAGGGTTCCTCAGCGCATGCATGGAGCGGGGCCAGTTTCCGAAGATGTGGAAGACGGGGAAGCTGGTCCTCATCCGCAAGAAGGGACGCCCGGCGGACGAGCCGTCCGGGTACCGGCCCATAGTGCTGCTCGACGAGGTGGGCAAACTCTTTGAAAGAGTAATTGCCAAGCGCCTCGTCGAGCATCTCTCTAGAGTGGGGCCGGACCTGGCGAATACCCAGTTTGGGTTCCGCCGGTGGCGTTCCACTGTGGATGCCATCATGCGTGTGAGGACTCTGGCGGAGGATGCGGTCGCCCGGGGCGAGGTGATGTTGGCGGTGTCCTTGGACATCTCCAACGCCTTCAACACCTTGCCCTGGAGTTGCATCAGGGAGGCACTCGTGTACCACGGTGTGCCTCTCTACCTCCGCCGCATAGTCGGGGCTTACCTAACGGAGAGAGCCGTCGTCTACCCGAGTTCGACCGGAGTCGGTAGGCGTGAGATGTCGTGCGGTGTCCCACAGGGATCGGTCCTGGGGCCGTTACTGTGGAACATCGGTTACGACTGGGTGCTTCGCGGTGACTTCGCGTACGGTGCCACCGTCACGTGTTATGCGGACGACACGCTGGTGACGGTGAGCGGGGCTACGCACCGCGAGGCGACCCTGAGGGCCACGACCGCGGTTGGTCAAGTCGTCGAACGGATCCGGCGGCTGGGTCTCGAGGTGGCTCTGCACAAGTCCGAGGCCATGTTCTTTCATGGTCCTCGGCGCAGGCCAGGCCCGGGAGCCAGCCTTACAGTGGGAGGCACTCCCATCGACATCAGGCCCCAGCTGAAATACCTGGGGCTCGTGCTTGACGGTCGATGGGACTTCGGACAACATCTCCGAAGCCTGCGCCCCAAATTGGTCACCACGGCGAATGCCCTGAGTCGGCTGCTGCCCAACTTGAAGGGCCCAGGGGCCTCCTGCAGGAGACTCTACGCGGGTGTCGTGCGGTCCATGGCCCTATATGGGTGCCCAGTGTGGGCGGACACCCTGGGGGCCAGATTCCTGCCTCTGCTCCGTACGGCGCAGAGGACGATGGCCTCCAGGGCCATCAGGGGATACCGCACGATATCCTTCGAAGCGGCGAGTCTCCTGGCCGGATCGCCACCGTGGATCCTGGAAGCGAGGGCCCTTTCGGCACTATACCAGTTCCGAAAGGAGGCGCGGGAGCGGGGATTCGATCCCGAGCCCGAGGACATTCGGGCCGAGAAATCCCGGCTCCACCAGGTCATGGTGGCCGAGTGGGAGCGACGACTTGGGCAACCACGCGCAGGGCACGCCGTCATTGCGGCGGTAAGGCCCATCATGGGGGAGTGGCTAGAGAGGCCACACGGGAGCCTCTCGTACCGTCAGACGCAGATGATAACCGGGCACGGTTACTTCGGGCGGTATCTGCATCTGATGGGTATTGAGCCAACGCCCGAGTGCCATCACTGCGACGCGAGCGTGGACTCGGGGCTGCACACGCTCACCGAGTGTCCGGCGTTTGAGACGCCGAGGCGGGAGCTTGTGCAGGCCCTGGGGGTGAGAGTGCTCACGCTCTCCACCCTGCTCGCGGCGATGGTCCGCTGCGCGGATGCGTGGGCGGCCAGCGCCTCTTTCTGCGAGCAGGTCATGCTCGCGAAGGAGACAGCAGAGCGGGCGCGGCGCGGTGAGCGGGAAAGACTCGCTGACATCGCTGCTCGCGCCCGAAGGCGGCTCGGGCGTCGGAGGGCGCTTACAGACCTCCGCCCCCCATGAGCGCGGGCCTGAGGGTGACGGGTGGAGCCACCCGTCACCCTAGCAGAAGCAGGCCACGGCGGCGACGCGCATCGTAGGACGATGCGCGCCTCCCCACACCGGGGTTGAGTCGGGGACGGCGTGGTCCCCACCTCCCGAGGAGGGCCAGACCGAAAGGGATGGCCCTGGGTCAGCCGGGGTGCGAGGGATATGTCGCAAGACAACCTCACCTTCGGCCTAGCACCACGACCCACAGACGGCGTGCGGTTTAGTCGGTTCGAGTCCGACATAACCCACCCCTCCGGCTCCGGAGGGGCGGGTATCCGTGGGGATTTCCCGCACGTAAAAAAAAAAAAAAAAGTTTCCAATTCTAGTTTTCAGACAAGCTAGTAGATATGTGAGTTGCGTTATTGCAAATTGTTGCTTACCGATGTAGAAAATGTGTAACTATTAGCACATACTTATATTGTATGTTAAGCTACAAAGATATTTAGTGATACCTATAATAAGAAAAGAAAAGGAAGTAGTTTTCTTCATTGTGAGTACAATGACACGATGAAACTTAAGGCAAAATTGTCTTAATCGGTATTTCTATTACACAACATTCTGTAAGGACAAGTATCCATCCGGAGTATAATAGACTAAACTGATGTGAAAATTTTCTGCAAAACAATGATCGTTGGCTTATTTATACAGTTTTCGTAACCAATTCCGTTCAAGGTCTCATGAGTTAGCTAATATTCACTTCCAATAAACACAGAAAAGTCCTTTGATTGATTGAAAAAGTTTCTTACTGCAAAAACGGTTTTTTGGCAAATGTTCCACAAAGGGATTTTGTAGGGATAAATATTTCGGTGATATTCCTTTATTTGTGTAAAGTGAAATAAAGGAAATCTTCCGATTTGCTCGACATAGGTAAATAAATTCAAATTCGTTGAACTTAACGTCAACACTCAAGTATTTATTTATGTTTTCTTTTCTTCGTGTGGAAAATGTAGTATAGGTAGTTGATAAAAATAGTTATATCAGTATTAATATCGATATTCTGACAAATAATTATTTAAAATAAAAATTATAACACTAATGATATCGCAGCCAAATTAGTCAGAAAAAAATAGAGGTTGAATACAAAATATATTTTTATAATGCCTCTACTGACCATTGTTTGACAAGAAGTGCTTTTTGGACTGCATTTTTTTCCTATAAGTTTTATCAACTGCCGTTGACACTAGGTAAATAAATATTAATTGTAATTTTTCAAATTGCTAAAATGAGATAATTTGATATCTAATCTCATTTTATTTCATTTACAAGAAAAAGCATCCGTATATCTTACATTATGAACTTTCATTTGTAGTCCAAAGATTAGAAATCAGTCTCTTCAAACTAAATATAAGTTTGAAATTTAATAATATTTTAACGAGTACACGTGAGCAGAACAAAAGGTAACTTTGTTAATAACTCGTAAATCTTGTTCAGTGTCGGCGCCATTAAAAATCTGTCGAAGCTTCGTAATAGCGGGATGCAACGAGCAATTACTGTCACTCACTAGATTGCACTGACTCTTCGAAACTCGATAGGTATATCTATCCTTCTAGCAAATTAGCTTTCAAATGAAGAACTTTATGCTAAAATCTGTCTGAATTTTTGGCATTCTGTGGGAGCTTAATATTTTAATTTATTAGTAGTTTTATGATAATTTAGTATTTAAAAAAATACCTCTTTATTGCATAGAAAGATTCAAACTTTTGATTTGATTCCAATATAAAAAAATAGAGGAATTCTTTAAAAGCATTAATATTTATTTCCCTTATATTAGTATTTTGCCCGGTTGAATCAAAAGCTTGTACTTTAGAGCCCGAATCTTTTCTGTTTCTTCTTTCTACAATTTGTTTTTATTGAATTACATCTACCTATTGAGGATCTATTAGAGATCTATAGAAATTAAATAAGTTACTTATTATTATACATTCATACTAGTATGTACCTACTATTTATTTTATACCCATATCTATTTATATGCTGTCATCATCATCGACATTTAGACGTTGTCCCGATTGCATCCGAGGCCAAGAAGCCTTCGGAACTCGGGGTCCGCCGTCCGACTCTTCCTCCTCCACTTCGCACGATCTTGGGCGTCCATGGTTGTGAGATCATTTGCACGCATGTCACCCTGCACGACGTCTAGCCAGGACTTTTTGGGCCTACCCGTTCTACCTGGACCGGGCAGGGGGCCATTGCTAGGCATTTGTTACCCACGTAGCCTGGCTGTTGCCGCAAGACGTGGCCGCACCAGCGAAGGCAACTCTCTTGCATTTTATCTACAATGTCACGGACATGAAGGCTGCCGCGGATGCGTGAGTTCCTCACGCGATCCCTACGCGTGACTCCGCACATCCACCGCAGCATTTTCATCTCCATGACACGCAGCTCCTGCTTGTGTCGCTCCAACAGCGGCCACGCCTCACAGTCGTGTAAAAGGACAGGACTAATGATCGTCTTATAGACCTGTCCTTTCAACCTGGCTGGCATTTTAGTATCGCATATGACGCCAGTCATTTTCGGCCATTTGGCCCACGTGGCAGCCAAAGGTGCCTTGACGTTGCCAGTCACTTGAAGTACAGGTTCGATGTACCTAACCTGGCCCGTGCGCTCGATTTAGTCATCGTCTAAGTTTAACGCCAAGTATTCTGTCTTCGCCACATTTAGATTCAGACCGCCGTTCTCAAGCGCCTCCTTCCTCACTTTCACGCGCCGCACCAATCTGTTCCTGTTCTCGTCCATCAGCGCAATGTTATCAGCATTAGTGTCGATGGATATAGAGGGGGCCTTTGATAGCGCATGGTGGCCAGCTATAATAGTACAGCTGGCTGAGGAAAAGTTCCCCGTCAACTTGAGGCGAACTGTCAGCAGCTACCTGAGCGAAAGAACGGTCCGGGTAAGATACGCGGGTGCAGAGTGCAGACGAAGCACACAGAAGGGCTGCGTCCAGGGGTCGATTACAGGTCCCTTGCTGTGGAACCTGCTGCTAGACTCCCTCCTTAAAATGCTGGAAAAGGACGTGGACTACGTTCATGCTTTTGCGGATGTCGTGGTCCTCGTCTTCGACGGTTACTCAGCTATGGAAATAGAAGGACGGGCCAATGCCTCCCTCGAACGCGTTCGGGCGTAGGGTGTCAAGAATAAACTAAAATTTGCGCCACAAAAGACCAAAGCCATGGTCATAACCAGAAGGCTTAAATACGACAACCCACGCTTGACCATGGGCGGGGTGGACATAGGTCTGTCCGTCGTAATTAAACTCTTAGGCCTAACAATTGTTAAAAATATAAATTTTAATACTCACATCAAAAATGTATGAACCAAGGCCATGAACTTTTATAAAAAATTGAAACGGACGGCCCGGATCACCTAGGGGCTTAACCCTGAGGTGATCCGGACCATCTATACAGCAGTAATTGAGCCGGTAATATTGTACGCGGCAGGGTGTGGTGTGAGGCGACGGAAAAGAAATGCGTCAGGGCGAGGCTGGGCGCGGTTCAGCGGGTGTTCGCTCTGAAATTCACTAAAGCCTACCGCACGGTCTCCCTGAACTCTGCACTGCTGCTGGCTGAGATACTCCCTCTGGACCTCCGAAGGTGGCCTCATTATATGAGACCAAGAGAGGAGTGCTCCAGCCGTGGCTGGGAGACAGGGAGGTCGAGCGATTGGCACCTATTTTGGCAGACCCGCACCCCGCGGAGCGAATACGCCTGGAGTTCGACAGCGTGGTAAACGAGGATCAGTTCAACACCGTGGAAGCGCACGATATTCGGATATTCACTGACGGGAGCAAAATTGAGGGCCGGGTCGGAGCTGCTGTCTCTGTGTGGAACAGACAGTCCGAGACGAAGGCCCGCAAGTTTGCTCTCTCAGCACATTGTACCGTCTACCAGGCGGAGCTCCTGGCCTTGCGCAAAGCGGCGTGCGAGGTAGAGCGGCATGACGTTTCCGCATTCGGCATCTTCAGCGACAGCAGGGCGGCGCTCCTGAGTGTAGTCAATCCCCACTCTCACCACCCACTCTCAGTAGAGACCAGGGACGCTCTTGGCCGCTGTCGGCAGCAGGGCAAGAGCGTCTCCCTCTACTGGATTAAGGCCCACGTCGGCCTTGAGGGGAATGAGAGAGCGGATTGCCTCGCGAGGGAGGCCGCCTTAAGACTCAAGAGGGCACCGTATTATGACCAGTGTCCTCTTTCATTCGTCAAGAGAGTCCTACGACAGGACTCCCTCGACGAATGGAGCAGGCGGTATCGGGAGGGTGCAACGGCCTCAACCACAAAATTATTCTTCCCCTGTGCGGTGGAAGCATTCAGAACCATCAGGAGGATTCCAATCACTGGCCCAACAACACAGTTTCTTACAGGGCACGGTGGGTTCGCCTCATACTTGACCCGTTTCAAGCTTGCGACGGACCCATCGTGTGCCTGCGAACCAGGTATCCCCGACACCGTGACCCACCTCCTGATGGTTTGTCCCATCCATGCCAGGGACAAGCTTGAATTAGAAATTGCTACTGGAACGAAAATTGACATGGACGGCATTAGAACACTGATCACTACACACACGGAGTCAACGATCGAGTACGCTACCAAAATTGTAAGAAAAGTAAATTTGAGGAACAAGACTTGAAGACTAACAAGGCTCATTATCTGGGTATAATGATTACCTAGTATAGTCAATAAATTGTATAGTTACCCGTGTTAGATTAAGTATTATAAAAATTATAGAAAATTAGAAATGTATCCATACTAATATTATAAATGCGAAAGTAACTCTGTCTGTCTGTCTGTCTGTCTGTCTGTCTGTCTGTATGTTACGCTTTCACGCCTAAACCACTGAACCGATCTTGATGAAATTTGGTACAGAGGTATATTAGAGCTTGAGAACGGACATAGGCTACCTTTTATCACGAGAAAGGGGGTTTAAGGGGGGGAAATAGGGGATGAAAGTTTTTATGAAAGTTTGTCATTTCTGAAGACATCTTAATGAAATTTGGTACAGAGGTAGATTAGAGCTTGGGAACGGACATAGGCTACCTTTTATCGCGAAAAGGGGGGTAGAAGGGGGGGAGGGCTAGGGCCTTGGGATGAAAGTTTGTTTTTGAAGATTTCTTGATGAAATTTGGTACAGAGATAGTTTAGAGCTTGGGAACGGATATAGGCTACCTTTTATCGCGAAAAGGGGAGTAGAAGGGGGGCGGACTAGGGCCTTGGTATGAAAGTTTGTCATTTTTGAAGATTTCTTGATGAAATTTGGTACAGAGATAGTTTAGAGCTTGGGAACGGACATAAGCTACCTTTTATCGCGAAAAGGGGTAAGAAGGGGGGGGACCAGAGCCTTGGGATAAAAGTTTATGGCTTTAGAAGATTTCCTGATGACATTTGGTACAGAGATAGTTTAGAGCTTGGGAACGGACATAGGCTACCTTTTACCGCGAAAGGGGGGGGGGGGGGGTAGAAGGGGGGCGGACTAGGGCCTTGGTATGAAAGTTTGTCATTTTTGAAGATTTCATGATGAAATTCGGTACAGATAGTTCAGAGCTTGGGAACGGACATAGGCTACCTTTTATCGCGAAAAGGGGGGTAGGGGGGGGGGGGGCTAGGGCCTTGGGATGAAAGTTTGCCTTTTTTGAAGATATCCTGATGAAATTTGGTACAGATATAAGTAGATTAAACCTTGGGAACGAACATAGGCTACCTTTTGTCGCGAATAATGTGGTAAAAGGGTGGGGGAGGGATAAGGACTGGATAGTTAGTATGAAATGGTGAAATTTAGTACTGAAATGGATTAGAGCTCGAAAATGGACATAGGTTACCTTTTATTGCGAAAAAGGGAGTTGAAGGGGTGGAATAGGGCAAGGGTATGTAAGTTTGACAATTTTGAAGATTACTTGATGAAATTGGTATAGAGATGGATTAGAGGTTGGAAATGGACATAGGCTACCCCTTATCGCGAAAAAAGGGATAGAAGGGGGAGGGGAGAAGGGGAATAGGGCTATGGGATTAAAGTTTCTAATTTTTCATTGGCACAAAAAAGGGGGTAAATATGGCATAAATAGTAAGAATTTCTTTTAAGATGTCCTCATGAAATTTGGTACAAAGGTGAATTAGAGCTTCGGAACGGACATAGTCGAGTAACGAACCAAATATAGAAGCGAGTGGAGAGGCGAGTAGAGATTGTTATAGGGACGAGTGGACAGGCGTGTAAAGATCGAAAGTCGAGTAAAGTCGACTACAGGGGCGAGTATATATGCGACTAAAGAGCCTTGAGTAGAGAGGCGAATATAATGCTCAATAGCGTCGGATAAACACTAAGCGAATTTGATAGATAGACACGATAAGTTAGGTACGCATAAACCCAGATGCCCCCATATACAATCAGAGAATGGAAGGTAGTATGAAAGTGCGAGAGGAATAAAAGATAGAACTGGAATGACAAAGTGAACTAGAATAAAAGAGGAAATATTAGTTTAGGACGTTTTTGAATTTAAGTAGCCGTAAGAAAAGTCTCTGCAAATTTCCCAATAGCAGAGGAGTAGGTATAACAATAAAAACAAACAATGTTATCAGCATACATGAGCAACCATGGAGGCATCAGTCATTTTACAAAGCTTTTTTTATGCTGATAAAAACTGGCCAAGTCAAATCTAACCTACTTTAAGATCTCACATTTTTAAATAACAGCAATTGTTATAGGTATCCAACAAAGCAAAGAAATAGAGTTTAATACTTGTTCATAATGTTATTTTGTTCCTATAAATACATATGTCGATATTGGATAGAACTTTGCACTCAATTTTATCTCCGTACTTTTTGCGGTGAAGCCCACAGCCAAACATAATTTTTGTATTGAACTTGGCTCTCCTTTTTCACTTTTATGTTTTTGGTGGGATATCATTACTTTTTGTAAAGAAAACTAGGCAGGTATTAAGATTTAAGGTTTTTTCTTGCGATTCCGCTCTGTGCTTTTCTTTGTTATGCTATTGTCTACATTCTCTTGCATGTTAGAGATAATAGTGAGCATTGCCCATTCACTGTCTGCTACCTTTTCAATACGCTTCCTGTTTATGCTTAAATTAGCCAAGTCCGGGCAATATAATGATCTCAGGCGGTTATATTCTACTATAGAACTATTTTGTGCCTTAATTTGACTAGGGTCTAGATTAATAAGGTGTACTCCGTCTAGTGTTTTAACTCTGGAGAGCGTAACGTAGGCCTGTCCTCTGCTAAATATAGGAGTGCCTATGTCAAGAAGAGCGCTGTCCAGACTAAGTCCTTGTGATTTGTGGATGGTAATAGCGTAAGCCAAGCAAATAGGGAACTGTTCCCGGTGAACATATAAATTATTTAATATCTGAAACTTAGTCTTGATATGTTCTAGTTCATAAGTTAAATTATTCAATTTGATAATAATTTTACGTGCACTATTGTTTCTATCTCATATATGTACTTCACTTTTATTTATACTGTTACTGGTTTAGGCACGAAGAACGTTTGTGGTTATATTATGACAATGATTTGATTCATCGTTGAGAAAGAAGCAGGATGAACATAAATGTAATAAAGCAATAAATAACTAAATCGGTATTCGTAAGCGGTGCCTATGTTTATGCGTTGATCGAGAGCGCTTTTATTTAGATTTACTTCCGTTCTGTGTACAATTATGTGGTGCTGCGCGACGACACACCGTTGGCCGGTGGTTTAGCGCGTATTACAAGTTTTTTGTACTGGGACACCGCTTATTTTTTGACTTTTTATTTTTAGATTTTTTCCTACGCTTACACACAACTACCGGACTGGATTCCAAATTTCATCCTACTAGGTCATCTGGAAGTAGGTTAGGTTTAAGTACTATAAGTAAGTCAGTCAGTGCTAAAAGTTACGACTTTTTGATCTTCATATCTTTATAAACGTTTGAGCTAGCTTCATGAAATTTGGGCTTCTACATGTCCTTAAGGATATAATTAAACACACGTAGTTTTATGTGTTTACGTTAAAGAGGTTTTAATTTATAGAAGGGTCAAAAGTGGCACCAAATGGTTCGTGTAGTATAACACTCGGCGCTGGCTAGCCAGTTCCTTTGCTTGAACTTGGCTTGAAACGCTGCCGCGTGCCTAGATTATAATATGATAAGTTCACCATAATTTTGTTTTAACACATTACTGTCCATCCCAAGTAGGGTTACCAGATCTCCGGATTTGTCCTGAGAACTCCGGATTTTGGTTATCTGGAAGAAATCGCTTCAATCGATACATGCTACCTACTTGTCTCTACTGTAAACCTAATGTGGGTAATGTGTCTAATGTAATCTGTACAATAAAGTATTATCTATCTATCTATCTATTTAAGTCACCTTTGTCTCACGAATTTAAAAATCCTTTGTTTTGTCTTACCCTTAATCACAGTCGCCTCTGAAGCTTTCACCTCGGGGTTCAGAGCCCGCTTTTGTAAACTTCGATATTGACTGCCATCTGATCTCCACAACTACAACCTATTGGCGATCAGATCAGTACAGTTATCAGAATTTTAGGGCTCCATCTACCCGTAACGACTGCCATAGATGTTCTTATTATTGCCCATACGACTTAAAAAAAACCTGATATTCCTTATCTTCATACGAAAAAGGATGCACAAATAGATATAGTTAACGATGGCACAAATGAAAATGTCCACCATTACCATTACCAGACTCCCACTAGTTATTATAATTGCATATTTACAAACACTTTATTGGGCCACAGTTGGACTCTGATAACGATCATAAAGCTGAATGGGACACCGTTTACTTAAAGTATTGGAAAAACACTGTGATGGAGGCAGTTGTTTCTGGTGATAAGTAGGGTATGGTCTTGGATAATTCGTCGCAGTCAAATATTATTATTACGATTTTACTGAAGTGTTCTAATAGTTTTATAATAGAACATAAAACTAATCACTAGCACGCGAAGTGGTGATTCATGAATTATTAAAATTTGTCTTTGGGGCGAAAGTAGAATAAAATATAGGAATTTCAATAAATTATACTCGTGCAAACTTTCAACGGTATCAAATATAACCACAGTTATTGCTATATACTTTAGAGCAGAAGTGAAATAGCTCTCTGCAGTATTATTTTTGGATTAGACTCGGAAACAAAACCTTGGCCATAGGCGAGAGCTAGCAAAAAATGAACAAGGGATTCATGAAAAATAAACCTCTATTGGAAACACGGCGATAAATCAATGAAAAAAGTATAATAATTTATTTCTTAGCGAATTGTAAATTTACGAGCTGAACTGTATTGAAATCGTGTTTAGATCAGAAAAGTTTTGAGTGCCTATCGAATTTTTATTGCTTCCGATCTCGTTAAAACTATCCGTATAACCGACGAATGATGTTTTGAATGAAAGTTTCAGGGTTCAGTAGTTTGGTGGTATTAAAAAATATGTACAAGTTTTGGAAGATGTTTGGATGTTTGCTCAAACAGTTAAACAGTATGACTGACATTTGCCACAAGAATAGATTACACTATAACATATAATTTCAACAGTTAGTTGTATAATATTCGAATTCAAACATTGAATAGCCATTCATGTGAAACTGAATATAATAAGCAAGCTGGAGTGGCATTGGGCTGTTCATGTCTTCTTAAGGACTGGTGGTTACTGGAGCAAGTTATTTACTGACTGTATACCACGATTTAGGTGAGCGCGCGCTTAGTCTCGATTCAATTCGAGCTCATTTGAAAATCGAATCGAATTGAATATTTGGTGATTTTGAATCAGGAAATCTTTTGATTTACTAATACAACGACTGTTAGACTTGGTAGTACTTCTATAAATATTGACAATTCTAACAATTTAAAATGTTCAACCACTTATAGAAATGTAAGTTTTATAAAGTTGTAAATTATAAAAATTGTATCTTGGATGAAAACAAAACTCTTATTTGCATTTCAAATATGGTGGCGGCATTGTGGTCCTAAATACAAACATTCTTACTGTTCCAATTCACAATTGCAACTAATTATAACTTTAGTTTAATCCGAGATTCCCATTATACTTTCTGGAATGGCGGCTGGTTAACCTAGAACTGGTGAAAGGGATCGTTTTGGGTGTTTTTACACCGTCGTGTAAAGATTTAATACTATAAAACAATATTAGATAATGTAATATTATAAAGTATGAACGTCGTAAAGGTGGGCAGTGGATTAATTAGTATATTATTATTTAAAAGTTTGACTTAAGATTAACATGGTCTTCAATGAAAACACTTGTAGTATTCCACATTATTTATTGAATTCCTTTGACATTTAATCATCTGACATTTAACTTTAATACAACTAGCGTTGTACCTATAATGTATTGCTACACCCGGCGCTTGGCCACTTCAATATATGGCCAAATTTCCATAGGCACTATAGAAAGAGACAGCATGCCTTGACGTCATTGTTCTAGAAGGAATCGAATGAATAGAACGAGACGTCAGGCTAGAAAGAGACACAAGACCCAATAGAACCTTCCAGAAAGTTCCTGTCTTTTTCAGAACGTTCCTGTCTTTTCTCGATCTTTCGCTACTCGGCCGCGTCCGATATAAAAGGGGCGAGCTAACAGCCTCCGCTCAAGTTAGTCTAAGAGTAGTATTCGAAGCGATCAAAGCGATAAAGTGTGCGAAGCGATACAGTGCGATTTATACAAGTGACTGTGTATTGTGTAAGGAAGAGTTTTGAATTTCTACGCGCTTTGCTGTAATTTAAGTGCAGCTGAATAAAATCTGTTTTCAACGGTTGTCCTCGCATTTTCTATTTAAACCGATCCCCACGCTCGTAACAACTGGTGTCAGAAGCGGGATAGAAAATGCCTATAACGCCGAGAGACGACAGGGAGGGAGTTAAAACCAGAAGCCAGGCCGCGGAAAAGGCTGCGGTTACTCCGAGTACGTCGACGGGTGCTTCAAGATCATCATCGGAAATTAACCTGAACGCGATTATGACCTTATTGAAGGAGCAGGCCCGTCACCAGGCAGATCAGGCCTGTCGCCAGGAAGAGCAGGCCCATCGCCAGGAAGAGCAGGCCCGTCGCCAGGAAGAGCAGACTCTGCAATTGAAGGCACAGCTCCAGCAACAACAGGAGGAGCTGATCTATCGCCAGGAAGAGCAGGCCCGTCACCAGGCAGAGCAGGCCCGTCACCAGGCAGAGCAGGCCCGTCGCCAGGAAGAGCAGGCCCGTCGCCAGGAAGAGCAGACTCTGCAATTGAAGGCACAGCTCCAGCAACAACAGGCAGAGCAGGCGCGTCAACAGGAGACGCAGGCCTTGCAACTAAAGGTTCAGCTGCGGGAACAACAAGAAGATTTATTTGCCTTCTTGAAAGAGTCTAAAGCAGAATGGCAAAGAGAAATTCATCAGTGCAAGACAGAATAGAAAGCCACTACAAGAAATTTGAGAGTTATGAGGAACGGCTGCAGTCTGTGGCTCAAAACGTTAAAAAATTGGAGACAAAAATAGCTTGCGGAACGGCTGGCTCTGTAACCATTCCATCTGCAAAGGCTGTCGGAAAGTTCAAAGTACCGCCATTTGATGGGACCTCCTCGTGGACTGCATACAAACTGCAGTTCCAGTCTGTGGCAAAGGCGAACGGTTGGGATAAGGAGCAAGCCAAAACAGCATTAACATTGGTGTTGCGGGACCAAGCACTCAGTGTTTTAGAGGCGCTTGGAGGTGAAGTAACTTACGACCGCCTTCTTGAAGCGTTGGAATCACGTTACGGTGATAGTCACTTGGAACATGTCTACCGTGCCCAATTGAAGGACAGAAACCAGCGTCATAATGAGTCTCTGCAGCAGTGGGCTTTGGAAATAGAAAAGCTCGTGAGAAAAGCTTACCAAAGAGCTTCTTCGTCATTTCTTGACAGCATTTTGGTGCAAGCTTTTATTGACGGGATCAGAGACTTGGAGGTGAGAGCTGCCGTCCGTCTGGGTCACCATGCAAACCTTAAAGATGCTGTTGCTCACGCCCTTGAAGTGGAAGCTGTACGACATGACCCTCGACTACATAGATTGCGTGAGATCTCAACAAAGAGCAACGTGTGTACCGTCGGAAATTCGCCCCCAGATGTTTTTTCTGCAAAGAACAAGGACATATTCGGCCTAGCTGCCCGAAATGGAGTCAACATGGTAATGGCCAAGAACAAGCGGCGCGACAGATTGAAGAGCCAGGAATACGAGAGCATCGGAGTGGGAAAACGCATGGAAATGTAGATGCGCTCTCTTGAAGACCTTGCCCGGTGGAACTTAACCATTGTGGCAGGCAAGAAGCTAAGGACAGTGTAGCGATTAGAATAATAAGGACTGATACTGTCAGCGATGAGTGGAGTAGCGAAGCCATGCAGCAAGCACAGCAAGAGGATCGAGACATTAAGCCTATTCTCGAATGGATAAGGGCAGGAACACCTAAGCCGAAATGGAGTGATTTCTCCCAAATGAGTGCAGCTACGAAGAGCTACTGGGCACAATGGGAAAGCCTCGTGATACACAATGGAGTCCTGTGTAGAAAATGGGAGTCTGCAAACGGGAAAGATTCACATCTGCAGTTGGTTGTCCCAAAGATTAAAATTAATGAGGTTTTGAGATCATTTCATGACGGAACTTCAGGCGGCCATCTTGGTGTAAAGAAGACGTTGATGAAGATTCGTCAACGATTCTATTGGATCCATTGCCGTGAGGATGTTGAAAAGTGGTGTAGATAATGTACATGCTGCGCATCGGTAAAAGGGCTGCATACAAGGAGCAGGGGAGCATTGAAGCTATACAATGTTGGAGCGCCTTGGAAAAGGGTTGCATTAGATTCATATTACGGCTCTCAAGCACAGCCACGGCATCGATCACATCGAATGCCGCATCCTTGAGGGCCTTTATGAATCCGCCTTTTAAATTTTTAGATTTGTTGGCGACGTCCAACACAAGGTCCATATTTCGCCGGACCTTAGCCGCCAACTCATCAGTGGGCAGTTTCTCCCACGCAGGGTCCACTCTGGACCTCCTAGAGGATCGCGACGCCACGGAAGACGATCGCGACCCTGCCACCGAGCCTGCAAATCGGAAAACCTCCGACTGGAGGTCCTCGGTGGCCGGACGTTTTGCGCGGGAAGACGCGGTCTCCTTCTCGCCGCGCTGTCTCTTTCGAGCAGCGCTGCTTTCGCGCGATGATGTCGCACCGACATCCATGTCGGCATCCGCCATGGAAGGCGCAGGTGTCGGGGGCCTCGTCAACCTCGACAGTCTCACCGAGCACCGACGGGTCTGTCCTTCGGGAACTTGGTCCCGGCTCGACAACCCTGTCTCCTCCTCGCGCTCACGCGCCTGTCGCTCGGGAGCTTGGTCCCGGCACGACGCACCTTCTCCGCCAGCATCAGACATCGTCCTAAACAGGACAGTGCCGATGCGGTCAGAGGACACCAAAAAACAGTATGTACTGCTTGCCGCAAGACTCGCTTTTCCAGATTTGGTCACCCAACGTGCCACTCCGTTACGGTGGTCACGTCGGGGTCCAGGGCACACGACGGGGACGTACTGGAGAGGCTCCGGATAGAGGTCCGTTTCCTCCGGGAGGAGAAGGCAGCGGCGAAAACAGCCGCTGTGGCTCCACTGGAGGAGATGTCGCGGGCCATTATGGACCGCGTGTTGTCCGCGGTGGACGCAAGGTGGGCGGGCTTGGAGTCCAGACTCCTGCCGGAGCCTCGCCTCCGCCCGCCCCTAGCGTCGGACGCCAGGCGCAAGGTCGACCCGAGGCCCGGTCCATCGGCACCAACACCACCGACTCCCTCTAAGCCGTCGCCGCCGCCCCTTCCGTCATCGAAGGGGAAAGGAAAGGGGAAGAAGAGCGCCCCTAAGGAGAGCGAGCCGAGGCCGCTGCCGCCTGCACCATCGTCAATGGACGAGGAGTGGACGAAGGTAGCCAAAAAGCAAAGTAAAAAGAAGCCTGGAGCGCCGGCTGCTGTCCAAGAGGCCAGCACGTCGGCCCAGACTGCAGCTTCCTCTGCAGCTTCTTCTCCTAAGAAGAAGAAGAGGCGCACGCGCAAGAGGAAGGGACCGCGTACGCCCCACTCTTCGGCAGTAGTTATAACACTGCTGCCGGAGGCCGCAGGAAAGGGCGCTACGTACGCGGAGGTCATGCGGGGGTTGAAGTCGCAGATTGATCTGCAGGACTTGAACATCCCCCGCATGAATTTCAAGAGGGCGCAGACCGGTGCGACTATTCTGGAGGTGGCCGGTGACTCTAGCGGGGAGAAGGCAGACATGCTGGCGGTGCGTCTCCGAGAGGTGCTCGGCTCCGAAACGGCGAACGTGTCCAGGCCGGTCAAGTGCGCAGACTTGCGCATTACCGGTCTGGACGACTCCGTCACGAGGGAGGAGGTGGCTGACGCAGTCGCGCGCCGCGGCGGCTGCCCTCCCTTAAACGTCAAGGTGGGGGAGATTCGGCGGACGTTGCGAGGAAGTGGCACGGTGGCGGTTAGCTGCCCCGTGGAAGCAGCCAAAAAAGTGGCCGCTGGTCGCCTATTAGTAGGCTGGGTCTCTGCTCAAGTAACTCTACTTGAGCGGAGACCTATGAGGTGCTTCCGGTGCCTGATGTCAGGACACGTCAGGTCACAGTGCACCTCACAGGACGACCGCGGTGAAATCTGTTACCGTTGCGGACGTCCTGGCCACAAAGCCGCGGTATGCTCGGCCGACCCCCACTGCGTCATCTGCGCAGCAATGGGTGGTGGACCGAGCAACCACATTCTAGGCGGCAAAGCATGCCGCGGGACAAAGCCCAGAAAGGGTAAAAAGGCGGCCGGAAGGACCCCGGCTGCCCCAGTCCCCGTGGCAGCGACGCCCCCGCAAGGGCGAGAGGAAGCGATGGAACCGTAATGGACGGTATTCCCCATCGCTTCCTCCAGGCGAATCTAAACCACTCCGCACGAGCGCAGGACCTCCTCCTGCAGTCCATGGCGGAGTGGTCCATTGATGTGGCGATCGTTTCCGACCCGTACTTTGTCCCTCCTCACGGTCAGTGGCTGGGGGACACTGTCGGGTCAGTTTGTGTTATCGCGTCTGGGACACAGCGAGTGGCACCCCCCTCCCTCATTTCCAGGGGGAGGGGCTTCGTGGCCTGCGGATGGGGGAGGTACATCATCATTGCGGTGTACTTCCCTCCCAGCATGAGACTGGCCGAGTTCGAGACGGCGCTGGATATGGTGGGTGCCCTGCTGGGGCAAATCTCACCCCGTCTGGCGGTGGTCGCCGGGGACTTCAATGCCAAATCCACGGCTTGGGGTTCCCCCGCGGCCGACGAGCGCGGCCGGTTGCTGGAGGAGTGGGCCACGACGACCGGCCTTACGGTCAGTAACCGTGGGTCGGTCGACACGTTTGTGTCACAGCAGGGGAGGTCCATCGTGGATATCACGTTCACGACCCCTGCCGTCGCACAGGCCGTCCGGGACTGGCGAGTCCTGGAAGACGTGGAGAATCTGACGGATCATCGTTACATCCGTTACGATGTCTCCACGGGCCTGCATGTGGCGAGTCCCAGACGCGAGGGGCCGTCCGCCAAGAGGTGGGTCCTGGGGCGTATAGACCGGGAGGCGTTGGAGCTGGCGTCGATCGTCCAGTCGTGGACGAATCCTCCGGCGGAAGTAGGAGTCGAGGAGGAAGCCGAATGGTTCGGGAGCGCCGCATCGCAAATCTGCGACGCGTGCATGCCTCGGGCCAAGCCCCGACTCCCCAACCGGAAGGTGTACTGGTGGACGCCTGAGATCGCTGAACTGCGATCTCAGTGCGTTGCGAAACGTCGCCGGTACACCCGGTACCGCCGCAGGGCGCGGCGGGTGCCGGAGGAAGAGGCGCAGCTGTACGCCGACTACCGGTCGTGCGCTCAGTCCCTCGGGGTGGCTATAGGAGACGCAAAGGAGGCTTCGAGGGCGTCTCTGTTAGCCACTCTCGACCGGGACCCCTGGGGGCGGCCCTACAAAACGGTCAGGGCTAAGCTCCGCCCTTGGGCACCTCCGATCACGGAGTGCCTGGAGCCGAGAGTGCTGGGGGAGGTTATCTCCTCCCTATTTCCACAGAGGGAGGAAGGGTTCGTCCCCCCGGTGATGGCTCCGGCGCGCAGTGAGGAGGTCGTGTTGGAGGTGCCGCGGGTCACAACGGCGGAGCTGGCCGTGGCCGTCAGGCGGGCCCAGGAGAAAGGGGTGAAGGCTCCTGGACCCGATGGAGTTCCCGGACGCGTTTTGGTGGTCGCGCTCCGGGAGCTCGAGGAGCGGTTCTGCGGGCTAATGAGTGCCTGCCTACAAACCGGACAATACCCAGTCCGGTGGAAAACGGGTAGGCTCGTCCTTATCCAGAAGGAGGGACGGCCCGCGGAATCGCCCTCGGCGTACCGACCGATAGTGTTGCTGGACGAGGCGGGCAAGCTCTTTGAGAGAGTGTTGTTCGCTCGCATCGTCCGGCACCTCGAGGATGGAGGTCGCGGCCTGTCCGACTACCAATATGGTTTTCGGCCACGTCGTTCGACCGTCGACGCCGTCCTTCGGGTGAAGGCGCTGGCGCAAGAGGAGATCCGCAAGGGCGGGGTGCTATTGGCGGTGTCACTGGACATCGCCAATGCGTTCAATACCCTGCCCTGGGAGTGCATACGGGAGGCGCTCAAATACCATGACGTGCCTCCCTACCTACGTCGGATCGTCGGCGCCTACCTATCGGAGCGGTACGTGGAGTACCCAGGACAGGATGGCAGCCTTCACAGGTGGGCCATGTGCCGCGGTGTTCCGCAGGGGTCAGTGTTGGGGCCCCTCTTGTGGAACATCGGGTACGACTGGGTACTCCGAGGAGCTCGCCTCCCGGGCGCCAACGTGACCTGCTACGCAGATGACACGTTGGTTACTGCCCGGGGGGCGACCTATGGAGACGCCGCGCGCCTTGCCACTGCGTCGGTGGCCATGGTCGTGCGGCGAATAACGATGTTGGGACTCGGGGTGGCGCTCAACAAGTCGGAGGCCATTTGTTTCCATGGCCCTCGGCGAGCGCCACCGGCGGACTCCCACATCGTAGTGAGTGGCACCCGGATCGAGGTCAAGTCTGAAATGAGGTACCTCGGGCTTGTCCTCGATCCACGATGGAGCTTCCGCGCTCATTTCGACCGCCTGGTCCCCCGTCTGCTCGGCGCGGCCGCCGCCCTTCGGCGGCTGATGCCGAACCTAGGGGGACCCCAGACGAGCAGCCGCCTCCTTTATATGGGAGTCGTACGATCGATGGCCCTGTATGGGGCCCCTGTGTGGATCGACGCCCTGACGGCACACAACGTCACCCTCTTGCGACGTCCGCAGAGGGTGATGGCCGTCGGGGCGATTAGAGGTTACTGCGGCATCTCATTCGAGGCGGCTTGCGTTATGGCGGGCTCCCCTCCGTGGGAGCTGGAGGCCTGTGTCCTCGCGTCAGTGTATCACTGGCGTGAGGAGGCCCGGAGCCGGGGCGAATTCCCGGCACCTTCGGAGGTGGGAGAGCGGAGGCTCCAAGCAAGACGGTCCATGCTCCTGGAGTGGGAGCGGCGGCTGGCCAATCCCACGGCTGGCAGAAGGACCGTCGAGGCGATCCGTCCGGTCCTCAGAGACTGGATGGATAGATCGCGGGGGTCGGTAACGTTCCGGATGGCGCAGGTCCTCTCGGGGCATGGATGCTTCGGGAGGTACCTGTGCCGGTTGGGACGAGAGCCGACCAGAGGGTGCCACCACTGTGGAGGCGATGATGACACGGCGCAGCACACCCTAGAGGAGTGCCCCGCGTGGGCTGGGGAGCGCCGTGCTCTCATCGCCGTAGTGGGGACGGACCTCTCGCTGCCGACCGTAGTTCTGTCTATGGTCGGAGGCGATGAGGCGTGGGCGGCGGTTCAGGCCTTCTGCGAGACGGTTATCTCGCAGAAGGAGGCGGCGGAGAGGGCGAGGGAATCTGACCCGCTTTCCCTCCCGCAGCGCCGCAAACGAGCCGGGGCCCGGAGGAGGCGGTACCACCAACTCCTCCCCCCCTAACCGGGCCGGGGCAGTAGACGCGGGGGCGTCTGCTGCCCTTACATAGGCCTCGAGGTTGAAGGCGCACGTCGTGTCGCGTGTGCCTTGCCTAGGCGGGCGGCAGAAGGACTCCTCTTCTGCCGCACCAGAGATGGGCCTGCCACCGTTGAGTGGTGGGCGACCCACACGGCGATGGCGGAAGATGTTGTTCCCGCCATCGTCGAAATGTGGTAATGACGGACACCGTGGTGGTTTAGTGGGTAGTCTGGCCTTTCTTTACAGGCCAGGAGTCCCACACGAAGCTCTCCCCCTACCCCCGTGGGGGGGGAGCGAAGTGCCTAAACGCATTCCACCACGTAAAAAAAAAAAAAAAAAAAAAAGGGTTGCATTAGATGTTGCAGGGCCATGTATTTGTTTCCAGACTCCGATGCAGGAATCGGAGTCTGGAAACAAATACATCCTAGTAGTAATGGACTACTTTACTAAATGGCCGGAGGCTTTTGCCATCCCTAACCAGGAAGCAACTACAGTCGCAGAAAGACTAGTCACGGAAGTGTTTTGCCGATATGGAGTTCCTCTGGAAATACACAGTGACCAGGGAAGGAAATTTGAATCACAGGTATTTCAAGAAACCTGTAGGATAATGGGTATTCATAAAATTCTTGTTGTCTTATAGAACAGCGATACATGAAAACACAACGGTGACGCCTGCGTGTGCAAATTTTGGCAGAGAACTGAGACTCCCGGCTGATCTACTGACTGGACGTCCTCCAGATTCACCGCAAGAAATCACGGAATATGCTAGTGAATTGCGCGATAGACTAAATGACGTTCACACCCATGTCCGTGAATCTGGGCTCCAGGCAAGTGAAAGAATGAAAACCCGATACGACCGCAACTCTCATCAAGCCGGGTTCGACGAAGGCTCGTTGGTATGGCTACACAATCCGATGCGTCGCAAAGGCAAATCTCCGAAGTTGTCTCCAAACTGGGAAAATTTATTTTATGTGCATAAAAATCTTAAAAATATGCTCGGGACGAGCATATCTAAGAAGGGGGTAGTGCTACGCCCGGCGCTTGGCCACTTCAATATATGGCCAAATTTCCATAGGAGTGAGCGAGACGGCACTATAGAAAGAGACAGCATGCCTTGACGTCATTGTTCTAGAAGGAATCGAAAAAGACTCCTTTACTAAAAAGAGTGATTTACATGGTATAAATACTAGACATAAAGGTAATCTTGTGTTACATACTACTCGTCTCCAAAAAATAAGCAACTCCTTTATGGGTCAATGTATTAGATTCTACAATAAACTTCCCAATGAAATTAGAACATTGTCCATAAATAAATTTAAAACAACGATTAAGGCCAAATTGTGTAGTAGAGCATATTATAACATTTCAGACTATTTGAATGACAAAAATGCTTGGGATTAAGTAGCTCTAAGTCAACACAAGAAAATGATTGTACATAAAGACGACGTTTTTTTTAAAAAAGGATTCCTACTGTGTTTTTTGGCAGTGTTTCTCAGTAGTTGCCATGTCACTCACTGCACGGTAGGGGAAAAAAATAATGACGATTCTAAACAAATTTAATATTTTTATGGAATAAATGATTTTTTGAATTTGAATTTGAATTTGAAGGGCCGTATAAAGTTGTCACCAGGATCAATGACGTTACATACCGGATACAACGCAACCAGCGAAGCCCCTTGAAGGTTGTACATGTTGACCGACTGGCGAGATACTACGGATCTAATGATGCTCGGGACGAGCATATCTAAGAAGGGGGTAGTGCTACGCCCGGCGCTTGGCCACTTCAATATATGGCCAAATTTCCATAGGAGTGAGCGAGACGGCACTATAGAAAGAGACAGCATGCCTTGACGTCATTGTTCTAGAAGGAATCGAATAAATAGAACGAGATGTCAGGCTAGAAAGAGACACAAAACCCAATAGAACCTTCCAGAAAGTTCCTGTCTTTTTCAGAACGTTCCTGTCTTTTCTCGATCTTTCGCTACTCGGCCGCGTCCGATATAAAAGGGGCGAGCTAACAGCCTCCGCTCAAGTTAGTCTAAGACTAGTATTCGAAGCGATCAAAGCGATAAAGTGTGCGAAGCGATGCAGTGCGATTTATACAAGTGACTGTGTATTGTAATATTATTTTGTAAGGAAGAGTTTTGAATTTCTACGCGCTTTGCTGTAATTTAAGTGCAGCTGAATAAAATCTGTTTTCAACGTTTGTCCTCGCATTTTCTATGTAAACCGATCCCCACGCTACCACGCACGTAACAGTATTCATTAATTTTAAACCAAATAACTTTTAAGGAAATTCAAAAAATTATTTTCCCCAAATGTTGGGAAAAAAATTGAACTACCCACATATAAAAAATGTAGTGTTTAGAAATATAATTGCTTACAACCATTATTATGTATTCAGTAAACCTTTGATAATGCCGTAAGGTGAAACCGGTCAGGAATTCAATAAATAATGTGGAATAGTACAAGTATTTTTATTGAAGATGTGTAGCAAGTACCACCAAGTGCCATCAATCAACAGTATAAGCAGATTAACATGGTCATTCACATTTAGTGTAACACTCACCGAGATATTAACTTGTTTTGCTTTTTGTTTTGAGTAACCGATATTATGGCGCTGTTACGAGCAACTGAAAACAAATATAAATAATTAAAAAACCGACTTCTAAACTAAATTTAAATAACTGAATTTAGAGATTTTCGATCTGTTAGAAGTCGGTGCCAACTTTGTTTGAACTAACTACGATGATACAATCAAATGAAATATCGATCAATTCTATGCAGAAGTCGGTGTCGGGTCAAACAGGTAAAAGATATAGTTAGGTATGATAGGTCACCCCTACCTCATTAAGTTATCATACCTAAATTGATGGCATTATAGCAGGTCAGAACAGCAACCAAAGTTGTCACCGACTTCTAACAGATCAAAAATCTCTAAATTCTCTCTCTAAATTCAGTTACTTTAAAGGTTTTTTACCCATTTGGTTTTGAAGCTGGTTTTTTTTTTTAAATTATTTAGTGGGCCAAGATTTTCCTTTGTAGTCCAGCACGCCATCAATCAAATTTCGTCTTTTAGGATCATAATACTCCCAATAAGTTAAACGGATCTAATCACGCGCTCCCCCACCTTCTAGAGAAAGAGGTTACAACAATAAAATATAATTTGACGGGTCTGCCCTGTCGCCTTTCTTAGGCACAAGATGTACGAAAGCAGTCTTCCCCGAGGCCGGGACTTGTCTCGCGGAATAAGAGAGCGCGAAAAGGCGTATAAGTAAGTACAACTCAGGGGCTAAGTGCCGTGTACCGTCCGGCCCACTCGACTTTGGAACATCTTGGGATTTAAGTTCCCACCGGACCGTGATTTTTACTTCAGGTATAGAAGCACCACAGTTGGAGAGAATAGGTGGCTCGGCATTCCTATCTTTCATAGTCGAGTTTGACGCAAAGAGATTACCCAAGAGATCGGCTTTCTCCTTGGCGCCATGGCCAGACCACCGTCGGGTTATTATGGATATATGTGTTATTATTCATCCGGGCGCGTAGTCAGCGTGAATACTTATAATATAATGGTGGAAGCACCTCTCGGTACTGCGGACCACAAACTCAACCAGGTGTAAGTGACACTCGCGCGGCCTGAACCACCGCCTACTAACAACACAACATAAAAGTGATTGAATAATACGTATGTGCTGTAAAATATCATGAATAAGTAGTATTTTATAAATTTTCACTATACCGAAATTTTAATAGAAAGCGCCTGGGCATTTTAATAAAACGAAACGACATTATACAAATGATTGCTAACACAAACTAATTAGGCGCGTTTTCCTGTAATTTTGAGGTGTTCCCTCAATTTCTCCAGCATCTCAGTATCAGATGTGAAATTCTAGGACATGGGACCACTCTGACATTATACCCTATCCAACGCAAGAATAATAAAATTCCGTTCAAAACTGTGTTAATTGTGTGTACAACTTCAGTTTTACAGTTTGAAGAATGGTACATTATTTTATATCTTCATGCGCTTCGGGCGCTTAAAATATTCTAAATAATAATGCAAACTCCGAATAGCAAAATTAAAATATAATAAAGAAAGAATTCCCATCCTGAAATGACAAAAGCGTAAAATTATTATTCAAAAAAATTAGCCTTTCAAAAACTAATGATTTTTCAATAAAACTATAAACGTGAAACCAATTTTCTAGTTCAATAGGTCAGGTTTATGATGTTGCCGGTAAAACAGCTGAGATTTGAACCGATGCCAAATTCCTTAGCACTTTATTGAACAGTAGCTATTAAAATAAAACTTGATAAATTTTAATCTGACTCAAATTATAAGTGACTGGTAAAAACTCACTATCAATGTACAGCTATGTTGGTAGTTGTAATTTTTATTTTTATTTTTGATACGTCAAAATGACTTCTCCTCGGATTCACTGAAGGCAGTCTCTCTAAAATGAAAAGTAAACTGAAATTACTTTGCGAAAAATCACTATTTGTTTAGGAATCTAATTAGGTCAGATATGAATAAAAAATAATTCTTAGGAACCGGATCTTACAATCACAGTAGATTGCCATAATAATCCACTAGGTAATAAAATAATTTATGTGTAATGCCAACTTTCAATAAAATGGAATGGAAAAATGCAAAGGCAAAAAAAAAAAACATGCACGGGGTAAAGATTTTATTTTGTATTGAGTCCGTCAATTGACTGACACACAGGATAATAAGAAGCTATAGTTCAGAAGATACGGATCACCATTCCAGATGCTGTTTATCCTAAAATGACAATCCCTACCTTGCAGGCCTAGACAAATACGTGTTCATGCCCCGCTCAAAGAACCTAAGAGAAAGAGGTTGAAAATGGTCAGAACCATCAGATTGTGCAATTTCGTGTTTGTTCTACGAAATAATAATGAAAAACAGATACAAATAGTACCCTCATGTCAACATTCGAAGCTTTAGGCCTCGAATATTTTATTCAGTTTACAAACTAAAACAAATTCGTTCAACAGTGAAATGCCGCTGATCGAGCATCCACAATTATTCCCATCATTAGCCGGTGGGTCGGACTCAATAAATCACTCTGTAAGCTCCTTTAGTTCCTTAGAGGTTTCATTGAAGGCACTGAAATTAAAGCTGTCTCTTAATACGGTTTTGCCTCCGTTTGTTTAAGGACAGACGTCCTATTTACGACCCAAGTTTATTGACAAGTTTCCTCAAAGTTTCATCTATTATATATAAATATTAATATAATGCATCTGTTAATGTTAAAGTTTTTACATGAAAATAATTTATGATCTCTTAACTTTATGTAGAGGGAAATGTTTGTTGTCTTTAAGCTCTTGTTTTACATTCACAGAAAAAATAATCAAGTTGGTTTATCCCATTGAGGAATCGATGGGTTATTCTTTGGGATTGCAACGCTCATATATATCTGTATTCATCACGGACACTGTCCCCAAAGGGTTGGATAGAGGTATATAAATACCCATTTATATCACCAATGTAGATAAATTGGTATGTAACCAATATTTGGACTACGTGGGTAGTCTACATTGAGCGTCAAAGAAACAATTTGTTAAAATGGCCGGTTACGCTTCATATTGCAATTGAAACAGTTTAATAATTGCTTTGTGATACTGCACTACTATTACTCGTTATTTGTTTTTGTGTTGTCATATTTATTATTTCTATTCTATATAATTTCGAAGTGGTCGCATCTATGCGTTTTAGAAATTCGGAAAACACCTTGAGCATGGAGAAGGAAATGATAGCGGAGATGTTACAAGGCAATCGAGTCGCGAGCCTTCCATATGTCAAAACGACTCAATTGGTCTGTGACGTCACCATCCAGTTCTAGTGAAACGTCCTTGCGTTCGGTTGTCATTTTTGGTCAAAAGTTCAAGGATAAAAATAGCTCTAACCTGGTTTAAGAATGAAGTGTACAGTACAAGGATGTACAAAGTGTAAAAATAAACAATTTCAACATTTTAAGGGTATAACATTTCCTCAGTAAGTCCACTATATTTAAATTTTAATTTTTTTGAAATTTACTTATTTCTTCTCTACGCTAGATGGTTATCTAGCGTAGAGAAGAAATAAGTAACCTAGTCTGGCATGTATACTAGTTGTAATAATAACTCAATTCATTTTATGAAAATTATCACAATAATCTCGCCCGACTTCATTAGCAATTTCAAAAATGTTATATTATTTATTAAATGGAATATTTTGCTAAAATCGTAAATTAAAGTAAAAAAAATTAGGCCATCTGTCGGTATAAGGCCTAATCATTTAGCCCCCTAAATGATTTTGCTATAATCCAAAAGATGGCCTTATTTTTGAAAATTATTTCCTTAAAATAGATTATTCTAGAATTCTGTGTAGCGCTTAGTGGCGAATAGTCAAACAATATAACAAAAATGACAAGGTTTGTTTCTGTTCGGTTTCGCTATGACGCACTAGATGGAGACGGGGACGAGGTATGACGTCATACCCCCCGCGTCTCCCTTCCCACCCGCATTTGATCACGCGTTTTTCTTAAGAGAAATTTGACTGTGGCATCTCCACTACTTAATCATATTCTGTCCTCCGTGACCTTGAGTGATGCTATTAATCAGTTTTTGACACTCATATTCTTTCAGGTCTTGACATCAGTGTCCACTGAATGGTTCATATAAACTAGAGAGAACTGTTAATACAGGTGTTTCGATCAGAATTCTTGTAATTTAAAAATACTAACATAGTTTACTTATGGAAACTTTAAAAATTAAATTAGCCAATAATAAAAATGTATTAGAGTCTATAATAGATTGAGTAGGAGTTACTCAAACAAAAAGTAACTACTAATTCTTGTTTCGTAACTAAGTTATGTTACATTACGGTCGAAGTTGCATACTAAAATTCAACAAAAGTAGTCGCAAACAGCAAGACTTAAATGGTTCTCTCTGTGTCAGACCAATTCAGTAATGCGCTTATTTTCACTAGTTGACATTTAGATAGTGGATTTGGTTGTTCAAAGTACCCAGACTTGGTAGTTATGGGAGTCAAAAGTAGCTTTAATGAGTTTAGCCTTTTGTAACTGCATGAGAATGTTAGGCTAAATGCGACTTTGTGTCTATATCTTATGGCTGATGTTGCAAACCAGGTTAAATATATAGAAAGTTTTTAAAATGTTCTCTTGGTAAAGATAGTTTTCATAGAGTTAGTGACGGTGTGACTTTGGTGGAGTTACAGTAGGAGTAAAATATTTAGACGTTAAGGTATACCATAGTATTTGTTACTTTTAAGAGTAAAGCAATTCAGCAAATTAGTTTATTAAATACTAGCCTTCCATCCGTGGCTACGCTCGCGCGGATGTCGGTCAAAGTGACTGTTGCTTATTCTTCCGGTCCGACTGAATTGATTGCGATCAAATAAAAAAAAGATTTTAAATCTTACCAAGACCTTTAAAAAAAACCGCATCAAAATCCGTTTAGAAGTTTGGCATCCATCGTGCATATATAAAACTGCAAAAAAACTGAGTTTAGTACCGGTAATATACTAGAACTCAAGTATTTTTTAAAAATATCTCTTGTGTACTGGCATGACCATTTTAAACTTTTTTTAAAGAATATTAGCAACTGAAATTACTAATATTCCCCTTTAACCCCTCCCACTATGCTAAATTGCTTGTGCTAGAAGAAAATTCACGTCGGTAATGTAATGGCCAGAAACTCTTGGCCGACTCCATAACCAGTTAGCTATCGACGTTTTATATTAATAAAGTTGCTGGATTTCTTAGAGATTCGTTGAAAATATTTTGTAGTTTTTAATAGATATATAATCGAAAACGTGGTATGAAATTTGTGAACATTTATTTTTTAATGTAACCCTGAAATTTTTCGTGATACTAAGAAAAAATAAAATAACTCCATTTACAACAACTAAAGCAAATTAAAGCATATTGTCAGCCGTAACGATGAATACCAGAGACGTTATTACTCAGCGGAACTTTCCAGTAAAGTAAATAACTCAATTTTTATTCAAAGTCAAAAGCACGTATGCGAATAGAAAAAATAACAAATGTTTGCCCTCCTGTACGAAATTCATAATATGTGGTATGCCAGTGCAAAACTTCAGTTGTTACAAACGCACGTGACCTGCCACAGCTCGTGGTTGATGTTCATAATAAGCGAGAAAACATTGAATGTGCCTAAATTTTCAGTGATTTTATTTGTATATGTGTGTTCACTGTTCACATTAACATCAAAATGCCATTAGTTTCCTGAAGCTATATTTTTCTCTTATAATTGTCCTCATTATTTTGCCAGTAAAATTTCTCGGTTTTGCCCACACAAACTGGCCTTCTTCCACTCTCTTAAATTCTGCTACTCTTACATTTAGAAATTATGTAATTTCTTCAGGTCTTACACAATACCCTTCTTTTAGAACTACATAAGCTTTAGGAATCTCTCTCATTTTTGTATGAGGAATTCCAATTACGGCAACGTCGTAAACACATGGATGACACTTTAAAACATTTTCTAATTTTGCAGGTGATACTTGATAACCTTTGACCTGTAAATAGATAAATGAAAAGTTAGTGGTGTTTATAACAATCAAAAGAAATAAAATCTGTGAATTTGACAATATTCTTTAGCAATAAACTTTTGGATTAGATACGTTAATCATTTCTTCAAGTCTACCAGTCACTCTAACGACTCCACTCTCATCAATACTTGCTAGATCCCCAGACTTCAGCCACCCATCTTGTGCGAAGGCGGCTTTAGTTGCTCCTAGATTATTTCTATATCCCTTCATTATTTGAGAACCGAATTAATACCAGGCTGAAAGTTGACAAGAGAATACAGGTATATAAGGATAATTGGGTAATATCCCTTTCGGACGGGCGCGAAAACTACAAAGAAATTTTTAATTTTGAACTTGAATCCTAAGTAATTTGGGAACGTAGATTACGAATCTGCAATAATTTTCCTAATTTTCCGTCGCCATCTTGGAAAATTCATATACCAACAATTGTATTAAACTGGGCCCTACATTTCCTACATACAATCGTGCGTGTCACAATTGTATCAAATTGGGCCGAACACCTTCTTTTCGAAAGTTTTTCTGAAAAGAGACTATGAATGAAATGAACTTAAAAATTACAAAAATATTTATTAGAAGTCTTACAAACAAAATTTTAACATAAAATGAGATCAATTCTCTGAGTCTACCTATAAATATTAATTATAATCAGTCTTTGCTGTGAAAACTAATAAAAAAAATCTCTGTGTCTACCTATAAATATTAAATAAAATCAGTCTTTGTTGTGAAAATCAAAAAGTTAATTCTGTCTTTGGTAAGGCACAAGTAAAAATCACACTTGGTACACTGACAATGACTACGACTAGAGCAGCCTAGAGCGCGACAGCAACGAGGCTGTTTGATGTCGAATACTGGCCAGTGATTAAATCCATCATACTGCCTGTCGATTGTAGGCAGAGACTACACTCTGTATTTTAAAGTAGTAGGCATCTCAGCCAATTCTACATCTTCTCTAGGTCTCTTTCTCGCTGGTTACTAATTGAAAGTCTGAACGCCAGCAAATCCAGAGTGTCTTTTGATTTGCGACTGTTGGCTTTGCAATCAGCACGATAATCAAACCAGGAGTTGACTATGGCTAAGTCAAACATATGGATGATCACCTTCACCGGCCACTTCCTTGTTTTACGCCATGTTCGATAAGCCTCCAGCATCTGATCGCAAATATCAACACCACCCATAAAAGTGCTGCATTTTTTTACTATGGCTGGACATGAGACTTCGATGTATCGTTTCCTCTTTTTATCCCATCTTGATACCTGGGTTCGCGGCTCTGCCCGAAAAGCAGTTAAGGTCATGAGTACTCCTTTGTTGTCCTTCCATTTAAAGACGCTCATGGTGTTTTCCCTATTGACATCCTCCTCATCTTCTCTTCTTGTCATCCTATTATCTTTCTTGAATCGATACAGCGTTTTCTTCTTTTTATTAAATCGATTGGCCATTAAAGTTCCTATTCCTTCTAATTTTATTCTAACCAACTCTTTCATCAACGACAATAAGGAAAAATATCGATCAAAATAAAGAAAACTGCCTTCTGGGAGTGTATTGGCTAAGCGTAATATATCAGCAGCGCCAACTACAAAATTCTGCAAATCAGGTAAGTTTGTAGTAGAGCCTTGATAAATTTCAAAATCTAGAACTTGTCCCTTGTAGGTAGTTACCACGAAATTCTTCAACCCTGTTGGACGAGGTTTATTTTGTACGACTACCTTCAAATCGCACCGCCCCTCAAAAGATATCATCTGTTTATCGATTAAATAGTTATCAGCATCTTTTGGTAATTGCAGGCATCTGTTTCGGACGGCATCAATAACAGGCTGCACCCTCCATAACCTATTTTCGGCTTGTTCTTCAGTCTGATTCATCGCTGTCACGTCTACACAATGCAAGTTTGTTCTGAGAAGGAAAAATCGTTTTCTAGACATGGCATTTGCAATCGGGTCATTTCTGTATTTTTCACTCCAAATCATCTTCAGTCTTGGAAATTTTATACATCCAATAATGGCTTGTATTCTAAAAAACTTCCTAATATCCAGTCAAGAACATATAGGTTTCATTTGAATACCGGTGTTGGCCATATAATATTGATTTGTGGTCAAAGCCATCTGTTCCATGAGCTCGACTGTAAAATAGCCCTCGAAATATTCGTATGGAGTTAGTAGTTAGTATTATCCCAAGTAACCTGAAATAAAGAGTATGGTGGATGTCGTCCACATACCCTACTAACCTATACGCATCCATATCAAGCCACGCAGTATCCACCCCGCGCAATGCAACTAGGAAAGACTAGTTTAGAAAGCTAAGACTGGAGCGGAGCCCGCAATAGCTTTTGCGGTCATTTTTCCTTACAACCATCCAAATAAACCATTCAAATTTTTATTCCATTTGGACAAAATACGATATTAAATCTTTTTCGATTAAAGCAGTTGCTCACTATTTAGGCTTTTCTAACTTGACTCTTACAGTTGGTAATTTAAATATGAATGTCAAATATAACGTAGGATTCAGTTCAATTTAATTCAATTTATTTATTTAATAATCGTTGTACAGTAATTTACGTGTGTTCTTAATCTAGCGTGCGTTGGTATATCGTACATGTAGGGTTATCTTAGGTATGTAAAATATAAATGCGCAGTCTTACATAGATTTTATCTAGGTTAGGGATATTATCTAAGTTATGCCTGAACTAGGTTGTCCTGTGCTTTAGGTGTCATATGCAGATTAATAATAATCCTAAAATACAATTACAAATACAATTACAATTAGATTTACTTTGATTAATATAAAGCCAAAGTTGTTACTACTGTTAAACCAATATCTTAAATATGCAACTTATCATTAATTATACCTTTTTTAACACAGACAACAACTCCTCTGTGTCATCGTAGTAATCGTACAAACTTTGAAGGTAATTCTTCACCACTTGCTTACAATAAACATAATTTACAGTACTACTACATTCATATACACATAGCTAAGTCTGTATGTAAGGAAAGTAATATACAATTACCATATTTCGCAAATTGTAGTAATAAAATTAGTATTTACTTAATACTACCCATTTATATTTTGAACTTAGTGTCAATGACTACATTATAGGTTAAGTCTGTTTTAGTAATTTTGAAAGTGACATCAAGAAACGAAAGTAATATACTTACGATTGCAGTTTTATCAGCTCATCTCTCAATGTTTTCCCATAATATGTTCTAGAACTGCACTACCAGGAATATCGATATCTTTATGAGGCGACTTTACAATACTATTTGATGTCCACAAACCTGCTTTTCTTGTAAAAAATACAGAATATGTATTTCTGCAAGCTAATAATAGAATATTTGTAGCGTTTGTTACGAAAGTTGTTGGTTCCATTGCGTTTCTGAAAATCCATTTGGGAATGAAAACTACCTATACTACTTCATTGGTGTTTGTTAGTGAATGTTAAAGGATTTAAGTTTATTGTATTGGTAGATAATATCGATTTTTCAATAATTTTAGAAAGGAAATGAAACCGCATTCGGTATACTAAAAGAGGCTTTCAGTGCCAGTGTAAAAAATATCTATTTATTACCAAGGCCAACAATGCATTTAAACTTACCTATTAGACTGACCTATTAGAAGTTAAAACATCGATGTTGAATTTTGCCTAATATTTACATAATAGATGATTAATACAACCTAATATAAATTGTAAATCACCGAGCACTCAAATTAAATTCCTCTCAAAATTAACCACAAGCCAGTAATCAATCTCGGAAACTGGTAAACGATAAGTTAAAATTATTAGTATCGGAATGCTGGCAAATCAAACATTCTATTATATACGCTAGAGCGAGTATGATACTTCCGGATTATACGGTTACACGATCAAGCAATAAGTAAACTAATATGTTGAGAATAGAGCTCTGTTTATTTTGACTTTTCACGGATTCAGTAATTTTGAGAATTTTTTTTTGTCAAGGTTAAAGCTAATATTACTCAAGCACCGATTGGTTGAATGGTGTTATCAATGGGAGCAGTTAATCTTTTGTCATGTGTGATTGTTACGTACTTGCTTAAATTATTTTCAGTGTTAAAACATTTAAAAAAATAATTTCTAAGTCATACAATTTATATACGGAACGTTTTACAACTTAGATGCGTGCGTTATTGGTAGCAACCTGACCAGCCTGCTATATAGCAGTCTGTCTTTTCATCTGGTTGATTGATAAAGAGATTTTTCTCTAACATGCAATGAAATATTGATGTTATGTTCCTCATAATAGGCTGCGAAGTATGACGTTTCAGGCGCGGCTAGGACCAGAGGTCGTTAATGGAATTGAATACAAACCTTGCAGGCCTAGGCTGGCAAAGTCCTCTTTTTTAATTTCGATTCCACATAAATTTGTGGCAAAGGCATCGACACTCTGCCACTATGCGTATTAAAAAAATAAAATAATTTAGTTGCAACAAATTGACATTTATAACAATGACAAGAGTCACTGTCAATTCTAAAGGTTTGTTTAGAAACGTGCCTGTATACTTTTTTGAAGTAACATGATAATAAACATAAATGTAAATGCTGTTAAAATCAAGCTAAAATAGATAGACGAAAATATAGTAATATACACGTGAGTTTTAGTTTGTACCTTGTTTATTTTTAATTTCTTTGATAATAAATCTTTAATTTTTTGTTGTTTATTTCATTGCCTGTTTGAGAAAAGCACTATACATAGCTCGGCAGGAAATATAGGGTTGCCTGCCTCAGACCTATCCGGTCTATATGTCTTCGGCCGGCAACCCCTTTCTTCCCGGCCTCTGTAGTAGTACATTAGTACTATTCTATTTTGCAGCTACAGATTGACATAGCTAGTCAATGCTGGTTAAGACGATCGATTTTCTGGATTGTAGCAAATTTCAAAACACACACAAAAGACTATGGTGTGACTCTTTTCAATAACAAAGCATCGGTTAGCTCGTTACATAGGTGATTGTTCATACCTTATTTCACATTTTGACATCATTGTAATATTTTTAAGCCACAATGAGAATAACATAGATGTAACAGAAGAAGTTATCTTTGTTTCGGCAAAAATAAATCAATCAATCAATCAATTAGCGCACTGCTAATAAGTCCACTGCTGACCTATTTCCAGCACTCATCTCAGGTTAAGAACACATCTGAGAGCGCAACTGCTGTTGCCGGTGAGATGAGTCTAGGCATGGAATACTATATTCCCTACAATGATGTCGCCGGTATCCGCGGAGCGCGTCCTTGGTTCGGGCGCGTGTGCGCGGAGGTTGTTGGTCATGAACGACCTGCGTTCTGTGCCTGGGTAAGGGCGCGCACTACGAGCGATCCCAGCGTGGACCGCTTCAAGGCGGCGTACAACAGAGCCACCAAGGTTTGCAAGAGGGCTTACGTCAGAGTGGATGCCCATAGCGCAGCTTGGTCAGGAGCTAGTGGCGGATCCTACGGGCAGCCGTGGCTACTGGCAACTGGTTAAAGCCGTGCAAGCCATCTTCCCGATGCATCCCTGCAGGGCTAACATGCGCGCGTCGTCAAATATCTCGAATCGAGATGAGATATCATCTCGAGTCTTCTCGAGCGAAGTAACGCCGACATATTTTGTCGCGTCAAACTTTTTCAATTGTTGTCTATGGCATACTCATTTTTTAAACATTTATCCGATAAAATCGGCCCGATACGGCCATTTGCTCGAAAGCACAGACTAGTTAGGGATGCTAGGTATGAAAAAAAAGAGAAAAAATATTGCAAACAATTTTCGACCTTATTGACATGACATGCTATCGCATTTTTTTTCTTATATTCGTGATCAGCGTCATCAATTAATGCGAAAAGACACGTAACAAAGGAAATGTCATGTCATGTCGAAAATGGCTTGCAGTCGCACAAAGGTACTAAATTTTGATCCAAAATGAACCGAGCACAAGAAAAGTTTACACGAGATAACTTCTCGTCGACCAAATGAAAGACGAGAGACAAAACATTTTAAATGTCAACATTCGTGTAAATAAGAGCACGTATGTTACAATTTGCAGACACTAAGTAGAGATGATTTCTCGAAGTCGAGTTATGGCGACATCTGACAGATCGCCATGAAATTTGCCATGTTACCAACAGTCGTTATCGACATAAAACGGCAAAATGCCTCGAGATAGCTATCTCGTGGCGCGCAAGTTAGCCCTTCATGCTACCAACAGTCGACATATCGACACAAAACGGCAAAATGCCTCGAGATAGCTATCTCGTGGCGCGCATGTTAGCCCTGCTGGCCCAAGAGCCGCAAGAGAAAGCAAATTTGCTGGTTAATCTCTTTGCAGCCAACTCCCGAGTCGATGATTGTGGTATGCAGCCACCGACACTGCCTACCAGTGACCATGCAATGCCTGATATCGGTATCAGGCAACTCGATGTCCGTGCAGTACTGCAGTTACTCGATGTCCGGAATGCCGGACGGTGTTCCGGCGGTGATTCTAAAAATGTGCAGCGGAGTTGTCTCTAATGCTTGCGCGGCTGTACTGGATGTCCTACAGCCCTGGTACAGTGCCTTCGGCTTGGCAAGAGGCGAACGTACAGCCGATCCCCAAGAAGGGTGATCGTTCAGACCCAAACAACTATCGACCCATAGCTTTCACCTCAGTGCTGTGCACATAGCTTTCACCTCAGTGCTGTGCAAGGTGTTTGAGCACCTAATCAACATGCAGCTCAAGCATCACCTTCAGGATCACTCCCTAAATACTGACCGGCAATATAGCTTCAGGCGGAAACGGTCAACGGGTGATCTTCTGGCGTATATTACCCATCTTTGGGGTCTGGCTATGAACAAGCACGGCGAGTCATTGGCAATTAGTCTTGACATCGCCAAAGCTTTCGATAGAGTTTGGCACAAATCGCTTCTTTCCAAGCTACCAGCCTTTGGTCTGCCTCCTAGACTGTGCAACTGGGTTATCGGCTTCTTGCTGGAGCACCGTACTGGCGTCCTTTGTCATGGACGAGCCTCGGAGTTCTTGCAGGTACATGCCGGCGTACCGCAGGGATCCGTCATGTCACCCACTCTCTTTCTTCTGCATATCAATGACATGTTGTCTACTGGCAACATTCATTGCCATGCAGATGAGAGCACCTTGTACGGGAGTTATCATGGACGTCCTGCGAATAAGCTGTCGGATATCGCGGAAAAAAGGCAACTTCTTCTCACTGAGTTTGACCGGAGCTTGAACCACATTTCCCAATGGGGCTCTGAGAACTTTGTCGAGTTCAATGCCAAGAAGACGCAGGCATTTGCGTTTACAGCAAAGGTATCTTCTTGCCTTCCCCTTCCCACTCTTTTGAGCACGCCACTACCACTGCAGGAAAACCTTAATATCCTCGGTATGTATGTTCGCTGCAAATTTAATAACAAAAACCACATCGAGAGTATCAGCAAAACTCGGAGTCCAGAACAGAGTGAGACGGTTTTTCACGCCGGAGCAACAGTGTCTTCTATACAAGGCACAAATTCGTTCCTGCGTGGAATACTGCTCGCATCTCTGGGACTTGCTCTCGACAGATTGCAGCGACGTGCGGTCCGCATTATTGGAAATCCTGAGGTCATGAGTACCCTCGATGCTTCCTTGGCAGTATTCTAAGGTCTCCATGGAGAATGTTCCGATGAGCTATTCCAATTAGTCCCACCCTCTCCTTTCCTATACAGGATAACACGTGCAGGGTTTAGATGACACCCGCATACGGTGCATAATATTCCTTCAAGAACCAAACGGTTCTGTGACTCTTTCCTTTGTCGCACCATTAAGACCTGGAATTCACGTGTCTTCTTCTTCCTACAGTCCTGGGTCCGTTAAGCGAGGAGTGAAAAAGCATCTGATGAGGCCGTCAAGCTGAGTGCCACTATTGTTAATATGGCACATGTATATAATGGTGGCTCCCTTTCCTGAGACTTTGCCTTCAGCTTAATATCAAGCGAGATAAAGTCAAATTGACGTGTCCTATATAATTTTTTTTTTATGGATTATTGCTGTATCCTTTAAAGATTGTTTTACATTAAATGTAGCAGTGTATATTTTTTATACCACTGATGTGGCACACGATCCTCCTCCACGAAAGTGGTTACAGTGGCCTATGGACGTGTGCAACAACAGGGGAGTCACACTCGTGCTGTAAACACGGAGAGTTTCTGTGGAGTCAGTGTAGAAAACCAAGCAGGAGTAGCCTTTGGTCTTCCCACTGACAGCACAAAAACTCTCCAGTGAGTTCTGGCTACCCTAATCACCTCCGGGAACACAACACGAGATTATTATGGCTGCAGTATTCTGTTGGGATGGAGGTACTTGGGTACTGGGGCTAGTCTACTTACCACACTACTAATAACTTAAGGTCGCTTAGCAGGCTACGGACAAAGGGATGATTCTGTACAGATTACTTTACCTAAGAATTTCAAAAGGCTTTTTTGTACAAATTTATTATGAAAATTATTAAATTGAGAATATCATTAATATACGTGATTCTTACTTTTAAGTTGACTATAACCTAATATGTCTTTATAATCAATTGTCATAACATACGAGTGATGGAATTTTCGAAGGATATTCTTTAACAATACTTTTCCTTTATAACTCTTCTTAAAATTTTTCCGGAAGGATTTCTCGGTATCTCGTCTACAAATTGAACTTCTTTTACTCTTTTATATTCCACTACTTTATCATCTACAAAGGACATAATTTCTTCAGCGCTAACTTGTTGTCGTTCTTTTAGAACTATAAATGCTTTAGGAATCTCTCCCATTCTCTCGTGAGGAATCCCAACTACGGCAACATCAAATACACTTGGATGGTCTTTTAAAATATTTTCTAGCTCTGCCGGTGGTACCTGGAAGCCCTTCACCTGAAAATAATAAAATAATTCGTACAATGTAACCTAAATGTTTATATTAAAATTATTTAGTAACCTACAATTAGTAGCTCTTTACATTTATTTATAATACTTAAGTGGCAAAATGGCAGATAAGCACACGAACCACCTAATGGGAAGTGGTCTAATGAGATAAAAAAAACAATTACATTGTTAGGTATATTGTTGGATGAACGATATAACTAATGTACATTCAATGTTAGGTATAGTAACTCATATATGTTTATATTATATATTATGTTTATATGTACCTTAATCAATTCTTTCAGTCTATCAGCAAATACTAGCTAGATCCCCTGATTTGAGCCAACCATCTTCTGTGATGGTATCTTTAGTTGCTTGTACATTATTTCTATATCCTTTCATTACATGAGGGCCAAAAATTTGGAGTTCACCAACCTGGATAACATCGTTAATTATGTTATTTATAGTTTTGAGCCAATTAAAAATAACACTACTGTGTTTATTTTGTATTCGTTTATGACAATAAAACTTACTTCATTTGGACCAAGTAGCTGCTGATTAGAATTCACGATTCTTAATTTTGTGTTAGGTAGAGCAAAGCCCACAGTCTCATAGTTATTACCACCTGGTAACATTATAGTTACTAATGGTGAAGCTTCGGTCATACCGTATAAATTTAACAAATCAGTGCCGGGCTGAAAGATAAAAAACAATGGCCATAATATAATTTTCGTAAATTAAATGAGCTTGAAGCCTTTTCATGACCATACAAATTTATCTACAGGCATCTACTGAAAATTTATTAGATTAAATGGTAACAACATCAAAAGCCTCACGCCTGTGAAGAGTTTTCAGACCTATTTATAAAGTTATAACTAGGTGTTAATAAATACAAAAGCACTAAAGCGTGAACCAGTACTGTACTTCACTTATAGATACTAACACTGACTGTCACAACATCTACAGAGACAGTAACGGAACGGAGTATCGCAATTGTAGAATACCTCTAAAAATTCTCAAAAATTTCACTAACTTCATTTAGAATAACTGATTCGAATTTGGGCAACGTTCTTATTACTGTGACTCTATATTTACCTTCACTTTTTCTAGAAGTTTAGATATGTCTTTAAGTGGTAATAAAGCACCGCCCGATGTTATGGTTTTGACGGATGCTAAGTGTTTTTCTGTCACCCCAGAATTGGACCCAAGAAATAATACTGAAATAGGTAATTATGACATAATAAACTGCAGTATAACAACAGTATAGATTTGGCTTATTAAATTATTGATATTTTATTGAAGTTTTATTAAAGTATTTTAATAATTAATTAATACTTAATATTTGAACTATTCAGTATATGACAGTAACTAATATACCTTACTGTTAACTATACTTACTCAGAGCAGGTGCCATATACATTATATCCATAGGATGTTCTTTCAAAATATTAATGAAGGTACTTGGGTGAAACTTAGGTACCGTCACTAATTTTGACCCTATTGATAATTTGTGTAGTAACACTATGGAGAGGCCATAAATGTGATAGAAGGGTACAATGGCCAGAGTAGTGTCCTGGTGTTTAGCTGAAAACATATTATTTTAAAATAAATATTAGTAACATTAATTTCAATGTAAAAATAAAAAAGGAGTTTTCTAAGATATTCATTATGTAAACATTTTCATTCTATCTCCCACTTCTTTATCCTGTTAAGTTCTTAGTATTATCTTCTACGTAAATTTTCAAATTTAAAGAAAAAAGTAAATGATCAAGTAGTAAAACTGTGCTATAATGTCACTACTCTGTTAGCTTGTATGTACTGTTTGTAAGGGCATAAATTCATAGTTTGACATATTTACTCACTTGTAGTTTCATTATAATGCCTAATAGTATCTACATCTTGTTGCAAACAGTTCACTACGATATTTCTATGAGTTAGTTCAACACCTTTAGGAAGTCCAGTGGTACCACTAGAATAGGGCAAAAAGGCGACTTTTTCAGATGTCTTATTAATATCTTTTAAGATGCTTTGGTCAACGTTATCAGCAATAGCTAGTTCTTCGAAACAAATTGTTCCTGGCGGTATGTTACTATTAGAACCCTTTACGGTAATTATTGGCAGGTTTTTCTTCGCTAAAAATAATGCCTCTCTTATAACTGGAATGGTTTCTGGATAACCAATCAGGACTTTTGCGCCAGAAAGTGTTATTTGACGTTCGACTTCATCTGAAAATAAATTGCAAATATTTATAAGATCGATTATAGAATGAGATTATCGATTAAAAAAACTAAAATTCTATAAATCACAGTTTTTTATGAATTTTTTTTTTCTTATATAAATAAATTCGTAAATATGAAATTTTATGTAAAAATGCCAATTTTTTATTCTTCGTAATCCTACGTAGATATTGCATTAACCGAAGCAAACAAAATAGTCTGCTGAATATTCAATATACCTGGCTGAGGTATATATTCACAAGAAAATGTGATGATCAGAATTTATTCTGTTATGAAATCCCCTTAAAAAATTTCTCTATAAATGACGAAATAGATGCTTATAACTTACGTGGTGTATACATTGGGTTGATTGTCGAAACTACTGCACCGGCCTCTAATGCTCCTATTGAAATAAGCGGGTACTCTGGAGAATTGGGTATCATGACACAGACTACATCACCATCTCTGATTTTCAGCTGAGTCCGCAATTTCGTACCAAAATTTCGAGAGTATTTAAAAAGCTGATGATAACTATAAGATCGCTTTGTAATACCACATATCTGAAAATAAATAGTACCTACATAGATCTAGATTCTATTCTCGCGAGTGCTTCATTCTTGTATTGAAATAATAAAAAAACAAACAGTCGCGTGGCAGTTAGAGGGCATATTTATAATCCTCAAAAGAGATACATACGATTTCACATACAACTTCGAATGAAAAGACGAATACGTAACTCCTTTGTCGACTGTACCTTAGGATGGTACATGAGTGCATGACCAACGACGGTCAAAGGCAGGTCAGTCTAATGAATGGTCTCCAATGGAAATCTTATAATGTCTTATCTCACTTATATGTACACTGTATATAAGCAGATATATTTTGTTATTATTTCGTAAATTATACATATCAAGTAAAAATCAGTGTATTGTCCTTTTTGTCCCGTGTATTACCCATTTATGTTTTGAACTGAGTATCAATGACCTCTCTCAAGCCAAAGCCTATCAATAAGAATGCCGCCTATCTAAATGTCAATTCGATATTGACAATTTAGATAACAGTTTGTATACTTGTCAATACGACATTAATAATAAAAATAACTGTTGTAAAATGTATTTGCATTGAATAATTTATACGTACTTTTTATGAGGATTTCTTCTTTATTACTTACTAGCGATCCACCCCGGCTTCGCACGGGAGGTAAAAGCGTTTGCATGGAAATCCAATATAGCCTGTTACTCAGGGTGAATGTAGCTTTCCAATCGTGAAAGAATTTTATAAATCGGCACAGTAGTTTTTGAGTTTATTCATTACAAACATACAAATCTTCCCTCTCTATAATAGTAGTGTAGATAATAATACAGACACGAATAAATATAAAATGCCATTCAAAACAATAAAATATTTTTTTATCTATAAAAGGGTGAACAATGGTAAAACTTATAGAATGATGAACCACAATAAACAATAAGTATTATTGAAGTGACTGGCAAGCATTTTTGATTAGTGCGTTATTTAATAAGTCGAAATATATAAAGGGTTAAGACAGTTTTAGTAATTTTGACAGTTACATCAACAAACGAAAGTAACATACTTACAATTGCGGTTTTATCAGGCCATCTCTCCAAGTTCTCCCATATTATGTTCTGGGACATTTCTACTAGGAATATCGATATCTTTATGAGGGGACTTTACAGTATTATCTGATGTCCACAATCTTGTTTTTCTTGTAAAGAATACAGAAGATGTATTTCTGCAAGTCAATAATTTGTTTGCAGTATTTGCTAGGAAAGTTTTTGTTCCCATTGCGTTACTGAAAAATGAATGTGAGAATGAAAATACTACTTCATTGTGTATGTGTTTTAATCAATTTGTAGTTTAAAGGTTTGTTGATACTTACGAATAAACATTCAAGAACAGTTTATCAAGCACAGGCACATAGTATTGTTTTTACAGTTCACAGTATAGTTAAACAGAGGGCACAGAAGATAGCTTGAGCGATTTGCGAAGAATATTAGATAGACTATATTTAGATAAATACTATACACGTATTTAAGCAACCAGTTCGAGTAAATAACGAAATTAGGTGGTTTTATTAACGAAAGAAAATAAGCTCTGCGCGCAAGCACTTAGCGTCGTGTATGGTTAGCAACTAACTGTTACATCTGCGCGTAGGCATCAGTCGGGCAGGTATACACACCTTAAATATCTATGTGGCAATGAGCTGGGAGACACTGTCGATTATTTAATATCGATATTTATAATATCGACAAGTAACATCGACTAATTGGTATGATTTATAAAAATATAAGTTTAGATAATTAAGTTGTGTAGAATAAGTAAAATGTACGATGTGCAAATAAAGTACGTGTACGTGTTATAAATAAAAAATTTTGTAAATATAATTAAGTGTGCTTTGTGTGTATGTATTTTAAAGTATGTTAGGTACCTTACAAATTTACCAAATAAATCAAAACGTACGCAGGAAGCAAAATAAGTTACGGAAAATTAAAAATTATCTGTTTAATATAAAACACAAAATTGCATTTTAAACTTTAAATTTATATTTGTTTATATTGCTACTAACTGATCTGTTGGAAGCTAGAAGATCGAAGTCGAATACTATCAAATATTTACACAATAACCGATTATAACAGCCTTACAAATCACCGAGCACTCAAATTAAATTCTACTCAAAATTAACCACAAGCCGGGAATCAATTTTGTAGACTGGGAAACGATAAGTAAAAAATATTAATTATCAATGGAATGATAGCAAATTATACAACGTACTACTTTAGAGCGAGTATGATACTGCCAGAACAAGTAAGGATTATGCAATCACACAATCAAATGAGCAGATAAAAATGTTGCGTTCAGAGATGACTTCGTAGGTCCTAGTTTGGTTTATTGTAATGATGAAATGTAAAGTAAGAGTATAAAATATATTTATTATGTGGCCAATCTTACTCTAACACTGATAAGTCGAACTACGTTATCATTACGAGTTCGTAATCTTTAATTATATACTGTCTTTTAGCTATCTTAATGATTTATTAATATCTACTTGTTTAAATTATTTTCAGAGTCGTATAGTATAGAATTTGAATTTGAACTCAGACGGGTTAGCAGTGACGACCTACCGGCCCTTCATCACATTTGATTGATAAAGAGATTATCTACCTCACAGCCATAGAGAACTACGTTATTGTAAGTACATTGCCGTTAAAGAAGATTGAATTTCGTGGCAGATGTCAAAACATGTCCACGACTTCGTAAACAGCAAGATACAGCAACAACTCCGTCTATGTGAGTGTTACTACTTCAGTGAATCATGAACAATGCAAAGGTTTTTTTTAATCTACATAGGGTGTAGAAGGCCCTACCAATATCCTTGAGGCCCGAGCCTACCTACCAGTCGGTGCATCAGCTAAGCCATGGATGCGACTCGGTGCAACTTTCCTTTCAGGGGAAAGGGCGACATACCAATCAAAGCAGTTCACGGAACCTGAGCTCTAAAGTGTAAACTCTGGACGCAACTGGAGAATCTTAATGAGGATGATTCCATAGCGTAAAAACAATCATTGGTGTACCGACCAAGATCTTTGGGACCCAAACCAATCTTATCTGCTGCTGATCCTGCTTGAACTGGATTAAATATAAGTGAACAACATGGTAAATATCCGTGTGAGTGTTGTACCAATTATCTATTCTGTGGTTATACTAGTGTGAATGATCATGTCAATCGCAAATCAATAGAGTAGCTGTCAACTTTTGCTGTGAGATTAATTAAAATAGGTAATTCAACCGGCCAAGGTCACTATCATTAGTATTAGAGTCAAAGGGATATTTACCATGTATTTATCATGGTGCTTGCAAGGGCGTCAACGACACTAAAAACTACATAATAATAAATCTACGTTCACATTAATGAGTAATAATAATTAAGTGATTTTTATAATCAGAAACGATGACTTGCTGTTTGCTAAGATGAACTACGTAGACACTTCCAATAGTTTAGAGATAGCTGATAGCTGGTTATAATCTAAGTGACTGACAATGAACGATGTGATTTTCACTGTTATTCCAGGTTAAATAATACCTATAAAAACTGAGTACCCATTATACATAACGAACTTGAGGTGAATTTTTAATTTTTATTCATAACCATCATACGAATTTCATAGTCAGGGCTTGTTCTTACCTATATTGGGGACATACACAGACAATCTTTCCGCTTTTATAAATTAATGAAAGTTTCATCGTCTCGGGCTCTTGGTCCATTGAGGACAAGCAATATTTTTCACGAATACACTTTCACGATGCTGGATCAGTTTTTATATGGCAGTATTGAAGTAGTTCAACTACCTGTCGATAGATGGCGCTGGGTACAGGTAGTATTGCCATAATTAGCACTTCCAGATGCTATATTTTAATAATAGATAGTAGGTAAACGTTAAAATATAAAGCTTACAGGGCTGAACTTTTAGAGTCTCATCTAGGCTCCTTTTTATATTCTGTTGCTTACTGCTACTTATTGGGTATACGTAAAAAAACAATAGTAACATTTAATCAATTTAACAGTACTTTTCCTTTAAAACCCTTCTCAAAATTTTCCCAGAAGGGTTTCTTGGTACGGCATCTAAAAACATAACTTCTTTTACTCTTTTGTATTCTGCAACTCTTTTGTCTACAAAAGATTTAATTCCTTCAACATCTGCCTTTCGTCCTTCTTTTAACACTATAAACGCTTTAGGAACCTCACCCGTCCTTGGGTGAGGTATTCCAACTACAGCAACATCAAACACGTCTGGATGTTCTTTTAAAACACTTTCTAATTCTGCAGGAGGTACCTGGTAACCTTTGACCTGAAATGAATTCAATGGCTAAAATAAAAAATGCTTTGATTTCATTTCAAGATAAATATCTCAAAACTAAATTGATGTATGACTTTTTTGTTTTCTTTTTATGTATTTCTATCATTACCGTAAATAACATTTTTGGCCTTACTTTAATCAGCTCTTTAAGTCTATCCGCTATAGTAACGATGCCATCTTCATCAATACTAGCTAGATCTCCAGAACGAAACCAGCCATCTTCTGTAATTGCATTTTTAGTCGCTTCTGGATTGTTTCTGTAACCCTTCATTACTTGAGGACCACGAATCAGAAGTTCACCAACCTGTGGTGTGAATTTTGTTCATCATTTCAGTATTATTACTACTAGTAGTACTTTATAGTGCAGTTGATTGTCTCACCTCGTTTACTCCTAAGGGCCGCAGGTTGGAATCTGCAATTCTCAAATCAGTATTTGATACACCATAGCCTACTGTAGTATAATTTTTAGCGCCAGGCACCATTCCCGTTGCCAATGGTGCAGTTTCTGTCAAGCCATATAGATTTAAGAAATTTATATTGTGCTGAAAATAAAGCAGCATTGATTAGCACGATGATCATTCAGCGTAAGAAGCTGCGCGTAGGTACTTATAAACACTTACAACATAAACTTGTATCGCTAGATAAAATTAGTTTACTAACCACTAGTAAAATGTGAATATATGACAAGGTAACTGGCGGCTTTTTGTCATACCTACATAAAAATTTACTCTGTGGCATAAAGTAAAAAAAAAATACCTTTACTTTTTCCAGAACCTTTGTGACGTCATTCCTTGGCAATGGAGCAGCTCCCGATGCGATAGTTTTAATAGATGCTAAATGTTCTTCGTTGATCCCAGAATTGGAACCAAGAAATAATACTGAAAATATTCATACCACTTTGGAGTTATACATACTTGTAAAGTGCCTTACCCATTGTTGTCATCTTCAGTTTTCTTTAGATAGGGCCTGGCAGACACGCGTGTAGCTACATATACAAACGTATCTGTCAGGTTAAAGACTAGTTTTATGGCATCTTGAGCGACTAATGGTATTTCTATCCTCCTCATCATCATCATCCTCATACACATTTCACAGTTGCTTTCAAAGCTTAATTGTTGTCATTTTCAGTTTTCTCTTAACTTTAGAGCGCGGCGTTCACTTATTGTTTATTATTAATATGGTATCTTTACCGGAACCGAGGCTGTCTGACCTCACAACATTGAAAGCAAAGCTTCCATCAGAGTCTTATCTGTTGTTTAGCAGGTGTACTAACTAGTAGGTGAAGTTGATTTATCCATGAAATGAAACTAATTGTTATCTATATTCATTTTGTTTGAATCTCTATCTATAAAAAATATCTAGCCTATTATGAACCTATTATTTTTGGTCACAAAACATGATCAGTTCATTTTGTATCATGTTCATTTCTATTACATTTTAGCCGCGTTAGGATACTTTTTTTGTTAATAGTTTCCTCTAACGCCACACAATAACTTTCACAAAATATTTTTTGTCATTTATTGGATGGTTACTCACCTATAGGTGGGGCTGCATATATCAAAGTAATTGGATGTTGTTTCAACGCATTAACGAAGGTGTTGGGCTTAAATCTAGGTAAAGTTACTATTTTTATACCAACTGCTAGCTTGTGGAGTAATACAACAGATAAACCGTATGCATGGTACAATGGTAAAATATCCAATGTTATATCTTGATGGGTCTCTGAAAAAAATTGAAAATCATAGTTAATATTTTTTTAATTTACATAAAGGTAGATGATGGATGATGGACCATGACGTCGCACAGCGGGCTATGGACCGAGCTATGCTTTAAGTTTTTTGAAGTATAGAATTTAAAACTAGGACATCCGACAAAAAAACTATAGAATAGCACATAGCTTGCAGAATACGCAAGCTGAAGTGGTAGTGGGCTGGCTACACTATCAAAGGACCGATTACCGTTGAAGCTAACGAGCCCTAGAGTGGAGACCGCGAGAAGGCAAATGGAGGGTATAATGCCGCCTAGCCAGATGGACTGACGACCTGATCTAGCAGTAGGCTGCAATAGGCTAATTGATTGATTGAATATAATAGTCTCCATTAAAATGAGTGGACTTTTATTATCTTATACTACTATATATAATTGTAAAGTAGTCGTTTCTGTACATTGGAAATATCAAAAAAATCTTGGTTTATTTTTTATACCACTGAGATGCTAACAAGCACACTGCCCACCTGATCGTTATGTTATATTAACGATGCTGAACATGTTTTTTTTTGGTATTCTTGTCTTTTAGTTCGCAATGGACAGAACAACTACAGGACGGATTTTGATGTGTTTTTTTTTATTGAAAGGTCTTTGTTACACTTGAAATCTTAGGTAAGTTTGAACGCAATCGGTCAAGTAGAACTAGAGCTATGGCCAATAAGCTGGAAAATTAAAATCAATGCGGGCGGAGTCGCGGGTAGAAGTATAGTAATAACATTTATAATGAAAAGAATGATTTTCCAATAATCTCAACTCTGCTCTCTACCGAACCGTTTATAAAATCTTTATGCTATTGAATTTATCAGAATAAGTAAAACATAATAAAATCTGTGCACTCTGTACCGGTATAAATTTGTTTTTTTTTTCATCGGCAAAGGCCATATTATATATGTATGTATGATACATGAATTAATCAAATAAATACTGTGATTCTTGGTTTTGGTAAGCTTCTTACTTTTGTATATTTAGTAATTAAAATTAATAGATTACAGAAAAATGTGTACAATAGTTATACTTCTCGTAAGTGGTGGATAAAACAGCTTGCTAAGTGAAAGCTTTTTATTACTTACTCGTTGTTTCGTCATAATGTCGCATAGTATCCACATCTTGTTGTAAAAAATTTGCTACAAGATTTCTATGTACCAACTCTACTCCTTTAGGCAGTCCAGTAGTGCCACTAGAATACGGTAAAATAGCTACGTCTTCAGATTTTCTATTTACTTGTTTCAGATTACTCAGGTCGATATTATCAACCATAGCCAATTCTTCAAAAGATATTGTTCCTGTTGGTATATGACTTTCGGCGCCCGTAACTGTAATTATAGGTATATTTTGCTTGGCTAAAATTAGTGCTTCTTTTAGAACTGGAACGGTTTCTGGTTGACCAATCAGAACTTTGGGATTAGAAAGAGCTATTTGCCGCTGTATTTCATCTGCAAACAAAAATTGTACACTATTAATAATAAAAATGATTATAATTCTGTGTCATCATCTGAATATGTAGTTGACCTACTTTCTTTGGCGTGCTTGTAAGAGATTCTGTTTTAGCCTAGCCCATGTATGTATGGCCCAGTTCAGAGGGAGAAATATGGGATTTCTCCCTCTGAACTGTTTTGTACTGGATGGGTCCGAAACTGAACTGTTTTATAAATCGTCATGGCAAACCTTTAATTATCATGAAACTTTTTGTGGTTGTTCACACTTCTCATTCAATTTATTTACCTTTATCAATAAGTTAGTTTAACTTACGTGGTGTATAAATTGGGTTGATAGTAGTGGCCACGGCACCGGCTTCTAATGCTCCAAATAAAACGAGCGGGTACTCTGGTGAGTTGAACATCATAATACATACTACATCGTCATCCCGGATTTCCAATTGTGACCGCAATTTAGCAGCAAAATTTCGAGAATATTTATACAGCTGATGGTAGCTGTATGAACGATTTGTGATGCCACATACCTTGAAATTAAAATATTGGTGGCTTATAACACTTTTTTTTACAAAACACAAATTAATTTTTGTGTCTAACGTGTCAATACTATAGTGTCAATGTAAAGAAAACCAGAGAGCCAATAATATAATCTGTTCAAAATTCAGTCGTGATCTAATAATAATGTACCAAATGTACAAAACGTCATTCTCGTAATTTAATTTTCAAGATCGAACATTAAAATTGTAGAGATCAGCTCTTCACAGAATTTTGAACATATATTACGAGAATTTGCGCTCAGAACAACTCTAAATAAAATTAAAGAGTTGGTATGAAAAGAATAATAACTTACAACTGCAGTTTTATCCGCCCATTTCTCCAAGTTCTCCCAAATATGTTCAGTTACAGTTCTTCTAGGAATATCTATGTCTTTATGAGGGGACTTCACAATCTTGTCTGCGGTCCATAAACTTTGTTGCCTTTTAGAATATAATGAAATTTCACTATAAGCTAATAGTTTCTTCGCAGTTCGTGTTATCAGGTTCCTTGCAGACATCGCGTTTCTGTACAAAAGAAATGGGAACAACTAGATGTTTTACGTTGTAATTTATGTTTTTATACATGACGGACAACTTATTATAAACTTGTAGAGATGGGAAAGCAACAATGTTTTGACTTTGACATTGTATATAATTACTATTTGACAGAAAAAATGTATCCATATTAATTAAATCAATGCAAATGAGAACCATTGTTTGTACTTTTAATATATTGGGGTCGGATGTTATCGCTACAAGGACATGATCATTTTAACAAAAAAAAATTTAGCTCGTAGTAAAATTAATTATCAGAGCGTGATAAAAAAATCAATAAATAAAAAAAATCGTTCACAAGAATAATAGTTAAAATCAATACAAACCAAATAATTGATATAAGTACATTCTTTTAAATATAATTTGAAAAAAGAGCAAAGGTGTAACATTGAATGATAAGAACATTTAATAATAAACAAATACTCACTGCTTATCAAATTATTACACACTAGAATTACAGCTGGCCCCAAACTAATCTGAGTTATTATGATATGAGTACAAATGTTATTCTTTTCAAAACACCACCATAAGATGTTTTCTTGCGGACCGCCACAAATATACTAGTCACATTATCATTATTATATTATTAAGTTTACATTGACACTCATTAAAACAAGATTTTTCAAGAACTTCACACCACTGCGAGTTGATAACCTGTTTATACCCAATACCATATGTAAGTATAAAAGATTCGTAATTAAGTTTACTATGTTTCGTGTTTCATTACATCTAATATATGATATTAATAAGTAATTGCAACAAATAGAATCCGTTAAAAGTGATAATATTCCTATAAGTGAAATTTGCGTTAACTTTGACCAATATCAAGCAATTAAGTAACCCAAAGTCAAAACTTTCAATCAACAATAAATACTTAATCAAATAACTTGTTATTTGTATTATGGTCTGACGGTGAAACGACTACCTGAAACACTCTACGAATAAGTTTCAACTCGATATTTTAAGTCCGCTAACAGCACTTAAACTTTCAGTGGGGTAGGTAGTTTTCTAACTCGAAAATTATAAGTTGCTGCTGCCCACATTTAAGTGCCAGTGACTTAAGAGCGATACTATAACTTTATATCTCCGAGGGTTTGCAAATATAGAGAAATAATCTAATGAATATTTTTATTAATTTAATAGCATATAATATCTATTATAAACTCTACAAACTGTGTTTGGCATATCACTATAGAATAATAGTAAAGTCTATAATAAAATCACACAATCAAATTAGCTATGTTACCATCGTCTCATATCATGAACAGTATACTAAAGCTCAACAGCGTGTATGTTCCGGCCCAATTATTGACTGTCTTCCTATAATTTGCATGGTGCTAAATGATGCCTAAATTATTCTGATACATTAGCATCATATACGGTAGGTATCTGTTAAACTTTGACATTTGACAATCTACATACAAAGACTAACATGAGGCACAATCTGTATTATTCTGATAATTCACTGAATTTGAATATATTTTCATGACAAATTGGTTCAATTTAGGAAATTACCACTTCCATGGTTTGTAAGAGAGCCTTGTCCTTCAGCATGTTTCTTTTACTTCCAACATTTTCCTCTGCTTTCGTCTTTTGTATGTATGTATAATATATGTTTCTTCTTTTTGTATCAGGAAAATAAATGAACCAACAAAACATGTGATTGTGATTCAGTGTGAATTTGAATTTGTGCGACCTGCGATTACCTTAGAAATTGGCCTTTCATCCATAATGGTTGGGCCTTTCAGTTTCAAATCCATCATTTTTGGATCAAGTATTTCTATATCCATTTTATTGATAGGACCAATATTAAGAGACATATCTCATAGTCTTCCTACGTCATTGTTCTTACATTAAACTTCGATAACGTGAATCTATTTAGCACACAGCTGACTGCCTCGATTATGACACCGACTAAAGTCTGTACGGTACATTTAACAATCACTGCTCAACGATTCAGTTGAGAAATGTGACTGAAAATGGCGGATCTCTTAACATTGTTTGCAAATCCATGGATATTTAAAACAGGCCGATAAAATAATTTTGCCCTTTCAGAGTAATTATTCAATTCCTTATAATGCGGCTAAAATATTATTGAACCTTTTCTGTGTTGATTATATTATTTAATTGATACAAATATGGAATGGAAATGTGTTGGTCGAAAACTTATGCTCCTATACGAACATATAGAAATAAATAGAAGTTGTGAAACCTTGTTGAGTCAGGGAGTTAAGGTCAATTCAAGAAGTATAATAAAGTTGGAATTATTTTAACGAAGTGTTTATTTGCTTTTTGCACGATTCATTTTAACTTTTTCTTTATCTTAACATAGGATTACTTATTGCCACTGAAAAGTCGATCAATATTCCAGCTTCATTACAATCCGAAATAGACCCTTGTATGGAGGAACGCTGTGTTCTGTCATGTTTTAACTGTTTCACAATCTTTTAACTTTTCAATGATGTAAACTTATCAATGCAATCAAAACATTAAACTTAACTCCACATTTGTTTCATGAAAAAATCATAACACCAAGTCCGTGAATGAATTGTAAAGCATATTTTGAATGTTTACAAACGCGTTTTACGATCTTTGTATGAAAGAATGACTTATTGAAATTGGTTAAGTTAAAAAACACTTACGAGAGGAAACCAAAAATCACAAGCACACGGAAAACCACTGTATTGTGACAAAATGTACAGAAGAGCGTCGGTTTACAGTAAATCCACAAACAGAGTTTGTTACTGTAGGAAACACTGAAGCAAAAATAGATAACTGAAGTGAAACTGAAAATAAAATCACGAACAAGAGGATATTGTACAGTATCACCGCTAGAGGCGGTAGTTTCACAGCGAACGCTAGGCGCGACTGACGAAACGCTGGGTGCGTCGCCCGCGCATAGTATCATGAATAGATAATATTAGTGACGTAGCTTCATTCTTTGGCATCAAGGTCTTAGCATCAAGTCGAATGAATAATTAATACGCTAAACGTTATGTACTGTATTTATAGTAAGCCAGTTTGTCTTACGTTGATTAAATTTTAATGTGTTTTTTATTAATACATACATACTTTTACCGCATCTTTAATTCATATTCAGGTGGTTTATGAGCCATTAAATATTTAATGTATGATTGATAAACATAACCTGTGTTATCATGATAATTTTTCTGGTTTTGATATGTTTATTTTTTTCTGTTATGTTTGGATGTTTGTTTGGCTGCTGTAATTGGAACAGGGATAGATTAGCCTAAAAAACAGATATTTTTTTACTTCAATTAACCCATATCCATACTAATATTATAAATGCGAAAGTAACTGTCTGTCTGTCTGTCTGTCTGTCTGTATGTTTCGCTTTCATGCCTAAACCATTGAACCGATTTTGATGAAATTTGGTATAGGTGTAGATTAGACCTTGGGAAAGGACATAGGCTATGTTTGGTCGCGATAACCGACATCCACGCGGGCGGAGCCGCGGGCGAAAGCTAATCTGGACATAAGGCTCTATTCCAATGTGCTCGATAGTACCATGTCCTCTAATCTTACCGCATCCAGTGTATATCAGTTTTCTTTTTTAAGGTTCGTATTTTTTATATTACACCAGAAGAATTATTTTTCACAACTCATAATGAAATACACAATTTAGGCTGTTTTTGTTTAATATTCTTAAAAAGCTTTATGTAAATATAGAGCACAGGGTGTCGAGCGGCATATTGCCCAAATCTTGTAATTTTTCCACCCCATCGGGTTCCTTTCATTATCATCTTACTTAATAATTCTCAACCAAGGTCTTATAGTGGTTCTTTTACACTAAATTATGATTTTTATCGTATTTAATATTAAAGTTAAGTATAATGTTACATTCTAGTTATTGGAATCACATGACATAATGAATTGTGAAGAGTCTGTGATAGCCATGATATTCTGTGGTATTTATTTTTATATTTAATTATTTATAAATAAAATTAAAAAATAAATACTAAATATAAAAACACTTTGTCTTTGACATTCAAATATAGTAAAAAATACAAAACACAAGTTACTCATTAATGAATACTAATATGATGAATACGAAACTATATTTTTCTCAAGTGAATACTGTAAGTTGAAAATATTACAAAAAAAAAAAAAAAATTGGAGTTTAAGATAGATGTACTAATGTTACACATACGTATTATGGGCTGAAAATTATTAATTTTGTTGTTCAGTCTAATAACAGCACACAATTTCATTCGGTTCATTTTTATTAATATCAAGTGTGAACACACCGCAATGTAAGCTTTTTGAAGAGTTGTTAATATTCTTTCCCAGTCCTCACTACAGAATAAATTATGTTTTTCGTGAGAACGCGTAACAAACCAAGTTTAACCAACTTGACGTACTTAAGTAACTTCGTAATAACTCGCTCCAGAAACTTCGGTGTTTTCAGTCGGATCATCGGCCCCTCAAAAAATAATATTTTTCGTTAATTATTGAAATTTATGTGGGTTTTAGAAATGTTTTCGGTGTAAAATAATGTAACTCTAGCCTTATAGCTTATTTTGGATATTAACCAACCTGATCCTACTAATCTATCTATCTATCTATACTATTATATAATTGTAAAGTGGTCGTGTCTGTACATTAGAGAAATTAAAAAAAAAAATATTTGGGTTATGTTATATTAACGATACTGAGCAAGAATATATATTTTTTGGAAATCCTGTCTGTTTGTCTGTTTGTTCGCGATGGACGCAAGAACTACCGAACGGATTTCGAGGGTTTTTTTTGTTCTTCTTCTTCAATCTTCAATCTTGCATTTGTTTTATCGCTATCGGTTGAGTAGAACCAGAGTTGTGAGCAATAATGTCGCTTTTTTGCTTGAGATTATTTTTATGGTATTTTTATAGTTTATCATATCTGGGCAACTATGTAAATAAATATACTTTTTTTTACACACACAATTGTGTATACAAATCCGTATTTAATCAATAAAATTGTAATTCTATAATTAAGTTATAACAATACAACTAGATGGCGATCACGCTGTGTTAAACAAGATATTGTTTCGTTCACAACAGAACATATAAGAACTGTCATTTCGATTAGTAAAACGATATTTTCGGTTTCATAATTTCATTTAATATCCTGGGTCTTCTTCTTCATTCCGAAACTTTTTAACTTTGAGGCGGGGCCGGGGGTCTACTTTTACCAGTCTAGCTGCGGATTTGGCTGAACCTTCGATATTTCCCGTGAATCGACTGCCATCTGATCGCCACAACCCAAAGACGATATCGAAGCATTGCAACTAGACTAGTTATTGGACTTTTGAAGGCTTCAACTACCCGTAACGACGTATGGAAACCGAGACCGATGGCTTAACGTGCTTTCCGAGGCACGACTAGACCAATGCAAATAACCATATTCATGCATACAAATATTTGCACTAAACAGGAATCGAACAAGCGCCTCCTGCGTAGCAGCCGCGTTCAGTAGATACCGCTGCGCCACAGGGGCTATCGATCTTTTACATCCTGGGTAATTCATACTAATAGCATAACATAACGAATCTGTAACTCTGTATGAAAGTTCGTTAGACTGTGCTAACATTATAAATGTGAAAGGAACCCTGTCTATCTGTCTGATACCTTTCACGCCTAATACGCTGAACTGAACTGATCTTAATGAAATTTGATGCAGAATTGGATTAGAGTTTAAGAACGGTCATGGGCTAACCTTCATAGCCAATAAATAAATTTTTAACGAGTTAAACCGACACAGGGAACAACAGTTACTGATATTAAGGTGCTTTTCCACCAGAGGGGCGAGACGAGACGAGGCGAGAAGAGAATTGAAATCGCACTGACCCTTTTCCACTAAAAATTGCCATCGCGAGCTCGCGCGTGACCGCTGCGCCCCGCCGCCCGTATGCTTCATATATTATTGTATTATGTATTTTAGACAGCTCACACATAATGCTCGATATAACTTTATTCTAGCGTCAATGCCGAAAACTCCGAACAAAAATTAGGCGTCAATATTCTCGTCAATCCACACTGTTTCCACCAAAGATGCACTGGGAGAGGATTGAAAATTTGTTATACAAATTTCAATTCTCTCCTCGCCTCGCCCCGTCTAGCCACTCTGGTGGAAAATCACCTTGAAGGTGATTTATACTCTATATCGGAACCAATACGGTTCATTTTTGCATAAACAAATATTTCAATTCACGCCTCGCATTTTCTCGTCAATCCACACTGTTTCCACCAAAGATACGCTGGGAGAGGATTGAAAATTTGCCATACAAATTTCAATTCTCTCCTCGCCTCGTCTCGTCTCGCCCCTCTGGTGGAAAATCACCTTTACAGCTGCTCTGTTAGAAGTCGGTGCAGCCCGAGAGACCAAAATATATGAATTGATTACATTATAGTACTTCAGGCACATTAAACAAATAAATAAATTTATAATATTAAAGACAAGCCGACTTGAAAAGAAGAAGCACCGACTTCTAACAGTGTTTCTTCTAGTCGGCTTGAATTTATTATTATAATTTTATTTATTTTTCCTTTATAGTGAGTTACAAGTATCTAACTGATCCATCGTAGATCATTTATCTATATATTATCATCGGTTTAACATCATGATTTTAGAGGCAAATACTCAAATTATATAAGAGCAACAGATACAGCTTCTTTACCTACGTTTTAAGGATTTCCCTAGATTTCTAGATTATTGCTCTCTGGATCCCACCATCTGATTCTGACTTCATTCACCCTTCTCTTTCCAACAAAAAAAGATCGTAAAATATCCGTTACGGAAATTATAACGGTTCATCGCCTATTTAGCTACCATAGTAATGAAATTCTGAGAAATCTTGATATCGAATTCATAATTTGTTGTAGTGGCGAGGGGTCCCTATAACTCAATTCCTGCCGGCTTCCCTTTGCATAGATGGTAGGAATGTTTAAATTCGATAAACTACATCAAGATAGGAACTATCTTCCACCGACTTCCATTTTGGAAATTTTCACCCTTCACCACTGTTATGGCTTTACTGGGGAACATTCTCCCTACCAGAGCCACTGACAAAACGTACTTAAGGCTGATAAAAATCACTGCGCTTGTATACACAACATATATTGATTAATATGTACGTGCTGTAGAGTGTTATTATTGAGTTGTATTTTATCAACTTTTAGTATTCTGTAATTTTAATACAGAGCGCCTAGATATTCATTTTTTGAAAAGAAAACGACACGAGTGCTACTACAAACAAAGTAGGCGCTTTTTCCTGTATTTTTTAAGTTTTCTCTCAATTTTATTGATTTATTCATTCATTTTTAGCAATATAAACTTACAGTTTGCACCAAAGCGCTTATTTGCAGTCAGTTACATAAATATACATTACATTCAATTGATTATTTATAAGATAAATTGCTTGAAATCATATAATTATTAAAAATACGATGAAATACGTTTCATTCTTGGCATACTACTTCTATAAGTTACACAAATGTTTTGTCACAGTTGTACCAAAGACACCTGGCTTATCATAGAATAGTGCAGTGGTAAACTTAGTTTTAAGCGGAATTTGACGACAAAAGATGTAATCACGTTGCACAATTTTGAGAAATAAAGAATTTGAATTTAAAGTAGGGAGTTGAGTAGAGGCTATTAGAGAAGTGAATGGGAGGCAGCTGAGTAGAGTCGAGTAAAGAGTGAAACAGGGATGATTAGAGGATCGAGTAGAGAGGCAAGTAGAAAGTCAAGTAAAGAGTTAAATAAAAAGGCGAAAAGAGTATCTATTAAGCCCTCTGCGCTAAAATTTACGACAGTGCGCGATAAGCGAAACCCACGCGGGCGGAGCCGCGGGCATCAGCTAATATTCTAAATGTAAGTTTGTGAAGATGTTTGTTATTCTAGCACGCTCTAAAGGCCCAACAGATCCGTTTGAACTTAGGTATAGGGAAATATTATGATCTGAACTATCTATCGCTATTTTTCATTCCGCGAATAGGTTCCTATAGGTTGCGGGAATGAGATCAACATTACACGCGGGCGGAGCCGCGGGCAATAGCTAGTAGGATATGGGTGTATTTGTGTAATGTATTTACCATTATAGCCATTAGCGTCATTATCCTGGCTGCGTTTATAGCTCTGGGAGTCTGGGTCCAAGATCTTCCGTTTGTGTTCCAACATTTCGTACAAGTTTTGAAGAAGGAAGAATAATTTTATAGGGGAGGATGGGAACAATTCTGATCGCCTCCCTTTTTCTTTGCTTGTATTTGTAAGCTTATTTGCTACAAGGTAATTCAACATCAAAATGATTAAGGCTTCATCAAAGAGTTATTTGAATCATCATCTACTGGCCCTGGTTATTGGAATAATATTCCCAAACACATCATATAGGTTAGATCTAAGGCTAGTATCATCATCGCCTTCTTATTTATTTCACGTCCACTGCAGAAGTTAAGTCTTTCAAAAAGATTTCCATAAGGAGCGTTTATCTGCCATCCAATATTTCATAAATAGTATTGGGAGAAGTACGACACAGTTTTTTTGTAGAAAGATATAAATAAAAGGAATAAACTGGACATTTAGTTCAGTTCTTGGTTTATGGCTCCGCTTGCATATTGCTGCGATTCTGCCAGTGTCAACGTCCAGGAGTGTCATAAACTTCAAGATAAAGTTATCGGTTCAAAAATAATTAATTAATAATTTGCAGAGAAAAGAAAAAACACCAGTAAGTGGTGATCTAAATAGAAAATACTAATAATCAAATCTTCATGCATCAAATGTTCAGAAAAAAGACGGGGAAGGAAAAAACCAAATAAAGAAGAGGGGAGGAGAGGATACATAAATCAGCATGGAATACAGGCATACTTTTAAAGATTAATATTGTTGAGTTTTATAAATTTACATATGTCCATTTGTGTTCATCGTAATATTTGAAGTGTGAACAATTTTAAATGTTTTTCATTAAATTTAGAAACTTATTTACGTACTAAAAAGTTTCTGTAACATTTTGTTGAACTTTCTCCAATAGATTAGGAACATCTTGTCCATGGCCATAATCCTAAAACAATATTTCTCTTAAGATTTTGGAAGAAAATTTTAACTTTAAGCCGTCGTTTTAAATAATTGTTGTTTTAAATATTGACCTACGTGCTATCTTAAAATGGATCGAGGAATCTAAACACGTAGAACACAATGTGATAATTGCATAAAATTATGCCAATCTTATCTTTATATATTTATATCTTTATAAATATAATTTGCATTGATAGGAGTAAATAAGAGTTATAGCATATCGGTCGACTATTCTAAACTCCACAACGCACACTAGGTAGTAAATTTGTTCGGCGGTTCAAAGCATAGTGAATTTATATTTGTGAAATTATGTTACAAGTTCTCTGAAGTATAATTTGAGAAATAGTCCAAATGATTCTCAGTTGTTTTCCGTTATGCAATGTCAAGGATAAAATACTATATATAATAAAGAGGAAAGTGAAACATGTATGCATTCTGTATGTATTTCACAAATTTTTGATTGAAACCAGTTTATTATCGTCGATAAGTCCATGCTAACACTGAGATTTTCCTAAAGCATGAAAACATTATGGCTGCTCAATCCGCAATAAGTATCCCGAAAGTAACCAAATTAAAATAACTCTAGTATTTAAAAAATTACTCTACCCATTCATTCGGATTTTCTTTTTAATTTAATGAATTTAATGAACTTGTTTATAGGTGTACTTAATGCCACAGGCTTTGTCTATTAGTCAGGGTGGAGTAGACATGAACTCAGAAGTTTCATTTACTCAGAAGAGCATTATTGACGCTAATGATAATACTGTAATTAATGAACACACCTTTTGACATAAAGTGTACAGTACTAAAGTGTTAGTACTATGTTGTTAATATCAAAATAAATTTATAGGGAAATATATTTGAATTGTCAAAATTGCCGATTTATCTGTGAAGATTTCAAGTATTATTTCCTAAAAATAAAGTAAGGTTTATTTTAAGACAATTCTCGTCTCAACTTTTAACCCGTCGTCCTTGCCATTTTAAGAACAGTCTGTGGATGATAGTGCTGTAAAAGTCAGCTGCACGATAATCGGTAAACTGTTCTTGAAGGTTACGTCAGAAACAATATTGACATTTCATGCCTTTCGTAAATTTATTTGATGACAGTGAAATGTTACGTCATCCTTTTTTCCTACGAACGGGAATCGGAATTTAGTTAGTAATAATTGCATTACAAGAAGAAATAAAATTAATTAATTTGAACTGCATCTCCTAATTCAGCTCGTATGTTTCAAATACACAAAGGCTAATAAAGCAAAAAGACACTAGGCACAAGGCAAGAGTTTTTTTTCTGGTCCAGTTACTCTTCTGGCTGAAGTATCTTTTCGGTCTTACCAATCCCAGACTTATTCCTCGTTCCATCCGGGTGCCCAGGGTCCTTCTCCTGCTTTACACTTGACTTATACTTTTATGTGCAACTGCCGTCTGTCTCCCAATCTAGAAAGAAAGCCTCGTCACCAGAGCAAACAGTTATCAACCGTGTACTGTCTTGAAGGTTAGGTGGGATGGGCCTCCAAGGTTTTTGTTGTCCCTCCAAACACCCATATATGTTTACTAAAATTACGATAATATTTTATTCTGTTTAGTGAAATTTTACTCGAGTAAAGCTTAATTGAAGTTGAATTTGAATCTTCTTAGCAAAGTTTTGACATGAACTCAACGTAATATTTTATTCCTTTTACTGATTAAACACTGCGGAAGAAGTTTATTAACACAGCTGTTCTAAGGGAGTGAAATTTTCAGCGAACGTGAAAATTTGGACAACATAATAAGCGGTACAACGTCGGTTCTGCTGTTATTAGTTTAATAAATCTGCTTAAAAGTTATCTCATGGCTTCGAAATACAGTCTCAATGTATAGGATATATGACTTTCACCTTACTCCCAGCCGGGCACGTCGTTGACCGGATGGGTGACTTACCCTTCTGAATGAACCGTTCCACCCAATTTCCCTATACCTCCCATGGGGAGTCTAGTCTGACAGTAAGCAAAAGGGGAAGTACACAGTAATGGTAGGCCTTGAAGACATCATCAGAAATGTAAGACCCGGGATAAATGTGTTGTAATAGAATTAAGTCTTTATGGTGTATTGAATGTTGTTTATTCTGCTCTCGAACATCAACAAATTAGAGCTCCATGGATTTATTCCTCAGGCCATTTCTCTTATCTAGAAAACAAAAACCAGTTGTATTCGAGGTTAAAAACGAGTATTTTATCCGGGCTTCGAGGTGCAAACCTCGGGAGCAACTGGGAAAAACGCTAAGGTGATGGTTTACTAGTTGAATATGTTAGTTTAAATAATAAAGTGGCATACTTCGAAACCCCGCGTCACCCTTTTTAACCTTATATGACAGACATCCGATTCTCAGCACTCCATGGATTCACCGTGCGGTCGCCGGGTCCATAGCGTGGTACAGAGAGGAACACCGTGACGGCGACTGGGACTTGCGACCCATATGTAGGTTTAGGGTGGCCACCTTGTGATGCATCAGCGCTCACCTCCACCGTTAGTAGTGTTCCCCCTATCCATATTTGGTAAGATCCTATCAATGCCGCTTTTGATATTCGATTTAGTGAAAAGCTTACTGAAGCTCTTGGCAATCTGAAGTCTTTAAGTAGATTATACAGGGATTTAGCTGGAATTCCCCTTGCTCCTACTTCTAAGGCGTAGAGTTTAACCACGTAGCCGTTTTTGGTTAACTCGTTGGTCAAGTCAATGTATTTGTTTGTCTTTATAGCGTGGCATTTAGGTATATTAGTTTCCCACGGTACTGTGAGTTCTACAAGCACTGCACGCCTATGCGATCGTAAAAAAGGAATATGTCGGGTCTGGATGATGAGGCACAGATATCCTCCGGTATTTTGTAGTGCTTCTCATACGTGTCTACGAGTATTTTCCAGTCAACGTCACCATCAAAATTGAATATGGCTTTTGAGGTGATTTCTTTGAGCAGCCTCCCTTTACAAAGACTATGTCATTTCTTTGGTTTGTGGTTAATCCTTTTTTCGCTCTAGCTACCGTCAAACTTACAGCCTCACGTATGATTTCTAATAGCTTATCATGTCGGCGCGAGTAATGACCCCGGTCTAATAGCGTCCTACAACCCACTAGGGTATATATATTGGTACGGCAAGGCACCTGCTTGCCGTACCAGTTGCTTCACCACACGAGTTACATGTTTTATGTGTGGCTTTTCCCCATCTAACTAGATTGCTTTGGTGGTGAAGGGTCAACTGGAATGCCATTAGGTAAAATTTAAGTAAGGCCGGTTACCAGTCGTATATTATGGTACGCCACTTTAAGGCTATGGGAATACAAAATTCACCTAGGGTCAACCTTTTGTTTTGCATTTCTAGGTTCATTGCGAGCACCTTATAGGTGTTGTTTTCGTCAGCTTGAACAAAAGATTTTGTTATTCCTTTATCTGTTGGTCTCCGAATATTACCTAGACCTACTCTACCAGTCTGGTATTTTTATGGAACTGGAGGCGTGATTCGAGCTCCGATGCATTTTTATATTTCGGAAGGACTTTTACTATTTCGTCTTTATATTTCGATAAGACGTGCATTTTAGTTTCTCTTAGGTGTTTATAGAGTTCTGATGGCTTCTTAAGCGTCATTCCAAAATTATTCGCGGATCTATATAGTGCCGACGGGTCGGTCGACTGAGCTAGGCCTACGACTTCAGTGTCTTTGTGACACTCGCATCTAGTTTTTTGAGGAGGCTCTGGTTTATATCATATATAAGAAACGGCCAGTTAAGACGCAAAGAAAGAAAGAAACGTTTATCTCCAAGAATATGGAATATCTATTATCATAGATCCAAGCTTTTTTAACATAACTTATTGGTATACCTTTTTTAAATCTATCAATTAATAAAAAATAAAACTATCAATTAATTCGTTCAAAACTGGAGTGCAACCTCTGTTATCAATCTTTCTTCCGAGGAATTTAAAAGGCACGGTTTCAGATATAGTTGAAACGTTTTCCCCGCCTATACTTAGCCCTGGGTCTTATGAAGTATACCTTGTACCCCGCCTACCCAGACATAGACAGTAGCATTTGCTAGGTTTTGTTCTCATTTCATCTGTCCGTGTACAGAAATCGTCTAGTCTACGCAGCAGGTCCTGGCACTGCTTTGGGGTGCGAATCAGTATTGCCAAATCATTCAAAGAACGTATGAGAATCATTTTTTATAATACCATTTAGGTGGCAGACTAGCACACGGTCCACTTGATGGAAAGTGGTTACCGTGCCTATGGACATGTGCAACACCAGAGGCGTCAAATATGTTGGTTTTGTTGACATTTATGGTTACTGCACAAAAATAATTTTTCAATTAAAACCATTCCTGAGATTAGCGCTTCAACCAAACAAACAAAATTTTCATCTACACATAACATTAAGTTACAGCTGAGGTAATATTCAAGTCACTAAGACGAACCAATATAATTTAACAAGGTCATAGCATTTAGAACGCTAATTTAACCTAAATAAATACGTAAGAAAGTATTCAACTGTTATTTCAACTTGGAAGCATTCAAATAGAGCCGTCCGTACAGTAATTCACAACAAGTAAGGCATGTTTTACGCTTGCTGAGTTTTGGTAATAATCGAATGAGCAAAAAAAACGGCTCCTATCGAAACGATACTCTCAAGAACTGTTACACACGAACATATACATTGCTTAGCTTGGTGAATATACTAATTTGCATATCATCATCATTGATTTAGATTAAAATGAGTGTACATTCAAGACGGGAAATCAATTCGCGACCTTAAAGGGGGAATGTTCTGAATGTTGTAGTAGGAAGGGCACGAAGGCATTTCCGTCCAATTGAGCAGTCCGAATGAGGAAGTACCTCCACCCCATAGAATACCGCGGCCATAAGAACCTCGTGTTGTGTTCCTGGCAGTGAGTAGGGTAGCCAGAGCTTACTGAAGAGTTTTTGTGCTGTCAGTGGTACGACCAAAGGCTATTCCTGCTTCGTCTTTTACGCTGATGGCACAGAAACTCTCTGTGTTTACAGGGTCGGCAGCACGAGTGTGACTGCCCTGGTGTTGCACACGTCTATAAGCCACGGTAGTCACTTTTCATCAGGTGGGCCGTGTAGTTTTCTGTCACTTTAGTGGTATAACAAAAAATTGAGCTACGTGGATCACGCCTTGTACGTTCCCTTAGATGAAATAATATTTAAAATTTAAAATTTCATAATTTTTTTTCTTTATTCCATAAATAAATTTTGTTTGCAATGCAAAGATGGAAGGTTCAAACCCCGCCTAGACCGATTCAAACTTTTCCTATTTTAATCGATTTAATTAAAAATCATAATCATCTTCTTGGCATTTTCCAGCTGCGTCCAAACTTTGCACCTTAGAACCCGGGGTTCGGTTGCTTTTGATTGGTATATTGGCTCGTTAATGAGAGACTACTATCTGACGTTCGAAACTCGACAGGAATGCTTGCGCCAGAGCTTTTCCGTTGTTTAGCAGACACACCACCTAGTAGGTCCGGTTGATTTGGGCTCCGATGGTGTAGGTAGAGTCCTACGCCGCCATATTCACACATTATGAAGTTTCTAATATAACACACAACGAATCCGGGTGTTTTATCCCAGTATTCATCTGCTCTCACCCGATCTCAACCGGTGGGTGTCGTAAGAGACGTCGGAAAAATACGCTGACGATATCACTGCGAGAGAGGGAAAACTCGAAATAAAACATTCTACCAACTCGTCTACCCAGCGTGGAAACAGAAGGCCAAAGCCTCCGAACTTTGAGAGAGACCGCACGCCAATAAAATTAACGGAACACAAAAAAAGAACAATTAATATATTTTTTTCGTAGCACTGGCCGGTTACATTACTTTTTTATCCTTTTTACATACATTTTTTTTAAACTTATAATTTGAAAATGGAACATATATCAACAGTATTCTTTTTCATTTGTTTGTTTTAATTTTTCATTCATACATCTCTATAGACTGCTTCGAAGTAGATTTTTCATCGTCGTAAAAGTTCGTAAATTCCATTGGAAAAACATTGTATTGCAGTTTCATGAGACTTTTGTGTTTTCTCGCTTATTGATAAGTTATGAACATCTAAGTATGCCTGATTTAACGCTACCAGAGATCATCAGGGCAGATGAAATGAGAAGAAATAGTCAATCCTACAGATCAATTGCCAAAAGACTTCATCGAACGTTATCAACGATTCATCGCAGCATCAAACGGTACAAATTGATATGAATTCTCTAGTGAGGAGAAGAGGACAAGGCAGGAAAAGGTGTACTTCAAGGAGAGATGACCGTTTTCTACAACTTCACCTTCATTGGACTACGAGACTAACGACGGTGCAGGCCCGAAATGCATTGAAGGAGGTTCGAGGAGTAAGAGTGAGTGAGCGGACAGTTCGCAGAAGATTCGAGGAAGTTGGTATAGGCTCATTTATACTCGCCAAAGCACCAAAACTTGAGAGACACCAACGCCCGAACCAACTATACTTTGTTCGTGAACATCGTCATTGGGTCTTTGACGAGTGGGGACAGGTTCTCTTTCCTGATGAATGCAGAATTCTGATAAATCAGATTGATGGAAGTCAGCGAATATTGAGACGCAAAAAAGTCTAATTTTCAAAATACAGTGGCACATGGCGGTGGATCAATTATTGTCTGGGGAGGGATATGTTTAGGAGCTCGCACGGAGTTAGTGGTAGTCGACAGCGGAAATCTGGGTGCTGATCGGTATATCAGGGAGATTTTAGAGGAACATGTTGTGCCATTTGCCCCATTTTTTACATTTTAATGCAGGATAATGCTCGGGCTCACAGTGCTCGCTCAGTACAGGCATACCTAAACCATGTTGGTGTTATGGTGATGGAGTGGCCAGCACGGTCCCCGGATATGAATCCGATTAAACACTTTTGGGACTTGCAAAAAGCAGTGTCAAATCAAAAATGCCACCTGCTAATAATCTGGGCGAGCTGCGAAACACATTAGTTGAAGAATAGCAGAGGTTGCCCCAAGAAATCATTGACAACATCATTCGCAGTATGCCTTTATCAGGGCACGAGGGGGAAACACTCGTTATCAAACATTCATTTAATTAATTTCAAACCGTCATAAAGTCTAAAAATTTCAACTGTTCCTCTGTCACTACGAAATTTAAGAAAAATGCATTTTGTTTATTTAAGTTTTTTTGTATTAAACTTTAAGTATGGTGAATGCCCAGGTGGGACTCGAACCCACGATCTTTCCCTTACCCGGTGGTTGCCCGGTGGCTCAGTGGTCAGAGCATTCCCCCTGTAAGGGAAAGATCGTGGGTTCGAGTCCCACCTGGGCATTCACTTTTGCCTATCTTAATCGATTTGAAAAGTTAGCATAGTAAATGCTTCAAAATTTCATTCAATTTAAGTATGGTGTTGCAAATTAATGTCAAAATATGTTAATTTAACTGTTGTTTCATGTTTAATTATTATTTGTTTAAAATAAAGCTAATGGGATCGATTGCTGCATAAACAAAGATAATATTGAGTTTTATGTACATTGTTCCTACGCAATAAATGAAGAGATAACCACCTTAGTATACACGAGAAATTTACCCCTATTAGGTAAGAACAATATGATGGGTGTATAGTGTAATCCAATATACTTATACCAACAGCTTCGAAGATATACATCTTAAACAACAAATATAACTATATTGATGATATGAGTATTGAATTTTATTGAAATTTGTATTTTATTTGGGGTTTTGATTCCATTTCTATATGAATCCCATACCATCCATACTCCCAGCAATCAGATTTTTTTTTGAAAAAATTATATTTAATCAACTGCTTTCACATTTCACTTCTAATAAATTACTTCATGAGAAACAGTTCGGTTTCACTATAGGCAGAAATACGACGGATGCAGGAGTGGAACTCGTTAAACATAATTTTGATGCATGGGATAAGAAGCAGGATGCCATCGGTATCTTTTGTGATCTATCAAGAGCTTTTGATTGTGTTGATCATGAGACTTTGTTACTAAAATTAGGTTATTACGGTGTTTCTAACAGCTCACTTAGCTTGCTTAAGTCTTACCTCATTGGCAGAGTACAAAAAGTCAATATTAATGGCACTAACTCATCTGGCGCCCCATTAGTCATGGGAGTTCCCCAGGGCTCGATATAAGGACCCCTTTTATTCTTGATATATGTAAATGATCTTCCTCACTTTACTAAAAATCTTTGTGAAATAGTATTATTTGCTGATGGCACATCATTAATTTTTAAAACTGATAGACATAAAGTATTACTTGACGATGTGAATATCAACCTTTCTAAAAATTGCATTGGTTCACAAGTAACAACTTGCTGCTCAATGCGAAGAAAACAAATGTGTAAAGTTTACTATGCCTAATGTAAGACAGATACGCATATTACAATGAACGATGAATCTGTTCAAATAGTTGATACCACAGTTTTTCTTGGTATGACTCTAGATAGTAAACTGTAATGGGGTTCTCATATCGCAGCCTTGGCAGGAAGACTTAGCTCAGCTGCCTATGCGGTTAGAAAAATAAGGTCACTGACTGATGAGGAAACGGCACGATTAGTTTATTTTAGCTACTTTCATAGCCTTATGTCGTATGGTCTGATGCTGTGGGGCTCAGCTGCTGATATTGAGACTGTTTTCATATTACAGAAACGAGCGATACGAGCAATCTATAGCCTCAGACCCCGTGACTCGCCGAGAGAACTATTTAAAGAAATTCATATTTTAACAGTTGCTTGCCAATACATTTACGATAATGTTTTATATGTACGCAAGAACCTAGATCTCTTCAAAAAAAACTCTGACGTACACAATTATAATACGAGAAATAAAAATAAACTTGTAGTGCCAAAACTCAGACTTCAAATGGTTGGTAATTCATTTGTAGGTAACAGTATTAAACTGTTTAATAAAATTCCTCAAGATTTGGTTGACATGCCACTAAATAAGTTTAAAATCGATGTAAAAAAGTATTTAATGAAAAAAGGATATTACAAAGCAAAAGAATACCTCAATGAAAAAAATGCATGGTCATCCTAATCTTTTTGCTTGCTCGCACAATATAAATCTATTAAAAAAATTGTTTTAAAAAAGAAACTATAATATTGTTACTTAATTTAATATTATATAAGTAATTGCTTGACATGACTGTAAAATTTTGACGTTAATAATGTGCTCTTTATGTGCCTAAACTGAATAAACGAAATTGATTCTTTGATTCTTTGAATAACTTGTTTAAATTATTAAAGTTGCTTTAATACATATTTTATAAATCATACATGCCGTGAGTTGAAGTGCTGAACCTCAAAAATGTTACAGTATGTATTTCCGCATTTCTACAAATAAATGACTTTGAATTTTTCGGGACCGAATACACTGATTCGTAAAATGTGGGTGTCCATGCACCTCTGCCTAATTCTCCGGGAATAAAGGCGTGATTATATGTAGGTATGAATTTTTCAATAGAATGCATTGTATTTTTTAAGTTTATTATTGTTTTCAATTAATTCTATTACAACCTATTCTGTCAAGAAATAGAATAACAATAATCTTTATTGTTAAAAAGTTTTGGTTCACTGTTTTTCTCGCAACTGTCGTCTTTTGTAGGTATGATGCCTTAAAGTCGACTGCCGAAAATAACTCTGCAAATGTTGCTATAATCATCTATAGAAGATAAAATAACTTGACAACTACAATTTATTTTAGATTAAGTTAGAAATCTATTAAAATTAAAGTTCCACACTCGACTGGATATTAAAAATTAAAATTTTGTAATTTATTTACAAACAAATTATGAATGAGAGATGTAAAATTATCATACAACGAAAACCTTGTATAGTTAACTAGCTTTTCCACCGCAGCTTCGCCCGCGTTGACGTCGGTCATCGCCAACGAAAGATATTTCTATATACCTTATCACGACGGGACGCTCAACCTGTGAACACTGCCTCAGAGAGCACGCTAAGCCGTCGTTGGTCCCGGTTGATATACGAACATCGATAGCATTCGCTACGGAACCACTACTCTAACATCGTCAATGGGTTGTGGAGGTCATATGGTAGTCGCTTCACGGAAAATATCGAAATTCAGCCAAACACGCAGTTAGACTGGAAAAAGCTAACCCCGGACTCCTAGGTAAAGCTTCGGATGCGATCGGGATTAACGCAATCCGGAGTCCGCTTTTTCCAATCTAACTGTGTGTTCGGCTGAACTTCGACATTTTCTCTCTGTACAAACATACATACATATAATCACGCCTTTATCCCCGGAAGGTTAGGCAGAGGTGAATTAACACCCACATTTCACCAATCTGTACTCGGTCCCACGTAATAGGGGGTGAGCCTATTGCCGTATTCTGGGCACTATTATTAACTCGAGCCATGCATCTGAGTCTGAGGCTCTACATATCTGTCTGATGTTGAAGTTAATCAGTCCTATCCCTAAGTCGCCTTGTACGACACCACATTGGAAGAGATGGGGTGGCCCAAATTCTACTCTGCCGGTAACCACGCGGCCCAGACTAATGCTTAATATACATTATTCAAGTATGCAAATATTTGCACTGAGCTGGAATTGAATCCGCGTCCTCTGCGTAGCAGCCGCGTTAACTACTGTCACGCCACAGACGCTGTCAAGCAATATAGTATCTATCTATAAGACACATATTTATATCGCAATTGAGTTTTATTTCTTTGTGTTTAATACGTACCACTTCCATAAATACGAACTCAGTGAACATATTAAAAAATATACCTAAGTATTTAAGTAGCACCCAATTGATGTACCTATCCATTACTTTTGAAGACTTTCGCGAATTCATTTCGTCTCAAGAGAGAGCTAGCTAGCTAGGCGACAGCTAGCCCAAACTGTTATTCCCAAGCCCGAGCTCATGGAGGACAGGATCTGCAACGTGATGCTTCCCGCTCAAACGGCTGCTTTGAGGACTCGAATCAGCTCTATACACTCTGGGCATTCTACCAGCTTGTGAAGCGGTGAGTCTGTGGGACAGCCCCGGAAATGGTGTTACTCGGGTGTTGACTCCCGGCCTACACGATGCAGGTATTCACCTAAATGGCCATGTCCAGTATGCACTTGCGACAGCCGGTAGAATAGGCTTCCATCGCATCTTTTCAGCCATTCCTCCATGGCGGGTCTTACCACCACAATCGTGGTCTGCTCTGAGCTTCTTGCTTACATAACTATTTCCTATCACTCAATTTAAATATATTTTTATAAATAACACAACATAAAACATAATTAAATCGAAACCAAAATAACACAAACAACATTACAAACACTACATAATTTAACTGATTTGGTTGATCACGGTTGTGATAGTTGAATATGTATTAGACATTTTGCTCTGATTTCTTGGATTCCAGCTCTGTAATTTATCAATTACGGGAAAATCCTGAAATATCCCCAGCATGTAGGATTTAATTTTGACAGCAGATATTGAATCGTTGGCACGATTGACAATTGATAAACTCACTTTTACTTCCCGTTGCCTTGGCAACAATCTTGTTAGCGAAAATAGCGCCCTATTTCATCGTATTTTCATTCATATTACAATATTACGTGAATTTGCCACATTTTTATGGTGATAATTGCTTTTCGGAAACAAATGCAAATTTAAAAAACCAAAGCTCATGGAAAAGTGTTCAGCCGTTCTTGAGTTATAAGCAAATATGTTTTTGTCCTTTCGTAGGCTCTTGGGGTTTGAATATCAAAAATCCTTTAAACACCTCCACGCACCAAAACAAACATTCTCTACTGATTTCAAGTCTCTAAGACCAACGGTTTAGGCTGTGAAAAGAGTTTTATTAAAGAGAAGAAAATATTATTTCATAAGGAATAGTGTATCACAAAAGTATTGTATATTGTGCCACAAGGGACGAAAGTACTAGATTCTGTACCGAGTGTGTGATTGGCAAAAACGCGGGTGAGAATGTTGTACTTTCGTCCCGTGTCACACATACTATTTTTTCTCGTACCTAGGCTGAAAATTCAATTTTTGTCCCTGTGAAGAAAGTGTCACTTGCGTCCCGCTTCACAGGAACAAAAATAGAATTTTCGGCCTAGGTAGGAGAAAAATATCATTTATTCGTAACGAGCCCATCAACCAACGATGCCTGACAACAATGAAATGCACAAAAAAACAAATCATAACGACATTCGCTGTCATCGGTGGGATATGTAATTCAATTTCGACCAGAGTAAAAATTGTTTTTGTTTTTTTATATGCACGTAGTTTGACCACTTAAATAAATTTAGAGTTGTACCAATGCACGATATAGTTAACAAATGAAGTTACAATAAAGTTCTTTGGCTCATTATGATTTGATATTGACAAAATTTAAGAGTTGAAGTATCTAGTAAAGCAATTTAAGTAGGTGATATTGGATCAAAAATTGGATTCCCAGTAAAATTAAATTGATGAAAGCGTCATAATATGTCCTGTTATATTGCAAACGCTAATAAAATTGCTGTGATAATTACCAAGTACATTTAAATTTTATACTAATTTGTTATATTTTATATTACAATCATGCAATGCGAAAGGCGGAGGATTGGGAGGCCTAGGCCGTAGGCTGCTATAGGCTAACGGATTGATTGATAGAATGGGCTATCTATATATCTAAATACTTCTGCTACGAAAGTAGACGAAGCCGTTTGTGCTAACAGTTTTTGTTTTCAATGGTATTGTTCGCCAATCTCCATGACAGTGTGTAATCCGTATAAGCGTGCTTCCCTTAAGTAATTTTCCACTTGATCAGTCTACCGACTTTTTTCTTCCTTATTTCTGTTTCCCCAACCCAAGTCAAGTGTGAGCTTATTGGCCTGCTAAGAATTCTAATAAAAGTTAGATACATCAAGTTAGCCAATTTAAGTGACTCTTTACCTCAGCCGGATACTCAATGGGGGATCTCGATGGCACTTGCTTTAAATACGAGCTTATTACGTGACTTGGATTGTTAAGAGTTTCTTTTAGGGTTCAAGTGCTTTTTGTTTCTAGTTATGACAATGAAAAGCAATCAAATTTACAATTGTTTGACATCGAAATAGGAATCTAAGTGTTAAATCTCTTTGTAGTAGAATATTTGAATTATATTGAATCTATGAACTCTGTCGTATTTTTGGGATAATTAATTACAATTTAATGTATTTTAGATATTTTTAAAATTCTTGGGCTTGAAGTTAATCTTTTATCTAGATCAATTTTATGACCTTTGTTGGACTCAAACATTGTTTCTTAATAAACGAGACAAAATCAAACATGACGCATTAATAGTCGATACATCTGCTGATACATTTGCCTGTGGTGTGGCCCTAGAATAGCACCACCCCATCTCCTCCCGTGGGTGTCGTAAGAGGCGACTAAGGGATTCAAATACCGGAGGATGGGCAGCAGCATCTTTCCGCGTACTAGCCACCAAACTGCGATCGCCAACCCGCCTGCCAAGCGTGGCGATTACGGCATAACCCCCCATGGTGAACGAACCCAACAAACGGCCCCTAGTCCCCGGCGGCCCCGCTATTCCTGGCTATGGTAGCGGCCATGGTAACGGCGGGGCAAGGGGTGCGAAGAATCCCCGGCAGATGCCAGGCTACCAACCCCGACGACCTTTGGCCCTGGCAACGTACAACACGCTCACACTGCGAACCGACGAGAAGCTCGCTGAACTCGAGGAAGAATTGAGCAGGTTACGGTGGGATATCGTAGGATTGTGTGAAGTCCGGAGAGAGGGGCAGGACACCATGATCCTCAAATCCGGTAACCTGCTCTATTTCCGGGAGGGCGACATACTGTCCCAGGGTGGTGTCGGGTTTATCGTCCACAGGTCCCTTGTCAACAACGTGGTCCAGATCGAGAGTGTTTCGACGAGGGTAGCGTACCTTATACTCAGAATCACCAAACGGTATTCGCTGAAGGTCATACAGGTACACGCACCGACCTCGAAACACCCCGACGACGAGGTGGAGACTATGTATGAGGATATCTCTAAAGCCATGCATAGCTCTCGAACACACTATACCGTTGTGATGGGGGACTTTAACGCGAAACTGGGCAAACGAAGCGACAACGAACTGAGAGTGGGGCAATTTGGATATGGAAAGAGGAATGCACGTGGCCATCTGCTGGCCGGCTTCATGGAGAAGGAGGGCCTTTTTATGATGAACTCCTTCTTCAGAAAGCCGGAACAGCGTAAGTGGACATGGCTACACCCTAACGGTGTCACAAAAAATGAGATTGATTTCATCTTGTCGACGAAGAGGCACATATTCAATGATGTCTCCGTGATCAATTCAGTAAAAACAGGAAGCGATCACCGGATGGTAAGAGGCACATTGAATCTTAGAACAAAGCTCGAAAGATGTCGACTGATGAAGTCTACGCTCCGACCAGCACCTATCCAGTTCCAGAACCCTGAGCACTTTCAGCTCGAGTTGCAGAATCGCTTCGAATGCCTGGGAGATTGCGAAAATGTGGATGATTACAATGACAGATTTGTGGAAATTGTCCAAACGACTGGGTCTAAGATCTTCAAAGCCCGTCGTTCAAAAGGAACCAAAAAGATTTCGGACCTCACCAACAAACTTATGGAACAAAGACGAAATTTGGTTCTGCAGTCCTCTGAAGATGCTACTCAGTATCGGCGTTTAAACAGACAGATCTCCAAGTCCTTGACTCGCGACCTACGCCAATTTAATACGACTCGTATTAAGGAGGTGATTGAGAGCAACAAAGGCTCAAAGGTTTTCGCAAGGGATCTGTCTGTTGGTCAAAGCCAACTGAATAAGCTGAAGGCGGAGGATGGCAGAATTATTTCGTCAAAGCCGGAGCTGTTGGAAGAGGTCGAGAAGTTCTACGGACAATTATACACGAGTGTACGGCAATCTGTTAATAATCTGGCCAAAGACCCAAGAGCCAGATTGACCCGACACTATACCGAGGATATCCCGGACGTCAGCCTGTACGAGATTAGAATGGCTCTCAAACAGCTAAAGAACAATAAGGCACCGGGTGATGATGGGATCACGGCTGAGCTTCTAAAAGCTGGTGGAACACCGATACTTAAAGCTCTTCAGAAGCTATTTGATTCCGTCATACTCGAGGGACGAACGCCTAAGGCATGGCACAGAAGTGTGGTGGTACTCTTCTTCAAAAAAGGTGATAAAACCTTGTTGAAGAATTATAGACCCATCTCGCTTCTGAGCCATGTCTACAAGTTGTTTTCGAGAGTCATTACGAATCGTCTCGCTCGCAGGTTCGACGACTTCCAGCCTCCCGAACAAGCCGGTTTCCGAAAAGGCTTTAGCACCATAGACCACATACATACGCTGCGACAGATTATTCAGAAGACTGAGGAGTATAATCAGCCACTCTGCTTGGCGTTTGTGGACTATGAGAAAGCCTTCGATTCGATCGAGACCTGGGCTGTGCTACAGTCTCTCCAACGGTGCCAAATTGACTATCGATATATCGAAGCGCTGAAGTGTTTGTACGAAAACGCCACCATGTCAGTCCGCCTCCAGGATCAAAGCTCAAAACCTATCCAGTTGCAGCGAGGGGTGAGACAGGGAGACGTTATATCTCCGAAACTGTTCACCGCCGGCCTGGAAGATGTTTTCAAGCTCCTGGACTGGAGAAGACTCGGCATCAATATCAACGGCGAGTACATCACTCACCTTCGATTCGCTGACGATATCGTAGTCATGGCTGAGACCTTGGAAGACCTAAGTACAATGCTCGAAGACCTCAGTAGAGCCTCCCAACAAGTGGGCCTCAAAATGAACATGGACAAGACGAAAATTATGTCAAATGTCCATGTCGCACCCACTTCTTCTTTAAAGGTTGGAGACTCTACACTCGAAGTTGTCGACGAATATGTTTACCTGGGACAGACAGTCCAGTTAGGCAGGTCCAACTTTGAGAAAGAAGTCAATCGTCGAATCCAGCTCGGCTGGGCAGCGTTCGGGAAGCTTCGTAATATCTTCTCGTCCAAAATACCGCAGTGTCTCAAGACTAAAGTCTACGATCAGTGTGTGTTGCCAGCGATGACCTACGGAACTGAGACTTGGTCCCTTACTATGGGCCTCATAAGAAGGCTCAAGGTCACCCAAAGGGCGATGGAGCGTGCTATGCTCGGAGTTTCCCTGCGTGATCGAATCAGAAATGAGGAGATCCGCAGGAGAACTAAAGTAACCGACATAGCACACAGAATCGCCAAACTTAAGTGGCAGTGGGCGGGGCACATAGCTCGTAGAACAGATGGCCGTTGGGGCAAGAGAGTTCTCGAGTGGCGACCACGCGCCGGAAGACGCAGTGTAGGCAGGCCTCCCACACGGTGGACCGACGACCTGGTGAAGGTCGCGGGAAGAGCATGGATGCGGAAGGCGCAGGACCGGTCACTGTGGAAATCCTTGGGGGAGGCCTTTGTCCAGCAGTGGACGTCTTTCGGCTGAAATGATGATGATGATGATGACATCTGCTGATTGATTAATGATGTTCTGGATTTACTTTTGGTCTTAAAATTCAGATAGCAGTTGATTTCGTGAAAGCCAAGGTCAAGCCAATAACGAAGAAGTAAGAGCGGGTAATCTCTTGACTTCGAGTACGAGAAATTTCATAATTATCGATTGAATTAAAAAACGCTGACGCAAAAATTTCTAAACTATCTGTTTTTAAATGTATTTATGCTTTATGCACGATGTACATTGGCGGGTTTAATGCCGTAGGAATTATTTACCAGTCTACCGTAAGGTAGTACGAGGTCTGGTTTTATAAGGTACGTTTAGATGTATGCAATTAGTATGCTAACTATCTACTCAAACGTAGCTCAGTGGTCAGAGCATTCGCTCTCTAAGGGACTGGTTTCGGATTCAAGTCCGTCTAAGGATTCACTTTTTCTATCTAAATCGAACGTAACTGCTTCTATTGAATAACACATTGAACACGGTGTAACCCAGATTGGCTTAGCGTCTTTGTTGTTAAATTTTGCTGCTTTGTATTTGTTGTTAAATCTTGCTGCTTGAACGATGTTACTCTAGTAACATCGTTCAAGCAGCAAGATTTAACAACAAATATTTGATAGTGCATTTCTCGTATGCACGTTGCATATTTGTGTATTCAAATTAACCAAGAATCCCAAGAGCTAATTGCACTTTGGCACTGTTTCAATTTGAGGCTACAACCAGTAACTAGAATAACTAAATGAATAGCTTACTCAATGTGACCGAGTGTCGTAAGTCTAAGTTTCAATATATTCGTATACGGGACCTCTCAATCGTGAGGTCGGCTCATTTCCTTTATTCATGTCATTCGTCTCTCAATCGTGAGGTCGGCTCATTTCCTTTATTCATGTCGAATCAATCACTAAGCTTATTACAGTCCCCAGCTGGACACAGGCCTCTCCAAATATGCATCATTAGTCCCCATTCTCTGCCTTTCGCATGCAGTCTATCCTAGCCACCTTTTTCGGGTCGTCATTCCTACTGGCTAGGGGGCGTCCCATTTTCCGTTTGTCTTCTCGCGGTGTCCACTCTAAGACACCTTTGCTCCGACGGCAATGTGGCCGGCCCACTGCCACTTTGCTTGCTTTTTCTGTGAGCTATGTCGGTAACTTTAGTTAATTATCGGATGACCTTATTATCAATTTAATTCTTCAATCTTATTGATTTTAGTTTATTATTATATTTTTCCTTAACAATGGAAATAGGTATTCTATAGAGCCTATCATATAAAACACATGTGACAGTTATATCGTAACACAAATTTTCTCTGGCTCTCACCTAAACACGCTCGTATAAAACAAAGTTAAGTAACTCACTGGAATATACCAAAAAAACTTTTACATGTATTTCCTGAGGTGTGAAGTTTGTTTGTTTTCGCTCGGCTCTGGGGTATCTCAACTGAAACTTATTGGGTTTAACTTATTTGATAACCTTCCCTCGTGAGATTTCACTGTATGAAAATATTGGATACCATTTGATTTACTTATATTATTTTGCTTTGGATTTTGTGTTGTTGTTATTTAAGTTATACGTATTTCCAGATCAATTTACTGTATTAATTACCAGGTTTTTTTTTAAATATATAGCACACGTCAATTTAACTGCACCAAGCCTTATGGTAAGATGAAGGCAAAGACTCAGGAAACAGATTCACCATTAGATCCACATTATGTTAACAATGGTGGCACTCAGCTTGACGGCTTCATCAAAAGAGAATTGTCGTCGCAGCACCGCGTGCCACCCACCGGATCAGTGAGTGTCACGTGGTGCTGCGACTACGTTTCCCACTGCCAACTATGAACTTGCTTAGATTACTATGGAGCCGGCCGAAATTTGTAACAAATTTGTGACATCAAATTTCGACCACCAGTAGGCGGGCAGAGTAGAATTTGGGCCACCCCTTCTCTTCCTATGTGGAGTCGTACAAGGCGACTAAGGGATAGGGCTGATTAACTTCAACATTAGACAGATATGTACAGCCCAGACTCAGCCTCAGATGCATGGCTCGAGTCAACAATAGTGCCAGGAATACGGCAATAGGCTCACCCCCTATTACGTAGGACCGAATACAGACTGGCGAAATGTGAGTCTTAATTCATCTCTGCCTAACCCTCCGGGGATAAAGGCGTGATTATATGTATGTATGTAGTAAAGGCGAAATATAAAAAAAAGAATTTAAAATTAGCTTTGCACAGATCAAAGTTATAAGACGTAAGAGGCTTAAGGCAATTTCAAAGAAAATTCGTACGTATCGATGCGATTTTGTTTTGTGATCCCATTTTTCTTCTTCCTATAGTTCCATTTCTCAAGAAATCGATGTACATTAAGTTGTGGAAGCCATGGAAAATATCGAAGTTCAGGCAAATCCGCAGTTAGACTAGTAAAGTGAACCCGAGACTCCAAGTTGAAAGGTTCGGATGCGACTGGGATTAAAGTTAGGAGAAAGAACAAGAAGACTTACAGTATAACCAACGTTTCCGTAAAATGGCGAAATTAGGAACTACGGTTGCCACTGTTAAATGCGTAACATTTTATTGATTATCAAAGATATCACGATTTGATATTATCCAAAGGAAAGCGGCGGCCTTCTTCTGATAGGTAGGTACCCCCCATGTCCAGGGGCAAGATCAAGAAACCATGGTTCTCACATCCGAAATCAGAATTGGCCCTGGGTTAGCCGGGGTGTGAGTTAAATATTTCTGGCTATCTCACCTTCAGCAACTGAATACCCAAAGGTGGCGGGTTCTGAATACCTAAAAGTTCGAAGTCGACACAACCACCGCAGTCGGCGGCTCCAATTGGGGGATATCTGTAGGGAGTTCCGCATTACAAAAAAAAAGGTGGATACCTGGATATTCTAGAGACAGAAAACGAACCATAAAGCTACTAATGAATCAGGAACATTATTCATTTAGACTGTAATTAGTACAGACTATGTTACTTGGTCACTTATGAGGTATCTCTAATAAAACGCTAAGAGGATTACTAATTTTAATTACAATGTGTTTGGTGTGCTTCCTTTCATAATTCCATCAACTAGATGCCGCTTTGATTTTCGTCTCGCTTTGTTTCAAATGATGCGACAACCATCTTATTATAACGAGCAAGGTAACTTTATCTGATTAAACTTAGTTAATGCCTTTATGAAAATCTACTAGCTGTTGTCGATGACTTCATCCGCGCGGGGCTAGATCCAGTTCCGTCAACCAACGGGAATTGAAATTGAAATTGAAAAAGTATTCCAAACTATAATCTATTCTTGTACCAAATTTCAGATAGATCTGTTGAGCCGTTACAGCGTGATTGAACAACAAACATCCAAATATTCAAACTTCCTTACAAACATAAATTTTATGACATTAGTAGGAAGTATGCATGTATGTATATCTGTCGTTCTGGAAGTTTATAGGAGAGGCCTATGTTCAACAGTGGACTATGTGTGACTGATATGATAAGTAGGAAGTAGAATGAGACCGATTGTGTGCTTCATTAGCTCTTGGTAGAGTAATATAGTTCCACCCCATTTGTTCCTGTTGCTGTCGTAGAAGGTAACCAAGGGATAGGGCTGCTCTCCATAGTATAGTAGTAAACATACAGTTTAGCGAGCATAGTTCAGTTATATTTTATCATAGTTAATAAAATAATGGTGTTTTTATAACCCTGCATTGAAGGGACTTCAAGGATTTACAGGCGGGAATATCATTATGATATCAATATCTGTATTTCTACACTGGTTTGCTGGTTCGCAATAGTCTTACATATATTGCTTTAGAAGTGATAATGTTTTCTATTTTTTTGTTTAATCGATTTATACGTATAACTCATTTATAACCAGCTCATGAAAGTTTCTTAAGGCATAATCACTATCAACTTACACTCCTTTCGAACAATGGAACCTAGCATGGCATTAAAATCTAGGTTTTTTTTTAATCACAATGGGATAAAAAAATAATAGCAAATTATGTAAATTACTATTCCCTTTGATTTCTTCTAGTTCAATAATTCTACTTGCGAAATCTCACTGTAGAATAAAATTATACAAGTAATTCCTTTCAGAACCGATAGACGGAGGTAAGTTTTCATCCATAATGGAATGAGACAAAATTTTCAGAGCCCCCGAATAAGCAATATGAATATTAGAAAATTCGTATATTGAGATATTGTTGGGCCATGAAGTGCGGGGATTTATTATTATTTCTTTAGCTGTTATATTCTGCTTTGACAGCTTCCGTGGCGTAGCGGTAGTGAACGTGGCCGCTACGCAGGGGGCGCGGGTTCGATCTCAGCTCAGTACAAACATTTGTATTTGCATTGTTTTTGTCGTTCCTCGGAGAGCACGTTAAGCCATCGGTCCCGGTTGTCATACGAACATCTATGGCAGTCGTTACGGGTAGTTGGAGCCCTAAAAATAAAAGAACTGGTCTAATTTTTCATTTACATTACAGAGTGAACCTTATGAGTTTGTTGTTTGATTTTAGATATAATCTGTGACTAGAAATCGCAACGTTCATTGACATATGTTTTTGATGCACAGCATAAAAAACAACCATCTCGGATTTTTCGTCTGAAAGCAAGGATTTATAATTTCAAATAGTTAACCTGAAATAAAGTTAAGTAGATGTACTGGTTAAGTTTATTGCAGGTTCCATCATAAATAAACTCTCCTTGTTACCAATGAAGCTGAAAGTGTCTTTCTCAACTAAGAGTCCAAGTACTAGTTGTTCGGTGCTTCTGTCGTACCCTGACTTTACAGTAATAGGATTATGAGTGAGATTAGTTCCAATTAAAAAAATAACTGTTCAAGTACGAGTTGAACTCGCGCTTGGAGGGTTCCGTGAAAAACTTTGATACCCTTGCATTAGTAAAAAATTGCTACATAAATGACTGTATCTTCTGCAGCTTCAAGCCGTCGCCGACCTAAATATTTAGTATGAATTTAAATTTGATTCCTCCACGCATTTTTGAGAAAAGGCTCTTGATAGACAGCGACTGGACAACGATGTGATCCTATAATGGTGCCGTTTTTTTTTCCTTTTGAGGTACGAAACCCCAAAAATACGACTGTCAAGCCGCATTTTTTTGCTAAATTAGAACAGTTGCGTCAATCGGACCTTGGCTCGGAGGGGAGGGTCTCGGATATGACCGGGATTAAGGCAATGATAATGATGATGACACTATAGAAGTAATTGCCAAACTTGCAAAATCTGAGCAGACGACATTCAAAACACGCTCATTTTGGGGCCCATACATTTAAGAGAATATTTCTGTGTATCTAAGGGAATATACTTAACAAATTTGAAAACTTTATCTTGTTTTACTTAAAATTTGCTGTGCTAAACTTACTTTATAGAAGATTTTAAAGTTATTACAGTATTTTCTGTTTAAATTACTTGCCAATATCAGTAAAGACCAATTTTGTTATAATATTTACGTTTTAAGGTGTTGTATTATTTATTTTTGCATGTAATTATGAGTTGATCATATTGTGTTTGCATGTGAAATTTTTCGAAATGCGTATATTTTCACTAGGGGACTTAACATTCTGTTACCTCTTTTTCAGAGATATAACCTAGCCAGTCAATGTTCTTTATAAGATAGACTAATCCCTAATGAAAATATGTTTTTAGGAGGTAGGACACGACGGTATTTCCGTCCCATTGAGCAGTCCAACTGGGGAAGTACATCCGCTTTACAGATACCACGGTCATAATAACCTCGTGTTGTGTTCCCGGCGGTGAGTAGGGTAGCCAGAGCTCACTGGAGAGTTTTTGTGCTGTCAGTGAGAAGACCTATGGCTTGTCCTGCTTTATCTTCTACACTGTCGGTCCGAAAATCTCTGTTCTAACTGGGTCGGTAGCGCGAGTGTGACGCCCCTGGTGGTAGACACTTCCATAGGCCACGGTAACCACTTTCCATTAGGTGGGCCGTGTACTTGTCTGCGACATAGTGATATTTTTTTTTTTAATCGGCCTCCACCTGCCAAAACTTCAGTAACGATATTTTCGTAACACGATTTTCAAGATCGAGCAATGACATAATTTTTGATAGGGCGATTGAGATTGAAAGTGAATTTGAGCATATTTTTACTCATAGAGTTGGTCCTCAGACAGGATTGAGTTATTACTTTATTGGTTGGCGTACATCTTACTGAAAACGGTAACTTGTTACATTACGCGGTACACGTTGAGATGTGCCAGTTAGGAGAAGTGCCACTTATGAGCAGTGCATTTTGCGACCGCATTTTTTGTTAAAGCGGATCCATATTTGGCTGTAATCGACCAAAAAATTGTTTTTGGCCAATCGCTCCTTTATGTTATGCGTACAAATAAAGACGAATATAGCGAATGTAACTTGCACACTGTGTCGTATACGGCCGAGTAAGAAAACACTGCATAAAGATATTTATAATAATAAAACAAATTTAAAATAGTAAAACTATTTCACAAAGTGGCACTTAAGTCAATAGAACAGTTATTTTATTATACTACAGTGAAAATGGGTATTAAGCTGATGGACGCTTGCCAAGTTTATATCCAGTGTAAACCACCTCGTCAAGGAGCTCAAGATACGATATGTTTGCTTCAGAAACCTGATACTAGATCATTTAAAGTTATCTGTAGAGAGTAACCGACTTTAAGTCGGACGATTCAGTTTTGTGTGGGTTATTAGTTAAATTATAAATAAAATAAATAAATGTTTATTGCAAAGCTTCAGAACAGTACAACTCTAAGGTATTTCGATTATATACATTGCACTCACAGAATATTAGTATTTTTTTTATTACCTCTAATGAAAGGTATTTATTGCCCAAACGTTCTTTGCTGTTACTTACGTACTTACTTACGCTTACGTTTCGTGTCCAATCCACACGTCATTACGTGTCATTATTCGTTATTCGCCGCGTATGTGACGAGGCGTGGAGGGCTCATTTGTCTATATTTGACACTGCAAATGACAAATTTATTATTTGGACGAAAAAATCCCTGCCGTTTATCAAATATAACGAAGTATTTTTCCACTTTTGCAAGTACGTACCCTTTGCAATAGCACTCTCATTAATTTTCTTTACCTTAAGTTTGATTTACAAAATTACTTATCTCATATTGTTTCGCCGAACTGTCCAAGTTAAAACAAACAGTACAATTACGAGACAAGTAAGGATACATACTGGAAATCTAATTAAGCTAAAATGTAGCTTGTGTAACAAGGAAGGTTTGGTCGCGGAGTAACGCTAACCACGTGCTAGGGTCCTTACGTACGTGGGGAGAAATAACTCTAGCTGGTAGAATGGAAGTGCCATGTTGGTCATTAAATTCGATATAGAGTAAATTCCTATTCATTGATCACCAAAGTGACTTTAAATAGTAAAAAAATATTTTATGTGTTTATTTTTTAAGTTAAATCAGCGATGTAGTCAAATATTAGTTGATGATGTTTTATTCTATAACTGTTGCCCTTATTTTAAACAAAATTTATAAGATTTATAAGCATTAAAGAAAAACCAAAATGTACAGATTTTTATTTATTATTGGACAGAATCTGCCATCTATCGATACTATTGCAAGCTGTTTGTGTGTTTCACTTACTAGAGAACAGACTACGCATTGTAGATAGCGTTCTAGTTCAATGATATCGTTATTTACATATAATCATGGACCTGTTCAATTACTCGTGGCGTCCAATCGCTAGTAGTTTTAAAATTCTCTCTCTATGCCTGAAATTAGATCCTTGGTTATAAAGTAAGACTACGATCGATAGCGATTCGTATTCCATGTTTGAACCTTGCTCCTATTGTGTATTGTGTGTGAATCTGCTGGGCGTTCCAAGACTACTTAATGGTATTTGAGAGTAAACTGCATTTGGCATCCTATAGCTAACATAACATGAATACGTACATATCTTAATTTGTAAGGTGCGATACTACCTTAGGTTCTTTCCATATCCTGATGGAATTTCATTTACACTGATCTACACTACATTTTCAATTCTTAGGTGCATTAACCTTAGTCGTGACATTCCACTATGATAACTTCACCAATCTAAAGTTTTAGCATTAAATTAACACATCCAGTTAATTTACATCCATATAAACAGTTCTCAGCAATGTGCGATGAAAGCACTTTGCTTAAAATAAATTACTGGGCCTGTAAAAAGGGTTCATCTATTTTTATTGTGCACCTAAGATACAGAGAACCTTCGGCCGGGTGGAATACGTAATGAGAATACTGATTACAAATTTAATAATAATAGAATGTCCTTCTCCAATGTGTTAGGAATATAACAATATTCGCTAAATAAGATTGCTTCTGGAGTATTGCTATGGAGAAGATTCCAATTTTCTTTTAATCCTTGTTACTTATGCTATTATACTCGATGGTAGTAAAAACCCGAAGTTAAAAGTAATAGTATGAAATTGTAAGGTACCATTTAGTACATTCTCATTTATATAGCTACCCTAATGAATGACCAAACAGATCGACCTGTAGCGACTGAGTTGTCACTATCAAACCCAATAAATATAATTGTATTCCATATTAAATACAAAACAATGAGAAATCCTTGAAACTTAATTGGTCTTACACAGAAGTAGCATTAACCCTATAAATGCTAATTGACATCTATAAACCACACGACCACATCATCCATAACTAAATTACGTCTAAACCAGGGGTTGTAAATCATTGGCACGTTTCAAATTAATTCACTACAGTACCTGAGTCTAATCCTCAGCGCAATCAAAACGCTTTTGTGACCAAAATTGGGATTAGAGATGAGAATCCTAAAATTTTAATATTTGAAGTTCATCTGATGTCATAGTTAATTGGAATGTTCAGTTGATAAAATTTAAAATTTAAAATATCATCATATCCATATCGCAGTTGTAGTATTCTGATTATAAAGCTTGTAGTACAAAATAAATAATCGCTTTTTATGAATATTAGGAATCGAAATGACTAACATTCCCTCTAACCCCTCCAGCTAAGCTATATTGCTTGTGTTAGGAGTGGGTTTCTGTCGGTAGTGTAAGGGCTAGGATTCGAACACGGAACCTCTCAATCGTAAGGCAGACCCCTTAACCTCCAAGCTATTGACACTGTACACTATAAACAGCTCTATTTATATCATTGAGGCTCAAGCTACTACTTGTAGGTACAAGTCGTTGCATCTTTGAAACAATGGACAAAACTGTGGCGTATGTTTTCCTTTCAGGTTTTGATAATCGAATAGTAGTCGTCTCTTCAGAAAAGTCAATATACCAGTTAAAAGCTATAGTCCTAGTTTACTTAATAAATGAGCCCACCCCATGTATTAAAATAGTTTAGTAAAACTATAAAATACGTACATTTAAATTAAAACAAAATGTTTTGAAGACAGTTCGAATTAAAACACTATAAAAATAATGCTTAATACCTAGATTTCGCCATTTGAGTTGAAATATAATATTGAAATACTTTAGAGTAACTTTATAATTTTAAATCAAGCTATTAGTCATTTCAAAATACTTTTGAAATATTTGTAATTGTATAAATTGTATTAATAAATTACTTGCGTAAGTTTCTGGTACCTACATTCTTCTGCTATTAATTATTAAATGGGATAGTAATTCTGCCTGCCTTCACGCTTAAACCACTGAACCGATGCAACGTTGTGGATTTTTTATAAATCTTTTTTTTTAGTCTATATTTTAGTATTTCTCGACACTATATAACTATTTTTTCTAAATTATTGTCTATTCACGGCGCTAAAGCGTTCCCTTTCTTCGGCTACCCTTCGCCGAGGAAGGTCACTTTTGACCCCGGCGGCCAACAGCTGTCGGCACCGGGTAAGTTTTGAGATCAACATTTCCTACTTCTTTCAACAGGTGAAGACTTCTCAGCGGCGTAGCTGTATGTCTGCTAATATGCATGGCTTATTTATGTTTTATTTTAATGTGCTATTTCAGTCTAATATTTAGTGCCACGAGACTGATGACTTCTACGGTCAGAGGTCACGTCACCAGCTAGCGCTGCTTAATTATTTATCCTTTTTATAGCTTCTAGCTACGCTGTTCTGCCGCTGGGGAGATTATCTTCACCTGCTATAATTTTAGCGGGTCACTGGACGTAGTTAGGACGTAGGCTTAACGCCATCATTCGGCCGTGAGGCAAACCAGCGAGGACCCTGGCACGCCAGCAATATCAGCAGCCGGGAGTGACGAGCTAAGTGCATACTTCCATATCTGCACAACGGACCAAACAACGCCATGGCAAAATATTTGTTTTGTGAATCCGCCCTGAGATACATTACTATGATATACCTATATAAAAAATTATGTAACAACCCCTTTATATCGATTACAATTATGTTTTAAATTATTTATCAATCTTCTCATTTTCCTCTCTGCTCATACGCCTAGCCGGTATAGACACCTTCACAATTATTATTTTTACAGCTCTAATAGCGTCTTGATTTAACTTCACATTACATTCATTTTAAACCCTAGTATAAAACTTTCATCTGTTACACCGATTATGATGAAATTCGGTTTGGGGTAGACCTTGGGACATCCACGCGGGCAGAGCTACGGGCAAACGTTAGTTCATAATATTTATTCTGCAGCGCACACAGACTTTTTTATACACGAAATCTTAGAATACGATGGATGGAGGGATGGAGGTCATATGAAAATATTAATATGCAAACGAGTTAATTGTTTTGACAAACTAAATACTTGTCTCTTAAATTAGGTATTCTAGTTTTTGCCATAGGAACAGGGTATTATTGCAACAGGTACCTAGAATAGTATAATCATAACTTGTATTTGTAAATTTTATTTTAGACGGGCTGAATTGGAATCCAAGCCACGTGCAGTCTTGTTGGAAAAGGGTCTCGGAGGTTAAAAAGTCTGATGTTCGTAAATTTGAGTATTTTGAATCATATCTTAGTTGATTTCAAATCCTGTGGATGATGATATATCTTCTTTGTTATTTCTTTGAAAATATCTCGTCAAATGTAAAACAGAGAACTTGCTGCTTCCTTGAATAATATTCAAATTGGGTTATGTACTCTCCGTAGAAAAAGGATGACCCATAGAATTTTTCGAACGCTTCGCTGAAGTTAACTTTGAATTGATATTTTCCCTGTAAAATACACAAATTATCTTATAAAATGAGAATTAAAACGTCGGACCTGCTTGACATATTTTATACAATTACTTCTTGATACTTACCTTCTTCATGATACAATTGCGGCTTTTCAGGACTGATCTTAATCCTTGAACTATTAAAGTGCTTTGCTGGCATGGGTTTTCTATTTTGTAATTAAATAATGTAATCTTCACCTTGTTATGGACAGTTTCGATAAGAGCTCTTATCTAAAATTTAAATATTCGGTTAAGGTTTTTGACTGTCTACTCAATGTCTGTTGAAATACAGCGATACTCTTTCAAATATTGTTGTGAATATTTATTTAAGCTACTCAGTACACTGCACTCACTTCCTGTCAGACATTATGTCAATTTCTGTGTTTTGAGGATATTCTCGAAAAATTGTACCCCATTTTATGTTTGGTAATATGAGGTTGAGTCTACTTATTAATTAGGTAATTTTCTAACAGCCGTTTTAGGATTACTTTTAAACTCTTACCATATTTACCAGTGGCCATTGTGAAGCGAACATTTGCAAAAAAAAAATTGAGTCAAATAAAACTACGATACGAAACCAAGTTTACAATTTCTCCTAAAAATCGAAATAAGTGTTTAGTTATTGAGTTTACGTTTATTAAGAATTTACTAACTTCGTCTATACGAAAAGTTTCTTTAATGTTTACGTCAAAAGTCGCCATATAGTTTCCCTTTTCAGTCATTAAAGTAACACTAGCGTTCACAAATGTATTTTGTGAAGTTGAGCAGCTCCCAAGAAATTTGAAATTCACATTATATGGACCCTGAAAAAATTATGAGTATATTAGAACAATGTACCCTGAAAAGTGAAACATGGCCGTTGCTAGAGTTACACAAACAGAAGCTGAATGTCCGTGACATTCAGCTTCTATTTGTTTTGATTTGATTTGATGAATATGATGCGGTGAATGTATGAGAAAGTCTAGCATTCGCATTAACCTTCATGTCTGTGACATCACGGAGTCTCTTTCCCTATAGCCTCATTTTGTGGAGACCGCTAGGCTATGTGGTTAGCCGAAGTCTGAACCCAAAAAGTGCCGGCTTGGTGTCGTAAAGGATAACATGCGTACTAATGCTTTCAGTGCCTAAGATGCTGTAAAAAGTAAAGAAATAAAATTTTCGACGTATATGGCAGATGGACTCCGAGATAAAGGTTTTGAATGCGCCCAGGACTAACACAAAGATGATGATGATGATGAATATGTATAATTTCTCTCGATGAGATCCTCGTTGTTAATTAATTATCTTATGTAAATATAAAATTACTTACGTAACTGTTCGAGTCTTTCGGACCGGGCAAGTTAAATAAAGCTGACTGCACATGCGGTATTAGAATTATGATATACCAACACAAAACTGACATGGTTAATGATTGTAGATAAAACTGGTAATGATGTTTGGAATATCGTTAGTTCGTTAGTTGTCAGAGTAGCTATAGCAAATTTATCTATACAAAATGTATTGTTGTTGTTGGTTTGAATATGTATTTTGATCAATTATGATCACATTAGTCGATATAGGAAGCTTGTTATAGTTTGAGTATTCGCTGTTTGTTTGTTTTTTTTTGCAAACCGATATGGTATATTGGTGGGTATTTTTTATGGATACTTATAATATACTGCGCTCCTTCTTGATATAATTTTTAAAAACTATAAAAAAATACATTTTGGCTTCGTAAGACGAGTTGGAGCCTGCTTTGTACTAATCCATTTTGATTGATTTAATGAAAACTAAAAATAAACATGAAACTATAATAAAATTCAAGTCATTTCTGCAAATTGAAAGTATAACATACAATTGTAATAATTTGACTATAAGTAGAAAACAAATAATATAAATTGGTATATTCTTTTATTAAAATAAACTTCCTTAAATTACAATCACCAAATCTATAGAATAAGTTGTCATTATTTCCTTTTTACCCGACTGCCAAGAAGGGTTATGTTTTTTATGATTGTTTTTTAACAAATGACATATTAACAACACAACACATAACGTTGCCTTGGTTAGACAACAAGACAGTTTTGAAAATGAAATCGCCATAAAAGAATGACTCGCCAAAGAACTTTTGCGCCATCGTGTACAAGCTTACTTCATAATAGAATTCTCCCTGCAAAAGAGAACAGAATTATAAATTACTTTTTCTGCTTCTAAAATATTTAGTTATGTGACTTCACCGATAAAAGAAAAGTGTAAGTAGGAGGTATCGGCTTAACAGAAGGATTTGAAACAATTTTAGTTGGGTAGCTTTATTGAAATTGAAACAATTTTAGTTGGATAATTTACCGCTATTTAACCCATTTAAGATTCGCCGATGACATAGCCATAATGTCAGAAACTTCCAAGGACTTCCAAGGAGGAAGGAAATGCTATGCTCACTGGACAAAGCAAGCTCTGAAGTAGTATTAGAAATGAATCCTAGTAAAACCAAAATAATGACAAACAGCAAGGAAAGGCCTATTATCCTATAGAGAAAATACATTAGAAAATGTCGATAACTACATCTATCTGGGCAAATTAGTATCATTTAAGAAAACAAGCAAAGTAGACGAAGTTGAAAGGAGGGCTAATAAATCATGGAAAACTTTCTGGTCTCTAAAATAAATTTTAAAAGGGAACTACAAAGTAACCATGAAGAAAACCTTCCTAGATACCTGCGTACTACCCTGCCTGCTGTACGGCTGCCAAACTTGGGTGTTCACGACAAGAGCTTAACAAAAGATCGAAACAACACAAAAGGCCATGGAGAGAAGTATATTGAACATAAGAAAAATCATAAAGTCAGAAGCGAAGTTATAAGACAAAGAACAAAGGTAACCGATCCCTCACACAAGCCTTAAAACTAAAATGGCAATGGACTGGCCACGTAGCATGATAACAGGTGGACAGTCAAAACTAAAAAGTGGAAAGGGCCCATAGGAAAAGGAAAGTAGACAAACCGGAAAGAAGATGGGCTGATGACTCAAAAGATACAGCAGGAGATGATTGGCAAAACACAGCAAATGATAGGGAAAAATGGAAGCAACTGGAGGAGGCCATCACCCGAGGAGGGGCATACCCTAGTAAAATACAAACCTAGATTATAAGAAAAACTAATTTAATTTACTTAAATTTATGAAACTTAATATTACATTGAGATTGTTTCTTTAAGGGTTCTGGGAAATAAAGGCTGTTTTTATTATTATTTTATAATTTTATGACTGATTGTACATAGTAGATGCAATACTTATAAATTGTATGCTTAGTAAATAAATTAAAAAAAAAAATCACCCAATTAATTTTTAATTCACAATATATTTCAATAAATACATATTCTATAGTGCTATTGGTAATAACACACAATCTTAATTTCCGAGAAAATCCTAAAAAATCTAATGGCCAATATACTGACCACCGACGTTAACTCAATAATCACTGATCAGTGCTCATTAACTCAGAAGTATTGTGCATACCCACAAAATATAGATAATTTGATAGGCAAAATGAATTGCAATCTTTTACTTTAAGATTTATGTAACATTGTATATTACTAAATAAAAAAATAAATAAATGAAAAAAAAAAACTCTAATTTATCAATTTGGGGGGAGGGGTATCAAAATGAAGGCAATAGGGTAGTGTTCTGAGTCAACGGATCATCACCAATACTGCTTAATGTCGTAGTTTTTACTCAACAAATATGCATAGTAAAATAAAATGTTGCCTAAATTAACTAAAATTATAACTTTTCATTATTTTTAATTCCCAAAATAGGTCAAAATATAGACAATCGAAGTAAGGCAAAATTAATTGATTGATTGATTCCTTATTACATTTCAAATCAATCTTATAATGCATTATACATGTGTAAACGCAACGTGGGCTGAGATAAATGCGATGTTCTCTGACACTCACTACATTTACACTACGCGCCAGTACACTATGACGTCACAGTGTGCTACGATTTTGTATGGAGCGTTTTCGGGCGGCTCTACAAATTCAATTTTCATAATGAAGTATCTTTAAAACTATTTGTCAGAGGAATATTTCACTTTAACAGTTCATTTTATTATTGTAAGATGTTTAGTTTACGATAATAATAAAAAATAGGATACAACCCTATTTGAAGACAACTACAAAAATATACATTATGTCATAACTAAAAAGCATAAAATAAAATAAATTATTAAAAATAAAAGGCCCGACTGATTCTGAAAAGATCGAAACAAGCATTATAGCAGGCGGTACCCATTTGCAAATCTCAAACCAAATGAAAATTAATGGGTACCGCCTGCTATAATGCTTGTTTCGAACTTTTCAGAATCAGTCGGGTTTTCATTTTTATATTCAAATTATTTTATATTCAATTTATAATTTTTTTATTCAAATTATTTTTTATATTCAAATATCTGACCTCTGCTTGCGATGACGGCAAATACTAGTGGCACAGTATCCAATTTACAAGCAAGCTTAGAGAAGGGTGAGAATTTTTAATTCCGTGCTACGTCCTCGAACGCTGATTAGCTGATAAGCTAGTGTGCTATATTAGCCATCGACTATAATCATAAGTATTTGGTCTAAAAGACCAGATTGATTTAGTTTTAATTCAACTTCAACTTTTGGTTTATGGCTTTTGCGAGTAGCTTTAGTTTTAATTTAATGACATCTAATGCAATGTCATTGGTTGTCATTGTAAGTCTTGTCAATAGTTGGATAACCTCTTGGGTCGAGAGTCAATGGACTCCGTGTTATTTTGTGAATTAATATTGTAATCTATAGTTAAAATTAGGAAATAAACTCGAATTGGCGGGGAGTGGATTGTGGGCGAATAAGTTTTGGTATAATTACGCGCTGGGGCGCTAATGCAAGTTGATGAGAGTGGATTACAAATGAACAAGGTGTGTCGGGACATGTAGTGTTCGGTTGGTGCAATCTCAGTGTGATGTGGTCGGCAGTGGAACTGACCGCATCGGGCTGTGAACGGGTCCAGCCTAATCATCCGTCAGCGGGCAAATCAACACTATATATTCCAAACACTACACAGTTACACACCATCATTGTACGCACAAAGCCTCAGTACCTTACTGAGGCTTTGTGCGTATGATGATGGACGGACGGACGGATTACGACATTGCGACAAGGTAAGGGAATATTTGTTGTATTACATCTTGGGGTCAGGTACTATTCAAGTGTTGTGTATCACAGCCAAGTTGGATTGGTAAACAGGGCTTGTTAGCTCTAACAATAAGATTCTCTCCTTGTGTGGGCCGTCCTAGAAAGGGATAGATGAGCGTCCGGTACCACACTTACTCGTCATACATGTCTTAAGAAGCATGAAAATAAGATCAACGCAATGGAAATGAGAAATGAGGAATCTGAGAAGTATAAAAATTTCGAAGGTTAAAGGAAGGGTGAATCAGAGTGGTATATAAATGTCATTGAAGACATTTATAATAAATAAACAAAAGGCATCATCATATCAACCACACACAGTCCACTGCTGAACATAGGCCTCTCCCATAGCCCGACCTTGATGAGGTTGTCCATCCACCTGGCCGTTGGGCGTCCTATACTACGCCTGCCCGTACGCGGTCGCCACTCCAGAACATTTTTGCTCCATTGGCCATCTGTTCTGCGCGCTATGTGTCCTGCCCACTGCCACTTCAACGAGCTTATCCGCTGGGCTATGTCGGTTACTTTTGTTTTCCTACGGATATCATCATTTTTGACGCGATCACATAGGGAAATCCCGAGCATAGCCCTCTCCATAGCTCGTTGATCGACTTTGAGCTTTTTTAGGAGACCCATAGTGAGGGACCACGTTTCAGATCCGTAAGTCATCACTGGTAACACACATTAGTTAAAGACTTTCGTCTTCAGGCACTGAGGTATGTTGGACGAGAAGACATCTCGTAGCTTCTCGAACGCTACCCAGCCGAGTAGAAACAAAAGGCATACCTACTGCAAAACCATCGTGGTAGTGGAAAGATGTTCAGTCTGTATACACCAACAGTCAGATCAGAAGGCGTATGTTCTGAATCCAAACTATGTCTAGATTTTAAAGAAGAAAAATGTTGGAAGAGTCCAGCAAAAATATTTTACTAACCTTTTTGACGACGCAATTTTGTTGCACATGGAAATACTGGGCCAATGCGCTAGTGATCGCAAAGTGTTGGCACGGTTTATCCACTTTGTAATTCCACAGTACACTTTTGCGGGTACCGTCGATACGCCATACATTGATTTTTATCTACAAGTGAAATTTTGAATAAACGATGTAGAAATGATATCTTTGCTAACTATATTTCAAAGTGTAGTTATTTAACTTGTATTTGTTTACAGTTTTATCTTTTATTGTTATCTGTGTTAATACCTACATTTAATTTCAATTTTATAATTCCTGTGTCCTATTCCGAATCAATTTCACCACTGAACAAAATTATTTGAGGCGGTGGTTTAAGATAATACATTTGATTCAGATAGTTGATTGTTGCTATGCTGAATTTAAATTATATCGAGTTTATTTGAAAAACAATGGTCGTCATTCTTCGAATCTTTTATGACTTACATTATCAAAATATGGACACTGATAGTGGGACTAGTCCCCGCACTAGAAATTATTCAATGGTTTTTTTTTACCTTAAAAAGAACTATGGAGTATTAGAAAATTAACTTACCTCGCTTAATCTCGCATTTACGTGAAACGTTGTGTTGTAAGCAATCCTAAGAGCGTCCTTATTTATAACCTTAAAGAACATGGTTGTAGCATTTGTTGCTTTTGGACCTTTGCACTCCTCATAATTCTTAAAAGTAATGACATAGGGACCCTAGAAGAAGAAACGAATCAAATAACCCAACAATTACTCAACAAATTACGTAAAATATTGTTGTTTTATTAAATTTCATTATTACGTTCCATTACATTCAGCTGGGTGCAGTTGAATTGAGTTTGATTTAGCATTTTGAGATATAAAGACAATAAATCTAGTTATCGGTTCATTTGTAATCAACCACTTTTAAGATGGGGATTTAGAATTATAAATAGGCAGTCGTTAGCACTGGTATATTTGTGCTTACTGTGGCGGCTCACTGTTTTTGATTCACTGTTCATCAGAGTCGTGGGAAAATCTCGTATTCTTTCCTGTTGTATTGAACTTAACTAAGCAATATTTTTCACGGTGTAATACTTGTAGTTTAAATTATTGTTTTTTTACAATACATGTCCATAGGAGAAGTGTTTCTTTCATTTTTAGAGATTGCACAGCACACCTCATTAGAGATTTTAAGTTATAATTGAGCTTACCCAACCTAAAGTATTTCTTTAATTTTTATGATCTGGTATCACGGAAATCGAAGAAATGATATAAAATTACGGAACTTAGATTGATACACAGTATGAATTCTATTTTACTCACAAAATTATTAGCATTTTTTGTTAATGAAAACTCAGCACATCTGCCTAAATGCCACGCTGGAATTAAAAGCAAAATTCTTGAAATAAGCATTATACGCCACCTTTCTCAACACCCTGTGTACTAAAAATGGATTTCAAATCGCCAAGTCTGTTCCTTAATGTTTTTGTAATGAAAACCTGTGGGTAATGCGCATTTAATATACGTATTTGAATTACAACCACTGTACCGATTTCCAGCTTCCTTATTATGTATTTCTGAATAACTTAATAGTAGACGATTTAAATTTCATAATTAAGTGCGTTCAATGGAGAATTTTATTGTTGATATTATTTTGTAATGATATTCATTAAATTGTCATTACTTAGACGGATTGAAAAAGTTATGAATATTGACCTCGTTTTTGTAAGTATAGATTTTTTGTAATGAAACAATAATATAATTATAAAAATAAAGGCAATGTGAAACAGAGTGTAAAATAAATTTTAGTATTAGTAATGTAGTATGACCATAACACATAAGTTAAATAGCTCAAGTGCAGGCAGATTGGTTTTTTTTAAATTTTTTATTTACGTATCCCCACGGATACCCACCCCTCCGGAGCCGGAGGGGGAGGTTATGTCGGACTCGAACCGACTAAACCGCACGCCGTTTCTGGGTCGAAGTGCTAGGCCGAAGGTGAGGTTGTCATGCGACATATCCCTCGCGCCCCGGCTGACCCAGGGCCATCCCTCTCGGTCTGGCCCTCCTCGGGAGGGCGGTCCCCGACTCAACCCCGGTGTGGGGAGGCGCGCATCGTCCTACGATGCGCGCCGCCGCCGTGGCCTGCTTCTGCTAGGGTGACGGGCGGCTCCACCCGTCACCCTCAGGCTCGCGCTCATGGGGGGCGGAGGTCAGTTTGCGCCCTCCGACGCCCGAGCCGCCTTCGGGCGCGTGCAGCGATGTCAGCGAGTCTTTCTCGCTCATCGCGCCGCGCCCGCTCTGCTGTCTCCTTCGCGAGCATGACCTGCTCGCAGAAGGAGGCGCTGGCCGCCCACGCATCCGCGCAGCGAACCATCGCCGCGAGCAGGGTGGAGAGCGTGAGCACTCTCACCCCCAAGGCCACCACAACCTCCCGCCTCGGCGTCTCAAACGACGGACACTCGGTGAGCGTGTGCAGCCCCGAGTCCACGCTCGCGTCGCAGTGATGGCACTCGGGCGTTGGCTCTATACCCATCAGATTCAGATACCGCTCGAAGCTACCGTGCCCGGTGATTATCTTCGTCTGACGGTACGAGAGGCTACCGTGTTGCCTCTCTAGCCACTCCCCCATGATGGGTCTTACCGCCGCAATCACGGCGTGCCCTGCGCGTTGTTGCCCAAGTCGTCGCTCCCACTCGGCCACCATGACCTGGTGGAGCCGGGATTTCTCGGCCCGAATATCCTCGGGCTCGGGATCGAATCCCCGCTCCCGCGCCTCCTTTCGGAACTGATATAGTGCGGAAAGGGCCCTCGCTTCCAGGATCCACGGTGGCGATCCGGCCAGGAGACTCGCCGCTTCGAAAGATATCGTGCGGTATCCCCTGATAGCCCTGGAGGCCATCGTGCTCTGCGCCGTACGGAGCAGAGACAGGAATCTGGCCTCCAGGGTGTCCGCCCACACGGGGCACCCGTATAGGGCCATGGACCGCACGACACCCGCGTCAAGTCTCCTGCAGGGGGCCTCTGGGCCCTTCAAGTTGGGCAACAACCGGCCCAAGGCATTCGCCGTGAGCACCAACTTGGGGCGCAGACTTCGGAAATACTGTCCGAAGTCCCATCGACCGTCAAGCACGAGCCCCAGGTATTTCAACCGGGGCTTGATGTCGATGGGAGTGCCTCCCACTGTAAGGCTGAGGCAGATTGAACTACTTCATATTATTATTAATTATAATGAAATTATTACGAAATACTATTTTTAGTCTAGTATATAGTACGGTTAAGTGCTGCTATTTAGTCGTTTAAAAGGTTTATTTGTTAACCGACATATTTTTAAAACCTAATATAATAAATATTACGCTTTCTCATATAAAACACAAAACGTCAGCGCCAAGAACCAGGTTATAAATAAAATGTAAAAAAAATCTAAGTAAAATAATGTAACCATCTGAAATGAAAGTTTCTTAGGGATAACGCAAGACTGAAGTTATATTGTTACCTTTGCACATGATCCTTGCATTCGTATCGCTACAACCGCGTCGGTAGTTCGCTAGAAACGCGCGTCTGTAGCGATGCATCAAGTTGGCGCTATTTGGAACCATAGCCAGGCCACGCTCATCCTATGCATTGCGCGCTATATACGCCTACTCGCCGCGGACTGTCGACAGTCGCTCATCGGACGGGCTGTCTTAAGCCGTTCGGTACGCATGTAACATTTATGTAGAACGCATACAATTGAGTCTTGTTATTTCTTGTAAGCACGAATACAAGTACGAAGTACGAGTAATGCCTTCGATGCGTGCATTGTAGGATCCAAAAAGTCAAATGAAACCTTTATATCTTCTGCCTGCCTGTTAAAGAAAGAAAGGTTAGTAGGTAATAAGTGTAATTTTGTAAATTTCCGTTCGTTAAGTAGCTAATTATGAAAAATGTTTAGTTACTTGTGACTATATTTCATACATTGAAATAAAACCACTTTTTAACGAATTCTATCGCGATTTATTTGTTATTTTTTACTTTTGGACCGACGCGACGCGACGTTTCGGCTACTTTTCAGCAGCCATGTTCGGGGTTTGACTACAGATGGTTTTTATCATAAAATTGGAAGTATAAGTTATCTCAAAATACCCGAATCATGATGAATTGTTGGTGTTACTATAATATTAACGCAGACTGAGCTCACTGTATCGTTAAGTCTTGCTGTATTTTACTGTTTACTTGGTTTGATTAAGTGAATGACTGGGTCACAGGCTGCTAGAACGCTCCAACCATCTTCTCTATTAAAATTTGGGTGTTTTTTAGTTTCAATAGCCTCGCGGATAATTCTTGGTATATATCTATGCTATTTAGCGAGTATCTGTGGTTTATCAAACCTTAAGTAATGGTTAGTACCTTTTTGCGCATGTTCACATACAGCTGACTTTGTTGAGCGTTGGTGTTTTTATGTCAGCTATGTGTTCTTTGACGCGAGTGCCAATGCTTCGCCTGCTTTGACCAATATATGAGAGCCCAAAGTCACAGTCTATTTTATAGACTCCTGCATCTCGTAGAGATAGTTGGCACTTGACAGATAGTAAGAACTAAATTATCTTCGTTGGTAGCTTGTGATTGAAGCTCGCTTCAAGATGAAGCCAATCTTGTCAGTGACTCCTCTTACGGGTAGTACAGCAGGCTGGCGTTAGACCGTGGCTGGTTTTTCTCGGCATCTGTGACTGAGGCGCGGTTGTTTGAGCTTGTTGTCTTGCAGTACTTGTTTGCCATGCTGAAGCTCAGCGTTCAGGTGTTTCTTGACACAGATCTCACGGGCTTCCCACGGTAGCTAAATGCTTAGGATGGTGGTGAGGTTCACCGTTTAAGTACCTATCTGTATGAGTTTTTTTCTTATACACAGTGTAGCTCAAAGTATTGTTAGGATTTCTGATAACAAGAACATCTAGGGAAGCTAATGAATTGTTTGCCTCTTATTCCATAGTGAAATTGTAAATTGTTGTTAATGGAATTATCGTATTTACACTAGGTGTTGGTAATATTGTAAAACTGTGATCTACGTACCGTTTATGAAATCGGGGTGTGGTGGCTGCCGTCTGCAAGGCTCGGGTCTCAAAAGCCTCGATATATATATCAGCCACAACAGGTGAAACCGGAGAGCCCATTGCCACTCCATCGATTTGCATGTAGAACTTATTGTCCCATAATGGCTATCTGCCGGTTGTTAAGCAGTGCTTGAGTATGTCAGCATACTTCTCAGGCATGATGTTATCTATTAACTTACTTCTATGTCTAAATAGTCATGTACCGGTATGCGTGTAAATAAGGACTGTACATCAAAACTGATCATTGTTTCATTGTTAGTGAGATGTAGGTGTTAAATTTCACAAATAAATGGTATGAGTCTCTAATATACGCTGTTGTGTTACCTCGGAGTAAGTGTTGTGTTACCTCGGTAAGAGTATCTTTGCTACGTGCTGAACCAGTCTGTAGGTTGGTGTGGCGATCTGACTCATAGGACATAGGGGAGCATTATCTTTGTGTATATTTGGTAACCCATTCAGTTTTTGATAATAAGAATAAGATGCAGGGATTTGACCCTGTACTTATATTATGTCCGGCAGCCCTAGGGTCATAGCATTTACTAGTATGTAACTACAAGGTCAAGCGGCTGCATAGTAATAACCACCGTATGGTCGACTATTAAGATGAATATTTGCGCGCAGTGGTCGATCAAGTGAACAAGTAGGTACTAAACTAAGTTGGATCGTGTTTTTCCAGGCAGTGAGTCATTAATTCCAACTATTCAGGTAATCTGTGCCACAGAATTACGAAGGCGTCGCTTGAGACTTTCTTCGCACAGCAAACGCACTGAATGCGCTCGTTTGAATCGAAACAAACATGCGTCTCATTTGAGTTTGTATCGTTTATTATTACGGTGTAAATCTGCTGAAAAGTGGTCATAACGTGCAGTGGACGTGTCAATACAATACTCGCGTGCTCAGCGTGTAAAAAACATGATATTCAAAGGCAAATATGTATGTAAAAAAAAATGTAAGCATAATAACAAAACAAATCTCGTTCATACAATACAAGCAGCCATCCATATCTGATTCAGATTAGAACTAATTGCATAGTCATGAAATGCGACTGCCAGATACTGGTGTATTGGGACCATGTCCGGTATTCTAATTAGGGCAATTCTGTCAATCATATATTTATATTGTAATAACTTTGGTCTGAAGTAAGTCTTCACTTTTTAGCGGTAAATTAGTAAATTAGATTGATATTTTCTAAAGTTTACGCAAATATCAGTCATTGAAATAAAACCATTTTTAACTGATTCTATCGCGATTTATTTGTTATCATTTATTTTTAGACTGACTTTTCGCCTACTTTTCAGCAGCCATGTGCGCTTTATTTGTTATCATTTATTTTTAGACTGAATTTTCGCCTACTTTTCAGCAGCCATGTGCGCGGTTTGACTAAGGGTGGCAGTTGTCATATAATTTGGAGTGCAAGTGCAAGTAAATTAAATTGAATTATATTTCATACTAGTTGTCGCCCGCGGCTCCGCCCGCGTGGATGTCCGTTATCGCGACTCGGGGTATGAAAAATAGATGTTGGCCGATTCTCAGACCTACCCGATTTTCCCACAAAATTTCATCAAAATCGGTCAAGCCGTTTCGGAGGAGTATGGCAACGAAAACTGTGACACGAGAATTTTATATATAAGATTAAACTCATATCTACTCAACTAATTGCAATGATAGATTATACTACAATGTTCTGGTGTCAGAGTGCAGCACTAGCGTAAACAATTTTTTGACAGGTCGATCAAAGCGCAAATCGCTGCCATTTTTGCCAATGCCAAGTAACTGGCAAGTAACAAGATACAGTTTGTTCATTGTTTATATTGTTTGTTTATATTTGTTCAGTTTGCTCTATATGCTAGTGGTGCCCTCTGATCTTTGTGTGATATGTCCCCTAATGCGATCAAACAAATGTACCACCTACATTGTCGTCAATGTGAGATAAAATTAGGCTGAATCAGGACTCAATTTTTTTCTGTTATATTCAGAGACTTGGCTACAATGCACTATAGTTATTAAAATGCCGCCAATATCGCATAGTGCTTTAAAAAAGAACTAAAATATAACACAACTTCAAACTAAAAGTTTAATTAGTCGTTTGAGTACAACCTAAATGCTCTATTATAACTCATTGCATATGTAATTAGCCAAAGGTTCCTTCAGTAATAGCGGTGTAGCTCATTGCACCCTCGCCTAGTGTTTGCAGTAACAAAATATAAACAAAATTATACATTTGCTAGATCTGTTCACTGCCTCATTTTCCGCCGAGTGAAATAAACTTTTTTAATTTAGATTTTATAGGTACAAGAGTGTTTATGGTCCCGTACCCGAGGGGGTCATCTTAAGAACGCAGATGGCTCAGGGTCAGCCGGGGTGCGAAGGATATCCTCTAGGTAACCTTACACCCCGGCACCATCTAAAGACTCGAGTCGATATGCGGTTTTTGTCGGTGCTAGTCCCATAGGGATGGTGTCCGAGGCGCACGAAATAAGGCATGCACAGAAGAAATATTTGTACCGAAAACGTTTGATTGTTTGTAACGTTGTGGATTTTTTATAAATCTATTTTAAATAATTTCTCTAATATAGTCGATATTTTAGTAACACTCGACACTACATAACTATTTTGTCTATGGTTATGCGAGCGAGATTAGACAACATTAACTAAAGTGTCTATTCACGGCGATAAAGTGGTCCCTTTTCGGGACCACTTTACTTCGGCTACCCTTCGCCGAGGAAGGTCACTTTTGACCCCGGCGGCAACCTGCTGTCGGTACCGGATAAGTTTTGAGATCAACATTTACTACATCTTTCAACAGGTGAAGACTTCTCAGCGGCGCAGCTTTATGCCTGCTAATATGCATAGCTTATTTATGTTTTATATTAATATTTCTACTTATTTGCTATTTCAGCCTAATATTTAGTTCCACAAGGCCATGACCTCTACGGTCAGACGTCACGTCACCAGCTTATGCTGCTTAAATATTTTCTTCTTTATATAGCTTCAAGCTACGCTGTTCTGCCGCTGGGGAGATTATCTTCACCTGCTATTATTTTAGCGGGTCACTGGACGTGCCTAGTTCCCTTGTGACATACTGACCCGCACTCTTTCTTTTCCAGGGTCTTCGCACCGGGCTTCACGCCATCATTCGGCCGTGAGGCACACTAGCGAGGACCCTGTCACGCTGGCAACATCAGCAGCCGGGAGTGAACGAGCTAAGTGGTTTTACCATCTCAGCACTACGGACCAAACAATGCATCGGCCTAATGCATCGGAACCAATGTAATGCATCGTCCTTGAAAATCTCGTAAGCAAACAAAAGTAACTCATCAACCTTTGAATAAACGCACGAACACAAGTCTTTTCTGAGTATTTTAGCTTGGAAAGCTCGGAATAAACCTTCCTGTCGCTAGCTTTATTGACGCGAGTCTCTGGCACTTGCACTGAAAAATGAATTACTAGGTTTGCTTTCTTTATCTTGTAACGCTAACAAATCACCGTATTGCAATCTAAAGTCATCTATATAAGCTTTAATAAATTGGTCGATCTCTGGCTGTGTGTGATCGATCCTGTTAAGCCTATGATAGATATGCTGAAGTAAAGTCTCCGTACGAGCCAGTAAGTTCCTGCCAAAGTTAGACTTTAGAATTCCTAAATTCTTAGAATATTTAGACAGAGAATCGCCTACAGCCTTGAGGTCCTCAGCTGCTTCAAGGTGTGAAGTTAGAATGTCTTCAGAAGGAAAACGTGCCAACTCAGTAGTCTGTTTTCTGAGTTCAGAAACAGCCTCATAGCTGTTTGCAGGAACTTAATAGCGTATGGATGCATAATGGGACTGGCAAGAATCACTAACACAGAGTGCACACAAAAATTAATAAATTATTTGACTTACCAGAGGTCAACAAAGAACAAAAATTATTAACAGTAATGAACTGTGAACCTTTTAGGGTTAAACCTTTTAGGGTAACCTAAAAGATGCGAATTCCAATAGTGTAACTATCGGTCTAGTGGTATAAGCACTAGCAAAATAAATATAAGTGCCGAAATAAAACATTCAAATTTTTAAATGATACAAAGCAAGTTGTACAGTGATTATCAAATGCTAGCATGTAAAATGTTTACACACTACAACAAAACACTTGTTGAAAATACTTCATTAACACTTGAACTAAGATTTTACACCTGGTATGTCAATGTTGATATTTTTAAAAAAGTACTCACGGGTTGTTGCATCTAATTATATTATTAAGCCGTTATTGGGCGCCTTTTTCTCTAGACATCAGCTTCCTACTGCTGAGGCTTGGGTGTTATGGAGCGGGCCACGTCGGCGCGGTACGTGCTCGTCCAGTTCCTGGCGGCGGAAACAGAGCTAAGTGCTCACCACCTTCACCACCGTGGGCTGTTCCAATTCCATCCAAGATTCATTCTGTTCCAGTTCCTGTTCATAATTTCAACTAGATACATTCTCTTTCTATTAGCTGGAAGTCGTGTACTCCACGACCCTAGATTCATTACCCATTGAATACCTTTATATATAAAATTTATTACAATTATTGTTATACATGTCATAATCAAACTTTCATTTATCTCTCTATATAGCCGGTATAGTCAGCTTAATAATTTCTTTTTACATCTCATCTACCTCAGGTAACTTTAATTAATTCAATTCCATTAAAATCTAACTAGCAAGTCAATCTTTTACGTTTCAATGGCATTCATCAATTCATAATTATAACACAACGTATGAATTTAGGAACTGTTTACGTTACAAGAAAATAAAATGCAATATGATCTTAAGAATAGTGGCAGGGGTTGTGCTGAATTCATAGGGTTGTATCTCTTGATAACCTTCTGATAGTCGCTCTCGTAAAGGGCAAGATAAAGCAAATCGAAAGGATGACAAACAGTACGCGAACAACACAAGTTTAACCCTCAAATGCCGCCGTTAAGACGATGATAATGAAGTCTTAAAATTTGTCACAGCATTATCACCAAAGCAATTAAAACGTGTCTGTCAATTGACTAATAACTCATGCGGGTTCATAAACTGCAGGACTCGGGTTCAAAACGAAACAAATTGTCCTAAATAGACTATTATTATAGTGTGTTTATTTTCTGTAGGCATTACTCGTCAGACGGATCTTACCCATTGGATTCTCCTCCGTGTATGGTGTTTTATTCTCGTACTACAACAAGAGAGCAAAATAAATTTAAATTTGTTGGAATGAAAATTAATATATTTTAATTGAAATAAATTTAAAGTTAAAATACTACTTAAAACAATTTAAAAAAATAATAATTTGAATTTGCATCTCAGGTGTAATAATAATGTAATCATAGTAAGTGGGTAACCGAAAGGCAGACTGATATTTTGGCCTAAGATATGATAGAACGACCTTTACTCATCTGTTTAATGGATAAAAGATTTTAAAATCAAATTTAATATAATAGGGGTTAAAGTATGGAATTGCCGTTTCATTGTAATAGGTACTTCGAATTGACATAGAACCTTCATGGTTTGAGATTTTTGAGTGAAACTTTTTCCACATGGTACCTATGTAGTTCTTCATTTAAACATGTGCAACATTCGATTATCGACGTTCAGTTGTTTTTTTTATTCAGCTTAGACAAGAAAGATGGATACTTCGAAAATTCGAGTGATTTTTGAATACGAGTTCCGACGCGGAACTAACGCGCCAGAAACAGCTCGCAATATCAATGTTGCGTTTGGAGAGGGGACTGCTAATGAACGCACCGTGCGATATTGGTTTAAACGCTTTCGTGATGGAAACTTTGATTTGAAGAACGAACCACGAGGAAGGCCGTCCACACAGGTGAATAACAATGAATTGAAAGACATGGTGGAAGCCGATCCGAGCCAAACTACCCAGGAATTAGTTCCATGGTTTAACGGTACGGTACCTTACCAACAATATTGACTCATTTGCGTCAAATCAATAAAATAAAAAAATGTGAAATTATTTATTTCATTTTATTCTTTATTGTACACATAGTTGACATTTATTCATACAATATAGCGATACATAATGTACTAAGGTGAGCTTAACTCAAAGTTGAGTTTTCTTCCCGCAAAGATAGATAGATAGATAGATAACTCTTTATTGTACACCAACATTAAATTACAAGAGACAGTACGGACAGCAACTATTGTTAAATGCACAATGGGCGGCCTTATCGCTAAATGCGATCTCTTCCAGGCAACCGTGGGATGGAGAAATATTCAGTAACACGCACGTTACAATTTGTGGTGTAACTGTCACAGTCAAAAGTCAATCACACTTAATGAAAAAAATTAAATAAAAATATATGTGCAAAAAATTATAAAATATATACATTTATAGAAATAACGATACTTGATACAATTAGAAATATACACAGAGAAATAATACAAAACTTACATACTAAAGCACAAATTCTAAATAAAGATTTATCTTTTCAGCTCAGTGACAAATAATCATTTTTAAGCATTTGCCTAAATATGTTTAAGGATTTTGCCTGCCTAATATTCAAAGGCAGCGCATTCCACAGGCGAACCGCAGTGACGGTAAATGATTTACCAGCATAGTTGGTGGAGTGTGCTGGCATCTTCAGCTTCAGGTGGGAGTGCACAGAGTAATTGCTATAAAATGAAAGGGAAAGTCTAGTGTACAATTTGGAGATTTGGTTGTAAAAGGGTATACAAGATGTATAACCCTATACCTATAGACCTAGAGTTTTTTTTTCTTCATAATATGTCGTGAGTGTAAGTATCTCATGTTCTTTTTTCTCATTATATTAGTGTATTCGAATGCTATGCAGAGGCTAGGGGTTCGACTCCTGCGCAGTGTGGGTTGTATTCATGAATATGTATATTTGTATTGGTCTAGGTGTAATCTAAGGCAGTTATTATAAGGAAATAGGGTAATATGTCCCATGCCGAAAGGCTTATCATCTGTCGAGTCAACAGTACTACTACACAAATAAATGTCAAGCTAACAAAACTCACCAAGAGTGGGTTGATCCAATCTACCATAATATTTCTTGTCTATCTCCTGATCTGAGTCAATGTTCAAGCTGTGTCCCAACTCTCATAAAAGCAGTTCTGCAAATAACACGTAATTGTCTAAGATGGCCCTGAACTTAAGGTTTCTTGATTGTTTAATAATGCCACAGTCCAACGAGAATGGTATTTCTGACTGGAACACACTCGTTGCGCTCCGGTGCTGCTGCTGGTTGGGATGGTATCACCCCTTACTTTTTAAAAAAATACTCTACTCTTCTGGCTCCCATTCTATGCCACATATTTAACCTCTGCCTTGACACCGGTGTCTTCCCTACTTCATTCAAAAATGCTATTATACATCCCATTTTCAAGGGTGGAGACGGGAACTTATCTAATAACTATCGTCCTATAGCAGTCCTAACTGTACTTTCCAAAGTGCTTGAGCGCCTAATAAACAGAAGATTGGTAAATTACTTGGAACACTTTAACCTATTATCTGAACATCAGTATGGCTTTCGCAGATCCCGGTCTACCGTTGACGCAGTTCATGAGGTGACCAACTACGTTGTTCAAAACATAAATAATTCTAAAAAAGTGCTTACCATATTCCTGGATCTCACGAAGGCGTTCGACTCTGTTCCCGTCCCTACCCTTTTACTGAAACTTGAAGGAATGGGTGTCAGAGGGATCCAATTGGATCTCTTCCGGAGTTACCTCACGGGTCGTAGACAGTTTGTCAGGATTGGTGGCTGCGACAGCGAGGAGCTACCCATATCCTACGGTGTCCCACAGGGCAGCATTCTCGGTCCAACGCTGTTCCTTGTCTACATAAACGAGCTTTGTAATCTCAATATTAAGGACGGCATCATCACATCATTTGCCGACGACACCGCCATAACTGTCACTGCAAGCACATGGACCCAGCTAGAAAGCAGGGCACAGCTCGCGTTAGATACCGCTCTGAGCTGGCTGAATACTCATACCCTTACTCTCAACTCCTCCAAAACTAAATTTCTCACGTGGTCTGTTTCTGCTGCCACCCAACCACGGAGTATTATTAACCTAATAACACACTACTGTCACACTAAAACTCTGTCTCATTGCAACTGTCCACATCTAACTCCTGTAGATCATGTAAAGTACCTAGGGGTGACGCTGGACAAGTATCTCAACTTTAGAACTCACATTACCAATCTCACCAGCAGAGTACGCAAGTTAATCCATATTTTTAAAACTCTTCGCCACGTCACTAAGTTTTCTGTCATCCGGAGTGTGTACTTTGCTTTGTGTCAATCCGTTATAACGTATTGTATATCGTGTTGGGGAGGAGCGTGTAAAACTGTCATGAAACCGCTAGAGGTTGCCCACAGAGCGGTGCTGAAAGTGGCTACCTTTCGGCCGATCATGTTCCCAACGGATGAACTATATACTGGCTGGAATGTTCTAACTGTCCGACAACATTTTATTTTACAAATTGTTCTACTGCAGCACCACCAGACACCGTACAGGGCGATCGAAAAGCGTAGAAAGGATAGGGTCTGTTCTGTTCCTCTGGCACGGACGTCTTTTGCTAAAAGATTTTATCACTTCCTCGGCCCCTCCCTATATAACCATATTAATAGAACCTGCGAGGTGTTTGGCCTAACCTACTTTGAATGTAAGAAGACTGTCTTTCTGTTCCTTCGTAGCCTCGACTACGAGAAAACAGAAAAATACATAGCCTAACGCACACAGACACACATACAGAAACACACACTCAGACACACACACACACACACACGCGCACGCACGCGCACTCACACGAACACACACACAACAAACATTATCTCAAAATATTAAAATATTACCTCCTCTAGTATTTATTTTGTATAATTTGTAATTGTTCAAACTGATCTGTAGACCTAAATACCTACAATATTGTATTTCTGTAATACCCTTGGAAACCATAGGGGATAGGGAACTGTAACTCCTTCATACAGGCTATTATATAGCCTAGTTAGGAAATCAGAACACTGTACCCACAAGTTGTAGATCTATTGTAACAAACTCTGTACCTTTATACTATAGATCCTTGTACTACAATCTTATCAAAATAAACGATTTGTAATTTTGTAATTTTTGTAATTTGACTGTTACCTTACAGTTACTGTTACCCCTACACCTATAGATACATACTCATTAGATATAAGTACTGAGCGGTGATCAAACCCATGACCTTCAACGTAACAGTCGAACGCTCTAGAGTCATTATTAGAACATTATTAAAAACTACATATTTATAGTCTGTTCAATTTGTTACTGTTAAATTGCTTTTAGTTATTCCAAATTACAATTGGAATCATAGTAACAATATACACTAATGCTGTAATCAATATCTCCCATTGGACTGCCATTTAATAAACAACCAACGAAATATTAGCCAATTCAACACACTGATTGGAGTCCTAATTACAGATTGCAGTTGCACATTAAACTACATGCATTAATATCTATCGTGTATCCAAAATTTGAATATAAATTAACTATTTGGTATTAATGTTTGGTAGTATAATTAAAATCACAGGTAATTCTAATGAGATTCAGAAGGCTTTTATTTTAGCCTATTGCAGTCCACTGCTGAACATGGGCCTCTCTCAAAGAATGCCATTGCTTCCGATTCTCCGCCTTGATACCATACTTCAAGCAAATAAATCTCATTTCATTTCATAATCATATAATGTGTTTTTTTATACTACTTAGATGACAGGCCTATGGACACAGCCTATGGACGTGTGCAATAGCAGGGGCGTTATAACAGAGAGTTTCTGTGCCGTCAGGGTAGAAGATAAAGCAGGAAAAGTCTTTGGTCTTCCCACTGACAGCACAAAAGCTCTCCAGTAAGCTACTCACCGGGAACACAACACGTAGTTATTATGGCCGCGGTATTGTGTAGGACGGAGGTACTTTCCTAGTCGGACTGCTCAATTGATAACTACTTTATCAAATTTTGAGTATAGACTTAATTCGCTTATATAATGACCCTGATACTTCTACTACATTGATAAACTTAGTAAAGTAGTAATTTAGCTATATTTTGCACCCATTTTTTAAAGTTTGTAATTCTTCCTTCGATACAAGTAGTAATTTACAAAACCTTAGCATTCGCTAATGACTAATAAACATAATATAATCAAGTAGATTTACCGCTTTGTACTTATCGTGTCACGTGTGTTTTACGTCTTGAGAAATAGTTTTCTTATCATCATCTTCATGGAGACGTATTTTTGTAATTGCATTCGAGGCCAAGCTGATCTCTCAGCTCTGTGTCCACCTTCCGACTTTTAGGCGTCCATGGTAATGAGACCATTTGTATGCATATCAATTTCCACGACGTCAAGCTTTATTATATTTATCAATAGTTTTCTACATTTCTAGAATATAATACCTAGGTACAGTATTATAATCATTAGCAGGTTTTAAAAGCCATAACTTCCAATATCCAAAATTCCTTAAGGAATCAGTTTCATACTACAGTAATTTTCTATTTTGATCAGATCCTATGTACACAAAGCGAAGATAATTAAAATCAATATTTAATCTGTTCTCATTCCGGTTAATAATAAGAATAGATTTGGTACAAAGGACGAAAGAAATAAAGTAGGCAATAGTTACCTTATAGCTAGATTAAAAAGAGTTTCAGATTAAACTACTAATTTCACCAAAATTTCCAGTACTGCCATTCTTATCAACCGTGGTAATCCACACAAAACTACTGAAAATTGACTCTTTCGTATGTTTTAAATGAAAGTTGTTTGTTATAATAATCATCGACCGTGATGAGCCGTGCAAGAGCATTCCTTATTCTTATTGCAATCCTTATTGAATTATTACAATATTTTCGTGGCGTTATTCACCACATTGGATTTGCCATAAATGTCAATTAGTGGGAAATTTCAATAACTAAACTAACTTGCGAACCGTCTGTGCTGCATTTGTAAAACATGAAAAAATTTGAAAATATTACGTTGAAAATAACTTAAAGTTTATTTTAAGGAAGTCTCATGGTTATTTTTGAACATTAACCTATAATCCCATAGATGAGAAACTAAATACCACATACATACATATATTTGCAGATAATAGGATTAATTTGACTGCTTTATTTGCAATTCTATTGAAAGACAGTACAATAATTATACTGAACCAATAAATAAGATCATGGAATTCTCAAGAATTTCATGATACCATTTATTGGTTCATTTGTTAACCACTAAAATAAACAATGTACCGAGGGTGACGTCGAAAGCTTGTTATGTGATCATGAATCTACTTAAAGTTTCTCATGTCAGCCAGTTTTGAATTGAATATATTTAAGACGTCAATAAATGAAATTAGTCTGTGAGCATGGCATGGATAATTGACTATGGAATTTAGCGTAGTCTAGCATCCTAGACTAAATAAATTTTTATAGTCAGGTATCACAAAGCAGTCAATTAATTATTTCTGTTCATATTCATAACAATTGTTTTCATTTTAGAACAAAACTATTATACAGTATGAATTCGTTTCATAAAGCGACTTTTAACTTTTTTAGATATTCGCATCGTTAAAATTTGCTTCAGTAAAACCTACGATAAAAAAATTCATAAAACACATTCATAAAATTCTCAAGTGGCTATCTCGTGTAGGTGAAAGATGTTTTAAAGGGTTTAACCTAAAACTAGCCCAGATTCAACTAGACAGTCTCCGAGATGTGCGAGTGAGACAATGTCATAATAAACAACAACATATGTGAAGCACACATATTAACGTCTCTAGATGCGAGAGGATGCTCTGTGTCTTTATTACCAACGCCGCGTGACAGTATGTTGACACCAGTTAAGGTACGGTCTTCGTGGAAAATAAACATATTTCGCTAACTAGTAATATGTGCATTACTTTTAAAGAAAATGAAAAGGTACAGATATCGATGGTAATACTTACTTACATTATGAAAAATGGGAGTTACTGTACTGTTACTGTATAACATACTAGAATTGGTAAACAGCATAAGAAGAAGATTGCAATAGGCTAATTGATTGATTGGAACAAGAAGAAATCGACAGAACTTTTAGATCTAAGTAGACCACAAAATCTACTTTTATAGACGGAATTCCCCAAATTCCTTCCCTGAGTTATTGTCCATTTTTAACCTCTTAATTGATGTAATGACCTCTAGAAGGGATATATCGATGTTTGTATTAATGATAACATTGCATCAATTTACATTGAACAGCGTAATCCTTTCCTTTTTTTTTAATTTCCGGGATTCTTCCTGCCATTTTGCTTAGCGACCTTCAGTGACTTGAAATAATATGATAATCTGTCATTTGACATCTTCAGGGACCGATATATACTTAAAAATATTCAGGTATCTGTTATTGTCGGAAGTTTGCGGATATTAAAATAACTTTAAATAAAGTACCATGAAATTTGTTAAATTTATCTTAATCAGCCTATCTTTTTGTTACTTACATTGTTAAGAACTATCGATGAAAAAAATTCTTCTTTATTGTTTCAGTTCTGTTCTTATGGACGTTAAACGTTAATTGCCTCAAGTACCTGACATAGAATTACCAATTGGATTGTTAATTATAAAATGCATTCGACCCACTTATTACTTTAACACTAGCAGAATACCCAATGTTAAAAAGTACAGCTACAGAATCGTGTATTCCTGACAATAGAACCATACCTGTAGTACTTCAAAATATGAAAGGTACCCAATGAAGTAGCTCACGAGACGACCACAGAGAGTATAAACCGCACACCGTACACGTCGGCGTTTTACGGGATTGCATCATGACAAAGGGAATCCACTCTTTTGCGAAAAATAAACGCAATAACGAAACAGCGGTCTGAAATTTTTCATGGAATTAACTGGAGAAAGTTTTTGGACTCTTTAAGAGTACTTTTGACATTTTATAGAGGATTTCTAACAAAGATGCAACAACAAATAACTGTAATAACTATATAAGCAACGAGGGTGAATGAAAGTTCTAAATTAATTTCGCCGCGTTATGTTTGTCTTTCAGGATAAGTCAGATACACGTTCTTATATATTACTAGCTGTTACCCGCGGCTCCGCCCGCGTGGATGTCGTTTATCGCGTAGTGTCGTAAATTTAAGCGCAGAGTCGAGCATTGAGAGCTTAATAGATAATCTTCTCGCCTCTCCATTTGACTTTCTACTTGCCTCTCTACTCGATCCTTTAATCATCCCTGTCTCACTCTCTACTCGACTCTACTCAACTCTGTACTGGACTCTCTACTCGCCTCTCCACCTGACTTTCATTCACTTCTCTAATAGCCTCCCTACTCGACACCCTACTTCAAATTCAAATTCTTTATTTCTCAAAATTGTGCAACATGATTACATCTTTTGCCGTCAAACCGCTTAAAACAAAGTTTACCACCGCTTCTTAGGCGCTAGTGCAGCAACAAACTCCATTGCAGTATTTTCAAATATCAATATACAAAGAGTGATTTCTTAAGACTAAATATGAACGAATGTACATTTGTCTAGTATCAAGATCATCAAAAGAATGTTAAAAAAAACTTGCCTATCTACTCGCCACTCTACTCGACTTTCTAACTTGCATCTCTATTCGACTATCTGCTCCCATCTCTGCGCGTTACCTTGTTTCTTCCCAGTAGTCTAGTCTTCTCAGTTTCATTCAAAAGGAGGTTCACAATTTGTTCGGTTTGCTTTTTGTTCGTTTATCGCAGTGTCAAAATCAGAACGAACGGAAATGATGAACGGAATTTTATAATTTTTATCTATTATCTTCTCTGTTGGATAGGGTACACTTTCAGAAGGATCTCATATCGAAGAAGTCCGCATCTGATGCTGAGATCTTGTCCATTTCTTTACCCGTCCATCTTCGTATCAGGGATGATCGGTCTTGATATATTATGACTTAGGCGGGAGTTAGCGCACGTCATGCACTATTATTTACTTTTAAATTTTAAAGTGGAGAACCCCTTCGGTGCGTGAAAGTATCCACTTATATGTGCCGGATAGGTACACGCGTGGCGTTGGACGGTGACAGCATCAGCTCTTGACTTGCCCACTAGCTTGGTGTTTTTTGCCATGGAGTAGTCTTACTTACCTACAGAGCTGTTTTATATATGAATGGCTTTTTTTTAAAAGAATCCAGTTGCGGACAAATTCTATGATAAGCCAGGTGTCTTTGCTACAACTGTAACAAAATATTTGTGTAACTTATAGTATTTGTAAGCCTAAAATGTAACGTGTTTCATCGCATTTTTAATAATTTTATGATTTCAGAAAAATTAGGTTACAAATAATTAATTTAATGTAATGTATATTTATGTAACTGACTGCAAATAAGCTCTTTGCTGCAAACTGTAAGCTTATATTGCTAATAATTATTAAATAAACTAGCTGACTCGGCGAACTTCGTACCGTCAATATTTATACGCCCGTGTGGCGTCAGATCCCGTTCCCGCTGTACCCTCTACTATATTAAACATGTATTATACATATAAACCTTCCTCTTGAATCACTCTATCTATTTAAACAAACCGCATCAAAATCCTTTGCGTAGTTTTAAAGATTTAAGCATACAAAGGGATATAGGGACAGAGAAAGCGACTTTGTTTTATACTATGTAGTGATGAATAATATTTTTTTTTTTTTTTTACGTGCGGGAAATCCCCACGGATACCCGCCCCTCCGGAGCCGGAGGGGTGGGTTATGTCGGACTCGAACCGACTAAACCGCACGCCGTCTGTGGGTCGTGGTGCTAGGCCGAAGGTGAGGTTGTCTTGCGACATATCCCTCGCACCCCGGCTGACCCAGGGCCATCCCTTTCGGTCTGGCCCTCCTCGGGAGGTGGGGACCACGCCGTCCCCGACTCAACCCCGGTGTGGGGAGGCGCGCATCGTCCTACGATGCGCGCCGCCGCCGTGGCCTGCTTCTGCTAGGGTGACGGGTGGCTCCACCCGTCACCCTCAGGCCCGCGCTCATGGGGGGCGGAGGTCTGTAAGCGGATGAATAATATTAAGAGAAAACTTCAAAATTACAGGAAAAAGCGCCTACTTTGTTTGTGGTAGCAATCACGTCGTCTCGTTTTCAAAAAATGATGCTAAACTGATGATAAAAGCAAATAACTAACGAAACAAATAATCAACAATGAATCGGTTAGACCGCACTATAAAGAAAAAATAAATAAAATTATAATAATAAAGTTAAACCGACTTCAAGAAACACTGTTAGAAGTCGGTGTCAACTTTGTTTAATGTGCCTGAAGTACTATAATGTAATCAACTTATATATGGTCTCTCGGGCTATACACCAACTTCTAACAGAACAGCTGTAAAATCAGTCACTTTTTTCAGTGCCTCCTTTTTGTTCCCTCAGTCGGTTTAACTCTTAACGAGTTAAACCGACTGAGGGACCGAAAAGGAGGTACTGAAAATTATATTTATTGGCTATTACGGTTAGCCCATGCCCGTTCTTAAACTCTTATCCAATTCTGCATCAAATTTCATCAAGATCGGTTCAGTTCAGCGTTTTAAGCCTGAAAGGCAACAGACAGATAGACAGGGTTCCTTTCACATCTAACGAACTTTCATACAGAGTTACAGACTCGTTATGTTATGATATTAGTATGAATTACCCAGGATGTTAAGGATCGACAGCCTCAGTGGCGTAGCGGTTCTGAACGCAGCTGCTACGTATTCCCGCTCTGTGCAAATATTTGTATGAATGAATATGGGTATTTGCATTATTCTGGTCGTGCCTCGGAAAGCACGTTAAGCCGTCGGTCTCAGTTGCCATACGAACAGCTATGGCAGGCGTTACGGGTAGATGAAGCCCTCAAAAGTCCAATAACTGGTCTAGTAGCAATGCTTCTATATCGCCTTTGGCTTGTGAAGATCAGAGTCGATTCACGGGAATTATCGAAGGTTCAGCCAGATCCGTAGTTACACTTGTAAAAACGGACCCCCGCCTCGAAGTTAAGAAGCTTCGGATGCATTTGAGATTAACACTAGGATGATGAAGAAGACCCAGAATATTAAATGAAATTATGAAACTGAAAACATTTTTTAACTAATCGAAATGACAGTTTTGATTTGACTTCACCTGGCCTAAACAGTAAGTTAAAAGTGATGTATCAGGAGTGAATCTCACCATTAGAGCTGTTAATAATGATACATTGGTGCTCATAAGTAAAACTGCATCGAAAATAAATAAATAAATGTAAATGAGAGTAAATAAATATAACATTTCTTTAAAACATTGTTGAACTGTGAATATCGGGTTAAATCCCATCAACAAATAAGTTATATTATATCGCATAACATGCAAGTATTGACAACAGTCTACTGCACATGATACGAAGCATCGATGCGTTAGCAGAATTTCAATATCCGTCCATGGCTTCATGAAGTACTTTCAACGCTATAGGCGGAATACAGACTTGCGATTAACAAGATTTAACCTTCAAAACATATCAAAGGTATGGAAATTTCGATATATGAGAAAAGATTATCTTCGAGCATCTTTAGACAACCTGTCCTATTCATTAAGTTAATTTGATAAGAAATCAACGCATAATTTTCATATAATGCTGCTTAAATCAGTAAAGAGTATGATGATCTAAATAAAAAATATGGAGTATGATTACGTAAATATTTTTTTTAAATATGAATGATGCCGAAAACCTTCGTATTCGCACTAAGAGTAGCTTATAATAGCTGTATTTCATTTATTAATTCATTAAAATCGTTTTTATACCTATTTATTAAATCTAAATACTAGACTACGCCCATTTAAACAAATTGGAAGATGTAAAAATCACCCAGCAATATCTTAGACAAGACTCCATTGTAAAGACACTCCAGACTACAGATCTTGCCAAACTGCCAATAAATATATACGAATGCAATCCCATTTAAGAATATAATCCAATGTGGAAACTGCCTAACCAACGTTTTGACATTTTAATATAAATTTGGTACTTAACTGTCGGTGTCGATATTAGCGGTATTTGAATATCGATACTGAGTTCGATTTGTTTAACATTGATGTTAGGAGGAAATTAAATGCTTCAATGTTATGTTGCTTTGTATTTTGTGAGTGGGATGTTGTAGAGTTTGATGTGAACTTTCATCTTCGAAAGGAAATTACATATAGCTATACTTATTAATACCTCGAGACATATATCTTGAGCCTAAAATGTACAAAATCAGGTAGGCCGTGTGCCACGTAAGTGATATGTAGAAAAAAAAAGACGGGTTGCACTCTGGGAGTGCCGGCAGAAGTGAAAACATTTTCTTTTTTTCTTTCTTCGTTATATACATAGAAAATGATAAAAAAGAACATACCATACCATACCTATAATATAGCGCTAATCATAGAACCTATCACTTATTTTCTGCTAATTTTCCGTCAGAAGAAATTAATAAATTATGAAAAGAAAAAATAATCACAAAAAATAATAAATTATAGAAAGAAAAAATAATCATGAAAAGTAATAAATTACAAAAAGAAAAAATAATCACCAAAAGTAATAAATTATAATAAGATAAAACAATCCAAAAACAAAAAATAAAAAATTCCTGAAGGCCAGGTGGTTTGAACCCGATACTATCTGAAACTATAAGGACTTACAGTCGAAGTGCTTACCGTTTAAGCTACGACGCTATCTATCGTAGCTTGCAAAATAGATAGTCTGTACCTAATCTTGTATGACGTCAGTCGTCGGTTACGGTTCTAAGGTCAACTAATCCTGACGCTTCCTTAACATTTTACACCCATCCAACGCCGCTAAAGAAGTTTTCACTTCAAAAATGTGTTCAAAATGTGCTCTATACCGTGAACCTTATTTCTCCAAAAATGCAAATAATTGTTTATGATCAATATGGTTGCAGTAAAAAAATTAATAAACAGTTCATCCGTTTTGTTTAATTAATTAATATTAGGTATTGTTAGTGGAATCTCAATACCGAACAACGTTCAAAATCAAAACGTAGAATCAATGCAAATACGATATAATCATGACAATATGTAAACAAGAATAATTTCCATTCAGGATATCAAATTCTGTCTAAATCCCGTTTTAACTCAGCTCAGCTCGAATAGTAAAACAATAGCTTATAAATATTTAAATTACGTATAAAATTAAAGTCGAAATAATGTTGCTTTAAATTTTAATCATCAGTATTTATATAGAATTACAATTAAAACTTACAGGGATTAGATAAACTTACTAGATAACCTATTGGACTACCTTATTTTAGAACCAAAAGCAATGTTGTAGTCCTAAGAAAGTTCTTAATTGTCAATGTATACGCTGCAACTATTTATAGACATAAAGCAAAGTGCAATGATACGCAATAATAAAATCTAGTTTTACTAATATAACGTCTAAACCCTGACAACATAAAACCAGACCCTAAGTCACCTAGTCTATTAAGTTATCCCTTACCCGTATCTTCCATAAAACGAACACATCTTAATGATCCACTATTTTTCAAACACAAAGAGATTTTCACAATATCTCATTGTCTCGTTAACTTCATACAGTATCCGTACTTTATCACCCCTCTACTTGCCCCATTATCCTGCGGAAACGTTTTTAGTTCAGCAGATCACATGAAAGAACGCACAAGTAAAGAATTGCCATTTTCTCAAAAGATTTTACAATCTATTTTGACCTTTATGCCCGAAAACATAAGGTAGGGAAACTTGGTACAAATTAAGTTGGTTACGTTTTCTTGCAAGATTAAGCGCGATCATTGATGTGGTAATTGTATCTATGAGTTTCATGGAACTATTTTGTTGGAATGCCTTTATGGGAAATACGAGATAAGTATGGGTAATGTGCGTGTTTAATCTAGTGAGCATTATTGCAAAAGTTTTTCTATGTTTTTCATCATGTTATTAGCGAATTTCGAAAAATTAATCATCCAAGAAATTCATCCATTTTTCCGATTAATTAGTTCCAGTTCAACGATCTAACCTTACTTGTAAGAATCAATAAAAATAGGTACAGTGAAGCGTATGTATTAAGGCATTTGTTTCCCTATCTAATCCGTAGAAAATACGATCAGTAGGTTCCTTTGATTCTTCGTTTTTCATACAGTTATTTTTTATAATATCAATATATTGTTTTATGATATACGATATTGTATCATCAATGTGACTGCGTAAACATGTATATTCAATGCTAGAGCTTTGTCTGTTATTCAGCAAGTGAGTTGGGTTTATCACTTATAGGTCGATAACCACATATTTAGCGCTGACCATAGATATGTATAATTACCACAAAATGTAAAAATATGCTCTATATCTTAACACAACTGTTTCCGTATGAGATAGTCCTATCAAGCGCCGCCGTCCTGAAAGTTGGACATTAAGGAGCCAATAATAAAGTTTGAGAACCTTCATAAACAAGTCTAAGTACTACGAACGCAATTAGATTTCCACTGAAACAAATTACCTAAGTTTTAGGCTTGTGGTGTAAAAATCCGATTTACGTTAAAGTAATTGAAGCTTTCAGATTGAGAAACTCCCAATATAGTGACGAATAATCGAGACGAATGGGTCAAACATTATATAATCTTAATATATATAAATCTCGTGTCACAATGTTTGTCCTCAATGGACTCCTAAACCACTTAACCGATTATAATAAAATTCGCACACCATGTGCAGTTCGATCCAACTTGAGAGATAGGATAGTTTAAATCTCAAATTATAGTCCGATTCGCGATAACCGACATCCACGCGGGCGGAGCCGCGGGCGACAGCTAGTTATACCATATAACACTCTACTCACCATTTCTAGATACAAGACAGCTGTAGACTCACTTTGAGTGTTAGACGTAGGTTTGTTTTAAGTAGCCGCGTGGTTCCCGGCAGAGTAGAATTTGGGCCACCCCTTCTCTTCCCATGTGGTGTCGTACAAGGCGACTAAGGGATAGGGCTGAATAACTTTAACATCAGACAGATATGTACAGCCCAGACTCAGCCTCAGATGCATGGCTCGAGTCAACAATAGTGCCCGGAATACGGCAATAGGCTCACCCCCTATTACGTGGGACCGAATACAGATTGGTGAAATGTGGGTGTTAATTCACCTCTGCCTAACCCTCCGGGGATAAAGGCGTGATTATATGTATGTTTGTTGTTTTTGAGAAAAGTAAGTTGAAACATTAAGTAAGTGTGATCATTTTATCATTTTTTATTAGTAGAACATAGTACATACAATTTTACAATTTAAATTTCTACTATATTTGACGTTGAATATTATAAAACAAATCGATACCTAAATCGAATAAAGAGAACAATTGAATAGGTCTATTCAAACAAATCAATACTGTTTTCATGAAATTGCTACATTTGGATTAAAATGTTACAATTGTATTCTTGCTATGTTAATTCATGTCAAACGAAATAGATGAACGCTTAAAACTTGGAGATAGGCTTTCGAAAGAAAATTGGGTAGCGTTAAATCTTCTGGATTAATTTTATATAAGCTTTGACTTCGAAACTCAGTGAAAATTTCTGAATTTCGCTGAACAAATACTTCAACATTACTTAGTTGCATATTAGACATTGTGTAAAGATTAATAGATTAGAAGAGTATGAATATGGGCTTAGTGGTAATTACTATTAAAAATGTAACTGTCTTTCGTTTTGACAGTGTCTAGTTTTTATTTCAATGGCAATATAAACATTTTGGATTTGTATTAAAAAACTTCATATAGTGAATCTTTGGAACTTGTTAAGGTTAAAGTTAAATGGTTAAGGAATCAGATTAAAACTTTTCGACTTTTCAATTATAGCGATAACGCGCCACCTATATTTCTTTCGGTTCGTATTGCATTTATGCGTCTTGGAATGGCTTAGGTATAGTGGCTGAATTGGACATTAGAATCGTTTATGAGAAATACTTGCAATGACTATTCATCAATTTGTTCTCACATTAATTCTGATTATATTAAGAAGAATGTTATGATCAGTGCTATGGTTTGCTCTTGATCCTAATCCTGGCGAACAAAAAATTTGTCTACTGCAATTTATGTATGGAACCAAGATCTTGGGGCCCAAAACACTCATACAATTATAATAACAGATTGGACTGAAAGAAGTTTGTAAGATACTATAGGTATACTGATTTAGGGTCAGTCGGAGTTTGAGCGATATGTAGATGACAACCTCACATTCGGCCTAGCACAACGACCAAAAGACGGCGTGCCGTTTAGTCGGTTCGAGTTGGATATCCGTGACAATTTCCCACACGTAAAAAGAAAGGTATATCGATCGATTGAGAACTTAAGCTCGCTCACACCCTCACAGCTTCTCTATTGAGTAATTCAAGTAATCCAACCTAGTAAATAATAATTGAAATTTTTTACTGACGTTTATGTGACATTGTCCACATATTTCACAAAATTGTAATAACTTTTCATAAATATCTCATTCTTGTATACTCTCTGTACATTTAGAAATGTTTGCTTTGTTGCTTTTAATAATATGAAAGAGTGTAATACGACTCTCTTCACAATGCTTAATTCTGTTTGCGAACCATTGATTATTGTATTTTGGGTCTCACACATGGGGTCCAAAATTATAAACGAAGGGGGACTTGATAGTATTGACATAGGTGATTTATAACTCGATATTGTTGGTTGTAATAACATTAAATGAAAAGAAAATTTGGGAATAAGTGAGCTCTTTACAAGTCACATCTTTATAAATGCGTCACTATTAAATATCATCAAAAGCTAGTTTGATATAATCTTTTAGATACTTGATGCTATTTGAAAATAATTATTAGAATACGCTTGGATGTTGGCTGAAACGTAATTTACTACACATTGGACTCATTTTCAATAGTGAAATTTCTATCCTAGACCTGAATGTCTTCTTCGAATTACTCTTGGGATTGAAAGAAGAAAAATAATTCAAATTAATTATTTCGGATAACAAGACTTTTTTTTTAAGATAACAAAATTAAAATACTTTTCGTAGCTCTTGCACACTAATTGGCACTTTTAGTACTAGCTTTTTCCCGCGGCTCCGCCTGCGTGGATGTCAGTTATCGCGACCAAACATTTCCTCTGTCCTTTCTCAAGGTATAATCTACTCCAGTTTTCAATTTTCAAATTTCATCAAAATCTGTTCAGTGGTTTAGGCGTGGAAGACGGACAAACAGAAACACACACATACACTTTCACATTTATAATATTAGTATGGGTGAGTTCAATTTTCAAATAGATTGTCACACTTCAAGTACAGTACATTTTTGAAAATTAATGAATACAAATCTGTTCAGCTTAAAGAAATTATACTTTTAGAAGTTTTCGAAATAGGATTCCTCGTTCCCTAAAATTAATTGCATGTTCTTTGAAATCGCTAACACAGAAGGAATTTTACAACATTATATCATTTAAAGTTTAGGGTTTTACAAATATAATCCGTCTTCATTAGTAAATCTAATTAATCCTCAGAACAAATTATATCTGACATTGTTTAAGTACCGCTTAGTACCTTGTTATACTTTTCAACAAAGTATTATATTGAACTTCTAAAAAACAAGAGTTACTCACTGGAGAGACTGTTTATACTGGAGATTGATGGCACTTGGTGGAATCTGCTACACATATTGAATAATGATGACACTTGTACTTTTCCACACTTTAGTACAAGTGCCGTACAGATGCCACCATTATTCAATATGACTCACTGGAGAGTTTTTGTGCTGTCAGTGGGAAGACCAAAGGCTATTCTTCCTTTGTCTTCTACACTGACGGCATAGAAACTCTTTGTGTTTACAGAGTCGGCAGCACGAGTGCGAATCCCTTGGTGTTGCACACGTCCATAGGCCATGTTAACCCTTTCCATCAGGTGGGCCTTGTTCCCGTCTGCCATTTCAGATGCATTAAAAAATTAAGCTTATTTTAGCAACCAAAGGAGAGTTAAAATTACACTTTCGTCCATGAATGTTGTCGATTGGTTTTTGAGTTTCTGTTTTCCTTCGGGACAGTCCATAAAAAGTTAACAGAAATGACTGTTCTTTGGCAAGTTGGTATATCATGATCAATATTAAATGCTCTTTCAGTAATCGATAATTGTAAAAATAATACTTAACTACATAAATCACAATGAGGGGATTAAAAAAGTACATAAATACCTACATAAGTAATGCGTAACTGTTTGTTTACCTGAATAAATGATAAAAGAACACTCAAATAGATTTTTTTTTCATGTAGGACACGTCAATTTGACTTCACTACGCCTGATGGTAAGCTCAAGGCAAAGTCTCAGAAAAGAGGGTCACCATTACATACACGTACCATGTTAACAATGGCGGCACTCAGCTTAACGGCCTCATCAGATGCTTTTAAATTAAGCTATTAAATTAACGTATTACTCTTTCGGTTTTAAAGTAATCAGTCAATCAATCAATTAGCCCACCTCAGTCCACTGCTGGACATAGGCCTCTCCCAATGTGCGCCATTTCGTCCGATCCTCCACCTTCCGTATCCAGTCCATCCCAGCCACCGTTTTCAGGTCGTCAGTCTACCTAACTAGGGGGTGTCCGTTTGCCTTCACGCGATCTCCATTCTAGGACTCGTCTGCTCCAACAGTCATCGGTCCTTTGACAAATGTGGCCCGCCCATTGCCACTTCAGCTTGCTTATTCTGCGCGCTATGCCGGTAATATGCTTTGTCATTTTTCTCATAAGTCTTTTTAAGTGTTACTTACATTTTGAACAGACTTGATGTAACTTCGTGATTCACTTAACGTCTACAATTCACCATATAATTATACTTATTCAGTTAGTCTATTAGTCACGTCTTGCCTTATTCCACACAATTTACAAGTCCCCAGTTTAATAGTAGGCAATTACTTCAATAGTGGTAGTACAATAATTGCACCGCAATTTGCGTTATTGAGGATCGCTGTTGACAATTTTCCTTCTTGTTCTATTGCAACGTTTATTATTCCTTGTCTGTGGTTTAAGTCTAAAGTAATTGCTCATGATCATTATATTCATACTTAATAGGCCTTTGTACATACTACATAACTACACATAATCACGCCTCTATCCCCGGTAGGTTAGGCACAGGTGAATTAACAATTAACCTACCCTTGTAATATCCAATCATTAAATGTAATTATAATTACACCCTTCATTTTACAGTACATTATGCAGAGTACAGTTTTTGTTAATGAATAACTATGGCCAGTGCAAATATGATTAAATTTTTAGATGGGACTTGATTTTTTTTTACTATTTTTTTATTAAAAAACATTCAGACTAAACCCAGGTTATATATATACATTTTTACAAAGGGCAGGAATTGAACCGCGACCTCCGACGTAGCAGACCGAGTCGAATGTTTAAAACGTTTTTAGATTAACCGATTCAATATCGGTGTCGGATGACGATAGTTATTACCGCTACGATTCGGAGTTTGTCCTATTTACTTTACGTAACAGATGGCACTATTATGCTAGCAGTTTATTTTAGTAAAATTTAAGTTGATAGGTACACAGAGTATCGGATAACGAAACAGAATAGGTATATAATATTAACTAACGGCCCGTCCTGGCTTCCCACGGGTGAACATTTATTTTTTAAACATTATGGCATAAACGTAAATAAATAGCCTACATTAATCAGTGATACATTATCATTCAAATAGTGAAAGAATTTTTAAAATCGGTCCAGTGCTTTTTGAGCCGATTCGTTACAAACATACTTACATACAAATCTTTCATCTTTATAATAATAATGTTAGTATTAGTATAATAATATTATAAAGAGGAAAGATTAGTATATATGTAAGTATGTAAAAAGAGAATAGATGATTATGTAAAAAGACTCATAAAATTCGATATTCCGTTACTTTCAGAAATAAATAGAAGCCGGTCATTTCCTTCATAACTTGTACCATTACAAATGGTTAAAATGTCCGTCTTACTGAATAGGAAAACTTCGAATAGCCGGTGAATGTACGATGGAATATTAATCGTACTGAATTGTGGATCACTGCCATTAAATCATTGATATTTAATTGATACTAAATGCGAAGGATTTTACCTGCAATTCTGATCAGTTTCATTTCATTGAATTTTCGTGACATTATTATATGACATTGGTTATCCATTGATTTAATTATAGCGAATTAATTGAGTACTATACATGTAAATGTGTATTTTATTTCATTTAGTTGTTATAAGTCAATTGGAGCTGAATTTCAATATTATTTTATTTTGCTATTCTCAAGAACACTACGATATTCATAGTTAATCAACTATACTTCGCAGAAGATATTCTCGTAAAAAATATTACATTTTCGGCATAAAAACTTTGCCAGATAGTAATAGAATGAAATGATAGCTGTGCTCAACATTTATGATGCCTACTATACTATAATATTTACTAGCTTTTGCCCACGGTTTCGCCCGCATGAAATAGTAATCCTATGCTCGCTACCCGCAGGAGTCTTACTTTTAATGAAAATAGTCTATTTGTTGTTCTAGACAATCTACTTTAGCATAATAATGACGTGGTTTTGTACCAGGGTACAAGCAGGGTACACAATACAATCGAAACAAAGTTTTCTCTGGTATGGTATCATAGGATTTTTTCTAAGCTAAACTTATTAGTTTTTAACTGAATGTACAAAACAGCTTTCTGAGTGTCCAAATTGTCCGTAAATAAATGTTCAAATTAAATTGTCCATTTGGACAAATATACCATATTTGTTATAATAATTCATCCCCGTGTCAGTAAAATAAATAAATAACTAATTTCTTTTTAGCTTTCTGTTATTAAATGTTTATTTATAGTACTTAAGTTGGCTTGGTTCAAATTTTATATAGATCCGTTTTGCACTGCTATGGTTCATCTCCATACATGTATCCATCCATGCACACTTGCGCATTTATGATATTTAAAGATTAGGGTATTTTAGATCAGCTTGAGATTTAATTTTTCCGTTGATGAATTTTATATGGATATATAAAATTTTAATTATGATGTGAAAAAACCGGCAGGAAGGCATTTTTGACACATGTTGTCTTTGTACGCAGGAACTTATAAATTTAACGCTGTAGTGGTAAAAACCAGTTCGAACCTACTATAAGCGTAACTTATACTATAAAAAAAACCATACTTCTAGTACCACCTTTATGATAAGTGAATTTTCATCAAAAGCTAGCAAATATAGGTATCCTTTTAACACTTAGGTATTGTTTAGTTTCATAACTTACAGTGTTTTTAGGGTTCCGTATCATAATATCTAAAGTTATTTCTACTATGTTCAAGATAACTACGGTTGATTCACATATGGTCATAACGCATATTGGTCGACTCGACTACTGGTTCATACACATAATTTCGAATAAACTTAAATTATTTGAACTAACGGATGATTAATATAATGTTCATTTAAGATATTGGACATGTTGACTATGTTTGAAATACCTAACGGTCGATTCGCCTACGGTTTATTGATACTACTACTTTGTGACAGAAATAATCATTTTGTTATTAAATTATTAATAAAACGTCATTATAGTTAACACCCCGACTCAGATTACCCCGACTCGGATAGGTTAGGTTAGAAGGCTAATGCGGGAGCGGCGCGTAGCAAAGCTCCCGCGTTAGGCCTTCGTGGTTATTTTTTTATAACCACAAAGAAGTAGACCGTCGACCTTGTAGACGCATCAATTGTTTAGTTTATAAAGTTTTCTATTAAATAAACAATATAATGATTAAGAATATTTAATTTGATATTCCATGAAATGATTATTCTAATGTTTAACTTTATATGAAACAAAATTCAATGATTTAAAATTCTTTAAAGTAAGTATTCTGTAGATATATTGATTATTCTATGAAACGAAATTTTAAACAATTGTCTATAAAACAACGCACACCCACAGACAAGACTACATGAAGTCGGTTTTGCAACAACGTAAATTTCTGTGACAAAGTAGTAGTAATATATATATATATATATTACTACTACTTTACTATAAACCGTAGGCGAATCGACTATTAGGTATTTCATACATAGTTCAATGAACCTTAGCACAATTAATTGTAGTTGAATAAACCGTAGGTGAATCGTCCATTATTTGTTTCGACCAGTAGTTATTACAAAATATGTGAAACGATCTTTAGGTGTTTTAAACAGTAGTTTTTTTGACCGTAGTTGTCTTGAAAATAGTTATAATAACTGTAGTTATTATAATACGTAACCGTTTTTAGCCATGTAACTAAAACTTAATTAACTTTAGAACCTAAAATGAAAATGCTAACTGTACTGTATTTAGCTTTTAAGTCTACTGAATATTAAATACATTCATAAAATTTTAAATTACATTACTCGGCATGAATCGTGTATTTTCGGTTCCAAAACATGAAAATTTAAATTTAACCATGAAAATATTTATTTCTATGGAGCACGGGTATGATTATTCGAAGTTCGAAGGTGAAAGATGAGATGAAAAGATGAGATCATCTTAGAGCCCGGGGTCTCCTTTCCGGCTTTACTTCTCTTCGAACGGTAGTAAAGCCATTGCTCTTATGTCGCCGATACATCGTCAAGACAGCAAAAATCATTATAATTTTGCTTTAATTGCTGATGTCATCTGCATAAAATTAGGTATCATTCAACGGCACTTCCATCTCTTACCAAAATAATCTTTCAGTTAATTAAATAGATACTCTAAAGGCAAATTTAACAGCTGGTTAAATTCATCCAAATTAAAATTATGAATTCAATGTACATTTTAAATATTATCTATATTACTACAAACACATAATACAAACAGCGCCAGTAAATATACCCGTATATATGAATCATATGTTGAGTTTCACGTTAACTTGCAAATGGAATTTTGTCCCCTCAAATCCGCGCCAAGAGGGCACTTAACAAATGCGACATATCCAAACGAAAGGGCTTCACAAAATAAGTTATTTAAGTAATCATTATTTTGGTGATAGAAGTATTTGCCCAAAGAAGGTGTAATAACGGCAAATGGTGCCCATCACGCGGCAGAGCGTTAACATCCGCTGAGATGGGAATCACAGAGTAAGGTGCTACTAATGTTTCTCACAATTTTATCACTTTATAACAATCGCTGATTAATAGAACTAACAATTCGTACATCTTCTTTTATTGTGTCCTATTAAGAGTTATACACTATATTATGATGTGTGATAATGCCACAGGGACTGACGACTTGAAAAATGTGGCTGGAAAAGACTGAATGCGGAAAGCAGAGGATCGGCAGAAATGGCACACACTGGCCAGCAGTGGACTGCAATAGGTTAATTAATTGATTGATCGATTTTGACATTATTGTATTTTGCACCTTAGAAAGTTTTTACAAGATATGTTATAGGTTTCGGTTGGGACGAGGTCGCATAGTTACATGAATTGTATGTATTATATTATAATTATGTTGTGACTTAAAATATTTATAGGCACATGGGTGTTACTTCGGGTCTGGGGCCTCTTAGTAGCCCATTGTAAGCTTGCGCTTACAATCCGCGTGGATATATGGGCGAGGATATATGACAATTTGGCGCCGAGAACTATTCCTTTAACCGACCCGAAATATTTGGTTACCAAACTGTTGGTTCATGTATTCTTGCTGAGAATCCGCCACGCCTTTTCTACCTAGGTACACAATGGTGTGGCCTCAAAGTGAAGTACACCACTGTGAGTCTACCCACTACCCACTTATGAGAAATATTACACGAACAAAACCCGTTAGAGCTGATGCTGCATGGCTCCCCTTCACTAATCAGCATCATAGAAATTTAGACTGACGCGATTATTAACAGAGTTCAACCTTCGTCATAGGAAGCTATATTTAACACTTTACAGCTACATTCAACTACCTGACCACTGACAATTAAACATAGCTCGAGCACTCCGAGGGACCTATACATCTCAAGACAAGACACACCGGGTCAGTAGCTGCTACCGAAAAGATATCGAAACCGAAAGAGCAAACGCAAAAACCGACACGTAATACATCGTGATATAATCGGAATAGGGCTTCGTTAGTTTTTACTGCAAACTACTCACTTTTACGTAAATTATGTCACTTAAATAAAAAGATTACATCGAGAGCTGGTTCCTTTTGTCTTGCTACACTCAATGGAAGACGATCTAACACGAGCCTTTGCACTATAGTGACATGGCATCTGCGTACTCACAATAAAGAACTCACTGTTGTTAATATAGGGTAGTTCGTTAAAACTTATCGTTCTTACTTCTTGTACGTACTGATTGCGTCACTGCATTCTAAGCAATCACAGAAACTTTTTGCAGCGTACCCTACTCAATTTGAATTAATCTTCTCACCGTATCAACAACTACAGATAGTACATAGAAACTAGCATAGTTAAATTTTCGGGAAATTTCGAAACTTTCTCATGTAATGACAATTTAACTTAGGCACTATATAATTACGTGCAAACTCCGCTACTCAATTAACCTCCGCTCAGGGATTGCCAGAACTGCTATCGTCTTTTCTGGCACTATGTAGACTTTATTTAAACACGAATTTGTACTAACGAGTTAAAACATCACAATACTTTTCCCTGGAGGGTAGAATACGATATTCCGCTACCAGGAAATTATTGGGCTATATCACTTGTCATTAAAAATAAACGGACCTGTCTACGAAAAAAAGGATCGGGCTCACCGGGTCTTGCAGTCGGAATGCAGCCAACAATCAGGACAGTCACAGTTTCACGTTATTTCATGTAAATCCGACAAACGAGGCTTTTGGTTGCCACTGCTATTCTCCTCAGCTTGTTGCCCTGAGATCTCCACTTCTGATGCAGGCACATGGGTGTTACTTCGGATCTGGGGCCAATTAGTAGCCCATTGTAAGCTTGCGCTTACAATCCGCGTGGATATACGGGCGAGATGATATGACAACCAAATACACGAATCACCATATTTCAATTAAATCAATCACTGACTACACATTTTACAGACACACTCGCGATCTATAACCAATTATATTCAACCGAACTTGAAGCGTTCTGCTAGACACGTAGTGCTTGGTCGAGGTTCACAGTGATACTGATCTAGTGATGCACAATTTTTCTTTTTGAATCGATTTTTTGGATCGTAATGGATCGTAAGCCCTTGAATCGATTCGTGGATCGGATCGTATTGTCTTGAATCGATTTCATGAAAATCAATTCAAAAATCGAATCAAAATTTGCATTAATTTTAACAAATAAAATATTATTTTACATAAATTTAAACTTTAATGAAGTCTAAAAAAGCAAAAAAACAAAATTTTACTATTTTAAACATCGAATAAATATCTACCCATTTAAATGCATTTAATATGAATATTTTTTCAGCGCGCTAAGCAATTCCTCTAATTAACTGAATGCATAACAGAAAAATAAATGTTGTGCAAAAAAACAAACTGATTAACTGAACATGTCCCATCCCAAAAAACTATAAAATCACACAAAATGAGAAGACCTTTTTTGTAGAATTCACACCAAAAATGCGATTCATATGCCGTATTTATGATTTATAAAACAAAAAATTTGAATTTCTTATCACAAATACTAACTGGCACACCCAATTGTACAATTTTACAACTGAATCTCTAATATTTTTTTTTGACAATGATAATAGTTGTTAGACCTATGACAGTTTATATTTATAAGTTACTTACATTTGCATGACCCGTTAACGTAGTAGTAGTATCCAAATTATTCATTGCATTCATGTTTATATTTCTCGTTTCATTATTTTACCAAGACAAAGGTGATTTTTTTTATGTGGTTAAAAAGGTTTGTCGTGTTACCTTTTGTTTTTACGACACATTGACATATTTTGCATTGTCCACTATTATCAGTGTTGACAAAATTAGACCACACACTGGATTTGATAGGTGGAGCCATCGGTAAAGCACAATAGCACAAATAATACGGTGATACGTGGTAATTAGTACGGCACGAATGACCATGATCAAAGCAAAATAAAATCAACGATGACTTTTCTGAACTACCTTCATCATATTTCATTATTTTGCCTATCGATTTGCTTGCTTCGCTTCGTACCGTCGTAAAATAAACATTGCAGACTATGATGATTAAGATAGATACAAACGAATGGTGAAACATAAATAAATTTAAAGTGTCGGTACTACTTTGTAATCGAACTTTGTATATTAAAAATAATAAATCTTCACAGTAATACATTGTCGGTAATACGATCCAAAGGATTCGATTCACTATACTTTTGAATCGATTCGAATGAAGATCGTATTGAAGTGTATCGATTCAAAAAATCCCTAGATCGTATTCCCTTGAATCGATCTTCACAAAAATCGCATCGTATCGTGCATCCCTATAATGATCCCAATTCTCTGCGCGCCGCACAAAAGTCAATGAACTGTCAAACTCTAATTGTCACACTCGACCATAGAGCACTAGAGTCTTGCATTACGCCGGAGTGAATTTCATTCACTCTAATCACACAATAATTATTAACGCGCCGTCATATTCATTACTTAAAAATAAAACCTGATAGGTATTGCAGTTCTCGTACAGAAAATAAAATATAATCGAGATCGGAATAGACTTCAATTTATTGTTCTGAAAGTGAAATATAAAGGAAATCGAGTTGCATTGGTATGTCATTCTACGATGCGTTGTTTACGAACAAAAGCGCTGAAGGTACAGACATATTCCTGTACATCTTACACATAAAACAACCATATTGGTTTGGAGCTATACAGTGTATTACAGGTAAACCTATAGTAGGAGCTACGAAATCCGTTTTCGTACGAAGTATAATATTTGGTAGAGTCAGCAATGCAATATAGTAGCTTAACATAATCAAAACTAAGCACTGTCGCTGTAAAATAATCTATGATTAAAGAAAACAAAATAATATATTAACCTTACTATTAAAAGACTTTCACCGGTATATAATATTTCGTAAGTATTTCTTATTTTGGAAATAACAAACTTTCATACAAAAGTTTGTATGAATAGAAGGTTTTAGAATATTTTGTGGTTAGCAAGGGAGAAGCAAATTTCGAAATATCACCTCTTTTCATACCAACAGACAAGCATATGCCTCACCTGAATAAAAGTGGCTACCGTGACTTATGGACGTGTGCCCCACCAAGGGAGTCACACTCGTGCTGCCGACCCTGTAAAGGGTCTGTACGGTAAAAGTTTAGCCCTTATTTTACCCCCTTTTCTACTACTAGTAGTTCTGTGAACAGTAGATCTCGCGAGCACCCACTTTACCACATCGTCTGGTACACTTATCTGATGACAGGAAATTTACCTCCTTTCCTTCCCCAATTTCCTTTCTATAAAAAGCTCTCGATAAAAGTTGTGTTTTAAATCACAGAACACATTTGGTGAAAATCTGTTAAGAAATGAGCCCTCTAGATCGGAACTGACAAACCAATATAGACACGGATACAAGTAAAATCTGCCACCTTGTTGTAACAAAGACTCTCATTTGCTTCGCTCGCTCGGTCATTAAGGGACGAACTTAATTTAGCCCCTGTATGTAATATATAATAATTTGATGACCTAAAATTCGTTCCTTAGTTGATGTTCAGAACATAAATAAAACTCATGAACATCATTTTCAAATTGAAATATCCAGTAAGTTAGGCTGTGTTAATGAGGGGTGCTCGTTGGGTAACCTCCACGTCGGCTTCTCCGTTTCTTCCCCCTTTGGACCGCGGTCCTGGGGAGCGGAAGCGGGGGGGCTGGTGCACCCTGGACAACGGCTAACAGACTCCTACCTTGGGAGTTCTGTTAGCCGTTGACAAATAACCCGACGGCTGACCTCACGAGGAGGTCGTGGGATGGCGGGCCTTCAAGGCCCGCGGGAAGGGGTCCGTAGGATACCCTTCCATTCCAACAGCCCTTTTAAGGGCTAGCTGACCCCATTGCACGAGGGGGTCGTGGTATGGCGGGCCTGCAAGGCCCGCGGGGAGGAATTCGTAGGGTTCCTCCCACCTCAACAGCCCTTTTTAGGGCTAGCCGTCGCTCCCGGTACCCCTCTGCTTCAGCAGAGGAGACACGGGAGAGGCGATGGGATCCGTTGGATCCGGGGACGGGTCGGCCTACTGCTCGCGCAGGGGCTGACGGGCATTCGTGCCACCGTCGGCGTTGGGAGAGCTGGCTACTCCCCCGCATCGCGTAACCTCCGAGATATCGACAACGACCTGAGTGCTAGCCACACTCGGGAACGCCGATATCCTGGGGGCCGTGGGGCTTGCCTTAATTGGCCGGCCCGCGACAAGGAAAAGTCTGAAAACCCGACAGCGAAGTCGCTTAAAACCTGTGGATACCTGGGGACCTCCACAGTATATACCCCGCTTCCTGGAATGGCCGTCACCCAGGAAGTGTCTTTAGTACGGTTCTACTCGTGGGACATGATGAAGAACTCTGAACTAATAAACCCAAAAAACCCAAACCCAAGCGAAACAGTCTGCGCGGAGGTCGCGCAGCACCACGACGCGGAAGTCGCGTCCCAGGCAGTGTCGGAGAATTTCGACACCGCCGACAGCCGGGACAGAAGCCCGGTGGGTCTAAGGACCCGAAAATCGAAATGGCGTAAGAGGAGCGCCAAAATCAAAAAGAAAGTCCCTACCCGACCGAGGACAGAGTCCGATGCCGAGCGCACGCTCACCGACTCGTCCTCTAGCAGCAGTCACAGTGGCGACGAAATGCTGCGCCCACCCCCGCCCAAGCTGGTGGCGGTTAGCCGCCAAAAGGCGCGGGGTGGTAAAAAGGTTGCCTCCCAAGCCCGTCCATCGCGGGCCTCTGCCCCGGAGGATGTAGTGGCGCCGCCGAGTTCCTCCACCTCGGCGGCGCCCTTGCCCTGTGCCGGCGACAGCACCTCCACAGAGGTGATGGAGGCCCTGAAGAGCCTTGCCAAGGCCCAGACCGGGGCTATGAAGCCGGAGGAGGACCGGCTCATGCGGGTGACGGTGCGCCTCGTCGAGCACTACAACCTGCTCAGGGCGGAGCTGGCCAGCGCGCAGCTCGAGCGCGCTGAGCTCGGTAGGCAGCAGGTTGCGGTGCTCGAGGAGACTGCGCGGCAGGCAGCGGAGTACCGCAGCGAGATGGCCAGGATGGCGGCCGAAATATCGGCGCTGCAGGAGGCCATGCCGAGTGAGCGCGTGACGCCGCCGCCATCTCTGGCGCCGCGGTCGCCGCCGTCTCCGCCGTCGCCGCCGGTGCGGTCGAGGTCGCCGGTGCGGCCGAGACTGCCGCCTCGGGCGCGGCCGGTGTCGCTGGCGCCACCGCCACCGCCTGTACCGGCGCGTTTACCGGCCCCGCCGCCGTTGCCGCCGCGCCTACCGGCCCCACCGCCGCCGGCGCAGCTGAGGCCCACCAATCCGGTGGAGGCCTGCATGGCGACGATGGCCGCCATGGAAAAGCGGCAGGCGGCGCACGAGGAGTGGACGCGGAGTTGTCTGGAGGCCATTATGGACTCCATCCGTCGTCCGCCCCTGGCGCCGCCGAGTGGGGGCTACGCCGGAGCAGTAAAGCGGGGCCCCAGCCGTACGGTGACGGCGGGGACCTCGCAGGAGTCGGCCCGTAGTGTGCCCACTGCGCCTGCTGCTCCGGCCGCTACCGCCGCCTCAGCCGGGAGCGCCCAAGCCAAGGGCAAGGGGAAGGGGAAGGGCAAGGGGAAGACGTCCCAAGTCCCAGCCCCGGCCCCGGCTTCGGTCCCGACTGCCTCCACGAGCTCCGCACCGGCAGGGGGCTGGGAGGTGGTCGGCGAGGCGAAAAAAAGCCGGAACGCCCGTAAAAAGGCAGCTAAAAGGGCCAAGAAGGCCCAAGCTGCTGCGAAGGGTGCGTCAGGTAAGCTGCGCGTCCCCCGTACCACCGCTGTCGTCTTAACGATGACACCGGAGGCGACGGCGAGGGGCGTGCAGTACGTGGACCTGGTGAAACAGGCGAGGGGCCTCATTGATATGAGGGCCCTCGATGTGGCGGGGACTCTCCGAGTGACACACACTCGGACGGGTGCCCGTCTCATCCACGTCCCTGGCGCCTCCAGTGGTCCCAAGGCCGATGCCATTGCGGCTAGGCTGAGGGACACGCTGGATGCGGCCGACGTCCGGGTGTCCAGGCCCACCAAGTGCGCAGAATTGCGCATTTCGGACCTGGACGACTCCATCACGGCCGAAGAGATTCGGGTCACCGTGGCGGAGGCCGGGGGTTGCCCCCTGGAGGCGGTTAAGGTCGGAGCGATCCGCTACGGCCGTCGCGGACAGGGGGCAACAGTTGTCGGCTGCCCCATCGCAGCAGCCCAAAAGGCTGCCGACCGGCGGATACTCGCGGTAGGCGGCGTTGTAGGAGTCCGGGTACGGCTCCTGCAGGCTCGGCCGGACAGGTGCTTCAGGTGCCTGTCGGCCGGCCACGTGGGTGTGCAGTGCAAGGCGGAGGTGACGGTCGGCGACCGTTGCTTCCGCTGCAGCCAACCCGGTCACAGAGCCGGTACTTGCGAAGCTCCGCCGCACTGTTTCAGGTGTGCGGCGGAGGGCAAGCCGGCCGACCATAGGGTTGGCAGCAAGGCCTGCACCCGCGGGGAGCCGCTGCCGCGAGGCGGGCGTTCCGCCAACGGTTCGGTGCGGGATGCGGAGATGGTTCCATAATGGATCCCCAGCTCCGCATCCTGCAGGCGAACGTGGGCCACGGTGTCGATGCTCAGGCCCTTCTGCTCCAGAGCATGGCACAGTGGTCCATACACGTCGCCGCTGTCGCCGATCCATACACTCACCGGCCCCTCGGGCCCGCCTGGGTGGTCGACCTGGATGGATCGGCGGCACTGGTGCATAACGCCGCTGCGGGTGCCCCTCCCCTTGTAGTGATCGCAAGGGAGCATGGCATCGTAGCGGCGCGTGTAGGGGAGATTGCGGTCGTGGCCGTTTATCTCACGCCGGGGTCACACCGACTCATTGGGCAGTATCGGCGGTCGCTGGAGCGGCTGACCGACGTCGTCAATGCCTGTACGCCTCGTCAGGTTCTTGTGCTCGGGGACTTCAACGCCTGGTCTCAGGCTTGGGGTTCCCGGCGCACAAACGCGCGGGGCAGGGCTCTGGAGAGCTGGGCCGATTCTCTCGGCTTAGTTCTCCAGAATCGCGGGGCCGAAGCCACGTATGTGGGCACCTTTGTGGCGGGGGAGCGCAGGTCGATCATAGACCTTTCGTTCGCGAGCGCTTCCCTGTCACTCCGCGTGCGGGACTGGCGTGTCGCCGTGGAGGTGGAGACACTATCGGATCACCGATACGTTCGGTTCGATGTCTCCCCTCCTGCGGGTGATGCGCCGGTCATATCGGCCCAACGCGAGCCGCGCTGGGTGTTGGGGCGACTGAATCGGGAGGACCTCCTGGAGGCCGCCATCGTACAGGCCTGGGCCATTGCGCCGGACAGGCCTGTCGACATAGACGATGAAGCGGCCTGGTTCCGGGAGGCCATGACACGGGTCTGCGATGCGGGTATGCCTAGGGCTCCAGCCTATAATCCGGGGCGTCGGGTCTACTGGTGGAATGCGGAGATCGCGAGGCTGCGTCAAGCCTGCGTGATCACGCACCGCCGGTGGGCTCGACTCCGTAGGAGGCGTAGCCGTACCGCAGATTCGGAGCCCCGACTGGCGGAGCTTCACGAGGGGTACAGGGAGGCCCGGAATGCCCTCCGAGCGGAGATCAAGCGGTCTAAGGCCGCTTGCTACCGGGAGCTCCTGGAGACGCTGGAGCGGGACCCATGGGGGCGGCCTTACCTTATGGTAAGAGAAAAGCTGCGCCCCCGGGCCCCTCCGCTGACCCAGGTGCTCGAACCGGCTCTGCTCGGAGGAGTGGTGGAATCCCTGTTCCCGGCGCGAGCGGAACATGTTCCGCCGCAGATGGCTCCGCCGCCTCGGTCGCCTACGGCGCCCAGTGCGGTGATTGACGACGACGTGCCCGAGGTCACTTGGGTAGAACTAGAGCTGGCGGTGCGAAGGCTGAGAGCCAAGAAAAACACCGCCCCGGGACCCGACGGCATTCCAGGCCGCGCGTGGGTCCTAGCTCTAGGGGAAGACGGTCTCGAACCCCGACTGAGAGGGTTCCTCAGCGCATGTTTGGAGCGGGGCCAGTTTCCGAAGATGTGGAGGACGGGGAAACTGGTCCTCATCCGCAAGAAGGGACGCCCGGCGGACGAGCCGTCCGGGTACCGGCCCATAGTGCTGCTCGACGAGGTGGGCAAACTCTTCGAAAGAGTAATTGCCAAGCGCCTCGTCGAGCATCTCTCTAGAGTGGGGCCGGACCTGGCGAATACCCAGTTTGGGTTCCGCCGGTGGCGTTCCACTGTGGATGCCATCATGCGTGTGAGGACTCTGGCGGAGGATGCGGTTGCCCGGGGCGAGGTGATGTTGGCGGTGTCCTTGGACATCTCCAACGCCTTCAACACCTTGCCCTGGAGTTGCATCAGGGAGGCACTCGTGTACCACGGTGTGCCTCTCTACCTCCGCCGCATAGTCGGGGCTTACCTGACGGAGAGAGCCGTCGTCTACCCGAGTTCGACCGGAGTCGGTAGGCGTGAGATGTCGTGCGGTGTTCCACAGGGATCGGTCCTGGGGCCGTTACTGTGGAACATCGGTTACGACTGGGTGCTTCGCGGTGACTTCGCGTACGGTGCCACCGTCACGTGTTATGCGGACGACACGCTGGTGACGGTGAGCGGGGCTACGCACCGCGAGGCAACCCTGAGGGCCACGACCGCGGTTGGCCAAGTCGTCGAGCGGATCCGGCGGCTGGGTCTCGAGGTGGCTCTGCACAAGTCCGAGGCCATGTTCTTTCATGGTCCTCGGCGCAGGCCAGGCCCGGGAGCCAGCCTTACAGTGGGAGGCACTCCCATCGACATCAAGCCCCAGCTGAAATACCTGGGGCTCGTGCTTGACGGTCGATGGGACTTCGGACAACATCTCCGAAGCCTGCGCCCCAAGTTGGTCACCACGGCGAATGCCCTGAGTCGGCTGTTGCCCAACTTGAAGGGCCCAGGGGCCTCCTGCAGGAGACTCCACGCGGGTGTCGTGCGGTCCATGGCCCTATATGGGTGCCCCGTGTGGGCGGACACCCTGGGGGCCAGATTCCTGCCTCTGCTCCGTACGGCGCAGAGGACGATGGCCTCCAGGGCCATCAGGGGATACCGCACGATATCCTTCGAAGCGGCGAGTCTCCTGGCCGGATCGCCACCGTGGATCCTGGAAGCGAGGGCCCTTTCGGCACTATACCAGTTCCGAAAGGAGGCGCGGGAGCGGGGATTCGATCCCGAGCCCGAGGACATTCGGGCCGAGAAATCCCGGCTCCACCAGGTCATGGTGGCCGAGTGGGAGCGACGACTTGGGCAACCACGCGCAGGGCACGCCGTCATTGCGGCGGTAAGGCCCATCATGGGGGAGTGGCTAGAGAGGCCACACGGGAGCCTCTCGTACCGTCAGACGCAGATGATAACCGGGCACGGTTACTTCGGGCGGTATCTGCATCTGATGGGTATTGAGCCAACGCCCGAGTGCCGTTACTGCGACGCGAGCGTGGACTCGGGGCTGCACACGCTCACCGAGTGCCCGGCGTTTGAGACGCCGAGGCGGGAGCTTGTGCAGGCCCTGGGGGTGAGAGTGCTCACGCTCTCCACCCTGCTCGCGGCGATGGTCCGCTGCGCGGATGCGTGGGCGGCCAGCGCCTCTTTCTGCGAGCAGGTCATGCTCGCGAAGGAGACAGCAGAGCGGGCGCGGCGCGGTGAGCGAGAAAGACTCGCTGACATCGCTGCTCGCGCCCGAAGGCGGCTCGGGCGTCGGAGGGCGCTTACAGACCTCCGCCCCCCATGAGCGCGGGCCTGAGGGTGACGGGTGGAGCCACCCGTCACCCTAGCAGAAGCAGGCCACGGCGGCGGCGCGCATCGTAGGACGATGCGCGCCTCCCCACACCGGGGTTGAGTCGGGGACGGCGTGGTCCCCACCTCCCGAGGAGGGCCAGACCGAAAGGGATGGCCCTGGGTCAGCCGGGGTGCGAGGGATATGTCGCAAGACAACCTCACCTTCGGCCTAGCACCACGACCCACAGACGGCGTGCGGTTTAGTCGGTTCGAGTCCGACATAACCTACCCCTCCGGCTCCGGAGGGGCGGGTATCCGTGGGGATTTCCCGCACGTAAAAAAAAAAAAAAAAAAAAAAAAAGGCTGTGTTAATGAATTAGCCAGTTTATACTTTCTTTGCTTACTGTATATTGTACCACAGATTTTAGTGTACCAAGAACCTTGGCTATATTTTTATACCATTACTTAGCAATGTTACTTAAAAAATACTGAATTTTCCTCGTGTCTATCTCGTTTAAAGGATTACGGTGATACCTTAGCTGGCTTAAGGTTGTAAGAAAGAGCTTCTCTTTTCATTAGGAAAGTAGGTGTTGAAATGAACATTGAAAAAAAACCTGTTTGGGTTAATGGTTGTACTTCTGTGTATATAGACATTATTTAGTCTAAGTATTATTGAAACAAAAAATCCTTAATAAGTAAGCAGTACAGAAACGCAATATAAAGATTACTTACTACTAGGCGTAGGGATAAGGCGAATATTATACTTAAAAAGCTACAATCAAATTACGTAGTACCTTTTATGGGCGGACTGTACTCAAGAGACTATTGTTTGGGTTACCACCTGTCGGCTCCAGTACTAGATTAAGATCTGCTGTTGAACAATGAATTGGGCCCTATTCTAAAATGACCTTACAGTTGTTCGTAGGTAGGGTGGAAGGAGCTGTACTAACACCCGCATTTTACTTACCACTTTGATGCAAAAGTCTAATTTGGGTGGACCAGGAAGCGTGTTCCTTTGTCATTTAACAAAGCACGCAAACACAGTCAAAATACTCCATGGTAATCTAAACGTACAGTAATAAAAGTGGTGTAAAAATCCTTCTTTTATACCACTTAAGTAAACAAGCTAACGGCCCGCCCGATAAGCAGTGCCTACCGCGTCTTTGGACATGTGCAAACCAGGGGTGCCATTACTCATGATGCCGATCCTTTAACAACTTACTAATGCCCTTGTCATCTTCAAGAAGGGTGCGAAATATTTACACCATACTGTAGTCACTTGGAAAACCCTCGGCAGCGAGAACATTTCACTGCGTGCGTAGAATCAAGTTCCTTTCATACTCTTTGTGTCTCGTCTAATGGCTTATTTTATTTGCACTAGTGACTCTACTGTGTTCAAGGAACTATTTAAAACATCTAATCAATGGAATATTAGACATCTCATCCTTGCGTCTGAAGAAATCAATTTTGGCCGTGAATTGAGTCGATAATGACTATATTGAATGTATTGGAGCCTGCGGCGGGCAATCTAGTTGCTTGTTGTCTTGGTGTTTACGAGTATTAAACATGGAGGGCGCTATTTTAAGAGCAGTGAGATTAGACAAGTGATAGTGGATTAAAATTAAACTTAAAGAATCGCAGGTACAACAAAAGATTTAAATATAATATTTGATCTTCCAAAGCAGAGCACTCTATTAGCATAAAATAGATAATAGTGCTAGCTATTAGAGACTGATTATACGATGATAGACAAAACGAAGTAGACAGGGTGCCCAAAGGTATACCGAGGCTTAAAATAAAACCCTACTTGTATTTTAAATGTGAAAGTTTGTTAAGATGTTTGTTATTGATTTACGGTCAAACAGTGGAATGAATCTTGCTGAAATTGGTACAGTGGCACATAACCTAAATTTTATCCTTGGAATAGGTTTCCATGGGTTCGAAGTATGGAAACAGAATTTTAAAATGGTAAAGCCGCGGCCATTATCTATGTAAATACTAATTATCTGCATCATAAAATAAACTAGCTAAAATAAAGAAAATACCTATAAAAATGAACAAATAACTTTGCTTTTTGTCAAACTTCCTTAACATTTAACTCCATCACACGACTGATAGCCTCCTAACTTATAATAGACCGACAGAAATCGGATTTGTCAAACTTTCAGTGAGTCGACTTGTTTAATTTGTCAAGAGCAAGTACGAAGTGAAGTAGAGTGTCCACTTTGAAAATTTTAATGTACGGGTGCGAAATTTCAAATCGAGCTTATACTCATAATCTGTAATAAATACATGTAATTAATGTAAATAAATACGTTGAAAAGTCGGTACACAGTGCAATATTAAAGGGAAAGCCAAATAAGTTCCTCTTGGCGCTGCCTACAGGCAAAAGTCTGTAGGGCTCCACCAACATTTGAAGGGTTCAAACCAATCTACAAGACGGTACACCTACTTTCATCTCGGGTTTTAACGCTTTCAAACGTATTGAACAGCCCGTTAGCCATGTGCACCAAGGTACAATACAATTTTCTTTGTATAAAGTTGAATATTCGTCACACGTGGGTTATTAAATTTAAGATAGTTTATACACACACTCATACACGCGCCCGTAAATCCCCGAAGGGGTAGGCTGAGGTGTATTAACTCCCACGTTTCGCCAACTTCGATTTCGGTCCCACGTATTAAGGGGTGAGCTTATTGCTGTCTAGCGAGCATTTTGTGTTGGTTGTATGTTTACTGTCGGATGCAGAACAGCCCTATACCTTAGTTGCCTTTTACTACACCCACAGAAAGAGTTTGGGTGGTCCTATTGCAATATTCTAAAGAACTCGTTGTAAGTTATAGATATATTATACAGCACTGTCTAATTTGACTTAAGGAATTAAAAAGTGAAACAAACTTCACAACTTCTTTTGAAATCAATCATTTCAAAATCTACCATCAACAACTGGGAAATCGCCCAGCGTGCTAAAGTTGGCAAGAATTAAAATTATGTAGCAGTTGCACAATATCGATTAAGAATGGAAAATATGTATCGCTCAGCAGAGACTTGACTTGACCCATTTGGATCGCTTCAATCGAGACTCGGTAGCTCAGTGTTCAGAGCATTCCCTCTTTAAGAGACTGATCACTGGTTCAAGTCCCACCAAGTGAATCGTCACTATTTCCATTAATAGATTTAATAGTTATCATACTAAGTGCATTAAAATTTATTCAATTTCATAATTTAAGGAAATATCAAACAAATAAAACATTCCAAATAATTCATTTCACAATTTACTACTGACTCCTCTTCTCTGCTCCAGCTGTTACGATGGCTCATTTACTGTTCGCAGTAAGGTTGTGGAATTCGCTACCTCACGGTGACGGTTGGAGACGCTCGTCACCCTAGCAGAAGCAGGCCACGGCGGCGGCGCGCATCGTAGGACGATGCGCCCCTTCCCCCTCCCCCCCCTCCATACCGGGGGCAAGTCGGGGATCGCATGGTTCCCTTTCCCGAGGAGGGCCAGACCGAGAAGAATGACCCTAGGTCAGCCGGGTTGCGAGGGATATGACGCGAGACGGTTTAGTCGGTTCGAGTCCGACATAACCTCCCCCTTCGGCTCCGGAGGGAGGGATATCAGTGGGGATTTCCCGCACGAAAAATAAAAAAAAACCCCACTCTGTACGCTATAGCACTTCTTTAAACGTATTGAAGATCAAAGTAAAAGAACTGTTTCTCTCTCTCAAACTAGATTTTTAGGATTCCATCTTTTGTCATAATAGTTTTTGTCCTAATTTCAATTGCCATAATAAATTAGGCATAATTTTCTTTGTCATAATAATAGTGTGCCATAATTGGTTTTTAGCATACTTTGTTATTAAGCATAAATATTGTATATCCTAATGTTTTTATTCATAACATTGAGATGCATAAAGTTGTAAAGCATATTGTTTATTTGTCTAATACTTATTTGAGATGAACGCCTGCTAACATGGTGCTAGCAAGCTAGCAAGAATCTGGATGCTATCTGGACTTTAGGGCACCCCTACTCGGAAGGCGAAGGAGCGTAGCGAAGCTCCCGCATTAGGCCTTCGTGGTTATTTTTTTATAAACCACCCATAAGAAGGAGCCCCGCGTTACGGGGCTCCGTCGACCAATTAGGTCAAAAGAACATTAGGGTAAATGAACTTTAACGCGCCTACAAATTTGACGAGAGCAATGTATAAAATAGTGTAATATTGTTAATAAAAATTTTGTAGTGAATTTTTCGGAATAGTTATGGTTATGCGTCGTTATGCTTAAGTAAACTTATGCTTTGGGATATTATACTTATAAAATATTGTGCTTATAGTAAATAGGAGTAAAAAAATATGCATAAAAAGTTATGGCAAATGAGTATTATGCGTAAATAATGTTATGACAAGTAACATTATGCAATGTTAAATTATTACATAAAATTTTAGGAATAAAAATAGAGAACCAGATTTTTGTGCATAATTCATTTATGTAAATAAGTTCACTACAATTTTACAATTGGTTTTTTTACCCTCTTATTGCTGTTTTTTCTCTATTCCCCAAAGGTTTGCTGGGAGAAAAGTCAATACTGAGTTAAGCTTATCTTTGTATGTACATGAAAATGTATTTATGTCTGTTTTTGTTATGTGTGTGTACAAGGTTATGTGTGAGTACAATAAAGAATTTAGGATTAATTTACAATTAAATGCTTATTTCAAATAACATTATACTTATCATCTTCATCATAATTTTAACCATTTGTGCAAATCATCTTAACAAGAGTGAATATTCCTCGCAAATCTATTCATTAATACAAATAGAATCGATGCTCGATATATATGTATTTCAGTGTAAGTGAAACACCCTATGCGCCCTGAATCGAACAGTTCATTCTAGTTACAATGGCATGTGATATAATATAGTCTTAACGGTCAGAGTACGGGTATTCATTTACACAAGGGATATGAAGCCAGTAAAACATAATAACATAACTCGACTCAAATTACAAAGTCACCCTAATGAAGAACTTCTTCTCAACGGTACACATTCCTTTCGTAGTTAAGAGTCACAAAATACCACATAACTTTGATTTTGTTCACTTTTAAAGTGCCAGTGCTCTAAACCTAAATAAATTGAAAGCTTTTACCTCAAAAAGTTCTAAACTTGGTATAGACTAGACTTCATTTGCAGATTTGATTATGTGGTATTATAATATACTAGCTGACCCGGCGAACTTCGTACTGCCAATATTTTTCCGCCCGCGTGCCGTCAGATCCCGTTCCCGCTGCATCCTCTACTATATTAAACATGTATTATACATATAAACCTTCCTCTTGAATCACTCTATCTTATAAAAAAACCGCGTCAAAATCCGTTGCGTAGTTTTAAAGATTTAAGCATACAAAGGGATATAGGGACAGAGAAGCGACTTTGTTTTATACTATGTAGTGATGATGAAAATTTTGATAATTATTGGATTTGATCAACAAATAATTGTTACAGAAATATTGGCATTGAATGAACTAATAATAATGACGATGAAAAACTAATAAAATAATAAACATTGTATGTAGTACTCAAGGCAACACATAAAATATTCACCGGTACAAAAATCACCGAATGGAAGTGGAAAGACCCAATGCCATAAAAATACAAAAAAGTTAATTCGACCCGTGCTGTATCCAATAGCCAGCATTATAAAAAAGCATTTACATATAGGTACTTTTTACTACTGCCAAAATCTAAAGTAACTACTATAGTACTAAACTAATTTTACTATTAAAATATTTTAATGCTGCTCAATTTGATACTGCTCGCTTGTAATACGGTTCACATATCACTTAGTCCTCTGAAGTCAAATATTATTTTATTTGTATCCTCCCTTTGAGAGTTTAAATCAAGTAAAATTGGGCAAGGAATTATGTATGGCATTTCGAATCGAAAATCTGTTGTCCTCTTTTCGCTCCGTCAATTAAGATTTTGGCGTTAGGCCTGACTAATATGCTTGCCGCTTATCAATGTAAACTTATTATACCCAGAAACGTACCTTCAGAAAATATGAAGAAAAAGGGGCTTAAAATACTTGTATTAAATGAAACATTATACAGTAATTAAAAAACACGAAGTAATTTAAAATTAGATTATTAGATATTATTAGATATGTAATTTTAAATTAGATTTAAAATTTAATTATAAGTAAATATTTATAATCTAATTTCAAACTAAATACACATAAAACGTAAGGATTTAATAACCTCATGAAAACAGAGGTATCTAAGTTTCTTTTACGGTTTCCTTGCTTGAAATCACGCGTATTGGTAACATGGCGTTACTGATTTAAGCCCCTAAATATAATAACATTTCTGGCGTCTATTTTCAGTAATTACTACCTTTATTTAGTAGTTAATTTAGAGTTATTATATCGATCAGCGACGTGTACGTGCCGTACTAGATTTTACTACTGAATACTTCGAAGTTTCTGAGCGGCTTGCACATGACTTACGTTCTTTGAGCGAAGTAGTAGCATTTTGAGAATCTGAAGAATGCGAGAGTTTATATTTTTTTAAATTATTATAATCATGTCATATACATATAACTTCGATTTCATAGTACGGTCGTTTGTGTTAGGGATGAGTGATTTTAGCTATTTCTTTTTTAACATGTGGTACCAACTATTGGATCTGTGGAGACACATTAAGATTTTTGACGCAACGTTTTGACTCGACGGACAGAGCCCTGGCAGTTTCTTCCCCCTAGGGCTAGGAGGTAGACCACAGTGGCTCCTATAAAGTCATTCGAGCCAAATCAAGAGGAGAAAAGAAGTAGTGAACCCCCAGCGCCTAAGTGACAACCTCGGTTGTAAATGGAAATAACGGGTGATGAAAATGATGATCACAAAAATGGGTTATTGGGTGTATGGGTTCATCAAGACCTGCAGGGTAGCCAAATCACACTAGTAGTATAGTTGACCTTCCCGCTAAACGAAAATTGTTTGCCTTAGGATTTTTTTTACCGCTGGCAGCTGGATAAGTTTTGAACCAGCAACCTTTCGATTGCAAGTCCATCGCCGCCTATATTTTGTGTTCTATATACATAGCCGAATACCATTCATATTAAATTGGAACCATAAGCGGAATAAATGGGTTTGAACAGATTCCAAAAGTTTCTTGATGCTAGTAAATAGTTTTGATGGAGTTTATAATACTTGTGGGAAACTAATAATTAACCCACATAAGTATTGGTTTTGTGTGGTAATTAGAGATAGTTACGCCAATGCCAACATTTGAATTTCCAAAATAATTTAGTGTCATTAGGATCACTAATTCTGTTGGGTATGTCCTTGTTTTGCATAATGCTTCAGGTGTTAGAATGTTTAATGTTCAAATATGACAGTTTATAGGTAAATTTTCCAGGCGCTTTTAAATTTTTTTATAAAGCATTTCATTAAATTGGTATAGGTACCTAACTCAGGCTATCCGTCTTTGTTATAATACTCTTATTGTGTTATTATAGTTACTAATTATCAATCATTTTACCTATGATTGCAAACTATCTGACTTACTTTTATTTCGGCACATTAATGCTTTTACATGCATGTACTTCTGTATTTTAGTAGATTGTTCAACAAGGGACTAAAACAAGCCATAATGACACGAGATGTTCGGCTAATAGTTCGAGTGTCATTATGGTTTTTTAGTCCCACGTTAAACACTCTACTTTTCACTTTGAATGCGAGGAAAAAAAAGCGACGTTTTATACAAAATTATAATATAAAAAAAAAAAAATAGGCAAATATCTTTTTCAACCTAAATATATTATATCGATAACGGGGTAAAGCCTCCGTGGCGTGGTGGTAGTTACGCAGGAGGCGCGTGTTCGATCCCCGCTCAGTGCAAATATTTGTATGCATGGATATGGGTATTTGGGGGTGGGGAGGGTGCTCAAGGGTGGGTGATGCGCAATACATGACATTTAACCAAATGTCACTTAGCCTAGCCCCACCAACTCCACTCCCACCTGCACGTCGGTGAGCCCTGCACCAACAGACGGGAGATCGGGGGTCCGGGACTCGACCACTTTCCATCTTGGGTCATAAGTCCGGGATTACCACCAGGAAGTGAGTCAACCTGGTGGTGTGGCGGCTGAAGGGCGCAGTTACACAACAACATAAACACTAACCAATAAACACTAAAATCACACCGAGCACTACTAAACACATAAGCTGACCAGCAGTTCACAACAATCAAGTGTAGGACCACACACAACACGACAAGCCCAACAGCCGACTCCTACGCGAGGCCGTGTCCCCGCTGCGCCGTCCGCGCAGCGAGGGCACGGCTTCTAAAATTCCGTGCGTAGTCGAACGCCGTAGGTATTACTAAGGAGTCCTGGGGGGTTGAGCCAAATGCACCCGGGTCAGATGGTCGCAGGCGGCAACACGCCCTCTTTGGCCCGGTGTTGTACCACAAACGGTGCCCGCGGCCTAGCCAGCTTCGGGTAATACGGAAAACGCATCGGCCGTGATAGGCTGATAGCGGGCGAGGGCTCTGGGCAGACGGGTAAGCAGAGGGCGGCGCACGGAGGACGGGAAAGCGACCCGGTTTTCCCGAACCGGGGATGGCACCCGCCCCTCTTTGTGCCTCACCGTCGCGTCTTGCTCCCTGCTTGCGTAGCAGCTGGCACCTGTAGGTCCCCGGACAGTCCATCCGGACAGGAGCCAGTCGGAGCCCTACACCCTGGCGGTAGGCCCTGGCGTTCCTCGGCCATTCTTTTCATATCACCGAGGACGTCCCCACCGTTGCGGGCTCCCTGGAGGGTGGGGCGCCGCTGGGCTAGAGTACACATATCCACAAAAAAACCATGGAACATAGGGACAAGACCGACACACCACAAACACAACACACATCAAGCCCACACTCACTACACATCACACACACAAACACACAGACAGCACACGGGTCAGGATCAAGCAGTGACACAACTCCACTAGTACCTAGTGGCCTGACACCCGCGACACCGGCACCCGGAAGGTTGTTTACAACCTCCTGGCAGCTGGTGACTCGCAAGAAACACCAAAAAAACAGCGCTCTACAGGAAGCGAGCAGCCTCACTCCTGAAGAGCGTAAGAGGGCGAAGATCGAGCGGAAGAGGCAGGCTCGAAAACTTCGCCAAAAACAAAAAAGGGCCAGCGCAAGGAGTGACGACGCTGCCCCCCCACCCAAGGCGAAACTGGACGCGACAAGCGGTGAGGTTCTGGCTCCCAACACGGGGGTGGGACCAACATCCGTGAGTGCGGAAAGCGTAGCCAAGGAAGGGGGAGTAGTCGCCGCCATGACGGAAGCTGAGCCCAAAGCTGGTACCTCGAGGCAAACCGAACCCGGCGGACTGACATCCAAGGCGAAAGCTGAGGAAAGACGTCAACCGGCGGAGACAGCCAAGAGGGAAGGCAAAACAACCAGGGCAGAGCGTGCGGTACATGCCGCTGGCGCCACCTGGCCCGGACACATGAGGCGTCTGGGGGCGGGGACGGCAGGGGTGGAGGTCCCGCAAGCCCAGCCCTACCTAACAAGAGGGGACCAGACGCGGGCCATTCCAAAAGGCCACAGGGGAGGTCCAGAAGGACGAAACGGAATCGTCTAGACGACACCGTATCCCCGAGAGGTGACACCAAGCGCGTCAAGGTTGTACCCTCACAAGTCAGCGGACCAGGAACGTCGTACGCAGATGCAACCAAAGCGGAGCTGCGTATGGCGATCCGACTGACACCTGCGGGGTCTTTAACCCCGGACCAGGCTAGGCTGGTCGAGAGGCAAATCCTGGCCAGTATGGACAACATACTGGTACAGGCTCTCGACCAGAAGACAGTAATCCCCTTCCTCCCTGCCTTCAAAGGCAGGCCACTCTACGGGGACGGAGTCCTCAAACTCTGGTACGAGGACAAAGAATCTGTGGCGTGGCTAAGGGAAGCAGCGGGATTACTAGAATCCCCTTTACCAGGCACCACACTGGAAGCAGTGAGGGCATGTGACCTGGTAACCAGGACCAAATGCGGGATTCTTCTCGAAAACGAGTTCCCGACCGATGTCCGACTGGTCCAGGCTAGACTCATGGCGCAGAATCGTGGCCTTAGCACTGAGGACTGGATCTTATATGATCTGGATCGTCAGGCTAGGGGCACATTCCTAACGCTAGGGGTCCCAAAGCCGCAACTTGACCAGCTCAAGGAGAAAGGTCGGGCACTACACTACGGGACGGGGCAATGCTACCTCCTCGTCCTCGAGAAAGAAAACCCACGGCCGCCAACGGAAAAGCAAAGCCAGGTCGGGTCTGGCAATGACCAAGAAGCCACTCCAGGAGGTGGTATGGACACGGGTGAAACCGAGGCAGACCCCAACATAACTGCCTCGAAATCAACACCGAGCTCCAACATGGACCAGGGCTATCACATGAGGGACCCTGCCCCTGAGGTAGCTAGCTCGGACGAGGACTTGGTGAGCAGTATCGAGCATCTTCTCTCACCAAAGTCCGATAGCCTATAGAGCCATACAAACTAACCTCCAGCACAAACAAATCGCAACGGCTACCCTTCGAAGAGTGCTGGAGGATAACCAGGAGACCATCGCCCTAATTCAGGAGCCGTGGATTAGGCGACACACTATATGTGGTCTCAGCAACATCGGAGGTAATATATTTTTCAATAACACTGTCCGTAACCCTCGAACATGCATATACTTACCATGTAATTTAAATGCTACCTTACTTGATCAGTTTAGCACAAGAGACTTGACAGCTATAAGACTGGATCCACAAACCACCAGGGACTCTGAGACGACTATAACCACAGTACTAGCATCGGCGTATTTCCCAGGCGAGGAACCCATTCCTCCGAAGGAGCTGGCCGACCTGGTACAACACTGCGAGACAGCTGGTTTAGAACTCATCGTGTCAGCAGATGCAAACGCGCACCACACCCTGTGGGGCAGCGAATCGAGGTAAGGACCTTGTATCATATCTTTTTACCACTAATCTAAATATTCTAAACAGGGGAACGAAGCCAACCTTTGTGACCTCATGTCACCAAACCTTAATAGACATAACACTAGCAACGACAGGGGCAATGGAGACGATCGCCGACTGGCGAGTCTCCGATGAACCATCCTTCGCTGACCATCGGCGAATATGCTACAACATAACAGCAACTGCGAAACAGATAATTCCGTATAGAAACCCAAGGAAAACCAACATAGAGAGATACACGACCGAGCTGGGAGTACTTCTGTCTAATATAACTATTAAAGATATGCGTCAACACAGGGCAAACATTGACGACAACGTTGACCTATTAACAAAAAGTATAACCACAAGCTACGAAAAGACATGCGAGCCTATCACGCCTCACCCGAACCGTGACCGCAAGGGGTCCTGGTGGGGCCCGGAGCTAGACAGGCTGAAACATAGGATGAGGAAACTATTCAACAGGGCCATGAACACTAGGTGCGAACTTGACTGGGTGGAATACAGCAAGCCCAGAAAGTATACAAAAAACGAATAAGATTCCGCAAGAGCGAGTCCTGGCAAAGATTCTGCTCCAACATAGAAACCTGTAGTGCAGCAAACAGAGTGCGGAAAATTATCACGAACAGCGTGACTAGAACAATAGGATCACTGAAGAGGAGTGACAACACCTATACCAACACAGATAAAGAAACCTGTGAAGTCCTACTGGAAGCCCACTTTCCTGGGTGCACCCTGACAGATGACACCGCCTGGGAAGACAACACAGGCGAGACCACAACAGAACAAGACTGGAACACAGCCCACAAAATCATATCAAATGATAAGACTAGATGGGCCATAGCCAGTTTTTTACCTTATAAAGCAGCTGGCCTTGATGGAATATTCCCCGCACTGCTACAATGGGGAGGGAAGCAAATAAACTCCCAATTAACAGAAGTATTCACTGCATGCATAGCACACAGATACATGCCCAAACAATGGAGAGAGGTAAAAGTGATCTTCCTGCCGAAACCGGGGAGAGCAGATTACACAGATCCAAAAGCGTACAGACCCATTAGTCTGACATCCTTCATGCAGAAAACGCTGGAGAGGATGTGTGACAGACATATAAGAGACACCCACCTGGAAGCAAACCACTACACCGGAATCAACATGCCTTTAGTACGGGTAAGTCTACAGATTCCGCACTACACAGCGTAGTCACGACGATCGAAAGATCCTTGTCCACGAAGTAACAGACCCTAGGGGTGTTCATTGACATAGAAGGCGCTTTCGACAAGACGGGCTTCAGGAGCATAAGCAATGCTTTGACCAAATATGGGGTGGAACCAACGCTATGCGAATGGATACACAACGTGCTCAAACAAAGGGCCATACGATTCACAGTGAACACTACGACACGTGCTAGAGTAGCCAAAGGCTGTCCACAAGGAGGGGTGCTGTCACCTCTCCTCTGGAACGTGGTAGTGGACGACCTGATAAGACGGCTGAACGACAGATACTACCCAACGATAGGGTATGCGGACGACCTAACCATTTTGGTTTGTGGGAAGTTTGAGAACACCCTATGCCTTCTAATGCAAAACGCCCTAACCATAGTGGAAGCGTGGTGCACAGAACACCAGCTGTCTGTGAACCCTAAGAAAACTGAAATGGTACTGTTCACGAACAAAAGGAAACTAACAAACCTGAGACCACCAAAATTATTTGGCACAACGCTACAGTTCGCAACTGAGGTCAAGTATCTAGGACTGATACTAGACAGCAAACTAAACTGGAACAGTCACATGGAACAAAAGACAAACAAAGCCTGCATTACCCTGTGGCAATGCAAACGCATGCTGGGGAAAAGATGGGGCATACAACCTAGAATTATGCTCTGGCTTTATAAAACGGTAATCAGACCAACAATAACATATGGTTGCATAGCATGGTGGCAAAGAACAAAGTTGATTACCGCACAAAACCAATTACAATGCCTTCAAAGAATGGCATGCTTAGCCACCACAGGCTGCATGTCCACAACGCCTACAGCCGCCCTTGAAACGATGCTGGACCTCCCACCACTCCATCTATTTATACAACAAGAGGCAGCCATTACAGCCATTAGATTGAATAAACTCTCCCTATGGACACACGACACGAGGGTGCCACACACCAACGCGGTGGAAGAGGCCAAAAACGACGAACCACTGATAATGGCCCCCTGCGACACTATACCAAAACAATACGTCTTTGATAAACGGTCCAGAATAGAGCTTAAGGAAAAGAGAACAGATTCATCCGGCACAAAGGAGGTGAGGATATACGCGGATGGATCTAAAATGAAAACAGGGACAGGTGCCGGCACCTACTCCGCTGACTTAAATATTAACATATCAACAGCGCTGGGCATGCACAACACAATTTTCCAAGCGGAATGTGTTGGTATAATCCAGGCCGCAGACGCGGTGGCTGCAAGAAAGATAGAGAATCAAGGCATTCGAATCCTAACGGACAGCACTGCAGTACTACACGCTCTACGCAGCAACACAATAAAATCAGGACTAGTTCTAGAGTGCCACAAGAAATTGGAGGGAATATGCGAGACAAATGAGATTACACTCCAATGGATCAAAGGACATAGTGGTTCCCCAGGCAACGACGCGGCCGATGAACTGGCCAGAAGGGGAGCCGAAATAGAGACCTACAGGGTGGAACCCGTAATACCAATATCGGCAAACCAGCAAAGATTCTGGCTGAGACATAGAACAAGGAAACTACACGCTGAAATGTGGGCGAAGACGAAGGAATGTCGTCAATCGAGAGAGGCAATGCCATCTCTAGACAGATGGCTCTCTAAAAAACTGCTGCGCCTAAATAGGGCGGACCTACGGTTTGTAGTAGGGACCATAACAGGGCACAGTAATCTTAACAAACATCTGTATGTTTTAGGTCTAACGGACAGTCCATTATGCCGAGCGTGCATGAGGACTGACGAAACACCGGCCCACGTAGTCATGAACTGCAGCGAGGTCGCGGAACAACGGGCGCAACACCTGGGAACACCAAGCACACTTCGAGAGGCCTGCAGCAGACCCGGCAGCCTGGCCGCTTTTTGGAAGGAGCTTGGATGGTTGGAGTAGGGCAGTGGAAACTAAAAACCACAAATCACGCAAAAAGGCCCAACTAAAAGGGACCACATGCGGAAAAAGAGCCCGCGAAAGAAGAAGAAGAAGATGGGTATTTGCATTGGTCTGGGTGTTTCTATGTATAATATGTATGCATTTACAAAAAAAAAATCTAAGTATGTTTATCCGTATTCTAGATTCCATAATACAAGGTAGTAAAGTTATGCTTACCATGGATCTAGATAGCGTTGTGTGAAATGTTGTGGAATATTTTTTTATTTTTATTTATTTATAATTATAAAGTTTCTAAGTTGCACAATTAATTGGTGTAAGTAATTGGTGATTACAACGCAAGCTTATTACGAATAATCTATTCAAAATTCAAATTGCAAAGAAATTTGTTCCGCGGTTTTTTTTGTTGTTGAGTGACGTACGGTTTATATGCTTGCATATATATTTAGAAAACAGATTCTAACTTGAAAAATAATTTAAATGTATTGGAAATGGATAATAAAATGAACTTATCCTTAATACTTACATAATAATTAATTAAATTAATATCATTAATCGTGGTTCACGAAATTAAATGGGATTTCCTGATTTTTTCAAATGTCATTTTGAGGTTATTTCTATACACAATCACTAAAAAGGTGATAATCCTCCCATTCACAAACACCGTGATTGGCTGTTTAGGAGCTATCAAAGTAAATTTAAAAAAAAATACTTTAGTCCCTAGAGATTAATAAGGAACTTTAGTCCCGATATGCAGGGACTAAAGTAACATTTTAAGAGCATGAGAAGTGAAAAAATTATTGAATGGAACTCGCGTGTGCAGCAAGAACTAGATAAAAGTAGTGAAGGGAGGTAAAACCTGCAATACTCTTACAGACTGTACAAGATGCTTTCAGTGCTTACTACTTAACATCGAGTGTACTTGAAATAGTGAGTGATACTACCCCAGGGAAGCTCACCCAATTGTACTTAAAAAGATTTTACTTTTCAAGTACAATTGGGTGGAATTTATAAGACTTATTCGGCAACAGTTCCAACGTCACCCGAGCGTCAATCCCAATTGATTCCACATCAGATTCTCTCTTCTATAATTTGATTAACTTGTCATTTGACGACTGTTGATCAGCAGGTTTGGTTGGATTGGCCCCCGAAGGTGTTTCTTTTTGGTGGGCTAAATGAAAGTCGGCTGGGATTGGGATTGTCTAAAGTAGTGTAGAAAACGAACTTTATATTCCCACTGTAGGTTAAGTTCAATGCGGAAAGACAGGAACAGTAACGTCGAGTCCTTTAGGGTCTCATTAGGTTACCTTCGAACTTTACAAAAAAACATTCATCGACATAAACAGAAAAAGTTACTGTTTTGTTAAATATGGAATGTTAACTTTTGATTGGTTCATTAGAAGTTTTGTATATTAAAAATAGCAATATTTATTTAGATACGTGAGTATTTTTATTCTTATGAACGGTAAGCGTACCTATCAATATTTAGGGTTGTAGATAATGATGACAACAAAAATTAAAAGAAGTAGTTCATTATGGTACAAGTGTGTAAAGTTGGTGATTACCGCTGAGGCGCTATTGGGACCCGAGCCGCTGGGTGAGGGTCTTAAGAGAGTCGAGGGCGGTAATTGATAATACACACGTGTATCATACGACGTTTGTCAATACTCTCTGTGAATAAAATAACACTAAAAATCATTTTATATACTCTCATACTGAATTGTTAACATAAATGTAAAGCTAGTCTGTGGCGGTCTTTTCTAATCTTTTAACCTAACTCTTTTTTTTGTTTCTTTTATTCCTTGCCCAACAGACTGAGGTTCCATGACCATGCCATGACCTTGTCTTAGTGAATGACAGTCCTTACGAACAGAATATAAAAATAAATTTTAAAACTTTAGTTTCTACATAGTCTGTGGACGCGCATCCGTGATCAGCAAATCTATATCATCTGTCATTTTACGTTAATAATAATTATAATTAGTTTATGAAACTGCACATAATTTGGTCTTAACACTTTATCTTAACTTAACACGTTCGTATTTTAAGAACCCTTTTCCAAAACCATTTAGAGAAACAACAAGTAAATGTGCGGTTAGTAAAATAATAATTAACTGTTTTTGACGGCATAGTTTTGTTTATCAAACACGTACAAACTTAAATTATCTACGAACTTGCATGAAATGAGAAAGCAATAGGTATATTAATTTATTTGTACTAGTGAACATGATTTTTTTGTACCGAAACTTTTGAGAACATTGCAACTCAACCAACAAAATAAAAAAAGAACCATAGCTCGCTTGTGAATTATAGCTCTGAAAAAGTCTCAATTTGATAACAGGTGTCATTATGTTCCTAATTGTGGTTAAATAAGAGCCACTTTATGAGCAAGTGTATCGAAATAGTAGATGATGGTTCAAGTGTGTGAAGTTAGTGATTACCGCTGAGGCGATATTGAAGTCTAAAGAGAGCCGAAGACGGTAATTAACAATACACACGTGTATCGTATGACGTTTTTCATTTCATTTTTGAATAATATAATACAATAATAGATATTTACCCTTGCAGTTTTCAGATAGTAAACATTCCATCATTTTAAGGGCTTCACTCATATATGGGACGTTGTACAGTATATGTGTATATATCAGGTGGTGTACTAGGTACATAAATCGTTTTCTTCATAACTAGTACTTGTAGACATTTTAATTAATAAATAACTATAATTTCATCAGTAAAAAAAAACTGCGTAGTTTTTTGGTACTGGCGGGCATAATAAAAAAAGCACTGACCACAGACTTGAAATATGAGGTTTCTTTTGTGTATACAATGGTGAATTTACTTAAAGTTTTAGACAGTGAAAATAAATGTATTTTGAGTTTGATAACAGGTATCATTATGTGCCTAATTTCGGTGAGATTAGAGATTATGGGCAAGTGGAATGAAAATAATAGGTCTAAATTTTTATTATAGGAATAGAAAATTGTATGGAAATATAAATAAGTGTAATTTTGACACTATACTGAAGTAGCATTATAACTTAATAAACCATAATAAACCGTTTGATCAAATACTGTCACATCGCCCCATTTAAACGTTTATTTATTTTTATTTTTATTTTTATTTTATTTTATAAGGTACAAAAACAGATAACAGATCACATGATATCAATACAGAATTTCCAAATACACTTTTTGAACCTGCTATCCAATTACATTTGCACACAACATTCAGATGCTAAATAGCTTCGTTAAGACAGTTTATATATGTAAATCAGAAAATTGTAGGTAGGTACATTGTTATAAATAAATCCTTAACAGGTAGAGATAAACAAAACGCACACACTAAAGTTGTTTTTTAAAAGTACTGAAGCTATCAAAGAAAATGTCCAGTTTGGTACAAACCTTATTATATTGGGTACACATTCTATGGAGCGGGTTATTTTGTGAAACATTGTTTTTGCACAGTGGGATAGCAAACAGTTGCGGAATGCGTACAGACCGAGTAGGTACCTTAAAGTTTATGTAGGCGACAAGATTACAGTCCAGCAAGCCATTCACGATCTTGTATAGAGTACATAGGTCGCCCATCCTTCTCCTCTCCTCCAAACTTATAATTTCGAAGGTTTTAAGCCTTTCTTCATATTCGGGTATTTTACGCCTAAGCCCATACTTTACACACAAAGCCCTGACGAAGCGTTTTTGAATTGTCTCGATTCTATCAATATGAACTGCATATATTGGAGCCCAAACGGAAGCGCAGTATTCGGTTATACTCCTCACTAAAGCACAATACAAGGTAATTAAGGACTCAGCATACTTGAAAGGTTTGGCATTACGTAGCACAAATGAAAGCATGCGATTAGCTTTGCTGCAGATGTGCTCATAATGTGACCTGAAGGACATCTCAGTATCGAAAATTACGCCTAGGTCACGTACTACTTTAACTCTATCAATAATAATTCCTTTAATATTATAGTTGCATATAAATAAATTTCTATTTTTAGTAAACGTGATAACCTGACATTTATTTGTGTTTAATGACATAGAATTCTCATCACACCATTGCACAATAGTGTCCATATCAGCCTGTAGACTCTCACAGTCTTGGTGGCCAGAGATTCTCCTATAAATCTTGATATCATCCGCATAAGCTAAACATTCGCTATTAATTTTACCAAGTAAATCGTTAACGAATAATAAGAACAGTAATGGGCCCAAATTCGAGCCTTGCGGCACACCTGACGTCGCAAGGAATGGAACAGATTCATATCCGCTAAGAGTAACAATCTGACTGCGATTTGATAAGTATGATGTGAGCCACCTGTACAGATCCCCATGTATTCCCAGATGCTGGGCCTTCGAGAGCAATATGTAATGATCCACACGGTCAAACGCTTTTGAAAAGTCAGTATATATGGAATCTACCTGTTGTTTATCGTTAAAGGCGGCACATATGTAATTAGTATAGCAGAGGAGGTTAGAGTTTGTCGACCTACCAGTCATAAAACCGTGCTGGCGCGGACTCAGTACATGCTTGAGATGATTGTAAATATGATTATATATAAGGCCCTCGAATATTCTAGCAAACCAGTTTAATACACATATAGGTCTATAGTTGGTAATGTCGCCCTTTTCGCCAGATTTGTGTATTGGTGTTACTTTCGCGATCTTCCACAAACTTGGAAATGTGCCCTCATTAATAGATTTATTAAATATAATTTGTAGTGGAGTTACAATGCTAGTTGCGCAGAGTCGGATGAAAATAGGTGGGATATTATCGAAACCACCATTCTTGGCAAGATCAACATTCTGTAGTTTTTTTAGGAGAGTACTTTTTGTTATATAAAAACTTCCAACAGCGTAATTAGAGGTCTGAAAATTGGGACGAAATGTATTGCTTGGAGCCACACTATATACCGATGAAAAGTAATCTGCAAATAGGTTGACAATTTCGTCTCCTGTTGCTCCTATCGTATCTTGATAAAATACACTACTGGGAATGCTATTGGTAATACGCTTGTTTTTTGTGTAGCGCCAAAATGCTTTTAAGTTGATCTTAAGATCATCCTCAATTCGCTCAATGTAGTCTCTAAAACACTGAAAAGTGACAGTTTTGGCTCTAGCTCTCAACATAGAAAACATATCGTAATCTCGGGGATTCTTATAGCGTTTGAATTTAGTATGAGCTCTTTTTTTACTTTTAAGCAATCCCACTAAACTGTTAGAAAACCAGCACGGATAGTTGCTGTTAGAAACTTTTGTTTTTGGGGTGTGTTTCTCTATTATAGTGTAAATTGTCCTGCACTAACGGCACAGAAACTCTGTGTTTACAGGGTCGGCAGCACTAGTGCGACTCCTCTGGTGATGCACACGTCCATAGGCCACGGTAATCACTTTCCATCAGGTGGACCGTGTGCTTGTCTGCAACTTCAGTGGTATAAAAACAACCTTGAGAATACCCCAAAAGCATGTACTGAAATATGAGGTTTTATTTTCGAAATTCTAATAAAGCCGTATTCTTTAGCAATTATAACGTTAAAATTTGAAATGCATAGCGCAATCTTGAAGCAACGGACTGTGGGTGGCGTTGAAAAGTTAAATTGAATTTTAACTGGAGTTCTACGACTGTTACTGTCTATAGAGATTCGTACACTATATCATTTTAGCTCCAGTTCAGTACTATGATTAGGTTGAATTTAAAATTATATTGAAAAAGTTGTTAATGAGATTTTACTTTTGCATTACACTATTTTATTGCATAATGCATTATGTTTTCATATGAGTTCAGTACTCTTTTGATCTTGTGGTATAAATGTGTGTTTATGTTTGTAGTTTGTGTGTTCAGTGTACATATTATATTATTAATATAACTAGCTTTCCACGACTCCGCCCGAATTCTTCCTCTGGAATCACTGTCGTTGCGTAGTTTTAAAGAACCTAGCATACATACAGATAAACAGAAAGCGACAAGCGACTTTGTTTATTACTTTGTAGTGATGAATAAATAATAAGGCACACGTCCATAGGCCACGGTAACCACTTTCCATCAGGTGGGCCGTGTGCTTATCTGCCACCTAAGTGGTATAAAAAAAAAGACGGGTTGCACTCTGGAAGTGCCGACAGAAGTGAAAACTTTTTCCTTCTCTCTTTTTCCTCGTTATATACAGAGAAAAATATAAAAAACATACCATACCATACCATACCTATTATACAGCGCCAATCATAGACCCTATCACTAATTTTCTGCAAATTTTCTATCAGAAGAAATTAATAAATTACAAAAAGATAAAATAATCACAAAAAGTAATAAATCACAAAAAGTAATAAATCACAAAAAGAAATATATTACAAAAAGAAAAAATATAAGGCCTGGTTTGAACCCGGTACTATCTGAAACCATAAGGACTTACAGTCGAAGCGTTTACCGCTATGCTGTGAAGCTATTTATAGTATTGCAAAATGGACAGTCTACAGCTAATATTGTATGACGTCAGTCGTCGGTTACGGTCCAAAGGTCAAGCGATCCTGACGCTTGAGTTTAACAATTTTTACCCATCTAACGCCGCTAAAGAAGTTTTCACTTCAAAAATGCTCAATACTATTGCGACGTCAAAATTTTATCAATAGATATAAATGGGTATGTTATCTGTAGTGGAGAGTTTAAGATCAAGAAAAAAGTAAATTACAATGACGAACGCAGTTTGACACAACATTTGTCACTGTCCAAGTAAAATAGTTTTTCATATGATTGTCGTGGCCGTTTTATAGAGGCGTGTATAAAAACATGTTGTGACATCCTTAGAGCCTTTCCGTTTAACTACGGAATAGCTGAACTTCGATATTTGCCGTGAAGCGACTGCCATCAGAATCCCGATGCTGCTAACTATAGTATAACTTTATTATTATGGCGTTAAAGTCTAAAATTAAATGCCATCTTGAAAAGTGAATGCAAGAATGTGATGAACTATTTTCATTTCATTTTGGACTTTCAGACTAGGTAGACAAATTAATTCTAATTTAAGGGCATTTTTTGCATTGGCATCGAGGTCCTGCTCTCGACACGCCATTCATATGGCAGCTAACGGTGATATTGCGGTTATATGCATGTAATATCGCCACTTACGCTCTCATATTGGTAAATGTTTCCCGTTATGTAAATTCACTTTTTACAGTCACATTTTATACTTGAAACTTACATCAGTAAGTAGGTATTTCTAATTATTGATTAGTTACCATTTCTCTTTCTTTCTTTAAAAGTATCTATGTTATAATGATGTCAACAGAACCAGTGGTGTTAGGCATCCTAGAGAATCATTTGATTGGAACCGAAGATTGCTCCTCTAGTATTTATGAGAATCATAAAACTAGACTTCACTCTGAAATATAAATTAGTCACCTGACGTCCATTTACCTTTGGATGTACAACTTTATGAATAATATAGCTCATTGTGTTCATATACAGTTATTACGGCTAGGCTCTGCCCTCCTCAATAAGGGGTACATCGTTAGTAGAATAAAATAATCAATGTGTGTGATTGATATATAGCTTTACAACTATCATAAATGAAATAATAAATCAATCCAAGACATTGGTTATTCTATAACATTCTATATTATACCTGGCGATACCATATACTTATCGTTGGGCGATACTTACCTACACGAATTCATAGCGTAGCTCTTGCCAGCTTTTATTACCTTAACCAACTATTAATTATTCTGTGCCTTAACTTAAAAATAGGCAGAAATTGGCAAGAAATCCACCACAACCAGTGTTTATTTATCAACAACTAGCAGATTGAACAGAAATTTAGATTGTAACAATTTTATACGTACAATGACATCGCTAGCAGCTAGCCCCACAATGATGGTCGCGGGTAGGTGTGTTAGTTAGGTGTAAGGAAAATAATATAGCTGTTTTCTCTTTCAATAATATTTTAATATTGCATAATTACAATAGCCAAGTTTTTAATCTTAATATTTACATGATCTAATTTTACTATAATACAAAAGTTTAGTTTTGACCTACAAGTACCTGTCACGAAATTCCGGCAGACTTACATCTCATAAATATAACAGCTTGGCAAGTAACTAATACAATATCATTAGCTATTTTTGTTAATGAATGGAATGTAAATATTAAAACTAAGCTAAAAATTGTTGTTTCGTATTCCTAGTATTTGGACTGATAGATATGCTACCTACCGGCAGGAAGGCAGTTTAATGTTTGCATATAAGATCTCCTACTAATAGATTATTATTTAACAGACTATTTTACATAACATCGATGGTCAAAGCTATTTCCTAAATCGATTATTAAGCTAAAACAGACACTGGATTCAAAGAGTTTAATAGGCCGTCTAAAAATCATTGTATCATTATCATTTATACTTTTGCAATATAATTATTTACATTATTACTCAAGCTTGTTCAAAAGTTTTTTTTCAAGGTATAAAAATATAATTCTTGACAATGATTGTCAATTTCAAATTGGACATTACCAATTTATTTCGAATTTAAGGGCCGCTTTTCACGATCTGCATTTTCACAGATGCGTGCGCGATTTTACGGACCACGCACCGTGGAAAGATGGTCGTCCGTGATACTGCGGCCACGTTAGTCCGGGCCTTGTACAGCGCCTTGGGCACGTGCGTCGCGAGACGGGGGAGTATCGACGTCAGATTTGATCAGTCCACTGCTAACGCTCACAGTGGTATCACACTCGCTCTCGACTCATACTCTTTCTTACTCTTTCTTTACCTCGTTCCCCGCTACATCACACGCACCTAGGGTGTGATACAGTGGTCACGGTCAGTCTATTAATGTAAATGCATTCGTATTTGCGTCCGTGAAACCGTGCACCGTTGCTCATTATAATTTTCAAAAAGTCTAACATAAAGTGAAATATTATTTTTTAGTTCTTATCTACTTCAACTTACTATTCTAAGTAAACGAACTTTGGATAGATTATGACACTGGGCTTTAAATTACACTTAATGAGAAATAATTTATTAAATATCTAAACCAGTCTTTTTACTTAGAGTCTACTAATCAAGCATGTTAGCAGAAGTATAAAAAAATATTATTAATGTGCTGAAATAAATGAAATATTCTAGACGGTATTATTAAATACATTTTAAACGTTTAAAACGTATAAGATCTACAGAAATTTTGTTAAAGGATTTTTTTAAATGTTTGCAAACTACTAAATAATTTAAAAAAAATACTTATACTGTCTTGATATATTATTTTACTTCAGCACTAATAAAATACAATATCGTAGCATCACACAGAAAGGGATAAAATTTAAAGTCATATTTAAAATACACTTATTAATGTCAACAATAGCACTAACGGCAAACTTGATGCGTACCGTAAGCTCTTATTAAATTGCCAGTAGCTTTCGTCTTTAGAAGAAAGCATTAGAGAGTCTTCGCCATTTCGCATTTCTCTAGGACAAGGCAATGTTTCAATAGGCATACTAACTACGGTAATTTGGTTGGCAACCACAGGCTGTACAGTAGGTTCATATTTATACTGATGGTTATCTTCATACAAAGCTTCATCATTCCCGTCTTGTTGCAGAACCTCAGAGTTTCCTTCTAATTCATATAGTTGTTGTGATTTGGATGTGTTTATGTCATTGTATGTCTTCTGAGCGTCATTTGGTGTATTTTGAACCACATTCCCAGCAGTTAAAGTACAAGTGACGTCATCTAACGCTATTCTCAAAGGTTCGCTCTTAGTTTCATTACGCAAAACTTGAATCCAAGATAGGCGGCAGTCGCAACTCAGCACATTACCTGCAGAGAAAAGAAATCACCAAATTATAGCAGAAATTCACAGAATACGCAAAGAATAAAATAAAAAGCAACCACATAGTTATAAATATAATGGCAGATTGTGTTAGTTATGTTACAAACGCAATTAGATTGTTTAAGTATTGCGTCAAAATTTGAGAATATTGGGTACAAAATCAGGCTACTAATATCTTAATTTTGAGACAGGAAGTTATAATCACATTGAATCGTAACATCATTGGATTGAAATTTTATATCTCAGTTAATATAAGCCATAAATCTCTGATCAATGAATAAAGATTCTCCATAAGTATACATCCTCATACGATCCAAATCAGGAATGAAAACATGTTATAAATCGTATAAAAATATTTTAACCGGCGGATTTTACGAAGAATAATGTAATAACCATATTATTTCAATGCGTATACATTAATTTAAGCTTTATAGTATCTAACAAAGATTGAATTTAATAATCAATGAAAACAAAACTCATCCACAAAATCATAATGATAAAACAACACGTGCCTATATTTGATTAAAATGTGAATTTTGACATGTTTGCATTTAATAAAAGTCCGGCCATTGTACAAAATAGACTTTATTACCATTGCTGATTCGATAAAGGGAGCTGTTACATTCATTAATTGTCCTTAATGTGAAGGGTGCTACAGTGCAGGGGATTAAAATACAGTAGGGAATGTAGGCACTATTTATTCGAAAATAACATGTTGTCAGAAAAAAAAAGATCGTGTAATATCATTGTAATGGCCAAATAATATCAATCTAATTTTGACAGTGATGGAATCAAATATATGATTTTTCTGTCACAGCATAAATACATAGTTGCGACGTACAGCATTAGGCATAATTACAAAGAGGGCTGGTCTTTTTATATACTTAGTCCATCTACTGGCATCTAGGGAAGCTAGGGTATTGTACAGAAGTTATTAGTCGCATTCCAGATACTGCTGATCTGGTCATGGTGACTTGACGACCTCAAAGATACTTTAACAGTCTCCGATTTTGTGTGTGAAGACGGAATGTCATATGCAGATAAAGCAATTCAGTTCTTTATTCTGCAAGAAAGTTAGAACAAATCGAATCGTTAGGTGTTAACTTCTGCCATATGGGGTATCACAGCCATCTAATATATGTTATTTTGGATAGGAAGTTGAAGTTATATTATTCGGGATTAAACATAGATAAACACACTTTAAATACGTACATACTTTAACAATACATACATGTTATATAATAACTTATAACTTAAAAAAATAAACTCACCACTCAAGTATAAAACAGAATTCTTCATTTTCAAATTCTCCAATATCGGTTTCACTGTCTCGTAGGTAAAATTTTCGATCTCATTATTCCTCAAATCTAATAATTCAAGTCCACGCACACCTTCTAATAGCCCTTCATTAATAGACTTTAATTTATTCCCAGTTATAGATAATTTCTGAAGCAGAGCAAGCCCATCAAAAGCTCGTTCAGATATAAATGTTAATTGATTATTATCCAAAAGTAGCTCATTAAGATTCCAGAGTTCCGTGAAAGTTAGGTCACCTAACATCGACAACTTGTTGGACCGCAGATCCAATCTCGTTAGATTAGCTAGGCCTCTGAATGTGTCTCTAGTCAGAACCGTAATTGAATTAGCTTCTAGTATCAGATCATTTAATACGGCCAGATGTTCAAAACAACCGTCGTGCGCTAGATTAATACTATTTGAAGATAAATCCAGATATTTGAGACTTGGCAAATCGACAAACACGTCCCTTTGCACTTCAGTTACTTTATTCTCTTTTATAGTCAAGTTTACGAGCGACGGGAGATTTGTGAACGATGAGAAGTCCAATTCAGTTATTTTGTTGTTCATCAGCGTTATTTCTTTCAGTGTGGTTATATTTGAGAACGTTCGCTTTTCGATTTTGTTGAGTGTAGCATAGTGTATGTACAGTTTTTGTAGTCGTTTCATACGATGGATTACGTGGAAGGGAATAAATTTGAGAGCTCCATCTGATCTCACGTTGAATGTGAGTCGTTCTAAGTAAGGCTGCGAGTTGAAACTTGACCATATCGGATCACTTTCATCAATGCCACCGTTGAAAACCCAGCAGTCAGCTTTAGTGGCAGTTTTGACATCTGTACTTTCGCAGTAGCAATGCACTTTAGATTCTCTGTTCGTTATCTCGCATATGTTATCTTTTACTTGTGTCCCGTGGTACCTCCTTTCGGTTTTATCTCTGCGTTTTTCATTTAGTCGGCTTTCAGTGTAGGATATTTGCACTGAAGTCAACGCCAAAGCTAGGAGTAAATATTGGACGACAGTCTCCATGTCCCCTTCCTTTTTTAGTAACCTGGAACAAACAAAAAACAAATTAAAGAGTTGCTTTGAAACTGTTGCATAAAACGCCTGAAATAATAATGGAAGCTTTTACTCGGTCTTAATGAAACCTTTATGTTAGAAAAGTTTGAATTAATTATTATTTGCGTTCTAAGTTACTAATACCTTCGTTTTGAATAGGTACTAAAATATTATTAGTAGTATTTAATAATTGTAAGCTTTACATTAGAGTACCTATTCTGAATAATACATTGATAAATGATGGAACTGAGGACATAACTGATTTGGTATGGCTTAGTAAGCAAATTTTGGGTGCTTTATTAACAAAACAGATCGTAATTCATTCAACCATCGACTTGTTAGAGTGGGTATCAAATGTATCGCCTGCACTCAGCCTAATTTGTGGGGAGGCGTGTAATGAATGCACCGTAACGTGTCACGTGACTTTGAGTCATTTAGCGTTCACCCTCCGTGAGTCTAACTTTTTGTTATCATTTTTTTTAGCGTAATTACTTTTATAACATGGCACTCTATAAGGGACGGGGAAAATAGAATTCGTCATCGTCCGCGCTATTACATTTTGTTAGTATGTTTGCTTAGGATATTATTATTATTATGGGAAAATGGTCTTGAGTGAAAATAATAGTTTAGAGCAATATGCTTGTCACAAAATTCACTGTGGGATTACATCTTTTTTATGAAATCTTTAATCAGTGTTTACAACCACATATTGTTTTGAAATAAAGTCATAAATTTCGTACTGGCAAGTGTTTTAGAACGGTAATTTAATTTATGAGATGCTCCATTACAATTTCTGTTGAAAATAATTGATATTGTTGCATGCGAGCAATAAGTGGGACTGGGTTCAGGGACAGTTGCAAACCACTTTTTGCTAAATATAAGATTCTACCATTGCCCTGTCTGTATACATATACTAGAAATAAGTATCTTTGTAAAACAAGAATCAGACATATTTGAAAAATTTTAATCTACATTCAGACATAAACTCAAATTTAAGCTCCCCTCTATACGATTACAATTATTTAAGATCAATGCACATTGTATGGCAATTTTAATATATAATCACCTGCCACTGTCACTACAGGTTACACAGTTAACACCTGTTACAAAAACAATTATTAGAATTCTTCATGAGCAAAATTTATTACAGCGTAAGAGAATATCTAGATGACAAAATACCGAAAATAATAAATTAAATACCTTTTAGATTTATGACATTACAAATATATTTTATAGACATTATTATTAACGATCATAATATTGACTTGCATGGAATGAATAAAATTGACATTATTTAATGATTTATTAACTTAATATTTGCACGCTCTATGGAGCAGAATATGCTGTACCTAGTTGTTCTAAGATATCTCTGTAACTATATTCGAAGCAAATAAACGTTTGTTTTGATTTGATTTGAATATAACTATGCGCAAAAATGTTTAGTATGCAATTGTAGAAGTGAAGGTGCTGTTTAACTGCAGTATGCTTTAGTTTCAAGGTAGGGTGATGCCTTGTGCGAAATTGAGAAGGGGAAATCTCGTTATACCTACTCAGCCAGAGTGTAACAAAATTTCCCCTTTAAACTTCGAAGAACTCATCGTGATAAGTGACTTCCATAATAATGACAGGCACGAGACTTCAATATTTAAAATGAAGTAAATTAGTAAATAACGAATAGATAATTTTTGTACAGTAAAACGTTTTTTTAAATTTTGTCATAAACATGTTACCTGATTTTCCAAATTACTACAGTCACTACTTACCATCATATAGGTTATGTGATTTTTTACTACCTTTACTAATTAAATTACTAATTTGGAGGTTCTTTACGACTAACGTTTTCTGACAAGAAATAATCAAAATACAAAACATACTAAAGCATAGTCGTCAAAAGAAAATTAAACAGCAAGAATTAGCTCATCAGCGTGTTTAATTAAAAATGTCCTTTCTTCTTCATACGAATTAGTTTCGTAATCAGTAGAGGAGGACAAAACATATTGTGTGCGGACTTTTTTATTCCTTTCAAATGATTATTAGGGATTGACATCAGGGCATCTCTTGCCGCGTTTGCGACTCTTTAATTAAGGGAATTGCAAGATGGAGATGCTAAAAGTTCAGCAGTTAAGTCTTTTGTTATTGTAAAAAGTTTAATATCGTGCGAAGATTCGTGAATCATGTTTGCCTTTTACTTTTTAAAGCTGCTTTGAAGGAACTCCTTTGTTTTGAGAGCACGTAAAGTTTTGTGTTACAAGAAAACATTCTCTTGCCTTATAATACGTACTTTATGAACATGAGTACGTAACACGTATACGGTACGTTTTTATTGTATTAATAGTGGTAAAAGTTTTTGTGAATATTAAAGCCCCAATAAATTGAAAGCGAAAACGTCAAAACTTTTTGGTTAAAATATTTATTTCATTGCTCTTGACGTATACATAAAGCAGTACTATAATCTATTCTCTGAAAATTTCTAGAAAGCAGATAAATTAGGTAATTTTTGAAAAGGACATCCTTCAGGAAGAGACGTGACTCTCGCGGCATACATGAGAAGAATATTGTGACTAATGGGCCCGATCAAAGTTATTCTCCCCTAAAGGACGGCACGCAACACGACGCACCTCCCGATAGAGCGATAGAACATCCAAACTGTTACCAGTCTGTGCTTATGGTTGATGGAGATCGTGCTGCGATCTCCGCCACTCGGTGCACCTATAACGGCATAAGAGTGAGATAGACCTCTCCCGTTTCTTGGCCGAAGCCGAAATAAACCCATCTCCAATACTAATAAAGAATAGAAGAAATAAAGTAAATATAATTTCGAAAAATAGACACTACATAAAAACAACACAAAACTGTTGTAAGCAACATTACAAAAGAAATCGGATTCTCAAAAATCATTACGGTTTCGCGGCACCGCAAGAGCCGCACTCGATCAGACTCTTTTAAATTTAATTCTGTCTGGATTCGCGCGCAATACCTATTTCGAGTGAAGTTGTAAAAAAGGTACTGATAAAAGTCCAACGGTTCGTTTTGGGATCTTCTATTTATTTTTTGTACTTTGTTTCAAGTTTTTGGAGAGTATCGTCATTTCTTCTTTTTAATAACGTCTGTTTATTGTTTGATTTATGTTTTGAAAATATTGACAAAGGACTGAAACAATAATCCACTTACATACTAATAATGCTTTGTGTAAACTTCACTGTGTAGCAAAACAGGTTATTTATTTTGTCTCTATATTTGTTTCATTTATTTCTTGTATATTTAATGGCATATTAGTCATTATTGTCATATTGCATGTTCAAGTAACTACAAAGGTATTAGATATTGCTTGGACAGGCTCATATCTAGATCAATTTGGTTTATCAAATATCAACGATTATAGTTATATCTTTTGTTTGTTCTGAAGATCATCCAATACGAAGTAATGAAATTCCCAACAACGCTTCAGTGACCCATATCACTTAATATTTGATTCGTGTCGGAATCAAACCCATTCATCGAGTTGCGAGTTAAACTTTTCTGAACTATTTATGACCTTTGATGTCAAAGATTATCACATAACCGTTATTGTTTTCATAACTAGACTTGTTTTAGTACCTTCATGCACTTCTCATTATTATAACTTCTAAGTATAGATAAATATAGTATAAATAAATAGAGATAATGTTGTATGTTATAAAACGAATATTATTTCCTTGTTTTAAAAATTGATACCAAGTTTATAAATAAATAAATTCTGTAAATCAGTTTGTTATTGCAAGAATATTTGTAAATCATTAACACTGACTAATAAAAACTGTTCGACTGTGTGGATCAACAACCTATCAATTGTTGCACAGCAACTATTTAATGTAAAAATCTTCACCAATTCAAGCTGACTAGAATATCTACAGGGGTCAATTTCGATGTTTGACATTTACGTCTAAACCTAAACTTGAACCTTTTAGCTTATTGCTATAGCTGCTAAATAGCAGCTATAGCAATAAGCTAAAAGGTTCAAGTCATAGACTCTATAAACAGGCTCTCAAAGGTTGAGAGTTCAAAGTAAACTCTTGAACTGCTCTGCAGGTGATGCCTCAATTATATTCATTCATTTGCCAATATTTTATATAAAAAAAATGATATATAATGTTGGCATAATTAGTAAACGAAGTTATCGTGAAAAATTACTACGTAAAAAATTACACACTAGTTACGTAAAAATATTCTATCCATTTCTACATATTGTATATCAAATATTGTTAAAATCTCATAGAAAAGCTCCCAAAAGTTTTATGAAACCAACATCTTTTTAATTAAGTTCCTTAATTATTTACTTGTAACATAATACAGCAAAACTCCAAACAAATACAACATTCGAAGTGATAAACTCCAAATAATCCCCGAAATAAGTTTTATTTCAATTCATAGAACCATTGTGTAACCCTTGAACCGATAAAACCTAATGAAACAGAAAATGTTGCGAATGAAAATGTTTGTAACGAAAATTTCTCACATAATTCCAAAAGACGAGTGTGCGGAATCACTGCTTTGATCTCTGTCACGAACACAAATGCCACATTAAAATAATAGGAGAGAGGTACGTGCTTACTTAATGTTAAGCTCTAGTTCCATTAGCTGAACGGGCCGGCTCGAACCTTCGGTCGTCAGCTTTTATCGTTGAATTTGTTTTGATAAAATATTGCGTCTTTTCGGCTCTCCAAGACACCCTTTAAAATTACTAGGTGATTATAACAGCCTGTCTTGGTGGCAGGCAATTTTGGTGATATTTGTTTTAGAAATAATTTGTTCTCATAATTCCTACAAAAGGAGGTTCTAAACCAAATTTAAGCACAAATGTCTCGTTAAAATTTTAAAAAAGGTATATAGGTACTTTCCTAGAGTTAAAATAAATTATTGACTTCCTGAATTATGTTATCAATCAATCAATTAGCTCACTGCAGTCCACTGCTGGACATAGGCCACTCCCAATGCGCGCCATTTCGTCCGATCCTCCGCCTTCCACATTCAGTCTGTCCCAGCCACCTTTTCAGGTCGTCAGTCCATCTGGTTCTTCGTTCTACCTTCCGCCTGCCTTCTCGAAGTCTCCACTCTAGGTCTGAACTATGTTACAATCAACATAATTATATCATTCATTCATTATATCATTTTATATCTCTTTGATTTAAACATTGGTTATAAGGTTACGTTAAATCCCTTTAACATTGTGACTAACTTCCTTTGGTCGACCAAATTTCACAAACGATTATTTCAAGTTTTCAGTTACTCATTTCATGTCATTTGCATAGTCAAAATCGCTCAAGTTGTCCTTTTATAATAAATTTAGTAAAAAAATTCATATAAAATACTCTATATAAGATTTAAACTCAAAAAGTAAGACTATTTAAAATAAAGAGCGGTAAATTGAAATACACTTGTCTGAACATTCGCACCATGAGTACTGAGCTTAAATTCAATTAAAACGATTTACTGGAATAACGAAAATTCCTGAAAATAGCTGAAATCACTCGAATATGCAGAGTAAATTCCTCGAATACCGGTATACGTATGTGTTGAGCTTTATTTTTCTATATAAACGGGAATCTTCTTAACCTTATAGAGTACATTAATCCTTTAAGAACATTGTCTTTACGCTTTGAGCTGATACCCGGGGAATCGAAACGTAGTCTGATAATGGGATCTTTTCAAACATTTAATTGATAATATAAACGAAGAAATTTCTTGAGGAGTTGTGTTATCGTGTAAGATCACAATATTCTTATTAGTCATAATTAATACTACAGTTTATGTTGAGTAGTTACACTTTTCATAAAAAGTAATTACCGGTCAATTCTCATTTTTATAGAGCTCTGACGATCTTACTAATTCAAGTATACAAAACGAGGCAATTAGTGTGGATTAGTCGGGTACTTCCCACATCAAAGCGGAATTCGCTGTCCCTACCCATTTAACACTCTTTTGCGCCTTTGCAGTATTTTCAGAGCAGTAAGTTATCTATTTAATAAACTTTTTATGTCAAATACATAGAATATCGGTCGCTCGGACAGGTTTATGCCAACTGTCACAGTAGTCATGTTATGGAAGTTGTATTTAGGTGCACGCAATTAATGCAAACTGTCGTTATAACATTACCTACCAGTCACAAATATTACGCATGTTAATATAACATGTTTAAAAATATATACTTAAAATCAAGATTTTCAAACTCTAATACTTCTTTTTAAATGTTCGTAGTTAAATGCTTAATTTTTAAGCCATTTTTGTTCTTCAGTATTTCAAGACTTATTATGTTAATTATGTTTATGTTCAAAAATACAAACTTCAGGAAATTACTAAGTTTTTATCACTTAAAACTTTTTTATGTCTCTGTTTAGTTTATGAGCTTCACTGCGGAGAATAATGTTATTAATATAAAAATTCAACGTGTAGCTTTGAAAGCAATTGGACTAAGAAAATTTCGTATAACAGTAATAAAGTGATAACTGTATACAATCTGAATGTATACTCGTATCTAGGGATTAAACAAACTTTTTCTTGCCATTGAACTTACAGTAGGTATCAAATAATTATCTTTTATCTCCATTTTCGATTCAGTCAATTTTACATAGAATCAGATATCCACTATAAAGGTTATTCATCAAAGCTTAAATCAGAATAAATTGTTTCTTTAAAAAAAATACATTGGCCAATTTTTATTACCTTGACCTTCTCCAAAATTTCATATTTACTACACTTTAGTTCGTCTTTACCATGGTATGCTAATTGTTGATCATAGAAATCACCCAAAAACTTTCTATAAAAAGTGGAACTACGCTATCTCTAATAAACGGGTTTTTACTATTTTAATAAGGTCGTCGACCATCTAAAGTGGGGACGCGTTACGGCCGAGAGGAAGTGAAGCAAACTAATTATCCTGTCTTAAAGAGAATGATGATGAAGTTTTATGGCTCAATCCAGATTAAACGTTATACAATATTGAATTCAGAATTAATTGATCATTTCAAGCAAAGCAATGCGAAATCACAGACACAGAAGTTCAAAATTGTGGAAATTCCACTTCGCACAAATTATTATGAACTACCTGACCATTTATACCTGTGCCTTTTAAACAACCCTTGGAGATTTTTTTGTAACAAAATCCTTCAAATTGATCACAAAGCACGTTTACTTTGTATAGGCACAAAATTTTACCTGCGGGTGGAATTCTTTGGGTTTATTCAATTTCTTTAATAGGCACACAACGCTCTTCTCGAAGTTATTGTGTAAAAGGACCCTGAGAGTGGCTTTTGTAAGTTTAGTGAAACGAATTTCGTATATTTGTATCAATTGCTGTAGGAAAAAATAATTATTGTCGGAAAAGAGAATGAAGATATCTTGGAAATCTTCAACATGTTGAAACTTGAATAAGAAGTTTTGTACTGTTGTTGCTGTTAACGGTACGAAAAAATATACCAGTAACTGCAGTATTTTACATGACCCAAAAATCTTTTTAGGACACATAAATAGAGAATGCCCAATATATTTTGTTATACTTGCACCGGTGGTAAGATTTAGTCATGATACTCAAGTTTAACTTATTATAGATATGAAATTGTGGATAGGTCGTCAATAAAAATATCAATTCATTAGTCTAGAAGTAACGGTAAAGAATAAAAAGTTACGAAGTCAAAATACCCTTACAGAATCCATAATTTACGAGATCAGATTTACACGCGAGTGGTGTCGCTGACAAGAACTAGCAGGAAATTTCATCATTTTCATTACAGCTTAAAACAATTCTATTTACAACCAGGATCTCACAGTACAAACAACTCACGTTCGCAGTTACAACCTAACGGCTGAGATACTACAAACTCCTCCATAAAGACGTATAGCAGCAATAACTTAGAGTGATGACGCAGAAATGGATAAGCCTTGACCTCGAAGTAAGCATCTATCTGGTATCTTTATCACTGGTTCAAGGATATAAAATAAGTCAGTAGGAGCCGATTTATCATTCAGTTCGCTTGATGGAGTGAATAGCGCGTTCCATATTTTCGGTGGTGTCTTTCTTTGATCTGAGGCCTGGCTTGGGGTCGAAATCTCAATATTTAATCTGGTTGTTTGCGTTCGTTATATCCCACAAGTTTGAAGGAATATTAATATAGACCTACGAAAAGCTGGAATTTAGTAGTTCACTTCTTTTTAGGAACATTAAAATTGTTTTTATTCATATAAAATTATGGTATATTTATAAATAGGCCAATATTCATACTTTTGGCTACACTCTGCTGGATTAGAGGAAGCTATGATGAATTACCAACTAATTTCTCTCAAAACTGTTTTTTTTTTTTCATTCCTATAACTTCAACTTCATATATCGTACTTACAACTTTATTCCACGAATCTTGCTGTTTTTTGTATCCAACTAACTTTTCAGTAAGTAAAGTAAATTCGTATCTGAAGGTCGCTCTCATAAAAATTTGCTACCTTAAATATATAAAAGGGTTCCGGAATCAGTTACTAGTGCGAATAAATGTTTTATTTTTATATTACTATAGTAGTAAATCGACACGCTTTCACCTCGGACACCGTAGAAAAAAATACTTGCAAACTTATAATGTAAGTAACTAGCTTTTGCCCGCGGCTCCACTCCCTTGGATGTCGGTTATTGCGACAAAGCATAGCATATGTCCTTTCTCAAGGTTTAATCTACTCCTATACCACATTTCATCAAAATATGTTCAGTGGTTTAGGCGTGAAGGACATACACTTTTCAATTCATAATATTAGTATAGATATTCATGCGTTGACATTTAAAAGGAACGAACGGGTACAAAGCCCTTTTATTTAAATACATCTTTTGAATTTCTAACGTTCATATTTTTGCTTTAAACCAGAAACTTCCGAATACAAAACGTCCAAACAAATTAAAAAAAATGGCTATGTTAAAATGTAGTTGCATAAGCGATTTTTTGACTAAACCACACTACGGCTATTCATAAGCAGGACTCAACCGTAAATTTGTCTGAAGGCGGGTCTATTATGCATCTAGACGAGGTACCCCTGCTGCTGGTGACAGCTACTTATGGCAGGGTACAGCTACTGCTCACATCGTACCTTATGAAATACTAAGAATGTTTATTTTAGTCGTATCTATTAAAATAGAATAAAGTGTGATGAAAAACAGAACTATAAACTGAATGAAATTTTAAAGCATTTAGTTTGCTAACTATTCAAATCGATTAAGATGGGAAAAATTTAACCGTCACCCCAAGATGGATAGTAATATAATATTCCTATATATTTGGATGGGTTTAGACATGGTTCGGTGGCTCAGCAGTCAGAGCATTCTCCTTGAAAAATCCCGCCTGAATTGATTAAATTTTTCCTATTTTAATCCATGCGCTATAAATTTTACAAAACTGCGAATATGTTATGCAAAGCACTCATTTAGTTAGACTATTATCAACATTAGTTCCCGTTACATACAAAGCTTGTACTTGTACTTTAGAGACCTGAGTCCGCTCTCCTACCTTTTCTGCTAATTTGACTTATCTAGACTTTTGCAGCGGCAATTGCCGTCTAACTTCCCAACACTGAGAGAAAAGCCTACGCCAGAGCCTCCTGTAACCAGCTGGCAGATAAAATCGACTTGGATCATAAAAATCTTCTTGGCCCCAATATACCCAACTCATTCAATTAGAAATATCGTAAAAGTATGCACGTTATGTTGGAAAAAAGTTGTATCAATATCAAGGTGTACTTATAGTACAGTTACTTTATAAGATAATACTACTGAAGCCTGTACGGCAGCTTTCTAATTCCGTTTTTAATTAAAAGCCAAACATGATATTTTCTGGAAATACTCGTAAGTAGGCAAGGTATGTGTAAATATTATATATGTAAATCGAATGAGAATTTAAAAAGGAGTCAAGATTTTTTTTCGACCATCATGTCCCCTTTTTTCGTTTACTCGATAGACAAGGACACTGATGAGAATTGGTTAATGCGGTCTATTGGCGAACATAAAAACATTTTGTATAGCCATCATATTTTGAAGGCCATTTTCAATATATGGTTATGCGAACGTCTATTCAATAGGCCATAAAATAACCTAATCTAACGTGGCATGGTCTGACATGACTTAAAATAATAATATATCGGTGGTACACCATAATTTGTTTTATTTCAATGTAAATTCACACATATTTGGTATAAGGCTCATTAAGAAAGTATTTCACTAACATCTACAGTATTAGCCCAGAAAAGTCCCTACTAGTCACTTTCTGTCATTTCTAAATGTATGTTCCGTTCCAATGAGCTTAATAGATAAGGTGAACTGGGGTCATAATAACAGCTGTCACACTGCACCTGTCCAAACTCTTATCTATGCTAGACACGATTTCTTTTTAAGCCGGATACTCAAATAATAATTTCTAATAAAGACTTTAAATACATTCACGGTTAGTGTAGCTACAATTATATATGAATATATCCTTGATAAGTATTTTTCATTAATGCAATTAACAAAAGATAAATATACCTACTTTTAATTTCACATAATGAAGTTTATAAGAATTAATGTACCATAACCAGATTTATTTTACTGATGGATACAAACTTGAAGAAAGTTCAATTTGACAAATTACTTTCTAAGTCTCATTTAAGAGAATTGAAGTAAGTGTTAAAAGTCTCGGTAAGAGAAAATAAATAAATAATTCATTTATACTCCTATAAATGAATTTTTTTATTTATTTTCTTAGCTTCAGTGAAACACTCATATACTGTAAAAAATATGATCTTGTCGAGTATTAATAAAATAATTACCCACTTTTAAATGAGCGATCTTGTTCTACGGGAACGAACCACAGGAACTCGTTCCCGTAATAAAAATACCTAATTGTACATGTGTATTTTTTATTCCGGAAACTACGATCTATCTCTATACCTTTCATCTACATCTGTGTAGTTATACTGGCATGACTGAGTACATACATGTATCAATCTATAAAACCTTTCACATTTATAAAATTTAAATTAGTCGAATTAAAGAGAAAAATTGAATAGGTCTGGACGGGGTTCATACAACATTTTGCCTTACAAGGGCAATGCTTTGACCACTAAGCTATCACACCTCTCCCTAACCAATTCAAATTTCTTCTTCTATATCTGTCTTTGAGGCGACAGTGGATTATCTACCGACTTCTTACGACCGAACGATTTGAATAATCAGCATGAAAAAGGCAACATATGCCTTTTTCATGCTGATTATTCAATTCGTTTTTTAAATTATTGTAAACAATAATCACTTTTGATTTTTTTTACCATTAATTTATATTCTATTTTTTAAACTAATATAAAAGCTCTTGAAAACCATAATGAAGAGGTACGGACATAGAATGAGTATGGTTGCATGAAAGAAAATCCATCCTACATTCCGTCACGAAGCTGTTGTAGATGGCGAAACTTCAGAGGTTCCTCCTTGTCGAGGGGATAATAGGGAAACATAGTCACATTGGATCCTATCCATTCAAAATTCCAACACGATTAAATTACTAAGGATCTTTGAAAAGCGGCATCAGTATCGATGATCTTAGTCCCTTGACCTCTAAAGTATTGTTCGTGAATATTTTCTAATCTTAAAATAAAAAAAATATTTTTGTGGTATGAGAGAAAACTGACAGAAATAAAATACAGTATCCAGATTTTACCACTTATAAAACATTTTTCTCATTTCAACAAAGTAATTTACACCTTATGAAATGAGTTTACTTACTTGTAATTTAATTAACTGTTGCCAGAGTTTCATTTATTACGTTTAAAGTAAAATAAATGCATGATTTTGCTTGTTGTATGATATTTACTAAAATTATGGTATACTATGATTATTTATTATTACCGATGAAAGGTAGGTGTGGCTATACTGCTACGTTTGAGGTCGAGGGTTGGATTCCTACTCAGTGTAAATATAATATTCGACCATCTGAATAAAACTATTAAGTACCTCCTGGTTTGGGTGTTTCTTTGTATAAAAAATTAAAAAAAAAAACGAAATAATTTAATATTTCTTCACATTCTTAAACCCATAGCACAAAAGAAATAATAGTGCCCATAGCACCAGTAACTTGTGCTTATTATTTATTTTACTTATCTTTATACCTTGCCTACCCCGATTTAAGCCGGCCTATCGGTGCCTAAACATAGAGTCCCATCTTGAAGTATGGCCCTCATAGTATACACTGTATATCATAAAAAATATAACAGGAGAATCGTCTACCGCCTCTGCTACTTTCAATATTTTCAAATAAATCGATCATTAATAAGACGGTACAAACTAGGTAAACTTTTCAGAACTTGGTCTTTATCTTCAGTTCATTATAAAGCAAAAAATATACTAAATACGCAAACATCGAAACGGGCTCAACGAGCAATAGAAAACTTATAACAACTCGAATACTTTACTTAGCGAGTTCAATACATTTTATAATGGAAAACTTTTGCAAGAATTATTTTAGTATTCAAAAATCAATACCAAACTGTACTGAAAGTTCAACTCCATCAGCATTCATTATATTATTCTTTGAACAGTAAATTTAAACTGGTACTTGTTTTACTATCTTAGAGCGTTTTCACATTGTACGATATCCGATATCCGACTTCCGATATCGAAGGAAGTCAAATGTATGACATACTATGTATCTCTCTTTCACATTGTCCGGCCCGTCCCTCTAGACAAGCGGCAATTCGTCGGCGTTTGATGGAATAGAATGATGAATGTATGGAATTTAACGTATATGATAGTCGTTAACGCATGTCACATACGTCAAATCCCGTAAATTCGTCTTTCTATTCCACCAAACACCGGCCAGCGAATTGCCGCTTGTCTAGAGGGACTGATATCGGTTATCAGAGCCAACACTACTGTTTATTCCGACATCGGATCATAAAGGGACTAAAACAGCGACTGCAAGCAATTTTCGACCTTAATGACATTTTCTTAGTTACATGTCTTTTCGCGTTAATTGATGACGCTGATCACGAATAAAAGAATATAAGTAGTCTGTGCTGTCGAGCAAATGGCCGTACCGGGCCGATTTCATCAGATAAATGTGAAAACAGCACAAGGTGTCGCCTATCGGGTGTCGGCTATCAGCATCCGATACCGATATCGGGTATCAGATATCGGATAAATGTGAAAACGCTCTAACATGAACAAAATCTTTTGAATATCCATTAAAAATGTATTTTAATTAAGTTCGGGTATTACTTTGTGATGTTTAAAATAGATGGTAACATTATTTTACTTAAAATCAATCAATCAATCAACTAATTAGCCCGTCTCAGTCTAATATTGGATATTGGGAGGGTCTACTGTTTCCACGCTGGCCAGATGTGTTTGTGTAGGGTTTTCATTTCGAATTTCCTCGTTCTCGCAGTTATATCATCTCCATTTTTTTCGTAGTTAAAATACTGTCAAGATAGTAATAACATTTAATACATCTTTGGATACAGTATTTAGTTATTTTTTCTAAACAGTGTGTACTATGTCTTAAATTTCAGTCATCAGCCATACGTCGCCAGAACATTGTATGTCGTTTAGAGAGATAAGTCAACACTAAAATAGGAAATTGACGGCGTGCCAAAACAGAGGATTTTCGACTTAATATCTCAAGTGTTGGAGTTGTTATTTTAAATTTTATTTTATAAACTGACTGTTACGTCTTTATCTGAGTCGACTGTCGGAAACAGTCTCCATTAACCTACCGTAGTCTGTCAGTTTTATACCAAAAAGTTGAAATGGCGGTATACAGAGTTCATGGTGTTTAACATTTTACGAGCTGTAAAGAGAATCGGTACTTGTATGTACGTAGGTGTGTACAACATAATTTACGGTATGAAACCTTATTCCTGAAATATTTTATTTATGTGAATGAAATTCAGTTAAATGAATTCAAGCATACACAATAAGTTAAACATCGCAACGATGCCGCTTCACCATACTGAATATTTATAACGTGAATATTTTTGTGGAAACTGATAATATAGTTTTATATTTCAATATTGTATAAAAATGTAATGATTCAATGTAAATTAACGTTAAGGTAAATAAGAACATTCAGAATAAATTAAACGCAGAAAAGTAAATCGTTAAAGTGAATTCGTTAAATTGAAGGTTGTTAAAATTTTGTTTTTTTATTTTATTTGGTCCGTTATGTCAAGCTAAGAAGCAATACAGTAAAGGCTACCATCACAGAAGCTATTTCCGGGAATCCGGGATTATAGGACGAATGAAAAGCGATTGTGGGTAATAACTACTTGGTATCTATGGTGTCCTAAGATTCCACAAGCTATGGTAACCACTGGAGTACCATTGTACATTATACATATTACAGTCTGTATGATGATATGAACTGTGTGTTTGCTATTTTATTCGAGTTTTTAATGAAATACAAATAATATTTAAGTTCAAATATTCTCAATTTATGATTTGAGATTTAGTTGCTAAACGACGGCCAAATCGTTTAAAATTTAACTAACTATACAAATCCAGATTTAGAAATTTAAATTTTATTCTTGCATATAACAGTATTTCCTTTTAAACTAGTATTTATGCTGAAATTTATTTAGAGACGTTGCACCGGTAAGTGATTGGTAATCCTTTAATCACCCTTATTTAAGTGGAACTGAATCAAGAGAGAATTTAATAGTCAGGTTTTAGAACCACTTTAGGGAAACAACCTGCTTAAGAGTACGGCTACCGTAAACAGCTTAAGTGAATGTGTGATTTACTTATTCGGATTTATGGTTTGGCAGGAATAACATAACATGCATTGATTTTATGAACAAGACGAGCTGTCACATTCGTCCCATCTCTATACTTCTCTTTTTATCTAAAAGTCCCTTACAGTCAGGTTTTAGATCTGGCCACAGCACTACATCCGCTCTTCTGAAGGTAACTGGCGATATTAGGACTGGTATGGATACCACGAAGGCAACACTACTCGTCCTAATGGATTTTTCCAATGCCTTTAATACCGTCAACTACGAAATTTTACTAGCAGTCCTTTCCTATCTTAAGATATCCTCGGAAGCACTAGATTTCTTCTCAACTTATCTTCAGGGGCGCTAGCAATCTGTTCGCATTGATAAGTCCTCATTAAACTGGTGCGTTCTCGATTCTGGTGTCCCTCAAGGCGGTATTCTTTCTCCTCTTTTGTTTTCTATTTTATCAATCTCGTCACATACAATCTTCAATGTGCGTACCATGTGTGTGCAGATGATTTGCAGCTTTATTCTCATGCACCTGCAGAGAATATCACAGAAGCGATTCATGATGTAAACACGAATCTCGAAAAGCTAAAAATTGGTCAACTGAATTTGGTTTAACCGTAAACGCATTTAAGTGCCAGGCAATCATAATAGGTAGTAGCACTTCGACATTTATTAGTATCTTTAACATCCTTAATTCTCCTTCGTCTCCTACTTACTAAACTTATTATTTTCAATTGTTATTGGTCTTCTGTTATGTCCCTCCCATAGTACAGGCTTCTTAGGCTCCTCATTTTTTGTGCAATCTGTTCTTTCATGGAATGCACTTCCTCTGGATATCAGGATGTCCCCCAGCCGCGACTCGATTAAGTCAAAAGTTCGGCAGTTGCTCTCTAATGATGTGGCAAATTTAACACAGCGGTAATATAGTATTCTTGTTTTTATTATGTATATGTATGTATATTTATATGTATGGATCTAATTGAATTTAAAATACTACCAACTACTTATACTCGCGCCTACCACGTCTTAGCTCTGCACCACCCTATGGTCGACTGGTAGAGAATGCCTTTGGCATTAAGTCCGCCATTGTACGCGTTTGTACAGAAAGTTTAAATGAATACAAAATAAATAAATAAACTGTTACCACACCTTTGTCCATGTGGATTTATCGGTAGATATCTAAATGTGTAAGTTTTTGGTTTTTATAAGTTAAACACGTGAACAAATAGTTATTTAAGATATTTGAGTAACAATATAATAATTATAACATCCTCAGCGTTTACCATAGAATTGCCAAGTTAAGCTTTAAACTAGAAATTATGAAACTTTCGGTAGTAAAACATTTCCGGTAAAGAAATGTAAAGTGATCTTTGTCGGTTCTGTGATCATTGGAAGGGGTCACTGAATTGATGCAAAGTGGCACAGGATTTGCAGATAAGGAAGTATCAATCTACAAAATGCAAGCAGCACTTAATCAATGATTTGTTTTCTCCAGCACATCCGCGTAATTCTAATCTAGACACAGCATTAGGCACGGTAACATCTAGACTACATATAGATATATTCATGCATGCAAATATTTGCACTTAGCGGGAATTGAAACCGCTCCTCCTGCGTAGCATTCGAATGCACAACCGCCACGCCAGATATAGCTACTTCTAGCATACTAATTGTATTTCAGAACCATACTTTCTCAATTCCGAAAGTCCGGCAGACGGTAGTTAGTCTATCCTGGTATGTTTTTTCAAGTTACTATACCTATTGTCTGAAACTCCGTAAAAACTGTTCATTTAGAAGCTAGCTATTGTTGTAGTTACGTTACCGCATAAAATAGTAACATTATTGTTTGAAATAGCGGGTATGCTTGTCGGCAATTAGCTGGTAGCCCGCAGTATCTTTTATGAATTCTTAACGACAATGAAAACTAGTTCGAAGTTTTACATAAAATATGGACTCGGCAAATATGGACGTCTTGCACTAAGGTCCAGCAAATAGTAAAAGAAAATATTTTCTTAAGTCTAGAATATTATGTATGTCAGGATAGCATTCAGTGAAAATATGGGAACTCGGCTTATTTCAACGAAAGTATATAACATTATAACTGTGTATATGTCGCAGCCAACTAGCTTAATCAGCCATTCCATTAACTGCCTAGGCTCTTTACTGAACGGCGCCGTTCAATTAATGGCCTGAATAATATTCAGCTATTAGATTAAACGGATATGAAAACGACTTTTTTCTGCATTGTTATAAAAAAATAACCACAAATGCTAATGCGGGAGCGAAGCGGGGCGAAGCCTTCTAACCTAACCTATCCAAGACCCATCATGGGGGAGTGGCTAGAGAGGCCACACGGTGGCCTCTCGTACCGTCAGATGCAGGTCATTACCGGACACGGTAACTTCGGGCGGTACCTGCATCTGATGGGCATGAGCCAACGCCCGAGTGCCATCGCTGTGACGCGAGCGTGAACTCGGGGCTGCATACGCTCACCGAGTGTCCGGTGTTCTAAACATCGAGGCGGGAGCTTGTGACAGCCCTAGGGGTGAGAGTGCTCACGCTCTCCACCATGCTCGCGGCGATGGTTCGCTGCGCGGATGCGTGGGCGGGCGGCCAGCACCTCCTTCTGCGAGCAGGTCATGCTCGTGAAGGAGACAGCAGAGCGGGCGCGGCGCGGCGAGCGAGAGAGATTAGCGGACATCGCTGCCCGCGTTCGTAGGTGGCTTGGGCGTCGGAGGGCGCAGACCGACCTCCGCCCCCCATGAGCGCGGGCCTGAGGGTCGCGGGTGGAGCCGCTCTTCACCACAGCAGAAGCAGGCCACGGCGGCGGCGCGCATCGTAGCACGATGCGCTTCCCCCCCATACCGGGGGTGGGTCGGGGAAAGCGTGGGCCCTCCCTCCCGAGGAGGGTCAGACCGAGAGGAATGGCCCTGGGTCAGCCGGGGTGTACGTGGTATGTCGCGAGACAACCTCACCTTCGGCCTATCACATCGAACCACAGACGGCGTGCGGTTTAGTCGGTTCGAGACCGACATAACCTCCTCCTCCGGCTCCGGAGGCAGGTGGTATCCGTGGGGATTTCCCGCATGTAGAAAAAAACCCTATCCAAGATGGATTACGCAACTTTCTCAATAAACCTATCACTAATTTTCTGTAAATACCCTCGGGGATTTACAGGCGTGACAATATTATGTTTGTACGCATGTAATTTTATATCTTATTTCGGGCAGTGCCTCATCTTACCATTGACCTAAGCATTAGTCAGCCATGTTATTAAATGTTGTAATAAACGTTACGGCTGAATATCATTCAGAGTGTGTTAACAGCCTAGGCAGTTAACTAAACGCTGATTAAGCCAGTTGGCGGCCACATATGTATGACTGTATAGTATGTTTGATTGTACAATTGATGTCTGGTTAGTTTTTAAATTCAAACCAGTACGTAGTTAGATTAGCGCCTACAAATAAACAAAAAAACTTAATTTTTTAATATTTTAGCATAGATATTTCATACACAGCCGTTAAATTTTCTCCTTAAAATATGACTTTCTAGGCTGTTATAAGTAGTTTTATCGGCACTTAGTATCGGTACACGTTACATACAATTTCCGCTCCTAACATATAATTATATCGCTACATTCAACCTGCAAAATAACCAAAGAACCAATCTGTTGAACACACGATAGAAACTTAGAGCGAGTTCATTTTAGTTGACGTACTAAATTAAAAAAGTAACCAACGTTCCATAATTAGGTATAGTATATTCTTAGATGCAAAAACCTCTACTTGGATAGTCTTATAAAGCTTTTTCTCTCCTTAAGAGGATCCTGAATATCACCTCTAGGTATTACTTTTAGTGATAAAGCCGCCCGGGAAGAAAGGGGTTGCCGGCCGAAGACATATAGATAGGTCTTAGGCAGGCAACCCTATATTTCCCGCCTAGGTATGTATAGTGCTTTTCTCAAACAGGCAATGAAATAAACAACAAAAAATTAAAGATTTATTTAAAAAAAAAAAAGTAAACAAAATAAAAACTAAAACTCACGTGTATATTACTATTTCGTCTATTTTAGCTTGATTTTAACAGAAAACATTAACAATTATGTTCATTATCATGTTACTTAAAAAAGTATAAAGGCACGTTTCTGAACGAACAGTGACACTTGTCATTGTTATAAATGTCAATTTGTTGCAACTAAATTAAATATTAATATTTCAATGTTTATATGTATACTTAAGAAAAAAATTGATAATAATGTGTTATTTATTAGTTATGTTAATGTGGTTTTTATATGTAAATAAAACTGCTCTAAGTACATACCTAGTCGTTTATTGTTTTTTTTTTAATATCCATAGTGGCAGAGTGTCGATGCCTTTGCCACAAGTTTATGTGGAATCAAAATTAAAAAAGAGGACTTTGCCGGCCTAGACCTGCAAGGTTTGTATGAAATTCCATTACCGACCTCTGGTCCTAGCCGCGCCTGAAATGTCATACTTCGCAGCCTATTAAGAGGAACATAATGTCAATATTGCATTGCATGTTTGAGAAAAGAATAATACTGACATTACCTTACACACGCAAGCGTAATTCAAACCGTATTTTGCGATGCTTTTTTTTAATACTATTATATGGTCAAGGCATTTGAGCTCAATTTAAAAACTGTAAGGTGTGTTGTTGAACTTTAAGTAAGTTTGAAAGCCCACCTTACGTTCCTGACTCAACCCACACACTGGGGTTTACCGTCTCCCCGAAGCTTCGAACTAATAAACGAGTGACACTAATTGGTGTTGAGCCACCCGTCTTTGTGGACGACCACTCACTATGAAAATTCTTTAAAAAATCTTCCTACCGTATTTTTATGCCATTTATTAAAGGCCATAATATTACATTTTTTGTTAAGAAAATTCGCGATGAGACCAATTTCAGCCAGTGAATGGAAGTAATTGACATTTTTCTGAGTATAATGTTTTTGTGTGCTCTATAGGATACATTCTGTAAGGTATTATCATAAGAGAGTATTTCCCTAGAAATGTAATTATTTTGGTCGAATAAATTGTATTTCAACAAAAGAAATGTAACGGATATCTCTTACAATTAGCAGAATTATCTATGCGGTAATAAGTTAGAAACATATTTTTCTATTGTTGATAATATTAATTTCGACCATGATAATAAAGTTCTGTGGATCTCTGTTTCTTAATCTTTGAGAATAACGTATGGCGAAACCGGTTAGGTTCATAATACATAGTTGTTATGGAAAAGTACAAGTGCCTTATTTTCTTTTCTTTGTATGTTTCTTTCTTTCTATCTTTCTTTCTTTCTTGTCAATGTGTGTAATAATAAGTTCCAGCAAGTGCCATCAATCATCAGTATAAATAGAGTAAGTAAAAAATATTGTAATATATTTTGTTTTACTTTAATTATGTAAAGGGCCTATTTTTAAGAATATAACTAAGTAACCGAAAGGATATGTTTCATTTTGGGCCAACTAATATACACTATACAGAAAAAAAAGAGAAAACAAACTGGTTCTTGGAAAAATACAATTACCTTTGTTTGACTCCGAAATACGTTGCAGTAATTGAAAGAAGAATGTGACATTTTTATTTTATGACAACATTTTGGTAGATAGAAAATGGCTACCGGTTACATGAGGGTCAATACCGTTCGAAAACAGCCTTAAAATAGCATTGAATATTTTTCACAGCATTAAACACCATAGTATATGTAATTATTTCTTTAATATTGACGATAAACAAAACATACTGGCTATTTTTGCGGAACTATAATAATATTGTGTTCAGTTATATAAAGACCCGTTTGTACTTATTTCTGAACGGCTATGTTTTGAAAATTGTCAGTTTATCCTTTTCCGAATTACAATAATAACTAGTTTACAAAGACAACGCGCATTAGTCCGCCATCTTTGTTGTGTTGCAATTATGTGATTTAATTATTTAGATTTAACACTAAAACGAAGTAATATTATAAAAATAGAATAGTGGAAAATGGTAACTATATTGCTAAGCTATATTTCTCAATAGTGTACAATATTTGGCCCAGACTCCATACATTTATGAAACATCTCCTTACTAGTGTTCGCCTTCGACCCATCAACTAAACTAAATTAAATTGCTTGTGTAAGAAGTGGCTTCACTTCAGTAATTTAATGGCCAGGGTTGGAACCTGGGACCTCTTGATTGTAAGGCAGACTCCTTAACCACTATGCTACTGCCATTTGGTCTCTACATGAGATAATGATCATTATTGTTATTGGTTATCTTTTGTTATTTCTATTTGATGAACTCGCTTCTTGTTGCGTTACATTGGACGAGTGTTTGTACTTTACTGTTCCTTATCAGTTGCTAATACGCCACCCTTCTTTAAATATTTAATACGACACTCCTTTGCTTCCCCTAATCTAATTTGACCCTATTAAATTTAACAGCCAATTAATTTTCAAATCCCAAAGATTTTAATTGATATCAGAAAAGGACGTATTATAAGATATAAGACAATTTATTTTATTTTGTCTAAGTGGATTAAAGGGATATCTAATTCGTAAGATAATTAATATAAATAATCAAAGAGGGTAAGACAAAATACTCATCTCCTCCTTATGGTTCATCGGCATAGTGGAGACAATTTTAATAAATTGTTTTGACAACGCAGCGGTACAAAGACAAAATATCCAATAATAATTGACATTTTATCCTATAATCTATCATTCCTCTTCATTTATATTAAATATATAAATAACATTCTTAAATACACATTAAAGAAAATCATTAAAAAAAAATCGTTAGGTAACTAATCGGACACAGGGACCAAGATACCGGTGCTTAGGACTTCAGAGAAAGGAACCTCTCTCACATACTAGGCAAATTCATTTTGCATAGAAACATCCAAACCAATGCAAAGCGCATTCAAATGCATTATATTGCACTGATTATATTACATCTGCACTGAGCGAGTATCAAACCCGTGAACCCCGACGTAGCAGCCGCTACGCCACAGAAGTCGTCATATTATTAGGATGTCCGGTGATAAGTGACTTTTGTTACTGTAATGACATATTTAATTTCTTTGGCACCTAGCCCTTCGTGTGCTACCGACCTATTACGACGTTGCCTATTCAGTTCTGCAATACCGATATAGGAATATCTGTATCTATCTGTGTTACAATCTGGTACCTTAATTTAGTGACCGGTTTTGACTTTCGAATTTTTGACTTCTGACATTCTTTATATCTTTTTGCTATTAAATTCTTCTGACATTTTGCCTTGATTAGATATGGGGACCAATGAGGTGGATTATTATTTGACGTGACCAGATATAAGCCTTTTCACTCAATTTTATTTGAATAGGCGTACACTTTTATCTTTTGTCATCTGCACTATCATCTTTTAAACTCCATTCCGTAGCCCGGTTCTCAAGACCCAAAAATTCTTCGCCATAGGCGTTTCACAATAATTTGTTCTTTGAACATAAATTCCTTTGTTCCTTTAAAATTTTAACTATGAGATAATATACCCTTTTGCACCACAGTTGACAAATTTATTTGCAATTATTGAATAATCAAACAAACTTACATATCGGGCCTATTTCGGCTTAATGTAGTCACAAGATCGATATCATGGATGGTATAAACCTTTAATAAAATGTCATTCTGAATTTATCCACGTATAGTTTTCATTTTTAGGATCTCGCTGCCTTCAGCCATCACAGTACATAGGTACTTGTCTTTAAGTCTATTGGTAAGATTTTGAGCACAAAGTGACATTTTGGAGTATATAATAATATTAAAAGTACATAATTAACGTAAGCTGGGCTTAAAGCGGGCGGGATAAAAGATATAGATTGTAAATTTTATTTTGTTTGCATTGTTTCGGCTGAATTGCACTGTGATAGTAATCGATTGTATACGATTTATGGTCATTGATGTCCCGTGATAATGATCGATTTAACGATATCGATCGAGCAATCAGAGTTTCTAAAGAGGGAGTAAGAATGGTAGCACGTGAGTAAGGAAGGGTGTTCACTAAAGTGCAGATGCACGTAGCAGAAGGAAGGCATGCGGAAATCAACCAATCACTTCAATAATTGTAGATGAGATGTCAATCACTATTATTAGGTTTACTGTTGTTTGACAAAAAAAGTATGACAAATGATCATTTTACAAACAACGTTTGAAAAACTAATCATTAGACAAACTTGCATTTCGCTAACATATTACTTCAAAAAACCGTTTGATAAATAAAGGTGTTAATGATTAAATTTTAAAATTTTAAAAATGTTTATTTGACCAAATAAAGTCAATTAACAAACAGCCAAACAAACAAGCATAAACCACGCATGTAGCATACAGTAAGCAAGTAGCATGTAGCAAACACCGTTTCTGTCACATCTCCGGCGCTGCGGAGCTCCAGCGGCCCATACGAGCTTGTCATCGCAGATGGCTGTAATGCCCACCACTGTAGCTTCAGCTTGTTGAGGCATAATGAAAATTTTCTAAATAAATATTTCGTCTAATGAGTAGTTTATTAAACAATAGTTTGTAAAATGATAAGTGTATTAACTATAATTTTGTTCTTGACAAACGTTGTTTGTCAAATGAAGATTTGTCGCACCATTAAGACCTGGAACTCCTTGCCAGCTCACGTGTTTCCTTCTTCCTACAGTCCCGGGTCCTTTAAGCGGGGCGTGAAAAAGCATCTGTTGAGGCCGTCAAGCTGAGTGCCACCATTGTTAACATGGTACGTGTTTGTAATGGTGACCCTCTTTTCTGAGACTTTGCCTTCAGCTTACCATCAGGCGAGGTGAAGTCAAATTGACGTGTCCTACATAAAAAAAAAGAAGATTTGTCTTTTGTTTTTTGTCAAATAATTGGATACCCTATTACTATTATGTATGATTGATCAATTGCCTTACACGTACACAATACGTCTGTAAAAATGCACCATAACACCTCCAGTACCTACTTCGCCAGAGCCAAATTGAAAGTTTATCACTACGTGGAACGTATATTATATTCAGTATCCATTCTTGTGAGACCATTAACTCGTCTGATTAGTTTATTAACATAGTTATCATCATCCATGGTTAAATCTGAATACAAAATTTTACAATTCCCAAATGTTCCATAGGTACCTATCTACTATAGTTAACTTTTTCAAAAATCATAATCTGGACTTAATTCACAATGAAAAGAAAACAGCCTGGTTTTCTTAGTTCATATTTTACAATTTACATTTCCAGCACTACAATATTAACAATCTAGCGGCCCGCCCCGGATGCAACTTGATTTTCCGTTATTCTTAGGTTTTGTAATAAACATTATAAACCTTCCATAGAAAAATATCTACACAACAGTGGAAGCCTTATAAAAATCCATGTGCGTAGTTAGCATACAAAAGGGACTTAATATTTTATATCAAAAAACAATTAAAACTTACGTTACGTACCTACTATCAAGAATGAATTAGACAAAATATTTATCTACTATTGGTGTTCAATTAAGTATTATATATCTTCTGGCTCAATGTATTACATTACAGTCCCACAATCGCGCGTATATCATCGCTAGGTGATAATACATTAGATGCAGACGTACGATGGGGTTAAGAAACTTACCAATGGCACAAAGCCTTAGAATAGTACGCTTGCGGTGTGGCGGACTTCCTGAATACGAAAGCTTGACCAGAAAACAATAGTTTTACAACTTATAGTTGGCACCTTTAGAATCAAGATCTTTGAATAATTTCAGCGCACGATATGCCTAGTTTACAAAGAACTTCATAACTCTACTTTAATTATGTTAACTACTTATCTCAGTAATTACTAAATTAATTTAGTTATTGAAGAGATTGTTAAATTTAAGATTTTAATTAATTTAATGAATTGCAAAATTTCGGTATTTAAATTACAGGCCATCAAATATCCACGTATATTATAAGTTGTTTAGCGTCGAAGAAGCGCCTAATCTTAAATAATTTATAATATACAAAATCACTTAAAACCTATATTTTTTCAAAACGTTAGACAAAGAATATTTTTAACATACGAAAAATAAGTAAAACATAATAATTGTGTAACACTTACACAAAAAATAAAGTTAAAAAAATATTTGCAAATGAAATAAAAAAATACTTACCACCAATTATTCCAAAGTGACAATCACTGCACAGATAAACACAAAAAATCAAGTTCGTAACACCGCACCTTGCAGATAACACGAAAAGTTCTTTTCGTAATGGCGCGAAACAGGCGTGCTTTTAGCGGGTGCCAGATGACAACTGTGCTCCGCGACGCGGGGCGTGGATTCCCCAAACTAGTGAGGAGTGGACGCGGGGCTGTAATGGACAGCCAAGGTAATGTAAATAATTTAGGGTGAACTTCAGACAGATATAAGAGGATTTGTTATATTGTGAATATGAAGAAAAACATGCGTAATAAAATCTTTCGTGGTAATGTTATCGCTATAAAATATTACGAGATATTATTTATTTTCATCCCTTTGAAGATATTAAACCTTCAAAACTTGCTTTGATGTTTGAAACGTTGTAAGAGAATGATTTGTATTCATTGGCCCTCTTAGAGATCTAGATAAAGATTCACTGAGATGAGTTCAGATTATATCAACTTGTTGCAATTCCAATGGGAGATTACCCTTTCAAGATTGAATATGATTGAATTGAATGATTGAACTATAACTTGTAAACTTGAAGCAGTCCTATCCAAAAGTACTTTATCTTGCTCTTTATAATCTAGATCTTCATTTGTGAGATGAAAACTTAGTACACAACAAATCCTTTTGATTTATCATTTATTAACTGGTGTAGACACTTGTATTTTAAAGACACATTCAAAAGAATTTATTTTGCCGACATTGTAATTCTTAACTACGTAGTGAGTCTTAACAACTCTTCTGCACTACACTACTCTACATAACCTTTTTGAATTTGAAGCCACCTGAGTATTTCTCTCCACTTTGAATATTAAAAAATAAAACTATTGTACAGAAAACCGCAGTCAAATAACGTTGCGTTGTTGAAGTCGTGTGTGTTGAAATGTACAGTCGACAAAAGAAATACGCTTGCACTTTTTCATATATATTTGTATGTAAAAGTGTTGCATCTTATCGTACCGTATCTCTTTTGTCAACTGTATCTAATGTAAGCTCCTTGGGGACAGCTTAGGTTGGGAATGCGCGAGTGACACTGATGGTGTTATAAGGTAATAGCCACCGCAACCGCTCACCATTCTGTATTGTGTGAACTTATTTCCTCCTTAATATATTATGATACAAAAATTTATAAAGTAATAGTAGTAGAAGTATAAGTATCACTTTATTGTTCACCAAGAAATTAAATAAATGCAGTTTACAGTATTACAACTTATTAACTGATCTTTCGAGATTTGTAATTACCTTTTGTGCGCAAACAACAGAGGTGGGTGTGTATTAATATTCTTACTTTCTCAACAAAACTTCTCCCAAAATAATATTACTTAAATACTAATAGTATGGCGACAAACTCATACATTTTTTACATTTTTTTTTCCATTCAGAGACAGAAGTTAACAACCGTAATATTGAATTTTTGTTCACCTTTATTTTTCCTTACAGCGATAACTGTACTGTATGCCTACCATGTGCAGATCAAAAATATTGTTACTTTTCCAATATTTCAACCCGAGTGACAAGATGACAACAGAAAAGTATAAAGCAGGGCTGAAACGTATGTTTTCTTTTTGCTTCATCAACGTTTTTATCCGTTATTGAGCACAATTACTTCGTCTCCGCTAATATGAAATGACTAGGCACGGATTTTGTTTTTTTTTTGTCTCTCTTTATATTTCGAATGTTATGTTATGTGTTTATTGAAAGCATGTAATTTTGTATGTATACATTATGGAGTTTTTGAGGGTTCACTGTCTCATGAAGACTTTTGGGGTTTAAGCCAACCTCAACTTCAAGCGGTAAATTTTCTGATTGACGGAGGCTGCGATGCAAGCTTACTTCTCGGGGTTGGTCAGACGGTCTCGAAAGTTACAATAAACCTAGTTATGGAAGAGTAGGAGAACGAAGAAAGGAAGTGCAACCTTTAGAGGCAACCAGAATTGGCATACAATTGGTGAACAATTTTCGTATTTTTTTATTCGTTTATTTAGAGGTATACATATAAATAGCGCTGTAATTCTGACGCATTGGTATAGTAATAAGTTGACATCGTTACACACACATTTACCATTTCCCACTGGACTTCACTCGGAAAAGTCACAGGCCCGAAAATAAATCTTACCCAACGATCCGAGTAGCAGATTTATTTACCAGCCGTAAAAAGAAATAGGCATTGGGTAATTAAGTTGCTCATCTAAGACCCTGAGTAAACAAATCAGGCTATGTGTAGAGTTTACTGTCTATCTAATTGCCTTGAAAGTACATGTCAGTTAAAATAACATAATATTGCCTGCATGTTTGACTAAAATTTTGTATGGTTCATTATGCTACTAGATTTTGTAAGCGACTGTGGGTTCAGGAGACTGATTCCGTTTCCGTCATGTACAGGAACATGTTCCTGTGATAATATCTGTAGTTTCTTATGTACCTAGTTTTGTAACTGTAGAACAATATTTTACCTGAGGCTAGTTTCGGATAAATAAATATTTTATAGGTACCTTTTTTTTTTTTTTTTTTATTTTTATTTTACGTGCGGGAAATCCCCACGGATACCCGCCCCTCCGGAGCCGGAGGGGTGGGTTATGTCGGACTCGAACCGACTAAACCGCACGCCGTCTGTGGGTCGTGGTGCTAGGCCGGAGGTGAGGTTGTCTTGCGACATATCCCTCGCACCCCGGCTGACCCAGGGCCATACCTTTAGTTAAAATTATACTCGAGCATACATTTGTTCATAGAAACCATATAACTGGCATTTCAATACCTGTGCATTATTTCAAATAGTAAGCTATTTACAGTACAAATTTTATTTCAATCTATTGTTAGTTTGTAATAAGTGTCACGTATCCTTATTCACAAACATTCACACACATATTTGCATTTATAAGATAGCTAAAAATTATGCCATGGTTATTATTATGTTTGGACATCAAATTTCATACGTGACAGATATCCGGTTCTATGCACACGTATATTTCAGGAACGCCGGACTAGATTTGCACAGACTTACAATTGGACAGTTTCGACAGAGCACTACGGGACAGCGCCTACTTTGGCTCGAACTAATTAAATTCTGAATCAGGTCTGCCCTGCCGCAGTATAATTATTATTAGTTCAATTAATTTGGATTTATTAATTACTTGTGAAGATAATAAGCAGCAGTGTGTATAATTGGCTAAGAGTATCAGTCTCGTAATCAAATTTTGGATTGAAATACATTTGATCGCTAAATTAAATGAGGAAGTGAAGGGACAAATAAAAATTATGTCTTTAATTAAAAGCTTAAATTTTATAATCGCTCGCTTAGTACATTACTTTACGACGTAACGTACATAAGACTTGTGCTTTGTGTTAACTATGTACCTACATTAATGAACAGTATTATGTTTTACCTACTAAATGCAAAAAATCGGGATGTGTTGGTAAAACGATCAAAAACAAACTCTGAATACCTGCCACCGTAACCCTTCATTTATTCTTTGTATCTATTAAATTAGTCATAATCCCTTAACTTACTGATGAAGCTAGGTCACGCTGACAGGGGTCAAGTTTGTCCCCAGCCCGGAAATGCCAAGCTGTCAATGAACATTTTGAACACAAAAATACATTTTGTTTTAAGCGGAAGGGGGCCGAAAAAAAAAGAAATGACCTAGATTGGATGTGGTGATGATGTTCACGTTATTATTGTCACAATTTTCATTATATGAAGTAATGCCAACAAACTTCACACGTAGAAAATAAAATAAAGAATATCGATAAATTTAATGTTCAGAGGATGTGCGAAATTGTTTATCTAAAATGGAATATTTTCAGGCACTTTGTCATGATAATAAGGTATTTTTTTAACTTAAGCTTTCAAAGTATGATATACTATAGAGAAAGCTGTAATTTTAGTTAACTACACGGTATGAATAAAACATGGATTTCAATAAATTGATGCTCATATTATTAATAGCCTAATATCAATATTAGGGTGCAAGAAGGAAACCATTATCGGTAGTAATTTTACTTTTTATGGTCCAAATATTAATTTAATATTACTAAGTAACGGATATCAATGTAATTTAATCAAATTTTATAATATCATTATAATAATGCTAAAATATACAGGTAATAAAGATTCAATACAATATCGATTGAGTACAAAGTTAATCAAATAAATGGCTTGTTGGCTTTCTGACGGAACGTATCTATAGATTGTTTAATAACATTATTGAGGGCAGGTGGCATTTGTGACTCACCGCTTTATGACGTTAGCTTAGAGTGCTTACACTTTATGAATATAAAGGACACGGTTTTTGTAACACTTTTTCTGTTTCGTCAAACCTTATTTTTAATTTGTTCTTTTCAAATTTCTGCAGGTAAATACATGTAGCTATTTGTATTAGGGTATATGTATTTATTTTAGCTTTGAAGTTTATTACATAGTTGTTGATGAGACAGAAAACGATAGAAGTAGCTGAATGAATGGGGTATCTGCATTTTAATTATGTTTGGGCCGTTTCTATAGACTGTTTATACTGGACATTGATGGCGCTTGGTGGAATCTACTACACATATTGAATACTTAATACACTTGTACTTTTCCACTAATTTCCAGAGAGTAACTCTGTGGAAAAGTACAAGTGTATTATTCAATACGTTTCTGTAGACTTTTAGCTTTACAATTTTTTTTTTTTGAGAATTGTCTTAATACAATTTATATAAAACATTAATTTAAGGATATTTGATTAGAGAAAAGCTCGTGAACTATCGACATAATAATTGTTTTATGAATTGAACCATATATGAAATAAATATTGAAACATACTATACAATGGTTTGCTTCAAATACCGCAAGATAAATATTGAAAGTTATACTCCGACGCTATTAAGTTTCGTGTTTGTTACTAAATCCTGTTTCGTATTACCATCGTGTGGTGCACTTATTCTCATAGCTAAAGCAAGGGTAAGTTGTTCAAAATAAAGGATATGCTGGCTAAATTTGATTATTTTTATCTTTCAAATTATCTGAATTATAAAGCAGAACCGTTATATTACTAATTCCTTATTTCCTCATTGCAGCTGGACTAAAAGCTGTATATTTTGGAATAAGGGTGAATTAAAGTTATCTACATTACAACTACATACTACTTTGTTTGTTATATTAATCGTGATAGAGGTCCTTAAAGCTTCACCACCTACAGCTATTTCTTATAATTTTATTTTAGTTGTTTTGAAAAAATATTAAAAAGGTGTTAATTTTAGGCAGAAATCCTAAAACGTATAAGAGAACGACTTTATCCTGTCTTGGGTGACACTATGCTGCCAATATTACGCAGGACTAAAGAAAGCTGTATGGCAGTCGCTGACAATATAGATAGCTCATCTATGCTTTTTTGGGGATCTTGTTATTTGCTGGTCTAATAACTCGGAACTGAATGCCATTGGAACCTGATTCCTCCGAATGGTTTGGGAGCTATCGTTTGTCTAGGTGATGCGAGGTTTAATGCGGTAATGTGCAAGCAATAATTTAGCTTAGATGGAGGGGTTAGAAGGAATTTAGTAATATCGGTTGCTAATATTCTTTACAAAAAAAAGCGGTTTTGTCCTTAGCGAGCTCACGGACTCCTTAGTATCTGTATTTATTGTGACTAGAAATGCAATGATATTGATAAATTACACACGTGGCTGTAATTGTGACCCTCTTTCCTTCAAAGGCAAAAACCTTCAGTTTTCCACCAGAGGAAGTGAAGTAAAATTGATGTGTGGTACTTAAAAATGGCGCACATTAGGAGAAGCCTATGTCCAGTAGTGGACTGCGGTAGGCTAATTGATAATGATGATGATGATGATGATGACACAAAAAAAACAGTGAAAACAACATGAAGGTAATTATTTAATTGTAATTCCAACTTTACAGCTAATAATCCTAGTTTTGTTTGGATATCCTAGTTAACTACACTCGAGAGCAATGAATCCGGGTCACTCAAAGAATCCAAAAAATCTCGGAAAGTAAGAACGCTAGGTTAATTCAATAAATTGTATTTAATAGACAATTTAATACTCCTTAAATGAAAGTTAAAAAAATATGAGTCACCATACATTTTATTTACACAAAATTACATAAAGAAAAAAAACTGCTGATCTCTCCTTAAAACAAAAATAGGAAACATGAAATTTTTGAACTTTATGACGATTTTCTTGAATTTCAATACTTCGTATTACCTCCTCGTGCTTCCATTACTGCGTTTACGCGGTTTGGCATGCTGTACACCAAGTTCCTTATACGATTTTGGGGAATATTCTCCCATTCCTCTGTGAGAGCAATTTTGAGCTCAGGAAGCGTGATTGGGGGAGGGTTTCGTTGTTTTACGCATCTCCCTAGCTCGTCCCAAGCATGCTCGATCGGGTTGATATCCGGGCTGCGCGCTGGCCACTCCATACAAGTAATGTTCATCTCTTGAAGGTAGTCATTCACAATCCTACCTGTATGAGGTCGGGCATTGTCATGCATAAATATAGCATCCTCACCCAAATTGACCATAAATGGACCAACGTGTTCGTTGAGGATTTCTTCCACATATCTTACGCTAGTTAAAGAGCCGTTTTCTATGATCACCAGCTCTGTGCGACTTTCAGAGGAAATTCCGGCCCACACAAGTACAGACCCACCACCGTAGGCTACTTTTTCTTCGATGCATGCTTGCTTGAATCTTTCCCCTGGTCTTCTATACACTCTGTGTCTTCCATCGTGCTTGTAGAGCATAAATTTTGATTCGTCGGAGAACATAACTTTCGACCAATCTTCAATACTCCAATTTACGTGGTTCTGGGCATATCTTAGTCTTGAAATACGATGGCCACGCTCCAGTTTAGGGCCGTTTGCAGGTCTAAGGGGTTTTAAGTTAGATTCAGCAAGCCGACGTCTTACTGTCCATGCACTTGGGTTACTTCCTCCGAGGCGTCGAAACTGATTTGTGAGTTCAGTTCCTGTGAGAAAGCGATTTCGAAGCATGGTGTTCACCAAGTATCGGTCTTCTCGTGCTGTGGTACACCTAGTTCTGCCCGTTCCTGGTCTGCGTAGGTTAGAACCAGTTTCTTCGTAACGTCGGAGAACTCTTTGTACTGTTGACAGCGACACACCGACAGTCCTGGCTGTATCGCGCTGACTCCGGCCGGTTTCCACCAATGTAAGTATTCTGGTGCATTTTTCAAGTGTAAGCGACATGATTTCAGCTTGAATAATGAATATTGAGCACTATCAACCTGGTTTATGTACCAACATAAATGACAGATTACAAACAAAAGCAAAAACAAATCCTGTAATTTCGTAGTTCCATCTTCGACAGTGTTCCCTTTTCAAATTTGGTTTTTTTATGATATAACTTTACAATAACTAAGAAGTTTTAATACTTTCATTTAAGGAGTATTAAATTGTCTATTAAATACAATTTATTGCATTAACCTAGCATTCTTACTTTCCGAGATTTTTTGGATTCTTTGAGTGACCCGGATTCATTGCTCTCGAGTGTAGTTAACTGCGTTTATGATGACCTCACCTAATTTCTCTCTCAGATTCTTTAGACATTGTTAAATTATGTGGCTTTTTATTCCAATAGTGTCAAACTGACATCGTAGTTACGACGTGAATACAGATATTTTGTAATATTATTATAAACACATTAAGTTGTACTATACAATTTTAAGCCGCGCGGTTCCCGGCAGAGTAGAATTTAGACCACCCCTTCTCTTCCCATGTGGTGTCGTACAAGGCGACTAAGGGATAGGGCTGATATGTACAGCCCAGACTCAGCCTCAGATGCATGGCTCGGGTCAACAATATTGCCCGGAATACGGCAATAGGCTCACCCCCTATTCCGTGGGACCGAATACAGATTGGTGAAATGTGGGTGTTAATTCACCTCTGCCTAATCCTCCAGGGATAAAGGCGTGATTATATGTATGTATGTATGTTGTTTGGATCATCGCAATTGTCCTGTTATCTCCATAATTCCAGTTTGACATTTTGTTCGTTATGCTCCAGCGCTATAACAGCAGTTTATTTTTCTGTTTGCCTGGCGACATGAAAATATTAATAGCCTTGTTAAAAAATAGTTCCTGTTAGCTGAAAAAGTTACAGCATGGAGTGACGCAGACACTACTTGTTGTTTGATCGACGCGGTGAGTTCAATAGCATGCAAATGTTATGATTCAATTCAAATATATTCCACTGGATATGATCTGCTATTCTATATATTTTAACTTTTATTCTTAGTTTATTTATGTTATAGAATCTCTAAAACAAGAGTGATAATTATCTTCTTTATAATAATGGTCGAGGAAACTTGAAAAAATGTGTGTGAAATTTGTAAGAATTTTATTAAATTGGCTAGAATTGCTGAGGACAAAATGGAACAATTTCAGACAGAATTTGCTAAGGATCATTCCTTACGCAAATCATTTTTCAAAAATATGGTTATGGTTTTATTTATAGAACCAACCGATTTTGTTATTTCTAGTGGATTCTATGTACTAAGGCAGAAAAGAAAGAAGATATAAAGTTTGGCAATAAAATTGACTTTGACTTTGAATTTAACTTTGGAAAAAAATCATAATTCTGCCGAAACTGCAGTTAAATAGTAAAAAGCGGATCCTGGACTCTGAGGTGACAGCTTTGGATGCGACCAGAATAATCGCTAGAATGAAGAAGAAAGCATTGGGTAAGCCTCTATAGATTCAGTAGTGAGCAAGAGATTTTTTCTCTCACCCTAAGGAACTGGCGACCCTACTAACCAGGTGGAACACATCACTAAGTAAGTAGTATAATTTAGTAACAGTTTCCTGTAGAGTGGTAGTACTTCCCTAGGCGGGCGTTCCAAATTCAAACGAGAAATTCCGTTACGCCCTAATTCTCCTGTGTATCATGTGAAAACGCGAACCAATAATTTCCAGTCCAATTCAATATATAGTAGCAACATATTTGCTTAAAGAAATACAGACACTTTAAATAATGACAAAATCTTCAAACGCATAAAGACTTATGTTTATTCAAAATATCTCAGCTACAACCAGGATACTTGAGATATTACCATGTAGTTGAGAGGCAAGCCTTTTGTTTCTAATGTTATATAATAAGATCTTAACACCGATTTTATGAGCATCCTTCTTGTAAGCACACTTCTTATTGTGTGTAGAACAATGAACCTTTAATAGTAGTTCAGGATTAATGCTCCTAAAGGTAAGGTGCGAGTATTAGCTCGTTTTGTTTACCGGCATTTTTATGTACTCTTATTTATTCAGAAAGCTTATTTTGTTTTGTTCGAGTTGTTGGCCATTATTTTTAGAAGTGTTTGTGTATAATGTAACAAATAATGTAATATATTTAGGGACCTACAGCAGAAATTGTGATTTTATTGTGTTCTAAATATAATGTTGCAGCAACCAAAGTTGCAGGGTTGTATTATTAGTATTAGATAGGGTGTTATTGAAACATCAAGGTAAAATAATGTTTAGAAATATCGATCACTTTGGTATGTGTCAAACGATGTTCCCTGGGTCAGCCGGGGTGCGAGGGATATGTCGCAAGACAACCTCACCTTCGGCCTAGCACCACGACCCACAGACGGCGTGCGGTTTAGTCGGTTCGAGTCCGACATAACCCACCCCTCCGGCTCCGGAGGGGCGGGTATCCGTGGGGATTTCCCGCACGTAAAAAAAAAAAAAAAAAAAAAAAAATAAAAAAAAAAATGTGTCAAACGATGCATCTCAATTTCAATGTGTGGTCAAGTACGTTATCAATATTGACTGCTTCAAGCTTTTTTTATTGTACAATTTTTAGAGTACCTACCAAAATTTACATAAATATTCAATTCATTAAACAATTGCTAATGTGGGATCATTTTTGTTCAAATTCGTTTCTAAAATATGTTGAAAAGCAAAGCAAATCTCAAAAATCTCAAATATAAAAATAAAGTATGAAAAATGTATGTGAAAATATGAAGAATTAATAAATTATGAAACACTACGAAACTAAAATACAAACAAAAAATAGCGTCAAGAACATAATTACCTAAAACGCCATCATTGACACCCCATATCTTTTATAATGCAACTCAGTTACCTGTCGCAGAATATAACTACAAAAGCGTGCAACAAAGCGTTGTCTCTTAAGAGGTTTTATTACTACAATGCTCGGAAACTTATTGTTTGCCACTTCAAAAGTTTGGCCATTTTTTTTTTTAGTTTATTTAGGCAGAAATATGTTTATTTATCTACAACCTGTAACGGGATGTTTTTGGAGAACTTTCTTCTTGTTTTTATGCAAAGTTTTATGTAAAATGTTTATTGAGTTAGTATTCTTACCTCCTTTCTTATAAAAGGTAAGGTTGACCACTTTTTCACTGTATTTTTTTTTTCACTGCCAGGTCCAACAACCAGTTCTGCGTATTTTTACAAGGTAAACAAGAAAAATGACAGTTGAAACTGAGGATCCTTTAGCTATGAAAAGTATGATTTGTAGTATTTGGCGTTCATTATTCACCTATAGACTGGCCAAATCATTAGTATAAAATCGAACGTACGGACCCCTCAAAAATGTTCACATTTTTGATTTCAACTCTATATGAAACAGACTACATACTTAAATAACACCCTCCAATAGAAACCGGAACCATCCCTCTTGTATTAACCACCACTCTAATAGGGTGACGGCGGTCATAATCGGACGGTTCTTATCCCACACATTAATGCGAAATCTTGACAAAGAGACTTATAAAAAAAATCAAAATATGTTATTAGAAGTACGCTCACCCCTAGTTATGAAATTATGTTAATATGGACATTTCACAAATACATAATTTATGCCTTAAATGTAGTACTACACGATTCAAATTGAAGTGTTTTGATTTACAAAAGAGTTTCATGGTGTTATGGTTCTTTTGATAAAGAGATTATTATGAGAGAAATCTCCCATGGCGTTTTATTGTCTGTTGTGTTTGGTCTATAGTAATATGATATTATGGCAATGGGTGAAGTTTAATAAATGTTCGATACCAACTTTAATAGTAATTCTATCGGATTATGAGTGAATTTTGATAAAGAAATGATTTGAAAAGAACATTTTTATGTGTGTTCGTGAAAAGGGGCCGTATTTTATTATGTTTGTATTATATTATACCAAATATCCCTGTACTTTAAAATAAAAACATAATTTATGTGCCACTTAAAATAATTTCTATTGATTCAGATTGGAAAAAATAAACATCTAAGGCAGGAGAGGAGAGTTAGCATATTAATTACTTTTTAGAAGTTAAATTAATATAATACTTTTATTTTACATTGTAAATTATAGTATAAAATATATTTTAAAAAACGTTATGTTAGTGAAGCGTAGTTAGTGCTTGAAATCTCACGTGTGGTACCAGAGATGAGTTCATTCAGTCAAACAAACCAACCAACCTTGCAGCTTTATGATAGATATATATTCCAATAGATAAATATAAATAATGAACAGTATTTAATATACGAATGCCGATACCATCGTATACAGATGCCATCTATGGCAGTCGTTACGTATAATTGGAGCTCTCAAAAGTTCGAATAGTCTAACTATAGAGCTTCGATATCACTAATAGGTTGTGGAGGTCAGATGGTAGTCGCTTCACGGATAATATCGAAGTTCAGTAGCATCACAGTTAGATTGGAAAGCCAACCCTTTGTGAAAAGGCTCAGAAAATGATGATTGTAAACGAATTGAAATTTTAGTAATGTTGGGCTAAATGAGATTCCACTGGCAGCCATTACCAAAATTGCCTGACAGCTTCACACGGATTTCTTTCACAGTCGCAGCGACCATTATCATCATAAATATGCGTTATCACTCGAACCCGCTCGTTGTGGCCTAGCGGATATTTCGATTTATGTGAATTAGGGACACTGTCCAACCCCGTCCAGTTAGGATTATTTATGTTACACTACACTAGCGATATATACGAGAGTTTATTTGAACGGTTTTTCGAATCGATTTTGATTTGCAAGGTTGGAATATTTAGTATTGCGATTGGTTGTTGGTATGAACAAATTGGAAGTTTTGCAAATGTAGTTTGGGTAACGTTGTATGATCGGGCGATATATAAAGGAGGATTGGGAGAAATGACATATATTGCGAGAGATCTATGTCCAGCAGTAGTCTGCGATTGGCTAAATGAAGAACATTGTATGGTTTGAGTTCTTAATAAGGATAGGGATCTGGAATAGCCAAAGAAATAAATACGATACAATCATCATTATCACAGCGTTGGTTGTATTTGAAGGTTGTACTTTAAAGGCTGTAGTCTAAGTACTTGGAGTACAAGATTTGGCTTGTATTGACAGGAGTGACTGTCATAAAATCCCTCAACCTAGAGAGGGAAGCCTGCACATATTCCGCTAATCATCAGGTGTACAAGCTTGTAGGTGATGTTGGATGTGTACTGTCTTGATGGGATGGGGATATACCTATATAGTGCAATATCGTATAAGCGCTACAAATTGAATGTATTGTTACATTATAGCATTTACAATGTGAAACTGAAAATGGTTAACTTAAAGTAAAGCTCGACTTGTGACAGATCTCATGTTTGCCATTATATTGCAGCAGTGCGTTTCAACTATACTGTTCTATTTAGATAGAAATGTTACCAGATGAAGCAATTTCGATCATTCAATACATAGGTATAATAACTACCTCTGGGGCGTAGTGGTAGATCCTGCAACTTTTACGCAGAAGGTGCGGGTTTGATTTCCGTTCACTGCAAATATTTGTATGCATGACTATGGTTACATGCATCGGTCTGGGTGTTTCTTTATAAAATATGTATGTATTTAAAAAAAATATATCTCAGTATGTTTATCCCCATTCTAGATCCTCTGACATAAGCTAGTTAAGCTATGTTTACTTTGAGTCTAGGTAACATGCTGTAGAATGTCGTAGAATATGATAGTCTGGAGGTGGACATGATCTTATAAAAGCTTGCTGTTGCTATAGGAAATGAGCAAAATGTAAGATTATCCTGGTAGAGAACGTATATATAGGATGTACCCTACTGTGACACGTGTACTGAGAGAGGTTCTTAGTACTCATGTCTGATATTCGCCCCTCCTTCATGTCTGTGTTCCAACAGTGAAAAATGCAGTGAAATATTGAAAAGATGAACATAGCTGCAATGTATTACGCAACGGGTTGCCCTAGTTTCGAACACTGCCGATTCAAATCAACTATTTTTGGGTAAATCCTTTCTCATATTAGTTCGTGAATTCTGTGAAGGTATTTATGGAAGTTAATAAACAAAAATCTAAAAATAGGAGTTCAATTTATTATAATGTTCTAAGTACTGGTCGTTATGGAATAAACTGCATTCTTTTTTTTTGCACATAGTTTATTGTTATAAATTGCAATTCTCATTATTGCAACGTCTCTGTGTAATTTATATTTAAAAAATATTGATGATAAAACAAAATTTGGGACATAATTTTTTGACAATATAAGAGCTCCCCTAGACGACTCAACTCGACTCCCAAACGTTTTATTTATTAGTATTTTTGGTTTATATATTATATACTAGCTGTTGCCCGCGGCTCCGCCCGCGTGGATGTCGGCTATCGTTTAGTGTTGAGCCGACGCTATTGACCATTAATTCGCCTCTCTACTCAACTTTGTCCTCGACTTTCTACTCGCCTCTATATTCGACTCTCTACTGGACTTTCTACTCGCCTCTATATTTGAATTTATACTTGACTCTCTACTGACTTCTCTGTTCCCCTCTCTACTCGACTTTGTACTTTTCTCTATACTCGCCTTTCCATTGGCCTCTCTACTTGCCCATGCATTCGATTTTCTTTTCGCCTGTCTACTTGACTCTCAACACTTGCCTACCTACTCGCACCTCTACTCAACTCTCTTTTCGATCTCTACTCGCCACTACATTCATCTTTCCACTTGCCTCCCTATTCGCCTTTACGGCATTCTATTTGATTCTTTACTCGCCTCTCCACTGGCTCTCTAGTCGCATATCTACTCGCCCTTGTAGTCGACTCTACTCGACTTCCAATCTTTACACGCCTATCCACTCGTCCCTATAACAATCTCTACTCGCCTCTCCACTCGCTTCTATATTTGATTCGCTACTCGACTATATCCGTTCCGAAGCTCTAATCCACCTTTGTACCATATTTCATGAGGACATCTTAAAAGAAATTCTTACTATTTATGCCATATTCACCCCCTTTTTTGTGCCATTGAAAAATTAGAAACTTTAATCCCAACGCCCTATTCCCCCCCCCCCCTCCCTATTCTATCACTTTTTTCGCGATAAGGGGTAGCCTATGTCCATTTCCAACCTCTAATCCATCTCTATTCCAATTTCATCAAGATATCTTCAAAATTGTCAATCTTACATACCCTTGCCCTATTACACCCCTTCAACTCCCTTTTTCGCAATAAAAGGTAGCCTATGTCCATTTTCGAGCTCTAATCCATCTCTGTACCAAATTTCACCAGGATATCATCAAAAATGACAAACTTTTATATTTACTATCAAGTCCGTATCCCCCCCCCCCCTTTTACCACATTATTCGCGATCAAAGGTAGCATATGTCCGTTACCAAGCTCTAATTAATCCCTGTACCAAAATACTATCGTTGTTCTAAAACGATAAACTTTAATCCCAAGGCCCTGGTTCTTCTCCCCCCCCCCCTCACTTCTTCCCCTCTTTTCGCGATAGAAGGTAGCTTATGTTCGTTCCCAAGCTCTAAACTATCTCTGTACCAAATTGCATCAAGAAATCTACAAATATGACAAACTTTCATACCAAGGCCCTAGTCCGCCCCCCTTCTACCCCCCTTTTCGCGATAAAAGGTAACCTACTTCCATTTCCAAGCTCTAAACTATCTCTGTACCAAATTTCATCAAGGAATCTTCAAAAATGACAAACTTTCATACCAAGGCCCTAGTCCGCACCCTTCTACCCCACTTTTCGCGATAAAAGGTAGTCTATATCTGTTTCCAAGCTCTAAAGTATCTCTGTACCAAATTTCATCAAGAAATCTTCAAAAATGACAAACTTTCCTCCCAAGGCCCTAGTCCCCCCCTTCTACCCCCCTTTTCGCAATAAAAGGTAGTCTATGTCCGTTCCCAAGCTCTAAACTATCTCTGTACCAAATTTCTTCAGGAAATCTTCTAAAACGATAAACTTTTATCCCAAGGCCTGGGTCCCCCCCCTCTCCTACTACCCACCTTTTTGTGATAAAAGGTAGCTTATGTTCGTTCCCAAGCACTAAACTATCTCTGTACCAAATTTCATCAGGAAATCTTCTAAAACGATAAACTTTTATCCCAAGGCCCTGGTCCCTCCCCACCCCCCACTTATTCCTCCCCTTTTCGCGATAGAAGGTAGCTTATGTTCGTTCCCAAGCTCTAAACTATCTCTATACCAAATTTCATCGAGAAATCTTCAAATATGACAAACTTTCATACCAAGGCCCTAGTCCGCCCCCCTTCTACCCCCCTTTCGCGATAAAAGGTAGCCTACTTCCGTTTCCAAGCTCTAAACTATCTCTGTACCAAATTTCATCAAGAAATCTTCAAAAATGACAAACTTTCATACCAAGGCCCCAGTCCGCCCCCCTTCTACCCCCCTTTTCGCGAAAAAAAGTAGCCTACTTCCGTTACCAAGCTCTAAACTATCTCTGTACCAAATTTCATCAAGAAATCTTCAAAAATGAGAAACCTTCCTCCCAAGGCCCTAGTCCCCCCCTTCCACCCCCCTTTTCGCGATAAAAGGTAGCCTATGTCCGTTCCTAAGCTCTAATCTACCTCTGTACCAAATTTCATTAAGATATCTTCAGAAATGACAAACTTTCATAAAAACTTTCATCTCCTATTTCCCCCCCTTAAACCCCCTTTCTCGTGATAAAAGGTAGCCTATGTCCGTTCTCAAGCTCTAATATACCTCTGTTCCAAATTTCATCAAGATCGGTTCAGCGGTTTAGGCGTGAAAGCGTAACATACAGACAGACAGACAGACAGACAGACAGACAGACAGACAGACAGAGTTACTTTCGCATTTATAATATTAGTATGGATTCTTTGACGCCTTAACCTGCAGGTTTGTTTATATTATGTATTGCTTTTATATTTGTATTTAAATAATTCTAATGTACATATTGTGAATCATTATTGTGAATAAAAATCCATATTTAATTTGAATGACTGTCAATGTCTATGTCACTTTTTATTTAATTGATGTGCTAATCTTAATTGCTTATTTTCGAAGTGGATTCACGTCGGTAGTGTAATGACCCGGACTCGCACTCGATACATCTCGGTGGTAAGGCTGACTTCTTAACCCCTAAGCTACCATGATTTTAGTATAAAGTCCCCAAAATAAAACAATATAACACTTCTCAGGAACAGGTAAAATAAAAACTCTTTCCAAAGAGTACAAACAAAACAACTCACATGATAGCATCGAAGACGTGTTTTCTGAAAAATTCTCATCACAAACTGTAATTTCGAACTGGAAAAAGTAATTTCCAGTAATCTGCAACAAGTGGAAATCGAATGAGTGCCCATACAACGTTACTAGTGAAAGATACTTCAGTAAATGGAGTACCAGGGCATTAGTACACTAAACTGACTTTTATAAATTTGGCTTTAATAGAGAGTGGTTTGTATTGTCAAGGAAAGGTAAGAATATTTGATCTTAATTTTTAGATAGTTATAATGAAATAAAAACGCGACGATTGGTAATTTAGTGGTAATAAATAATGCTGAAATTCTGGGCGGCAAGTAATCATGCTTGTGGAGATTCCAGGTTAGAGAATGGATAATTTTTTTGATAGATAAGAGCTGAAAACCTTAATAAATGTTGTAATGATATAATTTTCCCTTGACAATCCTTAAATTTTTAGGATACTTTTACTTAATAATCATAACAATGTTTGGTGAAAAGAGGCAAAAAATATTTTTGCATTTCAATGAGTTTTAATTTACATTGTGGTTGCACTGAATGGTACCGTTGGAGATGTTTGTGGGTGTTTTAATTTTACCTACACATTAACGTTGTATACATTTTTACGTGGTGGCGACAAGGCCGTTAAACCACTTATAATTAGTAAACGATACCGAAATATTGACCAATCGGAAACGAAATCAAAATTTAGCACAAAAAAAACATGTTATAAGTGATTTTGACAAACATGTTTGACGCCACATCGTTAACAAAACGACCCTCAAAGACAACATTACATTTAATTTACTTTAAAAACAATAAGTTATGGAATAAGAAGTGGCGTGATCTACTTATACATAGTGAAAGGGATCTGGAGTCACGAGTAAATCTAATAAACCAGTCCCTCAATTCACTTCTATGATATATTTCCGGCAGACAAACAATTGTATTTAATATTTTCCTCACCATTTTGATGAAAGATCTCGCATGTGTGCCATCGTATTATGTTGTTATTTATTGCACCCCAAAGTGTATTTATTATCTCGTTGATTTCTATAGAATATCCCTTTTATTTGTAGTATGTTTATTTTCTTTTTATTGATTGTTTGTTTTTGTAGTATTTCTTGCTCTACAAAGCAATTCGTTCAATACTAATGAAAAAACATTATCAGATGCATTCGAAAGCGGTGAGCTTGCATAAAAAAACAATGTTATGCTAGTAGAATATACTGCTTCCGGGCTGGTTGGCCGTGGTCCATGTGAAACTTCCCCGCTCCGACCGTGCCTATAAATACAGCCGTGACTCAAGCCATCGCGCCACTCGCACGTCAGTCGCCGGCGAGGCAAGGTCTCCGAAGTTGTCGTCGCCCGGCCCTGCGCCACTGAAGATGTCGACCGCAGTGATCGACGAAACGTCTGGAACGCAAGTTTCACATGGACCACGGCCAACCAGCCCGGAAGCAGTATATTCTACATGCAACGCCGGCCGTGAAAGCCTGAAGACTTATAATGTTATGCTAATTCCAACCGAAATCAATGTTTCTAGTTCTACATATAGCCGCCGATTTTTCGGTATTCTTTTTCTAGCAAAAATGTTCACACGTGTATTGCTTTAGTGCATTTGTTAAGGGTGTCTACGACTAGTTTATAGATACCTTCTACGTGATTCATTCAACGACCCGAAAGTCTCAAAAGATTTATATCCTGATAACTAAAGAGAAAAACCACCTTCAATATATAAAGCATGCGACCCCGACACGCATTGTCAGTCTTGAAATATCTACGGCATCTCTTGTTGCGTTACAGTGAGCGGGCACCTTGCCTCTGGGGTGATACGTTGGCGGTATTTGCGATGGCCTTACTGCGGTATTCTGCAAATATTTAGATTTATAAAATATTGTGGTAGATATTTATTGAATTTTGAAATTGGAGCTTCAGTATCATTGGTATTTGCGATAGGTTTGAGTAGATATGTTTTAGCTTTCAATGATTGGACTGGACGGCATTTCAAAGGGTTGGTATTGTGCATATTAATTACGCCTGCTTATTTGGTATGGACAATGAGAAATTTGGCATATTTCTGGCCTTTGTAGAGGTATTAATAGAAATTGCTATGATAAATTGATTGGACGGTTGTATATAATAGATTAAATTTTATGTGGTAGGCTATCACAATGGTATTTTTATTGTTTAAGTTAATAACAAGATAAACAAATGAAATTGATGATTTCAGTTTTGGTGCTATTTTTTTTTGTATATATTGGACACATCAATTTGACTTCACCTTACCCTATGGTAAGCTGAAGGCACAGTCTCAGGACAGAGGGGCACCATTACAAATATGTACCATGTTAACAATTAGTGGCACTCAGCTGACGGTCTCACTCAATAAACGGTGGTGTGGGTTTCGAAAAATTGCTACAGTATTTATTTAAGAACCTCTTAGTTAGCAATCCATGGCATGTCTTGGGGATGTAAAAAGAAATGACACAGTATCAATTTAACATACATGCATTATATTGAAGTAATACAACCTATTACATAGGAGTTACACTAGCCTGAAACGGCATTACTGAAGTTATGTTTTGAACACAAAGAATCTTCAGTCAAACGAACGTTTGTTTGGTTTTTACAATTCTATCTCCGTAAGAAACAGCATGGCTGGGTTTGACTTCTACAGGTGTTGGTGGACGGCGTTGAGGTTTGTATGGAGCCCACAGATGTTCGTGGACTTCACCTCAAATAGCGAGCTTGTGGGAGAGTGTCTAGCTTAAAACTCTATAGTGCTTTGCCATAAGAGCGTTTTCACACTCATCCGATATCCGATATCCGACTTCCGATATCCGACATCCGATATCCGACATCCGATATCCGATATCCGACATCCGACATCCGATATCCGACATCCGATATCCGACATCCGATATCCGACATCCGATATCCGCCAAAACAGTGGTGTTGGCTCCGATAACCGATATCGGGCCGGACAATGTGAAAGAAAGATACATATATTTGACTTCCCTCGATATCGGATGTTGGATGTCGGATATCGGATATCGGATATCGGATGAGTGTGAAAACGCTCTAAGGTGTAGGAGGTTAGGGTTTCATGTGAAAACTTACTTGAAAATCCTATCCTTCTTTAATATTGTAAAAGTGAAAGTTTGTGACAATGTTTGGACGTTTGTATGTTTGTTATTCAGACGTGCTCTAACGGCTGAATGAATTAAGCTGAAATTTGATACATTCAGCATCAGATCGATATTAATGAACGCAGTGGTCAACATGATCTCAATTTCTTCATTTTCCCCCTCCCTGTTGACTGATTTTTCTGACAATTAGTACACTTCTTTAGTTCGGTCAATAATACAATAGTTTGATTTTCTTTTTACACGAGTGTTTTAAGATCATTTTGAAACATTATAGTCATGATATTTCTGACACTGATTTATAAATATTGTCCTTTCGCAATGCCGGTTCACAATTTTGTACTTAAATACATTATATTAATTTGTTCACGTAAGATTTTATCGACATTCCCCATTAGCTCCCTCAAATGAACGTGTAGTAACGCTTGACTACATTGAATGCGTAGCACTATTGTTTGCAATTGTACGTACATACTCACAATAGAATACAATCTGATCGTCAGATATGTTCTACAAAGTCTGTTACTGCATGAATTTGGTGAGCAATTAAACTGCGCTAGGTGTAGAGGCTTTCTTTACACAAGTAATTTTTAATTACAAGAGAACATTTGATAAAGTGATCGGTATTTGAAGCTAAACTTATACATGTTATTAATATTTCTGTACATATTTTTGTTTATGGGATGTAACGTGATCATGGTATGGAATCCTTGACGTTTCAAACAATTGCAGTGGTCTTGATTATAATCCCAGACAGTGATATGGAGCAATTATTTTATCATTTAACACAAGTCTGTAATTGATTAATTTGTTGTATCGATTCAGATAGATTTTTTTTTAATTGTTACAAGCGGGACTGCTCTGACAACTGAGCTACTGGTAGCTCAGATGGTCTGGACCACGCCTAAACTAATCCAAATTTCTCTTTATATCGCACAGACGGATAGTCTTTGAGGCGACGGTGTAGCCATTTGCTGATATTCTTAAGAGCTATCGGAACCAATGAATGTGCCCGGCGTTTGAGACGCCGAGGCGGGAGCTTGTGGCGGCCCTGGGGGTGAGAGTGCTCGCGCTCTCCACCCTGCTCGCGGCGATGGCCAGCGCCTCCTTCTGCGAGCAGGTCATGCTCGCGAAGGAGACAGCAGAGCGGGCGCGGCGCGATGAGCGAGAAAGGCTCGCTGACATCGCTGCACGCGCCCGAAGGCGGCTCGGGCGTCGGAGGGCGCAAACTGACCTCCGCCCCCCATGAGCGCGGGCCTGAGGGTGACGGGTGGAGCCGCCCGTCACCCTAGCAGAAGCAGGCCACGGCGGCGGCGCGCATCGTAGGACGATGCGCGCCTCCCCACACCGGGGTTGAGTCGGGGACAGCGTGGTCCCCCCTTCCCGAGCAGGGCCAGACCGAGAGGGATGGCCCTGGGTCCGCCGGGGTGCGAGGGATATGTCGCATGACAACCTCACCTTCGGCCTAGCACTACGACCCAGAGACGGCGTGCGGTTTAGTCGGTTCGAGCCCGACATAACCTACCCCTCCGGCTCCGGAGGAAAAAAAAAGAACCAATGAATGATTTTGAATCATTTGTACACATTGAGTTTTGACTAATCCGCCTAAACAATTGCATTAAAATTTTAAAGCATTTGCTTGCTAAATTTCAAATCGATTTAGATAGGATTTTTTTTATGAATCGGTCCAGGCACAATGTTTCCAATCTAAATCGATTTGAAATTTAGCATGAAAAATGCTTTATAAATTTCATTTAATAATTTGAACTGTAATTAACAGAATGCACTCATGATTATAAAATGACACAAATTCCTTATCATAAAATATAAAATACGGTAATTAACTATTTTGTTTATAAGTAGATAAAACTATGATTATATTTACTAAAAAATTTCCAAAAAAAATAAAAGTTTAATGTTTTAAACCAGAATCCACGATGAATTGCATCAGAACATGCTTCATTATCAATTTAATTAATTAAGTAAAAGCATTTACTTTAATCTTTTCATTTCGTGTTTATTAATTATACGTACCATATGTAATACATATCATTTGAAGGCTTTGTGTATTTTCAGTTACAAATTATTCAACATTCAACAACAAAAGTTAACTTGTTATCGAACAGACGAGCTCTCAATCCTCATTCTTCTAAAACCGGTGAAGTTAACTTTCAAAGAACCAACCCTGTTAAACAACATTGTCTTTTATGTCTAAACATTACTGTTTAGTCGTGCGTCTTCTTCAAACTTTCATCCATTCACTGAATTGAAATTCTCTGCTCGACGCTTTCGTAAAGGCCTCGAAGCAAAAATCGAGAAACTTAATACACATTGCAACTCTTATCCAGACTATATCAACTACTTACTTAGTATATGTTGAAAACAAACTAGAAGTTTCAAACAGCTGAATTGCACTATGCAAACGACTTAGAATCATTAGCAAGGTTAATGAGAGCCGCAAAATTAGTTCAGAAAACTAAGGTTTTAAACGTTTTGCGTAGATCTTTTTAAATCTCAATAAACTCAAGGAAAGTGCGCGAATAGAAGAAAGAAATCGAATATCGGATTAACAAATATTTATTCTTGAATAAAAAAAAACATGAAAGATAATTGTTGATTTACCAATAAAATTTAAATTAGGAGGCAAAGTCGTAGTACGCGTGACCATAAATTATAGAAAATCACTTTCGAAGTGTGAAGTATTGCTATTGTTGTAATAAAATCACTATTTAACGCATTTTCATCGCAGTATATTTGGTGTTATTTACATTTAGCACGAAGTATCGGATACTTTCCAATAGCCATGGTCGCGGCTTGATTAAATATGGTAGTTTTCACGTAGTTTGAAGTGTAAGTTATCTCAAAGTACCCGAATATTGATGAATGATTGTTGGTGTTACGGTTTTACTTCAATGAGTGAGATTTGTGTGAACTTCAGACAATATCGTATTACTATTGTGATATAAAATGATAATATTTTTTTTTTATGTAAAATATCTGTCAGATGGTTTACTTTTTTTTCTTCGATATTACCAATGGATTGGGGAGGTCATATGGCAGTCGCTTTTTGAAAAATATCGAGGTTTAGAAGCCTCTGATGTCACATGTTCCATGATATGATAGTCAAACAACCACTACAACATTTTTGATTATTTCTTCATTCATTATGTAATGATTTAGTGCACCTGTTTGGAAAGTCTGCCTGAATAAAGTTAATACTGTTTATATTGTTTATCGATGGTACTTAATGGAACTACAAATATTGAATAAGATACTTGTACATTCTTTTCCATATATTTTGTTTTTTAACCTGACCGGTTTCGCCTCACGGCATTCTTAAAGGTTTACAAATACTGTAAAAAAAGTGCAAAGTGTCTTTTTTATTTTTCTGTATATGAATATAGTTGTCTTTTTAATCATAATACCTTCAGCAATTTAGGCGCATTAAAAGCATTTATGTGTATTTGAACTAAAAGTTATATACAAACGTCAAATTTGATAGGGACGGTGATGAAATTGATTGATGTGAAGTATTCACGTGCAAAACAGGGTTGCAGTGTTGCCTTCGGGTTCAAGATACACGATTTTAGCGATTTAGAACTTTAATTTAACTGTAAATTAGTTCAGTTACGTTGGTTTAACTGAATGAAAATATCACTATTGCAGTTAACTTTCATAGATACATGCATTTTATATTTCGCATTACAACTACTCAGACTGCCACCAGCATGCTATTCAGTCCCAAATCTCGATTTATCTAAGGAAAGATTATATAGACAATCTGTCTTATCTGTCAATGTATTCTCAGATAGTGAGATTTAAGACTGAATATCGTTCTATAAAATTACTTAGACTACTTACTTCAATCAAAGAATCAATCAAAGAATCAATTTCGTTTATTCAGTTTAGGCACATAAAGAGCACATATGAACGTCAAAATTTTACAATAATGTCAAGAAATTACTAATATAATATTAAATTAAGTGTAAATAAATCATTTGAAAATGATTCTTTCGCTGGTTCGGTAAGTTGGTTCTACTGAGAAGAGACCAGCAAGAAACTCAGTGAACAATATTATAGTTTCTTTTTTAAAACAATTTGTTTTTTTTTTCATAGGTTTATATTGTGCGAGCAAGCAAAGAGATTAGGATGACCATGCATTTTTATCATTAAGGTATTCGTTTACTTTGTAATATCCTTTTTTCATTAAAGTCTTTTTTACTTCGATTTTAAACTTATTTAGTGACATGTCAACCAACTCTTGAGGAATTTTATTAAACATTTTAATATTGTTACCTACAAATGAATTACCAACCTTTTGAAGTCTGAGTTTTCTTCTATGATATTGCTGTAAAGCGGATATATTGTCACGGGCTGTGTATGACCTTACTCTATATATTACTAAACTAACATTTTATTTGATAGCGTAGTTTTACTTTTATCGGTAAAACCAAGTTTAGTTTCAACGATAGTCTATTTGATAGCCATAAAAGCTACTTGGCGATCTAGACCGATTTACTTATCTTGTTGACCGGATATATATAGTTTTACGACGATGGTCATACAAACTACATTGTTGTTAAAATCTTTTCAAAACGCTTACCAAGGAAATTGTGACATACCTGTTATACAAAACTCAGTCAGTTGTAAGAAGAAATCCCTTTGTGCGCCCATCCCTAATAATCAGAAACATTTAAACTTATAATAATAACGGAATTCACCCCAGATTATTTGTGTTATTTTTGTGTTGCGATCCTTTTTATAACCATTTGGGCGTAAATAATATGTTGGCACATGGCCTTTGAGCTATTATTCCCATTATATTGGGTTTTAATAGAACCAGTATTTAATCTTTGCGATATTCGACTGCACGGATGACGCATGCAGTTTAAAGTGATCACCTTGCCAGCTGTATCGCGTGTTGTGAGTTCCATTGTAGGGCAATAATTTGTATGTGTGTGTGTGTGTGTGTTTGTGTATGTGTATTTTAAGTGTTAGGGGCACACTTCTATAAAAGCCCAATAACATTACAGGAAAAATTAGAGGACAGCGGATTCTAGGCTCTTCGCTGCTACCTTTGCACACAACCAGGATTTGCGCTAGGCTGATGCTGATAATGTTTACTATTTAAATATAGCCCATTAAGTTTACATGGAAAATCATTAACGTGTAAATGGCCCTCCTAAATTTAATGTAACTATAACTAAGCATGTCATAATTTTTATCCGAAGTAATATTTCATTTGTTGTAAGTGTAAAAGTTTGATTTAAAACACGACTGCACCATACTGCTTAACTAAAACACAGATCAAAATAACTGAAATACTATGACGCGCTTTCTACTGAAAACTGCAGTACTGTAAGAGAAATTTCAAAAGTACTTCATCCTTACTTCCTTCCTTTTTCTGGACATAAATTTTAATCATTCCAAAATATAATATAGAACAGGAATCGTTTGAAAATACTTCAAAATATGATATTATTGCATGAACTAGGACTACAACGATATAAAAAATAAATCTTTTAATATTTAAATTTAGAGATAGGAAAAACAGTTTGTGTCGAGGGGCTGATTGAGAAGATACATCTAGTAGAAGATTGAAGAACATGTGTATTGGATTTCACGATCCTCTAATACGATAAAAGTGATAATATAAAAAACCTCGTGTAAATTCCCCAATAACCGTATAGGAATATCATATTACTTAATAAACAACATAAATATCAGAAAAAGTGTTTTTTTAATAGTAGTCTAGAAGACTGTGGTGATAGACGTCCCCGTCATCACACTACTTACTAGACTACCAAACATTCTTGTATAGACTAGGCCTGATGAAATATGTACGTCTTAGACATTTGCCTTTTACTCTAGCTTACTCGGCACACTTTCAAAACTACGTTAACACAAGAGCAAAAGCATATTTTTAGATATTTACAATACGTCCCAAGCGGTCTGCGAAGTTCGAACGACATAAATTCGTTTTATTATAGCGTTCATATGTGTAATATTTCGTAAGAATGTAGAAGCGACGGCGCTTGTGTCTCAGTTTGTGCCTACACTCTTTTTTACAAGCTTTTATTTAACTTGCAATGTATGTTTGTTCGGGTGGAATCTTACAACTCAATTTTAAGGCACTTGCCCTCAACCGATTGAGCTGAAATTTGGTATGCACGTCCAGTTCGGATGACAATGCAATAAAAAAAAAAAAAGATTGTTTTTATATTACCACGTTAACATATAAGTAAACGGTCTGCCTGATGGTAAGTGGTTACTGTAGCTTACAACCAATCCCAACACCTGAAGACAAACCTTATATACATACTGGCAGCAAAATTGTTGAAGCAAGGAGTTTTTAGTGATACCGACATAAATACTCTCTTGTACAATTTTTACTTCTATTTAAATGTGTCAATTTGTCAAATTGTAATTTTGTTATTTTTGCACTTCAAAGTTGGTTGTTGTCAATAAAATATATGTTTTATCAAACATTATTTTATTAAAGTATTTTCACCTTTGTTCGAACACTTCGTACTCAGCAGAATCTACAGATAGTTGTTAACCATTCGGCTAGGTAGCAACTATCAAAAAATACTTAGAGCCTTCTAGGCACAAACTACGCACACCTTATCGTATACGGATTCCAGAATACGAATATACATAATTTAAAAAAAGTTATAACCCATATTGTAAATGATAATGTGTTGATTTATCGTTTACCTATATTTTACTAGGTTGGTACACTGACAAGTTTATAGCGAGGTCGTACATATGTTCCTCTCTCGAAGAAATAATCGGTCACACAGCATACGATAATCATAAGCTTTGGTAAACATCACACTTGCATCGGGATTCTACCTCATTGGAGTAATGCTATTTTATACGATGTATCTCTGTTAACTGAGTTTGAAGTATTTTTGGTAACTTTTAGGTGGCCTAAGGAAGGTAGCTCTGAATAGGCTAAAGATTTTACATCCGTTGAATTTATAAAATATTATCAAAAATTATATACAACAAGAATTCAGCTTTGGTTCATCCAAAAATGGCACTTTTTGCCCGGGTTCATATTCCTTCTCGGCGTTCTATCAAGTTTATTTCAAGCATTTTGAAAATAATTTAACTAAATCATGTTTCACACACTGGGAGTAGATCTGGTGACGATAATTATGACTAAAAATTCTTCCAAAATAATTGTTTACGCTCTCTCGTCTGCACAATCCATTAACTGTCATCGTTTCAAACATTTATTCGTGGAGATTTATTCGTCGCATTGGAGCGTCGATGAAGTCAGACTCACGATAAATTCTCGTTGTTTATACCGACAAGACTCGGCACGTAAAGCCACTGATCCTGTACGTCATGTGAATATCTATGACAGCGCTCTATTTGTCTTATGAATATCTATGACAGTTGATTCAGTTTTCGAGCAGCCATGTGTCGAAGAAGAGTTTCAATGAAAGGTTTAAACATCTTTCGAATATGTAGCCGTTTATTGGCACTGGAGTTCGTGACCTGAATATTTTCTGATTGTGATGGATTCATAATTCGATCAGTACGGGTTTTTGACTTTAGTTGTACAAAGTGTGTAGTTCTTATTGAATAATATTTGATGCTCTTGAGTACAGTGTCACTTTATGTACATAGCGAAGTAAAAATCATTTCAAATATTCCTAGGTATAATTTGAGGTTATGGTTTACCTTGATGACGAACTACAAATCAGTTAATTTTGCAGTGTGTAGGACTCTCAGGAAATGCTGCACAACAGCTGTTGTGAATCTGACAAGATAATCCTTTAACGACGTTGATGAAAAGGTTATAAATATTGTTAAAATAAAAGATGTTTGCCTACAGGTTATTTCTTTTCAAAACAATATAGTGGAAAGTAATTTGTGGTCCGGTCAAAGTATACAATATTATATTGGTGAAGTTACAATAATTTGCACCCGGCTAAAAATTGGTAGGATTGTTCCAACCGCCATTATAAACGAACTCTAAAAATTCGTCATCAATCCGATGCCTAAGTTTTTTTTTATTTGAGGAGTCACGATTTACAGCAAAACAGTAAGTGTTATCTTAAAAATATCTGAGACAAAATTATTAAAGATCAGAAAATAAAATAGGTAAGTAAAAAATGATAAGTTAGGTAAATACGTTTTCTCAAACATGCAATGAAATATTGACATGACGTTCCTCTTAATAGGCTGTGAAGTATGACGTTTCAGGCGTGACTAGGACCAGAGGCCGGTAATGGAATTTCATACAAACCTTGCAAGCCTAAGGCCGGAAAAGTCCTCTTTTTTAATTTCGATTCCACATAATTTTTTGGCAATGGCATCGACACTCTGCCACTACGCATATTTAAAAAAAAAACAATAAACGACTTGGTATGTACTTAGAGCAGTTTTATTTACATAAAAAATCCACATTAACATAACTAATAACACATTATTATCAATGGTTTTCTTAACTATACACATAAACATTGAAATATTAATATTTAATTTAGTTGCAACAAATTGACATTTATAACAATGATAAGTGTCACTGTTCGTTCAGAAACGTACCTGTATACTTTTTTTTAAGTAACATGATAATGAACATAAATGTTAATGTTTAATGTTTTGTCGTTGGCACACAGCTTGCTAGTGCCAAAGGGAAAAAAAAAAAAAAAAATGTTTAATGTCAAAATCAAGCTAAAATAGACGAAACAGTACTATACACGTGAGTTTAAGTTTTATCTTGTTTACTTTTAATGTCTTTAAATCTTTAATTTTTTTGTTGTTTATTTCATTGCCTGTTTGAGAAAAGCACTATACATACATACCTCGGCGGGAAATATTGGGTCGCTTCGCTCGGCCGTCTATATGTCTTCGGCCGGCAAGCCCTTTCTTCTCGGCATCTGTAGTAATGTACTATTTCTTAAGAGCCACACCGTTTCTGAACAATTTGAAAAAGCTGGAAGAGTTGCACCGGCAAGAGTTGCAATTGATAAAATACCCTTTTCTCCGAAATGCGTAAAGCATGCGAAATTCATACCAAATACTGAGCAAAGTCTTGAAGCTGTAAAAACTTCTACGTCAATGCAATGAGCTATTCATTGCATTGACGTAGAAGTTTTTACAGAACTACAGACATTTATGTAGCAAATTTATTCATCACGATAACCACAACTCCATCTTCCATCTTCGGCACTTCCACATTTGATAGTGAATAAAACGAATATATTTATGACAAACCTTACTGTTTTGTGTGGCAATCGTGAAAATCTCATTTTTATGTCCTATGACCTTGAATGAAAATTTTCAGGTATTTTTACCTTTTCATTGAATAGACGTAGAAGTTTAATTTTTTCGCAGCATTTATGGTAAAACACACTGTTTGGCTGAAAATCCCAAAAAAAACTAGGCATCAGATTTATGACAATTTTTTAGAGTTCATTTATAATGATGTTTTGAGCAATCCTACCAAATTTCAGCCGGGTGAGAATTATTGGAATTTTTAATATTTTAATTTTCTTTTAAAGTTTTAACTGGCAATAAGTGTATAGCTTTTAATAATACTCTAACCTCTCTCATACTTTATACTAGAACGCACCCGATTTCTTTAGATACAAGTGAGAAGACATGCATATTGATTCGTAGAATACCCTAAGGTATCACCCGCGCATTGCTAATCTAAAAAGCAATAAAAAGAGTTGATGCTCTGTTAGCAGAAAGAAAATGACCTTTTCTTAATGACCCATGGGAACTAAACTGACCGCAGAAACACAATACAAAGTTATTTTGACTGCTATTTTCTGTAGGCAGGAAATACATTCACAAATAGCCTCATCGCGAGAATATTGCTATGTCCTACGTCTGCTAGCAGATCTTTTTCTATATTTACAGCTCGTACATACTGTCTTAGTTATTAGCGTAGTACCAACATTTCCAAGTTACCTGTCTTAGCTCTAAAAAAATAAAGAAATAATAAACATAGAGGAAAAAATAAAAATAAATTTAAATTTTATCCATAAATTACAATTTATTATATCAATAATTATTACTTACTATAATTTACTACAGTAAAAAATATAAAATAAAACTAGAACAACTATTATACACATACATTGCAGCTAAAAATAACAATTAGAAAAAGAAGGAAAAATCCTCCACATATAACAGAAAATATTATAAAATTATAAAGATATATCAATAATAAAATTATTAATTATTTTTTCGTTTGTTTATTTGTGTTCAACAACTTGTTCAACTTCTAAAGGTGACTATACAATTTGAGCGTCTTCGTAAAGCAACTGATGGCCGCTTCTGATTACGTGGGAGTTTAGCACCCCGTTTGCGTGATGTCCATTCGCCTTCGCTATCAAACACGACATATTATGCAGTGGACTGTAAGTTTTACAATAAAATTACAGTAATATTATGTATGTAAGGGGCGAATACCTTACCTGGCGAAACGAAGTGGTATTGTGCGGCCAGGGGCTCGAACCCCACGCGATCGGTGGTCATAAGGTAATGCATGACGAAGGTGAAAAATATGATCGAAAATAAAAAAAATAAAAGACACAAGGGATAGAAAAGTACATTCACCTTATATACAGAAAGCCGCAGGTAAATGAAAATTATTTAGGCTGAGTTGCGTTTCTGTTTGGGAGTAGATCCCTAATGCACCTTTGGAACAAGGATATATCTACGAGTGGCGTAAAATACTACTAGAATTGCGAGTATTATTTCGACGGTACATACGTGCATTTGTTTATTCATATAAGTCACAAAGCAACTAACGTAAATTTCATACGTGCCAATTAATGTTTCTTTATTTATATTAGGACCATGTACTAGTGCCAACTTATAATTATGAATTTAGATTCATAATTATAAGTTGGCACTAGTACATGGTCCTAATATAATAAATAATACTATTTATTACTAAATAAAAGTATGAAGAAAGATTTTTGAATTAAATTTTTTAAGTATTTTTCATGCCAAATATTCAAATCGATTTAAATTGAAAAAAAAAATTGGTCTAGGCGGGGATCGAACTCGCGTCTGGTCAGGTAGCTTAGTGGTCAAAGCATTGCCCCTGTAAGGCAAAGATTGCGGGTTGGATCCCCGCCTAGACCAAATCAATTTTTCCAATTTAAATCGATATGAAGAAAGATGTTTGGAAAAAGTTAGCTTCACAAAACACATAAAGCAGATTTTCATTTCATATTTATTGGTATCTATATACTTTTTTAGTCACATGTAACCTTTAAGTGATAATAATGAAAACACATCATATATTTTTGGACTAGCTATGTATGCCGGGCATATCAAAATAAAATTGAAAATGACGGTAAAATTCGTTATTTTTAGGTGTCGTTGCTCGAATTAGTGAATAAAACCATCTCTTCCTATTAACGCTGACGTTGATATCCTGACGGTACTTCGCAGGAATTGTTTCCACTCCCTAATCGGAATCGAACGCAAGCAGATATAGATATTTTGCATAATTTTCTCATTCGAATTGAAAACAAAAGGGTATAATCCTAAAAAAACGTTTATTTGGAAAGCTGATACGCTGGGAATTATTTTATTGCTTTCAAAATGACTGACAATAACATTATGCCAGTAGCTTTTTGAACAATTTAATTGTTTACGCTAAGATAAACCTACTGAATTACAATATAATTCCTATAAGCTTTCTCTGGTCTATAACTATTCGTTCTATGTAAGTTGTAAAATTTTCGGACAATTCAATTATCTTCAAGATAAGTTAAATTATCTTCAAGATAATTTAATTGTCCGAGTACATGTAAGTTAAATAGTAGATATCTACTTCAAGCTGCTTTCGTAGCTAAGTGATATGGGTATTCTAAATAATTTTGGCAAATGGCTTATATCGTATCCTTTTGTAGTTGTAAAGCTCAGATGGTACGGGCTCTGAAGTAAAAAAATGTTACATTATAATTTACTGCTTTACATATTTTATAATTTAGCGAATGCCGGTGGCGGGAACGACGACGGTCGCAGAGTAGGTCGCACTCCATTCCCTATGAGCGCAGGGCTGGGGGTGACGGGTGAAGCCACCTGTCACCCTAGCAGAAGCAGGCCGCGGCGACAGCACGTACCGCACGCCTCTCCATACCTGGGGCGAGTTGGAAGAGATTGAGAGAGTTGAGCGATATAATAATAATATAATCGTTTATTTTTCCTCACATATCTGACATGGAACAGTTTGGAAATTATAAAGCTTAAATTAATGAAACCATACCAGAACCCCATCACAGTACATAAAAATACAACTAGGATACATTAGTATTATTGTTATCTGTGGCTTGGATTCACGAGAAATACAACTAATATCACAATAGATCTCTCGAATCCGTAGTTCACATCTAGGTTGGAGGAGTTGTCGAGGTAAGTGTTAAATGGTAACATAATTATCTATAATGTGCTGTGTAAGTGAGCGTGTGAGTGTGTGTGGGTGTGTGTGAGATTGTGTGTTTTTGTTTGTGCGTGTGTGAAGTAGAATATGTGTGCGTGTCTATTTGTTAAGGATATGAGAGGGATATGTCCGAGACAACCTCACCTTCGGCTTAGCACGGCATCAGCGGGGGATATCCGTGGGGATTTTGTGCACTATAATAAAAGGGTATCACACCCGTGCTGCTGCCTCTGTAGGAACCTCCTAGTGCCCTTCTTGAACAACCATTTATTGTAGTTGCACAGCATACCTAAATAAATAGTAGTTAAAATTTCAGTGACAGTGTTTACAAGCAGGCGTTTATGTTGTCCCTTCTGCCAATTTTTGTTTTAGTCTAGAACCCACATGTGCGTGAGTTGCAGTCATAAAGAAGAAGCGCGAACATTTAGCCTACAATACTGGATAATAACTCAACGGTGCTACTCACTACCTAGATTCGTAAAATGATAAATGCTTCAGTTCAAACAATATTGACTAGCTGAATAAGTTGCTTTCATGTTGAAATGCCAGCAATTAAAACATTGAAACGACTGAGTTTAAATAGGATTGTCATACATACACCATTCTTGACAAGTAAAATTTACTTTATATACAAACTTCGTATTAATTTTATCTGAGGTTAAAAATAGACTAAAACACGTCATGGCTAAATCACCCAGTAGTAGTCTTCTGATGCCGTGTTGATTATGAATGGATGAAGGCGAGGGGGCGGAGGCGGTTTAGGTTGAGAGAGTTTCTGTGCTGTCAGTGCAGAAGACAAAGCAAGGCTTTACACTACCACAGACAAGTTAGGGTTATGTGACTGGACGGCGCGGCGGGCGGAAGGCCCCTCCCAGATTCAGTAGCCGAATTCATTTCGATTGCCTCCTCCGTCACGACTACAGCATAGGGAACTTTACACAGGCTGCTGGTTCAGCCTCCTCAGGCGGATATTAAGTGATGCCCAGTGAACCACAGGCGGGCAGCGGTTAATCGTTTTACTGGGTCCCCTGACCGCCACGCCAACATTTCACGCCCGTACATGTTAGTGGTGTCATCGTAAGCCTTCGGTCTTCCCACTGACAGCACAAGATCTCTCCGGTGAGCTCCGGTGAGCTCCGGTGATGCTATGCCGGACTCCTACCGACTAAAAACCCTCACGTACCGCCTAATAGCCTGCGGTTGGTAGCCCCGGGTAAGCCCTCAGAAGGATGTTCCAGGACTATCAACAGACCTACGGCTGCGGCCTCGCCTAGAAGGTTCGGGTGTTATCCCGCGTCTATGGGGGGGGGGGGGGTTCTAGTGTAATCCCGCTTCTTAGGGGAGGCGTGCGTGAATCCCTCATCTCACGCTTCCGTCATGGGTCTGCCAGGCCGACGGTCTTCTACAACACAACGTTATTATGGCCGCGGTACTCTCTGTAGAGCGGAGGTACTTCCCCAATTAGACTACTCAATTTGGGAAGGGAGATACCTTCGTGTTCTACCTCCTATAAAATACTTCTTGTAAAGTTATGATGCTGTCCATTGTATTAAGTTACAAAGATTTAATAAACTTTGAAAACGTAAAGAAACTACGTTAAAAAATGCGTCTAATGAATTATACGATGATCCAGTTACCCAACGCAAGCCTTTCTATGTGTTGGTCTAGGCTCTTGGTTATAAGTCCGTTAACGGTTACGACGTTCGGAACAATGACTGTCGAGTCCACGTCCCACATATCGACAATCTCGTGAGCTAAATCAAGATACTTAATTAATTTGTCTTTCTCAGCTTTCATGAGATTCTCGTCATGAGGGATTGTGACATCAACAATCATTGCACGTCGCTTTTTGGCGACAACAGTCCTATCTGAGATGATAGACCGATCCCAGTACAGTGTGATACGACTTTTTTCGAGAACTGGTCCAGCAATATACCTGCAATACGGCACCTCAGCGTCCACAAGTTGGTATAACAGAGCAAGCTGCTGGTGCATGATCCTGGTTAATTGGTTGTGCCTGTGCAAGTACTCGCTGTTAGCAAGGCGAGAACAACCGGAAACAATATGCCCGAGGGACTCACCGGGTTGGTGGCACGCTCGCCATATATCCATCGTACCTTCCCTCAAGATATATTTCGGTAGTTCTTCGTCATGAGAACCTCATTTGCAATTGCACAGACAAAACCCTCGGTTTCTCCGAAGAGATCACCGAAACGTAATCAGGCCACGGAGGCTAATAGGTCCACATAGGGCCCACGGAGAGCGCGATAGAACCTACCGTGGAGCTCCTTAATCTGCCATACCTCCTGACAATCACTGATGCTCACCACCACTAGTTTGCACCAGTTCTCTTTAGCCAACTTGCAAGCAAAAACAACAACATTGCTCTCTCTCTGATTCACTCGAAGAAAATATTCTCTAAGGTTGTTCACCTCGCGATTGTGGAGGTTTTTCACATTCAAAAAGCCTCGGCCACCACATTTCCGCGGGATGTACAACCCGATCACCGATGAACGAGGATGGGGCATTCGATATGCTGTTAGCAGTGTACGAATTCTCCTGTCTATGTCGTCCAATTCCGTTTGAAACCACTTGAGTATGCCGAAGGAGTACATGAGAGGGGTGCTGGGTACGACAACCTCCACGTGGTGCACCCTGGTAACGTGGACGACGATGTGGGCTTCGCGCGAGGCGCACGTCGTCGCCCATGGCTAATAGTCCACCAAGGAGGGGGGGGCCTTATGGCCGGTTTGGAGATCTCCGCATGCGCTCTGCCAAGCAGAGCGTACTTAGTGGAAAACTCCCAGGGCGACGAGTACTTCGCCACTGAGTGATCAGTGGCGAAGTACACGGTCCCGTAGGGACCATCGATCGGCCGAGCCGTTACCCCGTCAGACGGGCACGGTGGCTCTTCGGAGCTGCGAGGAAGAAAACCTCAATAAAAAATCACCCCAAATCCCACGCTCTGACGCCCGGCAATGGGATGCATCGCTGGGGGGAACTCAGTGCCTAGGGCGTCACTCTCACTGCCACCTTCCCACCCTCCACATCCTCACATCCACTCCCAACCTCCCCTACTTCCACCCCAACGTCGGCGGACAGTAACCGTAAAAAATACAAATGACTATGGAAACAAAATCAGATAAATCTACCCATGAGGGTACCCGGACTCCGTCCGGGGAATCCCTTGCTGTGACTGGTGGTCGAATGGACACCCATTCGGCGACCAGCCATGGCGACCCCCTCCCGGGTTCATCCCGGGTGGTATATGGGAGGGGTCACCACAGTCCCACAGGCCCAAGGGTGTGCCTCAAAACCACCCAAAAAAGCGACGCGGAAGACGTGTCGACCCATGCTGGCTCGGAGATGGAGTCGGCTGACGACATGGGTAGCGAGACCGAGGATGCCCTCGGCCTCGGTGTCATGTCTGAAGTTGGTAGGAAGAGACCTAGGTCGAGCGGACTAGGCAAAGGCCCTCCCAGGAAAGTAGTGGCTACCACCGCGGGTAGAGGTCGGAAAGCCGTCCTCTACAGAGCGAAAGGGAAGGTAGCAGAGCCGCCGGCGACTGTGCCCCCGCTGCCAAGCGGAAAGGTCACGGAGGTACCGGCGGCGCAGAACATCCTGGCGGCGCTTTCCCGCATTTCTGGCGCCGTAAAAGGCCAGAAAAATACTGCGGGAAAGAAGAGGGTCGTGGCGGACGCGGTCACAGGCGCCGCTAAAGCACTGGAGGAGCTCCTCGAAAGGAGCGTCTCCAGCGAGGAGGGGAAACTCCGGGCTCGTGTTGCGAGCCTGGAGACGGAGCTTGCTGACTCTCGCAAGCAGCAACAGCTGATGCGGGAGGAGATCAGCAAGCTGACGCAGCTGGTCCAGGGGGCCGGAGAGGCTCGGGGTGTGAAAGCCCCCGCTCCCCGTGCACCACCTAAGGTGACACCTACAATGGTCCAGCTGCTGGAGGCCATCGAGCGACGCCTCGGCGTCCTCGAGGACCGGGCATACCGCCCGCCGCTGGCGGCCCCCGTCGTCGCGCCATGCGCGGCGACGGCTGCATCCAGCGGGGCTTCTGGTCCCAAACCGAGGGCCTCCGCCCCCAAGAAGACGGCACCTGGGGGAAGTGGCAACCCCGCCTCCACAGGCACAGCCAATGCTCCCGCTGCATCCCACAACCCTCCAGAGAGGGTGTCTGGGAGGTAGTGGGAGCGAAAAAGAAGGCGAATAAGGCCGCCAAAAAGGCGGTGAAGGCCGCTAAGAAGGCGGCAAAAGCCGCCGCAAAAGCGGCAAAGGCTTCCGCGGCGAAGGCGCCAAAGAGGCTCCGCGCTCCCCGTTCCACTGCCGTCGTCATCACTGTGACGACAGAGGGCAAGGCGAGGGGCGTGGGGTACGCCGAGGTCCTGAGGCAGGCGAAAGCCTCAGTAGACCTTAAGGCCCTCGAAATAGAGGGAGGTCTCCGGTACAAGGTGACGCGCACCGGAGCACGCCTCCTCGAGGTCTCTGGTGCCACCAGCGGACCCAAAGCAGATGCCCTAGCGGCAAAGCTGAGGGAGTCGCTGGACACTGGTGACGTCCGCGTCACCAGACCCAACAAATGCGCGGGTCTGCGCATTTCGGGTCTGGATGACGCGGCCACGACGGAGGAGATAATCTCCGCCGTCGTGGAGGCGAGCGGCTGCCCTCGTGATCAGGTGAGGTCAAGTGAAATTCGCTTTGGCCCCGCCGGTCACGGGTCGGCAGTCGTGAGCTGCCCCGTCGCAGTGGCACAGAAAGTGGCGGACGGACGGAGCCCCATCTCCTGCAGCCCCGCGAAGCCAGGTGCTTTAGGTGTCTGGTCGTGGGCCATGTAGGAGTGCAGTGTACAGCGGAAGTCACCGTTGGAGACCGGTGCTTCCGCTGTAGTCAGCCCGGTCATACGGCCATTGCCTGTGACGCTCCACCACGCTGTTTCAAATGCGTGGCGGAGGGCAAGGAGGCCAACCACCGGGCCGGCAGTAAGGCCTGCGCTGCCTCAAGGCCGAAGCCCCTTCCATCCGCACGGGGGGGTGAGGGTGCATGTTCGCGGCAGGGTGCGGAAATGGACGTCCATTAATGGACACCCACATCCGCATCCTACAGGTGAACCTGAACCACTGCGCTGGTGCTCAGGACCTTCTGTACCAAAGCATCAGGCAGTGGTCCATCAACGTGGTGGTTGTCGCCTAGCCGTACTGGGTTCACCCGGGAAGCCCGGTGGATCTGAATGGCCTGGCGACTGTCTTTGGGGGGACCGGCGCGGACGACTCGCGCCTAGCGCTTATTGCTAGGGGCCCGGGTTGCGTCGCGGCGGAATATGAGGGTGTGGCTGTCGTGGCCGCTTACGTCTCGCCGAGCCTCGACCAGCATCAGTTTGAGCTATGGCTCCCTGAGCTGGACGTCGTTCTCGCTGCCTGCCGGCCTCGCCCCGTCCTGGTCCTGGGAGACTTCAATGCCTGGTCGCAGGCCTGGGGCTCCCGGGAGACCAGAGACAGGGGGAGGATACTTCAGCACTGGGTCACTACACGTGGCCTAGTCATTCTGAACCGGGGGAATGTCGCAACCTGGACGCGGCGGGGGCTCAGCTCGGTCATAGACGTCTCGTTTGCGACCCCTGAGCTCGCCCGCCGTGTCCAGGGATGGCGTGTCGTGGAGGTGGAGGAGACGTCGTCAGATCACCGATATATTCGGTTCGACGTCTCCCCCCCACCTAATCTGCCGCCAGCTATCGCGAATCCCCCGGAACCGCGTTGGGCACTCCATCACCTGGATCCGGAGGCTCTCCTAGAGGCGGCCATCGTGCAGGCCTGGATCCCGATAGCGGACAGACCTGCCGATGTTGGTGCCGAGGTGGAGTGGTTCGGGAGGGCCATGTCGCATATCTGCGATGCGGCGATGCCCAGGGCTAGGCCCAGACCGGCAAGGAGACAGGTGTACTGGTGGACGCCGGAAATCGCGCAGTTGCGCGTGGAGTGCGTTACCGCGCGCCGTCGGTACACCAGGTTCCGCCGGAGGCGTCGCCGCCCAGACGACGCGGCAGCCCGAGAGACGGAGCTCTATGATGGGTACAGAGAGGCCAAGAGGGCCCTTCAGGCGGCCATCAAGCGGTCCAAAAAGTTGGGCCGCGAGGAGCTGATGGAGGCCCTGGAGCGGAACCCGTGGGGGCGCCCGTACCTTATGGTAAGGGGTAAACTACGCCCCAAGGCGCCCCCACTGACCCAGAGTCTCCAGCCGGAGCGGCTGGAAGGGGTCCTGGACTCCTTGTTCCCATCAAGAGTGGAGGAACACATTCCTCCGCGCATGGCTCCGTCTCAGGCGCCCAACGCGGAAGGCAGCGAGAACGACGTGCCCGTAGTCACGGAGGGTGAGTTAGGGGCGGCTGTACTGCGGCTTAAATCCCGCAAAAACACCGCCCCTGGACCCGACGGCATTCCAGGCCGAGCGTGGGTCCTGGCTCTCGAGGAGCTTGGGCCTCGACTTATAGGGCTCTTTAGCGCATGCCTCGAAAAAGGCCAGTTTCCAAAAGTCTGGAAGACAGGGAAACTGGTCTTGATCCGAAAGGCGGGGCGGCCGGCAAATTCTCCATCAGGATACCGGCCGATCGTGCTGCTTGACGAGGTGTGCAAGCTCTTCGAGCGTATTATTGCACAACGCCTCGGCAAGCACCTCACACGCGTGGGGCCTGATCTGGCGGATAGCCAGTTTGGCTTCCGTCAAGGGCGCTCCACCGTGGACGCGATCATGCGCATTAGAGGCCTGACGGAGGAAGCAATCTCACAGGGTGAGGCGGTGGTGGCGGTGTCTCTTGACATCGCCAACGCCTTCAACACCTTGCCCTGGAGCTGCGTTAGGGAGGCGCTTATCTACCATGGAGTGCCTCCCTACCTCCGTCGAATTGTCGGGGCCTATCTCTCCGAGAGGGCCATTACTTACCCGAGCTGGCTAGGGCCGGGTCGGCGAGATGTGTCGTGCGGTGTTCCACAGGGATCGGTATTAGGACCGCTCCTGTGGAACATCGGTTACGATTGGGTGCTGCGCGGTCCGCTGCTCAGAGGGGTCGGCGTAACGTGTTACGCCGACGACACCCTCGTTACGGCGCGGGGAGCAACGCACCGAGACGCAGCACTAAAGGCCACGGCAGGGGTTGCTCAAGTCGTGGGTCGGATACGGCGGCTGGGTCTCGAGGTCGCCCTTCACAAATCCGAGGCTCTGTGCTTCCACGGACCTCGGATGGGGCCACCTGCGGGATCCAGGCTACAAGTAGGGGGCGTCAGCATCGGCATCGAGCCCTCGATGAAGTATCTGGGGCTCGTACTCGATGGCCGGTGGAACTTCGGACATCACTTCCGAAGTTTGGTCCCAAAACTGAGGGGAGCATCAGCCGCACTTGCGCGGCTGATGCCCAACATCAGGGGACCCAACGCTCCCTACAGGATCTACCTGGGAGTACCTGGGGATCGTGCGAAGTATGGCCCTATACGGGGCCCCCGTATGGGCGGAAACCCTGACGGCCACCAATGTGGCTAGATTGCTGAGCCCGCAGAGGGCGATGGCCATCAGGGTGATAAGGGGATACCGCACGATCTCAGGTGAAGCGGCATGTCTCCTAGCCGGGACCCCTCCATGGGACCTGGAAGCGAGAGCCCTTGCGTCTCTATTTAAATGGCGTAAGGAGGCGCTGGAGCGGGGCCAAAGGCCTGCGTTTCGAGAAATCGAGGCCCAGCGGTCCCAGCTCTACCAGGAAACCGTGGAGACATGGAAGGTGCGACTTGAGCAACCAAAGGGGGGATTCGCCACAATCGCGGCCGTCAGACCGGTCATGGACGAGTGGCTGGAGAGGAGACACGGTACCCTCTCCTACCGGTTGTCACAAATACTTACCGGACATGGTAGCTTCGGTAAGTATCTGTGGCGAAGACACCGGGAAACCACGGCCAAGTGTCAGCACTGCGAGGACCGCAGCGACGACACATCGCTCCACACGCTGGTGGAGTGCACGGCGTGGGCGGAACAGCGCCAGGTCCTCGTGGTGAATCTGGATGTGGATACTCTCTCGCTCGAGACTATGGTGCGAGCCATGGTCTCCAGCGGGAGTAAGTGGGACTGCGCCGTCTCTTTCTGCGAGCAGGTCATGCTCGTGAAAGAGGCGACGGGGCGGGAGCGGGAGAGAACTCTCCCACCCGAGTTCCGCAGTCGGCGGCTTGGGCGCCGCCGACGTGTCTTCGCCGAAGACCATCGGCCTCCATGACCGGGGTCCGGAGGACGGTGAGCGGGCTGCTCACCGTCCTTACAGAAGCAGGCCCATGACGGGCAGCGAGATTCACGCACACCCCCCCCTAAGAAGCGGGGTGACACCCGACCCCCCCCCCCCCCATAGACGCGGGATAACACCCGAACCTCTTAGGTGAGGCCGCAGCCGTTGGTCTGTTGGTAGTCCTGGGACATCCTTCCGAGGGCTTACCCGGGGCTACCAACCACAGGCTATTAGGCGGTACGTGAGGGTTTTTTAGTCGGTAGGAGTCCGGCATAGCATCCATGAAGGATTTTCCCTCACGTTAAAAAAAAAAAAAAAAAAAAAGGAGTACATGAGAAGCAGCATGACCCAGCCATTGTAGACGCGCACCTTGTTGCCGCCTGATAAAAGACTGTTTAATACCTTTTTCAGGAAACCAAAGAAACGTTCTTGCAATGACTGTTTCATTTCAGCCTCATTGATGCCCAACGCCTGCGACATACCCAAGTACTTATAGGTGTCGGTTGCGAGTAGTGATGTCGGATGAATGGAATCAGAGAGTTGAATATCTTCTGATTCCACTACCCGCCCTCGCTTTACATGCATGAATGCACATTTATCCATCCCAAGCTCTATTTTGATGGAATCACTAAAGCTTTTGGTTATCTTTAGTAAATCCACCAATTGTGAGCTTGATATGGCAAACAATTTTAAGTCATCCATGTATGTGGCAAACAATTTTAAGTTATCATTATTCCTTTTTGAAAAGTTACAAAACAATCTTATAAATTACTAGCCGTCGCCCGCGGCTCCGCCCGCGTGGATGTCGGTTATCGCGAATCGGGGTATGAAAAATAGATGTTGGCCGATTCTCAGACCTACCCGATATGCCCACAAAATTTCATGAGAATCGGTCGAGCCGTTTCGGAGGAGTTTGGCAACAAAAACTGTGACACGAGAATTTTATATATTAGATATTTTTAAATACATATACAAATATAAAAACATATATTTAAAAATATAAAAAATAGAGTCCCACCGGCATCGGGCACAGGGACCAAGCTACCGGTGGCTAGGGCTCCAGAGAAAGGAACCTCCCCACAATACGCCTTCTGCATCGGGCGCTTGAGCCAGCTGCCTAACGAGAGCCTCTTAAGGTATTGATCGAGGCTCTTAGCAATCGGCCCATGGGCTGATATGACTATCGGCACAATGATTGCCGTACCTACACATTCCACAAGTCGACAACCTCATGAGCCAGATCCAAATATTTTTTTTGTTTGTCTTTTTCAGCTTTCATGAGGTTTTCGTCATGAGGAATGGTGACATCAACAATCATTACAAGGCGCTCTAATCGATCTATTAGCACTATGTCAGGCTTATTAGCGACAATAGTCCTGTCCGTGATGATAGATCGATCCCAATATAATATGGCAAGACCATTTTCGAGAACTGGGTCGAGCACATACTTGTAGTATGGTACCTCCGAAGTCACAAGATTGTATTTAAGGACAAGTTGCTGATGAACAATCTTGGCCACTTGGTTGTGCCTGTGCAAATACTCGCCGTTGGCAAGACGAGAACAACCGGAAATAATGTGTCTGAGAGATTCTCCGGGGCGGTGGCATGCCCGACAGATGTCCACCGTACTTCAGAATATACTTCCGATAGATAGTAATTACAAAGACAAAACCCTCGGTTTCTCCGAAAAGATCACCGAACTTTAGCCAAGATACGGACGCTTTCAAGTCTATATCGGGTCAATTTAAGGCCCGATAAAACCGTCCGTGTAGTTCTTTATCCATCCATACCTCCCTGCGATCAGCGGTACCAAGTACTACAGGTTTGCGCCAGTTCTCTTTAGCCAACGCAAGAGGGGTTAAGCCGTTGTACACTGCTATCACATCACGGTGCATATCCGTATTTGCACGTAAGAAATATTATTATCATTATTACATATTATTGAATTTTTTCTCTTTAATATTATTTAACATCTGAATGAAAAAGCATCTCATGAGAACGTTAGGCTGAGTTCTCACGTTGATGGGGTTTTATAAAACCAATGCTTTAGTCAGCCTACCATCAGAAGAGATGAAGTCAAATTGATGTATCCTATATAAAATAGTCGCTTAGTACATTAAGCGAAGAGAAATTACTTATTAAAGCACTCGAGTGAGTTCGATTTAGTATCACAACTAACTATACTTTATTCAACCTTTCCGTTATAGTAGTTATGAAGTCTTGAAGTAAATTAGTTTTTTAAAATATGGTAGCCAGTTGTTTAGAAATGTACGTCTCAGTTACAGTATATATTTTAGAAATATACATGTTTCGGCTCCCAATATTAATATGTCGCATTGACATCGAGACTTTGGGTTCTTAGGAGTCGAGGATGAAGAGACTTAAATTTAGTTAATATCAGAAACGTTTACTAAACGTTTTTGATACTTAAGTAACTTTGAAATCTAAACTATAGCCATGTTACTGTTGTGATATAAGTTTGTGTGGGTGTAAATCGAATATTTTTAAAGAGTATTTTTAATTATATTACTTAGGTGATAGACAAGCACACTTACCAACTGATAGATTGTAACCGTGGCCTATGGACGTGTGCAACATTAGGGGGAATCACACTTGTTCTGCTGACCCTGTAAGAACAGAGAGTTTATGCGCCGTCAATGTAGAAAACAAAGCAGAACAAGCCTTTGGTATTTCCACTGATAGTACAAAAACTCTCCAGTGAGTTTTTACTAGGGAGTACTTCAGTTACTTAAAGTACTAAATTCCTTTTCGGACCCACGCTACCACCGCCGATACCTCTGGTGGTAGCGTGGGTCCGAAACGATACCACCAAACCAGAAATAGTGATGAGACCAATTTGAATTTAATGTAGGTAAAATTCCCCCTTCCAACAATGTTAAATGGCTTGTGTTAGTACTATAATGGCCCGGATACCAACCCAGGAAATCTTGTCTGTAAGATCTACTGCTTAACCATCCTACTTCTTCATCTATTTTCTAAAGTTACTGCGTTTTCCTGCTAGTGAATCCTGTTGGAAAAATAGCAGGTAAAAAAATATGATCAGTAGATATCGCCATCTACTGAAGACATTCTTGAAACTTAAATAATAATATAATTCACGTGTGACATTCTACAACATATCTAATTTTGGCTACGATTAACAATACCTATAGCTACGATAAATTGAATTGCATTGTAGCGTATGATCAATCACTGCTATGTTATGGCTTTCCGTCAGATAACAATAATAACGATAATATTATTCCTAATACTAACTGAATCCTAAATGATTAATTCATGATCTCTCTAAATATAATTATTATTCTGACTGATTATGATCACTTGTCAGGGCGCTTCACCAAAATCTTTGGGCCTAAATTAAACTTGTAAATCTGGACACCTGCTGATGATCGATGAGTGGAGCATCCCGAAATCTAAATACATGGTTGGAGAACGGACTCAAGGAAACAAAATTGGCACTCAGATGATAATCAATAATGACAGGATTATTATTATTTTTATCAGGAGTGGGCTCACGTTCATGGGATTTTGCCAATGCTCACTTTGTCACCGACCTTTTTTAATTTCAAATATCAATATTCTTTTTATAGAAGCTAAGACATGTTTTGTATAATTACTGTAGCTCTTGTTATACAATTTCATAATTTTACTACCTTACTTAAAAACACCTTTGATACCATATTCTAAGCATGTTAAACATATCACAGTTGATACTTTTATAAATTCACACAATGTTGTACGTTACTTTCCTGTCCTGGTGTGGCGAACAGAAGCCCGGGTGGCGTTTTATTTGGTTTCACCATGCCGACACACGTTAGTCCTCTTTGTTTCAAAGTATCGATCAGTTGCGTCGACGTAAACCAGTCGTTACACGTTAAATTTTCATTATAACTGTGTTTAAGTTACCTCAAACGATAAACTCTCTAAAAGCTTTCTTCAACTGATGTGTTGCCTACCACAACCTTACCTATAAGTCACTTTATTTAGAGCGACTAGCTAGATTTTTTTTGCAATACCACTTAGGTAGATGACAAATAAGCGGCCCACCTGGCGGAAAGTGGTTACAGCGGCCTTTGGACGTGTGTAACAGCAGGGGAGCCACACTCGAGATCTCTATCAAGATAATTGAGACTAAGGATAACCTAACCTGCAAATGCTGCAACCCGGTGCACTTGCTGATTCACGAACAGAGCTCTGGTGTAGTCGCTCCCTGAAAACTAAGATAACCTTTGAATTTAACCAAAACTACAGCTAATATGATGTGATTGTTTATGTCGTTGATTTACTGGTTAAGAGTGTATATAGTATTAAGTCCGCTAATAGCCTAATGTACATAAAATTTCATTAAAAAAAGGATAACAAAGGGCCAACTGTGTAATAGGCCTTCATGAAAAACTATTCTATGTTTTTAGCAGTGTAGTGGATCTAATATTTTTAGTAAGAAGGTAATTATATCATTAAAAAAACATGATCAATACGCACGGGGACTTCCTATAAACAAGATAAGAAAGCCGGATAATATAAGTTTTACGACATTTATTATATACTTTTCCGCAAGAGAACGCTGAACGTCTTGAACTTGACTTACGTCCACTCATTGTTGTTTAATATCTACACTAAGACTGTAGACTTAAGATAATTTAAAAATAGTGCTGTAGAAATACACAAACTGCATAAATACATGATATCACGAATCAACGATTAAACGTTTTAAAATTTGACAATCCACTGTTGAAACATCAGGCATCTAGCACCCGGGGTATCTAATTTACCTCTTTCACACAGTCTTTTAGCTGAACCAGAAGGTCGCACGAATGTCCCACCTTACGTTTACCGATTCTCATTCACTCGGTTGGTTAATGGATTCGCAGTATGGTATGTTTTGTGATTTTGGTGTATAGAAATTTAGCAAAACAAAATGTTTTGAGCGTAGTTTATGTAGTAACGATTGGTGTAATTCTCAAGACCTACTTCCTGCAAACCCCATTTTTTTACGTGCGGGAAATCCCCACGGATACTCCCCACTCCGGAGCTGGACGGGTAGGTTATGTCGGACTCAAACCGACTAAACCGCACGCCATCCGTGGGTCGATGTACTAGGTAGCTTAGTTAGAATCATTATTAATGTCAATAAGACAACCACGTTTTTCTAGATTGACTTAAAATCTTTGACTTTGATTTTCATAACCTATAAGCTAATGGGTTCCCATGGGTTGCGCAAACGGGAACAAAATTAAATTCGGGCGAAGCCGCGGGCAACTAACGAACAGTAATGATATTAATTAATAGAACAAGAAACTAGAACTATATATCAAACTTGCAGCGCATTGGAGTGGTGCAGGTATTTACCTAGTCCAAAGTTTCAGTGATGCACCACGACCTGTTTGTTAGTTTCCTTCTGAGGATTCGGTTTACGAGTGAGCTGTAGAAGTACATCGTAAACATAAAGGAATATTCGAACGTTCGGTACATTGCGAAGAATATCGAAATGACTACTGATATAGATATTTTGTGATCGACGTGACGACCACTCTGTTGCTTTTCTACAACTTAAGTGTCTACGTATCTTGTAGACTTGTTGAATTTTATATAGCTAGCGAAGTAAAGTAAAACGCTTTTCCCCCTTAGGAACAGTTTAAAAAATACGTGGTATAACCATTCGTGTTAAAAGGTACCTACTGTAAATCATATTATTAAAATCTAAGACGTGGCCAATGCTTATATTTAGCACGAACCCGAATATTATTAGGAGTAAGTATACATCGTAACATATATCTTGGTCGTAAGTCACGAAAAAGACGAGACCCTGGTGCGCGAGGATTGTTTTAATTATCTATGCCTAGTGAATTTGAGCTAGTCCACCGCCGTAGCACCCCGTGCTAACCACAAGAGGCTCCCATCAAACAGGTACTATGCGTATCGAGCACTTTTGAGTATATTTGTCGCGAGGTATACCAAAATCTCCAATTGCTGAGCTATTGAAGTAAAAACCGCGTATACCTAAATCGAAAATAAATGTTCATAGATTTATTTAATGTCTTCGCCGCCATTTTGCTGAGTATTTGTGTTTATAAGGTAATCTGTACTGTGGTTTGAAACAAGGTCAAATATTGCCTGTGGAAATAAAAATAAGCAGATGAGAGTGCGGTCAATATCTGAGACTCCTCAATTCGGTCCCCCTCTTGACGTAATCCCTTTTCCTGTTGGCTCTATCGTTCGAGTTTAGCGAAATTCATGCTAGTAACAACCCCTTAAAATTTACATATAAAATAATCTTTAATTAAGCACACTATTTAAATGTTCACTCGCATCTTTACATTTACGATATATCCACATGACAACGCACGTCATTTCTATTTAACATCATAATAAGTGTAATATTCGTGCCTTTGCTTTATTCGTCCCTTAATTATCTACGCCGAAATAAGCCGATCACTCAACGGAGCATCTTCACGCTAAGTAAACAGGGGGGAGAACTAAGGTTCAAAGACATGACCTAACTAGATGAGACACGTAGCAAATTTAAGTATAGTTTTATTAGACCAGCATCTATTCTATTTCAGTTTGAATGATTGTATCATTTTATTTTATAAGTAGGTACTTATGAAATAAAATGAAGTAGTAAAATAAAATGTAACAATCATCTTTAAAAATTCAAAAATCACGCTTAATCTTTTAGAAATATTTGATTTCTTAAATTACTTGTTGTATTTCGTTTATTTAATTATTTAATTGAATACTTCTTCAAGCTCCTTGGAACGTGTAGGTCATTGTTCACTTACTTAATACTTCTCTTTTGGCTAGGTTCATATGCCTTTTATGATTGCTGTCCCAACCCCGCAATAAATGACTGCACTAGAGCCTCGTCCGTCACTCTGCAGAAGTTTCGAGTTGTAGGTGAGGATACTTTGGGCTCAGAAAATCTTAATGAGGTTCTAAAATCGTCTACTATCATCTTAATCTCTCTGATTCTTTAACTATCATATAATGTGGGACAGAAAAAATAACGTACACGAACATAATTTGAGTGTTAGTACAAATCTACCTTTCCTTTTGGGGACGTAAAAGATTCCCACACCGTGGCATAAATATCCGTTATCATAATAATACTATTTCATCGAACATAGTTTAAAAAGATTCATAGTTTTTTCATGATATTAGTTTCTGAATTCAAGTTTAAATGTCGCTTCTAGCTTTGCAGCATCTTGAAGTTCGTATATAGAGGCTGTTGTTTAATTTAGCCATTGATTGCTCATTGTTCGAGAGCCCATGATCCGGTGCACTCATTGTAGTGTGCAGTGTACAGGGTGCATAGAAAAGGGTGTTTCGATTTTGAATATGTTTGATTTAGGGGTGCATAAGTTTAGTGAGGTGACGCGTTTTAATTGAGTTTGAAGATAGGATATTTATTTAAAAAAGGGGAATGTCAAGCTCCGACCGGTGTGCTGTGATATACTGATATGTCTAATTATACAGTGAAATTGATATTAAAATAATTGAATTTGCTTAAATAACTTTAATAACTTGTAATAATAACTGCCAACTTAAAACTATATCTTTCATTTTATTTATGAACCATCATTTCGTTCATGTTTAGCATTAAATTATGGACTAAAACATGTATAAAGATAATTTTTAGCCAATAATCAGAACACGAATCACATTGAGTGGTAAATACCGACTGCTGTGCACGATATAAAATACTGTTTGCTGTGCACGTGATCCTGTGTTCGATTCAACGGTCAAAAGAAGTTGTTTGGCCCTTGAATAAAATTTTTTGGCATTGTTTCGCAAGAAGTATTGAAATGTAAGTACTGCCAGTTCTTAAAAAAAATAACTGTGATCAACTGTAATTGCAAACATTTGGCAGCAATTGAAGATAAATGCGAAATCAAATACATACAGAATATCGAACAATTACACAAAGTCGTAATCAGCCTGTAGATACAAAAACGAAACGCAGAAGTAAACTAGTCAGCTTCAACTCTCGCAAAACGTTATGAATTTTCCAGAATATTAGTTTATTTTTCATCAATAAAGCTTACTACATGATTGAGTTCTTTGTTTAGGCTCTCATTGCAACACGAAAATGGCCAAAAGGTACGGTAGTTGGTGTGTTGTCGTTGTTGTTGAAAAATAAATACATTTGAACAACCCGGTTACTCAAAAAATACCCTGTTGTAGTTCACATTACACGTAAAACGAAAATATGTAGCTTATAGAACTACTTCAGTGGTAGTGTTAGTGATTAATTTATTTGTATAGGTAACGTGCCTTCTCCAGATATCTTTTTCTTTAGAACAGAGGTGATAGACGAGAATCCTTAGCAGCTGAGGATATAGCCGTTTCTGGCGCTGCCCACGAAATGGGTAATTGCTACAACTTAAATATACTTGATATCTATATAAACGAGAAACCATAGAAACTTATAGAAACCAGAATATGATCTTGATCGCTTAATATAGGTGTTGAACGATTACGATTTAAAACTGCACTTTGTAGAAATCCCACATTTCATCACACCTTATGTTAAGTCTTACGTAATAGGTGACTAATAAAATAATTGGCATGTAATCCCAAGGACCCTCCAAAACTACACCGAAATTAATTAACTTACACAAGAAACAGCTTAGAATACAATGAAATATGTACATGTCTAAAATAACTCAGTATATTCACAAAAGGGAGTATAAACAAAGTGCTTCTTAATGTCAACAATGTGGCATTTAGAACGCCTACTCCGGTTTACCAGAGTTTTTATTATCTCTGCGTGATGTTTCTCCCCCTTTCAGAGATATAATGCGCCTTAGAATTCTCGGAGACGACGTCGCATATTCTAGGTAAGTAACTATAACACATAACTTCAAAGTAGAGCTTTTTGCATACGGTTTTGTTTTCTCGAACATATATATAAAACGATACATGCAGATACATTTAATTGATGAGCAACTAGGGTGTAGTTTAATTTAGTCTATATTATGGAAGGTATTTAGAACTTATTTCTTATCTACGTCAAGAAAAGTTTCGCGATAAAATACATCGTCATTTTTTACATAGGATACGTTAATTTGATTTCACCTCACCTAATGGTAAGCTGAAGGCAAAGAGTGAGAGACTTACAATAGTGGCACCCAGCTTGATGACCACATCAGATGCTTCTTCACGCCCAAACGCATTAATGACAAATATTACGTCTAAGTTGCCTAGTTTTAAAATAAAAAAATAGGTGAATCTGATGAAGTAATTCATGTGGTAACTTATGATCTAGGGTTCTTCAAGCGCATCATGAAAAAGCAGTTGTGAAGGCCTGCATCTGGAGTGATCCTCATCACCTGGACTATACCCTAACTTCTTACCTTAGACTATATACAAACTCTATACCTAGAGGCAAGTGTAATTTCTACACGGTGTTAAAAATGGCCACTTCTTCGGTATAAGTGATACATATTTACATAAATCCCACACATTGCCAATTCAAAGAACAATATTGTCAATAAATAAAACAAAACAAAATTATTCATTGGTAAGTATTACATTCAGTTTAAGTGTCAAATTGAACTGTATTATTATAGAAATTGCGTCAGATAATCATGTTTTCATCCCAGCTTCATGTCACCATAAAATTGTATTGTGACCCGGATAGGTTTGATGTACTCAATATTAAAATCTTTGAAATCATAATATAACATGCCATTATAATTCCATTCCACTTTATTCATTTCTTAAACATAAAGATTATATACCAATAATAACTTAAATAAACACAATTTGTTTACTGTTACTGTGACTTTAAATAAAATCTTAATGTCACCTATTTCTTGACAAAATTATTTCAATTCCGCCTAATCAAAAAATATGAAAATGATTAGGTGTAAGCTATGTTAACAGTTCTAAATTTTTAAATTGATAGAGTGTAGCCTCTGTAAACGTACTGCGAGGACCGCAGCGACGACACAGCGCTCTAGCGCCAGGTTCTCGTGGTGTGTCTGGACGTGGACACTCTCTCGCTCGAGACCATAGTGCGAGCCATTGTCTTCAGCGGGAGTAAGTGGGACTGCGCCGCCTTTTTTTGCGAGCAAGTCATGCTCGTGAAAGAGGCGGTGGGGCGGGAGCGGCAGAGAACTCTCCCATCCGTGTTCCGCAGTTGGCGGCTTAGGCGCCGCCGACGTGTCTTCGCCGAAGACAAGGCCTCCATGATCGGGGTCCTGAGGACGGTGAGTAGGCTGCTCACCGTCCTTATAGAAGCAGGCCCATGACGGCAGCGTGACGTGAGGGATTTACGCACACACCCCCTAAGAAACGGGATGACACCCGAAACCCCTCCCCCCACCATAGACGCGGGATAACACCCGAACCACCCCCTAGGCGAAGCCGCAGCCGTAGATCTGTTGGTAGTCCTGGGAAATTCTTCCGAGGGCTTACCCGGGGCTACTAACCGCAGGCTATTATGCGGTACGTGAGGGCTTTTAGTCGGTAGGAGTACGGCATAACATCCATGAAGGATTTGCCCTCACATATAAAAAAAAAAGCTTCTGTAAACGTAGCTGGCCCGATAAAATGTAACTTTGGCATTTAGAAGGACATGAGAATAGAATATGTGAAAGATAGTTATTGATCAGAATTAGCTAACTTATATATGGATCATTTATATAATTAATTTTAAGGTTATAATTAATTTTAATTTATCTAAATCATGAAAAATATTAATTTCCAAATGTGCACAAAACAAGCTGTCGAAGCTCCTTAGGGAAAAACTGTGTGATTCATTTGAGAGACACTGAGCATTCTTACCTTTTTGTTCTACGTGTAGATCCGTCCTAGAACATCACTCTCAAAGCTGAAATATGAGGTACATACATGTATGTCTGTAGTTTCAATATGTTAGAGTACATTAAAGAAAGAATAAACATTCTCTCAGTATTAATTCTGAATCGACATAAATCTTCTGGCATAGGCCTCCCCCAATATGCGCCATTTCATTCGATCCTCCACCTTCCGCATGCAGTCTGTTCCAGGCACCTTAATACTGAATAAGTCTATAATCTACCGAATATGAAAATATTTTGTTCAACAAAAGTACAGACATATTTTGTGATTTTCCTTGTATATTTGGAGTTAATGTAAAACATTATATTTCGCACATCTTTGCTCCCGCGGAAAAGTGAGTAGAATATTTTATATATTCTGTTTACGTAACTTTACAGAAAGTCTTCATAAGTTTTCATAGTCTAATTTTTCTCTCTCTTTATATTTGTGTAAGGATAAAATAGTTTAATTCTGGGGTACTAGCTAGGAAGACCTCGATATATAATTATCGCGTCCTCGTTTATTCTATTGTTGAAACTAACATAGATTGTTTGACACGTATGGTCGAAAATAACTTGTCTCAATACAAACATAAGAAATTAATGTGTTTTTAAGTAAAATTTTAATCATTTTATACATTCTTTAGACAAAATTAACAAAGCATGAAATCGCTATCGAAGTATGTAGCATGTTACATTGCCGACAGCAATTTGGGGACGATGTCAAAAATGTCCGCATTAAAATTCTTTCTTTAATGCTGCCATGAAATAACTAAAGAGCAGGTATAACCCTAGAACTCCCTATACTAGGTACCCGATTCCCCATGCTTGATAACGAATGGTACAATTTTAAAACGACTAGAGTACAATACCAATGGAGTTAAAGCTTAGTATATTAATCATGTCGAAAATAACCCATACAGAATTCTTCGAGGTATTCTATGTATATGAACCGTAGCTATAATGGAATTGAATACAAGGGTTAGATACCGTTAGGCATCGTCATCATATAAGTGTTGTGAATGAATGGTTAAGTACATACATACATACAATCACGCCTTTATCCCTGGAGGGTTAGGCAGAGGTTAATTAACACCCACATTTCACCAATCTGTATTCGGTCCCACGTTATATGGGGTGAGCCTATTGCCGTATTCCGGCTGAGTGAGGCTGAGGCTCATCTGAGGCTGAGTCTGAGCTGTACAAATCTGTCTGATGTTAAAGCTAATCAGCCCTATCCCTTAGTCGCCTTGTACGACACTTGGCGGACCCTCTCAGCCAGTTCTTGGAGGAGTTTCCATACCATTGAATTTCAGAACATGAAAGTTCTAGCTACCACTACACATTTTTTCCCACCTATACTTCGAAAAGCCATCGAAATATTCAAGCATCCCAACAACTTCAACCGAAAAAACGAGGGATTTCAGCTCCAAAAAGATTGGTACCCAGCACTGAGAGCCACTCGGTATCACAGTGCAAACGACCAATCAGGATCGAGTACGTCCGTGCCACAGCGCTCGACCAATCAGAATCTAGTGAGTCGATTCCCCGCTCCGACCGTGCCTATAAATGCGCCCGTGATTCAAGACTTCGCATCAGTCGCAACTCAGCCGCCGGCGCGGCAAGGTCTCCGAAGTCGTCGTCGCCCGGCCCTGCGCCACTGAAGATGTCGACCGCAGTGATCGACGAAACGTCTGGAACGCAAGTCTCACATAGACCACCGTGGCCGTTAATGCCTGAAGACTTATACCTAAAATGTGTTATTTTTTCTTCACTACATCGAGCCTTGAATTACTTTGGCACAGTAAAAGTAAAAATAATACTGACCTGTACTTCAAGAAACGCTAAGTCTTGTACATTAACCCATGTTGTAATAAGGGTGCATCACAATAGCACGGCGGGCATAATTTCACGGGCCGCTGACGATGTCGTACGCTCGATAATATGTACAATGTTTACACATCCTTGCTTCGAGTAGACGCAGTTGTTATTAGATGTTTGTTTAATGTTGAATATCATATTAATTAAATCAAACAGCATTGTTCAAAAATAACGGAATCTGTTAGGTTTGGGAAATTTATGTTAGTTGCCATTTTTTGCCGCGCGATACCCAGCAGAGGAGAATTTGGCCACCCCAACTCTTCCCTTGCGGTGTCGTACTAAGGAATAGGGAAGGTTAACATCATACCGATGTAATTATACAGCTCAAACTCAGCCTCAGATGCATGGCTCGAGTCAACAATAGTGGAGCCCCTGTTACGTGGGACCAAATACAATGATTCACACAATTTGAAGTAAAAATGGTCGATAGGAAGAGGAATAGCTGTATCAAAGATCTAAAATTCCTAATAATATTTTTATTTGCTACTAATTTTACTACTAACGAAACTATGAAATACTAGTGGATTGCAGTGTGACTTCATAAATCAATATTGTCTTATAAACATTTCCTTCAACAGGTACTAGTTAAACCGTAGGTAGGTATTAAATACGATTACAATGAATAATCTACTCACTTCCATATGTAAAACTCGGATATATCAATCCTTCTTAATACTTTCACAAATATACCAACGATTCCTGACATTCAATAAAGTTTACCTAAATTCGGTTGAATAATCAAATCACAAAGAAGTTATAAATATAGTTCAGGATGTTGGGATTTCATCTTATCATGGTGGACATACTACAATAGCCAATGATTTGCCTTTAACATAACATAAAACACTTTCAATACATTACGATCAAATCAAATTACAACAAATAGACATCTTTGATTCCTCAACCAAAAATAGGGTCGGTTAATAAGAAAAATGTTGTCGGTACACAAAGGGGAGATTATAGATTGTCCGTCAAAGTTATCTGGTTGGTAGGGACACCCTGTAATCCCCGTAATGATTACAAATCACAATCCAAAATATCTTTAAACGAATAGTGTAAAGTCAATGTATTAAACTACGCTTTAAATAAGGTGAAAATGCATTATAATAATTATGCATCTTATGTACATATGTCGAACAATAGACTGAAACAGGCTCATTGATTGATGTAAATATTATATGATTTTGTAACATAATAATTCTGGTATAATCTTGCGCTAGGGTGTTAATTTTAAAATTAACTGTGTTTGATGCAGCTTTCTGCAATGGAAACAAAAAATATCATCTTAAGAAACAAATTGATTTAATTCATATGAAAGGGATTAAAAATTAGGCCACACGGGTGTTTTTGCCATAGGGTTGTACGGGTACGTAGTTTTTATACATGTCTGTCTGTTTTCTGTTTGTCTGTCAAGGATCTTAGTATTTTTGGTACAATATGTTTTTATTTTAAAAAAGAAAAGCAATGTTTATCCGTATTCTAGGGCCGTTAACACTGGTTAGTCAAAACACAGCGCCCTGGCTTAGCAACAGATACCCGCGAATATAATATAAGTAATTTGGGTCAAATAACAAAGAACTAAAAGTAAAGAAATTGTAGTCACTATTATTATTATGATTCTGGACAACTAGAGATATTATTCTGGATTGTGATACGTTCCCTCACTACTTGTAACTTCTATTACTGAGAAGTGATTGATGTGATTACGTTTATAATCTTTTTTATCATGTCATTGTGTTTTTGGTTCCGTGATTCTTATTGTAGTTGGCTTTTGTTACCGAGGATTTTCGTTACTATTTTCAAACCAATATTTGAAGGACTGGACAAAATGCTTCTTTAGTACATAATAGGAAGAATAGGAAAGGTAGAAGAAAAACTATTTGGCAACAATATTTTATTAATATATTTTTAAAATATCGTTGTATCTTATGCTATATATATCCAGAGACCTCCGGATTCAATTCAATCGTTTTATAAATTAGTAATATATGAAAATTATGTCCTTAAATTTCCCATTTGTTTCTTTTTATTCAATGTATTATTATAGGCTGTACTTGCCAAATACAAACAATTATTGTTGAGCATGCCTAATTCTGCGAGATAATTTGAACTACATTTGGTATTTATGAGAATCTTTATTTATTCAGTATCTTAATCCTTTGCCAGTTTTGTTAAAGAAACCATATCTATTATAATAGTAGCAAAAATTACGTTTTATACGCTTCTCCTGTAGCGAATAATTGATTGTAACGTTTATCTCGTCAGTGACGTCGATATACCAATTCGAACAATGCATTCTGTATGCAGATGCTTTATACCATCCATAGTCAATGTTATCTCATCAATCAACTGCCGATATTTCTCATTATAACATGCATTTAATAGGGCGAGTGCAAGAACTCGTCACTGACGGGGGGACACGAATGACAAATGCGAACGATCATTTATCTTCCTATCTGTCAACTGAGCCAATCAACACACGTGTATAACTCGCGTTGGTCCTTCAAAACTACACTTTTGAACAAAAATCGTCTTTAATCCAACAAAATAGAGTACACTGTAACTGCATATTAGATTATTGTTGAATCATTCAATGACTGGTGCACTCAGAGCTCTACATGTCCTAAATGTGAGAACATTCGTGTCAGCAAGCAGGGGTCTTTTTAAAATGGTATATGAGCAACGCTGGTTGTCATGACGACGGGTTGACGGTCAAGCAATTGCTAATCGCCGGCAATCAATCAAGCATTTCGAATGGGATTGTACCGGTAAAGAATAGTTGGTATTTTTCAATGGAACAAGAAAATTGCTAAATCATGACGTTCGCTAGTTCATATTCTTATTATTGTATTCTTATACTTCGATACTATCTACGTTCTATTAGTGGTTCAATAGTTCAAAGCATATAATGGACTGATAACTGGCTGATGTCATATTTCTCTCTATGAAATAAAGGCTTACTTATCAATGATTATACTCTGAGGCTTTCCAGTCAACTGAGATGTGGCTGAACTTCAATATTTTCCATGAAGCGGCTACCATCTGACCTCCAGTTTCCTCCAGCTCCAGCTTAGAGGGTTTTCACATTATCTGGTCCGATATGGGTGTCAGACGACGATAGTCGACAGCCGATAGCTGACAACAGAGCGGTATTGGCTCCAATATTCAATATCTGACCGGATAATGTAAAAGACTAAAAAAAATCACTTCCATAAAATATTCGCCTCCTATGCATCTGCGTTTTGTCTGCTAATTGCCTTGCTTACGACTTAAATTCTTCTTTAGGCGACTCCAAAGCTATCATCAAGGTCGAGTGTTCAATAATGTGCTATTCAGTCCCCTACAAGAATTGACCTTAGATTGACACTTGCTTAGAATATATTTCATTGACACTAAGGCCACTTTGCTTATCTCGCTTACAAAAAAAGAAAAATACATTATTGAAAATGTTTTATATTTTTCGTTCAAGCGACGAACACTTTTTAAATCAAACGAGAAATTCTCATAAAAAGCAATCATGCGAAGTGACAATACTTGAAGAGTCTTTCACATTTTTTGCGGCCAGGCTTTCTAGTTAATTGTCCTGTGTAATTTAACTTGATTATATATATATATATTTTCTCCTCTCATTGATCATGACATTTTTATTTACTCTGTAAGTGGCTGTAGTGTGATAACAGATATCACTTAAAATTTAAAAAAAGACCACCACGGTAATACTCGTAGTATCAATACAGTATTGTAACTCGACCGTTTTTATGAAATAAGTGCCTACACCCGCTCGGTACGTAAACACGCGATAGGATAGGATTGCCCGCCTACAGCATTTTAATTATATTTGCCTACACATACATATCTAGTTTTGTGATTGTAAATTTGTACCTACCTTCGCAATAAAACCACTTTTTAACGGATTCTATCGCGATTTATTTATTATTTATCGACCGGCTACTTTTCAGCAGCTATGTTCGCAGTTTGACTAAGAGTGTTTTGACACTCATCCGATATCCGACATCCGATATCGGAGGAAGTCAAATGTATGAGATATGTATCTGTCTTTCACATTGTCCGGCCCGATATCGGTTATCGGAGCGAACATCACTGTGTTGCCCCGATATCGGATCACAAAAGACTAAGACAGGGACGGTTACGTGTCTTTTAGCGTTAATTGATGACGCTGATCACGAATATAAGAAAATAATATCGATACTATGTTATGTCAATAAGGTCGAAAATAGCTTGCAATTTTTTTTTTCATTTCTAGCATCCCTAACTAGTCTGCTTTGGAGCAAATGGCCGTATCGGGCCGATTTTTTTGGAAATATGTGAAAACAGCACATGGTGTCGGCTATCGGAGGTCGGCTATCGGCGTTCCGACATCGATATCGGATATCAGATATCTGACAAGTGTAAAAATGCTCTAAGGGTGGTAGTTGTCATTCTTGTCATATAGTTTGAAGTGCAAGTTATCTCGAAGTGCCAGAATCATGATGAATTGTTGGTGTTACTATTTACGCAGACTGAGCTTACTGTGTCGTTAAGTCTTGCTGTCTGTTTCTGTTTTTCACTGTTTACTAGTTTTGATTAAGTGGATGACTGGGTGTAGGGGCCCAAATGAACCCCTAAAGTTTCGGTGCGAGTGGACTGTATTTGAATTCTTGGTGGCCGGAATCCTGCTGCTGGTCCTGCCTGAAGTATGCCGGCGTGAAGGTACAAGCGGAGACAAGAAATAGAAACAAGAATTTCTTCACGGTTCTTCCTATATTTATTAAAATGTTCACAATTTTCTCTTGCTTGTTGTCTTGAGCGCAGCTGGCGATCGACTGTGCTCTGCGGCCGGATGCACGCTACTTATATACAATTTTTCGTCCGTAAGCCGTGGGGGATTTTATGCCGCTAGCGTTTTTAAATGAAACAACCTATTCTAATACAATTTCTTAAATCCTATTCTAAAAGGTTTGTTTATTAACAATACTTATATCTAGTTTTATAAAGTATAAACATGTTTTAGGTGACGCAGCTTACAGTTTCCCCGCCAGCGCACGATGATTCGCGCGCTTCTCCTTCCGGTTGCGGAGTCACCAATATAAGTCTTGACGTAGGGCGTCGCATCACTCCTCCTCTGGTCCTTACGTTCACTATCCTTGTCCTCTGGTCCGGTCCGACGAAGGCATCTTCTATTATCCCTCGTGGCCACGTGTTGCGAGGCAGGGAGGAATCTGCGATGATCACCACGTCACCTCGTTTAAATTCCACGTTTTTTCCACCGTGAATTCTTCTAGGCATGAGGGTCGGCAGGTATTCTTTCAGCCACCGGCTCCAGAAATGATCGGCCATTCTTTGCGCTGTCCTCCAACTGGGTTTTCCAATGAGGTCTAAGTCGTCGTGCTGTCCCATTACTGACATGCCGCAGGATCTTCCAATGAGGAAATGGTTCGGGGTTAAGGCTTCCTCATCCGTAGGGTCGGCGCTCAGGTGAGTTAAAGGTCGAGAGTTCACGGTGTGTTCGATCTCAGTCAGCAGTGTGTGTAGCACTTCTTCCGGGGGACTTCTCTCGCCAAGAGTAGCGTGGAGCGCGGTCTTGACGCTACGTACCAATCTTTCCCAAGCCCCTCCCATATTGGGGGCACCAGGAGGTATGAATTTCCAGGTCAGTCCCTCTCTTTCAGCTGCTTCTATTAATTCTTCTTTCCTTATTTTCTTAGCTTCTTCTTTCAGCTCGTTGTCTGCGCCCACGAAGTTCGTTCCGTTATCGCTGTACATGACGCGCGGCGTTCCCCGCCGTGCAGCCATTCTTCTTAGCGCCATTATCATAGAACTGGCCGTTAGTGAGGAGGCCAGTTCTAGGTGGATGGCCCTCGTTGTGAGACAGGTGAAGAGGGCCCCCCATCGCTTCTCTCTTCGGCGGCCGATTGTCACGTGCATGGGACCAAAGTAGTCGACCCCGGTGCACGTGAATGGTGGTTGATGGTGAGCGAGACGTTCTTTCGGTAAGTTTCCTAGTGGCGGTATTTCAGGCTTCTGTCTTCTTATTAAGCACCACTGACACCGGTGAGCAATCTGTCGTACGGTGTTGCGTAGTGCCAAGATCCAATAATCTTGCCTTATCTCGTTTGCAACCGTGGAGTGGCTCCCGTGGTGAAATCTTCGGTGATAGTGATCAATGAGAAGATGTGCTGTTCTATGCCTCCCGTCCAACACAGGCAAAGCTTTGGTTGCTTCGATCTTCATAGTGCGACTGCTCAATCGTAGTATTCCTTCTGCATCTATGTTCACGTCTATATTTCTCAGGCGACTCGACGATTCTATCTGCTTCCCCTTTTTCAGACTTGCGATTTCTTTTGGAAATGACTCCCGTTGGCTCTGACGAATAAGTGTGTCCTGTGCTTTCTTGAGGTATCTGCTTGAGATGGGTAGATACCTCCCCGTCTTCTCATTTTCTTTGATGGTCATCTTTTTCAGGCTTCGATCCGCGAACATGAATAGTCTCGCGGTAGTTCTTAGCAGGCGCGTCCAACAGCTGAAGCGGTGTGGGTCGGGCGTGAGTTCGAGGTTCTTCACTGTGACCGCAGCACAGGTAGTTTCCCTTTGTTCGTCGTGGCTCTCTTCAGTGATCCTTTTCTGGGGCCACTGATCCTCCGGTTGATAGAGGAAGGTGGGTCCCGTGAACCATCTAGCTGCACTGTTGAAGTCGCGCGGCAGTCTTCTGGTGGCATCGTCAGCGGGATTTTCTCTCGTTGGCACCCATCTCCATTCGCGTGACTTAGCAATTTCTTCTATTTCCCCTAGTCGGTGGGCGACGAATGTCTTGAAGCGTCGTGGGTCGGCCTTTATCCATTGCAGCACTGTAGTGGAGTCGGACCAAAAGACTGTTCGTGATGTCTAAGTCCGATTCCTTGGCGATGCTGCTGGCGAGTCTGGCTCCTAATAACGCTGCTTGCAATTCTAGACGTGGGATCGATGTGGCTTTGGTTGGTGCTACTCTCGCTTTCCCCGCCATCAGGGAGATGTGTACGTTTTCCCCACAGTCCTTCGTTCTCCAGTATACGGCTGCAGCGTAGGCTGTTTCGCTGGCGTCTACGAATGTGTGGAGCTCTCCTTTTCTTGTTGCAGGTGACAGGCATCTGGGTATTTTTAGGTTCCGCAGGCCTTTGACGTCTTCTAAATATTGGCACCAGTCGTCGCGTTGCTCTTCGTTTATAGGTTCGTCCCATTTCACTCCGGTCCTCCATAGGTCTTGTATGAGCATTTTACCCCTCATCAGTGCTGGGGCGGCGAGTCCCATGGGGTCGAAGGTTGACATGACGGCGCTGGTAACTTCTCTCTTCGTTGGGGGCCTATTACCGCTGACGACATCTGCTGGTGTGTTTCTCAGGCTGTAAGGGTACGGGACCTTACAAATTATTACTCGTAGTGCGCGACGTTACCGTGACTACGAGCGCCCTCCTTGGTTGGGGAATGTGGAAATTAAATTGTTATTAAATGTTGTGATAGTGTATATTAAGTAAAACTTAGGAATTAACTTAATAAATGGTTAAATTTAAATATAAATGTTAGGGTAAAATGTTGGGGATGTTGGATGTTCGAGTTGGTAATTACAACTGTCTTCTCTAAAATTATACATAATTTAGGTTGATGATTATTGCGTTGACCGCGTGCAGTGTTTGCAGTTTGAAAAGTAGGTTACCGGCGCGCTTCTGGCGCGGCAGCAAAAATATATATATATAGAATTAAATAATGTACGTTGTCCGTACATGCTGCCAGAACAACAGAACAGCCTTATAAATTGAATTTAGGTTTTAACTGTGGTTTGGCATAAATATGTCTTGAGGTTCTGGGTGGTGGTACAGATGTCATCTCTATTTCTTCTTTACAGGTTGTTGGGTTCCCAGTAGCTTCCTCAAGAGTACCGCCAGCACGTTGTTTAGTCCTTGTATCTCTGGGCCGGTAATGTTGACGTTGTGATTGTTTTTTCTTTATCAAATATATCACTCCGCCTATTGCCGTGATACATATGAAGATTAATGCCAGATAAGACACAACGTATTGGTGTATGTCGTGGGAGTTTATTTGATTTGGCAATTCACTGTTCTTCTTTAATTCTTCCAATTGGTTATTTATCTCCTTAAATGTCTGGTTGTGATCTTCTGCTATCCTTTTTAAATAACCGGGACTAGTGAATCTGGTAATGTTGTTGATGTTGCTGTTGTATAATGTTGTTATTATCGGATCAATAGTTAGTTTATTTTGGTAAATTGTGTCCGTTTGAATGATTGATTCGTCTCGTTTAATCGTGCAACCCTTTCCTGTCATTTTAATTATACCTGTCTGACTCACTCGTTCTGTTTTTATGTTGTCTTTACATATTGTACGTAGTTCGCAAACGTCACAACATACGTATATCCACATATTGTGTTGATGTAACCCGATCCAGTCATTCGAACAATCCTCCGTGTAATAGTTACACTTGGAATTGTTGTTATTTGTTATTAGGCTTACTTCACATGGCATATGTTTTTGGTACATGTTGTACGTAGGTTTATTGATAGTACAAATGTAATTGTTTTCTTGTAGTATGACGCATGATTGTAAGTCTGATTGTGTAATTTGCATGTAAACATCCTTTATTATATTTATTGCAATGTATGTCGATTTTGTTCGCGCCTTAACAGACTTTCCATTAGAAATATAAGGTAATGGTATAACCTTATACAACCTAAATTGTGTGTCACGTACCAGTGGTAATTTTATTTCCATAATGAAATAGTTGTCTGTGACTCGGGCCTTTACATGTAACAATTTATAAATATCCAACAACTCTTTGTGGATATCTTCCACCGGCAAAGACAAAGGGCCTGGTAGGCGTGCCGCGATTAAGCTCAACTGCTGTAAAATCTGATCTTGCGACACTATCGCACTATCAATGTGACCTCGGTGTATGTTGTTTAATGTTTCGATTATACTTTGTTGTATTTTATGCAGTTTGGTAATAATGATGCTCGTAGATATTGTAACGGAGTTGAAATAGGTCATAAGAATATCTTGGTTTGTTTGTCTTTGTAATTCGAGTAATCGGCTGTCTACCTCCTTTATATGTTGATCCAACAAGTCGAATTGTCTATTCATCGAATTTTCGTTACGTTGTAAAATATTGTTTTGAGATTCAATTATAGACGTTTGATTTTGCAATAGTTTAAGAAGATGATGTTCGTTAGATTGAATCCTTTCTATATCCTGTTGGTATTTTTGTGCAAACTGCTCGTCCAGGACCCCGAAGAGAGTTTTAGCAAGTTGTCCTACAGCATTTATTAGCCCTCTTTTTGACCTTGGGTTTTGTTGTTCGTGTGCTTGTAGTAAGTAGTTGTTGTGCATTATGTCAGCAGTTTCTTGTTGTAGTTCAGTAACAATGCTCTCACATACTTTTTGATAACTGAATTGCTTGCATACTCCGTCAAGGTGTTGAACGTAATTGTTCATATTATTGACTGCTTGTTTGTATGTTGTCAAGTTGAAATATGTTACGATATTCCAGCTGTCGTGAATTGTTTTTATAATTCCGAGTTCGTCGTAATACATTTGCCTCTCTCTTTCAAATGGGAATATGTTCATTTGTTGCTGTACAGAGTTTGTAATTAAACTCATGAATGTTATGAGCATGCATAAGTAGGTCATTGTCCGGCTGGGGCCATTGCCGCGAGGTTGGAGATGTGGGAGGGGAGTCGATGCCTCGGTTTGTTCTCTAGGAAGTTTTATGAGTTTTGTTACCGGGCGTTTGATGATTCCGCGCTTTGTTTTCAGCGACACTACTCGAACTAACCCGTCATCTCCGGGATGTGTTTCTTGTACTCGAGCAAGCGCCCATTGCGTGGGTGGCGTGTTCTCTTCCTTAATGATAACTACATCATTTGCTCTGAAGTTCACCGTTTGTTTGTTCCATTTGCATCTGGTTTGTAACGTGTTCAAATATTCCGTTGACCATTTTTTCCAAAAGGTTTGGTACATTTTTGTAGTGAGCTGCCATCTTTTGGTGAGTGACTTCTCCTCAGATATGTCTTCTTGGGGTAATGTTGTCAATGGCTGTCCAATAAGGAAATGTCCGGGTGTTAAAACATATTCTAAGTCATCTATATCTTCTGTTAATGCAACAAGAGGTCTGGAATTCATGCAAGCTTCTATTTGGGTCAAAAGAGTGGTGAATTCTTCGTATGTTAGTTTTTGTTCCCCGAGTACGCGTTTTAGGTGATGTTTCATTGACTTCACTGCGGCTTCCCATAGTCCCCCAGCAGTGGGCCAACTCGGTGCGTTGAAGTGCCACTCGATTTCCATGTTTGTTGTTGTGTTTATAAATGTTTCACTGTTAAATGTTGTATGTTCCTTGAACTGTTTTTTCAGCTCCTTGTTGGCACCCACGAAGTTTGTGCCATTATCGCTGTACATGTTTCTTGGTACTCCTCTTCGAGCGGTCATCCGTTTTAGCGCTGCTATAAATGTTTCAGAGCTTAGATCGCTCACCAGCTCGAGATGAACCGCCTTGGTTACCATACAAATAAAGAGTGCTATGTACCCTTTACACACTTTGATTCCACGGCCCTTGTTAGCTTTGATGTCCACTGGACCCGCGTAATCTACCCCGCAATTATAAAAGGGGGGCGATGGTTTTACTCTTTCTTTCGGCAAATCACTCATCTGTTGATGAGTTTGTGTTGTTGTAAATCTCACACACTTTACACACTTTCTTAATTGATTTTTGACTGTTTGATTGCCACCTATTATCCAGTAGTGTTGTCTTAAGTGAGCATGTGTTAAACGTGGGCCGCCATGCAAGGTAGCTGCATGTGCTTGTTCGATAAGGGAAGTTGTAAAGCGATGTTGTCGTGGTAAAATGATGGGACATTTCACATTTTCTGGTAATTCGGCATGCTTGAGTCTTCCACCGACTCGTAGTACACCCTCATTGTCTAATTTTGGGTTCAGTTTCAAAATATTACTGCTGTTTTTTAGGTGACCCATTTCCCGTAAATCTTTTATTTCCTTTTCAAAAACTTGACCTTGTATGTGTTTTATCATCACAATCCGCGCTCTTTGCACTTCTTGTAATGTCAGTTGAGTGTGACCTACTTTGCCACCACGTACATTTGTTATGAAACGTAATACTCTAGCTAGCGTGCGTACGGCTTTCGTCACCGAGCTGCATTTGTTGAGTAATTCAGTGATAACTGATACGTGTTCCTTTTTATTTTGGACCGTCAATATCTGACCCTTCATTTCCAGATTGGTTTCTATATGTTTGTTCTGTGATCCGAAGTCCTCACAGTTTTTGTTTTCCTTTGTTAACCAATCGGGTCCCTTCCACCATAATTCAAATTGAGCTAATTGAGACGGTAGGAGGCCTCTAGTCGCGCAATCCGCGGGGTTTTGTTGTGATTTTACGTAATTCCATTTTTCAGCAGCAATTGTTGTTTTTATTTCACGCACTCTGTTAGCCACAAATGTGTTCCAGCGTTGAATATCACCTCGTAGCCAGCCCAACACGACCATTGAGTCTGTCCATGCGTGAATTTTGAAAGTGATGTTTGGATATGTTTTTATAATTTTTTGGACAAGTTTCGTTGCCAATACTGCGCCGCAGAGCTCCAGTCGTGGCAAAGTAATTGTGTTTTTTAAAGGTGCCACCTTGGTTTTTCCCGCTATAAGGTTGGTAAGGATTTGCCCATTCTCAGACCGACCTGTGCAATAAACTACAGCGCTGTACGCTTTTTCTGAAGCGTCACTAAAGGCATGCAGTTCGACATCTATGTTCGTGCTGTCGAAACCCAACCACCTCGGTAATTTGATAGTCTCGATGTTCACCAGGTCTTCTCGAATTACTTTCCATTCCATGTTAATATTTTCAGGCAGAGGCTCGTCCCATGCTATTTTGGCCATCCATACTTGTTGAAATAAAATCTTAGTTTTTATTGTTATCGGTGACAGCCAGCCCAGTGGGTCAAATAACATAGCGATTTCACTAAGTAATTGACGTTTCGTGCATGGTTTATTTGTGTTTTTGTTTTGTTTAATAGGTGTCGAGAAAATGAATAGATCATTTTTAGGATTCCAACCTAATCCCAATGTTTTAAGTTTTTCAGTATCTGTAAAACTGAAATTACATGGATTTCTCATGTTTTCTGGCAGATCGTTCACCAGTCTTTCTTCGTTGCTGGACCATTTTCTGAGGTTAAATCCGCCACAACGCAATAGATTAACTAATTCATCTCTCATTGACTTCGCTATGTCTATTGTGTTTGCTCCAAATAACACGTCATCCATATAAAATTTTTGTTCGAGTATCGGCTTCGCTAGAGGAAATTTGACGCCTTCGTCTATGGATAGTTGTTTTAGGGTTCGCTGAGCCAAATACGGTGCGGCCTTGGTTCCGTACGTAACTGTACACAGCTGGTATGTTGTTATTGGTTTGTTTGGTGCATTTCTCCACACAATTTTTGTTGTAAATGTTGATCTTCGGGCTGTATGGCTATGAATCGGAACATTTTTTCTAGGTCTGCGGTAAATACGTACTTATATTGTCTCCATTGCAACAATAAGGATTGTAGGTCAGCCTGTAAATTAGGTCCGCTTTCCATTAGATTAGTTAGAGATATAAACTTAGGCCAGAGTTTGTTTTTGCGGAGGCGTTAAATACCACTCGCAATTTGGTTGTAATAGCTTCGGCTCGTATGACGTCATGGTGCGGAAGAAAATATTGTAGTGCGTGTTCGGTTGATTTTTTCATATGTCCCATATCCTGATATTCGTGAATAAATTGTTTATAGTCGTTTGCGAAGTCAATGCTTTTATCCATTCTTTTTTCTAATTGCTTGAAGATGGCTACCGCTCTTGGTTTTGATACTCCTAATTTTCCCTCAAATCCGGGTTTCATAGGTATCCTTACTTGATATCTTCCATCGGGCAGCCTTGTTGTTGATTTCCTATATAATTTTTCACAGTAATCATCAGGATTTTCCTCTGTTGTTTTGTCACATATCTCCTCTTGTTCCCAGAACCTATATAAGTCTTCGGTGTTGTTGAGAACTACGTGACAGTTGTATGTTTTCGTGTTTCCACATACTATCCAACCAAGTTGGGTTTGTTGCGCAATAATGTTAGTGTTATTTCCACGAATCAATCCACTCATTATTATGTTCGAATATACATCTGCGCCTAAGAGTATATCAATCTCTCCCGGAATGTTGAAAAGTGGGTCAGCTAGTTTCAAGTTGGTAATATGAGTCCAGCTATTTTTATCAAACTGTTTGTTAGGGAGTTTGTTGGTCAGGCGATTCATAATCAATGCCTTAACTTGGATTGATTGACTATCATTAATGGATTGGCACTGTAAGTAAACCTCTCCTTTGCATTTGTTAGAAGTGTCGGCGCCCAGACCGGAAACGACAGCGTCATACTTATTTCTTTTTATATTCAATTGTTGTACCGCGTTCTCGGTTATTAGTGTTAACTGTGAGCCCTGATCCAGTAGAGCTCTAAATGTTACGTAATTTCCATCCGCTGATTGGACTTTGAGCTGTACTGTTGCTAGCAGCACTTCATCTAGGTCATCTCTCGAAACATGCGAACTAAGTTTTTGAGATTGTTCACCTCTTTTCTGCTTCGTCTGTGATTGCGAAACATTTTCAATTGCCTCATGTAATAATGTGCTGTGTGTACCGTCGCATGTTTTACATTTACGTGTTGATTTGCATTTATTGCCGTTGTGGCTGAATAAACAGTTTTTACAAACGTCCAATTTTTCAGCGGTTCTCAATCTTTCTTTTGGTTTCATTTCCAAAAATTCACGGCACATGTAAAGGCCATGACTTCCATCACATTGAGGACAATTCCAGCTTGCTGCGTGGAATGATTTGCTTGGTGTTTCCGTATTCCCAGATTGAGATGGCTTTTTGTTCTTGAAAAATCTCGATTTTTTGTTTCCCTGTTTATAATTGAAATGGTTGGAGGAATTTTGGGGTTCATTGTTGTTTTTCGGTGCAAATTGCTCTGCTTTTCCGCTAGACTCAAGGGCCATGAACTTTACTTCAAGGAAATCTAGAAATTCATGCATCGTGGAGAGTTCTCTAGGGTGTTTTAATGACTCTATGTACTGTTTCACAGTTTCGGAATCCAGTTTTTGCACGATTATGTGCACAATCAACGGATCCCAGCTTGTTATATCTACTTCTAGATTAGATATACCATTTAGACACTCAAGGGTTATATCGTGTAGCTTTTTAAACTCAACAGCAGTTGGGCGTTGAATAATAGGTTGATTGAGCAAGACGTTAGCATAATGACTAAATAGAAGTCTGTTGTTATCATATCGGTTACTCAAAATTCCCCAGGCTGTAATATAATTATCAGCACTGATGCTCAAATGTTGTATGAGTTTTTCTGCTTCTCCTCTTAATTTCGATTTTAAGTGTTGCATTTTTTGAGTGGGCGCTATAAATGGGTTGAGATGCACTGACTCCGTGAACAAGTCTCTAAATGTAATCCAATGTTCGTACATGCCGTTGAAGATGGGCAGCTCAACTTTTGGCGATGATTTTTCGCGATGTACGTTACTCATAATTTTTCTGTTGATTTTTTCTTTTGTGTTCTTGTAAATGCTCTCTAGACGGTCGTAGTCTCTTTCAAAGGTCTCGTTATTTTCAGAAATATTATCTATCTTCCAATACAACCTATCAATGTTCTCCCATCGTATAGTGATTGTTTTGAGCTCATCTTCCAGTTGCCATTTTTCGGCCATCTTGGAAATGTCTAATTTTTGAACTTGCCTCTCGAATGCTTTAATGTTAGTTCGCTGCTCATTTAATAATTGTTGTATTTTGGACTCCTCAGTAGCTTGCGATGACTTTGGAGTCTGCACTGTTTGTTCTGTTAAATTGTCACTAGCTTTCAAGATGCTATTCTTGAAGCTCGTGTAGAGCTCGCTTAATTTTTCGTAAATATTTTTCTCAAAATATTCACCTGTGCACACTCCTGCGTCTTTTAATATAGCATGATTCTTTACAAATTCCTGCCATACAGATTCGAGCGTAGAAAGTTTTTGCATCAAGTAAGACATTGTTTTGCGCGAAGCTCCATCTTTCTTGTAGTTTGTTTCAAGATTTTTTATTGTATCAACAATCGCCGATTGCCTAGCTAAAACCTCTTGTGAGTTCATGTTGAATTGTTTATAAAAATGTTGCGCAGTAAGAAGATCTGTACGTTGTACTAATCAAGCGGTAGTAATGAAACGATCTTACTTGTTTTCTCAGCTACCACCTCTCAGCTGCCTAACTGTTGCTGTTTGTTTGTTTCTTCCGTAGTGGATGTTGAAGAAGGTCAGCTCCGTCACCGTGACACTGATTTTATTATCACTCACAGCACTGGCACTGGTACTAGTTCTTTTTACCTCGAAGGACCAAAATGTAAGGGTACGGGACCTTACAAATTATTACTCGTAGTGCGCGACGTTACCGTGACTACGAGCGCCCTCCTTGGTTGGGGAATGTGGAAATTAAATTGTTATTAAATGTTGTGATAGTGTATATTAAGTAAAACTTAGGAATTAACTTAATAAATGGTTAAATTTAAATATAAATGTTAGGGTAAAATGTTGGGGATGTTGGATGTTCGAGTTGGTAATTACAACTGTCTTCTCTAAAATTATACATAATTTAGGTTGATGATTATTGCGTTGACCGCGTGCAGTGTTTGCAGTTTGAAAAGTAGGTTACCGGCGCGCTTCTGGCGCGGCAGCAAAAATATATATATATAGAATTAAATAATGTACGTTGTCCGTACACAGGCCGACGTTGAATGCCAGTACGTCTTCTTTCGCACACCACAGCATCCCGAGTGTCTTTTCTTCATGCCCGAGCTTCTTTTCTGCCAGAGTCTCTTCTTTCTTCAGGCCGACTAATACTTGTTCTTCGTTGCTCGCCCATTGACGCAATTCAAAGCCAGCGGTTCGGTGTATGCGGTTCACGTCTTCTGCCACTTGTCTTGCCTGTTCGATCGTCGTGAAGCTCTGGAGGTAGTCATCCATGTAGTGGTGTCTGATGATGGCTCTCGCCGCCTCGGGATATTCTTCCTCATGTTTCTGCGCGTTGAGATTCTTCACGTATATCGCCGTAGCGGGCGAAGAGGCTGCGCCGAAGATTACTGACGTCATTCGGTATTCCTTGGGTTTTGATTTTCTATCTTCGTCGCGCCACAGGAACCTCAAGCTGTCCCGATCCTCTTTTCTCATGCTGATTCTTAGGAACATTTCTTTTATATCGGCGACGACTGCTATAGGCCCTTCTCTGAATCTTAACAATACTCCAAAGAGCGATTGGAGTAGGTCGGGTCCCGGGAGCAGTGCGTCGTTCAAACTCTTCCCTTCGAATCGGGCGGCGGCGTCGAACACAATGCGTATTTGTTTCTTCTGAGGATGCACCACTGCGAAGTGAGGTAAGTAGAAGGTGCGCCCCGGCGTGGAGTGCGAGGGCGCTTCTTCTGCATAACCACTGTTCATCAATTTCTTCATCTGTTGCTCATATTCTTCTTTGAGAGACGCATTCTTTTTTAGTTTCTTCTCTATGCCCAGAAGCCTGTTGTAAGCTTGAGCATAGTTGTTCGGCAACGTTTCGTCTTCTCTCTTCCACAGTAGCCCAGACTCGTATCTTCCGTCGGCCAGTTGCTTCGTTGTCTTCTCTAAAACTGTAAGAGCTCGCTGATCGGCGTCGTTGCTGGGGTATTGCTGTTTTATCCCAATAGAGTCCAAGTCGAAGTGTTTCTTAATGAGGTCCTCTATCTCTTCTTCCGAGTCGGCGCTACGGCAATGATTCACGTAGTTTACAGGCGCGGCGGCGGCTCCGGTGCAATACCCGTGCAGTACCCACCCCAGACTGGTGAGTGAAGCTGCTGGTTCACTCATTTTCCCTTTTAGGATCTTTCGAGAGACAATAAGATCCCAGTTGTCTTGACCGATGAGCAGGGCTGGTTTCTGGTTCTCATACAAGAGCTCGTCAGTTTTGTCCTTCAAGTGGCTGCACTGTTCTATGGTTTTCTTGCTGATGCTCTGTGGAAGAAGCTTCAGTTCTTCTATGGTGCGCACACCTCTTAAGGTTTTCTTGTCTCTTCTGTGGGCTCCTTTGATTTTCAGATTCATCTTCTGAGAGTCCCGCTTCTCTATAATCTTGCCGCCGACGGTTTCTAATATTAGAGGTTCTTCTTTGCCGGTGGCGCCAATGCGAAGGGCGACGCTGGCATCCAGTAATGACACCGTTGACCCTTCGTCGAGCAACGCTAAGATGCGGGCACACCCCTTAGGACCATAGACGTCCACAGGGATCATTTTCAAGTACACTTTAGTCCCGTCGGCCGTCGCGTATACGGGCTTCACTATGCTTTTCGTGTTTTCATTTTCTTCCTCTGCTGCCTTGTTTTCTCGCTGCTCTGGTGGCGCCGTCTTCGGCTCCGAATGCAACAACGTGTGATGCGGGCGCTTGCATTTCTTGCACGGTGGTCCCCTGCAGCTGGTTCGCATATGTCTTCGGCGTAGGCAGCGGAAACAAAGTTTCTTCAGTTTGGCCACATTCCACCTTTCATCCGAGGTGGCCGCTTTGAAATCCGGGCACTCGGTGATCCAATGTTCTCCGTTACAATGGAAACAGAACTTCTTGTATCCTTCTTGACTTGACGCGACGGTTTCTTGTTCGTCAGACTCTTCCCGCATCGTGTTCACGAGATGTCTTCTTTCTGTAGTTTTCTTCTTAACCATCGTGTCCGGGGGTGCGTGTACACTGCACAGTTCTGCTTCAGTATTGAGAAACTTCTTTATCTTCACTAACTCCGGATCTTCTTCACCGGCGCGAGCGCTGTAATCAAACCATCGATATCGAAGTATGGGTGAGAGCTTCTCTATAATGTTCTTGCACATCTCCGGCGAGTGTAGGTAGTGAGGTTTCTTTAGAGCACTAATAGTCGTCACGGCGTTATCGATTCGGCTTGCGAAGATGCATATTTCTCGCGGCGTGTCCCCGACGCGTGGCAGCTCCTTAATCTTCTGGAGTTCGGACAGTGCCAATTGGTCTGGTCTCCCAAATCTTCTTTCGAGCGCGGCCATGATGTCTTCGGGATCCGACGCGACGAATAATAGACTGCGGACGGCTTCTTTCGCTGAACCCTTGATAGATTTTCTTAATCTTGCCATGTTGTGTATGTCGGTGCATAGTGCTTTGCTATCTGTGAATGCTCTCTTGAATGGCAGCCAATCTTCGTGGGACCCACTAAATTCGGGCAGATCCCATATCTTCGGTGGTGCTTGATTCGGCTGGACAGTTCGTGCTGCGTTGACAATGGCGTCGGCGAGTTCTTTCAACTCACTCTTCTCGATCGGTCTGTTCTGGCCCTGTTCCTCTTCTTTAGGTGCTTCCAGAAACGTGGTAGTGTGGTTCACCCATTGCTCGACGTGGGTGGATCGGTTTCTCTCGAACTCTTCGTCAAATTCTTCCTCTGACTGGCACTGGACTAGCTCTAGCTCTGTTTCGGCTAGGGCTACTGCGTTCTGAGCGGCTTCAAGCTGCTTCTTCTGTAGTTCCAGTCGGGCTTCGAGTTCTGCTCTTCTTGTAGATTTGGTCGATCTGGCAGTCGGCTTCGAACGTGGAATCAGGGTTTCCGAAGATGCAAACGGTGGGACCATAGGTGTGCCTCCAATGTTCTTCGGTTTCGGTGCACGCGACGGGTTTGTAGGTTCGGCTGCGGTGCTCATCTTCGTGTCAGCGGCGGCGCGTGCGGACGGCGGCGCTTGTATAACGGGCGCTGTAGTACCGGCGGGCGCGGATGCTGAGGGCGTCGCGGTGGCGGCGGCGGCAGCAGCAGTGGCGGCGGCGGCAGCGGTTATGGTTCTTCTTGTGTTCCCGGCGGCAGCGGTGGTGGTCTGGCGGCTGACCTTGGATGCACCCGTTGCTGTTGTTGCAGCTGTTGTTTCAGTTTCCGTCGTGGCGGGCGTGTTCATGGACCAATCTGACGTTTCTTCTGTTTCGCCTCTTCTGGATGTCCCCGGTGACGTTGATCGAATTATCGGCATCTTCTGATCTTAATCTCTTCAATTTCCCGATCCGGCTAATCGGAGGACCAAAACAATGTAGGGGCCCAAATGAACCCCTAAAGTTTCGGTGCGAGTGGATTGTATTTGAATTCTAGGTGGCCGGAATCCTGCTGCTGGTCCTGCCTGAAATATGCCGGCGTGAAGGTACAAGCGGAGACAAGAAATAGAAACAAGAATTTCTTCACGGTTCTTCCTATATTTATTAAAATGTTCACAATTTTCTCTTGCTTGTTGTCTTGAGCGCAGCTGGCGATCGACTGTGCTCTGCGCCTCACTTTCCTCACTTCGCCCCTTGCGGGACGAGGGAATCCTATACAAGGCATAGCCCTCTGAGGAGGATTCTGGCTCGGGGCCTAGACAGGCACCGGTCCTGGGGGGCGGGCGGTAATGGCCCTATGGGTATGTGACGCCGCAAGCGCCGCGGTCTTCACGCCGCCCGGCGGTCTGCCCGAGCCGGGTGAGATCACTGGTTGCCCAGTGAAGGCCCAGCTCCGGGCGACCAGCGACGGGTGGCGGCTTACACGCGGCTTTGCGGCGTCTGGGATGTTTTGCCGGGCGTCAGTTGCTTGGCGATGTGCCGCCTGATGCGCTTCATATAGGCTCTAGACTCCTCCAGATGGTCGAGGGTTTTCTTGTCTAGGCCTTCTGTATCCATGACATTCTCGAGGAACGAGATGGCTGAGTCGAGATGCTCGTCCCAGGTGTAGTGCCTGACCAGTTCGCCGAGGTTCATGCTGTCAGTCTGGCACGCCTCGTTCGTAACCGTAACCGGTGGAGCTGTGGGCGGGGCCTGCGCCGAGGGGGCGGGGCTTGGCTCCTCCTCCTCGTCCGCTGGGGCTGGCTTGCGGGTTCGCCTGCGCTTCCTACCGGAGCGCCGGCGGGGCCCTCGGGAGGCGGGCGGGTTCGCTTCCGCCATGAGCGAAGCGTTCGCCGTCCTCTCACCGAGGGGTTAGCGGTCACCGGGACGGGCGCAACAGGCGCGGCCGTCCTGCGGGTGATGGCGGCTGTGCCCGCCTTCTTGTTCCGGGCCTCCCGTTGGAAAACGGGGCACCGGAAGAAGTTGGCGGGGTGAGCGCCCCTGCAGTTGACGCAGGTGGCGGGCTGGTCGCGAGGGCGAGGGCAGTCGCCCGCGCGGTGCTCGCCGCCGCACCGCACGCAGGCCTGCGGGCGGTGACAGTTGTGGCTGGAGTGCCTGAACTGCTGGCAGCGATGGCACTGCGCGGGCTTCCTCTTCCCTCTCCAGGCCTCGCAGATGATCCCGGGCATGCCAAGGATCTCCTGCACCTGGAAGATGTCTTCGTAGTTGCTGGTCCTCCGGAGCACGACGAGGAAGATGCAGCCGGGTCGTCCGCTGCGGCCCCGAATAGCGCGAACGTATTCGGGGTCGAACCCCAGCTCGCGAAGCTCCGACGCAATCTCCTCTGGGTCGGCGTTCACTGGCAGGCCTCGGATAGCCAGCTTGACGCCCAGCTCCGAGGGGCGCGCGTACGTGAACCAGGAGATGCCCTCCTGGTCCTCGAGCCTGCTGAAGTACTCCTGCAACAGGCGGTATTCATCTCCGTCGGCGGGGAAGAACCGCAACCCTTTCCCATACGGGCGGGCGTTTGCGGTTCTCCCCAACCGGGACTTCAGCTCCTTAAGGTGACGGGGGAAGTTGGGAAGTTCCTCCACCGTTATCGGCGGGTACTTGTCCTTCTTCACCCCGTCTTGGCGTGCTGCAGGGTTGGCAGCGGCGGCGGTCTTGGGGCGCTTGGCGGCGTCCTTGTTGGCCGAGTCGGGGCTGCGCGGGCGGCGCGATGGTCCCGGTGTCGGCGGTGTTCGTTCGGCCGCGGGCGTGCGCACGTCGGGCACGACAACCGCGGCTGAGGTGGATGGCGCCGGCGAGTCGTCTAGCGACGTCTCCAGCTCCGCGCATGGAATGACAGACCACGCGCGGGGGGCCGGGGATTCGCAGGCATCGACACGCGGCGAGTCGGTGGCAATCTTGCGGATCGGCGTCCGGATGGCCTTTGGATTCGACGCCGTTCCAGACGGCGGAGTCACAAAGGCCGAGGTGCTAGCTGCAGGAGTCGTCGCCGTCGGCGCGGCGCGAGAGGCGCTCGACCCACCCGGCGGCGCGCGGGAGGGGAGCGGGTGCTTCGCTGCCGACTCCGACGGCGGCGCACTTGCAAGCGCTTGCGACGTCTCCTTGGGGCTGGTCACAGACCCCTTGGAGGTTTGGCCCTTAGAAGGGCCTTTTGGGCGGACCCGGGCCTTTTGTGCTCTGCGGCCGGATGCACGCTACTTATATACAATTTTTCGTCCGTAAGCCGCGGGGGATTTTATGCCGCTAGCGTTTTTAAATGAAACAACCTATTCTAATACAATTTCTTAAATCCTATTCTAAAAGGTTTGTTTATTAACAATACTTATATCTAGTTTTATAAAGTATAAACATGTTTTAGGTGACGCAGCTTACACTGGGTCTTAGGCTGCGGGTACGCTCCAACCATCTTCTCTATTAAAATGTGGGTGTTTTTAATTTCAATAGCCTCTTCTCTCTCTCTCTCTCTCTCTCTTCAATAGGATAATTCTTGGTATATATCTATGCTCTTTGGCGAGTATCTGTGGTTTATCAAACCTTAAATATTGGTTGGTACCTTTATGCAGGTGTTTGTTTGTTCATATGGTGTATTATGTCAGCTATGTGTCCTTAACGCGAGTGCCAATGCTTCGCTTGGTTAGACCAATAGTGATATTCACGAAACCTTAGAAAATATCATGTACCTACCTATTATTTTTTTATTAAAACAAATAAATACTTTGTAAATGAACTAGTGAGTGTTCAATCAAAATAAATGTGGTTTTTTGATTATTTTTCTTCATCTTAGCGTTAATTCCAGTCGCATCCGAAACTATTTCAACTTGGAGTCTGGAGTCCGGTTTTACTAGTCTTACTGCGGATTTGGCTGAACTTCGATATTCTCTGTGAAGGGACTGCCATTTGACCTCCACAACACAAAGACGATATCGAAGTATTACAGTTAGGCCAGATGTTGGATTTTTTAGGGTTACCTAACTACTGCCATAGAAGTTCTTATGGCAACCGGGACTGACGGCTTAACGCGCTCTCTGAGGCACGACTAGACCAATGCATATATCTATTTTCATGCATATAAATATTTGCATTGATCGGGGATTATTAAAAACCATGTTTATATTTGCGTTAATAACAAAACCGTATTATAAATTTGCGATCGAAAAATATTTGCGCCTTGACTGAGACGTAAGAAATGCTTTTTTATTATATTTTAAGGAATAAAAATCTGTATTTGAATGCACCTAAAGCTTAATTAAAAATTGTTTTGGGAAACATGAATGAAACAAGAAAAAGGAATGTCTTTTACTTGGTTATTGATACCAGCAGCCACTTTAAAATTCATATGTTTGGTTTTAAATGAAGTTCGGAATATTTCTTCCATTTCATCATTGCGTTATAAAAATGAGTACGTTGTTGACGAATTCATGCAACAAAAAGAAGCACTTGTCTTAATTAATAGTTTTAGTAAGGAAATCGCGTGGTTACTTTTTAAAAATGCCGAGATCGAGCCACGTGGGTGTGACTCGCAATTCGTCCTGTTAAATGAAGTTAAAATACTGTATACCTACCTAAGATAATATTACCGTGACATCACTTTGCAATTTTCAACCACATGCCATCCACATTGCCTGCTATTTGACAGTTGTTCTGGGTAGGAACTTGATTATAGAAATACCGAATTGAATCGCCTAAACTTTTTTATTTCATTTATTTATTACTTAACACACAGATTTCAATTTTTGATAATAATGTCCATTGTAATCCAAAAACTTGTTTAAATAGAAAAATCAAGAAAAATTAACCCTACGTCATTAACTAATTCAATCCCAAAACAGTCGCCTTCGTGGACCTATAGAGGATATAAAATAGAGGCAACCTATCTTGCCTTTAATATATATATACTTAGTGTTACAAAACTGTTTTTAAATTAGGTACATGCTTAGAAGGTTTATAAGTAAAACCGTACAAGCAACTGTTATCAATTGCTTTTAATTGATTTTATGCAACAAAGTTCCTGAATATATTTTCCACACACTCAACTTGGAAATAGCTCTTTGTGTCTGCAAAGCCATATTGTAATTAAAACAAGCCGTAAAAATATGCACTGTCCGTAACTGCAGTATATGACAAAGCAATGCAAATTTTTGTAATTACAGTTGCAAATTGATAAACCGCACTAAAGAGCACTTTTTCTTCGTTAAACATGCAAGCGTTGTAAATCTGTTTTCCATATTAGCATTTATACCCAGTAACTTACGTAAATACGGAAAAGGTAGCGTGGTTAGTATTATTGTGGACTATCTGTGCCCCGACGTAACATCAGCTGTCTCTAGTAAAATCCATCAAAATTGGCCAAGCTTTAAAGGTTATATCAGTTAGAAACATTACAAAATTTATTTTTAGTTATAGGTAGATATGGTATGTATGTCGCCGCCAAGTGACTTAATCACCCGCTCAATTAACTGCCTAGGCTGATAACTAAACGGCGTCATTGAATTAACGGCCTGAATGATATTCAGCCGTTACTACCTTTATATACATGAAAAAACACACTTTACAAGTTCCATACAATTAATTGTGTGAAACTTGTAAAGTGTGTTTTTTTCATAAATATAAAGGTAGTAAAATGAAATTCCGTCAAGAAGTTTCAAATGGCCTAAGCATTAGCTAGCCAGTTTATTAAATTTATTACAACATTTAATAAACTGGCTAGCTAATGCTTAGGCCATTCGTAAGATGCCGCATAACCTCATAATAAGATAGAAATTTACACACACACACATATACTCCTGTAAATCTCCTAGGAGGTAAACAGAGATGTATTCACAGAAAATTAGTGATAGGTTTATTGAGATAGCTGCGATATTTTATTAGCTGTTTGATGAAATGGCAAGGCAAGTAATTAAACGTCATCGATCCAAGCCATTTGCCTAGCCGTTTAATCAACTGGGTGATCAACATGATCACCCAGTTGATTAAATGGCGCCATTTAGTTAACAGCCCAGATTAATAGAACGGCTGATTAAGCTAGTTGGCGGCGATATTTACATTCATATGCGTTCAGTTTAATAAATATTTAAACGTCACATACATACACTTCAATTAAATTTATTTGTACTGATGATTAAAATATTGATGTTTTGTATTGATATTGAAGTTTAATTTGTATCTTCGAAGTGGATTCATTAATCCATTATGAATATAAACACATACTTAGAATGGTAAACAGGCATTAGGAGAGCAAAAGTATAGAAATAGTTAGCCAAAATCAATCTTCATATCTCCGCTCAGGCCCTCTAGACAAGTAGAAATTCATAAATAGAATAATGATCAAAATATGTATAAATCCTATACTGATTATTTTATTCTAGTAACGATCGTGGCACTTGTCTAGGCTTCCCATTTCACCGCACTCATGTAACGACTGTTGCTACGAGCCATTATTCGCGGATTAAATGGGCTATTTTCTTCGACCCACGACATAAATAAAAGAAATTTGATTCCCTTAATATTAAAACTTTATGATGCTCATTAAAAAGCATTTGCAGTAGATTTTATGAGTTATATATATATAGTGATTTCATTATTGGATCAAGACAATAGAAGAAGAATAGAAGAAAAGTAGTAATATATGAATATATCACAATATAAAGAATTTATTCATTTATTGCTTTTCTTTTGAACTACTGTAATGATATAAACACAAGTTGTTTATGAAGAATTAAAATAACCTGAAAAGTAAAAGACATCACATATATTATCTTGAACGCCATCTAGTGGAATCATGTGAAACTACTATGAAACTGATCATTGTATCGTGCCGTTAAAAGTTAAATGACCAATTTGAAGCCCATATTTTAAAATTTTATTATAATATTTTATTTATTCTTAAATTTAAAAATATTAAAATGTAATAATTAAGAACTTGGATATCATCATTGTCGGTAAAAATACGAAGCAGATTTTAGGAGCTAAATACCTTGTACGATTGCTTAGTTTTACGAGTAATAATAATCACTAAATAGAAATAAGCTGACAGCCTCCGTGGCGTAGCAGTAGTGACCGTGGCCGCTACGCAGGAGGCGCGAGTTCTATCCCCGCTGTATATGGGTATTTGCATTGGTCTGGTCATGCCTCGGAGAACACGTTAAGCCGTCGGTCCCGGTTGCCACGAAAATCGTAGATGGAGTCCTCAAAAGTCAAAGAACTGCTATAGCTGCAATGCTCCGATATCGCCTTTGGGTTGTGGACGTCAGATGGCAGTCGCATCACAGATAATATTGAAGTTCAGCCAAATCCGCAGTCAGAACGGTAAAAGCGAACCCCGTACTCCAAGTTGAAAGCTTTGGATGTGAATGGGATTGAAGCTAGGCTGACGAAGAAGACAAGGAGATAAGCTTAAGAACTTGGATATCATCATCATCGTTAAAAATAAGAAGTAGGTTTTAGGAGGCATTACGATAAATAAGTTTAAAGGTTAATAAAACAATTCATCATAGCTTAATTTACTGGATACAATTATCTACAATATCAGTATTTTGGCTGTACAGAATAAACTTAATCTCTCTATAGAAATCTATGTGCATTCTACAATGTACATAGATCTATTTTAGCGTGGACTTTAGCCATTACGCAGCTACCTGCGTGACAGCTAATGTAGACTTAATATCATGATGCATAATAATTTTAATGCAATTATACTGTTACGGAATGTTCTACTAATATTATAAATGTGAAAATTAGCCAACATGTTTGGATGTTAATTTTTTTTATGGCCTATAGGCTCGCGCTTTATTACTACCTCACATGGCGGTGAGTGATGATGTGGTCGACGGTGAAGCACGCCTGCCTAGAAGTACCTAATCTTTTCACTTCCAAGTTATAGCTATGTGGAAACATAGATTCGGGCAAGGCATTCCGCTACTTAGCGGTACGCATGATAAACGTATCACTGAATCGCCTACGTTTATGTGGCAAGTCCACCGTGTATCGGTGGTGGGTCGCTTTCTTGCAATCACCAAGAGCTCAATAGACTTGGCTGAATTTGATACAGAGATAGATAATAGTGTCGAATAATAATTTTCTTCCTTAGTATAGGTTCAGATAGGTTGCGGGAACGGGATCAGAATTCCACCTACATAGATGAAGCCACGGGGAAAATCTAGTTATATATTACTGTTACGAAATGAATATACTGTTACGGAATGAATATGTTATAAAGCTACAACGCAGTAAAATGTTGGTGCGTTGCAAACTTTACTACGTGTCCTCGAATTAAAATTTACGAGACAATCAAATTTAAGTTGTACGAAAGTTCTGTATTATTCGAATTAGTGACTGAATAATCATTAAATATTATCTTTTTTTCGCCCAAAAGGAGGAATTGTATGGTAAGGAGGTAGGACACGACGGTATTTCCGTCCAATTGAGCAGTCCGACTGGGGAAGTACTTCCGCCCTACAGAATACCGTGGCCATAATAACCTCGTGGTGTGTTCCCGGCGGTGAGTAGGGTAGCCAGAGCTGACTATGGAGTTTTTGTACTGTCAGTGGGAAGACCAAAGGCTATTTCTGCTTTGTCTTCAACACTGACGGCACAGAAACTCTGTGTTTACAGGGTCGGCAGCACGATCGTGACTCCCCTGGTGCTACTGCTGCCAGTGAATGGCGATAGCAGCTGAGTAGGTTGTACCTCGATGTAGTGTCTGAAGCCAAGTCAACTTCGCTTAGCAGGTATACCTGCCGATCAACGTGTAAAGCTCTAGCAGGCTGACTGCTCGGGATTGCGGATGACATGTTTGAAAGAGGAAAACGGTGTGCAAGCTCTGTCTTGATGATGAATATTATTAGGATGGTCCCCACATAGAGTCGGCCTTATTTATTGCGCAGAAAATATAACTCCACGTAACAAATGTACTTTGTGTTCACAAATAAAACAAGCGTATGAGAAAATATTTATAACAAAATTCCTATTTGAATCACAAACAGATCACAAAATGTATCACAGCTCAAGCCTTCAATCCCACAACCTAAATGAAAGGTATCACAACCTCATTTTGATGGTTCATTTCCGTGACTGTACTTTTACGCATATTAATATGCCGCCTGCTTTAGTACGCTGTAACCCGTTTATGTGTCGCGAAACAGAGTGATAAAAATGTCTGTGAATGTTTAAAAAATAAAACATTTTAGAACTGAAATAATCGTTAAAATGTTTATTGTTTTACTCGGTTATATTTTGGAGTGTCGCACTTTTACGATCTGGTTATAATATATTATATTTATCATGTTCAACATCGTTCAGATATTTTTTATTATTTTTATTTACTTTTCAAACTGAGTTGCGTGTGTACCTCATGGACTTTAGTGCCTATATTATTTTTTGAAATTGGTTTGTTTGTAACTCTACCACCCATAAACTGATTGGTTAACATTTTGCGTACAGGTAGAGTAGGTGGCCAGGAATTTAATGTTCATTTCATTGATCATGATCAAAATATCAAAATGCTAGTAATATATAATTATATGGTGCTTTCTTTTCGTGGTTGAGAGGTCAGAAATTCAATGAAGAAAAATGAGTAAACAGACAAACTTTGTGGTTGAAACCTTGCATGCAACCAAGCACAAGGCTAAGATGGTGATGATGGCATTAAAAAAGTCAAACAGTCGACATTCAGGAATACCTTCGAAGGTAATGAGTTCAAAATGGAATATTTGTTATTAGTTCAAGAATCTGGTGGTACAATTCTACAGGGAAATCGTCGTCCTCTCTAAATAGCTGTTATTCATTCTACAAAAGCTTTTATAAGTACGAAGGCCATTTCGAGCGATTTAATTCTCATTGCAGCACTTAATCTTTGTTAGAGATTAATTGGGACTTAATACCGTTGATATTTATTAGATACGGTGCCATTAGTTCGGCCGCACGTTAGTGACCATGATCACTGACTGTGAAATAAAACTTATCGACCTAGTTAGTTATTGTTTGTTAACCGATTTCAAAAAGGAAGAGGTTCTCTATTCTATTGGTATTGTTATATAATAATATTAAACACGATTATCGTATACGTGTCTATAGACATATTTCACATTCGCAGCGCAAGTTGCGTTTTAGTCGCTTCAAGTCCGACATAACCTGTTGAATTGTTACAAACCAGAACAAATAAAGACGAATTCGCGTAAATTTTAAATCTCGTTTTAATATTGTTTGACTTTTTTTCGATAAATTTCGTGCTTTTATGTCTCATTAGAAGTTTTCATTTCGAGGGAAGTAAACGCTTTTCCCTCCGGATATTACGGTTAAGTGTCTCAAAACATTATCGTTAAGGGGGCTCTATTGCCTCCTACATTAGTAAACACAGTGCATATTTTGACAACAACCATTACCAACTCTGTGCACTATAGGGTATACGTTATTCTTACGCAAGGATCCTAAATAAAAATATACTGGCGACCTTTGTTCCTACGAATAAAAATAAACAAATTCAAATGACTAGTGACTAATGACTATAGGTTTAGTTACACCCACATTGTATCTATGTTGAAATGATCTTTATTTTATCAAATTAGTTTATCATTGTTATCTTTTCTCTCAATTCTACCAAACGCAAGTTTACCATTGCTTCCTAGGCGCTAGTGAAGAAAAAGCGGCGTAGTTACGGGTATATTGGAGTCTTACTAAGGTCTTCGGGGCTCAAGCTAACTGCACCTACTAGTCAGTTAAACCACTAAACAACGGATGAGGTTCTGATACAGAATTTTTCTCTAGGTTGGGAGGTCACTCCAGGCTCCAAAAAAACCCACCTAACCTTATAAAAATTGGTCGGAACGGAGATGATAATGATTATTGTACTTATTTTTAGTCTTATGTCATTCGGCGAAGTCATAATCATCGTTTTGAAATTTTTTCTTTCAAGGTGCGTGCGTTGGATGCTGGATATTCCTATCCCTTAGTCACTGTATCTATATCATGGTATCAGAGTACCATTCCGGCTTATGCAAAAGTTACATAAAAAGTTTTCATTGAAATAGCATGTCTAAAAGTTCTCAAAATCAGTAGTCACAGTATTCACAGGTTCAAGTAACGGTAATCAACATTCCTATTGAGTTTTACTAGTGAGTTATTTAAAAACATTTTTTTTTAAGAATTCAACTAAAATTATCCAAATTACTAATATTCCCTCTAACCTCTCCAACTAAGCTAAATTGCTTGTGCTAGGAGTGGGTTCACGTCGGTAGTGTAATGGCCAGGATTTGAACCAGGGACCTCTTGATCGTAAGGTCGACTCCTTAACCACTAAGCTACCGACTTCTTTGTTGTAATAGTTTTTGTCTCGTCGACATAATTACTTTTATGTACATTTTGTGTACAATGTTGTTGGTCAGAAGCAGTCTGTTATCTCAACAAACTTCGACAGGAAGACTTTGTAAGTTGGTGTTTGTACGTGTACAGTACCCTCAGGGATAAATTCTACACCAATACATGGCAAAAAAATAAGATTTTTTCAATCTTCCGTGGGAAAAAATAGGAAAATACTAATTAAACTAACAATGACTTTTAGTTTGATGTTTATTTATTTTTTAAATTGAGTGTAAGTTCTTGCATGGAATCACGCTTCAATATAAAAACATACCACATGATTTTTGACGCGTAATGAGTTAATAACATCTTTTATAAACGGTGAAATACTGGTGTGTTACAAAAAATACAAAATATAATTTGTCAACAAGCATAGAAATATACTTTTTAATTCCACGAATACTTGTTTACTAAGGTTTTATCAAAGCAAATCTTAACATTCAGTAGGTATGTGCGACCGTGTGTGTCCAGGGATGAGCTCGGTGAAACCGTCCCACGGGATGCAGGACACGCATTGCGACAGAACTGTGTTCATATTAGCGGACCAGTAGCTGTGTAAAAAAGTTCCTAAAAGAAAAATTGTGAATTTTTCTTTGTAATTAGTAAAATATTTTATGCGGCTACAAAATTATTAACTAATGGTTTGAATGTGATTTACACCATGTACTCTTAATCTCACTGGCATTTTTGCAATTATTTTACTCATAGGTATCCCCTAAAATCGACAACTAGAACATTTTTATTAATATCTGTAAAACATTACGTGTTACAATTGATTTCTGAATTGAGCAATTAAAGTTGAGTTTCAATAAAACCTACTCAGGCACAGTGCTTAGTACAAAGCTGAGAGAAAAGCGTTGACGAAGCTCAAATTAAATTTCTCAATCCAGAATCCGAGCATTAAAAAATTAAAGCCACCCCGTTCCGATCATTTACTTAAAGTTAGGTCTACGATGACAGCTACGCTTACCTGGTTGACTTATTTCAAAATTGTAAAACGTAGCACTCTGTGCCAATAGTACATTTCCACCTTTTAGCAGTATACTATGTGATTTTGTGAAGATGTTTGAATGTTTTGACACAATCATTTAAGCGGATCTGACTGAAATTTGATATAAGGTTTAAATTACATTCTTGAATCATACCTAGCCTATTTTTATCCCTGGAATATGTTATCGTAGATTGCGAAGAGGGGACCAGCAGTACCATAAACTTTTAAAAGTCATTCTACTAATTTGCAAATGTAACTTTGTCATTCTAAATAGGTATTTATATGAGATTGCAGCAAAGTTCCGTCAAAACAACAAAGAGGGGGTACAGCTGTCATAAATTTTATCTTAAAAACGAATTTTATAATTTGTTCAAAATGTTACTTGTTTTGCGACAAATGATTCCTGAAAGCCGTACTGAAAAGTAATGAAATATCAAACGACGGTGAATCTCGTCTAACTAGATTAATTGAACACTGCGGATGATTTGATCCATACTGTTCGATTAATCGAATAGTCTAAAGTTCAAACCCCAGTGAAATAGCAGCGGCCGACAGCGACTTATTAAGCTAAAGTATTACAAACATTTTTGAATCTTATCTACGGGATAAAAGATCATGCTCATTTGCAGGTGAAGGCCTTACTACTTCTACTAACTAATACTTACAATAAGGAATAGACATTAATTTTCCTTTCAGGTTTTCTTTGATAACTGTGCGACTATAAAGTAAGCAGGAGCGGATATAAACTGCTATCTTAAAACTTTCACTACTATGATGGTAACCACATACCAAACTCCCGATGGCAATTAGATTTCCGTGTCTATCTAGCTCGCAAAAATAAAGGTGTGTTTACACGAATCGCACTGGTCAATTGCTTAATCTGAATCTCCACTTTTCTCTAATCAACTCTCTATTGAAGTAAGTTGCCATCAGTAGCACAACCTTTAAGTGTGTGCCTTTAAGTGATTATTTTTTGAGGTAAAGAAACTTCTCAAGTCTTATTATTATTCTGCGATATTCACACAGAACTATCCGGTAGCTTAACAAGTTTGTGTTGTAGGTTCCAGAATGCAGATAAACAAAATACTTAAATAGGTAATATACACAGATACATCCAAACCGATGCAAATATATAAGTTATTCATGTAAATAAATAGTTGCACTGAACGAGAATCGAACCCCTCAAGTCAACCATGATCTTTTTAAATTAGAAAAAGGTACTTAGGACCACAAATAATAACTAAAACTTGTATATTAATATACTAGCGTTATTTTAGTCGTTTACCTTTTAGAATTAAATTTCCTTCTTCCTTTTTCTTGTGTCGCCAAGTCTGCACCGTGCGTCCCGTTCACAAGATTCTTGAATATTTTAAAACATTACACTTCCCACTCAAAGTGATCTAATAATTTATTCAAAAAATTAAACAACACAGTCTTATGTTCATATTTGAGTATTGCGCTTATATTTTTCAGTCTAGTCTTTGTTAATCAAGGACAGTAGATGAGGTATGCTGTAAGCATGGAATAAATTTATTGCACAGAAAGCTTGACTTTTTATATAACTACTATCTCAAGATCTTTGGCATCAATGATTCTCTAAGGTTCGAATTCCACAAAAACAAGTCAACCGCATGTATTACAAAAATACTCAAAAATATTTTGACCTATAGAAATCAACTTCAAGCATGAAACTTCCTGCTTTCAAATTTAATAAAGGCCTCGATATTGAGGTTGCTATTACAAGTTTCGTTTTTATTGTGTTACAAGTGTACCATGAAACTGGCTCCCTCTCAAAAAGCCTGAACCACAACGATGAAAATACAGACAATAATTACAGTTGCGAAAAGTCCTTTTAAAATAACAAATTAAAATATACTGAAAAATCTTACAGATCACAAGACAGTGGCGTAAAGGTTACATCAATATTTGGACACAATTTTAGAACAAAGACAGAATTTACTTTTTCAAATACCGTCTTTTTTCAAACCGTAATCATCCTGCTGTATTGTATTGTCCAATTTTTATATTCTTTTCACGTTTTTGTTTCGTGTTACTAATTGAACTTCCAAAGAATTCGTTAATAATTAAAAAGGCAGGTTGACAAGTCGTCTAATTATGCCGTGACAGCTTACAAGGTAATGGAAAAAAATGTTTTCTTCGTACCTAATATAACCTAATATTACAACACGGTCGACGAAGGTGAACCGTTGTATAAAACAATTTACCACGTCCAACCCAAGCAGTCTATGCAGGTGGACGGTGTGGTAGTAACGAATGCAACGTATAACGTGTTAAGGTGAATGTATTATTCGAAATTTTATAAAGAGTATGTTTTAAAACTTAGTCTAATTTACTCAGAAGCGTACATGCAGCTTTTAATGCAATGCAAAATGTACCCAACACAAAGGATTCCAAAAATTGAGCCACAATGAATATTTTTTATTCTTTGCAATTTTATATTAATAATGAGACCTCGTTCATTGACGGTCATTTGAACATTTTCACTTACTACGATAAAGTGTACTTCCATCAGAAAGCTAAAATACTTACGAAAAACAAAACTAACAACCTAAATGAAACTTTTTTCTAAACTCATAGTCTTAGGCTAAACTAAACTAGATTCTTATATCGATGGAAAGAAAATCTAGATAGAAAATGTTCGCTCTATTCACTTTAAATTTTCCCACATGTATTTTCCTTCCAAAAGAATTTATTATAACAAATAGCCTCTTAGGGTTCACTTTGAAATATTATTAGATATACTTTAGAGGGACATATTGGTTTTAAGAATGTATAATGTCGCTATATATTGTTCTTTTTTCAGCTTGTATTCAAAATGTAACTGATTAAACTATGGTTTTATGGTGGTTTTATGCTGGAAACACGGAACCACATTTTAAAAAATTATTGAGAGAACAAAGAAAAGAAAAATTGAATGAATGTACTTATCAGTCTCCACTATAGCAACAGCTGAAGAGAAACTCGAAAAAATTAATAGGAGTGTGAAGGAACGAGTCGTGAAGTTCCTCCATCACAAAGGGAGGATAATCCGACCAGGCAAGGTGATCATGATTGGCAAGCCGCGGCCAAAAGATTGTCGTTGGGATGTTGTAAGTACTGTACCAACTTCACTTTCGCGATGCAGGATTTGTAGTATCGTAGTGGTTCGGTTTGATGTCGCTAGATGGCGCTGGGTACATGTGGTATCGCCACAAGTGTAGTACAATCAGCATTAGATCGATCTTGATGAACATAGTAGGTACTCAAAATGGTCTTAATGCTTTGGTTTACCCGCTTCCTGTTGACAAATTGTCCTCATATTAAGTACCTTTAGATCGGACAATAATACCATTTAAATCAATAAAACAGTTTGATTTGCCCTCATTATTCCGTCTACACCTAATTATACTCTCAGTAATGCACCTACTGAGACTTTCTCCAAAGACTGGTAAAAAATGCTTGTGGCATTAAGTCCGCCTATGTACATGTGATTGAAATTTCATAAATAAATAAAAAATAGATTTTGTAGTCAAGATATTTTCAAGACTGTACCTAATAAGTTTGTTTACCAGATTACCAGGGGAGTCATGTAAATATACATCAGCATAAGAATGTATTGTTTTGCTGGTAGGAATTAAATTGTCGACATGTATTTTACATTCACTCAAGACATTATATTAACCATTAGACAAGCGATGATGCGTGTTGAGTTTCCTACTCAAATTTAAATCTTTTTGTTTCTTAAATTACATACTTAAACAGTTAGTACGGTCAAAGGCTCAACTTTTTATTTAACATAAAGGATGTATGTACTACATTACAATGCTGAAAGCCTCCTACTGTCTAGAAATTGTTAAACTAGATGACTCTTTGTACTCATTACTGCGGCAAACTTTGAAACTAGAGGGAATGTTTTATAGTAATTTTAGGTTGAGGCAATCGTGTATTTTTTTAAACATATTATGTGGCGTCGGTCTTCGACAGGGGCTTTTGATGCTTTATTCTAATGTTTATAATTTCCTTAATATTGGGAAGCTTCTGCCTCGATATAATTTACAGACGGGTCAAGTTGCTGGAACCTCTATTTCTAATTGGGAAATAAATTAATGTAAATTCTGTCTGTGCACACCAATTAAAAGTTAGATTATAAACACGAGCCATTTATTACTTTAATGAAGGTTTATTTATCGTGAACTCCAAGTTTGTAATCGCTCAAATTTCTAAATCCAACTAATATTATAAATGTAAAAATGTATATGTGTGTGTGTGTGTGTGTGTGTGTGTTTGTTTGTCCGTCTTTCACGCGCAAACCACTGAACCGGTGTTGATGAAATTTGGCATAGGGGTAGATTAGACCTTGAGCAAGGACATAGGCTATGTTTGATCGCGATAACCCGTCTCAATAAGCTAGCACTAAGATTGTTTAATATACATTTGTTACTCTAACTATGTTTTTGGCCTTTGAGCAAGAGGAGGTCTTAACAATAACTTTTATAGTATACGTCGTATGTTTAAAATAACACTCCTGTAACCTGTTACAGAGCTAAGCTAAGCTATCCAGATTGAAGGGCGTAGGGATTATATGAAAAATCTGCTTCTTTTTCACGCTGACAGTTGACAAACCATAGCGGATAAAATATTCAATGATGCTACGCCACATCTATTTTATGATGTACTATTTTAAAAACGGCGTGCGAAGCCAGTGAAGTCCAACTGAACAGAAGTTGCAACTGATACGAGCAGAGTCGCAAGGAACAGCTAGTAATTTATAAGTAAATATTTTAGAATGGAAATCAGCATTCTACTGCGATGAGAGATGCTATCACGATGGCCCTTCTAGTTCGTATTTACTTGCCAATTGCCTTTGTATATGCTTGGGTGAATAGGGTAGAATTTATTCCATAGCCTTCGTTGCCGCGGATGTATCGATATCCGTTTTCACGTAGGTATGTTTCACTCTTGAGTACCAAGAAAAAACCAGTTATTATTATTATTAATAAGTAGCTGTAAGTGTTTTTATTAAAAAAAAATTAACAATAATATTCTGTATGTTAGGAATGAATCAGTTCAGTTTCCCTCTTGAAAAGTAACTCAGCTACGTGACAATTGACGCTAATTAACTATTTGCTCTTTCGATTTACTTTAAACTAAACATTACCTGAACCTACAATATCTCATTTGAGTAGTTGTTGGATACGTTATTATGTAACCGCTTCATAACGAAAATAATACAAATATTCAATATATTCACATTCTACAAAATCCAGTTCACAGCTAATTGTATATTATCTTTCATGAAACATTGAGCCTTCAGAAAACATCCTGCAAATTATTGGAGCCGGTGAAACCCGCCCGCCAATATTCAACGGCACGCCCATTTCAATTTCCTGCCAGTCTTCCTAACCGTTACTGCAACGTTATTTTCCATCAAAAATTTAGTTTGCAAGTGAAAGGGCTTTAGATATTGATTGGGAGGAAGATTATCGAACTGGATATGAAGTCTGCATCTCAAATTTAATTTAGGGAATTCAATACTGTTGGTATTTTTTTTCACATGTTTAAACTTTTGTTATTGTATCGATTAAGATAGGAAAAGTGAATCGCTCAGGCGGGACTCGAACCAGCGATCTTTCCTTTACAGGGGGAACGCTCTAACCACTACGCCACCGATTTATCCAATTAATCGATTTGAAAAATTCTTAGTAAATGCTTCAAAATTTCATTCCATTATTTGGGCGGAGTCATCGAAAAACCATGTTTAAAAATGATTGCAACATCATTCATTGTTTCCGATGGTTCATATGAATGTCGGTAGATGGCTCCTTCCGTCGTCCTAAGACGGTAGTATAGGAGAACTTGGATAGCTTCAAGCGTGGCTCGGTGTCTCAGTGGTCAGAGCATTCCCCTGTAAGGGAAAGATCGCGAGTCCCGCCTGAGCGATTCACTTTTTCCTATCTTAATCGATTTGAAAAGATAGCATAGCAAATTGTTATTGTGGCTCCATAAAATTAAATTATTGACGAGTTCGACATTTTGGAATTAAAAAATTTAGGAATATAACATAATAATAAATAATAATAAATAAATAATAATAAATAAATAAAACATAGTAGTTTAGAAGGGATTTCATCAGGCTTTAAACCACGTACAGACGTACGAATACGAACATAGTGAACATAAACAGCAAACATGAACATTTTGTTTGTACGTCTGGATATATTCGAACACGGACGCGCGAACATAGTTTGAATTGAGTTCGCGCATAACAGTCGCGAACTCAGCGCCGTTCGTAGTGTTTAATTTTGAAGTAGCGGTAAGATTTTTGGTGATTATACTGATCTACAAGATATTATTTAAAGCGGATCCTAGATGGTAGGAACAAGTTTGGTATAAAAATAAACACCTATATCCTTCCAAGTTCTATACGAATAGTTTTGTTACGTAAAATTTATTAAAACTATTCGAACACCGTCCATACGGAACATAGAGAAAGGATCGCCGCGAACATGTTTGACGAACCGAGTGTTCGATGTTCGTTAATGGTACACATGTGCGAATCAAGTTGTTGCGTATCCTGGAACGCAACAAATTTGTTCGTATGAGTGTATACGGCTTTAGACATTGAGTTTTGGAATCGTAGTCCTACACGTTAACCATTTAGTACATTCTCCTATTATATAAATTTGTTTTCATCCTCATTTACACATTCAAATCGATATATTTATATTCTTGCCATTGCGTAGCAAAAATCGCAAACCAGCAAAATTTACGTGACGTAAATTATAGGAAAAAATATGAGACGTGTTCGTATAGTTCTATTGGAAATTGGGTTGCAGCCGGCCACAAATTAAAAATTCATCAGCACGTCTATCGTAGTTATCAATAGCATTTATTCTCGAATGGTTTCTAGTCTTCTCTAATTGAAGTATTTATAACAAGTTTATTTCTTTTCGAAGTGTGTGTAGAATTGAGAGAATATTATTTGCATTTTCTGCTATGAATTATTAATAAAGATACTTAAGTATCAGCACGGCAAAGCGCTTTTCCCCATGAAGTGCCTATTTCAGTCATATTATGCAAGAGAGTCATATCTCTGCCTACCGCTTTAGAAATACAATTTGTTATTCAATCACAGTGGAAGCAGATCGAATTTGGATAAAATTTGAAAAAGTGATAGATTCTATTATATTCTGAAATAATACATGGACTACTTCATATCGCGAATGGGTTGCAGGGCCAGTATTTGTTTTGTTTAGTAATAATAGAATGCAACAGAAGAAACACAGGCATAAATGTACACCAAAATTGGCCCCCACTCACTAAGACGCAGCAAGACACAATTTACTATAGGAATGGTCTGTCTCGATCTGAAAGTACCACCCTCTCTCTTGATATCGACGTTAAGAAGCAGTTTATGAGCCTACCCGCCTTTCCTTGCGTTTATCCCGTTTTCCTTGTTTCCCTTTCCTACCATGTCTGTCTTGTTTTAATATAATTATGAAAAATATTTTACAAGGTAATTTCAATATGATGTAAATGTTAATTAGGATGGGAAATTCGTTGGTTCCTGTAATATAATTAATCTCATAGCAGGTAATATTTACCTGCTATGATATTCTTGAAATGGTACATACAGGAGTATTCAACATATCTATGGAATGCATTATAAACATAGAAATAATCACGTCTCTTTTTCCTTCAGATAGGTGAGGACAGCATCTATTCACTTGGCACGATCTTCTGACATGCGCCATTATTTCTCATATTTTTGTTTTCAGTCATGAAGACAAGAGACAAATATAATTTATTTATGATGCAGCTAAAGAATTTTATGTTGGAGTGTATATTGATTTTTTTTTAAACCATTACATTTCGAAAAATACGAGCATAAGTTCCACACTTAAGTAACACATCTTAGTCTAAAGAGTGGAGTTGATCCCTAAAGTTACTACTGCGAGAGCCACAGAGTACAGCTGATATTGTCGAGTGATGATGGTTTTGGGGCTATCTAGAGCAATTATATAGTAATTTAATTACTGAGTAAACCAGTTAGCGTGGGAAGATAAAATAAATCAGACCAAATAATTCATGTAGTTTTGAAATTTGGTATAGTTATTCCCTAAGGTGCCCAGATGGGGTGCTGGTTGGGTAACCTCCACGTCGGCTTCTCCGTTTCTTCCCCCTTTGGACCACGGTCCTGGGGAGCGGAAGCGGGGGGGCTGGTGCACCCTGGACAACGGCTAACAGACTCCTACCATGGGAGTTCTGTTGGCCGTTGACGAATAACCCGACGGCTGACCTCACGAGGAGGTCGTGGGATGGCGGGCCTTCAAGGCCCGCGGGAAGGGGTCCGTAGGACACCCTTCCATTCCAACAGCCCTTTTAAGGGCTAGCTGACCCCATTGCACGAGGGGGTCGTGGTATGGCGGGCCTGCAAGGCCCGCGGGGAGGGATCCGTAGGGTTCCTCCCACCTCAACAGCCCTTTTTAGGGCTAGACGTCGCTCCCGGTACCCCTCTGCTTTAGCAGAGGAGACACGGGAGAGGCGATGGGATCCGTTGGATCCGGGGACGGGTCGGCCTACTGCTCGCGCAGGGGCTGACGGGCATTCGTGCCGCCGTCGGCGTTGGGAGAGTTGGCTACTCCCCCGCATCGCGTAACCTCCGAGATATCGACAACGACCTGAGTGCTAGCCACACTCGGGAACGCCGATATCCTGGAGGCCGCGGGGCTTGCCTTAATTGGCCGGCCCACGACAAGGAAAAGTCTGAAAACCCGACAGCGAAGTCGCTTAAAACCTGTGGATACCGGGGGACCTCCACAGTATGTACCCCGCTTCCTGGAATGGCCGTCACCCAGGAAGTGTAATCCGAACGGTTCAACTCGTGGGTTCAATTATGGAGAAACTAATTAAAACCAAAAAACCATCACCAAGCGAAACAGTCTGCGCGGAGGTCGCGCAGCACCATGACGCGGAAGTCGCGTCCCAGGCGGTGTCGGAGAACTTCGACACCGCCACTGACAGCCGGGACAGTCGAGACCGAAGCCCGGTGGGTCTACGGACCCGTAGGTCTAAATGGCGGCCGAGGACCGTCAGAAAAAAAAAGTCCTCACCCAAAGGAAGACGGTGTCGGATCTTGAGCCCACGCTCTCCGACTCGTCCTCCACCAGCAGCACTCACAGCAGCAACGAGATGCTGCGCCCACCCCCGCCCAAACTGGTGGCGGTTAGCCGCCAAAAGGCGCGGGGTGGGGAGAAAGGTGCCCCTCAGGCCCGTCCATCACGGGCCTCTGCCCCGGAGGATGTGGTGGCGCCGCCGAGTTCCTCCACCTCGGCGGCGCCCTTGGCCTGCACCGGCGACAGCACCTCCATAGAGGTGATGGAGGCCCTTAAAGGCCTGGCCAAGGCCCAGACCGGGGCTATGAAGCCGGAGGAGGACCGGCTCATGCGGGTGACGTTGCGCCTCGTCGAGCACCATAACCTGCTCAGGGCGGAGCTGGCCAGCGCGCAGCGCGAGCGCGCTGAGCTCAGCAGGCAGCAGGCAGCAGTGCTCGAGGAGACTGGGCGGCAGGCGGCTGAGTACCGCAAGGAGATGGCCAACATGGCGGCTGAAATCGCAGCGCTCCAGGAGGCCATCGCTGCGAAAACTCAGCTGCCTGACGAGCGCGTGACGCCGCCGCCATCTCTGGCGCCACGGTCGCCGCCGTCGCCGCCGTCGCCGCCGGTGCGGTCGAGGTCACCGGTGCGGCCGAGACTGCCGCCTCGGGCGCGGCCGGTGTCGCTGGCGCCACCGCCGCCGCCTGTACCGGCGCGTTTACCGGCCCCGCCGCCGTTGCCGCCGCGTTTGCCGGCCCCGCCGCGCCTACCGGCCTCACCGCCGCCGGCGCAGCCGAGGCCCACCAATCCGGTGGAGGCCTGCATGGCGACTATGGCCGCCATGGAAAAGCGGCAGGCGGCGCACGAGGAGTGGACGCGGAGTTGTCTGGAGGCCATCATGGACTCCATCCGTCGTCCGCCCCTGGCGCCGCCGAGCGGGGGCTACGCCGGAGCAGTAAAGCGGGGCCCCAGCCGTACGGTGACGGCGGGGACCTCGCAGGAGTCGGCCCGCAGTGTGCCCACTGCGCCTGCTGCTCCGGCCGCTACCGCCGCCTCAGCCGGGAGCGCCCAAGCCAAGGGCAAGGGGAAGGGGAAGGGCAAGGGGAAGACGTCCCAAGTCCCAGCCCCGGCCCCGACCCCGGCTTCGGTCCCGACTGCCTCCACGAGCTCCGCACCGGCAGGGGGCTGGGAGGTGGTCGGCGAGGCCAGAAAAAGCCGGAACGCCCGTAAAAAGGCAGCCAAAAGGGCCAAGAAGGCCCAGGCTGCTGCGAAGGGTGCGCCAGGAAAGCTGCGCGTCCCCCGTACCACCGCTGTCGTCTTAACGATGACACCGGAGGCGACGGCGAGGGGCGTGCAGTACGTGGACCTGGTGAAACAGGCGAGGGGCCTCATTGATATGAGGGCCCTCGATGTGGCGGGGACTCTCCGAGTGACACACACTCGGACGGGTGCCCGTCTCATCCACGTCCCTGGCGCCTCCAGTGGTCCCAAGGCCGATGCCATTGCGGCTAGGCTGAGGGACACGTTGGATGCGGCCGACGTCCGGGTGTCCAGGCCCACCAAGTGCGCAGAATTGCGCATTTCGGACCTGGACGACTCCATCACGGCCGAAGAGATTCGGGTCACCGTGGCGGAGGCCGGGGGTTGCCCCCTGGAGGCGGTTAAGGTCGGAGCGATCCGCTACGGCCGTCGCGGACAGGGGGCAACAGTTGTCGGCTGCCCCATCGCAGCAGCCCAAAAGGCTGCCGACCGGCGGATACTCGCGGTAGGCGGCGTTGTAGGAGTCCGGGTACGGCTCCTGCAGGCTCGGCCGGACAGGTGCTTCAGGTGCCTGTCGGCCGGCCACGTGGGTGTGCAGTGCAGGGCGGAGGTGACGGTCGGCGACCGTTGCTTCCGCTGCAGCCAACCCGGTCACAGAGCCGGCAATTGCGAAGCTCCGCCGCACTGTTTCAGGTGTGCGGCGGAGGGCAAGCCGGCCGACCATAGGGTTGGCAGTAAGGCCTGCACCCGCGGGGAGCCGCTGCCGCGAGGCGGGCGTTCCGCAACCAGTTCGAGGCGGGATGCGGAGATGGTTCCATAATGGATCCCCAGCTCCGCATCCTGCAGGCGAACGTGGGCCACGGTGTCGATGCTCAGGCCCTTCTGCTCCAGAGCATGGCACAGTGGTCCATACACGTCGCCGCTGTCGCCGATCCATACACTCACCGGCCCCTCGGGCCCGCCTGGGTGGTCGACCTGGATGGATTGGCGGCACTGGTGCATAACGCCGCTGCGGGTGCCCCTCCCCTTGTAGTGATCGCAAGGGAGCATGGCATCGTAGCGGCGCGTGTAGGGGAGATTGCGGTCGTGGCCGTTTATCTCACGCTGGGGTCACACCGACTCATCGGGCAGTATCGGCGGTCGCTGGAGCGGCTGACCGACGTCGTCAATGCCTGTACGCCTCGTCCGGTTCTTGTGCTCGGGGACTTCAACGCCTGGTCTCAAGCTTGGGGTTCCCGGCGCGCAAACGCGCGGGGCAGGGCTCTGGAGAGCTGGGCCGATTCTCTCGGCTTAGTTCTCCAGAATCGCGGGGCCGAAGCCACGTATGTGGGCACCTTTGTGGCGGGGGAGCGCAGGTCGATCATAGACCTTTCGTTCGCGAGCGCTTCCCTGTCACTCCGCGTGCGGGACTGGCGTGTCGCCGTGGAGGTGGAGACACTATCGGATCACCGATACGTTCGGTTCGATGTCTCCCCTCCTGCGGGTGATGCGCCGGTCATATCGGCCCAACGCGAGCCGCGCTGGGTGTTGGGGCGACTGAATCGGGAGGACCTCCTGGAGGCCGCCATCGTACAGGCCTGGGCCATTGCGCCGGACAGGCCTGTCGACATAGACGATGAAGCGGCCCGGTTCCGGGAGGTCATGACACGGGTCTGCGATGCGGGTATGCCTAGGGCTCCAGCCTATAATCCGAGGCGTCGGGTCTACTGGTGGAATGCGGAGATCGCGAGGCTGCGTCAAGCCTGCGTGATCACGCACCGCCGGTGGGCTCGACTCCGTAGCGGTAGCCCCGACTGGCGGAGCTTCACGAGGGATACAGGGAGGCCCGGAATGCCCTCCGAGCGGAGATCAAGCGGTCTAAGGCCGCTTGTTACCGGGAGCTCCTGGAGACGCTGGAGCGGGACCCATGGGGGCGGCCTTACCTTATGGTAAGAGAAAAGCTGCGCCCCCGGGCCCCTCCGCTGACCCAGGTGCTCGAACCGGCTCTGCTCGGAGGAGTGGTGGAATCCCTGTTCCCGGCGCAGATGGCTCCGCCGCCTCGGTCGCCTACGGCGCCCAGTGCGGTGATTGACGACGACGTGCCCGAGGTCACTTGGGTGGAACTAGAGCTGGCGGTGCGAAGGCTGAGAGCCAAGAAAAACACCGCCCCGGGACCCGACGGCATTCCAGGCCGCGCGTGGGTCCTAGCTCTAGGGGAAGACGGTCTCGAACCCCGACTGAGAGGGTTCCTCAGCGCATGTTTGGAGCGGGGCCAGTTTCCGAAGATGTGGAGGACGGGGAAACTGGTCCTCATCCGCAAGAAGGGACGCCCGGCGGACGAGCCGTCCGGGTACCGGCCCATAGTGCTGCTCGACGAGGTGGGCAAACTCTTCGAAAGAGTAATTGCCAAGCGCCTCGTCGAGCATCTCTCTAGAGTGGGGCCGGACCTGGCGAATACCCAGTTTGGGTTCCGCCGGCGGCGTTCCACTGTGGATGCCATCATGCGTGTGAGGACTCTGGCGGAGGATGCGGTTGCCCGGGGCGAGGTGATGTTGGCGGTGTCCTTGGACATCTCCAACGCCTTCAACACCTTGCCCTGGAGTTGCATCAGGGAGGCACTCGTGTACCACGGTGTGCCTCTCTACCTCCGCCGCATAGTCGGGGCTTACCTGACGGAGAGAGCCGTCGTCTACCCGAGTTCGACCGGAGTCGGTAGGCGTGAGATGTCGTGCGGTGTTCCGCAGGGATCGGTCCTGGGGCCGTTGCTGTGGAACATCGGTTACGACTGGGTGCTTCGCGGTGACTTCGCGTACGGTGCCACCGTCACGTGTTATGCGGACGACACGCTGGTGACGGTGAGCGGGGCTACGCACCGCGAGGCAACCCTGAGGGCCACGACCGCGGTTGGCCAAGTCGTCGAGCGGATCCGGCGGCTGGGTCTCGAGGTGGCTCTGCACAAATCCGAGGCCATGTTCTTTCATGGTCCTCGGCGCAGGCCAGGCCCGGGAGCCGGCCTTACAGTGGGAGGCACTCCCATCGACATCAAGCCCCAGCTGAAATACCTGGGGCTCGTGCTTGACGGTCGATGGGACTTCGGACAACATCTCCGAAGCCTGCGCCCCAAGTTGGTCACCACGGCGAATGCCCTGAGTCGGCTGTTGCCCAACTTGAAGGGCCCAGGGGCCTCCTGCAGGAGACTCTACGCGGGTGTCGTGCGGTCCATGGCCCTATATGGGTGCCCCGTGTGGGCGGACACCCTGGGGGCCAGATTCCTGCCTCTGCTCCGTACGGCGCAGACGACGATGGCCTCCAGGGCCATCAGGGGATACCGCACGATATCCTTCGAAGCGGCGAGTCTCCTGGCCGGATCGCCACCGTGGATCCTGGAAGCGAGGGCCCTTTCGGCACTATACCAGTTCCGAAAGGAGGCGCGGGAGCGGGGATTCGATCCCGAGCCCGAGGACATCCGGGCCGAGAAATCCCGGCTCCACCAGGTCATGGTGGCTGAGTGGGAGCGACGACTTGGGCAACCACGCGCAGGGCACGCCGTGATTGCGGCGGTAAGACCCATCATGGGGGAGTGGCTAGAGAGGCCACACGGGAGCCTCTCGTACCGTCAGACGCAGATGATAGCCGGGCACGGTTACTTCGGGCGGTATCTGCATCTGATGGGTATTGAGCCAACGCCCGAGTGCCATCACTGCGACGCGAGCGTGGACTCGGGGCTGCACACGCTCACCGAGTGTCCGGCGTTTGAGACGCCGAGGCGGGAGCTTGTGCAGGCCCTGGGGGTGAGAGTGCTCACGCTCTCCACCCTGCTCGCGGCGATGGTCCGCTGCGCGGATGCGTGGGCGGCCAGCGCCTCTTTCTGCGAGCAGGTCATGCTCGCGAAGGAGACAGCAGAGCGGGCGCGGCGCGGTGAGCGAGAAAGACTCGCTGACATCGCTGCTCGCGCCCGAAGGCGGCTCGGGCGTCGGAGGGCGCTTACAGACCTCCGCCCCCCATGAGCGTGGGCCTGAGGGTGACGGGTGGAGCCACCCGTCACCCTAGCAGAAGCAGGCCACGGCGGCGGCGCGCATCGTAGGACGATGCGCGCCTCCCCACACCGGGGTTGAGTCGGGGACGGCGTGGTCCCCACCTCCCGAGGAGGGCCAGACCGAAAGGGATGGCCCTGGGTCAGCCGGGGTGCGAGGGATATGTCGCAAGACAACCTCACCTTCGGCCTAGCACCACGACCCACAGACGGCGTGCGGTTTAGTCGGTTCGAGTCCGACATAACCCACCCCTCCGGCTCCGGAGGGGCGGGTATCCGTGGGGATTTCACGCACGTAAAAAAAAAAAAAAAAAAAAACAAAAAAAAAAAAAAGGTGCCCAGATAAACATGCTAAAAGTCTCCGAGGACTTTTATTATGTTATTTGGTCTGATCATCAATTTTCACGTTCATTTAAACGGGGTAAGTTACAAATATTTGCACGATACATATAAGATTCAATCTGGCCAAGCCTACCTCTCTTGTAAACCAGTACGCTAGCAGATATATCAGTCTTTTTTTCGAGACCAGAGAATCAGATGGCAGGCCCTTCCATATAAGCCGTATAAATCAAATCAAAAGGCTACAGAGTAAGCCGACCCCGGGCTCTGAAGTGAAAGTCTTGGAAGCAACTGGAAACAACGATACCATACATACCTCATTCTAATTTTAACGTTATTCTCAATTGCTGATAACTGATGTATTTGAAAACGACAACGTTGACTTGTCAACTAAGTAGATTATAAATTAATTGTAATTGATCTCGGCACCGCCCAAAATATCTCCGTACCCGCACGAATTGTTGACGTTAGCGACACAGCCAAATTACGCAAACGCCCACATATCAAATATTTTTACCCACCCTCGCAGAAACAATAAGCTTGTTATAAAGACATCACGTTCTTTACGTCTCTTACAATGTAATGCTTTCAACCCAGCGTGTACTCATACGTACTCGCGATAAAATATTTGAAACCCCCTATAATATTTATAGAACGAGATAAAATTACACCACACAGTGAATGTGCAGGAATTTTGTAATACAAGAAAAAATGCGCTAAGAAATATAATAATTTTGCGGTTGGTTTAGTGAGAGGCCGGTGGCCAAGAATTATTCGGGTAAATTAAAGCTCCACATTCTGCATAAATATTGTAATGTCACTAAATAGATATTATAAATAAAACGCATTTTATAATAAAACGCATTTTTTAAATTATATTTGCAATGTAACAAAAATACGTATAATATCTCTATTAGCTAACATTATACTTCAAAATGTTAATACAGTTTTGCTTCAAGCAAGAATAAACTAGCCAGCTGGCGTACGTGACGCGCATTGGATCTTTCTTCTTCGCTAAATATGTCGTTGTGCACTGTCCGATAGTTTTATTGTTTCTATTCATTTTTTGACAAATGTATTATGCGTTCCACTACCACGTTTAGAGGCTGCAGTTTCATTTCCCGCTTCGTGCAAACATTTATAGGTAAGATTACATATTTCTATGTATAATACGAAGTATGTCGTTTTTATACAAATTGAATACTGATGTATTAAAATTAAAATATAAGCTACACAATTTATACCAAAATAAATTATTTAATGTTATCTTAAAATACAAATAGAAGTGTATCTAAGTTCAGAACCCGTATTAAAAGCTTAGTTAGGTGTTAAATATACTTACGCCCTAGATAGCACTGAGTGTATCGTTGAATATATTATTATTTATGACACCTAATTTATTAAAGTCACAAATTCGAAACAGCTCAATAAATTACAACCTTTATACGTTATTTATTCACTGATTTTTTCACTGGTAACAGAATTAAGTGGTATTATTTAAATTAGGTAATATTTAACCATCAAATATAGTAGATACCAGCTAGCGCGCAAATTGTGGTATTTTTACAATTGTAAAGAATAATAAATAAATTTATACACACAGTCAAGGCTCATATGAGGGGCTCATAAGTAAGCGTAGTTAAGCAACTTGGCTTCAAGTCGGTCTTAGGTCACTAGCCAAACCGTTGGTCCTGGTTCCCACACAAATATTCATGGCAGTCGTTAGGGATAGTTGTAGTCATAAAAAGTCCTATAACTGGTTAAAATACAGAGCTTATCGCCAATGGGTTATGCTGCTCAGTTGGTAGTCACTTCAAGAAAAATATCGAAGTTTAGTCGCGTCGCCGTTAGACTGCTAAATGGACACCAGACTCTTGAAGATCTTCGGACCGGAACTTACCCAAGAATGATGATGATAGTCCCGCCTCTCTAACTCTAAACTAAAGGACTTATTAATTTATTTAGGTCCACCAACAACTGTTTACATTCATACAGGTTCATGTAGCAATATATCTAAGTACAATTCATAATGTAACAGTTACATACAGGTAGACACAACATGCAATGAGTAACCTTACAAAGGAGCTACGAGTACATACCATCAGGTTATTCGGACTAAGTAAATAGTAGTTAAATTACATGAAAGTCTCAAATACGTCAAACTACACATAACACAAGTGGTTAGTATTGATTTTTTATATGAGGAATATATAAAAAATCAATACTAATAAATATAAATAACTAATATATATATAAAAAACAAAAATAAAAAAAGACGGATTGCAATCCGGGAGTGCCGGCAGAAGTGAAAACTTTTTCTTTCTTTCTTTCTTCGTTATATACAGAGAAAAAGATAAAAAGAACATACCATAGCATACCATACCTATAATATAGGGCCAATCATAGAACCTATCATTAGTTTTCTGCTAATTTTCTGTACGAAGTAATTAATAAATTATAAAAAGAAAAAATAACCACAAAAAGTAATAAATTACAAAAAGAAAAGTAATCAAAAGAAGTGTCAGAATCCCAGGTTCGCACTCGGTACTATCTGAAACCATAAGGACTTACAGTAGAAGCGCTTACTGCTACGCTACGAAGCTTCTTAGCGTACCTAGCAAAATAAACACTCTGTAGCTAGGAATTTTGTATGACGTCATTTCGTTCTACAAAGTCATTGGTTACGAGTCAAAGGTCTCGTGAGCCTGATGCGAGTTCAACACGTAATCCTGACGCGAGTTTAACACTTTTTACCCATCCAAGGCAGCTAAAGAAGTTTTCACTTCAAAAATAAAATAAAAAGGATCACTGATTCCACAGTATTTCATTCGATTAATGTTAGGCACGTTACACGACACCAAACTACTATAAATCGTTTTAGTCCCACCCATTATATAAAGAGTCGTGCAAAAACTCTAAACATCGGTACTTAAAAAGTGTAGAACAAGTCGGGAGAAATTGAACGGACAACAGGGGTTGGATTTTGTCGAGCTCACGTGAACAAGAGTAGGGTCGAAACCCAATTAATTCCTTGGGCACCTTAGCCTACGTCGACCAAGTTTTTACGTAGCCGGCAGCGTTGAACGAAACTCAATCTGTGCTATATATCGCTCTAATGACTCAAGCATTTTACGGTTAAGGGTACGGATTGTGTGGTACATTTTTGATGTAGGGCTTTTTTAGAAGCTGTTTATTGTGAGCTGTTGCATTTTCTTGGGTTTCAATCGAGAGGCTTTTAATGTTGCCTCTTACAATGCTATGCTACGTAACTTTTGGAGTGAATAGTGTCGAAAGTTTAAGCGAATGTAATTGAAATTAAACAATTTTTATCGTGATTTATTCGATGTAATTTTTTATTTGTCATTATTGTCATTGTCATTGATTATTTATTAAAGTGTCAACATTTGAATTGATATTTCCGTCTCATTGTAACTATAACTGATGATAAAAATTAATAAATTTCAGGCGTAATAATAAATTTTAGGCATAAATATTGTTAATTTTCATATTCGTTTCATCAGTTAATAACCTCCCAAATACAATACTGACTATCATATTTCACAGTATAAAATTTCAATTATATTCTACGATTATATTTCACGATGCATACTTAGAACTGTAACTAGCTGAAAATGTTCCATTAAAATTGGATCACAACATACGTGTGTACAATTCATCGAAATAAGAACCTCTGCCTTTTTTAATTCGGTGAAAAAAAAACACTGATTATATTATTATACAACATAATCGTTGTGCAAAAGACCTCACAACTCCAGTATTTTACTGTCAACAACATTTTTCCCTCAACTTCTTTAAAATTCTTTTGTTCTTACCATATGGCTTAATCAAAATATAAACCCGTCCAGTGCGCTCAGAAAAGACTGCGATTCGGGTCAGCCTACGCAACGGACTGTCGTGATATTTTAATTCTAACCCCAAATTGCCTGGCCGTTTCGACCTAATTGCCTTGTGTAATTTCACAGCTTTATAAGGGTTAATTTAATTTATCTTGCAATACACTGTTGGCGTTATCGCAATGAAATTTTAAATATTTAGGTGGTTTGTTTGATGCAGTATTATGACATTATTCTGGATACTAAATATTAAATTCTAATTTTTCCGCAAGGGCTTTTTGGTCCCACAATGGACATTGGGACTTAACAAAACTAACCTGCTAGCCAGTACACCTGCTTACTAACTTATAAGTTTCTCGGGGCTTGGAGGTCATGCAGCCGTCGCTGCCATAACGATAAGTCCAACCAAAAGGTTGAAAAGATGTCAGTACAACCCTGAATACGCGATGATAGCCTCAAATGCAACCGGTACAAACCTTAAGAACAGCATTTGTTGTAAACATTTTTCAGATAAAAGTGTGGTATTTAGAAACTTGATCTTTTGCTGTCGCCAAAAATATAGCTGGGTATTAAACCTCTTTTCGGTGCGCATTAGGTCTCCCGATAATAGTTTGTACAAGTCGTCTATGTGTAGAATAGTAGAGAGAAAAATTACGAATCTTTATGTTATAAAAAAATATCCACGTTGTTACATTAAATTTAAGCGTGGTAAATTTGCATTAACTGTTACAAAGCAATTCATAAAATGTAGACAGAAAGCAACTGTTGCGTCGTCTGTAGTACCCTGTAGCAAGGAGCTACGGCGTAGCAAGTAAGACGAAAGTGCTTTAGGACTTTTTGCAGTCAAGTATAAAGTAATTGTTAAGCTATATTATATTGTGAAAGTAACTATATCGAATTTCAGCGTATATATATATATATATATATATACACGTTAATATTTTGACTAATTTGACGCCTTATGGTAAGCTGAAGGCAAAGTCTCAGGAAAAATGGTTATATAATTAAGAGAACGGGTATTAACGCGATCATGGTATAGGTACTTACAAACCTTTGATTGCCTGACGTTTCGACCAGGTTACACCTGCCGTGGTCACAGGCTGACTGACTGACCAGTTAATTCGCGTATATTAATTATACATCATGGAACGCGAGAATTTAAAAGTTATTTTGGCCAGTGTAGCTGTTGTAGAATCATCGTATTCCTCGTAGTGGTTATCTTGTAAGTTTGCATGGATTAAAATCATGGAATATCAGTCAAGCTCAAACAGCTGAACAGTTCTACATGAAATTTCATACAGAGATAGGTTATTGTCTAGAATAATAAATATGCTACTTATTCTAATAAACTTACTAGCTTTTACCTTTTCAAGTTTCCGTCTCTGCTCTGAGAAATTGGTCGAGTTCAATGCCAAGGAGACGCAGGCATGTGCATTTACAGCTAAGGTATCTTCTTTGCTTCCCCTTCCCACTCTCAGCACGCCACTCCCACTGCAGGACAACCTCAATATCCTTGGTATGGATGTTAGATGGATAGTTGTAGTTGTTTCGATTCATTTCCTCATAATATGGCTCTAATCTCACTGCAACTAGGCAAATAATGATACCTATTACCAAACTGTGGTACTTATTTTACCATTTTTATTTATTTTTAGTCATTAACAGGTTGGATTAATGATTGAAAATAAATAAATAGTAAATGAATTGACTATTAAATATTATGACGTCACAAATATTTTTTTCATACTATTATTCTTATAACTTACGGTTTTGACGTTTAGTAAAAAGTAACTAATTTTACTAGTCAGTCAAATACCCAATTCAGAACCACCAAAAAAGCCCTTTTGTATAGTCCGATAAAAACATGCATTGCTTGGACGAATCCTACCATATTTTACCTTGAGAGAAGGTGATAAATAATACTCGTAGTACCTTCAATGCGGAAACAAATGGTTGCCATGCCTAATGGATATTAATAACAAACTGTAGCATCAGACTAGGTCATGTGGTACTTAGAAGTTGTATAATACGCTAAAGATTGAATAGACTATACACATTACAAACTTATCACTAATTATAAACGTACCATCTGGTTGTTATCAAACTTTATACTTTATAATTTGTTAAAAAGTAAGGAAACCTGCCACTCACTGTCGATCAGTAAACTTTCACGAATGTACCTCAACACATCCATTAGCTTAGTACACTCTGTTGCTGGACATTGGCCTTTCTCAGTTTGCGCTATAGCACCCGGTATTTCATCTTCCAAATCTAGTCTATTAGAGCTACCCTTTCAGTGGTCGTCGACATTATAATGGTTCATAATAGTAACGGCAAGGGATAATTTTATACGATTATATCATAAAAGATAACTTGCGTACTATTCTGGTAGGTTAATACACACTCTGGGAATATGACACAGGTCATATTTACTGGTGATGATTTGAATCACAACCATTACGCGTTTTGAGGGATAAGAACACATCATTCTACACCTTGTGAATGGGGTCCCAACAAAATATTCGGGGCCAAAGTTAATCTTATCTGCAAGCTAAAACACCAATTGACAAATGAGGCAGTAATGCAGGCTTTTCTCTCGAGGAGAAAAATCGGATACGTGTCGCTGCCCTAAAATTAATAAATTACTTCATCAGGGATTGGCACTCGGATGAAGAAGAAACTAGACCTTTGAGATATTTTATCATTACTGAGTTTCAAACCTAATCCAAATGTATGTATTTCAAGCATGTTCACATTCCCGTCATGCCCTTTATGGAAACGTAATATATTCTAACAATTAATTAGCATTCACACTTATTACATCAAATAACTAAGATTTAAATTGCATGCAATGTATTGTGGCTATGAATATTCAACAGCTACAACAGAGCAGAATTTCTGAAATGTATTGTTCCAATAAATACGAGTTTGCTCAAACGTTATTATAGTTAGATACCGCACCGGCGGCGATAGAATGAAGTTATTACCCGAAAAGTCGAGTTTGCTGGCTGTATAGAAAAATATTTTGAACTACATAGATGTACTCATACCTCTATCCGTGTGGAGTAGGCTGAAAGAACACTTTTACTGTCTTAAAACTATAGGAAACCTTTAACGTCATGAATGTATTATAAGCTGAAAATGTGATATTTGGCAAAAAATCTAACTTAGAACTAAGGCTTGCATCATACATAGCATTCAATCTTCCACATAATGAGCTTCTAGTCTACCCCAACTTTCTCTTTCAGGCCACCAATAACTCATCAGAATGGGGGCCGCTATTGGTTTAGCAATCACGGTCCCCGCTGAAGAACTCTGTTGCTGTCATCGGCCCTTCAGTGGATGCAGCCAACCCATTGTCATTTCATTTTTATTGATTTCCGAGCTATATTGGTTACTCCAGTTTTACAACAGCATTATTTAGTTTGCCTATCAATCCAGTTTTGTGCGGAATTCTCAGTGACGGTGAGTGCGACTCGCGTTTGACCGGTTTTTCGATACATTTATTAATTTGATCAGCGCATGTTCTGTGAGGTCAACCCTGGCTTACCTGATACGCGCCTTCCATGCTTCGTATGGTCTACGTGCCCAAACTACCTATATACCCGTTTCAGTACTCTTTACAAAAAGCTATCGCCGTACATGATTTTTTTAAATGACTTTTGCACTATCTTGTCCCATAATATTGAAATATGTGAGAAGTTAGTGCTTCGGTGATCAAAACAACCGCTTCTACTAACTCAACAATAAAATATATAGAAACTACAATAATTTCATACTCTCTCACGATATACAATAATGTCAACGGTAACAAACGTGTCCATGTTATACTAACATACGTGGGTTATTTACCTTTGAATTGCCTGACGTTTCGACCGGTTTCGAACACTAATTTTATGTAAACAAAAAAGACAGTTTTCAAAACATACGCATGCATGTCTACATGTTTTATATTCACTAATTATAAACGTGACACGTCTTATCAGAGTTTCACCTAATGATGGCGCGCACGCACACATTAACTACTAAATAATTCCCGAGAAAATGACAATTTGAATAATTATTTACTCGCTTTCTATGTTAATTGTGGAATTGTGGGGGTGTTTTTTTTTCTTGTTGGTGACCCAATAAAGGTGATATTATACTAAGTAGAACAGGTGACATTCGGGAAGTACTTATTACGTTTTCAAAAGGCTATTATAAAAATTATTTATTAGTATTTTCCAATAATTCTTGATCGCATTCGAATAATAAACACCGATTCGGTCTTGGTCACGAGACAGGTACTGATACCACACACATATACATAAGTAAATTATCTAAAGTACATAATATATATCTCGCAGAAGTGGCACGAAATATCAGATAAAATTATGTAAATTGTATTCTCAAAGATGAATAACTGCCATTTCAGACTAAACGGGTGGTAAAATGTAAACATATTCTTCACTAAGGCCTACTAAATAAAAAAATAATCATACAAGAAGGCGATAAAGCACAACAAAAGCTTTAAGTGTTCTATTAATGGTTTAACAAACTGTTATCAGCGAGTAAATTAATGTTTGGCAAAATATGCCCTGAATTTCGAAGAAAAGAGCTAACCAAATGTTTTTATAAATTCTTTTTTTTTTTAGTTCCCAACGTGTGAATAAATATTATTATATATTTTGTCCTCGTTAACAGTAAGTGTGGTGACATTATTATTATCATCGACGTCAATGTCAAAAGTGTTTTATTCTGTATAAACCATGTTGATGACACTCACAAAGAGCAAAAAAATAAACAACAAGGTATAGTTAAAAAAAAACTATACCTGAACACAAGCCACCATTCGAAAAATAATCAGCAAGAAATTTAGTGGTTTTTGTGATCTATTTAGAATCATAGTGATTGAATCTAATAACACAATGTTTTTGATTGCGTAGAGTGCAGCGAGCAGTTCATTTCCAAACTTGTTTGTCAGTATTATTTATTTTTATGAACATCTTACTGGCATGTTGCACTTCCTCCACTGAAACAATTTATACATACATACATTCACACCTCTTTCCCAATGTGGTAGGCAGAAATCACTTGTTTCCACTCAAACCATACTGCAAGTAAAGTGTTTTACAAAGTATTTACATGTCATTGTTTTGTCACATCTGTACAAATTGTGATATTTTCGATGGGGACTTTTCAAGTTTTCAGTTCCACGTAATAGGCGAGCCTATTTGCACATTTTAAACTCTGTACTACAACTTAGTATTGCATACATTTTTAACACTTTGCTTGATCCAAGAATGTAAACCAAGACCTTGTAAACAACAGATGACAAGTTATTCACTCAAGTACCGTCAACGTCTCAAGTTTCACTCCCATCCCAACCGTAATTGTTGGCCCTAATTTTAAACGAGTATTTTTGAGAGATTGATGTTCTATTTTCTACGTTTTCAATTTGATTTTTTAATCTATAGTAAAAGTTGAAAGTGCCATTAAGCCTTCGCTTGAAACTTCACAAACATAACAAACATGTCGCGTGATGCTGAACATAAAATGGTTGTACACTCAACTTTGGCGCTGTATATTAGAAAAAATAAAGAGCTTGAATGGAAACGACCACTCGTAATATATACATCAAGAGTAAATATCCCATTTTGTGTGTTTAATGTTGTACTCATTAACTAGGTCATTTCTGTAAGCCTTTAAAGTTTTACAAGCTCGCCGTATGGCTTTATTCATGTTACGATTACGACCAATTATTGTTGCGTGTACAAGTAAAGCTTAGAATTTCATTACGGCAAAGCTTATACAGATAATGTACTAGATACTAAGAATGAAGCTACACAAAGGAAAACAACAACTATAGAAGCAGATAGTATTACTATATTGCACAATATCTGGAGGAAGGTAAATCTCTCGTGTTTAACAACAACTAATATTTTTGAAAAATTACGAGGCATTAGACTGTTTATACTGGAGATTGATGGCAAAAAAAGAAGATGGCAAAAAGGTTAAAAATAAAAATAAAATAAAGTGTGGAAAAGTACAAGTGTTGTAATTATTCAATACGATGAAATAAATAACATTAAATACTATTAGCGATGAAAATGCGTAGAGAAAAGCAGGATCAGTTTACGTTCTCACTTTATGACGTCAAAGACTCGTCCGTTATTAATAGGTGAAATTTAATTAGGCTCCGAAGGTATAGTATACGAAGTTTAAAAATTGTATATGCCTAAGAATTGGAATAGATCTGGGATTGAAAAAAAAATCACCTTTCAAATCACTAATTTGAAAACTATATTTTGTAAAGATTCGTAGTAATAGATAATTAAAAACTTACCTAAGAAATAATGAGCAAATTAATAGACGCAATAAAGTAAATAATGCTCTGCGCAAAATGAAATAAGTGACACACAGATAGTTTGAAACACTTCATTTATCAAAAATTATTTTAAAGTCACATGTATTTTTTTCAATATAAAAGCGTTACAAAATGATGGAGTCAATGGAGATGCGAAAAATTGCAATTTTGGAAATGATTGATCAGAAAATCTTCACAAACTTTATCAGAATGGATGTGCACAGGCACTGTATCTGTCAAAATGTTTCTAATCGTAACAACTGCCATAGATGTTCGTATGGCAACCGGGACCGACGGCTTAACGTGCTCTCCGAAGCACGACCAGACCAATTCAAATATCCTTATTTATGCATACAAATATTTTTACTGAGCGGAGATCGAACCCGCGCCTTCTGCGTAGCGGCCGCGTTCACTATAGTCTGGCAATAACTGCTGTGCACTTTCTCAGGTACGCGCAGCGAAGTGGGAGCCGGGGAAAAAAGGGCATGAGTACACATGTGATTAACACACGTCGGACAAATCTTACGATATCAGTTTACATTTCTAAGGCAAGACTTGTAGCGGAACGGAGGCTTTTAATTTGATAAAAATATATTATTAGTAATATTTTATTAGTTCATAAAAATGTTATCTACAGATCTCGATTGGATTTTATTAAAATACCTAGACAGTTGATGAATAAGAACTAAACTTACAGTTCAAATAAGAATTCGTTTTATTGAAATTGCCCAACGTGCCATCCTTAAAGTTGCCACCTTTTAAACTATATTGTTCTTAACCACTGATCTTTATAGAGCTTGTAACGTTCTATCTGTTCGACAATTATATGTATTGCAAATAGTCCTCTTCCAACATTCTAGAACGCCATACCGTTTTGTTACCTGCCGACGGAAAGACAGAGTCTGCTCCATTCCACCACCACGCACCTCTTTTATAAAGAGACTGCCGACATATCTTGCACCGTCACATTATAACAAAAAGCCCTATGTTTGAACTCTATATATCCCTCTTCCCCCGGACCGCTGCAAAGTGTTGACGTGCGCAACAACTGTGTTTTTAATGAACAGAATGGAATAAAATAAACTCAAATTCGGCAAAGTTAATTCAAATAAAATAATAGGAGAACATAAGCTGTGAAGACTACATTTGTACTGGATGGCTGCATGTGCGTCTACTCAAAACACCTTCGTGCTATTTATTACACCCTGGTACCGACAAGCGTACACAATAAGGTACTGTGATATCCTTTTATCTTAACACAAGCGAATCAGCGCCTGCGCATCCCCCGCCACTGTGACATTCAGGACGATACCCCACCTACCCACGCAGGATTGGCAGCTCAAGCTCCGCCCACCCCGCCTATCCAAGGACAAATAGGCCTGGCCTATTTTGCGTTAGTGAAGTACCCCACCACTTCATAACCTCCTGGTACTTTTGTCACGTAATATAAACAACGTTCGAGTTGAAGGCGAAGCTCCGGTTAACACATTATACGCACTTCCTCTTGGGACAATTTCGTCCTGCTTGCTCGCTGTACGATTCTTCTACCTGCTTCCAATGGAAGATAACGTTGGGAAAGCTATGTCTGAACCTAACATAGCCGATCTAACAGAGCAAGTTACACCGCCTAATTATGTATCCTATCAGCGTGCAAAACGAGCTAGAGGAGATCATGACCGCGACTTAGAACTCTCAGCTTTCATGAAGGAGGTTAAAACTTTAATCTCCTCTTTTATGACAGATCAAAAAGAGGAGATAAATAAAATCTCCACGTCACTCATGGAGATTAAAAGCACGAATACGAACATCGAGCAATCTATAACCTTTCTATCTACTCAATGTGAAACACTAAATAATAAGATTCAGCAATTGGAACTGAAATCCAGAAAGGATAATGACTACATCGCCTTACTTGAAGATAGACTTGAAGACCTACAGCGAGGTAGCCGTAAGTCTGACCTCGAACTTAAAAATGTGCCTAAAATAGGTAAAGAAACCAAGGATGACCTGATAAAAATGGCTATAAAGTTATCACAAGAAATCAAGTATCCCATCCAGAAAAATGACCTCAACGACATATACCGTGTGCCAAACAAGCGAAGTAGCGATAAAAGCGGTCCGATCGTTCTGGAGTTCCAGTCAACTATCACTAAAACAGACTATTTAAAAGCGGTTCGATCCTATAATAGAAGGAATAAGGATAAGCTGCACGCTAAACACCTCGGACTTGCTACCAACGAATATACCCCCATCTATATGTCTGAACGCTTGACCACCAAAGGGGCCCGACTATTTTTTCTGGCACGAGATCTTATGCAATCTAAAAACCATAAGTACTGTTGGACCGCATTTGGCCGTATTTATGTCAGGAAGGATGATGACTCACCACCTACTTTAATCGTTAACGAAGCGCAAGTGAGCAAATTAATGCAACAATGACTAGAAAGCTTCTTTTTTAATAACTTTATTTTGTATTATTGCCTTTGTAATACACTTCAAAACAGGATACGAAGTAATCCATTGTACTTGCTATGTATCATAACTAACTTGAATTTAAATTATATAATTCTATGTTCTCATTTATATGCCAAGCGTGCATATAGATTCTACCACTCGCACACCTTAATACTCACTCTCCCGACTTTACTCACCTACATACTCATCACATGCCATAGCACACACCCATACATTACACAAACTATTCTAACACTTACACTAAACCTCAACCACCCACCACATCTAATTACTCCATACTTAACCCCTTCAAAATGTTCTACTCCCCTGCAATACATAAAGTACGTCCATCCCTCATTGCTCGCGCATCATTACCAGTTACATACTCACAATAATAATCACAAAAAGATCGCTAAAAGCTGTAATGCATTCAGCCGCTCAAACATGTATTCTTGCTACATGCTGTCTAGAAGAGCTATAGGGATTTGCATAGGTATATTTGATATTAATACACAACAATGGCTGCCTCACTACATAATATAACTGAATTGGATAACATTTCCATAGCACGGGCTGATATGCAAGGAATTGAAAATTTCTCAAAACATACACAGATACACATCTCTGACCTCACAATTGTGTCTCAAAATATCAGAAGTATATATAAAAATATAAATGCTCTACAAATTGAATTGAGCGAGCTCAGGTTTGAGGTGGATCTGATAATTCTCAGCGAATGTCAACTCAATGCAAACAAAAACATACCTCAGCTTGCAAATTATCAATCCTACCTCACAACTGAACAATTAAATAAGTGTGATGGTACGGTTGCTTACGTACAGAACTCGCGTATGGCTAGTGTTAGAGAAATAGTACTAACCCACGCATCATGCCTACAAATAACTATGCAGGACATTGTTATTCTGGGTATGTACCGGTCCCCCTCTAACACACATGCGAACATGTTCATTCGATCCCTCGATAATCACTTATCCTCATTAAAAACATATAGGAATATTATAATAACCGGTGATATTAATATCAACACTATTTACCATGACGAGGAGTTATCACACGAACGGGAAAATAGGTTAAGTTATCTAAATATGATGGCTTCTCATGGCCTACTACCAGGTCACTCGTACCCTACAAGACTGGGAAAATGCTTAGATCACTTCATGATAAAAATCAATAAAAGTGAAGTATGTGCTTCAGTTACCGTGTTTGATGCCACCATCACAGATCACTCCCTAATCTTCTTAAAGCTATCCAATTCAAATAACCTCTATAAGGGCAAAAAAACTACTCAAGTGGTTGATCATGAGAAGGCCCTAACTTATCTTAAAGAAACTGACTTTAATGACTTACACTTGATTGAAAACGCAAACACACTAGCTACTCAATTGATCAGAAAAATACAATATAGCCTGACAAATAGTACAACTCTAAGAACAATTCCCAAGAGTAAACGGCCTATTAAGCCCTGGATAACTGCAGGTATACTTAGATGTATTAAAAATAGAAATAATATTCAACGGGAGCTACGTAGAAACCCAGATAATGAAATACTTAAAATTACTTACAAAAGATATCGGAACCATTGTAACAATTTAATTAAAAAGCAAAAAAGGAAACATGACCAAAACCTAATAAATAAAAATAGGAATAATTCAAAGAAATTATGGCAAACTATTAACTTAATTACAAATAGGAAACCCCGAGATACTAAAAACTTAGAACTTCTAGACTTATATAAATCTCCTTTAGAAGCAGTAAACTTTGTAAATAACTATTTTGCAAATATCGGACAAAAATTAGCCCAAAATATTATTGCTGAGAATGCTTTAAACTGTCTTAGTAAGAACAAACAATGTAACATAATGGTCTCCTCTTTTGTGCTCCTAGAAACCGATCCACAGGAAGTTTATAATATGATCATGAGTCTTAAATTGGGTAGCGCACCGGGATGGGACAATATAACCACCCAGTTCTTAAAAACCGCCTACGAAATAGTCGTACCGATCATTACCCGTCTGGTTAATCTCTGCTTTAGTCACGGAGTCTTTCCTGCCCCTTTAAAACAAGCTCTCATTTCGCCCATTTACAAGGGTGGGATCGGAGACGATGTATCCAACTACAGACCAATTTCTGTGTTGCCTGCTATTTCAAAAATCATTGAGAAGTTAATAAATAAACGTCTTACAAATTATCTACGTAAGTTCGAAATCATATCTAGCTCTCAGTTTGGCTTTCAGCAGGGTATATCCACAGAAGACGCGGTCTTGGCCTTAACCTCCCACATAGTAGATAATGTAGGGATGGGATTGAAGTGTCTCACTGTCTTTCTAGACCTGAAAAAAGCATTCGATACTGTCTCCGTTCCCATCCTCGTCAGTGAGTTAGAGAGTATAGGAGTCAGGGGTATTCCACTGGCCCTCCTAAAAGATTACGCAAGCGGTCGGACACAGAGAGTGAAAATTGGAGACCATATAAGCGATGAGGCCACAATAACTTTTGGCACTCCCCAAGGCAGTGTGCTGTCTCCTACCCTGTTCCTGATATACATAAACAATCTTTGTAAAATGAAATTGTAGCAGGGACGTATTTTTTCGTACGCCGATGATACTGCTATCACCTTTACCGGTAAAACCTGGGACTCTGTTCGCCTGTCAGCAGAGAGGGGCTTGGCTAAGGTTGCAGCTTGGCTGAACTCTCATCTCCTTTCACTAAACACTGTTAAGACCAACTACATCGCTTTCACTATATATACACCGGCCCAACCTAGTCCAGATTTTCAAATCAGAATACACAGATGTAACATTCCACTCAATACCGAATGTACATGTAGCACTATCAACAGGGTCACGGAGGTGAAATACTTGGGGGTAGTGATTGACCAGCGTCTAACTTGGCAGGCACATACTGAAATGGTCATGAATCGGACAAGGAGGCTGATCTGGCTATTTAAGACCCTAAGACACGTCACGTCTAAAACCCTATTAACTCAAATATACGTATCCTTAGCCCAATCTGTCATTACATATTGTATTCCTGTTTGGGGTGGGGCTGGCAAGACCCTGTTTCTTAACCTTGAGAGAGCCCAAAGATCCCTGCTCAGAGTCATGTATTTTAAACCACACAGATTTCCTACCGAAAACCTATATGCTACCTGTAATCTTCTAACTATCAGGAAACTATTTATTTTGAAGGCTACCCTAAAAGTACATCGTAAATTGCCCTATGACCCTCATATTTTAAAGAGAAGACGCAAGCATAAGGTATCGTATGCCAGAGGAGTTACAACCTCATACGCTCAAAGGCAATATACATGGCTGACGTCTTTCATATATAACCAAATAAATAAGCTCCTAAATATCTATGGCCTGACTTACCGAGAATGCAAAAAGACATTGCAATCCTGGCTTCTAGTTAGGAACTATGACGAGCTGGAATCTCTCTTGATTCCCCTGTCCTAAACTTAATGAGACTAACGTGATAATCTGTAAGGCAATTGCGTATTGTGTAAAAGCACAGTGGTCTGCACCGGCAAGGGTCGGTGCTACCGATCCCAAGTACCGGTTACGTAGGGCTGTCGCTGGCTGGTCTACGCACATTAACATACAATACACACACTCACACACACACACACGCACACACACACACACACACAGCAACACACACGCGCACACACACCAACACACACGCACACACACACCAACACACACGCGCGCACACACACACACACACACACACACAAACACACACACACACACACACACACACACACACACACACACACACACACACCAACACACACGCACACACACACCAACACACACGCACACACACACCAACACACACGCGCACGCGCGCGCTTCACTGAATAGCTTACCGTATTTTTATTTTTCTTTTATCTTTGTTCTGTTTATTGCTTACATTTCATGTTAAATGTATAACGTATTGTAATTATGGAGGAGGGAGGTCTCCTGGCACAAATATCCATCGATACTTAAAAGGAGACCTCAGGAACTGTAATAATTTGTGAAAATCTATGAAGAATAAAGATTATTATTATTATTATTATTATTATATGTATTGCAAATAGTCCTCTTCCAACATTCTAGAACGCCATACCGTTTTGTTACCTGCCGACGAAAAGACAGAGTCTGCCCCATTCCACCACCACGCACCTCTTTTATAAAGAGACTGCCGACATATCTTGCACCGTCACATTATAAAAAAAAGCCCTATGTTTGGACTCACACACTTCAACGCTAAGAAAGTTATCTGGGAGTTTCTTCAAAAGTTGAACTACGATGAGACAGAAGACTATTTTAATTAGTGAAGTAAAATCACATAGTTAAAAAATACACACATGAACACACAAACACAAACACACACACGCACACGCTAACGCACACACACACACACACACACACACACACACACACACACACATACACACACAATCCACAAGTACAATCTTAATCTTACTAATACCAAAGGGAAGGGCACTGCTTATCCTTAACACAGGCTACATGTAGCCTATCTAGGAAAGCAGCTGGTCACTCCATGTATCACTCTTTTTGAATAAATGAAATGAAATGAAATTAAAATCCAATATGATTATCTTTTCGTCTAGAGAAGAATTAATATAGTTTTGGGCTATGTTGTTTTTAATTTCAGCCCAGACCAAGTCAATAGGATTTAAATCTGGATGGTACGGAGGTAAACGCAGAACAGTGTGTCCATGGGCTTTCAGGAGTTCGTCAATTCGATACACGGGTTCTTTTTGTGTACTTGTGATGAGAAGTAGCAGTTGAGCTTTTGTCATGGTTTCTGAAAATTCTACATTGTGACGTAGCAACCAGTCTTGCATTTCTCTTTTGAGGCTTGATATTGTTGGCTTCTTCTCAACCTGAACGCTGTGGTAAGACTCGTTGTACATTACAACAACAGAATTATTAAAAGTAGGCCCGTTCATATCTCCATGATAGTTACCAGTTTTAGCATCTGATTTGAAAATAGTCAATACATCATCCACCGAGCCATTTCGACATCCAGCGTGGAGAATTACCAATCGCCGTCCTTTCCCAATATCAGCATGAATTCCGGATTCTGACGATGATTGCCAACATTTACTGGCATGGTGATTGGCGTTGTTGGATGTTTCATCAAGAAAATATATGTTGCGGTTTTGCGTTCTGTAATTTTGGCTTTGTGTAAGGTATTTTTTCCGCCACACTGTAAGCTGCTCTATAAGGAGTAGTCTCTTCGATTTACATTTTTTGTAAAGGTAGCCCATTTTCTGTAAAAGCTGTCTTAAATATTCCCGTCCACAATTCAATATGCCATCCTGCCTCAAAATTGATAGTAACTTAAGGACACTTGGTTTTTTTTTCAACATCGTGAAAGTGATGAATTTTTCTTCTGATAATTCCAAGATCAAAATGGCATGTTTTTTCTTTATAATAATATAGTAAGCCTTTATCTAATACCTATAGTTAAAAAAAAAAAAAAACAATCTATATAAGAGATTTATTGAATTGAACAACTAAGAACTAAAACACACATCACAATCTCGCAAACCTGTCTACAAACAAAACCTAACTTTTGTACTGATTTGTATGCCACTCAGTTGTACGGCCTAGAGCGAAATGTGTCCCACATTGAAGTGTCGCGTAAAAATGCAATTTAAAACTGTCACAGTGAGGCGAGAAGTTTTAAAACAGTGACAGAAACATAAAGCATATTAAAATAGCTTTCTTATCGTGCAACCACACTTACTTGGAACGGTTTATTTAAAGATCTTGAGGATAAGACTGGTATGTTTCGTAGCGAAGTGTAATTAGGTTTTATTTCTTGAGCATGTTTAATGATTTCAGCGATAAAGTGGCTTAAAAGTATTTGATCAAGAATAATAATGGAAATTAAAATTAAATTTGTGTACATATTAAGAACTCTGTTCTCGAATATTTATTTCATTATATCTGGTTTTAATTTCTTCCCGGTGTTTTGCTGAAATTGCGCACGTTACATGAGAATTCAATATTGTAATATCACAATATAACATTCTCAGAAGTAGTGAAAGATGATTATGGAATTGGAAGGAACTCAAGGACAAAGCACTATGGAGTATATTAATTAGAACAAAGTTAAACGGTTTCGACTGAATGGAGTTAGTATCTACTATTATCCATTCTGTGGTTAATCAAAAGCTTTAGAGGAAAGCTGTCTGCCATTCATACCATATTATACCTAAATATTATGGTAGATGGTTGAAATGATACGTTGCATGCATTACCATGTTTACTATATCGGTGCTCAAGACAATATAAAGAAATAGAGAGAAATTTCGTAACCCCGTTCAACATAAATCGTTTTGGCCGATGGAAGTGAGCAAGATTTTAAAAAGGTGGTTAAAGTTTACAATAGTAGAAGTCAGTTTCACTCAACCTACAACTTACCTAGCTACCTCTTTAGTAAAATTCTGATTTCTTACAGTATTAGTAGCGTATTTGAAAAATTTAGAACATCAATATTATTGCATATTGTGGAATGCGATATTTTAAAAGTTAATATAGAACTCGCCCAAACAACTTTTGTATATTTCAAGCCAGATTCATCAGAGCAGAGCAAATGCCTCTGCACTTTTAAAGGACGTCAGTTTGCTTGCCTAGAGGTAACCGGAGTTGCGGAGGGGGAAGTAAAAACTTAACAATTTTATATGAGTACGTTATTAAAAGATGATACATAAAATGTACAGGTATCTCCAGTAAATTAAATAACAAACGAAGCTTTATTTTTATACTAAAGTATAGAGATAGGTATGATAACACAGTTTTAGGGCCTAAAGGCGTGTAACAAATTGCTTTAGCGAAGTTTTTTTGATTGTTTTCAAGATCAGATAAAGGAGTGATTGTGTTTTACGAAACAGTAAATTCTAATTGGTTTTACCCTCATAGTGATAGTTTGTGGCCAATAAGACAGTATATTTCTGATAAACACTTATGATAATACATAATGTAATAAGTTATATTCACAATATCAAATGTTTTTTCGAAGAATGTTAGAAATATTGTATCAACTTCGACCAATATTGTAATGATTCACTGTTATCTTAATTAAGTACTTGCCAACATCTAATTAAAAATAATGAATTATATTCTATAAACGGTTTCCTACGTAGAACGATCAACTACACTATAGTAAAGATTGCTTTAACAAAGCTTTTTCAAGAATTGCTACTTAAGGGACAAATAAAAATAAATGATGCAAAGATTTCTTTCTTCAATTGCTGCTGCGTCTTAACGTAGAAACTAGAACTAGATTGCTAAATGTAGAAAGCAAATTAGGTTTGAGTTCAAAAGACAAGCCAAGTATATGGAAATTTGGTTAGTCAACTTGCAACAAAGCTCTGGCCGCGAGCTGCAATTGTATAAATTTTAGTAATGGTAAATAGGAGAATTAACGCCACAATTATTTGTATACTTTCCTTCTTAAATACCAAAGTAACTGTACATAGAACCCATCACCCACGCTCGGACGCTCAATCTCCATAAATATAGCCACTAAAGGTTTTCTATTAAATAAAACTGCGACAGGTAGTTTTGGAATGAATTGGTTTCCCAAACAGGAAGTCGTGATACCTGCAGCTAATTCTATATTAGACACTTCACAACTTGCGGAGCACTCTGATACCATACACGATCATGGTACCAAACTGCTGAAACGACAACCGAGCATAACTTTTTTATTTGACCAAATGTATAGTGTAAGAGTTAACTTGAACTGCTGCCCATTGAGATTAAATTAATCCCAAAAATTATTTAAAGCTGTGTATACTTGCAACTTAAAACTATAAATCGGATTTTTACTGCAAAACAACAAAAAGCTAATTATATGTGTGATTCCCTTGATAAATAGCTCTAAATTAGAAAAGTAAACGTCTTCTTACAGCGCCTAAAATCTTCACTTAATGAAATCTAGAAAGTTAATAGAAACAAGTATGTTTTGTGTGTATGCATCACAAGCTTGATTGGCTAGATTTATACGAGTTCTTTTCTTAGAATAACGCTACCGTGTTTCATAATATCACGTAAGAGTTTCTTATGTATGGTAACGAGGTAAGCATTGTTCAAGCTCAACGCAGGTTATTTCATGTAAACATGGAATTTCATGCAAGTCTGTGAACATTGTTTACCAAATTATGTAAGAAAAACGAATTATTAAATGCATTTTATAAAATAAATTAGTAATTTTTTTGATTGCTTTCTCAATGTTGGGTGTCTTTTGAGGATAACATGGAAGTAGCATCGGAGGTGGCGGAGGACCTCAAATACACAAATCGCGCGCGGTAGGGCCTCGTTTCTCCCTCAACTTGGGTCAAGATTGTAGCTGTAGTTGGTCACTAACGTTGATTACTTTGGACAAGGTATACCAATCAACATGTGCCAAGATGGTAGCAAGTAAAAAGAGGTTATCTCTTCCTACCCCAAAGGTAAGGATGCATATATGTGGTGAACGTAATCTATGTATGTGTTATATTTTTAGTAGTTAAGGAAAATTGTGGTTATAAAAAATATAGTCATCGTTTATAATTCACTAATTGACACCATATTTTTAATTCAGTTGAAAATGCAGTGTAGCACACACTGCGTTTTCAAAATCAATTCATGGAATGTAATTGCGATTCCGTACCACATAAGCGTCACACTTGATTGATTCATATTATACATTCGTATTGTGACCAATGTGAATGAATGATGTAAATGACGCTTAAATGATATATTGATGAGCAGTTTAATGGCATAAATTTACTCTCAAATAAATGTAATTTAAAAACTCTAAATTGTGTTTTAATGGAATGAAATTTTGAAGCATTTACTATGCTAACTTTTCAAAATGATTAAAGATAGGAAAAAGTGAATGCCCAGGTGGGACTCGAACCCTATACGTACAGTAAGATAGCTTCAGGTGTGGCCCGGTGGCTCAGTGGTCAGAGCATTCCCCCTGTAAGGGAAAGATCGTGGGTTTGAGTCCCACCTGGACATTCACTTTTTCCTATCTTTAATCGATTTGAAAAGTTAGCATAGTAAATGCTTCAAAATTTCATTCAATTATTTGGGCGGAGTCATCAAAAAACAATGTTTAAAAATGATTGCAACATCATTCATTGTTTCCGATATTTCGTATTAATGTCGGTAGATGCCTCCCACCGTCGCCCTAAGACGGTAGTATAGGAGAATTTGGATAGCTTCAGGTGTGGCCCGGTGGCTCAGTGGTCAGAGCATTCCCCCTGTAAGGGAAAGATCGTGGGTTCGAGTCCCACCTGGGCATTCCGTTTTTCCTATCTTTAATCGATTTGTGTTTTAATGGACTAGAAATGAGAAAATGCCCATAAAAGATGTGGGTGCTTGATTTCAGGCAGTTTTAGTAAAGGTGCTATTTACGGTTATCTTATCTTTAACTTGTATTTAATTAAAGCGTATTCTGACAAAGTTTGTAATTCAGGGTTTGCTTTTTAATTCTTTTTAATCCTTGTTGCCCATTCTTTTTATATTCGAAATTTTTTAAGCTTAACTAAATAAAATGCTGCGCTGACACTACTCGCGAAATCATTGAGAAAGCTAAATTATCTTGGAACCCGCATCAGACATTAGTTGGGGAAATTAGAATATAATGAATTCACTTCTTCCTTAGCAAACGGCAGCTAAAAGAGGCGAATAGGCAAAGTACCCATAAAAGAGATTTCATCTTGTTTATCATCCTGAACATTGTTTTGTGCAACACTGTTAAAAGCAAATAAAGCTGTACAACCTCACAGTGATCAAATATCGTATTAAACATTTACACTACCTACTAGTAAAACTGGCAACAAATTAAGATTTTACAACAATGTTAGTAACAACGTAATTGCAGTTTCTGTATGGTCTAACTGCACTCAAACTTCGACAATAAATTCATTGTTCGACGAAGTAAAGTTTGTATAACCTATTCAGTTATACGGCTTGCACCAGTATATGCGATCGGTAGAATGTGAAAGGCTTATTTATTAGGCGTCTGGTAGTTTGTAACAAATTTATGAAATATTCAATGTTACCAGTACATGAACCGCCAGTACCGAACTGCGTTGTTAGTAAAAACATTTTTTCATTTGATATATTTGTTTTTAACAGTTCTGGTGGAATATGTGGATATTAATATTTTAAATTTTTTGCATCCATTCTCTTCTTTACCTCAGCCTAAGTTAGAAACTAAATAAGCAAACCTAATACCTACAATCAGCAGAGATGTCATAGATTCAAAACGTATGGCCACAAGGCCAATAACATACATCATAGTTATTATCATCATTCTTTCCGTTAATTCCGGTTGCAACCTATTCTTCCAATAGTTATGATAAGCAGATAGGGCGCAATTAGACGGGTTCTTCTCTTCGAGACTCGAGAATTTGTGACTTGGTACCATCCAATATTACCTAATTTATTTGATATCAATTTGCTACAGGAAATGCACGAATTACGTTTGCACATCAATATAGTGTCAATAATAAAAGAATATTATAAATGTATATTGATAGATTCGCGATTTATATTACTATATAGGTGGTTTTAATCTAATCATATCCAAAGCATACGAAACAAGATTCAAACTACACTTTTTACGCGGTAATATGTTCCTGATGTTGACAAGGGTCGATTGAGTTTTTGAGGAGACGCTTATGGTTGGTAACACGTGCCAGCGCCGATGTTGCTAGCGTTTATACCTAAATATACACCGGTAAAAGCTTAACTTTTGTGAAATTTTAGTAGGTATATTATGAAACTAATCTATTAGAAACTAGATTGATTATAATCAAAATCAAAGTTATAACTTTTGCTATTGAATTGATTGACTACTACTTAGTATCAATTTAAAGTTTAACCGAATGATAAGTCACGGAAGATTACACCCAGGATCCCAAGGTCTGCTTACTCCAGGCTTTTACAGGAGCGACTGCCATCTGACCCCCGGAAATAAAAGCTTTCACATGAGCTTGACCTGGTTCCAAAACTTTTGATGGTACCATAGACCCAAAGTGATATGATAAGTGATCTGTAAAATCTAAATACGTTGAAATATAAAATGCAAAGTCAAATATTAACTTTTCAAAAGCTCTAAGTAATTAAGATACCCGGTACCTACTTATTGTAATAAAAATAAGTTTTTAGAGGCAAAAAGATTTTAATTTTCATTTAACAGTAAAACAACTAATTATGCGGAGCTCATTAAATTCTAATTATGTGGATCATTTTACTTTGTAACGTATTTTGTTTCCATTACAGATGTACAAACAATTATATGATTCACCTTCCTGTAATTCCATTTTTGAATATCAATAAAATCGGTAGTGGGTGATATAATATGTTAATGGATAATAATTAATAAAGAGTAAAGGAGAAAAAACAGAATCTGTCTAGGCGGGGCTTGAACCCGCGATCTTTGCCTCAGGAAATACAAGAGCAATGCTTTGACCACTAAGCTACCAGACCTCGTCCTAACCAATTCAAATTTCTCCTTCTATATCCGTCTTTGGGGCGACAGTGGAGCACCTACCGACGTTTCTTCAAACTATTGGAACCAATGAATGATTTTTCAATCATTTTTAGACATTGATTAGACATTGACAGTGGTAGAAATTTGATGGCACAAATTTGTCACAAATTTCGACCGGGTTAGTACCACCGTGCACTTTTGCGAAAAATCCTCCATAGTAATCCAATCTCGGTTGGATTGCGTTCAGGGGTCAGCAAGTGCATAGCCGGGCAGGGGGGATTGAGGTCGCAGCACGAGTGGGACCGGTGGGTCTTGGCGTAGTCTAGTGGGGGGTGGCGCGGGGCGACGCGCCGTACAGGGAGACCTGTAGAAACGGTGGTGCCGCTGGCCGCCCGCGGCATAGTACAGGGGCCCAACCGGGACTAACCACCCTGAGAGGCTGCCCCACCAGGTCGCGCATAATCCCGATATGGCTCGTCGTGCCGGTTGGTGACCGGACGAGGGAGCCCGGCGACCATACTCGGGGGGGTACGGGAGCCCTTCCGTTCGGCGCGTCGGCTCTCGCCATACCTCACATTCATAGATAAAACCAATATCCCACGCTTTGTCACGCTGTGCTGCGACAACAATCGCCTCTTTTTCACGCCTTCCCTCCTCTTCATCCTCATGGCAGCGCATAATAACAGTAGATTGGTCTACACAGCGGCAAGAAACTCTCCCTCGAGCTCGCTATTTGAGGTGGAGTCCACGAACATCTGTGGGCTCCATACAAACCTCAACGCCGTCCACCAACACCTGGAGACGGCGAAACCAGCAATGCTGTTTCTTACGGAGACACAAATACGCCGCCCTGATGACACGACCTACTTACTCTACCCCGGCTATGTCCTTGAGGAGAATTTCCGCGCAAAAGCCGGGGTGTGCGTGTTTGTTAGGGCGGATGTTTGTTGTCGCCGTTTGCGCTGCCTAGAGGACCCATCCTTTTCCACCCTTTGGGTACACATAGACCATGGCTCTACGAGTCAGATCTATGTGTGCCTCTACCGCTCCCATACAGGAGATGCCGAGACAACTCGACTCTTTGAATACCTTAGTCAGGCGGCAGATGATGCGCAGGAGCGGTTTCCGAACGCTGAACTGGTGTTTTTGGGGGATTTTAACGCCCACCACGAGATCTGGTTGGGCTCCGCCAAAACAACCCACGCGGGAAGAGCCGCCCATGCATTTGCTCTGGCTCATGGCCTGACCCAATTGGTACACGAGGTCACTAGGATACCAAAAAGGTCGGACCATGAGCCCTCTCTGCTAGACCTTCTGCTGACGAGTCGCCCGGACCAGTACAGTGTTTCGGTGAGCGCCGCTTTAGGTGAATCCGACCATTGTCTGGTCCGTTCCGAGGTGCCCATTTTAGCGCCCCCACGTCCCGTGCAGGGGAAGCGGCGTCTCTGGCACTACTCGTCAGCGGACTGGGATGGACTGCGTGATTATTTTGCGTCCATCCCGTGGGTTGAACGCTGCTTTGGAGGTAAGAACCCATCTGAGGCCGCAACTGCTGTCGCCGGTGAGATCAGTCTGGGCATGGAATATTATATCCCCTACACTGATGTCGCCGGTGTCCGCAGGGCACGCCCCTGGTTCGGGCGCGAGTGCGCGGAGGCTGTTAATCATAAACAGTCTGCGTACCGCGCTTGGATCAGGGCGCGCGCTACGTGCGATCCCAACGTGGGCCACTTCAAGGCGGCGTACAACAGAGCCACAAAGGCCTGCAAGAGGGCTTATGTCAGAGCGGATGCCCAGCGCATAGCGCGGCTTGGTCAGGAGCTAGTAGAGCATCCCACGGGTAGCCGTGGCTACTGGCGACTGGCCAAAGCCGTGCAAGCCAACTTCTGCCAGCCTTCGCTGCCCCCGCTGCGCAATCTCGATGGATCCCTGGCCCATGAGCCGCAAGAGAAAGCAAATTTGCTGGTTAATCTCTTTGCGGCCAACTCCCGAGTCGATGATTGTGGTATGGAGCCGCCGACACTGCCCGTCAGTGACCATGCAATGCCTGATATTCGTATCAGGCAACGCGATATCCGAGCGGTGTTGCAGTCACTCGATGTCCGGAAAGCCAGTGGTCCGGACGGTATTCCAGCGGTGGTTCTGCAAAAATGTGCAGCGGAGTTGTCTCCAATGCTTGCGCGGCTGTACCGGCTGTCCTACAGCTCTGGTACAGTGCCTTCGGCTTGGAAAGAGGCGAATGTACAGCCGATCCCCAAGAAGGGGGATCGCTCAGACCCAAACAACTATCGACCCATAGCCGTCACCTCAGTGCTGTGCAAGGTGTTCGAGCACATTATCAACAAACAGCTCATGCGTCACCTTGAAGATCACTCCCTAATTAATGACCGGCAATATGGCTTCAGGCCGAAACGGTCAGCGGGTGATCTTCTGGCGTATGTTAACCATATTTGGGGTGAGGCTATGGACAAGCACGGCGAGTCATTGGCAATTAGCCTTGACATCGCCAAAGCTTTCGATAGAGTTTGGCACAAGTCGCTTCTTTCCAAGTTACCAGCCTTTGGTCTGCCTCCTAGACTGTGCGACTGGGTTGCCGGCTTCTTGCAGGAGCGCCGTATTCGCGTCCTTTGTGATGGACGAGCCTCGGAGTTCTTGCAGGTAAATGCCGGCGTACCGCAGGGATCTGTCCTATCGCCAACTCTCTTTCTTCTGCATATCAATGACATGCTGTCGACCGGCAGGATTCATTGCTATGCGGATGATAGCACCCTACACGAGAGTTATCATGGACGTCCTGCGGATAAGCAGACGCATATCGCGGAAAAAAGGCAGCTTCTTGTCACTGAGCTTGACCGAATCCTGAATCACATTTCCCAATGGGGCTCTGAGAACCTGGTCGAGTTCAATGCCAAGAAGACGCAGGCATGTGCGTTTACAGCAAAGGTATCTTCTTTCCTTCCCCTTCCCACTCTTCAGAGCACGCCACTGCCACTGCAGGACAACCTCAATATCCTAGGTATGGATGTTCGCTGCAAACTGAACAACAAAAACTACATCGAGAGTATCATCAAAGCAGCCTCGCGTAAACTCGGAGTCCTGAACAGAGTGAGACGGTTTTTCACGCCGGAGCAACGGTGTCTTCTTTACAAGACACAAATTCGTTCCTGCGTGGAGTACTGCTCACATCTCTGGGATGGATCCGCAAAGTACTTATTAGATGCTCTCGACAGGTTGCAGCGACGTGCGATCCGCATTATCGGAAATCCTGAGGTCACGAGTACCCTCGAGTCTCTGCAGATGCGTAGAGATGTTGCTTCTTTGGCAGTTTTTTACCGTCTCTACCATGGTGAATGTTCTGAAGAGCTATTCCAATTAGTCCCACCCTCCCCCTTCCTATACAGGACGACACGTGCAGGACTTAGATGTCACCCCTATACGGTGCAGAACATTCCTTCAAGAACCAAGCGGTTCGGTGACTCTTTCCTTTGTCGCACCATTAAGACCTGGAATTCCTTGCCAGCTCACGTGTTTCCCTCTTCCTACAGTCCCGGGTCCTTTAAGCGGGGCGTGAAAAAGCATCTGATGAGGCCGTCAAGCTGAGTGCCACCATTGTTAACATGGCACGTGTACATAATGGTGACCCTCTTTCTTGAGACTTTACCTTCAGCTTACCATCAGGCGAGGTAAAGTCAAATTGACGTGTCCTATTTTTATAAAAAAAAAAAAAAAAAATTGAATTAAATTTTTAAGCATTTTTCATGCTATATTTTTAAATCGAACAAAGGAGAAAAAAATGAATCGGTTAAGGCGGGACTTGAACCCGCGATCTTTGCCTTACAAGGGCAATGCTTTAACCAAGCCCCGCCTAGACCGATTCAGTTTTTTATCCTTTATTCGAATGAAATATTTATCAGGAAAAATGCTTAAAAATTTAATTAAAAAAGCAACATTTTTAAATAAGCCTGCATTAAGTTACCACTAAATTAAATGAAGATATCATATATATATAACACTGAATCAGAGCTTTGAAACTAAAATGGTATGTCTTTTCTATTTGATTGCCTAGTTACGTTTATTTAGGATTAAGGCCGTTAAAAGTTATTAAATTGTAATCGTGATTTTCACCGAATTCCATAAATTTCGTGATTGGAATGCTGTGTATCTATTTCGCCGTCGGCGTTAAAGTTCGCGAAAACCATTACGAAGTTTTCACTTCAGTTCATTTATTGTACAACTTTTAGGTAAAACAAAGGTTATTTGAATGGAAAAATAATCAATTGAAACAAACCAACTGATACATGATATTAGATATTAAATGTTCAATTAACTAATTCCAGGAAATACAATTATATAGAGTTTTGCTATTTCTGATACAGCTAAACAAATTGTTCTTATTTTACAAAGAGGCCAGCGTCATCATTATCACCTTACCATTGAGTCCCCAGTTTTATCCAATGCTTCCATCACGGAGCGTTAGATCCGCTTTCCACTCCATCTGACATTTTACAATAATACCAAACATGTTCTCGTTAGAGAGACTTTTATCTTCAGCTTTCCATTAGGCGAGGTGAAGACATATTGACCTGTCTTAGATCAAAATGAAAAATAGTTCCAGAAAAGAAAGAATCTGGTTAATTAAAAGAAAAACAGCTATATAATATCTTAACAGATATTATATCATATTCTCATGATGATGATGATGAATATCTTAACACATTAAGAACAGTTTGAGTACCTGTTAGTCAAGATATATTTGATGCTGACTGTACCTACTCAGGAAAAACCATCTGAAATTCATTTTTTTTTAATAAAGTAATTGCAAGCTATCTCAAATTGTTGTTATATTCTCAAGTCTTCTTTAATTACATTTTTATGACGGTTTCTTTTATTGTTCGCTTGTCTCACAAATGTGAAATGTTTTCCAGTGAGAGGACTGTAATTACAACAAAAACAATATAAGAGAACGTTCCATTTATCATTTTTATTTTGTTTAAATTTTTCTTGACCTGGATGCAACACACTTCATCTTCAACTAGGTATCGGGTGCAAATTTAACTGGTGGTTGGAATTATATTTCGACATTATAATCCGAAGTATGTATTGATATGGAGCGACTGCCATTAATAGGTCAAAAAGGCCACTTTATTGGAATCGTATCAGAATAATATTTTGTCATTCGTTGATATTTACACGAAATTAGAATATGCTTAGTAAATGAATTATTGTGATTCTAATCATATGAGTGATCATTTAACTAATTTTAAAGGAATCAATTGAGATTAACTGGAAAATTATTAAGTAACTCGTTTTTAGCAGAATCGTTCAATGTGACGTTTTTGGACCCATTTGTCTTCAAACTCTGTGGAGTAAACACCGACTTGTAAGTGAGTGTAGCTTGGGCCTCAAGGATGTGGGTAGGCTCTTGAATACTCTATTATATTTGGTGCAACTTTATTGTATTTTTTATGGTGAAGATGAATCAAGACTAAACATGATCTATCCAACATGCATAGGCCATTTAATCCATTCCCCTGGAGCTTTCGGTTAGTGCTGTGCAAAAATATATCACAAGATTATGTTATCTGTAATTTTCTACAATCAATGTAGGCACAGTTACCCAAAAAAAGGCGTTTGATGGAATTGAATGACAAATGTCTAGGATTTGACTTTTATGACATGCGTTAACGACCGTCAAATACGTCAAATCCTATAAATTCGTCTTTCTATTCCATCAAACGCCGACCAACGAATTGCGACTTGTCTAAAGGGGCTGAACACTAATGAATTTGCAAATATACATTTTTGTATTGCAATAAATCATTAAATAATGATTGATGTACCTATTGCATTATTCTTCGGAGGATATGTTGATCGGTAACTTGAAATTCGTTTAGCTACATTTACAGGTGACTTTACTATTCTAAAGATTTCATTGGTCCCCTACTTCTATAAGATAAATTAAATTCAGCGAAAGTCCATTCCCATTATTATGCCATCGCCTTACCATCGGGCGTGGTGACATGTCCTATATATATACATATATAAATATATATAAATTGACATCCAAGCACCGTAAAAACCCCAACGTTACCTCTAAACAGTGGAATAAAAATGCAACTTCTCGACTGGAAAAAAAAGCTTTGAGTAGCCGTTTTCAAGACTAGCAACTCCGTTTCACCGCTGAATTGAGTCACAATTTTAACAGAGTAACACAGTTCATAACTGGAGATTTATTCGTAAACGTATGCAGAGTATAAACTCTGCATACGTTTACGAATAAATCTCCAGTTATGAACGTTAAAGTGATGAGATTCTATCATAATAACACGATGTCAATTGATTGTGTTGCTTAACGTCATGAAATATACTATAATGATAGTCATGTACGTCTATCATGTCATACCTACATAACATCATATTCATGTTTGAACTTCTTGAACTTTTTATTAGATAGCACTGTCACAGTTTTACGAACTTTATACTGTGATACTATAGTGCAATAGTATAATTTCCTGTAGCATTAAACAGAGCCTATTAAAGATAGCAAAACATAATATAAAGTTATTATGTTCGTTCTAATTTAAGCGTTTTCATTCATTCACCTAAGCGATAAGTAGTCAATTTTATCATTCTGTCCGTATTTTACTATTAAATTAGACTTTTTTAATCTCATTGTTATGGCTTTAAGGAGCAGATATTTTTCAGGAATGCACTTAACCTGACACAAAACGTAGTAAACATGCTGCATTAAACAAGTGTTTTCGATGCAGACCGTAAGGTGCTGTAAAGCTCTTTATATTTTATTTAGAATACTCGGTATATTTTGTAGCGAGCTTACATAAAAGCAATTGACAAAGTCAAACAAGACAAAGAGAGTCATACTTCTAATTCAGGAAGTGGTTTTTGTTGTATCTGGTAAAATGTTTACTGTGTTAGCAAAACTACATCTGGAGTTGTATTGTCAGTTTGTGGTCTTCATGTTAGCTTTCAACATGGAACAGTGAGATATAATTAAATTTATGTATATAGCAAAATATTAATGTTTGTGGTGTTGTAGTTACTATATTAGATGGATTGACTTCATGTTTTTTGCTCATTTAAATTCAGTAATAGGTAATCTATTTAATCAATCAATCAATCAAATTTTAATCAAAGCTGATGTTCATTTTGCCGTTTGCTTCAGCAATCACCACAAACCAATAAGTGAGCAAGGTGAACAAACCTAAATTAGGTGAGCTGGGCTCCACAGACCTTGGTAGGGCCTCCATATACAGTGAGGTCCATACCCTGGTGTTGCATTTTAAGCTATAGTTATCACTTGCTATCAGATCAACTAATTAAGTATAATTGCTATGCAAATAGTGAAAACTATTATTATTTATCTATTTATCTATCTTTATTACTCTAACAGCCATAATTATTCGAAACCAAACAAGGAGGGAGCACGATTGTATCTATACGTTTATAGATGCAGTCGTGCTGACCGCAAGCCTGCATTAACGGCCGTAAATATAAATTTATGGCCAGCAATAACTGGTGACCAAAAGGTATAGCTAGCACGACCTGCTTTGAAAGGGTTCCCTGTGACAATAAAAATGGTTGTAGTAAAATGGTATGAAGTATTGAACAATATGTGAAAGAGAGAATACAGTACGTGTTTGTAAAATATGTGATTTGAATAAATAAATACAAATATGAAATAAAATTTTAGTAGATGTTAGTTTTTTTCACATATATTATATTTAAAACTGTCGTAGATCGACGATTTGGGTGAGTTAATCAATAACACAGGTAAGAGGGGTAAGCGAGAACATTAGTCTGGCTATATCACACGTATCTCACGCCATCTAGTGCATAAAAGCCAAACTACGTCAAAACTACTGGTTCTGAAACACGCAATTAAAGTACTGATTCTGACCATTCTGATCAATATAAGATTCAACAGCCGCTAGGCCACACTCCGGACTGGCCCGATAATCTTGTCTTTAGGAACTTTGTATTGTTTAAAAATTCCACTCCGTTCCTCATCAGGTTACTCGCACTTTGACATCCGAAAAAAATGATTTTACGCCTTTTTACAAACGATACCACGAATTTATCCTCTGGGAATAACATAACAACGAGGTGAATGCACAATTGAGGCTGTCACAGGAAAATTGTCCTTTGGAACTTTGCAATTCGCGGACAGATAAGATACGAGTAAAATTTATTCCTCTATTACAGTTACCGACGTGATCTTTTGTAATGTTAGAAACTAGTGACAAAGTATTTTTTGTGTACGTTGAAAACATCTCTCCGCTCTTTCAATACATTGCAATTTTCATGGTACCCTACAAAGATTTGCCGAACCGATAAACGTTTCCAGTCAAATTCTTGCTAGCCAATGAACCCACTGGGTGGATGGAAACTCTGGCACAGATTCAGGACCCATGGATCTAAAACCTAAGCTTTGAATGCAACTGAGAATAAGGCTAGTAGACGGTGGTCTAGTGCATTCTTGCATTATAAAGAAGCATTAGATTGAATCGTTCATTAGTACTGAAGCGTAATGTTATCACCTGTATATATCGTATACTTGTCTAATAATAAACATATATGTACATACTATACAACTTTCACGCAATCAATACGTATACCTATACCTATTGAACTTTAGACATACAAGGACTTTAAAAAGGAATTAAAAACACAAACAGTAAAGTTTAAACTTCGACGTTAGACTACTAAGTTATTACTGCTATTATTACATTCTACCAATACAGCAACATAATATCTCAATGCTCTCCTGTCTTGTGGAGATATTCAAGTATGTGAAAGGAAATATATGTCTATAAGCCGCTTATCTGCCGACACAAGTTGTTACAAAGCTATGACTAAGGAATTATATTCCACAGGCAATTTGCCGTCCACATTGCTCTGAGAACGTCTTCACGGTAAATAAAATGTAATCAGATGTTTTAATAAATCATACAGCTTAAGGCTATTTGCGACGTCATTGTCTTTTACAGCCTTTTGTTTTTCGTTAGGTGAAACTAATAAAAAAGACTCAAAATCAGACGAAAAATTTAAGGAAAAAAAACTTCTGTAACTTTTATAAAATCCATTTAAAATCCCACTAGCTCTACCCATCTACGCTTTTCTTCTTGAGGTACGTGGATTCTCGTGTGTTTTGTTGAAAATTACTGTATGATGATCCTTCAACCTCGAGAGCATAACATATGCCTGAGCCTCGTTCGTTAATCACAGGTTTTCTATTTAATATAAGTGGTTTGATTTTCTCTTCCCAATACAAACAGTTCATCATAGGCATCATGTACAGGATCTCAAGTGTTGTAAGAAAGTAGCTAATTACTGCACCATTTATTATAAACTAAGCTGAAAACCAATTAAGGGGCCCATGCACATGTATTAGTAAATTAATTAGAATACGAGGAACTTAGACAGTCCACTTGTGTTGATATGGGGTTTCAAGTTATTTTGATGGCACAGCCAAAACTTATTGGATGTGAGTGAATGTAGTGATTTACAGTTATAAATACACAAAGTCCAAATATAAGTGGAGTTTTATAAATCTACGGTAAAACTTACAACTCGCACACAAGACTTAAACAAAGCCCTTACAAAAATTCGCGTCGCTGCTTTTTGATATTTTAATACTACATCAACAGAGTTACACTAGAGCAGTATTTTCAATGTTTCTCTTGGAAATGTTTGCTCGAGGCCATTTGTTCACAAAATAGGAAGTAAAGTTATTTTCGTGCTTCTTTTCAAAAGAACTTTGAACTTCCCTTTTAGTTTTAAGGCGATGCATCAGGAACTTCTCTCGCGGTAACTGCCGCATTGTGCTGTCGATTTTAAGTTTTTATTGTACTTTTGGGTTAGTACTTAACATTAAGCTGTATAACAGTAAAATAAATTTACATCTGTTGTTGCTACTGTTATCGAATTATCGAAACTGACTAAAATTGGAACAGACAAATATCTAGAAACAACTATTGATCAAGACACCTTGAACTTTCCACTATATTTATTTTCCAACCTAACCGGTTTCGCCTCACGGCATCCTCAAAGGTTTGTATTGGCGGTTATAAAGTTACTGTTTCTAAATACTCTAGATAAAATAAAAAAGTAAAAAACTGACTTCCTTATACATATTCATTATATACTTGAAACACTACTCCATTCTCATTACTATCCCCAATAGTAGGCCCCTGTGCTAATTAATTGGTTTACATAAAATTAATTAATGGATTCTTTTCAAAAAGGCACTGCACTGGTTCTCCCTGGTAGGATGCATAAAATGCAGGCAATGTTCCCGCATTGAAGTGCTATGGAGAGTCTTAGCGCGGGCAAAGGGTACTTGCAATCCAAGGGTATCGCCAGTTTATGTGGGGTCAACGCAACATATTGTAGGTATTAGGTATAACTCAAAGTACTATACAAATATTCATTTACAATTAAGAGAAAATAATATTAATTTACAACTATTAATAAAAATACAAGATGGTGGTTGTATACAGCTAATACTTTAAAGCTAATAGAAAATGTCTCAATCTCTTAAGTCCCCGTCAGGAACTTAACGTGTCTGCGGTCGGCTTGAGGCATTTGGGCTCATGTAGGACTAACGTATTCAAAACAGACCCATTCGTGTAAACATACAAAGTGACATACTATCTAGCTGAGCAAGTTGGTTGTGGTTGCGCAACCGATTATGCAAAACGTCAGTATTATTAATTTTGTAACAACATTATTGTATATTGTAACGAATCTAATTAAGCCATTTGGTTTGGATCTGAATTAATCAATTTCAATCCACTACTCAACGTGACAAAGGCCAATATGGATACAAACATATTGACCTCTGTCACGTTATCTCAGCTAGTTTATCCCAGCTACCTCTTGAACCCATTTACAGCAACCGATCGTATCAATGTCTTTTCATGAAATCACTGACGAATTACAATAATTAGTAGATGAGTCTCCATTCCCAAGAAATGTCACTATTTTACTACCAAATAAAGCTAATACTGATCTCATAGGTGAAGATTTTAGCTTAAATACAAGTCCGCGAGGCCTAAGCTGAGCTTTGCATTTGTGTGAGTGATTACCAAAAGTAGAGTCAGAGAAAAAACTTTTAAATTTTTTTTATGATGTTTCTGGTACGTATAACATAAGTGGAAAAGGTATACAAGTTTAAAATAAAATAAAACTTAATAAGCAAAAATTGTTAAAATAAAGGCCAGCTATGATAATTATGTATGACTGATGAGTATGTGTACATATGTAAGTCTTGTGTGACTGAGAAATCAGAGATCAATAAATAAAATTCAAATATAAAATAAAAACTATAACAATTATTCTTCTCCACCGGACATTGCATCTTCATCATTTTCATTATCTTCATTATCATTCTCGTCACCATTTTCAATCTCGTTAGATGTGTCGTTTGTGTTAATAATGAATCGTTCCGTTATATCATCAAGAGCGGCGTCGTGACCACGAAACTTTATTTCTTCTTTTATTGCGTGATCGCACACATTTTTCCATACTTGTACACTGATAGTGTCAACTTTTTCTTTCGCTGACCTCATTATTGTATCCATATTCATTGATACGTTTTTTTTCGCCACGTATCCTTTTATCATTGCCCATATATTTTCTATTGGGTTGAAATCCGGGTGGTAGGGTGGTAGACGAAGGACGCTGTGACCATGTTCTCTAAGTAAAGTGTCAATTTTATATTCAGTATAAATCTTTGTTTGTTTTGCAGTATCAATTGATAGAGTTGTGGTTTAAGCATCGATGTAGAGTGATCGATATTGCGATACTTGAGCCAGTCAATCATATCTTGTTTACGACTATTTGAGTTGGGAGCGGGATTTTCTAACGAATTGTGGTAAGATGCATTGTCTACCATCACAACGCTATTGGGCTTTAAATTTGGAATTAATTGCGTTTGTAACCATTTCGTGTAGTTTTCTGCATTCATATCGTTATGGTAATCACCACTTTTTTGATTTGCTTTGAACATAAGCAGTGCATCTGGTATGAAACCGTCCTCTCCGCCGGCATGAACTATAATTAAACGATTTCCTTAAGAAATTGCTTTCTTCAAACCAGAAGTGCTGCCATCTGAATAAGTTTTCGAAGAAATGTGAGTCGTGTCTATATATGTTTCGTCGGTATAAACGACTGGCCGGCCCTGAATGCGATATTCAGAGACGATATTCTTAGCAATCAATGGATTCTCCGTGCGGGTGCCGGGTCCATCGCGTTGCTGAGTTGGGAACTCGGGACAGTGCCTGGGACTTGCGACCCAAGTGTAGGTTTAGAAGGGGCCCCTTTTGTTGATGTACATCAACACTCACCTTCACTACCCAAGTTCCCCTCCCTGCCTAACCAAATTTGATACGAACCTACTAGTGCCGCTTTAGACATTCGTCCTAGTAATGAGCTTATTGTAGCTCTCGATAGGCCTAGATCTTTAAGTAGGTTATAGAGAGATTTAGCTGGTATACCTCTCGCTCCCACTTCTACTGCATACAAATTAACCACGTAACCGTTTTTGATTAATTCGTTTGTGAGATCATAGTATTTATTTTTCTTAAGTGTGTGGTCCTTCGGTATATTTGTTTCCCACGGTACAGTAAGTTCCACAAGGACCACATATTTAGTCGTTTTAGAGTAGAGAAATATGTCCGGTCTAGATGACGAAACCCCAACATCCTCCGGAATTTTCGATTAGGAGAGTCCAATCTGGGGCAGTATCTAAGTTTGAATAAGGTTTGTTCCTGGATTTTATGGATGAACCTTCAGACAAAAAGTTGATATGACGTCTGTTAGTAGTCAATCCTTTTTGGGCTCTAGCTACTGCCAGACTCAATGCTTCGCGTATGATGAAAAGCACCTTATCGTGGCGGCGTGAGTATTGGCCTCTATCAAGAAGCACCCTACATCCTACTAATATGTGCCTAGCCTTCAGCTTGCCTCACCACACGTATAATATTGTTTTTCTGTGGCTTTCCCCTACCTTACCAGATTACTCTGGTCTGGAAGGGTCATCTGAAAGGCGTTAAGATAGAATTTTAACAGGGCCGGCGACCACTCATAGATCAAGGTGCGCCACTTTAAAGCCATCGGTATGCAGAACTCTCCCATTGTCAACCATTCGTTTTGGATTTCCAAATTCATCGCGTGCACTCGATATTTATCATTTTCGTCTTGCTTCAGAAAGGACCTAAGTATATCCTGGTCCCTTTTTGGCTCTCGTACTCCCAACCCCACTTTGTTCGACTGGGCTCCTATCATAAATCGTTTATGGAATATAAGTCTAGATTCTAGCTCGGACGCGTTATTATCTTTCGGGAGTGCCCTGACTGTGTCATCTTGGGATTTACCTAAGATGTGGGCTTTGGTAACTCTAAGGTGTTTATAGAGCTCCGATGATTTCTTTAATTTCATCCCAAAATTATTCTGATCCCTAAATAAACCAGAGGGATCAGCAGAGTGCGCTAGTCCAAGCCACGATTTTAGTGATTTTATGACAGCTGCATCTATTTTCGCGAGTAAGGTTTTGCCGAAATCGTATACCAGAAAAGGCCAAGTCAGACGTACCAAAAAAGCTTGGATATATGACAACTACCTAAAGTTGTCATATATCCAAGCTTTTTTGGTATTATTCAGTGGTAGCTGATCTATCTTATTTAGGTCATTTATAAACATATTGACAACTTCATCTAAGGATGGTGTGCGTCCTTGATGGTCTATCTTTCTGCCAAGAAATTTAAATGGGACCGATTCAGCGACTATGGAAACTGGTTTACCCCCTATGAAGAGTCCTGGGTCGTAGGAGGTAAATTTGGTGTCCCGTCTACCCAGACACAGACAGTGACACTTACTGGGCTTCGTTCTCAGTTAATCAAAAAATTTATACGTAGATAACGTATCTCATGTTTTTCCATTAGAATTTTTCTATTATCTTGTGTCTTTTTCCATTTAAATCCTAAAAGAGACACTTCTTCCAAAAGACGTTTGCCTTCCAATAAAACTCTTTTGACAGTGGACAGCGGGATTCCCGACGATGTCGCTACCAATTGGGCTGATGTAGTGACACTTGATATGCCTTTATCGTTTATGTCTTTAAAATAAGTATTTAATTTACACAATATTTCTTTTACTTGCCTATTTAAAGGTTTTCTTATTATTCGTTTATTTGTGTCGGCAGCCATTTCCCTAGTAAATCGAACACAAAAACAAAATATTAAGAATTAAACACGTCACGCTGCTGACAGTACAAGAGGTGAAGTGTGGAAGGTGCGCGGCGGAGATGCGTCGCGCGGGGGATGCACCGCGCCTCAAGCCGATTGTTTAAACCGGTTTAAACCAAGCAAAAGCGCGCCGCGCTCTAGGCCGACGTCACACCTACACTATCTATGTGCACTCACACAAATGCAAAGCTCAGCTTAGGCCTCGTGGACTGTAAGAGCTTGTAATCCTGTTAAAAAATCCAGATTTATTTCGTATGCTGAGTAGTTGAATGTGTTCATATTTTTTAATCTAGGTTTTAAGCTGCAACCTTCAGCAAAAGTAGAATTCATATCCTCCAACAGGCTACCGTTGTCTTTTTTTAGCTAAAAAAAGGAGAATCACTGAAAATTCCCTGATTAAGGAAGTTTATCAACCTGAGTCCTATTCACCCCTAGTTCAGGTCCAGTTAGCAGTAGCATATCCGCCGTGCCTTATGTATATATAAAATCTGAAATATACTTGGAGAAATTGGCATAATTCACATAATTGAGCGGCAGTCCTATCCAAAGTCCCTCGCGGGCCCGTTCTGCCGTCGTCTCGAATATTACTTGCTTGGAGAAGGAGGCAGCTCGCACTTCGCAGCGTGGTTATGTGTATAGTGCTGAGCGAGAAAACTCTAATTCAAAAAATACCGGCCTCATGCCTCGCCTTTTTGCACCTTTCACACCCGGCACTACGTCAGCGTGTACAGCTCTGACTCCTCGCTTGCATCACAATGATGTCACTCTGATGTTTTCTCCTTCCTGAGCCGAAATAGATGGACCCCGCATTAACTCTTTCCGGAGATCACGTGCGTCAGCCGGTAAGGGAGGCTCCCGTGTCACATCTCTAGCCAGTCCTAAATAGTGAGTCTTTTCGCCGCTACTAAGACGTTCCCTGCTCCCGGTTGCCCAAGTTGTTTCTTTCATTCCACCGCATTAACCTCGTGACCCGCGACCCGCGGAAAATCGAGACCCAGAAGTCCTAGTTAGGACTTCTGGGTCTCGATTTTCCGCGCGGGTTCAGGGTCCCGCTACTACGACTGATCATTAAAACGATTCTCATTTTCCGAGTTTGCCAGAAACACCAGATTTCTTTCGTTACTTTCCGTGTTTGTTATATACGCCAATGTAACAAAATCCAAAAATTATGATGATAAGAGACAAAAATGGTTTTAGTAACAACTGGGTTAAGATCGTCATATATCATAGGAGGTGTCTATAAATATATGCACCATGTTAAACAAGCATTCCTCTGCCAACCACGTGTTATTCAGGGCTGATTTTTTCGTACTAAGTAGCTTTTTTTTTACGTGCGGCAAATCCCCACGGATACTCCCCACTCCTCCGGAGACGGAGGGGGAGGTTATGTCGGACTCGAACCGACTAAACCGCACGCCGTCTGTGAGTCGTAGTGCTAGGCCGAAGATGAGGTTATCATGCGACATATCCCTTGGACCCCGGCTGACCCAGGGCCATCCCTCTCGGTCTGGCCCTCCTCGGGAGGGGGGACCACGCGGTCCCCGACTCGTCCCCGGTGTGGGGTGCATCCCCGCATCGTTCTACGATGCGCGCCGCCGCCGTGGCCGGCTTCTGCTAGTGTGACGGGCGGCACCACCTGTCACCCTCAGGCCCGCGCTCATGGGGGTCGGTCTGCGCCCTCCGACGCCCGAGCCGCTGACGAGCGCGTGCAGCGATGTCAGCGAGTCTCGCTCGCTCATCGCGCTGCGTCCGCTCTGCTATCTCCTTCACGAGCATGACGTGCTCGCAGAAGGAGGCGCTGGCCGCCCACGCATCCGCGCAGCGGACCATCGCCGCGAACAGGTTGGAAAGCGTGAGCACTCTCACCCCCAGCTAAGTAGCTAACTAAAGTACTTACTGTTAGGTGGGACACAACTACTACCGTAATACCGTACTGTATCGTGATAATAGTAGTAAAACCCGTTACCCCAATATTGACAGACGATATTGCGATCTAATAAAATCGCCCCACAACGTCTAGCTAACCAAATTCTGTTCCCCTAAAGTGAGCCCTTCATTCAAACACTAACTCCCCACGGATTACGGAAGTATACCTTCCATTTGTCACTCAAGAAAGGGCTTTTGAAAGGGTCCCATTGTTTTGAAGACACAGAAATCAGTGGATAATAATACCACAACTTCCGACCCCCACTTTATTACTCTATTAACTGTTGAACTATTGTAACATGTAGGTTAAAGGGTTCTTAAGTTGTTAAAACTTCATTGTTGGAGGTTTTAGTATGATAATGTTGGTAATAAAGAGTTGATTAACAAATTTCAACAGAGGTTGTGGGCATTGTTGAAAGTTTTTTGGCAAGCATTACTGTTCGAAGTTTTAAAATGAACTTTGGCTTATTATGGAAGCTGTAACTTGTAATTATTAAGTAATATCTGTTAGGTATAATGAATAAGATCTTGGTATTACAATATGAGTAAGTAACATTCATACATTTTATTCAATGTAGTTTACGATATGGAAATTCATGATTTTTTAATGAAGAATTACCAGATGCCTTTAATTATTGTATGACCATGACATGCCAATCTGTAAACGCCTTTTCATGCGATTATGTGGTTTTTATCGATTATGAGTCTTTTAACCTACTCACAACATTACACAATGTCTCTATGTAGGTTTTAACTCAATAGACACATGATACCGTGACAAATAAATAAGTAAACTTACTGTAGGATTATAAATGAAACATATTGACGAAAAATCAATTCGTAAACAAAACTGTTTTTATACCGCTTGGATGGCAGACCAGCCCACGGCCCAGAAAGTGGTTACCGTGGCCTATGGACGTGTGCAGCACCAGGGGCGTCACACTCGCGCTGCTGACCCTGTTAGAACAGAGACTTTCGGTGCTGTCAGTATAGAAGATAAAGCAGGACAAGCCTTAGGTCTTCCCACTGACAGCACAAAAACCCCCGGTAGGGGGTACTTCCCTTGTTGCTTAATTGGACGGGAATACCGTCGTGTCCTACCTCCTACAATGAAGATGATCAAATCGTACCAAATTTTCACAATATGCATCAAGGCATATAATAAAATGCACGCACACAGACTAATAAGTCTGTGTGCGTGCATTTTTTAATCTATGCTAAATATGATTCTAATGTTGAACATTTTTGACTTACTCATACATCTCCTCAGGCACCTTAAAAAGAGGACTCTAATCGATGTACATTGGAAAATATTTAGCTTTGAAAATTGACAACTAAGTCATAGGCATTGATATATATTGTTACTAATGGCCGTATGTGCGCAAGACAACTTGTTAGAGAAGGCGGCATCTAGATTTTTAAATACTCCTTTACATGAAGTTGAAAATAGAGTTTCAGGCTTTTTCTATATTTCGGACAAAGCCATCATACCATAATAATCGAAGGAGATATAATCGTATGAATTATTTGCTAAAGTTGATATTTTTTATTTAAACTAAAACTAAAGCCGCAGTAGCCTAGTGGTATGGATTTGGGACTGCTGAGACGAGGTCTCAGGTATGATCCCACGTTTTCCATGGCACATACCAATGACTTTTCGATGCTTTTCGAAGTTATGTGTGTATTTATCGCAGGTTTATAAGTGCCCAGTTAATGGCAATAGGCTCGCCACCTATTACATTGGGACCTAAACATAAACCGGCGAAATGTGGGTGCTAGCACTTCTGTCTACCCCTTCGGGGATAAAGGCATGAGTTTTATGTAAACTTATGCAGGAATTGAAACCACTTTTGAACGTATTCTATGGCGATTTATTAGTTATTATTTCCTTTTTGCAGAAATATGAAACAGTTGTACAAAGGCGACCTGTGGGTGATAAAGATGTCCTATTAGTTTACAAAGACAAAACAGTACCTACTTATGAAAACAAACTTTCTTACTGCATACATTAATATAGGTTCTTGCATTGGTCTGGTCGTGTACTGAAAACCACGTTAAGCCGTCGGTCCCGATTGCTATACCATAACATCTATGGCAGTCGTTAGTCGTTAAGGGCTATTGATTGACGCACTAAAAAGTCTAACAAATGATTAAACTGCAATGCTTTGATATCACCAATGGGCGGTGTAGGGCAGATGACAGTTGCTTTACGGAAAATATTGAAGTTCAACCAATCCCACAGTTAGACTGGATAAAGTGGAGCCCAGACTCCAAGGTAACAGCTTCGGATATGACTGGGATGAACTTGAGATATTTAGTTTTCTTCTTTATCCTAGATAAAGAAGCAAACTAAATATAATAATATATGTAACTGTATTTAATGCGAAAACTAAAACAATGAATAGTTACAAACTTATATATTATATCAGCTAAGTTCGCAGTTGTTCCAAGTTCTTTATGCATTAATATCTGTCAGGGCTGTGCTCATATTTTTGATACTAATAAAATGTTATATGTAATTATTATTTTATCACAATAATAATATTCCTTTTGTGCTGGTAAAGTTTGAAATACGAAGTCATTTTAATAATTAATATCTCCAAATTTTACTAATTTGGGTATTTAGTTTAGTACATGAATTATGTAGCTGTTTGAACTTTAAGTTAGGTACAGACTTGGCAAGCTTCATAATCAAGTATACCTAAAATTAAATAATAAATTTAGTAGAAGATTCATAGTTTTAAATATAGCATTTAACGTCTTCAATAGGCAATGAAGGTTACGCATGTTGCAGCTATACTGTTATATAATTGTACATTGGAGATGTTTGTTCGCGGTACGCAAAAACTACTAAACGGATTTTGATGTGGTTTCGTTAGAAAAGTCTTGATCAGACTTAAAATCTTACGTTTGTTCTAGTGCAATCGATTGAGTAGCACCGGAGATAAGAGGTCCACGCGGGCGGAGATGCAGGCGGAAGGCTAGTTTAAAATTAAAAATAATACATTCTAATAAGCACGTCCCTAAAAGTAAATTTTATTTTATTTCAAGTAACTAGTACCTAGGTATATCATGGAACACCTTAAATCGGGCTTTGTAATAATATAAGTACATATTTAGCAGCGTGAAGATAATGGGTGTGTAACGGTTAATAACAAAAAATCAAACGTTCACTTGACCTTATTTCAGTTAATATAGTTTTGTTTACTATAGCGATCAATTGAGATAATGAATTGTTGATATAATTTAATTTTATTTAATTTTTTACGATATAATGAAAATTTTCTTTAATGCACATTTGACATAATATTAATTCAGAATATTATTCATTTTACTCATAAACTAGTAAAATTTAATATAATTTAGAAAACCTGAATATTGTAAGGTCCAAATCAATTATGGTTAATATTCCAACTGAAAGCAATCCGACTTGGATGGGTTAGGTTAGAAGACTAAGTCCTCGTGGTTTTTAATTAAAACACCACCCGGAAGTAGGAGCTCCGCGAAGCGGGGCTCCGTCGAGCTATAGGTCAAAAGAACATTAGGTTAAATGAATTTTATATACGAAAATATATAAAATGAACGTTATACTAAATGTTATTATATTATAGGAATATTAGATCATATAAAACATTGGCATTATAGCATATAAAAATTATATTATTATGAACGTTATTTCAAGTGAAATTAGAGCATTTGTTATTTTACCAAACATTACACACCCGAAGATAATATAGCGACGGCACAACCTACGAAAAACATAAACATTTATCTTGAGAACGAATTAAAGCAATTAATTTTCAATCTAACAGAAATAAACTTTTTTTCTCAAATTGAATCAGACTTTAGACTTTGCAATTATTAATTTAAATTGTATAATTGCTTTGTAAACTATTTTGATATTTATATGAGCTCAAAAAGATCTGTAGGGGATAAGTTAAAGTCAGCTGTAGCCAGTACATCTTCTCAATGAGGGCTGTGGCGTAAGCTTTTCTTTCGAAGGGGGTCGTAACGGCAACCATTCCCGTGAAAGTCAATACCACTAATAAGTAGTAGGTAAGAGAATCATTCACAGATTTCTAGCTTTTGATTTAACTGGGATCGAATAAAGTAGATACTGTAAACTAAAGTAGATACTGTAAACTATGCGGAGGTAACCCTAATCTCTCACTCGTGATTACGTACATTACATTCTCTTGTAACCAACTACTGATCAAACAAAACTTGCCGCTTCTGTGAGTTTGTTCCCTATCTACTAACGTTATAGTAATTTATTGTTTCAAATTGTAGAATATGTGCTAATACTCTACTACTTAATTATGAAACCTCAGTAGAGTATTATCATGTTTGTCACGAATGTACTTATAAGCTCAATCACTTGGTTTGCCTTTGTCATCAGACTGCTATATAAACAAGTAAACACGTAGCACTTGTGTAGATTGCACAGCGTACCATACATCACTATGCTCTTAATGTTATAATGTTTTTGAAGTGAAAACTTCTTAAGCGGCGTTGGATGAGTAACAGTGTTAAACTCGCGTCAGAATCACGTGTTAAACTCGCGTCAGGATCTCGTGTTAAACTCAGGATCACGTGACCTTTGACCCGTAACCGACGGCTTTGTAGGACGACATGACGTCATTCAACATTCCTAGCTATAGAGTATTTATTTTGCTAGGTACGCTAAGAAGCTTCGTAGCTTAGTGGTAAGCGCTTCGACTGTAAGTCCTTATGGTTTCAGATAGTACCGGGTTCGAACCTGGGCTTCTGACACTTTATTTTTATTTTTTCTTTTTGTTTTCTTTCTGTGACTATTTTTCTTTTTGTAGTTTATTAATTTCTTCTGACAGAAAATTAGCAGAAAATTAGTGATAGTTTCTATGATTGGTGCTATATTATTGGTATGATATGGTATAGTATGGTATGGTATGTTCTTTTTATCTTTTTCTATGTATATAATGAAGAAAGAAAAACGAAAAAGTTTTCACTTCTGCCGGAACTCCCGGAGTGCAACCCGTCTTTTTTTTATAAATTCACAATCAATATGGTTTTTGCTATCATTAGTGTACAATATTTGTTATAACTTTAGAATGAATCATGTCTTACTAGACTACTCTAGAAGTTTGGAGGGGTCCTACAATTTCTCCTTATCTCGTCTCACAGGCGAGGTTGACTTGTATCTTAAAAAAACTTGGTGATGCACCATATAAAATAAAATGTGTCTGCATTACTAAAAACGGTTGTCTATTGTTTACCCGAAAATTATATGCCATAATCATCATATTCCCGAATTTCATTTACCCGAATTTCATTTGCCCGAATGTTTTGTATGCCCGAAAATACATATGACATACTTTCGATGGCCCGAAACTTAGATACCATAATATACGAATGCCATAAGTATTGTTTGTTATATTTTAATAATTATTAGACATAATATTTAAACGCCATAATGATTATTAGATATAATATTTAAATGCCATAATAATTTGGGTAAACAATAGACAACCTGGTAACTCAAATGGCAAGTAACCAAACTGCTTTGGGTGGTTTAAAAAAAAATAATGGAAAGGTATGATACCCGACGAAGGGTATGGCGGAGTCTATTCGCTCGCTTCGCTCACTCAGACGACTACGCCGTCCCCTTCTAACCTAACCTATCCGAGTCGGGGTGCCCTAAAGTCCCGATTGCATCCAGTTTCTCCTGATATAACAACCGTTACACACCCAATGTCGATGGCAAATGATGTTATGGCATGTGATAGTTCGGGCATGTGATAATTCGGGCATGTGATAATTCGGGCATGTGATAATTCGGGCATGTGATAATTCGGGCATTTGATAATTCTGGCATGTGATAATTCGGGCTTACAATGATTACGACAAATGATGTTATGGTAAGTGACTTTATGGGAAACAAAGCTTCTAGCATGCGAATATTATGGCAAATAAAATTCGGGCAAATGAATATTCCGACATATAATATTATGGCCTTTGACTATTATGGCAAATGATATTCGGTCAAATAAAATTCGGGCAAACGGCGGTATACCACTAAAAACATGTGGCTAAAAATATTGCATATCGTGTACGGCTATTTTCTATATTTAATCTTTAAAATTTAGTGGAATATGCAAATATGTAAAAACTGGCGTACACCGAGCTAAATTCAGGTCATTTTCAAACATAATTTGGTCTTACGATATCATTTAAAAAACTGCGGAGTATGCAGCAACGGCGTATAGTGGAGAATTCCTTCTAATATAATATAATATTATATTACATATTCTTAAAAAACAAACTCATGTTGATTTTTTCAATTATAGAGCTACACTTTATACTGAATTCAATATAATTTAGGCACTAACTCTAATAAGAAAGTACTACTTAGCAAATTAAATGCATTACCTATATCAAGTTTCTATTCAATTAAAAAATAATCTTTAAGCCTAGCAAAGTTGTAGATCCTTTTTGCAAATAATAAGTTATTTAATATTGAATTCGTGAGAACCGAAAATACCCTACAAATTCAGTAATTAATAGTAGTTTATCTACTTTGATATTATAATACAAAGATTATAAAATTATAATCAAAACTCTTATGACAAACATTACGCACAGGCCAAAAAACAAGTTTTATTACGATACAGGTCTTGTATGGACATCTATATCATTAAATAACTTTTAAATCATAACGATACACCTATATAACCTCCATCTGGACAAGAAGGTTGAACCTCTACTTTACAAAAAGAAACCGCCGATTCGGAAGAAAAAAAAAAAAGAACCACGCATGCGCAATCGTTGTTTGGCGCCAACATTTTACATTTAAATTAAAAAAAGTTTGGTTTTGTTTGTAAAGTAAATTAGTTAGTAGAGTAGTTAGTTGAGTAGATAAAGTAGTGTATGACGCTGTACATAACTTGGTCTTATAACACTCGTGTGATACTATAAAAAAACTCACCTGTCGGCTCGTTTTTTTAAAGCACACTCGTGTTATAAGAACCCTTATTATGCAACAGTATCATAAACTACTATTATGAAACGGTTGCATAATAAGTTCTTAAAATACGAGTGTGAATTACAAAAATGAGAGGTAGGCGAATTTTTTTTATAGTCGCATACGAGTGTTTTGCCAAACTATGTGCAGTTTTATACACTACTTTATCTAATCTCATGAATAAATTTATATTATTTGCTTAAATGACAGGAAAGTTATGCGCCATGCCATGCCATGCCATGAATTATCATTCGCTGTTCTTTAGATTATATAAAAAATGCACTGACCCCTCATGTGTCCAGCTGAATCGGTGTCGTAATGGAAAAAGTTATATTACGATACAGTTGCCATAGAAGATCTGTGCTGCAATGTATTATTTATTATGATCTATGGTGTAAAGATTGTCATTAAAAGATTGTTTTTAATTTTTAATATTGACATTTCAGTATGAGAGTAAATAATAGTACATTATAATACTAGTGTGTAAAGTTGGTGATTACGGCTGAGGCACCATTAGACCCGAGCCGTTAGGTGAAGGTCTTAAGAGAGCCGAGGACGGTAATCTTCAATACACACATGTATCATACGATTTTTATCAACACTAATACTAAAATCGATTTTTATCCTTGCAGTTTTCAGGTAGTAAACGTTCCATAACGTTAAGGGCTTCACATCAATCACATCATATATCGGACGTTGTACAACATAAACCATTTTCTACATAACTAGTACTTGGAAACATTTTAATTAATGAATAACTATAGTTTCAAAAGTGAAAACGAGTGGTGAATTTTTCACACAATAGCGGATCGGCCATAGGCAAAAAAAGGTTATTTGTCGCGGATTAAATGAGGAATTTTAAGTTTTAACAGAGAAAACAAAAGTTATTAGTTTTGAATACGAAGTTTCATGAAATGTACTATTGAACACGACCTTTTTTGTATTAAAAAAGCAACTCAACAATTTTTTTTTTTAAATCTATATCTCACGTGTGAAATAAAATGTCACAATTTCATTACTATTAAATTTAATATTAATACTATTATGCGGTTAATTGTGATGAAATTATAGCCACTTTATGAGCAAGTGCAAATTCCCAATAGTCCATTAACACTGTCTATTTATGTCTAATAGCAGAGTGCGAAATTTAAATTTTAATTAAATCACGACGAAATTTGCATTAACACGTCAGACGTCATCAAGTTAATTGACGTTAAGTTTTTCACGCGCGTCACGTTGGAATGTATTTTATTATCAGTTTTAATGTTTACATTTCACAGTCTGCCTATACTTAATTTTCTGGCTTATTAAATTTCAGTTAATTTGTGATTGAATGAATTGACAGACATTACATATTGCTGAGTAACGATTTAATATTGTTGAAGTGCAATAATTATTTACATTTTGATTTATGTGTAAGTTGTCGTCACGTCAATTTTATTGTTAACTTTTGCAAAATATATCTGTACAATACTATATTACACCAAGGTTTCCAAATTGTTTGTTGTAACAACACACTACACTACACAAGGGAATATTTTTCAATGAAATTCTTCTCTTTTTTTAATAAAAAATCTATATCGTGAATTAATAGGCTGGCACGTTATATCGTGAATTAATAGGCTGGCACGTTTATTCAGGTGCAATTAATCAATCAATCGTTTAGCAATCATAAATAACAATGCTTTTAAACTTAATCTGATAGATAGCTTTTTTATTACCATTCTCGTACGAGCCAAACTACCAACAAATCACAATACTGGTTATTGAAAATTAATAAATCTAACACACGAGAGACAGTGCAATCATAAATAGCTACGTGAAATTGAGTCCGAGCTAACAAGCGACCAAACTCGCCTTGAACAAAATCTACTAAATTGGTCTGCTTCAAGCGAATGCAACGTTGCATCGATCATGGGTACCTAAACGATCGTAACACAAGCGAATTTAAACTTTAAATTTTATGAACTAAAGTTAATTTCCAAATGGACGGTCCACCTAAAATTGTGGTGAAATTTTCGTTGTGCAAGTGCTTTGAATCTTTGGATACTTTATGTACGAACACAGAATAATGTGGTGAGTAAAGTAAGCGGTAACTTAATGTTGGAGCTGTAATGAAGTTAACAGCGGTGGATTTATTTCGATGATTTCATTTGATAAGTCGTTCAATTAACTTTTTGATGCAAATGGTGGAATACCATTTGAAATTATGTGTAAATAATTAACTACTAACCAAATACTACATATGAAGCAATAACTATAATGTATAAAAAATAAGTTTCAAATATCAATATGATTCGAAAAAATAAAACGAAACTGAATTTATGAACTTCCTAAATCAGAACAATGTAAATTAGTATCCTACTTCAACAAACAAAATTGTAACCAAAATTAAATGCATAATTCCAAACTCTGAACGATGTAAATAGTCTCTATGCATGCAGTTGCTCCATTTAATTTCTTCACAACTTCATACGTCGAAGCGGTAGCATACTACCAGAAAGTGCTTAGCAAACTCTTATCAGAAAAGCACTTGCGTTTCATTTCGCAATCGAATGTTACTTTTCCTGGAAATCGACTTTTAACTTCCGTCCATAACGCTCTGGTATTTTTAGTTGTTGGTATGTGACCTGTCTTTCATTTTTATTTTTTATTGGTACTGTTTTTATTTTATCAGCTGTCTTGACAGGTTTCAATTCCATGTTTAGTTTTCTTTTTTTTACTGGCATCAATGTAGTACGTGAATTTTTTGTTCATTTCAACTATTACCAGTGCGTTAAGTGTTTGATCCTTACATAAACTTTGTATGTTTTCTACAAGTGTACGTTTGATAACAGATGAATGTACAATGTTTGAATTAATTTTATATGATTATAAAAACGCTGCAACTATCATTGATAGATTTTACTTCTGACAAATATCTCGACAGGTTAGAATTGGTATCCGCAAAGGAGTTACAAACTGATATTATATTAACAACGGGATTATAAAACCACATACCGTGTTCCATTGCGGCTAGGTACTCATTAGGCTAGGAATCTTAACAGGCTTCAGCCACCTGCTAGCACAGGAGTTGCTTTAATAATGAAAAAAGTTCTGGTTTTACGAGGAGTGTACAAAATTCGTAACATAATATTCCTCAATAAATATTATTTCCTCACATAGCAATAAAAAACTATTTAAATTGATAAGGTACTTCATTTATTTTTAGTCGTTACTTAATTTATTCTATAAAAGTTTTTTTTTTGACATTGATAACCGTGACTGTAACATTTTTGTATTAATTTGACATTTATTTGTAATAATACTTCAAACATGATTGATTTATGGTAATGGTCTCATATTGTGATTCTCCCTAAATTTTGAGAAAATTTATAAAGTGGTATCTCACTATTTTTGTCTACCCACACAGTCAATATAGTATTCTAATTGTCATCTGACAAAAAACATGTATCGACCTTTGATAATGCCGTAAGGCGAAACCGTTTAGGAATTTAATAAATATGTAATGCGGAATAGTACAAGCATTTTCATTGAAGAAAACAAATGACATTTTTGCCTAACCCAAAACTTTCAAACCATATTGTAACCCATTTCTATCAATGTAACCACAATAACAATGTTCATCATAATACAGTACATGTATAAACATGGATGTTGTCAATATACCAGTTTGATATCTGCTTGCACCAGATAAACCGCATACCACATGTTGTTTCATCAATATTGAAAATTGACATAATGAAAAGCATTAACACGTTATTACAAATTTAAAGTAAAATACTTGAAGTAGAGGAAAAGTATAATATTTACACATATATGTAGTGTACAAAAACATTGACAGCGGTGGGATTCGAACCCACGCCCTTACGGACTGGTGCCTAAAACCAGCGCCTTAGACCACTCGGCCACGCTGCCTTCGATACTCTAATTTAAATTAAATATTCTGCTTCTAGAGTTGGTTATCACAACTACGAATTATGGAACTACATTGTTTCAGCGCAGAATAGATATTAAGTACTCTGTTAGCTAAGAAAAGCCCATTTGGCACACGATGCGTCGCCAATTCAGACCTACTTATGCCAGGGCGACGGACAGTCCAGCTGTTCACCTTAAGACCCTCATTCATGAATGCTGGATGTCATTTAAGTTCACCCACCGATGCCGCGAAGCGAGCTAGGAAGGGAAGGACACCTATCAACAAGCTTCAAATCGATTAAAATAGGAAAAGTTTGAATCGGTCTAGGCGGGGTTTGAACTCGCGATATTTGCCTTACAGGGGCTATGCTTTGACCACTAAGGTACCAGACCACGCCCGAACCAGTTCAATATTCTCCTTATCTACCTGTCTTTGAGGCGACAGTGGAGTGTCTATCAATATTCTTACAAACTATCGGAACCAATGAATGATTTTTTCAATCATGTTTTCCTATTTTAATCAGTCGGAATATTTAGTATGCATAATGCTTAAAATTTTCATTCAAACAAATTTCTATTTAAATGTGGACCTCATAATTTTACATACAGTATTTTGCCATCAGGCTAGGTGAAATTACATTACACAAATAAATTTAAATTCTTGGAATTCCTGCAGAAGTGCTATTTGTATCCAAACTAAGTATGGCTTTAATACCTATATTTCATTATCAAATTTATGAAAACCGTTAAAAAATCTTTAAAACAACTTAATATTTTAAAAAATAATGAAAACAAATTCTTGAAAAGAAGTTATTGAATTAAAGGCCACGGTCATTTCTTTTTCAATTTGAATTTTAAATATAGAATACAAATGTGCCAGGAACAAATTGAATCAATCAATCTATCAGTCTTTATTAGTAAATTCGGACGCATGTCACTTTAGTTTTCGTCTACAATGGTTTTAGGAGACGATATATAATACCCAGTTATTATCAAATCTATATTAATTTTCCGCTTAAAATGCCAACTTTGATTTAAAACAAAAAGTCCTACGTGTTGAAAATTAATTTCAACACGTAGGACTTCAAAATGTTGTGTTTTAGTAATAAAACTGGCCAAACTTTTCCTTATATAGTTTTCATTTAATATGTATTATGTTGCTGAGCTGCTGCAATATGACTGTAGTATTTATTATTAAACATCTTTAAATCGTATAAAACGCCCGCTAGTCACGTCAATATAGACAAGATAAAAAAATTAACTTTGTGATCTTAATAAAATGACGAAGCAATACGTGCAATACGTGCTTTATCTAAATTTGAAGAGGTATTAAGTTTCTAACAAAACTAGTTGTCTGCTTTATTGACATAGTAGGTCTAAGACTTCTCAATATAAACCAGAATTATTAAAGTAGTTTCTAAAGACCTTTAGCAATTACTCCATAATATATAATCAAACTTTTGACCCGCGGAATGATAAGGGTTGGAATACCGAATGCGGACGTATCAAGGCAAATCAGCATATTGGTTCCGGATAGATACGTATGGCGACGCCGCCGGCCGCTGCTGCTGGCGTTGCTGCACGGACGCACCAACCTATTGAGCGAAGTGCTGCTGACCCGAGCTCGACGCACACCCATAGCCATCACCTCAGTGCTGTGCAAGGTGTTCGAGCACATAATTAGCATACTACCTTCGGTCTGCCCCCTAGACTGTGCAACTGGGTTGCTAGCTTCTTGCAGTATCGCTGTATTCGCGTCCTTTGTGATGGATGAGCCTCGGAGTTTGTGCAGGTAAATGCTGGCGTGCCGCAGTGGTCCGTCTTGACACCCACTCTATTTCTTTTGCATATCCATGACATGCTGTCTACCGGCAGCATTCATTGCTATGCAGACGACAGTACCTTGCACGGAAGTTATCATGAACTTCCTGCGGATAAGCAGTCGAATATAGCGGAAAAAAGGCAGCTTCTTGTCACTGAGCTTGACCGGTTCCTGAGCAATATTTCTCAATGGGGCTCTGAGAACCTGGTCAAGAAGGCATGTGCGCTTACAGCTAAGGTATTGAAACGATTCACGCTTGATGAACCTTATTGGCACAATAAGGCTCAAATTGATAAAGTTTTGAAAATATTCTCAGATTTCACTAAAAGAAGTGATTGGCCAATGATCTAGTCTAGTGGAATTTCCTACATTGTGTTTTATTTATTAATCCGTAATAGGCAGGTAATTACAAATGTTCAAAGGTAGTGTCTGCTAATCTTCGCAATTGGTTCAATGTTGGTGTGGTTATAATTTTGAAAAAGGGACAGAAGAGCATAGGAAGTTTTAGTCGAGTCCCGGGTTGGCGGAGCAACTCTAGTTTCGAAATGTGGACTAAAATTAAATAATGTGTTTACCCTCCCCAGAGGTCCCACCTTGCCGCCTTAGACCTCACACTGCATGCCAGTCTTATGCCTCACAACCAGGCGACTGCACCATGCCCATCACGAGCCAAATTCCAATTCTAAATCACGCATTCAAACCTTCACCTCAACCTACATGCGGAAGTGGGAAATGTCGCGGAGAGGAACTATGTATTTATGGTTGTGATTTGCCCAATACATGGCTTGCCAATTATATAGGGCTTGGTCAACTTCATCGAAATCCAGTTGGACACGTCCACATCGCTCCGAGCTATCGGCGACGGGGAATCTAACCCCGGTTTCCCGCAAGGTGCAATGCAGGGGTACTAACACTATACTATCGCAAGGCCTCATCACCTGCTTCAACGACCAACCAGAACTAAATGAAGTGACGATTGCCCTAAAACACACAGTGGGGTGATTGGATGAGTGAGCCACAGCATGCAGAATTCAGGTCCCTGAAATTTAGAATCACGACCAACGAATACAAAGCTTAACCGATAAAAAATTAGGGGGAGAACCTAATATCACACAACCATACATACTCCTAATCTAAGAGTATATATATAATTTAGAATTTAAAGTTAAATAATTATTTACTAAGAGAGTTAGGGGATGAAGTGAACACAAGGATAGCACGATAGCTTCCTGTGACGAACCTGGTCATGCCAGCCTTGAATCCACAGGTCCTAGACTCTCTAGAGGTCGCCAGTATATTACGGTTTTAATGGGAAGCCACGGTGATAGTCGTCTCTCATAACCGAGAAGGCAATTAAATCCCAGGGAGTGCACAGGCATAGTGTAGTGAGCCGAAGTCTCGCCCGTACAAACGCATGGAGACGCCAGGTTGGTGTGAATAGTGTAAAGCAAACCCCAACAAATGCGAAGACTAATGAAATAAAATTAATCAAAAGAACTTACAATGGTTTCTCTATTCAAGTAACTTTTGCGTACCTTTCTCTGTCAGAGCTCACACTCGAATCCCGATGACTGGTTCCACCGTCTCGTTTGAAATATTTAAATGTGTTCGAAGAATTCTGACAATGTCACCAGCCATTGTTTAAAATAAAATTGATGACAAAATTATATGTCAGACGCGTTGACAAGATTATATGTCAGACTTATGTAAACAACAGCTGACATCTCGAATTCCCTTATTCCTATATGACAACCACATGGAATGCCCCTAACAGTCACTAAACATCTCCTATTATTACATAATTCCGTATGCTTTAATCGAACCAAATTCCGAATTGAGTAAATGATCTAATTTAGATGAATAGCAGCTTTAGATCAACAAGACAATCCAAACAACTTGCTATGTGAGCCGTCACAATCAAAACTGGGTGAACTTCTGTAATACACGTTACATGAAACTCTTAATTAAATTTAGTAATAAGTATAGAGGAAGAATATTGTTAATTGCAATATGAAAATTTGTCCCCCAAAGTTACAAATGTACCTTTACAGTTATTCAACGAGATAAAACCGCGGGTTGTCAGGTTTAATATTCAGTGTTGGTAATAAGGTAAAGTAGGTAATAAAGGTAAAAATATTAATCACGGAAAAAAAAGGTATAATTTTCCAGTCTCTGACTATACTTAACAGGTTAATTTTGGAATATCATTTAGCAAAAGAATCCGTATGTAATCCGGTATCACACTACCGAGTAGATAATAAAGTATTATTATTCAAGGTTTACTTAAACACAAGAAATAATCAAAAGGTAAATGTCTTGCATCTACCATTATTCTAACTCGTACTAGATCAGAATTAATTCATTTAAATCCATAGAAGTTTACCTTTCAAGGAGAATCACGGCCTCGAGAAAACTGATATAACTAGTCATACCTGGTTATTTCCGAATGCATAAATTTTTCTATAACTGAATCCTCATCTTGTTGTATACGAACTAGTTTCATTTCCTTTTATTATTTCCTTAATACGACGTGGCGCACATTGAGAGAGTCCCACGTCCAGCAGTGGACGGCAGTAGGCTCATCGATCGAATCATCGTATTGCTGAGGAATAGAAACAGGAGGGGGCAGAAGCCCTCCATTAAGCTCCAACACTTAAAATCACCTATTTTATTAGTAAATAGTAAGTATAATTTCTACTCGGGATAATCTAATTCTTGTTTAAAAAAAGAAGAAACAATCACTTATATCGGTAATTCACTAAGAATCATCACGCCATCATTACATCGATCAATCTTTAAAATGTCTTGAAACTAATTCAATATAATTAATATTAAAACAAAGAGAAGAAACACTCTTTCACTAAAATTATTCTAATCAACACATTACTCCCCTTTATCAAATCTGGCTAGACAGTTATTCGTAGCAACGCGAGTTCCACCACAAACCAATGTGTAAATTTTACTATCAAAATATCCTGGCTTTTATTGTGAATTAAACGGTCCAACGGTAGAATTTCTATAGAGCATCCTCAATCACACGAAAAGATTTATTTTTAAGCTATTTACTCGTATATCGATAAGAATATTTTTTAATTAAACTTTCTTAGAATTTTTTTCCAAGACATCGTTTGTTACTCCATAACTCCATAACAATCCCTAGCAACCAACCTCCGTTTATTTTCCTTCACAAATGACACCTCATATTAAAGCATTAATATATAACAGCATATTTATTGAAATGTAAACATGAAAGCCAAAAATAAATTTTAAACAGATCCCAAGTCTGAATCACTACAGTATCTTCTTTCTTAATATTCTGATGAGTTATGCCAATTAGTCCCACCCTCTCCTCTCCTACACAGAACAACACAAGCAGGTCTTAGATGTCACCCGTATACGGTGCAGAATATTCCTTCAAGAAATAAGCGGTTCAGTGACTCTTTTCTTTGTCGCACCATTAAGACCTGGAACTCCTTGCCTTGCCTTGAGTCTTTAAGCGAGGCATGAAAAAGTATCTGATGAGACCGTCAAGCTGAGTGCCACCATTGTTAGCGTGGTACGCGTAAGTAACCTTCTTTCCTGAGACTTTGCCTGTCAGCTTACCGTCAGGCGAGGTGAAGTCAAGTTGACGTCTCCTATATAAAAAAGAACACTTAACAACATGGCGGAAGTGTTATACATATTCTGTTGCTCGCTGAGTGGATTCACAATGATAAAAATAATTTGTTATAATAGGTAGAAACGTCTATCTTTACAGGTTGTTCCCAATACGATAGTGTTTATCGTATTGGGAACAACCTATAAGGATAGTGTTGGAGCCAGACACCTGTCTGCCACTTCAAACTTGGCTGCAAGTAACGCAGCGCTTTACCGTGATCAATTAATGGTAATATGAACTACGGCAAGGTTCACTTACCTGTTGTAATGTCACAAGCACCTTCAGAACCCCTGCCAGGCGTGTCTGTATTGTGAGGTGTGTATTTGTTCAGTGTAGTGCGTTGTTTGTGTTTGCCCTGAGGATGGCTGGCCGGTTCCCTCACAGCCGATCACGCCGTTGAACTGCTTCGACGGCGTTCACCATCAAATTTCACTATGTACCACACACGTGTTCACTGTTCTATTTTAGCGTCTTATGACGTAATTGTATAGGAAATCGTTCTGTTCTCACTCCGCCCTGCGGATTGGTGTTTATTTCCCAAATTCGTTACTGATTACAATATAAAATTCAAAATATGGTCTCAACAAATGTGTATCTCCCAGATAAAATTCTGCTCCCCGCAGGCAATATTTCTATATTGCCTACGGGGCAGAATGATCTGACATAAATGACACTTCAACTGTCATCGAAACTTATGACTATGACATGGAATTCTGGTCTTTTAAGACCAAACAGATAGATGGTTTCAGAAATAAAGTAAATAAAAAAGAATAAGACTTTAATTGAATTCAGGATGGCTAAACAAAAATATAATCTTCTTTGAACCAGATACCTATATTAGGATCTTTTGATATTTCGTTAAACAAACAAAAAAATTCAAATGAAAGTTATTCTCCAAGTTGGTCGCGGAATAACTGAAAGTATTATCAGGATTATCTTAGACTTAATCTTACAAGGGCCCCGTTGTGAAGCGGATAATATTTTTTTAAAGTCAACAATTTTCTTTTTTATTTATATTTTTTGTATTACTTCGAACTACCCATTGTCCGCGATTTCACTTGATTTACGAAAATAATGAAGGTCTCAGTGTATATTTATTCATGACGATTCAACATGATGACGCATCGATAAATATAAGGCAATTGTACCAATATGATACACTTTACCTATAATGATATAAACTAAAATATACTCGACTTTTTTGCTGACCCGCTTCGGACACCTACCAGACTACACCACTACACTTATAATCTTCGCAAAAATACGTATTGTAATTGTATATTGTATCGTAATTGTTCAAACGGTAAAGTAGTAGTCACTTAAAAAAAATTACATACAAACACTCAAATTAATCATAAAATTAAAAAGAAAAAACATTCTAACCATAACAAATTTTGATGAACGCGGAAAAATAAAATAATATTTTCACTTAATTTTATTAAAACCGTCTCATCCGCTTACTTTGTATTTTTACGGCGGCATAAAAATCGCCATAAATTACGCTTTGAAGGAAATTGCTCTGTTACCTTTCCATCTTTCAAAAATTTGTATTCAACGAGCCTGTTCCATCGTAACTGTACGTAATACTTTTAATGACTACTTGCCTTTTGGTCTTAGTGGCCAGTGGTTCTTAATAAACTTCTAAGTTATGCACTTTTTCTTCATTAATTCAATTTTATTTAAATTCTGTACACATTGTACATGTATTATACACATGACTCTGTGACGTAGCGGTAAAGCATTTGACTGCAACGCAGACGACACGGGTTTAATTCCCACTCAGTGCAAATATTTGTATGCATGAATATATACTATTTGCATTGGTCTGGGTGTTTCTATGTATAATTTATATGTATAATATTTACAAAAAAAAATCTAATTATCGTTTATAGTTTATCTACATTCTAGATCCCATAACACAAACTTGTTAAACTATACCCACTTAGGGTCCAGATAGCGTTGTCTAGAATGTCGTAGAATATTTATTTGTAGTTTTATTTATGCTTCAAAACTGTATTTGCTTGCTTTTAATATGATAAGAAAAAGCTGTACTATCCTTAGGGAACAATATTTTATATAACGTCCCGTGAAGTGCTTTACATTTTATTTTGTTTATTTTAGTTTCTTATAGTAATTTGCAGTCCGATAAATCCTTCTTATATTATAAATGGGATCTCTTTAAAAACTGACGGTGGCACTAAACATAAGTTTTTCCGTTTTATACCCTCAGTGTGGTAGAGCCAGTGGCATACAATGGAAACGTATATCCTTCGTTTGTGCATTCCACTTGACGTCCAAAAATGTTTGTGCGGAGTAATCGAAAAACAATGTTTAAAAATGAGTGTACCATCATTCATTGTTTTCGATAGTTCGTACGAGTATCGGTAGATGGCTCCCATCGTCACCCTAAGACGGTTGTATAGGAGAATTTGGATTGCTTCAAGCGTAGCTCGGTGGCTCAGTGGTCAGAGCATTTCCCCTGTGAGGGAAATAGCGCGGGTTTGAGTCCCGCCTGAGCGATTCACTTTTTCCTATCCTAATCGATTTGAAAAGTTAGCATACCAATTGCTTCAAAATTTCATTCAGACGTCAAGAAATGTAGTTACGTTCCTGTTATATATTTTGCAACTCTAATGCTCGTATTCCAGAACAACACGCAGTTGTGAATCGACTCAGACAATGGCATTGGAACTGTCATCTAGAAAACAATCTATCCTCAGATCTATTTATAAATCGAGATTCAAAACTGTGTCTCGTTTTTAAATATGGGACTTAGCTCTTTTTTGCGGTGTGCCTAATGCAAGCATTACCCTTGATACATTCAAATAAGTAAAATGGAAAATGATTAAACAACAATTAATTCTACTTAGCATTGAAACCAGTTCTTTGTTAACAACTTAGAATATAAAACGATGATAAGAAAATTAATAGCAAGTGGGGCTATTAATATGACCTACAAAGTAAGGTGTTGTATATCGAATCAAACCTTACCGTACACAGAGCTACTTGCTTTTACATAATTTCACCTTACGAGTATGTTTATAAAACTTGCAGTTCTTTCTTTTTCAGACAAGCACACAACCCATCCGATGGAAAGTGATAACCGTGGCCCATGGACGTGTGCTTCAATAGGGGTGTCACAATCGTGTTGTCGACTATATAGAAACATTTTAATTCCCTTCTTGAAAACCTCATTTAATAATAACACAATAACAACAACAAAAAACCACAGCAGGGAAGTCATTCAACAGCTTGAGCATGTGTGGTATGAAGTTTCTTTCATTCCGCACAGTGTGCACCGTTTATGGTCGTAATATTTTAGGATGAATTCCCTGCCTATGGTATTATGTCGAACAATTTTTCTGAACACAAACCACTGTAAAGGCCGTGGTAAAACACACAGCAATGTGGTTCAACCTTTGTGAAATTTATTCCTAAAAATTGAAATGAAACTGTTTATGTTATCATTACTAACATTGGATGACGTATTATCTCAATGCTTCGGTTGCTTTTCAGTAGTCATGTGTTCTTATGCCACTAAAATAACATCGCGATAGAATCTGTTCAAATACTTGAATAATGTGTAATATTCGCTTAACTTCCGAAAATCTAAAACACAAAAATATTCTTCAATGAAAATACTTCTACTATTCCACATTAATTATTAATATCCTGACCGGTTTCGCCTTACGGCATTATCAAAGGTAAACATGTATCAACCTTTATAATGCCGTAAGGCGAAACCGGTCAGGATATTAATAAATAATGTGGAATAGTACAAGTATTTTCATTGATGTGTAGGAAGTTCCACCAAGTGCCATCAATCAGCAGTATAAACTAAATATATTTTTGATTATTTATTCCACCAATTTCAACTACGAGGTAACAAATAATATAAACCACTCAACTAATAAAATTGATCATTATCATCAGCCTGCTCTTGTTAGGGTCTTCGCAATATCATCTTTTGTAAGAGAAACTTTCCTATAAGACGTAATTTCCTCGGTTACTCCTTTGTTTAGCCATATCCTCTTACACACAATTGATACAACTCTTAGATAATAAATTACTAACTCTTAGATTTTACGTATGAATATTTGGAACAGTAGGCCTACTGTGAGTTTTTAAACGTGAGTCGTATACGTACACGAGAGTCGTAAGGGGACCACGTGATTACGTTTCCGTATTTTTGACATCTCCAGCCATCTCTACCGTGAGATTATTTCACGTTACAGTTTACTGTCTCGACGCTACCGTACCGTGTATACTGTACGGTATAAATGGTTGAAGAATTAAAACAAAGTAAGGCAGGCAGTAATGTTTCGATAAAAGAGGCTTTAATACGTTCATCTAAGAGTTGCTTTCAAATAACAGTAACACAATATATGTGATAACTACGTCGAAGAACGTATTTGGTTCCGTGTGCGTTTAGATTTTTCTCTATGCTATGAAAAAAATAAGTTCATGTATTAATTTTTACACTATGAAATATTTCAAAGGGTACATACAAATTATAGTTTGATTAATTTGTAACGAAATTATTGAAATATTCAAAGGAAAAAAATAAAATTGGAGTGAAATCAAACTAGTGCTCACAGAACTATTGGCGTATAGTTTTTAAGAGGTAACTAAACGCGCTAAGAAGGCTGGACGTATAGACTACTAATATTTATGATAGTTTTGACCCGGATATTTTATTCTTTAGCTATTCGTTGCCAGTGGCTTTGCCCGCGTGACATACTGCTCCTGTACCCGCGAACCAGATCCTTGAAGTTTCGGTGAGCCTGCTTAATGCAAATATACATACATATACAAAAATATTAATCCCGTGACTGCGAACCACAGGAACCTATACCCGGGATAAAATAAAGGTCAAACAGGATGAACATTATCCATCCAAGTATCATAAGATGACACTCCAACAGATAAAAAGGTCTGGTCATTTTTGATGCTCGGTGAGATAGCAAAGAATTTGGAAAATACTTAAACCTTCAGTCAATCTTGCATTATTTAAGCGAAGACATGTTAAAATCTATACAGGTATATCTATACTACTAAACCTAAACCTAATACTAACTTTCTGTAATATTAGTGTCGTGTTTGGTATCGAAGTAATTCTTTTCATTGAATTGGTATATTTCGTGATATTGCTATACAACCTGTTTGGCTGAGTATACGAATGTAGACAAAGGTCGAGGTGATATGTTACCGTAAGAGTGTTTTGGTTTATGGTTGTTATGCCTCGACCAATAGAATGCCATGACGGGGTCTCGTGTGCTGTCACAGCACATATTTGAAGATTTGAAATTTTCAATTTTGAGTGATACGTTACCGTAAGAGCGTTTTGGTTTATGATAATTATGGATTAACCAATAGAATACCATAACGTGCTCTCGTGTGGCTGTCACCACCACGGAACAGACAAAACTCACCACTGCACATATTTGAAAGGAGGCCGGACAGCTTTTTCGTAGAAAAATGAGTCTTCTTTTATGATTAAAAAATATTTTAATATCTAACGAACCCATATTGAAAAAGTATCTACAATAAATCTTGTACAATTCATACGATACATTATCAAAAAGGCGGTTAATATTGCATACATTACATATCACTTTCCAACAAGTGGGTTGTGTGCTTGTCAGTCACCTAAATGGTGTAAAAAACCGGCCAAGTGCGAGCCGGACTCGCGCTCAAAGAATTCCGTACCATTATTGAGCCCGCCTTGATTTATTTATATTTCAGTAATTATTTATTTTTAAGTGAATATTTAACAGCTAACAAGCTTAATAAACTTTGTGTCTTTACATCGCACGCCGTCTGTGGGTCGTATTACAATGTTGAAGGTGGGGTTGCTAGACGACCCAGGGCCTCCTCGGGTATGGGGACTACGGCTTCTCCAACTCGTCCCCTGTATGGGGACGCCGCCGTGGCCTGCTTCTGCTAGGGTGACAGGTGGCTCCGACCGTCACCACCAGGCCCGCGTTCCACTACCTACCTATCCAAGTCTGATTGCGCTGCTTTTTTCAATAAACCGAACACTAACTTTCTGTAATGTTTCTGTCGTGTGTGAGGGAGATTTTATTTTAATTTAATTATTTATTTTTATAGTCGATGTACCTACTATTAAATATTCAGTGAATATTTCAAGTCAAGGGTTTATCTGTTGCTGGTATTAATATCGAGGTAAAAAAACGGCAACCAATCACATTCGTTATCCCTTTAAATATTCTTTATTTCAGTTTTTAGTATTTGTTGTCAGTGGCAACCGAAACACATCATCTGTGAAAAGTTCAGCTGGCTAGCTAGACAAAGGGACAGATGGACAGCTAAGACTAATAGGACCCGTTCGTTGAATTCAGAATTGGTATATTTCGTGATATTGCTATACAACCTATTTTACTAGGTTTACGAATGTGAACGGATGTTAATGGATGTTGAAGTGATGTTTATTTTTTAACTTTTGACATGAGATGTCACTTCAGCCAATATAAAGGTGGATTTTGATGTTTGTTAAGATGTCGTAGAAATTGGAAAATGTATGCTATTCCTAATAACTTTACTAAAAAAATCTTTTATCAGTCAATCTTGCATGATTTAAGCGAAGACTGTTTAAGATTTATTAACAGGTATGTAAAAGAATATCTATATCACGTATAACTTATAATATAAATGACGTTTGGAGCCCGGGGTCTGCTCTTCAGCCCCCTGTTAATTTGTTTAGGTTTAGTTTGTTCTCAGACTTCTTTCTAATAAGTATTACCAAACTATCCCATGTAACAAAACTGACATGATATTATTGATTTCAACTTTTTAGAGGAGGTACAAGGCTAAATTTAATAATATTAATATGAATCCTATTATTCCTTACAGTTGGACCATTAAAAGAAAGGCCGCATGAATAAAAATTGAAAACATAATTGATGCCAATACTGATGAACATGCATTATTCTAATATGACTAGCTATTTTACAGCGAATTTTATAACTATAGTTACTAACATTTTATTTTGTTAATTTTATTTTGATAAATTGCTATTTAACCCCGCATGCCAAGATGCTCCAAACAAGCTTTGGATGTAACTGAAACTAATCATATACTTTTACTTGTAAATAGTGTATTACGTTAGTTTTATTTAATATTATAATAAGTGATTAATCATTGAATAAATAAAACCTCATTTAAAAACAAAACCTATGAAATTTTGCATTTTGAGTGATCCGTTACCGTAAGAGTGTTTTAGTTTGTGGTAGTTATGCCTCGGCCAATAGAATGCCACGACGGCTCTCGTATGGCTGTCACCGTATCTCACCGTACACAAAGATTTGAAAATTTGAATTTTGAGTGATCCGCTACCGTAAGACTGTTTTGGTTTATGGTAAGTATGTCTTGACCAATGGAATGCTATGACGGTGACAGGCTCTCGTGTGACTATCACTACCGAAAGGAGGCCGAACAGCTGTTTCGTAGCAAACTCATTTTATAATATATATAATATAGTCCGTCAAGAAAGTCATGACGATTGAGGGTGGCATTGCTACACTTTTGTACCTACACAGTAGAGGTGGAGGAACCGGCGCTCAGCAGCTGCTGCTGCGGCGCTTTGCTATATCGCTTTGTTCCCGTTGTGTCACACCATTTTGTGTAACACTGTTACCCATTGGTAAAAAAATTACCGATTAGTAACACTGTTACTCAATGCTACATTTTTTTTCCCTTTGAGTGACAGTGTTACTCAACAGAACGCTGTGTTCCTTTTTTTCCCTTTGAGTAACACACCCCGACTCAGTGCAATCCGACTCGGATAGGTTAGGTTAGAAGACTAAGGCGGGAGCGAAGCGAAGCGGAGCTCCCGCCTTAGTCTTCGTGGTTATTTTTTTTAAACCACCCAGAAGTAGGAGCCCCGCGGAGCGGGGCTCCGTCGAGCTTAGTTAGTAGACGCCACAATATATGAGGTTTGTCGGCACAAATTGTCACCCCGATGACAACTGGGAAGACAATTCCTAGCTGTCACCCCAGAGGACAGAGCTAGAGGGGACTACTGGGAATAATCGAACTAAATGGGAACACAGCGTTCTGTTGAGTAACACTGTTACTCAAAGGGAAAAAAATGTGGCATTGAGTAACAGTGTTACTAATCGGTATTTTTTTTACCAATGGGTTACAGTGTTACACAAAATGGTGTGACACAACGGGAACAAAGGGCTATATCTCATCCGTGATAGTTAAATAGTTGAAATATTGAGATTGTTTTGATGATTGACAGCCTCTGTAGCGTAGCGGTAATAAATTCGACTGCTACGCATAGCTATTTCCATGCCTTGGAGAGTACGCATATCGATCTATAGCATTCGTTACGTGATTTTTATAATTATAGTTACTAATATTTTATTATGTACATTTTATTTTGATAAACTTGTTTTTAATCACGCATGCCAAGATAAGCGAAAAGGCTCCAAACAAGCTTTCGATGTAACCGGAACTTTTCATATAATTGTACTTGTAACTAGTGTATTACGTTAGTTTTAGTTAATATTGAAAAAAGTAATTAATTATAGAATAAATAAAACCTCATTTATTTGAAATTTTGCATTTTGAGTGATCCGTTACCGTAAGAGTGTTTTAGTTTGTGATAGTTATGGCTCGGCCCACTCCAGACTCGTGTCCACACTATTTTACCACACTAGTGTGGTGATGGTAAAATACCTGTTACTCGTGGTCATACCACTGGTGTGACAATGGTGTAATACATGTTGCTTGTGGTCACACTAGTGTGACAATGGTGTAATACATGTTGCTTGTGGTCACACTGGTGTGACAATGGTGTAATGTATGTTGCTCGTGGTCACACTGGTGTGACAATGGTGTAATGTATGTTGCTCGTGATCACATCACCGTTGTATATGATACTTCTTTGTGCACTTGACTGGCCACTTAAAAATAAAATTTTCTTCAGACTATGCTTTTTGTTTCTGACAACCTCATTATATTAAAATTATTTGTGCATAATGGACACAAATTTTAATATTATTCAAAGGAAAGGAGGCGAAGTCCTCCTGCATAACGGCTACAAATTTTACAAACAAAAAGTATATGCCAATAAATCAATAATTTGGTTCTGTAGTAACAGAAGAAAAATGAAGTGTCGCGGATCAATCACAATAAAAGTAAGTTTAATTTGTTGTTTTTCGTGTTGTGTTTTTTATGTACCAGTTACAGTTTACTAGAAAATAAACCACGGACAAATAATTGCTCAAATGATTCTATATTAGGGATGCACTATAAAATATTTTTTCTTTTACTAGAGTGGCAGTATCATCAAAAAAGTTGGTCATGATGTGTGCAAACCAGATGATGTAGCCAACAGTTTCTCTCTTTGTGTTGAAGACATGAAAAAAGAAGCGACAACTACAGCTGATCCAATGCCATCTATTTATAAAAAACATGTAAAACCTTTTTATGACCAAGGTCTCCATTTAGTAACAAAAATCACATCTTTTTCAAATTTGAAATGCAGTTTATATAAAGCAAGAAAAAAAGAACTTCAAATGAAAAAAAACATTTTTAATGAGTTATCTGAAGTAGAGATTCCGGCCAAATTTAAAGATTATTTGATAGCAGACTACTCAGGTAATGATTCAAGAATACTAGTATTTTGCAAAGAAAAAGCAAAGACACTGCTCGGAAAAATTCAAGAATATTTTGTGGACGCGACGTTCAAAAGCACCCCTCGTCCATTTTATCAATTAATGTCTTTACATGGAGATGTAGGAAGTAATAAGGATACAGTAAATGTTATCCCATTGGTATACGTTTTAATGTCCGATAAAAAGGAACAGTCTTATTTGACAGTGTTTGACTTAATTAAAACTATTTGTCCAGTCTGGAATCCCATAAAATTTCGTATGGATTTTGAAATTGGAATTTCAAAGTCTTTGAAAAAAATATTTCCCAATGTAGTAATAAAAAAATGTTACTATCATTTCACAAAGTGCATTTGGAAAAAAGCAAAATCATTGGGTGTAAAACAAAAAATATCCCGCCGTATCGTTGGGCTGTGTAGTGGTTTACCTCTTCTGCCGCAAGATATGATCAAAGAGGGGTGGAAGTATATTATGTCATCTTGCGATGTGATACATAATGACAAATTGAATATTTTTATCAAATATATAGAAAAAACCTGGTTAAAGGATGACGACCATATTAAAGATTGGTGCATTTATAACGAGAGACATCGCACTAACAATGCGATAGAGAGCTGGCATTCAAAACTTAACCGCCGTATCAATAAAAACTATGTTACAATTACAAAGTTGCTTACTGTTTTGTATGAAGAAGACATAGAAATTAATTGTGAAGTGCCATCTAAACGAAGGAGAATAGAAAAAGAAAAAGACAATTTAATTAGTAATGCTCAAATGGAGCTAATTCATAATCAATTAACAATAGGACACTTTTTAGAAATCGTGCATTGATCTGATGGGGTTGCTTAGTGTTTTGTTTTATAGGGGGTTTGAAAGTTTTTTTTAATTTAGTTGTTGAAATAAATTTAGTTAAAGTTTAGTTTACTTTTATGTTTTTTTTAAGCAGCGTGGTATACTTCTTGGGATATTAAACTTAAACTCACATTTTAAATTACAGACATTCTTTTGTATTTGCGATCATCATTTGTTTTCAGGAGTAATAGGTAAAGATGTTTTTTTTCTTTAAAAGTTAGTGTGTACATGAGTCTTATTTGAATATTTATACTTTTGGTCACACCGAGCTATATGACCACGAGTAACATATGTTACACAATAGTCATACTAATGTGATAGAATTATATAAGTATGACCACGAGTAACAGGTATTATACCATCGACACACTAGTGTGGTAAAATGGTGTGGACAGGAGTCTGGAGTGGGCTCGGCCAATAGAATATCACGACGGGCTCTCGTATGGCCTGTCAACGTACCTTAACGTACACATTTGAAGATTTGAAATTTTGAATTTTGAGTGATCCGCTACCGTAAGACTGTTTTGGTTTATGGTAAGTATGTCTTGACCAATGGAATGCTATGACGGTGACAGGCTCTCGTGTGACTATCACTACACATATTTGAAAGGAGGCCGAACAGCTGTTTCGTAGTAAAATGAAAATAGAGATACAGTCCGTTAAGAATGGTCAAGAACGTGGTCAAGAAAGTCATGACGATTAAGGGTGGCGCTGCTACATCTTTGTACACATTAGAGGGGAACTGGCGCTCGGCAGCTGCTGCTGCGGCGCTATGCTGAATCTCAGCCCGTTCGCTACGGGTAGTTCAAGCCCTAAAAAATCCAACAACTGGACTAACTTAATACTTCGATATCGCTAATGGGTAGTGGAGAGATGTATCACGGATAATATCGAAGTTGAGCCAAACATGCTGCGCAGCTAAAGTTGAAAATGTTGACTCCGGACTCCGAGTAAGCTTCGGTTGGATGCGACCGGGAATAACGCTAGCACATATGTTAGCATGATGATGATTGAATCAGTTTGTTTTTGTGCCATAGCTATACAACCTATTTTGGTAGATTTACGAATGTAATGTTGGAGTGACATTTGTTTGGCATGTCAACATAAATAAATAGGTCTAAAATTTTAGAAATTTGATATGCTGAAGAACCTGGAAAGTGTATGCTAAATACATACATACATACATATAATCACGCCTTTATCCCTGGAGGGTTAGGCAGAGGTGAATTAACACCCACATTTCACCAATCTGTATTCGGTCCCATGTAATATGCGGTAAGCCTATTGCTGTATTCCGGGCACTATTGTTGACTCGAGCCATGCATTTGAGGCTTCTTGACCCCGACTGGACTTCTTGGTCCCGAAGGGAAAGCCTGCACCAGAACCTGGGCCCGAAGATCTTGATGGGGCTCATATCCAGTCAATTTGTGGGGACATACCCAAATTTAAAGTGAACAAGTGGTCTCAAACCTCGTTCCAATCCCACATAATTGAATTCAACCATAAACTTAATACATGTAAATAAAATTATAAACTCTATTTACAGTTGGAGTCATTAATTAAAGGAGAATCCATATGAATAAAAGTCGATACTGATGAACAACGTCTGCATTATTCTAATATAATTTCATAGCGAGTTCTTTATGATCACTAGAGTGTACAATAATATAAATAACAATAAATAATGTCCATTTTCCTTTGTTTTATTTGTTTTATTTCCAGCAATTTCCATTTAAATGACATTTTGCCTCTTTCTTTTGCTTAATTAGTCACCAAGTTCCATATTTTCCTTTCATACACCTGATGAATAGTGGACAAGGTTTCGGCGCAGTTGCCTCTTGGAGCTTATAACATCGTATTTGACGTGTTGGTTTTCGGTGATGTAGAATTGGGATATCCTATGTCTTCCCGTGGGTAAGAAGGCTAATAAGGAATAGGGCAATTCTTCATCTGACCGTAAACACAAATTATAATCACAGTAAGTGAATACTGTCAAGCCATATCGTCATTACCCAGTCCATCCAGTGGTACATTAACAATACCTAAATACTTGAAACAAAACATGAATTAATAATTTTAAATACCAAAAAAATCTTTACATTCATACGCCCAACAGCTGATCATAAGAAAGCCGCCATATTACGGTAACGATACTCCATCACTCAAAATACAAACAAGCACCAAACTGTCAAGTATTCTAGGAAATTATACGTAAACCGTAGCTAGTTCCGTTGACACGAGAGTCACTACAGTATACGAAGCACATGACAGCCCACCTACCGTAAACGTAATCACGTGGTCCCCTTACGACTCTAGTGTACGTATACGACTCACGTTTAAAAACTCACAGTAGGCCTACAGGGAGTATAATAAACTGTTCCAAATTTAATAAAGAAAAAGGGACTGACTGGCTTAATAATAATGTGAGGGTATTTTAATAAATTTCAACGAGGGAAAGGTAATATATTGACAATGTTTTCTAATTATATTATCGGTTTATGTACAAATTGTAATTAAAAAGTTTTGGGTTTGAATCCCACACAGTTCACTAACGACGTAACACAAGCAATTTTCCTTTACTGGAGAGGTTTGGCTGAATAGTCTCTAGAGTAATATTTTTTCTTTTAATTATACGTTACACAGATTACTAAATGGTCTTAACGAATTAGGCGGAGGATTTACTGAGGAATGTTGTTCTAAAATAGAACAGAATCATCTGACCTTTTCTCAACTAAATTGGGGTCGCCTTACATTCTTACCACTTACGAAGTTTCGAAATTGTACATGAAGATTAAAAAAGAAACGATAATATTGTTCACTGAGTTTCTTGCTGGTATCTTCTCGGTAGAACCAACTTACCGAACCAGCGAAAGAATCATTTTCAAATGATTTATTTACTTTATTTAATATTCTATTAATAATTTCTTGACATGACTGTAAATTTTTGACGTTCATATGTGCTCTTTATGTGCCTAAACTGAATAAACGAAATTGATTCTTTGATTCTTGATTCTTTGAAGCGACTCCCATTCCCTCCACACTCTACTTGCAATATCGAAATTCCATAGATAGAACAGGTTATCGGACTATTTAGATCTCCAATTTCCCACAATGAATAATACAAATCTTCGTATTACAATCGGGACCGACGACGGCTTAATACGCTCTCAGAGACACAAATGAATATCAATGTGTCAAGAACTTTCGCCCATCCTAAAACTGGCCTGGCTATCATTGCTTCTTCTTAATCCTAGCGTTGATCCCACACGCATCCGAATCTTTCACCTAGGAGTCTAGAGTCTGCTTTTTTCCATTCTAACTGCGGGTTTAGCTGATCTTTGTTATTTTCAGTGTAACGACATCCATTTGACCTTCACAATCTATTGGCGATATCGAAGTTTTGTAGTTAGACCAGTTGTTGGACTAGAGCTCCAATTACCCGTAACGACTGCCACAGATATTTTTATGACAAACGGGACTGACGGCATTACGTGCTATTCTTTTTTATCTTTTTTGTTCTATTGTTTCTACGGAGCTTTTGCTCACATGGGCACGACAACTCCATTTGCTGCTCAATCTCAATATCTTAAAAACTTTCACCCATCCTAGAACTGACCTGGCTATAGTTGTTTAACAAACCGGTTTGGTTACTATTTAACCACGATTTTTTGTAATATGAAGTTCCGGTATTTCTTTGTGAATTATAAACGTCCCTTAAAAGGTACACGTAGTTGTGCAGTTACAAGGCGCCCCTTACACACCGGTGACATATTTCCCTGTAATGAATTAGTTCCGGCGTTGAAATGCGGCACGGAAACCCGCCGGCTCACTGTCCCTCACAACGGTCTGCTAATAGGTTCATAGACTGGATTAACATGCGTCGTTAATAACTTGAGGAATTATTTTACGTGAAATGATTTAGCAGGTATTTTTTTTTGTCGAAAAAAGGTTTTTTTCGGGCCTGATCCATTTTTATTACCATTTATTTAAAAATAAAAAGATTAGTTACTAATGAGAATCACGAAAAAGGGTTTTATTTAAATTTATTAATAGCACTTAAAGATATGTACTTATACTACAAAGAGCTATCTAGATCCAAACTTAGTGAAGCTTATAATATGAGTTCTGAAATACAGATTAACATACTCATTATTTTCTTATAAAGACATGTACATTATAAGCAAACATTCAAGGACAATGTTCTTAACGATATCTACCGACCAACGTGAGCATACCAAGAAACAGGTCCTTTGGGGCTTAGCGGTAGATTGTTTGACTGCTAATCGATTGTCGGTCGTACGTCCCTAGTTTAGTATGTAATACGTCTTTCTAGAAAACGGAGGAGCACAATTTAGATTCATCATTTTATAAACCTATATATTAAACATATAAACTATCAGATCATATGGAAAACGTAACATATTTTGCACTGAGTCAGAATCAAATCCGCGACCTGAATCTTAGCAGTCTAACGTTCTACACGTGTACTCCATACACTTAAATTGTAGCTCATAATATTCTTTGTCGAAAATCACACTTCTAAGTGCAACTACAATTGACGCTACAACACATTTATTCAACTCATAATCGAAACCAATGAAGTTCGGCAGCAGCGAAAGTTAATTAATTAACCGTTGTCGTTGCAAGTGCGGTGTGAGCGCAACTGTACCTAATTAAACAACCGGTAATAAATCATAATCACATGATCAAAGCACATTTGCGTACACACGGCTCTAAATTGTTTTCAACACGCTAATTGGGGGGTTTGTACTGGGAGAATTTTAATGGGTTCCGTATTAAACAAAACACGATGTTAAGAAGCGCTTAGTATAGGTAAATTAATTCATCATAACAGGGCAAGTCCCGGTCGCGTCTTACTGTGCTTGCGCTCTTATGGTGCAAAAAATGTATTATACAATTCTAGACATAAATAATCATAATTTAGTGTACTGCTTGTCTGGAAGAAATCACAAACTGCGACAAGACCGTCCATTTTACAACTCTCTATCATCTACTGTCCTTTATACGAAACTATTGTTTCGTGATCTATCTTGCACTTCTAGGCACGGGGATCGTACAAGTAGCTTTTTTCTTGATCTGGCTTTTCTTTTTTTCATAGGATATGTCAATTTGTCTTAGGAAAGAGGGTCACCCTTACTTACACGTACCATGATAGGCTATGGGGATATGGCGGTACTCCGCTTGACGGCATCATCGTCTGTGAACCGCGTGACACCCACTGGTCCCACTAGTGCTGCGACCACAATCCCCTCTGCCCGGCTGCACTTGCTGTACTTGCTGACCCCTAAACGCAATTATAAACCGAGATTCGATTACTATGGTGGGTTTTTCGCAATAGTCCATGGTGGTTCCCACCCGGTCGAATCGAATTTCTACCACCAGTTGGCTTTTATGGGAGTGAGTGTTGTATGAACTGTCAACCCCGAGAGGACACCCTGTGCTAGAGCCTCATTCATTGAATGAGGAATGAGGCTCTAGCACAGGTGCAGCTCCGAAGGTTTTGGTGAGGCCCAACACACCCCTACTTTAGTCAGGTAATTACTATAAATCGTTGAATAATTGGTCATCAGGGTACATACGAGTATTCATCTCAACTTACAATTAAAATTTTAATGAAACATGTGTGTCACCAAATTTTTACAGCAATCTCACGAGTTCCAATGTTTCATAATAGGTTGTACCTGCTCCTAGAAATAATCCCCGCACAAGCATCTCACGACACGTAGTTATGTTGCGCCACAGCTTTAAAGCTTACGACAGAATATTGCCCGACCAATACAAACATTATGTTAGCTGGCATGTCAAAATTACTCTCCATATAAAAAAAATAGTGTTTAGCTTTTAGCATAAAGCGTCTTTGCGCAACAATTTTATTCATTGACATTATTTTTAGCGTGTTGGGCATTTATCATAATAATTTTTCGAGATAGGAATAAATCATTGAACTCGTCACACCGTTACCGACACTTCTTTTGACAAATGTGACAATTCACATGTGGCACATGTGCATCACATTATTTGAAACTACATAATTGATAAAAACTATATACGCAATACAACAGCGGAAATATTCTTAAGTTTAATCCTTAAATTAAAAATTAAATGAAGACACATTAGTATGTTATTGTATTTCGGGGCGCGGCAGAAACTTAATAGGTACTCCGAAATTCAATTGATATTACCCATTTGGCATAATTTTATTTAATCGTACATTTTCGAGACATGAAGAATGATTGATAGATAATCATATTTTGGCAGAATAGTCATATATCCGAATTGGCATATATCCGAATTGGCATAAATACCGAATAATATTGTAATAGGCATAAATAGCTTTCGCATAATGATAATTCTGCATATTTTTGATTAGTGAAACGTTTATTTGCAATATAATAATACATATTATTCGGTATATTATCGCATAGCATACAATGAAGATAGCGGAATCCGTATTGGATTTTCACTTTAATGCACACTAACTAATACAGGTGGCTTAGTTTGCATGAAGGCGCGAAGGAAGCTGCGGTGGTGGGTGTTACAACCATCTGCGACGATAAGCTCGTGAGGAGCCGCCCGAGCCACGCAGCGCCGAAGCTATGACAGAAACGAAGCTTGCTGCAGGCCTACTGCATGCACCATGCCCACTAAAAGCAGGGTTTATGCTTGCTTGTTTGCACGCATAGCGTATACTAGTTTGAATTGTTTTTACAGAGTTATGTTTATAAGTTGCTTTAAATTTTTTGTTGTCGGTAAATGAGCTCAAATTGTATCTAATGTTGTAGCTAGGTAATCGTTTTTATTTTTTATTTTATTTAAAAAGGGGTAACAAACAGTTACAATATATATATAGTGCAATTTAAAGTAAATAAGTTTCATATATGTAATATTGTAACTCACTACGCTAACCACAATTTTTTATTATCTGTTTGTTTATTATCCAAATAGATTATTTCCAATGTTTAGAATTGATTAGTTTTTTACTAAACAGGATCATGATTATGGCATTGCAATCTTTTGCTTATTAGAGTATGCACATCATTTTCTTTACTATAAGATAATAACTCTTAAGTTCTTGTTCCGTCTCATCTCACGCAACCAATAATATTTATCACCCAAGACTTCTTTTTTCATATATAAATTAAGCCACTTGTAGTTAGCTTATCCACCTCTGCTTGATTTAAACAACATTAAATAACATTTTTCTGAATTTACCATATTTAAATGTATTTCTAACTATATGGGTACTATCAACAACCACGCACAAACTACGGACTAACAACAACTGGTAAAATAACTACCGACAACTAATGACAACTACGGTACACTACAGCAAAATTAGTAATTATTTATTGCTATTAAAATTAATTATTACATCAAAAACCAAGATTACCGTCAGATTTCTGGTTATTTTTCATTATCTCTGCGAAATGATGGTTCTATTTTTTAATTATTATGATTTGAAAATGATGCCAAAAGATTATTCTGACTTATTAAATTATGCATTACGAGTGTACGCCAAAAGCATTTTTTGCAAAATGAAGATTATGGTATTCGTTTTTATGCGAAAAAAAAATATGACATAAAAATTTCGGTAAAACAGGGGAGAACCGGTAAAAAGATCGATAATTACGAACATTATAAAATGTAAGATTTATTAGTTTTCTGAAATGAAAACATTAAATTTACACGTTACCTACGTGTAAATTTAATGTTTTCATTGCAGAGCTAAAAAACGATTTTATCGTATTTTGTAAGGATAATTTATTTAATTAATTTTAACATAAAAAGAAACCTTACTCCTTACTTATATTATAAATTTGAATGTTTCTGTTGGTGAAGGACTGATTTTATAGTTTGCGCAAGGTGACTCAACGAATCCAAATAAAATTTAGAACCGGCAGTGCCACAGGTAATAGATAATTTATGCAATAATTTACTTGTAGAGGTAGACCTATACATGCTGTTACTGTTAGCAGAATTATACCCGTACCCGCAGGATTTAGGATCCGAATTAAATTCGGACCCTAAATCCTATCTAAACGGCTCCAAAACTAAAGGTTAACGTTAATACTTTGAAACTTTGTTTACATTTGGATTCATATGCGGATCCCTAAAAGCGTATAAAGAGTTTTTCCCTTATTTGCATACCAGTACCCTGTATATTAAGTTTGAAAAAAGTCATGTTCCTTTTGGAAACGTTTTTATAATAACAGTGATTAATTAGGACGTACCTTGCTGCATATTAAAACATTTTGCGACATGTTTGCAGGGTTTAGGAGGTGTAATATAGGTGCGGTTTTTAATTAGACAATTTGAATTTTTATGTAATACGAGTAAGAAAACGCTTATTTCACTTTAATCTTATTATTATATAAAAATGATAAAATGTAGCAAATGATAAAAATCGATAAGGGCATTGCATCACTTTATGTAATTTCGAAAACTGCCATAGTTCTTGCATTACTTGTTGTGTTTAAGTTTTTTATATGTTATATAATAGTTAACAAAATTTAAGTTTTAAATTTCATAATTAAATGGAAATTATATTAAATTTCATCACTATGAAGACAACATTTTATATTGTAATCCATAAAAACACACAATAAGTCAGGTACGAAGATAATGTCACAAACATTTTATTTTTAATTCCCGTTGCTGCATATCTAGAGAACAAGTTTCTGAACTAAAATAAAACCTCGTGGTTGAATGTTTTAAATTTTGCGATAACGTCCGACATTGCAAAGTTAACAGTATAAATTGTACCTACAATACAACCAACTAAAGTTATATTTTTGGTGCGTGCATAAAATATGTGTTGCATTAATACAAAAAAAAAAGTACGCACATTTCTATACAATAAATGCAAGACGTATTTGGATACAAAAACATAAAATACATTTATAATACAGACCACGTATCTATTTATATCATAGTGGTGTTACATCTGAGTGCTTCCGTGCTTCGGAGGGCACGTTAAAAGTCGGTCCCGGCTGTGGTCAACAGTGGTTAGGTCATATGGGCGACCTGAACAATTCTATTACAGGTTGGTCACTAACCACACGAAAAGAAAGAAAGATATTGGTTTAATAGCCATTTTCTCACAATTTCGAGAAAACTACAACATTCATGATTCAGGTTTCTCTTATTGTTTAGGTATTTTATTACAATAATATTTCTTTTTCAACTTTTTTATGTCATTTTGTCAGTAAAGCGATGCAATATAATGATATGCAATATAATAAAAACTGAAGCATAGTTGAGGTTTTGAAATACGTACATTTAAAGCCTAAAAGAAATAATCATATAAGCACACATAACGTTAACACTAGTATATACTCGTGTAATTTGTCTGAAAAACCTAAAAAGACCGGTGAATATTATTATACATTACAAATAATATTTGTAGTGCATAATAATAGTCGTGTACGATTGTATACTACATGTAAGGTAATATCTTAACAACATGAAAGTTTTACCACGAAATATCAGCTCTATTTAGAGTAAATCTATCTTCCATTCGATATGTCTACACGGGTCTATTATATTGAACAAACGTTGTAATGTTTGTTAAAATGAAGGCAAGGTAACGAAGCTTCACAAGAATCTAACAGTGAAGGTAGTAAACCAATTGTATGGCAAACATAGGTATATGAAATATGTTAACAACTTCGCAGAACTTTGTCTTGTTTTCTAAATACTCATGTTACAAATACAAACTGAAGTAGCTCTGCTCTCGGGCTATTATTATACCACTTCGGTGACGGACAAGCACACGGCCCACCTGATGGAAAGTGGTTACCGATCCTTTAAGAAAAGAGAGAGAGACAAAACAGGACAAGCCTTTGGTATTCCCACTGACTACGACTGCACAAAAACTCTTCAGTGAGCTCTAGCCACCCTACTCACCGCCGGCGCTGGGAATATAATGCGAGGTAATTATGGCCGCGGTATTCTGTAGGGCGGAGGCACAGATAATATAATATGGTGTAGGTACTTCCCCAGTCGGACGGCTCAATTGGGACGGAAATACCGTCGTTTCCTACCTATCTACCTACCTTCAAATTTAAGATATACATGCGTAAAAATTCAACTCATTTCTATAATTTTAAACTTATAAGCTAGTAGTAGTACTAATAAATGTTATACATTTACCATAGTTTTATGCATGTTACAGAAGTCGACTATAGCCATGGCTTTTAAATAGCATTTCATGTTCACAATCATAAAAGCAACTATACAGAATTTCTCACCAAGCAGCTTTGCGTCATTAAATCTGGGACAAGGAAACCTGCACGGAAACTAATGTGTACTTGGCGTTGCTAAATAAGGTCACATTACGATGATACAACCGCTATGATACTGTAATTGGCTTCGTAAAATATTGTATTATTAATAGTATCGGTACATTAGCGATCAATGTAAATTGAATCAATGGCAGGAAATGATTTGAGTGATATTATAACGCACAGATTTGCGGTTGTTACTCGTAAATATTCAAAACTATGCTCATTTATCATATTCAGCAACAATTAGTATGGGAGTTTGATATATTTGTTTATTGAATGAATGAATTCTATGCTACATCCTGAAAATTTTATGTGATAGTTCGTGAAGATTTTCGGTTGACTGTATGTTAATAATTATCATCATCGCTCTATCGTATACGCTCTAACGGGTGAACGGATCTCACGGTATCGTTATAGATTATGATCTGAAATACCACATAGGCTTTTAATCCCGGATAGTGAAAAATAAACACTTAAGTCCATCATCAGCTGTCACTTTCTTTATCAAAGTCAAAAAGTATTCTATATACATCTTTAAAATGGCACTTAAAATACGTCAAAATGTAAAAAAAAGATTAATTAAAGACTAGAAAATAGACCACCGGTTCGAAACGCGACCCCGACCTGAGAAGACTTATCCACAGGTAAATCCCTAATGTCATTAGGGAGCTTGTTATAAAAGCGTACACAGTTGCCTCGGAAAGAATTACTAATTTTATGGAGCCTACAATCATAAACTACAAGATTGTTTTATATCTGGTATTTCGATATGTGATTTACACTCTAGTTTAGCATCAATACTTAAACCAAAGAACAAACAGGTTTTTGAAGTGACAACTTCTTTAGCGGCGTTGGATGGGTGAAAAGTGTTAAACTTGCATCAGGATCGCTTGACCTTTGGAACGTAACCGACGACTGACGACATACAACATTAGCTATAGACTGGCTATTTTGCAAGATACGATAAATAGCATCGTAGTCGACTTTAAGTCCTTGTGGTTTCAGATGCTACCGGGTTCAAATCTGGCCTTCCGATACTTTTTTGTAATTATTTTTTCTTTTTGTATTTTTTTACTTTTTGTGATTATTTTTTCTTTTTGTAATTTATTACTTTTTGTGATTATTTTTTCTTTTTGTAATTTATTAATTACTTCTGACATAAAATTAGTTATAGGTTCTATGATTGGCGCTATATTATAGGTATGGTATGGTATGTTCTTTTTATCTTTTTCTATGTAAATATATATCGAAGAAAGAAAGAAAACAAATGTTTTCACTTCTGCCGGTACTCCCAGAGTGCAACCCGTCTTTTTTGACGTGACAACGTCTTATAAATTGGTTTGCCGGGCGACACTTCAAGAAACTGCGTTACGCTCTGCGTTACGCTCCGCGTTATGCGCTTACAATGAGAGCGAGTGAGAGGCACGCGTCCCGCCTAAGAGCGAGAGAGACAGACATAAAAAGTGAAAGGCACGCGTCCCTTCCACTCGAGCACAGTTAGCCCGCCTAAGAGCGAGAGAGACAGAGCGAGAGAGAGAGTGAGAGAGATAGGCATACACACCGGTTCATGTCTTGTAATTAATAATTTAAAATTTAATTTTGTTTATAATTCTTTGTATAAATAAATGTTTTAAATTGTTACTATTATTTCATCCTTCTTCCTACTATACGAATGAATATTCACATTAAAATTATTTTACCACTCAAAGTCGTTGTCACGTAAAACTTTCGCCTGTATACCGACTTTACAGGCAACCAATTTTTTTTCTTTTATACCACCTGATGGAAAGTGGTTACCGTGGCCTATGGACGTGGGCAACATCAAGGGAGTCACACTCGTGCTGCCGATCCAGTAAACACAGAGCCTCTGTGCCGTCAGCGTAGAAGACAAAGCAGGACAAGCCTTTGTTCTTCCCACTGACGGCACGAAAAATCATCAGTGAGCTCTGGCTACCCTACTCACCGCCGGGAACATTCAACACTTGACCATAGAGTTGTACACTGGTTTCCACCTGTATAACATTGGGTAGGGTAAATTTAATACATTTAGTTTTGTTCCTATTAAGTGAAAGATTTATTTGTACTAAACCAATGGACCACTTTTGTGATGCACCATTCACTTCGTCATAATTATTTAGTTGCCTTTTGATTTTAAATATTAACAAAGCGTCGTTAATATAGATTAAGAATAAAAATGGTCCAAGTACCGTGTGGAACGCCCTTCGAAACACAGATACCACTGAATGTGTACCGTTAACATCGACCATCTGAATTATATTGTTCAAATATGAAGTCAGAGCCTTGTTCCTTATTCCGTAATGTTCTAATTTCCAATCGAAAGCCTTGGATAGATCACAGAAGACAGCCAATGCGTCATGCCTTGTAAATACAATTTAACAATTCTACACCAGCATCAGTTGTCGAACGTCTTCACGTAAACCCAAACTGTTTATCATGCAACAATGTTTTTTCACCAAAATGGTTCAGCAACTGTCCCAGAATAGTTTCTCAAATACTTTAACTCAAGGTCGGCAACACAGATATTCATGATCTTCTTAGAGATGTTGTCCAATTGCAACCTTTCATCTTTTTGATTTGACTTTTATAACTTTATGAAAGTGAGCCGAGAGGAAATCCTGCACCAGAGCCTTGTTTGTAAATTCAACAGGTGTACATGGGTCATGGGTTATATCAGTATTATTCTTTGTGCACCGTCTTTCTAATGGACAACAACCTCACTAATTACACTAAACCTCACAACGATCATAACATCTTGTCTGCAAAACATATTTGAGATTTCAACTATTTACTTGAAAATGAAGTACATATTTTTTTCTTATATTAATAGACCTACACTGCATTTGACAAGCATACACCATTCTATTTTTCAAGATAGCAAGCGAACTGTAAATTCTGTCAATATCAACCGGTGGAGATTCCTGTGTTTTCAAGATAGACGAGATGACAATATTGACCTCGTTTTGTTAGTACCAACAGTAGGACAAGTCAAAATATAACTGCTATTGTCTCCAAAGCCAATGAAAATAATCATTATTAAGGTACAAACCACTCGTAAATGGCAGACAAGCCCTAATAACACTTTGGTAACTTATAATTTTGACAAATGACGCTCAGCATCGGTAGTTAGGCTCCCCGCGCACAAGGCTAGCTGACCACGCAGACAAGTGTCACAGCCCCAAACTTTTTATTGAGCAAGTGATCGTACAACTACTATCCTTCTTATGTTTCTTTAAAGATTTCGAACATTTCGCTCGTAGACTGACCGCATATCCTATAGTTGAAGACCCTATCTTCAATTTATAGGATCTCTTATAGGACTTCAACGATCTGTTTACAAGGCTTTTATTTTTTTTTTATTCTTCCATTCAGTAAGTGAGATATCATGTTTTAAGTCATGAACTTGTGAATATCTAACGTGTTTTGATTTCTTATTCCATATGTGCCTAATCTAATTACACATTAGTGAAATATTATATTGTTTTATTATTAAAATGTGCTTGAAGGTCATGAGCTTCAGAGTCTATGCGTCTGTCTGAAATTTAACTGACTAACTGAATAATAAGAAGCTTTGAATGTCTTTAAGCTTGATTTAGACGTATTGCAACTCTTTGAGTGATACCTAAAACTTCGATCAATGGACAAAGTAATATGAAGTTAGAAATGCCAGATCTAAAGCAATTAAGTTTATTTGTGGTATTTTAGAGACTTGAAATATATTGCTTTATAACATTTTTTTAACAAGTCAATAATAAGAAATCAGTTATGCTAGGAAACTTGTGTCACGCAAATATTTCCTTTGTTATGTTTTAGTGCTACACGCTCAAGGCAAAAATCAATGTTTAAAAATGATTGAAAGATCATTCTTTGGTTCCGATAGTTCGTAAAAACGCTCCACCGTCGCTCCAAAGACAGATATAGAAGGAGACATTTGAATTGGTTTGGGAGGGGTCTGGTAGCTTAGTGGTCAAGCATTGCCCTTGTAAGGCAAAGATCGCGGGTTCAAACCCCGCCTAGACCGATTCAATTTTCTCTTCTTTATTCGATTTAAATATTTATCATGAAAAGTGCTTAAAAATTTAATTCAACATTACACAATTGTATCAAACCGTCACTTTTGAATTAATAATAAAGTTTCAAAATACAAATGTGATAAATACAGAGAATCCAGATTAACACTAACAAAAATTTTAAAACTAAATGTTGGAAAACAGCTTCCACGAACAACTGTAGAGTATGTTTTTGTTACTTATTTTCTTCATGTTACAATTTAATGTGAGTAATTACCCGTCTGCACATCGCAGTGCAAGCGTGTAATTTAATCAAAAACTATGAGCGGTAACAAGTTTCCTTCACGAAGTATTACTCGCTTGTTGTAGACAGTGGGCATGGATCTATATCTGACTGGATTTGGCTTGCAACATAGGGTTTATTAGACAATGGACATTATCCTGCCAAACGCCAATGGTCGTAAATGAATGCAATTTGGGTCCCCTTCTGATCATCCTAAGCCCGGATTTGGGAAATACCCCTATTGTAAATTAAGACATAAAGGGTACCATTGATTCAATTATAAAGAGTATAACTTTCATTTGCATGATATTGCATAAAACAACGAAGGTTTTTTTTACTTTTAAAGATATATTTTACTCATGAGTCAGATTAGTAGATAGTATATTAAATACTAGCTTTTGTCGCGAAAAAACATAGCTTATGTCCTTTCTGAAGATCTAATCTACCCTTATAGCAATTTTCATTAAAATCGCATCAGTGGTTTGGACGTAAAAGACAGACAAACAGACACACACACTTTCCCATTTATACTTTTAATATAGATAAATTCAAAGTTAAATAAATTGTTACTAAGTTTTTTTTGAAAGTAGTAGTCCTGAGTCAAGAAAAATAGTATGTTTGATTAATTATAATATGCTTACTGGCTATGATGTGGGACGAAAAGAAATTTTCTAAATGTGGAAATGGTAGTTATTCATTTAGAGATATGTATGTAGGCGTAAGTAAATATAATAGTACCAACAATGTGTTTGATCTTAATTGCAACATTGTAGAAGACAACAAAAACAAATGGGTATTTTTGTAATACTGTATATTAAAGGATATCTAGATTTCGCTAACAGTAATAAAATAACTGTTTTCATCTTTTATTATAGCCTGGACTTCGGTTATGTTCATATATTTTTTCTACATTTTGTGGGCTATAAACTGAGTTTACTTAGCTTAGTATTACTACCTACACAATATATTATTATCTAGTTTTACTACGTTATATAAACGATACATTTATTTTTACAATAATATGATGTTTATTTTTAGGTCGCTATATCGTTCTAAGCCGAGCATCTAATAGATATTATAATATTTGTCTATCAATAGTTTTTTTTTTAGGGTTCCGTACCCATAGGGTAAAAACTGAAGCATATTACTGAGACCCCACTGTCATCAAGCAATATCTCATCAACTGTGATAGCCAGACCACTGGTGGAACTAAAGCTAAACGCCTGTTGCAATTATAACGAAAAATAATACAAACAGAAAAAGAAATAAAAATAACAGAACTCTTCGTGTGCGAGTCGGACTCTCACTTAGCCGGTTTTTTACTTGAGAAAATAGCTGTTACCTGTGACTTTAGCTGCGTGAAATGTGGATTGTTCTCGTACACAACAGGATCTATTCCGGTGATAAAAGTAGCCTACGAGTATGTGCTATTCCAGGCTTGCACCTATCTCTCTGCCTCATTTCAATCAGATACAATAAGCTGCTCTGGTTTTATTAAGTAAAAACAACTATCCATCCTTACTTTCACATTTCTTATCGTAATTAATTATCTTCAATATTTTGTAGCATATGATTCTAATTCTAGCTAACAAATATCAATATTTTGCGTAACACCAATACAAACACCACATACAAAATATTATTCACGCCTCGAAATCCTCTAAGGGGTAACAATTGACAACCACATTTCATTCAGACTGTGATGTTCAGTTATACGACCCATTAGCCATCAAGTGCCCCTATTCACCTTCAACGACATCCACGCGAAGACGTGGGGTGGCCCTATTCTACTCCACCGGGAACTAAAACGGCCTACATACAAACATTACGCTATGTTCACAAAAAAAGACAGATTGCACTCCGGGAGTGCCGGCAGAAGTGAAAACTTTTTCTTTCTTTCTTTCTTCGTTATTTAAAGAGAAAAAGATAAAAATAACATACCATACCATACCATACCTATAATATAGCGCCAATCATGGAACCTATCACTAAGTTTCTGTTAATTTTCTGTAAGAAGAAATTAATAAATTACAAAAAGAAAAAAATAGTTACAAAAAGTAATAAATTACTAAAAGAAAAAATAACAACAGGCAGGCAGGCAGGCAACAGTTTGGGTATCAGAGGTGTGTGGGCACTTCAGATGCTATAAATAGTTTAGTTAATGGAGTAATAGTAAGAATTAATGAAAAACAGAGGGTTGCTGCAGTATTTTTGGATCTCAGTTCCACATTTGATACTGTTGATCACGCGCTGCTGCTTAAAAAACTAGAATATTACGGCGTGAGACGTAAGGCTCTGCAATTAATTACTCGGATCATTTTTAGACAATAGGAAAATGTACGTAGAAATTAAGTCTGTGGATAAAAGCGGTTGTCAACGCGTATATAGATCCAAGACACATAACGTGAAGACAGGTGTCCCACAAGGATCAATTCTGGGGCCAGTGCTTTTTCTTATATTTTTGAACGACATGATTAACTATACGCAGCGGTTGAACGCGGATGCTCAATTGGTAATTTCTGCAGATGATACAAATGCAGTAGTAAGTGCCAGTAGCATCGAATCGTTAACTTGTAAAATAAATAAGGTGCTAAATGATTTCCAAAACTGGTTTGCAGCTAATAGCTTAATAATAAATAAAGAGAAAACAAGCGTTATGGTATTTAGAACTACATCCCGTAATAACGATACTGTAAATTTTGAGCTGAACGGTGATATAATTGAATCCGTAAACACGGTTAAGTTTCTGGGCGTTCACATTGATGCTTTACTGAATTGGAAGGATGAACTGGATGCCATTGATGGATCAATTTCTTCAGCTTGCTTTGCTCTAAGAAGTTTAAGAGACGAAGTCAGTGTTGATCACCTAAAGATGGTGTATTTTGCATTGGTTGAGTCCAGGTTAAGGTACAGTATACAGCTTTGGGGTAATAGCTTTAAATATAATTGTAACAAGGTATTCATATTGCAGAAAAGGGCTATAAGAACAATAGTCCGTATTCCACAATGGGAATCCTGTAGGGAGCATTTTAAAAACCTGTCCATACTAACCGTGCCGTGGCTCTACATATTGATGATTTTAAGTGATTTTGCGAAACACATAAGAGATTATGAAACGAAAGATGAAAGAGTAACACGTGAAAGTACTCGAAGGAACCATTTCAAAGCTACCTTGAATCCAAAAATTAACGTCGTGATACATAGTGCGAAATATCAAGCAATAAAACTTTTTAATAGTCTGCCTAGTGACTTAAAGCTTGATATTTACAAAACAAATTCTTTTAAGAAAAAGTTAAGGTCATTGCTGTTGGAGAAAAGTTATTACACAGTGGAAGAATTTATGAATGATGCCTAAATTGTTATGTTTGACATTTAGATTTATTGGCATGTATGATTATTGATATTTATACTATTGACATTTATATTCTGGACATTTATATTATTGACGTTAATAGAAATTACATGTATAAATTGAATATAATGTACTAACTTATTTTAAACATTGCTGAATTAATTAGTTTTGACATTTTCATAGTTCCTTATTGTCTTTTTTAATACGCAATGTTTTGTATTCATGTTATTTGTTGACTTATTGGTTTTAACATCATCATTCGTAGTTAATTAAAATAATTTATAATAATTTGTAAAATTAAAATTGTAAAATAATTTGTAATATGATACTATGTATGTTCAAACACAATATAAATTGTTTCTGAATAAATATACTGAAATACTGAAATACATACCATTCAAATAAATTACAAAAAGAAAAAGTAATCACAAAAAGTGTCAGAACTCCAGGTTCGAATCCGGTACTATCTGAAACCACAAGGACTTACAGCTACGAAGCTTCTTAGCGTACCTAGCAAAATAAACGCTCTGTAGCTAGGAATGTTGTATAACGTCATGTCGTCCTACAAAGTCGTCGGTTACGGGTCAAAGGTCACGTGACCCTAACGCGAGTTTTACACGTGATCCTGACGCGTCAAAGGTCACGTGATCCTAACGCGAGTTTAATACGTGATCCTGACGCAAGTTTAACACTTTTTACTTATTCAACTCCGCGAAAAAAGTTTTCACTTCAAAAATACTAATTGAATTAAGAAACTCCTCCTTTTTGAAGTCTGTTACAAAAATACACGTGAGCATAAGAATCAATTTCACAATTCACTCTAATTTAAAAAAAAGCAACATAAGTCGTTCCTGAGCTACGAAAATCAACTGGAACACAAATAAATCAGTTGGCGTGCATAGAATCACATCCGATCTAACGCAGCTTGTTAACGCGAGCAAACTTGTTCTAATGTTCCTATTCTCGCTTACATTGAGACTAAAAAGTGCTACGTCAGTGGATGGACGATATCGTTGATTATTAGGTTTGGCGCCATTGCTGATGTTGACATAGCAAATAATGGAGTAACATTTTGAATCAATAAGAATGTTGGAACTTATCAATCCGCTAAAACGTACGTTATTGAAATAAATGTGACTCTTTACTGTAGGATTGAAAGAGTGCCGAGAGAAAATGACTGCAGTTGAAAGTGAAAATTAGGTGAGTAAACATAATAATGATCATCATATATAAGATATATAAGAATAATAATCTACCAGCTCCTACAAAACCCCTTCTATTTAATTTTCATAATAATATAATAATTCCAGAGTAAAAAAGAAAGTAATAGTCTTTTTCACAAAACTGTGGATACTAAAAGCATCAGCTTGCGATTACTATTACCTAATTATAGAAATGTAAGTGAAGGTCACGAACAAAGTGAAATGAAGCCTCGCGCACTAAGGGTGCCGTACCATTAATTGACCTAAATATTGATTTTATTTCTTTTTCAGTATTTGTTGCCATAGTGGTGGTGAAATACACCATCTATAAAATTTTAATTGTCTATCACAGCTCATGAGATACAACCTTGTGACAGACAGACATGCAGACAAATAGGGGGACAGTAGAGTCTTAAAAATAAATGTAAAAGAAGTTTATTGCTCGATAAAATAATGGAACGTAATGGAATGGATAACGTCATGGAAGAGAAGAATACACGGTACTGTACGATCTAAGATGAACGGCTAATGAATTGAAGTTAAAGCTTATCACTCGAATTGTTTCAACTTGCGATACACATACTAACCTGTACTAATTCTCACTACACTCACAATGGAAAATGTAATTGTAACTTTATTAACTCAATCATCTTTAGGGTTCCATAGTCAAAGGGTAAAAACTGTTTGTTTATCTACCACCAAGTCGTAACTCATGAACCGTGATAGCCAGACAGTTGAAATTTTTTACCGAGGATGTATTCCTATTGCCGTTTTGTACAGAACCCTTCATGCATGTTATAACAACTAACATGTGATTCACCCACGCTCAGATTGTTATTTATTTTATCCCTGTGTTTATATTTAGACCATTGTGTTTCGTTTCTTTGAAAAATAGAAATACGTGATGTAATATGTCCAATACAATCATTGTGGAACTTCTTATTTGCTACTTGAACTCTGCGAATAAAATATGTTCTTGAAAAAAGTTTCTCAAAGCTTCTCATAAGAAAAGCGAACAAAACATTTTAATAAATAATGATATAATACTTCAAAGGATTACGCTGACATGTAAGAGTACACGTAGAGGTAAAGTTTCTTGTAAAGTTTCTGATGATGCGATACCACATGTACCCAGCGCCATCACGCGACATCAAGCCGAAATACTACGACACTTTAAATCCTGCATCGCAAAAGTGAAGTTCCGGCGCTGGTACAATACCTATGCAACATCCCAACGACAATCGTTGGGCCGCAGCCCGCCAGGCATGATCACCTTGCCTTGTCGGCGGATCCTCCCTTTCGCTGAGTAAATATAAGCATTCTCATCGTCATACCCCATTCACTTCTTCCGCATGAGCAGTAATCAAGTCTTCGCCATCCAGCACCTATGGCCCTTACAAGAATACCACAGCATGCAGCGACCGCTGCAACCTGGTTACCCTTCACGCCTGCATCTAAGGCACACAGTACACGTACATACGGTCACGTAAGAAGAGGAAATCTCTCGCGTCTACGTAGTAATTCAGCCATTACGCATCTTTCACCGCATCACCGCACTTGCCCTGCGTCTTCGGGACCAGCGGTAGATCCGACTCACTCGGACTAGCGAGGAAGAATGGTCCACCAATGGAATAAGCAGCGTCCAGATCCGACGAAACGGAACTACTCAAGACTGGCACTGGCACGCTCCTCAAGAGAGCTAAGACAGCTGACTCATCGCATTCAACCTCCGGGCTTTGAGGGGAGTGATGTGGCGAGTGGCGATACCACATGTACCCAGCACCATCTAGCTACATCAAGCCGATGTACTACAACACTACAAATCCTGCATCGCAAAAGTTGAGTTCCTGCGCTGAGTTCCTTCGCATACAACATCCATCCCAATGACAATCGTTGGGCCGCGGCCCCCAGGTGTGATCACCTTGCCCGGTCGGAGGATCTTCCCTTTGTGTCGGAGGGACATCATACCCCGTTCCTCCCCACTTATAACAAAATAGCATTCCTTTTAAACTTTGTCATTCTATCTTTATACAATGTCATTAGTGGCTAGGCCAATTTCGACTGGATTTTTACTGTAGATAGCTGATTTAATAAGGTGTAATTGAAGCTACTTTTACTTTCGAAAAACTGTAAGGGTTCCGCGGAAAAACATGAAAAGTTAAATCTAGGTTCATGCCCACGAAGTTGCGGGCACAGCTAATAAGTAAAATATAAGGGAAGATGGGGCCACAATGGTTCCCACACCTCGTACACTGTCGTAATTGGTTGAGGTTCAGCCTGGGTGCGAGAGAATTGGCATATTGGATCACCTTACTCTCCAGTAAATAAGATCCTGGTTTGAGTTTGTTCGAGTCTGTCATAACCACCGTCGTTCTTTGACGCGAGGTATCCGTGGGGATATCCGCACGAAAAACCAAGTTACAGTTTTTCTATACCACTTAGGTGGCATATAAGCACACAGTCCCCCGGTAAAAAGTGGTTACCATGGCTTATGGACATAATACAACACTAGGAACTGTCATACTCGTGCTACCGAACCTGTAAGCACCTTCTAATGCCCTGAAGAACCATATTATAGTGCCTTGGAAAATCCATAGCACGTTTGCTCACATTCATCTGACACCTATCGAACATTTCTTCATGCGTCACGTATCCCATAACTTTAGCACACATTATTCTTTGCAGACGCCTTTTCTAAAGTTCCACTGAACGAAAAACGACCCCCTATAAATTTGGAACTCAAGGCTGTAACCGGTCATTGACCTTAGACGTAAAATTATTACGGTAGACCATTATTGTAACTTTTCTATTTTCTGCGAGCTTATTTCCTATTTCCACTTCGAAGCATATTTTTCTTATAAATATTTTGTCTTACACAATCAATTATTCATATTTATGAGATATTGTCTTCGTATAATAGCTATATCTTTCTTTAGGTAATGTTTATTGGGTACATTAAACGCGGCTTACTAGGAACGTCGGTTGCTCAGCCCGATCATTCACTCCAGGTGCGAAATAAAAAGCTTCATAAAAACCCCTATAAAATAAATCCCGAAAGCAATTTATGAAACAATCACATCTCTGTAAAGGGGCCCAAAAATTCTAAAAACCTTCAACATTCATAATCTTCATTCAAAACAGCTTTAAAACCATCATATGAGGATATGTTAAATTTCATAAATTGCTACCATTGTGGAGTCCAAATCGCTTATGATAAATGTATTGCCGTTCTAAGGACAAAAGCTGCTTTGTGAATTTGATTAATGACAGTTTTAAAAAGCCCACCCCTAAATGGCAATAAAAAAATATGTCACCGCCAGATTTCTTTCTGTGAAGCTGATAACAGATTGTTCGGTGCGCCTGATTAATTGATATAAATCGTGTGTTGTAAAATACCCGTCAAATGAAAGTGTTAAACGGTGAAGGGCTTTGACGGTTATTTGATTTAAGTGCTTCTGGACTTGATTAGGCTGGTTGACAATTTATTGTAATGAGCTTTTTTCTTTTGGGTCATTTCGGGTTTACAATTAATTAAATAGCAATAATAATATAGAAGGACATTCCACATGAAAATATTTGTTAACTAAAATCGAATCCGCTACCTCTGACTTAGCAATCAACCTCCCTAGGCCATTAAGACTATTTATCTTAAAATATTATTATAAATTACCATAATTCCATATAGTGCACCTCCTAGAATTTTCTTCTTTGGTAATTTGCATTAGGTTTCTTCCTCTGTTAGGTTCCTTCCTCAGCTGCCAGGCGAAAAAAAACAACTTAGGATCATTGTTTGAAAATTGTAAGTATGTGGATTGGTCGCCATTACTTTTAGTTTACTTTTATCACATGGAATACGGTTAAATTGATGGAACAAATGTAAGAAATTATATTTTGCACGAATAGGCCGGCTTAGAGCGTTTTCACATTCATCCGATATCCGATATCGGTGTTGGACGCCGATAGCCGAGATTTGATAGTTGACATCATGTGCTGTTTTCACATTTATCCAATAAAATCGGCCCAATACGGTCATTTTCTCGAAAGCACAGACTAGTTAAGGATGCTAGGAATGACAAAAAGAAAAAAAAGTGCAAGCAATTTTCGACCTTATTGACTTGACATGGTATCGAGTTTATATTCTTATATTCGTGATCAACGTCATCTAGTAACGCGAAAAGACACGTAACTAAGAAAATTGTTTGCAGTCGCTGTTTTAGTCTCTTTGTGATCTGAAAACAGTGGTGGTGGCTCCGGTAACCGATAGCGGGCCGGACAATGTGAAAGAGAGATATATTTGTCATACATTTGACTTCCTCCGATATCGGACGCCGGATATCGGATATCGGAAAATTTAAAAACGCTTTTAATCGGGAGATTAAGTTCAATGTAGGGTTTTGTTTTCACTGTAACATTATTATAAATATATAATATCTCCAAGCCACAAAATGAACTTACAAGGATTTTACCATAATGGAGTTCTCCTCTATGCCAGCCCTCGGAGAATTTAATTGCCAAACGAAACGGGTGCTCAAACCATACTAATTTGGGTTATACTCGTACCATGTATAACTCTCGACAAAAGAAAATGAAGACGACGAGATATGTTTTGGATAATATGAACTACTGGCAAATTCCTATCTACATCTTCAAAATCAAGAAAACACTGTGATGTCTTAATAAAATAATATTTTCTACGTAATCACTACAAAATAATATTCTCTTATAGTTTACATATATTTATTTCATATTTAACCATCGAACTTTTATTGTTCAACACATCCTCAAAATAAGTTTCTTTTTGCCTGAACTTAGTGCTCGTTTTATAGCGTTTGCACTCAAGATTATGTTGTTTTATACGTGCGTTGTATCAATATCTTCAACGTCATCAATGAAAATATAACACGGTAGATATAGATAAGAGTCTCGTTTCCTTAACTGTGTTCATAAATTTTTTGTTATGTTCTCATTTAGCTTCACTACCTCTTTTCATATTAACGTTTTGTTGTGCATATATAATTTCTTTATGATCTTGAATAAGTAGTCCTTATTCACCTTCTCGTGCCTTCTGCTTTTAAATTTACACTATCAACTACTTTTTCAGTTTTTTTTAAATATAGGACACGTCAATTTGCCATCACCTCGCTTGATGAGCTAAAGGTAAAGTCTTAGGAAAGAGGGTCACTATTCAGTAAGTCAATCCAATTAGTTTTACAGTTCAAACCAACTAACTTAAACCATTTTCTAATTTTTTGATATATTCTCTAATTAGGAGTATACCTACCTACTTATCATATACATGAAAAATTGTGGATTTACGTTAACTGCAGTATACAACCTTGAACTTACGACATTTAGATTTAAAAATATTGAGCTGAAATCAATCTTAACATTTTGTTTATTGAGTTTATATTTGTATGATTTCGATAATAAACTGGTATGCGTGTTTATAACTCTGTTGCTATGTTAACAAGAAATGTAAATATTCTTGGTCGTAAGCGTGCATGGTAGTTTTGAAAACTATAATATTTATTTATAAGAACATTTTTAATCCTCATCATCTACTTACACTCTATATACCATCATGAAATCTAATAATGGCATGTATTAAATTATAATGCACCATTCGATTGATAGAGCCATAATATTATTTTGGATCCATGATAATTTTAAAAACGTTTGAACTCACTTTTATAGCCAAACTTAGAACAAGTACTTACTAATATTAAAGGTTACCATAGAGTGCTCATGGTTAAATTTTATGCGGTATTAAGTGGAGAATGTTACTAGGAGTGCAAAATCACTTGAAAGTTTGTTACAGTATAGCTCTTATATATATATATAAATAAGCCTGTTTTTGATTCAATAAAAAATACGAAGTAATTATAATCATGCAGGCATTCAAAGATACCTAAAATGAAGAGTCCCGCTAAAAGGCACGTGAAGGCGTGTGAAATCATTGTTTTTAGATTACTAGTTTTTCCTACCGATGGCTTACGTTTAACTAGAAATCGCAGAAATTACTAGTTCGAATTAAAAAAAATATTTTAAGTTGAATAATTCGTTCAGCAAGGAAAGCTATAGGCTATATAACATCGCACTACTGCACAAGGGAGCGGAGCAGTAATCATAAACATTTCACAAATTCGGCAAAATTCCCTAAAATTTTGAAAATGAATAAATTACGAGCGTATTTGGTTTCAAGGGGTGACATGGGGTTACTTTTTTCTTTTTTTATTTAGGACACGTCAATTTGACTTTACCTCGCCTGATGGTGAGCTGAAGGCAAAGTCTCAGGAAAGAGGGCCACCATTATATACACGTGCCATGTTAACAATGGTTGCACTCAGCTTGACGGCCTCATCAGATGCTTTTTCACGCCAGGAAAGAGTCACCGAACCGCTTGGTTCTTGCAGTAATGTTCTGCAATGTATGCGGGTGACATCTAAGTCCTGCACGTGTTGTCCTGTATAGGATAGGAGAGGATGGGACTATTTGGAATAGCTCATTAGAACATTCACCATGGTAGAGACAGTAAAATACTACCAAGGAAGCAACATCTCTACGCATCTGCAGAAGCTCGAGGGTACTCGTGACCTCAGGATTTCCGATAAGGCGGACCGCACGTCGCTGCAACCTGTCGAGAGCATCTAATAAGTACTTTGTGGATCCATCTTAGAAATGCGAGTAGTATTCCACGCAGGAATGAATTTGTGTCTTAAATAGAAGTCACCGTTGCTCCGGCGTGTAAAACCGTCTCACTCTGTTCAGAACTCCGAGTTTACGCGAGGCTGTTATGATGATACTCTCGATGTAGTTTTTGTAATTCAGTTTGCAGCGAACATCCATACCGAGGATATTGAGGTTGTCCTAGAGTGGCAGTGGTGTGCTCTGAAGAATGGGAAGGGGAAGGAAAGAAGGTACCTTTGCTGTAAACGCACATGCCTGTGTCTTCTTGGCATTGAACTCGACCAAGTTCTTAGAGCCCCATTAGGAAATGTGATTCAGGATCCGATCAAGCTCAGTGACAAGAAGCTGCCTTTTTTTCTGTGATATGCGTCTGCTTATTTTGTTTCATGTATATGATAAGTAGATATTACTTATTAACTCAGTTTATTAGGAATTACTTATAAACTCAGTTTATTAGGATTTTTCTGTTTAGGAACTCATCTATACATCTATACATATATTTAAAATTATAATATCTGTTTGTAATATGGAAAATTAAGAATTAATGGAGAAAAAGAGTGAAATGGAATATTGCAATGGAACTAGAAAACATGAAAAAAGTCGGATTACGGATAATTGTAAAGTGAAGTTGAATGAGTTAGCTAAGATCCTAAAGATATCTAAGGAGCGTATAGCACTTACCGTTTTTCTAGTCTTTCTCTTTTCATCCCTTACATTTTAGTGGTCTTCTATTTGTCAGGCCTTTATATTCCTTTTTACTATTGTCATCATTATTCCTTAATTTTCTTCTTTCCAGCATCATATCCATAATTCCCCATTTAACCACTTTTTCGTTGGTACTATTTTCCTGCAGAAGTATTTATTATTATATTTATTTTTAAACCTGATCTATCTACTACCTATATCTCTCTCTGCATATTCTATTTTCTTAATGCTAGTGTTTCTCCTATCATCTTACTATATTTCACTCTGTTATTGCACTTAAGTATGTTTGGATGTATTCACCAGCCGATTTCTCGATTGATGATGTCCTAATCCAGAGCCCTACCAGTATCCTCTACCTCGGCCTCTGGTCATTACTGATACTACTGTTTCTCAGCATCAGGGGGGAAGCACCTTAAAATAGTAGCGCTTACTCGCTACGTCACAAGATCGTTATAGAAGTTATGTGGCATTTAGCCCGTCCCAATGAACTACCCGCCACATTCTGTTAATCTTATCGCTGTATGGTCGGGGACTACTTATTTACATATTCGCAGCGGTTCATCATATGGACGTTCCACTATTCGCCACCTATGGACCCCGCAGATAACCTACAGCTCGGCCACTAACTATATACGGTATGCCGATTAGCCAAATAAAAATTTATTTTTAATAAAAATTAAAATATGCCTTATCGGTATACTGTGCTTGTAAACTTTGTGACCTAAAGTTTTCCCTGTATTAATATACTCGACTACTTAAATGCTAAAATCGGAGGCTTTTAAAAAATACACCTTCAATGTCACCAATAAATTTCAGTTTCCTTCACTGAGGACTGCAATGAGTGCAAATATTGCTTTCCTAAAAACTGCTAGAAATCCTTGGAACTAAAGTAACGGTATTTATCTATTACACTTTACCTTTATTTAAGTTCCAGAAATGAACTTAAGTATTCCTGCAAATGCTACTTAATCTAAAGAGAAACTTTTGAAGTACCATTTACAGGAATACTTGAATTCATTTCTGGTACATTACTTCACTTTCAATATTCTGCGAGATTTTAATAAGCTACTGTGCGAAGTAGTTCCAGTAACTTGTAAATTATATCAAGAACTCATAGTAATGAATACGATTTAACTTTTTTAAGTTAGTAGTAAGTATTAACTGTGCCACTCAAAGCTGTTCTGTTTGGTTTGCTTTTTACGCTATTATGTATGTTATTAAGTAAATTCTATGACACTATAACCTATTATCATTATTATTATTATGTATAATCTAGTATTTTTATTTTCTATATCTAGTATTATTATCTTCTAATAACCTCCTTTTTTTAATGCCACTTAGGTGGCAGACAAGCACACGCCCCCCCTGATGGGAAGTGGTTACCGTGGCCTATGGACGTTTGCAACACCAGGGGCACCACAATCGTGCTACCGACCCTGTAGATACCTTCTAATACCCTTCTTGAAGAACCCCATATTGTAGTCGCTTGGGAAAACCGCGGCAGGAAGTTCATTCCACAACCTGAGCGTGCGTGGGATGAAGTTCCTTTCAAAACGCACGGTGCGCACCATTTCCGGTCGCAGTATGTGAGGATGAGGCAAAGTCCCTTCTGAGGCTGAGAGGTTACACTCGTCTCCCGTGAGTATGGGATTGTCGACGAGCCTCAACGCCCGTCTTTGCAATGAGTCGAAGGGGCCAAGCTGGTATGCAGGCGCTCCGGCAAAAAGGTGACAGCAGTACTCCATGTGGGGCCGAATTTGTGCCTTATAAAGCAGAAGTCGTTGCCCCGCAGTGAAGTACTGCTTCGCCCTGTTGAGCACTCCAAGTTTCTTTGAGGCCAGCTTGACCTTGTCCTCCAAATGGTTGCGGAACTGAACGTCGCTTGAGATGTCGACACCTAGGACCCCAATACTCGAAGAGATGGAAAGTGGTGTGACCAGGAATAAAAACTGGAAGAAATACTGCTATACTATCCCACTTACACATCTAGCCTTGTAAACTCCTCTTTTTGCTAGAGTCTATTATTTTATAGAATGCGCTTCCTTTAGGATATAGATTAGATTCTGATATCATATCCGTAAGATTTTAAGACATGTTTATGTTCATAAATTTTAACAAATTAATAATAATTGTCATCAAAAAATATATTTTTGTTCCAAAATAGGTCAAACTATCACTGCAGTACTTCGTCCACCTACCTTTGACATAAATATCTCTGGATCACCCTAAGGTTCACTGGTAAAAAATGCCCATGGCCATGACAAATACAAAATAATTGTGCAAAGGCGGACTTATGTATGCCTATGGCACAAGTCCGCCTTTGTACAAAGAAATTTGTATTTGTGCAAAAAGTTTAATGAAATAAAATAAAAATAACTTGTCAGTAAAAATAATTGATACTTGCAGAATCAGGGACGTTCTATCGAAACTGAATAATGTATAGGTATTTTGTGTAAATGTCTCGTTTTTGTATTCTTCGTTTTGTTACACGCGGTCAGGTCTTCGGGCATATCCTCTTGAAAAGGCGGCAACCCCAAGGGACAATGCCAGTACTGGTCCATAATTTTAAGTCCGGGAATAAGAAACATGAAATTCGCACTTAGTTCCTTTTTCACCAAACTTGGCACCCACAGATACTTACCGGGCACGGTAGCTTCGGTAAGTATCTGTGGCGAAGACACCGGGAAACCACGGTCGAGTGTCAGCACTGCGAGGCACGCAGTGACGACACAGCGCTCCACACGCTGGTGGATTGCACGTGGTGGGTCTGGACGTGGACACTCTCTCGCTCGAGACCATGGTGCGAGCCATGGTCTCCAGCGGGAGTAAGTGGGACTGCGCCATCTCTTTCTGCGAGCAAGTCATGCTCGTGAAAGAGGCGGCGGGGCGGGAGCGGGAGAGAACTCTCCCACCCGAGTTCTGCAGTCGGCGGCTTGGGCGCCGCCGACGCGTCTTCGCCGAAGACCATCGCCACCGTCGGGCTGCTCACCGTCCTTACAGAAGCAGGCCCATGACGGCAGCGTAACGTGAGAGATCCACGCACGCCCCCTCTAAGAAGCGGGATGACACCCGAACCCCCACCCCCCATAGACGCGGGATAGCACCCGAACCACCCCTTAGGCGAGGCCGCAGCCGCAGGTCTGTTGGTAGTCCTGGGACATCCTTCCGAGGGCTTACCCGGGTCTACCAACCGCAGGCTATTAGGCGGTACGTGAGGGTTTTTAGTCGGCAGGAGTCCGGCATAGCATCCATGAAGGATTTTCCCTCACGGTAAAAAAAAAAAACTTGGCATCCATGTTCTTTGATTTAAAACTCAACTTTTGTTGAGAGCTTTTTTTTGATAGGAGGGAAAATGAGGTAGAAAAGGGGGATAGATTGCTGTCGCGTTATTATTTAATTATTTTTGACTGGCACATGAAGGAAGTAATTCCGCACAGATTGTTTTGGAAAAAATCATGCATCGGTAAGGGTAAGGTCGTTATAAAAAAAACTAATGAAGAAAAGGGGGAAGCTTTCTGTGGTGTTTTTTTCTCTCTACATCGATAGTGTAGCGATGTTTTTAAGAACCGGTCGTCATATTTTTTTGTTGAAACATCCGGGACTGTTTAAAATAAGAAGATACGTATCGTTCTTTTTTTTGTCCTTTTTTTGAGGTAACCAAAAAATATGGTAAGTAGAGGGTGTTAGCGAGGTTCACAGAACTACTCTACCTAGTTAGTTATGATATCAGTATTATATTACAACAGTCTGAAGTCCTTCGTTTCAGTTTTCACATTTCCATTTCATTCCATTCAGAAGAAAAACGATTATATTTCGTATTGTATGTGACACTCACTTTCTAAGATTCCATTTTCTAAATCCTTTTTCTAAATGTTAATGTTCGGAGTGTCATGTTTTTTATAAAATCATAATATTATATTCATTCAGTATTCTTGAAATGAAGTAAAAAAAATGTAAATCAAAGTAACCACCTACGTGTCATTTATCGCTCACAGAAAAAAAAGATAGTTAAAGGTACCAACTAAAACGAAATATTTTTCCATTAGATACGGACACAAACAACAGCAATTACTACTAAATATCACACGCTATGAGTTCACATTTACCGGTACATAATAATTACAATATTTCAATGTAGCGTGCTAAGTGCGCGTGCACTTGTCGCAATAATCGGTTTGAACCGCCTCTAACTACTAATATCACACTTCGGTACGAACTCACTCCTACAATTTTGCAGGTGAACATTCTAGAAAATATTATATCCATTATGCTATTCGATTTTCACTGCAGTGAACTGCAGAATCGGGTTTGTTAAAAGTTGCACTAAGATTCGAATTTAGATTTGCTTTGAAACTTTCAACTTGACTCTCTAGTTCAGCTCAGTCTCTACCATTTGTGATAACGGATTAACATTAATATTTAAATTCTAGAAATTAGCTATTTAACTTAAACGAGTAGAAATTTATTTTTATACTCCACTAAAGTAACTATACAAACAAGTAAATAAGTTGGAAGACAACAACTTCAATAACCTATTAGCCGCTTGCAAAACTAGCTGAATCACAAACCTTTTGCAAGCATAACGCATTAGATATACCATCAATATTTTTTTTGTTGTTATAAATAATATTTCAATGTGTATAATAAACGGTTTTTCTTTTCTTCTCAAAATGTAGTATGGAATAAGTTTAATACACAGTTTTAGCATACTCGTAGGCATCTATTAAGTGATTATTAGTAGACAGTTTAGAAAAAAAAGACCGCTGACATCCTCGTGGGTGAAGCCGCGGGCGTTAAGCTGGTATGTTATGAACATGATCCCAAGATAGACCGGTAAAGAACAATCTAATCTATTTTCGTCTAAAAGTTTTGCATTTGAATCAAACAACAACCCCTGCAATTTTAATTCAATTTTCATTCAGCCTTCTATTTGTAAAATCTTTAACGAGAAAACTGCAGTAATTTGAAACTCACTTCTTTGCAAATGCATTACTGCTGTTATTGCGTAACAGTATGATCTATTTCACTCTAGAAACAATGTCTAGAAAAACAAAGACAACGCTATTATTGACGATAATATATATTATGGGATGGAGATCCCGTGGTCCCCACACCCGAGGAGGGCCAGATCGAGAGAGATGGCCCTGGGTCGGCCAGGGTACGAGAGATAATATACTTGCCAACCTCATCTTCGGGTTAGCACAATGACCCACAGTCAGCGTGCGTTTTTGTGTCGGTTCGACATAACCTCCCCCTCCGGCTCCGGCGGGAGGAAGGGGAAGGGGGTATAAGTGGGGATTTTGAGCTCGATTTATTTTTCTGGGATCCATCTGAAGCTATTGATTGCGGCAGAACCTCGTCCATCACTTAGCAAATGTACTGGTTTGCAGGTGTACCGGCTTGTACATGAAGTTGGCCTGATTCGAGAGTCTTGGTGAAGCTGGATAAACTTTAAAAACATGAAAATCTGTAAGCGAAAACATTATCGCATTAATTTTGTCTTTTATTACTATCACGTTCAAATTTAAATACTTTCTGAAGGTTATAACTAAATATTTCTATTATTATAATGCGTGCATGAATCCAAACATCGATGTACATGTACAGTAACACGATATTCGGTGAGGTAACATAGAATAGGTGGAATATGTATTTATATAACTACCATAATTACAGTTGAAAAATAGATTTTAAAAGTTTTGTTGAATATTTCCTTCAGTATAACCGTTTGTATCAGAACCTAGATCCTTCCAAAAATCAAACTCAAACTGTAATCAAAATGTATTATTCATGAAGGAACGGAAAAGTTCATTTTCTAGACATAAAAATGTTTTGATTTTGCTGTTTGAAACTAAATAATGATGAACGCTTTTTAACACTGTAGGTACTCCTAATTTCTATAATTTTAGCTTTTATGTTAGGTACTGATGTCAGTGAAGAGGGCGTCTTCAAAAAATCTGCATGTGTATCGTCTTGTAGGTGAGTTTGGCTGAGGCCCCTAAGTTCTTAACTCGAAGAATCTATCATCTACTAAAAGTAAACGTATTTTTGTATCAGTTACTAAGTTTATCGACATTTTTACTTCAGCAATACACTTTTTTCGTCTAGTCAGCGCGATTTAAATATAAAACCGTTGTGGGGTCTTCACGAGCACTGCGGCAAATGGCAGTGAAGTGGATAAACAAACCCACTTCACGTATAATATATTATGTAATATATTGTGGTTAACCGAGAACTAACAAAATTTATAGTAAATCTGACGTAGAATAGAACCGGTGTCATGTTTGTATTCCGTGTGTCACAAAAGTTCGTAGGTACTCATGTTACAAATATAAAAGTTAGTAAGGATTTTGCTTGTTTCTTGTACAATTACGCAAACACAATACATACTATACAGATTTAGTTGATTTTGTTTCAAAATATTTACTATGACATCTGAAAGTCAACTAGGATAAAAAATTCTAACTGTCACGTACCTACTCAAAAACTATACTTGTCTATAATATCATACATACATACATATAATCACGCCTTTGTCCCCGGAGGGTTAGGCAGAGGTGAATTAACACCCACATTTCACTGATCTGTATTCGGTCCCACGTTATAGGGGGTGAGCCTATTGCCGTATTCCGGGCACTAATGTTGACTCGAGCCATGCATCTGAGGCTGAGGCTGGGCTGTACATATCTGTCTGATGTTAAAGTTAATCAGCCCTATCCCTTAATCGCCTTGTACAACACCACATGGCAAGAGAAGGGGTGGCCCAAATTCTACTCTGCCGGGAACCACGCGTTATCTATACTATCAATTATACAAATACTACCTAAGATCAAATAATAGGTTATTTTTATCAGTATACTTAACATAATATTACATACATATAACCTCGCTTATAAATCCCCGAAGGGGTATGCATATTAGACGCCTTCTACGATACCCACAGGAACAGATGGGGTAGCCCAATTCTACTCTACCGGGAACCAACACGGCATCTTTAGGTAACTTTTATCACGGTAATTTAAAAGAATATTAAAAATAATAATAATGAAGACAAACATGAATCCCACCAGAGACAGCGTTCAACTTCATTCATTTAACTTTTCGCATCACTGCTATCTGTAGCGACTGGCGCATGCAATATCATCGCGAGCGGTGTTTGTTTACCTGTCTATAAGATTGATGTATGGCACTCCTATAATTGGAGTGACTGACGGTTAGTGCAAGTACTACGAGTTTTCTACAATACATTTAAGGAGATTGAATACCTACTTCCTTGACTTGTAAAGTTCTTTAACTTGTAACTGGAGATACATAAATTAAATTTAAGTTTAAAAGTTATTTATCTTCCCCCCTGAACAAGCGGAAATTCGTTAACCGGCGTATTGTACAATGGAATGATGAATATATGGGATTGACAAATATTTTCACGTTTATGACAGATGTCACCATATGTCAATCCCAAAAATTGATCAAACTGTAGTATTCTACAAACATTTTACAACTTGTCTAAAGGGGCTGATCTCTCAGCGTAAGGATAGCTCAGTCGTATAATAGAATGATAAGATTATGTTATAAATAACTATCTACTATAAGTTAAAGCCCATTATTATTGAAAGGAATATGTATTAAAGGAAATACTCGAACAGGAGTTACATAATATATATTCCCACTTAATATTATGTGAAACCATAAAATTATACGATGCCAAGTATAATCGTATACTGACAGATAGTTATTTTAACAACAAGCAAAATTGTAAAAAGCTGAAATAATTAAAGTAGGTACTAACTTATCATAATACTGCGTTTACTTTCGACTATGAGAATGCGTGGTTGGGGTATAGTGTACCAAAGTCACATAAATCAATAAACAACTATGTACACGATGAAAGCTGTTAGTGCTTTGATTGTGGATGTAAGCAGTCTATGTATTTTCCACAACTGTAGACTTTATACATATTTGCAAACCAAAGATCAGTACTATTTATGACTATAAAAGACCAACAAGTCAACAGTCGATAAATTATTTAATAAATTATCTTTTGTGTATATATATTATGTTTTAGTTTTCTACATACCTTTGTCATCGCTAGAAATCATACACACATTATAAAAAGTTTTATAGGGACGAGGCATAGGGACGATTAGCTCTTTCCGCGTTCTTTGAATAGTGCTGAAAGCTCCTGAACAATCTATACATATGAAAGCGAAATACCACTCACTGATCAATGACGAAATTTTAGAAACTATTCAACTTCAACTTCTTCAAAGTAAATCATCAGTAGATCGCCACAATTTTGCCAATGACAAGTAAAATGTATTATTACATTATTAATGGCAAAACGTCAATGTCAAGTGTACCAGAGCCACGTTAGCCACGCCAGTAAATTTGTTCCCGTGTATCCGCCCCCTACGAGATTCTGGTGATTCTGACGATCAGGACGTGTGGTTGGATTTTAGGAGGTTTCAGAAACTGTTATATTTTCTACAAACTTGCAATTTAGCAAGTAGGTTTCTTGTAGGATGTAGACATCCGCTAAGAATGAATTTAGCGACAATCCACCCCTAAGAGGGTAAAACGAACTCCACGCGTATGAATAAGACATCATAATTATAATCCTACAGAGGAAAATTGTGAATGAAATTACAACATTAACCCACAGTTTGCTTGTTTAGGGTAATATAGGTGTTAGAGGACGAGATACTTAATTTTTTAAGTAAGACTCATCTAATATATAAAATTCTCGTGTCACAGTTTTCGTTGCCAAACTCCTCCGAAACGGCTCGACCGATTCTCATGAAATTTTGTGGGCATATCGGGTAGGTCTGAGAATCGGCCAACATCTATTTTTCATACCCCGATTCGCGATAACCGACATCCACGCGGGCGGAGCCGCGGGCGACAGCTAGTTAAATATAAAATGTAAATACACTAAGCTTTTATAATATACTAGCTGATGCGTAGGGATGTTGCTTCCTTGGCAGTATTTAACCGTCTATAGCATAGTCTCTGATGAGCTCTTCCAATTTGTCCCACCCTTTCCTTTCCTACAGGGGAATACACGTGTAGGGCTTAGATATCACCCGCATACGGTGCAGAATATTCCATCAAGAAATAAATGGTTCGATGACTCTTTCCTTTGCCGCACTATTAAGAGCTGGAACTCCTTGCCAGCTCATATGTTTCCTTCTTCCCACAGTTCCGGATGCTTTAAGCGGGGCGTGAAAATAATCGATTATAGGAGGTTGGACACGACGGTATTTCCGTCCAATTGAGCAATCCGACTGGGGAAGTACCTCCATCCTACAGAAGAGTTTAACACTTTTTACCCATCCAACGCCGCTAAAGAAGTTTTCACTTCAAAAAAATGCTAACAGTATTGTAAGTGATTTACAACTTTAACTTTTCTTTCTAACCAACTTTATGACTGTTTACGAGAAAAATGCTATCTATATTTTTGACCTTTGACATTGAATAAAAAAAAATGCAGAGGTCGAGGCGATGGGAACTTTTGATATTTCTCTCATTATGGTGTATTTAAGACACCAACAATTTCCAGTTTTATGCGAATTTATGAAAGCTTAATGTTTTTTTTCGTTTATTTTGACTGCATTAAAAAGCAACTTATGTGGCTGTCAACCATTGTCAACATAGTACATATTTGTACTGCTGACCCTCTTTCCTGAAACTTTTCAGCTGACCATCCAGTGAGGTAAAGTGAATAGTGGTGCCCTGTATAAAAAAATATACCGGCTTTCGCGATCAAAATTAATCTACAATCTATTCTCAGACTTACACAAAAAAAAGTCATGAAGTTGATGAAGCCGTTTAAGAGGAGCTTGATTACGCTGAAATATACATCTTACGCCACAGTTGACATGGAAATATTATATTATGTACTCGTAGTTAGGAGCTGCTCGAGTTCCGTCTCAATCCGATGAACTCCTACATTACCAGACTTAGTAACTATATTTGATTTCTCTTCATAACCTATAAGCAAATACTGTATCAATCTGCCTAAAAGAAAGTCGAAACAAACTTAAATCCAAAAGCAAGTTTCACCAAAATGGGATACTCGAAAGTTGGAACCCTAATTGAGCCGCACGGCGCTACCAACTAATAAAGGAAACATTTAATTAACGTAATTCCAAGTTTGGTCAGTCGTAAACTTATTAAATCAAAGGTCAAGACTTGAAGAACACGAGATTAGCTTTCTGCACATGTTGATGACGACACGTATTAGACCGTTGTAGGGTGACTATGATTTTTATTGTCTTAATGTATATAAAGTGTATACTGTACTACACTGACTTATTGTCTTTGTAGTTATAGAGAGATATTAACTATTGCATTTTGTTTCTCATAAAAGACAATGCCTGCATTCAGGTTATGAACGAATTTAACCATAAAGAGTATGCATACTGAAACCGTATCCTAAAAGCAGTAATGTGAAAGTTTTTATCACATTTACATTTTTAAACTTAAATATTGTGTTCGATATTATAAAAAGCTTTTATCTGTGAATTAAAAAATTACAGACCTAATCTTTTCATCTCAATATCTACTAGTAGTTCTGTGAACAGTAGACCTCGCCACACCCCACTTTATTACAATTTCTGGTACCCTTATCTTACTAATATTATAAACGCAAAAGTATGTAAGTATGGAAGGATGTTTGTTACTCTTACACGTAAAAACTACTGAATAGATTTTAATGAAACTTTTCAATAATATAGCTTATACGTTGGAATGACACATAGGCTATAATTCATAACGATAACCGATATTATGGCGATAGCGGACATCCACGCGGGCGGAGAAGCGGTAAAAGATAGTCTGGTATAAAAAAGAAATACAAAATGGATCTTCTTATTTAAAATAACCCTGCATGTTTCACCAAAAAATAATGACCAAAAATGCTACAGCAAACTGCCCCACTTTTACCTCATCTGCTATTTTTATAACAAAGCTCACCTTTACGAGGCTCGATTTTTCTGTTCACAACAATCTGTCAGGTATCATGTCCTCGATGTTTTAGCCAAAAATCATAAATAAGGCGACAGAAAACTTTCTCCTTTTCTCTCCCATTTGCCCTCCTATCAATCCTATCATAAAAAGCTCTCTAAAAGAGTTGTATTTTAAAGTTGTATTGTTGTAAGTTGTATTTTACAGAACATGTGTGCGAAGTTTGTTTGAATTCGGTTAAAAAATGAGCCCTCTAGACCGCAACTGGCAAACCGACATAGATACGGATAAAAGGAAAATCAGCAACCTTATAGTCGAAACAAAGCCCTCGTTCATTCCACTCAATAAATAAAATAAGTACGGTGAACATCAACAATGTTTGTAGGTAACGTCAGTAATAAGTTAATATTATCTACATTATTTAAATAAAAAATGTAATATTGTGTCCGTCATGTTTCAATTAAATTATTCATAGCACCGTGTTCTTTTGATGTACTTAACGCTAAAGGAATATATTTCGAGAACTTTAATTACGTCAATTCTGTGACCATTTTCCTTATTAAATTCGTTTGTTACGTTATAAAAAATACAAAACATCAATTACCTATTGTTGGCATATATAGTAAATATTCGAATAGATGTGAATTTAATAATAGAATCAACTTTATCACAGTCTAATGAATCGTTCTACTGCGATAATATAGTGTCAATTATTGCGTTCTTGTTACGTATGTCATCACAGACACCCTTACGAAATACTTACGTACATATAACAAGCTCGACACAGAAGCGTATTAAATTCAGCACTAACCCGGACAAATCGCGTAACTTTGTAAGTGGGGTCCAAGAGGCACAGTAGTACAAATTGTTGAACTCACGACAGTTGAAGGGTTAACTAGCACCCGTGTTTTGATTCTAACGATTTATAGTCTCGTAAATTTAATGTCAATTTTGACAACATGATTACGTTTTGAAAGCATAATCAAAACAACCCTAGAAAGTGGGGTAATGTCGTATAACAGTACTAGCCTTACTCAATATTGCTGCCTCGGTGCTTTATATTTGTGAAATGTTATAGGGCTATTCATAGTCTGGTGTGTTTTAGCTATTGAAGGATATTAAGCTACTTTAATTAGTTATTACAGTAAATACTGTGATATCCGCCCTCCGTGGCAGATATTACTAGTAGTTGCCTGGCCATCATGTGTCAACGATTTAAAAGTAAATCATACGAATAAAAAAATGATATTGAATTCAGCAGATAGGAAAAAAACTGAATTGAATTGGTTTCATATAACCTCTTTGACGTTTTAAAATTTTAAATCATGTAAATATATGTGCAATTTGATTCCTCTAGTTCTGTTCGCAAATATCTGTCCGACCATTTATGTGTTTAATAATGTTAATTGTAATATTTTATTAATTATGTTATTTTCCATTTCTTTCATGTTGGAGCGCTGTCGAAGATTAATATTTTTTGTTTTGTATGTTCATTCCTTAGCTAGGAATAGGTGATTATTTTTATTCTGTATTATCGGCAGAAGCTGATTTTTATAATGAGGACACATCAATATAAGGACATACGCGCCTGCGCTGGTAGAAGTTGGTTTCCACGGGTCTTTCGTTGTGAAGAGTGGCTTTCAGTTGGTAGTACACGTATACTAAAATCTAATATTCCGTAGGCGATATAAATAGTTTATGATTATGCATACAAAGCGTGTATAATGATAGATTATCTTGTATCATTCTTTGTTTGTTAGTTAGGCAGGTCTTGAAAGTACGTTGTACTATGGTCCCATACGGACACATGTTAATATATGTCGTCCAACGACATCAATATTGATAATTTTAATCACTGTATTCTTTTTTCAAATGGCTTTTAGAGCCAAAAAATACAGAACATCACCTGTGTTTAATTTACTTTTCAGCATTTACTAATTTAATTTAATTGAATTAATGATGGATGGTAAATGTTCTGTTTCTCCCATTGTAAGGGACAATACTCATAATTTTTCTTCTCTTTCGCCAGTTTTAGCTTTCATAGGGTCTTTAGCTTAGTAAGGTATTGTCACCTGGATGTCCATGGGCGTAGCTCATGTGATATCCGCCCTTCGTGGCAGATATTACTAGTAGTTGCCTAGACATCATGTGTCAACGATTTAAAAATAAATCATACGAATAAAAAATATAATTGAATTCAGAAGATAGGAAAAAAAACTGAACGTGCGGGACAGTTCCTGACAGTTGATGGGAGGTTTCTGAAGAAGCCAGCGAGGCTCCGGAAGCTCAAGATTTGAACAGAAGTGTTGTAGCTTCCGCGGTCCGGTAAAACGAGTATTGTATAAATTTAAAAAAAAAACCTCGCGTAAAATCCCCTTTTAAAAAGCTCATATAGGAATGTTATGTTTTTTCCTAATAAATATCAATATTACAGCAAAAAGTTGTTTCTCTTGAAGTGAGATAGTGAAGCTGTGGAGATCAAACCCCCGACTCCACAATACTATGACTATGCATAAACCTGCAGTACACCACTTGATGCTTTACTATTACGCAATTTTGCGGGTATCCCATGCAGTGATACTATTGACTCACTCACACATACGAGTATGCTATCCGCTACTATCTGTGGCTACAACGTCAAGTCAGCAACATCTCATCTATGTGAAATACGAACTATTAATTGTTTGCTTATTGCTTACACATAGGATAAAAGAATTAGAAGAACTTTGCGTTATCCAATGAAATATCCACAAAGTTTAACTAGTGTAATATTTTGACAAAACAAAATTAAAAGGTATTTTATAGTCTGCTCAATATATTTCCATGACAGTATTCGCCAATACGACACCGCTACAGAGAGATTTAATTGGCAAGCTCTTCCATAATATAGTGAACGTGAAAAACCATTTTCTGGGCTGTCAGTCACCTACATCAATGCAACGAATGTTTAATTATTCAGCTGGAACCGTATTGATGTCACCCTGTTGGTATAGAATTAACATACATATCTAAATATTATCTGCGAACTACCTCTTGTTTTGTTTTCTTTTGCATGAAACATGAATTTCATTGTATTTTTGTGTTTTGCCTATTTTCATATCAGTACCTATTATTATAATGCTTTCGCATTTTAAAGAAAACTTTTCCTTTGTTATATTATTATTGTTGTTTTACCGTGTCCGTGTATTCTGTAACCGTAACACGTAGTACTATTATTTATTCTTTGCCATAACTAACAAAAGCGATCTTCTTTTTCATCCTAGAGCTAATCCCAGTCGCATCCGAAGTAATCTGCAACTTGGAGTCTGGGGTCCACTTTACCAGTTTAACTGCAGATTTAGCTGAACTTCGATATTTTCCCTCAAAAGCGACTGCCATCTGACCTCCCAACCCAAAGTGGATATAGAAGCGTTTCAGTTTGATCAGTTGTTGAATTTTTGACGGTTTCAGCTACCCGTAACGACTGCCATAGATGTTCGTATGGCAACCGGGACCGACGGCTTAATGTGCTCTCCGAGGGACAACCAGACCGATGCAAATACTCATATTCATGCATACAAATATTTGCAATAAGCGAGAATCGAAACCACGTAGTTTGTCTATTTGATTTACATAATTGGTGACGCCGCGCCGTTCTCGTGGACCGGGTTTTTCAACCTAGGGATTTTCCAATAATTAATTATTTATATGACATGTAGTTAGTTTATTCTTAATAATACATACAATATACATATGTATGTATATAGCAATTAATCATAAGTATTTCGTAAATAACAACTCGTTTGTTACAATTATAGGATCATACTTAGGACACTAAAAATAAACATGTGTCTTTTCATTACATTTTATACAATTTAAAACTGATAACAATTTTCAGTCAGTGTTATGTATTTCAAATATATGTTTTAACATTTGTGACAACAATATTTAGATTTTCAATTTTCCATCATCCACTAACCCCAGGCTCATTATCAATCTTCAAAATTGCTGAATTTCCCATTATTCTAGCCAGAAGACATTTCGAAACCAAATGTCAACATTTATTACATATTTTTGTTAAATATCAATGAAATTACACAAAAAAATAACTATTTATCCAATGATAATATGAACTATATAATAATATGAACTATATAATAATATGATGAATATGCAGTAAAATGCACATACATTTAGGTACTATTTTTACAAAATTTAAAAAGTATACAAGTAGAACTTTGAATAATTTACTTACATAACTGGTGATACCGGTCCCTAGGACCGGGTTTAGGCCAAAGCTCTGGAATGTGCGTCCGCGGTGCTGTCGTGGACAGAACCAACGGTAAGGGACGTTAAATAAGGCATCTATTCGAAATCTCAACACGCATAGATGGCGAGTCAAAAAGTTACTCGACTTTTACTAATCACCCGGTCTCACAGACATACACGTCACCAATGGCGGGTTAAAAATTGATATCATCTGTAGTAACACATAAGTCCGACGATTACATTACAAACAAATTGTTATACCTCGTTGGCAAAGTGGTAGCGAATGCACTTGCTATACACAATAATATTTGATTCCTGGACCACACGAAGCATCATTGTTATTTTAATACATTTTAAGAAAGAGCATGTTAATGTATTGATAGTCACCTCAAGAGCTCGGTGGCTCAGTGGTTAGAGCATCCCCCTGTAAGGGAAAGATCGTGGGTTCGAGTCCCGCCTGAGCGATTCACTTTTTCCTATCTTAATCGATTTGAAAAGTTAGCATACTAATTGCTTTAAAATTTCATTCAACATATTCACGTACTTAATAATAGGGGTTAAAGTATGAAATTGCCGTTACATTGTAATAGGTACTTCGAATTGACATAGAACCTTCATGGTTTGAGATTTTTGAGTGAAACTTTTACACATGGTACCTATGTAGTTCTTCATTTAAAAATGTGCAACATTCGATTATCGACTTTCAGTTGTTTTTTTTATTCAGCTTAGACAAGAAAGATAGATACTTCGAAAATTCGAGTGATCTTTGAATACGAGTTCCGACGCGGAACTAACGCGGCAGAAACAGCTCGCAATATCAATGTTGCGTTTGGAGAGGGGACTGCTAATGAACGCACCGTGCGATTTTGGTTTAAACGCTTTCGTGATGGAAACTTTGATTTGAAGAACGAACCACGAGGAAGGCCGTCCACACAGGTGAATAACAATGAATTGAAAGACATGGTGGAAGCCGATCCGAGCCAAACTACCCAGGAATTAGCTGCATGGTTTAACGTTACCTTACCAACAATATTTACTCATTTGCGTCAAATCAATAAAATAAAATAAATGTGAAAAATGGGTACCTCATGATTTGACTGATCTGCAGAAAGAAATGCGTGTTGAAACTTGTGTTGCCTTGTTGAATCGATACAGAAATGAAGGAATATTGGATCGAATTGTGACATGTGATGAAAAGTGGATTCTTTACGATAACCGTAAGCGAAAAATGCAATGGCTGACCCTAGGTGAAACGCCACAACAGTGTCCTAAAGCAAAGCTTACCAATAAAAAGGTAATGGTAACTGTTTGGTGGTCTCAGCATGGTGTTATTCACTATAGCTTTCTACGATCTGGTCAAGCAATAACGGCAGATGTCTACTGTGCCGAACTCCGAACAATGATAGCAAAACTAGCAGTGAAACAGCCCCGACTCATGAATCGATCTTCACCATTATTGCTCCATGATAACGCGAGACCTCATACAGCACGAGACACCGTTTTAACTCTACAGGAACTGCAATTAGAAACTATCCGTCACCCTCCGTATTCGCCAGACCTTGCTCCAACAGACTACCATTTTTTTCGTGATTTGGACAATTTTCTATGTGATAAAAAGTTTTCTTCTCAGGAGGCAGTACAAAATGCTTTCACACAGTTTGTCGAATGTAGATCACCAGAGTTCTATCGCAAAGGCATAAATGACCTTTCTACTAGATGGCAGCAATGTATAGATAATAATGGTAATTATTTTGATTAAATAAATACATTAAATTAAAAAAAAGACGGGTTGCACTCTGGGAGTGCCGGCAGAAGTGAAAACATTTTCTTTTTTTCTTTCTTCGTTATATACATAGAAAAAGATAAAAAAGAACATACCATACCATACCTATAATATAGCGCTAATCATAGAACCTATCACTTATTTTCTGCTAATTTTCTGTCAGAAGAAATTAATAAATTATAAAAAGAAAAAATAATCACAAAAAATAATAAATTACAAAAAGAAAAAAATATCATAAAAAGTAATAAATTACAAAAAGAAAAAATAATCACCAAAAGTAATAAATTATAATAAGAAAAAACAATCACAAAAAATCCCTGAACGCCAGGTGGTTTGAACCCGGTACTATCTGAAACTATGAGGACTTACAGTCGACGTGCTTACCGCTTACGCTACGACGACATCTATTTTAACTTGCAAAATACATAGTCTGTACCTAATTTTGTATGACGTCAGTCGTCGGTTACGGTTCAAAGGTCAACTAATCCTGACGCTTCCTTAACATTTTACACCCATCCAACGCCGCTAAAGAAGTTTTCACTTCAAAAACGAATTTCAATTTGTCAGTACAAATCGGCAATTTCATACTTTAACCCCTAATAATAACAATAAATTCCTCTTATTATGTAGGGTTCAGTATGTATATAATATATTATACAAAATGATATATTATCTACCTAGTATAACCTACCTACCTACCTTCGGCGATATGTTGGTATGAATATAAGAAAATGAAAACGGCTATATTTAAAGCCAAGCCATAATAATGCAAAAATTGCACAGTATAAGTGTTTATAACGATAAGCATATCGCATGGCATCATTACACCGTAACACCGTCGATTACGTCACAGAAAACTATTACAGAACCAAGGAAATTACACAGGCATGGTCAAAGCGCTTATTAGCCATAGGTACCTGGTAAATATAGTAGCCTGCCATTGGCAAACCAAGAGTACGAAGCGATTTTGCCAAAGTGAAACTAACCAAAATAACCCAGGTAGGTATCGACCGGCCGGTGACATTGATTATGAGATGAGTCGAATTCTTGATTTTCAACGTCTTCTTTGTTTGTTAAAAAGTGGTAAAGAGATTTGCTCGCATATCCAAAGGACTTTTAACAAAAAAATTACAGACCGTACCTTTCACGACCTGCTGGTACATTGGAAATGCATTTGGATTGGGCAAACTATAATGAGAACAACTGGTTTACTATTGTTTGATAAAAAAAACGTATGACAAACGATCATTTTACAAACAACGTTTCATTTGACATAATACAGGGTGTTAAAATTTTATTTGTTAAATGTTCATTTGACTAAATAAAGTCAGTTATCAAACAGTGAAACAAGAAAGCATAAACCACCGTATATAGCTGGGTTGTAGCATGCGGTAGCAAGTGGCATGCAGCAAATATGCAGCAAGCATCGTTTTTGTTACAGCTTATCGTAGCAGATGGTTGAAACGCCCGCCACCGCTGGTCCGGCTAGCGGTTGCTGGCCAGCCTCAGCTGCGGCGGTGGGCTTTATAAACACCTGCTCTTCAGCTCGTGAGCTGCATCTACACACGCCACACTCTAGGGGTATGGCAATCAAGACCAGGTGAAGTCGGATTTGCAGAGATTCCTGTCTTTCACTAGCTTTTGACTGTTCAAGACAATAATTGAAGGGAACTTGTTTTGCCAACTAACATGATAAAAAATATGTGTGTGTGTGTGTGTGAGAGTGTGTGTGTGTGTGTGTGTGTGTGTGTGTGTGTGTGTGTGTGTGTGTGTGTGTGTGTGTGTGTGTGTGTGTGTGTCTGTCTTACGCCTAAACCACTGAACTGACTTTGATGAAATTTGGTATAGGGGTAGATTAGATCTTGAGAAATGATGCAGGGTATATAAGTAAAAACAAAGAAAACAGCAAGAATACTCAGTCTGTTCATGGCATATTCTAAAGAATTACCTTCTAAAAACAAATATGTACTCAATGTTAAAAAGTACAGTGTGAACAATTTTCGATATATTATTTAAAATTATTATAGTTGTATTTAGTACTATTATTTTTCACCAACTTTACACACTTGTGCCATAATAAATGAACTACGCCCTTTAACAAAGCTCAGCTTTTTTATTCGCGGTCTGCACACACCCTTTCGTCCACCAGATGTGGAATCAACAGCATTACCCAAGCCACGCTATTACTACGATCGAGAAGACGAAGTACAGCAATAATAATCATAGTCTTTTACTAAACTTAATAGAACACGAAACTCACTACTACAAGCAAAAACTCTGCCGCATAAAGGTAAAGCTTTCTCCAATACCATTGCAGATTGCGAGGTTCCGTTTTTTGCAAACTGTAGCCCAACTCAGTATCCCGAGTGCTTTGATTTCGATATCGCTTTTCGTTTTTGAGATATCATCGATTCAAGTTGAGAAGTCGCAAAAAAATCACATCATTTCTCGATATTTTTACAATATTCAAAAAAGTTTTGACTTTTTCCAAAATTGACGACGCCAAAACGATGTCGCACTTTCGCAGAAAACGGTCCCCTACCAACGCAATCGAAAAAACATTTCCAATTTTCAAATAGGGACCTTTCCCCCCTCCCTACCTTCGGCTCTGGCCCCACCTCCAGGGCCTTTTAGTTGGTTTATCCGGGCATTTTAAAGACTACCTGTACCAACTTTCAAAACTATACGAATTGTTTGGTCTGATCATCAATTTTCACGTTAAAATAATCGGGGTAAATGTATTGGTGAATATTATAATAAAGCTATTTGATATTTGACTTATGTAGGTACTTATACTAATTATGTGCGTTCATAGGCGCACCGCCATGCGCTTCTAATACTTTAAGACGTTATTCTGAATTGAAGAACGTTATAGAAACCTGAATATCTTGGTATGATTATAAATTTTGTATTCTTTGGAGCTAGCAAAAATAGTCAAACTCCAATAGAGAAATATCACCTCACATTTGATACCCACTTAACGTAATTGCGGCTTGTGTTAGAGACTGATTGTTTATTTAACTTCCTTTCTTTTGCTTTGCTCTCATTCCCCTTTTACTCCTTTAATGAGGGAAGTATTTATAGGCCCTAATAATTTTTAATTTTAGTTGTACAAAATTTAAACTAACTTTACTAATTCTATTTAAAAAATATATATGAATGAACTTTTTTATTTGCACCGTTACCTTGGAACCATATCTTTTTACTCATCCATATAAAATCACGCCTGCAAAGGGGTCACTAGTACAGACACCAATAATGCTATAATATAATAATGGCCTTCAGCCTAACTAGGCAGTCAAACTAAGCCCGTCACCCTAGCAGAAGCAGGCCACGGCGTCTCCCCACACCGGGGTTAAGTCGGGGACCTCGTGGTAAAGGAGGGCCAGACCGAGAGGGATGGCCCTGGGTCGGCCGGGGTGCGAGGGATATGTCGCATGACAACCTCACCTTCGGCCTAGCACTACGACCCAGAGACGGCGTGCGGTTTAGTCGGTTCGAGTCCGACATAACCTCCCCCTCCGGCTCCGGAGGGGTGGGTATCCGTGGGGATTTCTAGCACGTAAAAAAAGGCAGTCAAACTGAGAGCTACAATTTTAATATAATATTATCCGAGATCTGATGGGACCACCTAATTCTTTTTCACACCTCGCTTAAACAGCTATTGGGTTTACCATAATTATTTATTTTGAAACGATGTAGTAATACTAGATAATATTAAGCTCACTCCCGCAAAATTCTGACTGCCTCTACCCAGATTATTTTGTAACGTTTTGCCTTCATTCGTCATTAAAATATATAATTTCGCACACACCGATCGCAACAGAATACACCGTTCGGTACTTCGGCTTTCCGTGCGGAATAATTTATCAGGAGGCAATTAATTATGAAAGTGGAGAACATAAGTAGCTCATTACTCGAGTTCAAGTGCCGGGTAAATTGATCATATGCCTTATAATTACGAGTTCTATTCGTGGGATGTGTGAGCAGCAATTAGTCAAATTAATTTCGGGAGTGTGATACCGCGAACTTTGCAAAAAAGATCGGCTTGATGCTTTAAGAACCGAATCTTATTCAACGCTAAAGGTTTGTGTAATCAGGTATATAAGTTTAACAGGTTTTATGGTCCTATTAGGTGTATGGCTTGCTATATTTATTGGTGCTCCCCATGAGCACGGGCCTGAGGGTGACGGGTGGAGCCGCTCGTCACCCTAGCAGAAGCAGGCCACGGCGCGCATTTTAGGACGATGCGCCCCCCCCCCCTCCATACCGGGGGCGAGTCGGGGACCACGTGGTCTCCCCTTCCGAGGAGGGCCAGACCGAGAGAAATGGCCCTGGGTCAGCCGGGGTGCGAGGGATATGTCAAAAGACAACCTCACCTTCGGCCTAGCACATCGACCCACAGACGGCGTGCGGTTTAGTCGGTTTGAGTCCAACATAACCTCCCCCTTCGGCTCCGAAGGAGGGGGTATCCGTGGGGATTTTCCGCACGTAAAAAAAAGCTATATTTATTGGTTTATAGAAGTATAGAAAAAATTTGCAAATTTGACCGGCAGATCTCTTACTTGATAATAAGGTTCTGTTCATAACCTCTTGTACGAAACCGAAACACAGGTTGATAATTTGATATTGGGAGAGTTAAATGTAATGATGCTAATTGATATAACTAAATTGTGATTCGGATGGATACGTGAACTGATGAAATATGAAATGTATGTGATTGAGGTGTACTGAGTAATTAACCTACGAAATACTGCTACATCATTTAACTATGCGGTTGGCTCATATAGCACTGCATATTCATGCTGTGCCGTTTCGACCCGGTAGCATACACTATTAATACAACATGCCATATTGTTTATGCAGCTATACCTATGCGTCAATAGCTTATCAGAGCTTTTAAGGGTATATAAATCAAACAAAACACTACTGAAATTAAATAAATTAGCTAAGTGACTTCATGTTAATGACTGTTTAGTAGTATAATACTGTAAGTGACTCTTGCATACATTGTGTTCACTGTTAGACATTTGATTCCCTAAAGGGACATTTAATCGTGTGATTTATAGAGAATTGTTGAGTCTGTGTATCATATTATACACGTACTAAGTCCCTGGAGACTGGAATAATATGTTAATTTGCTGCAGTCGTTCTGAAACTAAATTATTTACAATAATTTAGTTGAAAAAAACCATCGGGTTTTTAACGTATGCTGCCTTTATATAGTCTCATCATGCCAAACAACAAATCTCATCATATAAAACAACACTAACCCTACTGATACGGATAAGTGCAAGGAGTCGTTAGAGTCATGGTTAATTTGGCCGTCGTAACTTGATCGGGTTAAAGGTCATCGTGTATTCTTTTTGTAAACCTCTGTAGGTTTTGTTTGAAAATTGACATCAATCAATCTACCCTTGTATTACGGTCCACTGTTGGACCTAGGTCTCTCCCAATGTTGAGAGGCTTTGGTCTACTGTTTCTACGCTGGCCAGACGTAGCTCATATATTTTCGAGTTTTCCTTCTTTCGCAGTCATATCGTCTGAGTATTTTTCTTCAAGTCCCCTCCTACGCCAATCTTCTGACGAGATGGGGTGGTGATACATGAATTCTTTCTCCGTCACCACACGGGCGAATTTAGACAAGAAAAGGTTCGTTTCCTTTAAGGTGAAAAGACAATATATTAGTGGATGACATGTGACTGTAACCTCTGCTTTCTGCAAATTTGCAAAACAATCACCGAGCCAAATCTTAATGATTATTTATGTTGTTACTTTTTTATGATATTATTATGTTGTTATATTTTTAAAATCACTATATTATTTCAAAGTAGGTTTTCATTTGTAATTATGAAACATTTGCGGAAACCTACAATTACACTTTTATGCGTTATATTTTAGGCAAAATAGTTCTACGGCCGCGGTCCAATGCCAGCCATTTTTTATCCAATCACTGACACAGTTTGCTACATTTAACTATGGGAAAAAAGCCATTTAAAGTGACAGGTAACAAATCGGTAGGTGCACGGTGCTTTGTTGTGGGAACCGTGTGTTAACAATAAAGCCTTAATTAATCACTCAACTGTTAGGATCGTCTGTCACTTCATATTGCGGTTGTTTTCATACCTACCTACTTTTTTTTGTAAGTTTATTTTGGTCGGTAAGTAGGTCGGGTATAGTTTTTCTAATGGCCCGCGAATCTTTTGTGATATTTTTTACTATTTTCTAAAGAGCTATTCAAATTCTCATTTAATGTAAAAAAGTCATTTTTACTTCAGGTATTTATTAATTATACGTTCCTATAAGTCATGTTATACTGCACAGTGATTGGCCAATTTTAAAAATGAAAGGTTCCTTTGAATTTTATTTTCTGCCTTAAAAAAAGAGAAATATAAGTAATAAAGGATGATTTTCATGGTATGGGTATGTCATGGCGACCCTCTTTCCTGAGACTTCGCCTTCAGCTTACCATCAGGCGAGATGAAGTAAAATTGACGTGTCCTATGTAAAAAAAAGATTACAAATATAACGTAGTTAGCCAGAAGCTAAATTACCGGCTAAAAGGACTTAAGTATGTGCAGTTAAATAATACTTTCCTTACAAGTGTTGTTTCCATCCAAAAAGCTCTCAGTTTTCAGTTGCCCTTAATATTCATTTTAAATGCATAAAAATTCCGTTTCCCTATTTCGAAATCTGAACAAGCTGCACACAATAGTGCGCTGAATTATCCTGTGCCAACCATAAATCAGAATTACATACAACTTTCCATTCAAATGCTATTCTCTAGTCCCCTTGCTAATTACTGCAGTATATGAATAACTATGTTTGTCATTGCAACACACGCGATGCAAATATATTCAACTTTGTTTTAAAAATAATATGCTCTCTGGAGACTATAAAAAACTGAAATTCATATTTCACAGTAGGAAGAAGGGATGAATCTGTTCGTAATATAAGAAAATGTTTATGTGACATGAAAACATTCACAATTAAAAAAAAAACACACACATTTAAACAATATTTATAGGTATGCTATAAATATGTCTGAATGTGACTCAAACCTAGCGCAATAAAAACATCTTTTTATACATATTAAAATGATGGTAAATAATAGTAACTCAAACCAATTAAGTAGGTTGGTAATCTTCGCCAGTGGATCAAACTTTGAGTAATTTTGAAACTATAGTTGAAGCTGAGCTTAACGGTTGATTAACGAGGCGATTTAGTCGAAAGTTGGAAACTTTCTAAAGGAACTATCACCACTCAAATCAGAGGATTTTAATTTTCAAAATGAATTTTCAATGTTCCGCACGTTGGCGAGCAACTTTTTTAATTGAAAAAATCCGTAATTAAGGTTTGTGTTAAAACCTTCTTTTTTCTTGCTGTAGTCTTTTGTGAAAAAGGTTAACAATCAGAAAATTTAGTTATTATGCCTTTTAGATAATATTATCAAAGATAAGAAATACACCTCTACCTTTTATTTCGGGGATTGACAGGCGTGAGCACAGGGAGGGTGGGGGAGGGGGGATTAGAGGAATAATAAAAAAAAATTCCACGTATGCGGAGCTGCGGGCCACAACGAGTACGATAATATAATAATTATGAAGTCAAATTGAAAACGAACAACCGTAGCCTGGTACGGAAGTACTCAACAATAAAATTAAAAAGTGATATTAATACAAAAGTTTGTTCCGACGGTATAGAATATGGGTTGACGGCTACCGACCACCTGCGCCTCTATTCTGGAAGCTGCTTACCAGACTTAACGACTAGAATGCTTTACAATAAAGTAAGTACGTCTTGGGATAAGTAGAGGGAAGCTTAGTCTAGATATTGGATTGGTCTAGGTCTAGAATATTTACCTAAGCATTAAAATGGGTTGCAAGAATATTAAAATTCAATGCAGTCGGAGCCGTCATATTAAGCTGTCTCTAAAATAATAGGGGTTAAAGTATGAAATTGCCGTTTCATTGTAATAGGTACTTCGAATTGACATAGAACCTTCATGGTTTGAGATTTTTGAGTGAAACTTTTTCCACATGGTACCTATGTAGTTCTTCATTTAAAAATGTGCAACATTCGATTATCGACTTTCAGTTGTTTTTTTTATTCAGCTTAGACAAGAAAGATGGATACTTCGAAAATTCGAGTGATTTTTGAATACGAGTTCCGACGCGGAACTAACGCGGCAGAAACAGCTCGCAATATCAATGTTGCGTTTGGAGAGGGGACTGCTAATGAACGCACCGTGCGATTTTGGTTTAAACGCTTTCGTGATGGAAACTTTGATTTGAAGAACGAACCACGAGGAAGGCCGTCCACACAGGTGAATAACAATGAATTGAAAGACATGGTGGAAGTCGATCCGAGCCAAACTACCCAGGAATTAGCTGCATGGTTTAACGTTACCTTACCAACAATATTGACTCATTTGCGTCAAATCAATAAAATAAAAAAATGTGAAAAATGGGTACCTCATGATTTGACTGATCTGCAGAAAGAAATGCGTGTTGAAACTTGTGTTGCCTTGTTGAATCGATACAGAAATGAAGGAATATTGGATCGAATTGTGACATGTGATGAAAAGTGGATTCTTTACGATAACCGTAAGCGAAAAATGCAATGGCTGACCCCAGGTGAAACGCCACAACAGTGTCCTAAAGCAAAGCTTACCAATAAAAAGGTAATGGTAACTGTTTGGTGGTCTCAGCATGGTGTTATTCACTATAGCTTTCTACGATCTGGTCAAGCAATAACGGCAGATGTCTACTGTGCCGAACTCCGAACAATGATAGCAAAACTAGCAGTGAAACAGCCCCGACTCATGAATCGATCTTCACCATTATTGCTCCATGATAACGCGAGACCTCATACAGCACGAGAAACCGTTTTAACTCTACAGGAACTGCAATTAGAAACTATCCGTCACCCTCCGTATTCGCCAGACCTTGCTCCAACAGACTACCATTTTTTTCGTGATTTGGACAATTTTCTATGTGATAAAAAGTTTTCTTCTCAGGAGGCAGTACAAAATGCTTTCACACAGTTTGTCGAATCTAGATCACCAGAGTTCTATCGCAAAGGCATAAATGACCTTCCTACTAGATGGCAGCAATGTATAGATAATAATGGTAATTATTTTGATTAAATAAATACTTTAAATTAAAAAAGAAACGAATTTCAATTTGTCAGTACAAATCGGCAATTTCATACTTTAACCCCTAATACTAGGATTGGTTTGCAAGGTAAGCAATCATTTCGGATCGGCGGCGATCTCATTGAGACCTACACGGATACGACGTAACGCTGTGTGAAAATCAATGTATTCGACAACAAATCAAATTGGGATGGAATGTGGTTTCCGTGGCCTATGGACGTGTGCAGCACCAGGAGAGTCACACTCGTGCTGCCACCCTATTAATACAGACAGTTTCTGCGCAGTCAGTATAGAAGACAAAGCAGGAGTAGCCTTTGATCTTCCCACTGACAACACAAAAAATCTCCAGTGAGCTCTGGCTACCCTACTCACCATCCGTCAGAAACACAACACGAGGTTATTATGGCCGCGGTATTCCGTAGAGCGGAGGTACTCCCCAGTTGGACTGCTCAATTGGACGGAAATACCGTCGTGTCCTACCTCTTTACCCGATTTCACCCACCTTACATTATTTAACAGCAGATCTACCGTTTTGGCAGTAAATCTATTATTTTGAGTACCAAAAATTTATTTCCTATAGACAAGCTGATGGACAATAGTTCACCACAATATCCGCATATGTAAATCATACCACAATTTTTGACACGAGCATAGAATAGGGACACTAGTTCGGGCCGAATAAATGGCAAGTTATTTTCCACCCCGTCGCCATCTATATTGACGTTGACACTTCACGGTACATAAATCTCCCGGTAGAAATAATTAAACGAAATCGCTAGCCGGACAGTTTTAAAATATGGTGGTTATATTTTGGTGACGGAACTTTGTTTGGTACTATTTCGGCACAATTGGCTAGTAATTAGTGGTTAGGATGAGTTTTACTCATATAACGTTTTCAAGAATAATGTTCGGGCGTTACGGGTAATGAATAGAAGATAATAATATTGTACCCAAAATAGTACCACCCTCATACAAATGTATCAAGAATCAAGCCGTTCGGCGAGCCTTCTACCTTGGAAGGAAACATGTGTAGTGGCCTTACCACCACACATTTTTCCCTCTTCCTACATTCTCAGGTCCTTCAAGCGGGGCTTGAAGAGCATCTGATGTGGCCGTCAACCATGGGTGCTCCATTATACCATAGTAGGTACGTGTCTGTAATGGTAACCCTCTTCTCTAAGACTTTGCTTTCAGCTTTTTGACGACGACCCAGAGACGGCGAGCGGACTCGAACCGCACGCCGCGCGCCGTCTCTGGGTCGTAGTGCTAGGCCGAAGGTGAGGTTGTCATGTGACATATCCCTCGCACCCCGGCTGACCCAGGGCCATCCCTCTCGGTCTGGCCCTCCTCGGGAGGGAGGGGGCCACGCGATCCCTGAGTTCAGCTTACCATCAGGGGTTATTCTGTGAAATTGACGTGTGCCACATTAAAAAAAATAAAGCGGTTCGACCCCTCCTTTCCGTGCGGCACCATAAAGACAACGAATACTTTACCAGCACACGTGTTTCCTTTCTCTATAAGCGGGGTATAAAAAAAATTCCGATGGAGACCTTAAGCTAAGAGATACTTTTATAACATTGTTAGTGGCTGTAATGTTGGTTCCTCTTTCCTGATACCTAACACTCTTTACACTTATCCTAATTGCTTATATCATATTTTATATCATATTTCTTTCTCTGTTTCCACCAAGCGCCGCCGGTGTCCGTGTTTTCTCTTGTCACGACTGCCGAGAGTCACTTTCACGTACGTCATCACTGCGTTGGGTACAGTTAAACAAAAGAACAATAAACGGAGATAGTTATTATCAAATGTATTGTTCAGTAATTTGTTACTTAGTTTCCGATTTAGCAAGTAATGTACACAAATTATTTATTAGATACACAAAACTACATTTTATAAAAGCCACCAATTACAAAACAAATGAAATACGTAATGAGAAAATTCGATGTCAATTTTCGAATTTTTTTTATTTTTTTTTACTATCCCGTTTAGAAGTGGCCAGTTCTACGATTTTCTGTTTGGTTCACATTTAAAAAGTTTATACAGTCACAGAATGATTTTATAAACTTACTTACAAATACTGGTTTTTACCCGACTACCAAGAAGGGTTTGCTTTTCGCGCGTATTTTGTATGTTTGTATGTTTGTTATATTATTTTTTACCATCATCTTCTGAACCACCGTACGGATTTCAATGATTCATGTCTCAAATGAAAGGTATTTATTGCCCAAGTGTTCTTGGGTACATAGAATATAAACAAAAGCTATATGTTGGTATTTTGGCGTCAAAATGTATGTGATAAAAAAAACACTATAATTTATCGAGTGGAGTGGAGGAAATTAAAAAACGAATACAAAAATATATAAGAATGTCATAACTAAAAATAAAATAAATTATTAAAAGTTAAAACCCGACTGATGCTAAAGCTTGTTTCGATCTTTTCAGCATTATTTTATTTGTTCTGTACTGCCAGTTTGGTAGCACACAAAGAAGATATTATTGAATACTTCATGTTTCTTTAATAGACTATATAATTTTTTGTTACTTCTATACGACATTTTATGAATAAAATTAATACATTAAAGTCAATTACAGTTAGACAATCATAAGCACAAAGTACATATACATATTACATACAGTACAGGTAGATACTACTCCTCATACACGAGCAATTACAACGAGTGAATGTAAATATCGCAATATTTTACGAAACCACTTCTATTTTACGCTGAAGCCTTTTAAATTGTGTATCCGGACATACTGCCGGAAAATCAGTGAAACTTTTTTGATGTACTATTCACGGTGACCGACAAACTTAAATGAACGTTTCTTATTGAATGAAATTTTCTAAACTAGTTAGTATACTGACTTATCCTATAAATGTGAATTCTCAATGTTCTACCAATCTGAGCAATAGAATAGAACAATCAATGTATGAGATTGACATATCATTACAATAATGACAGTCGTAAACGTATGTGAATCAAAATACATTGATAATATTCTATTCCATTCTACTAACATTGTGCCAATTGTGGGCTGGATAGCTACAATTCTCGTTTACACACATCTTAAGATAGGAGGTAGGACACGACAGTATTTCCGTCCAATTGAGCAGTCTGACTGGGGAAGTACCTCCGCCCTACTGAATACCGCAGCCGTAATAACCTCGTGCTGTGTTCCCGGCGGTGAGTAGGATCGCCAGAGCTCACTGGAGAGTTTTTGTGCTGTCAGTGGGAAGACCAAAGGCTATTGCTACTTTATCTTCTACACTGACTTCACAGAAACTCTCTGTGTGTACAGGGTCAGCAGCACGAGTGTGACTCCCTTGGTGTTGTACACGTCCATAGGCCAGGGTAACCACTTTCCATCAGGTGGACCGTGTGCCGGTCTGCCACGTAAGTAGTATTAAAAAAAAAGTCTGATTATTCGATTACATTATACTAACGTTCTGCCAACTGTGGGCTGGATAGCTACAACTCTCGTTTACACACATATTTAGATGACGTAAACGCCATTTACCAAAATGCTTACAAATTATAGATATAATGAATTATTTCCCAAAAAAAGTGGCTGTTCCTGGTTTAAGTTCCACTCCGGATGTGGACTTATTCCGTTTTAAATTTATTATGTTTTCCTTTGTTTGCTAAAGGTGTTTCTATACCATTCAACAAATGAATTGCTAAGTTGTTACATATACCCATGATGGTGAGCGTAAAAATAATAATGGGTAAAATACAATGTTCCACTGTTTTCGAAAGATGAATAAAGCAGTAAAAGAGTATACGAACCTTAGGCATAATTATGTTCCGTTTATTGGTTAGGTTTTTTAATATTATTTATTACAATTAATGCAATTCAATTCAAGAACAAAAGGAATAGCAGTTGTCACTAATTAACATAGGTTCATTATACACATGTCGCCGCCAACTAGCTAAATCAGCCGTTCAATTAACTGCCTAAGGCGTAAAACACACACAAGCGACGTAAGGCAGCAGGCGTGGGACAGGCGTGGCGCAGGCGTGATACGTCTGCGCCGCGTCGCTTCAGTATAATTCAAAAACGTCGCCAGCATACATTTTGTATGAAATCGTTTTGAAGCGGCGCACGCCTGCGCCACGCCTGTCCCACGCCTGCTGCCTTACGTCGCTTGTGTGTGTTTTACGCCTAAGCTGTTAACTAAACGGCGCCATTCAATGAACGGCCTGAATGATATTCAGCCGTAACGTTTATTACAACATTTAATAACCTGGCTGGCTAATGCTTAGGCTATTCTTAAGATGGGGCACAATCCCAAAATAGGACTGAAAATTACATACATATACTCACACCTGTAAATCTCCGACGGAGAAGGCAAAGGTGTATTCACAGTAAATTAGTGATAGGTTTATTGAGAAAGTTACTCTATCCGACTTGGATTAGTTTTTCATAACCATGCAGAAATAATTAATTTATCTAGCTATTTGATTAAATGGCTAGGCAAGTAATTAAACGTCATCGATTCAAGCTATTTGCCTAGCCGTTTAATCAAATGGCTTAACACCATTCATACCGAATTGAACGGTGCCGTTCAGTAAAGAGCCTAGGCGGTTAAGTGAATGGCTAGTTGGCGGCGACATTTGTATAATGAACCTATGTTAATTAGTGACAACTGTTATTCCTATTGTTCTTGAATTGAATTGCATTAATTGTAGTAAATAATAATAAAAAAATCTAACCAATAAACGGAACATAATTATGCCTAAGGTTCGTATACTCTTTTCGAAAACAGTGGAACATTGTATAAGATCATTAGACCTCATCATTCGCCAATAGTGACTATTACAATTTTAAAGCAAAGCAATGCCTAATATAAATAAAAATAAAATAAAGCAATAACAAGAAATTTGAGTTTAAATCTCCTACCACCTACAATGACTCCTTAAAATGGTTGACTTCCACTTAGAACTCGAACCTACCAGTAATCACAAAAAATGCCAATAAATCCGGTACATTCCTAAACATTATTTGAAAGCGATTAAAATATGAGCATATGTATTATGTAGGGGGTTAAAAGGGTGCAACGAGGGTTCGAAGTACCTATGTCACGAGCGAAGCTGGGGAGAGTCAGTAGCGAAAGCGGGATCAAGAGTCCACCCGCGCGGCAATAATTTCAAATGTACAATTTCCTATTTCTAAGGTGTGATTTTTATGAGTACGGTTTTCGTTTTCGAATTTACTTTGCAAATATTTAGCAGCGACTACCAACTAATGTTTCTGCCGACTGTAACTAATCCATCCATACTAATATTATTAACTTTGTCTGTCTGCCTGTCTGTCTGTCTGTATGTCTGTTTGTCTGTCTGTATGTTACACTTTCACGCCTAAACCACTGAACCGATCCGGATGAAATTTGGTACAGAGGTATATTAGAGCTTGAGAACGGACATAGGCTACCTTTAATCACGAGAAAGGGGGTTTAAGGGGGGGGGGGGAAATAGGGGATGAAAGTTTTTAGTTAGTCATTTCTGAAGATATCTTAATGAAATTTAGTACAGATATAGTTTCGAGCTTGGGAACGGATAAAGGCTACCTTTTATCGCGAAAAGGGGGGGTAGAAGGAGGGGGGGGAGGATATGACTATGGGAAGAAAGTTTGTCTTTTTTGAAGATATCTTAATGAAATTTGGTACAGAGGTAGATTAGAGCTTGGGAACGGACATAGGCTACCTTTTATCGCGAAAAGGGGGAAGAAGGGGGGGATATGGCTGTGGGATAAAAGTTTGTGTTTTTTGAAGATATCCTGATGAAATTTGGTACAGATATAGATTAAAGCTTGGAAACGAACAAAGGCTACCTTTGGTCGCGAAAGATGAGGTTAAAGGGGGGAGGGGGGTTATAGGGGATGAAAGTTTGCCAGTTTTGAAGACATTCTGATGAAATATTTGGTGCAGAGATGGATTAAAGCTTGGGAACGAACATAGGCTACCTTTTATTGCGATAAAGGAGGTATAGGGGAGGGGTGTAATAAGGGATGAAAGTTGAAATTTTTGAAGATATCCTGATGAAATTTGGTACAGAGATGGATTAGAGCTCGAAAATGGACATAGGCTACCTTTTATTGCGAAACAGGGAGTTGAAGGGGTGGAATAGGGCTAGGGTATGTAAGTTTGACAATTTTGAAGATATCTTGATGAAATTGGTATAGAGATGGATTAGAGCTTGGAAGTGGACATAGGCTACCCCTTATCACGAAGGGGGGAAGGGGAATCATAAAAGGGGGTGAATATGGCATAAATAGTAAGAATTTCTTTTAAGATGTCCTCATGAAATTTGATACAAAGGAGAATTAGAGCTTCGGAACGGATATTTTCGAGTAGCGAACCACATATAGAAGCGAGTGGAGAGGCGAGTAGAGATTGTTATAGGGACGAATGGATAGGCGTGTAAAGATCGAAAGTCGAGTAGAGTCGACTACACGGGCGAGTAGATATGCGACTAGAGAGCCAGTGGAGAGGCGAGTATAGAATCAAATAGAATGCAGTAAAGGATGGGTAGAGAGGCGAATAGGGAGGCGAGTGGAAAGATAATTCATGCGCATGCGACAATTCATTAGTGGCGAGTAGAGATCGAATAGAGAGTTGAGTAGAGGTGCGAGTAGATAGGCGAGTGGGGAGAGTCAAGTATAGAGACGAAAAGAGAATCGAATGGATGGGCAAGTAGAGAGGCCAATGGAAAGGCGAGTGTAGAGAAGAGTACAAAGTCGAGTAGAGAGGGGAACAGAGAAGTCAGTAGAGAGTCGAGTATAAATTCAAGTATAGAGGCGAGTACTAAGTCCAGTAGAGAGTCGAATATAGAGGCGAGTAGAAAGTCGAGAACAGAGGTGAGTACATAGTCGAGGACAAAGTTGAGTAGAGAGGCGAATTTAATGCTCAATAGCGTCGGATCAACCATAAGTGATAACCGACATCCACGCGGGCGGAGCCTCGGGCAACAGCTTGTATTTCATATAAGTTCATCGCCTAAACAAGCTTCCATACCCTTGTAAAGTTTGAAATAACACGCGAGTAAATTTATAATTTATTCAACAAATTGGGTACAGGAATGACGGCACAGGTCAATAGGAAGGGTTATTCACCCCCTAAAATATTTTGTATGACAGTTACGTATAGTGCGTGACGAATTCAACAAGAAGGGTCCAATTTTTGGGGCCAATACCAAAATTGGAAGTATATTCATGAAATGTTAGAATCGCAGTCGCATCGATTTAGCAAAAAAAAAAGTATCGAAAAAAACACAGTAACACCCCGTAAGTGCCAATAGAAGTGAAAACTTGACCAATAATTTCGTAGACAGAGGTATTATATGTGAATTGTTACAATCTGTCACAATAGGTGTTGGTAACGTTGAGTTAAGAATATTCTACCAAAAATTTCACTTGAAAAACTTTATTCCTTTAGGTCACGAAGTGACACTTATGTATGTCAAGATCGATGCTTCTACATTTACATTTAGATCTACTTCCTTCCTCTTAATCGGGCATTAAAAACACACGACCACGTATTATAAATCATCAGTTATTACAATGACTGATAGAAAATTTGAATGAAAGAAAGATATTATAAACAATACCATGATTTCTTTTAGTGTTAGCAAATATTTTTGTCACTTACTATTTAACGTAATTTTTAAACATATTTAGTATGCTAATTATTCCTATCGATTTCGATTTGGTCATTAGAAAAGTGAACGTCCTGAAGAGGACTTGAACCTGCGACCAGTTCCTTACAGGGGGATTGCTTTGACGAATTGAGCTACAGAGAATACGTTTTGCATACAATCAATTCTATCTATTTGTTTGTACAATCATTTTCAAATTCAAATCATTTATTTTTCAGTTACATTGATCCATTGTGTTAGTAAATACTTATACATAGTACTTATTATGGTTAGTATGAGCAATTTTTTTCTAAAATATTAATTACTTTTATTTAATTTTAATTTATAATTTTCGTAATTAAACATTTTCCTGTGAGAAGGACCCCAGGCAGAACTGTAATCCTCTGATCACACTTCTCACGAGAAATTTAGCAATTTGAGTATCGATACTCTCCACCAGTGTTTTTTGAATACTTTTTTCACTATTCCGTATTATGCGTAGCAGCGATGCAGTTTTTTTGCGAATGTCGGCCTGGAAACCGTCAGTCCTATTCTGTGCAAATATCTCCGACGTTCTACAGAAACGTGGTAATCATCGATTTGGATAGTTAGCATACTAACTGCTTTTAAATTTCATTAAAAACTCTTTAGGATGACACTGTAAGGGAAAAATCGCGTATTGAAGTCCTATATAGGTCGTTCACTTTTTCCAATCTTAATCGGTACTTACTATTATTAAGAAAACTTACGTTTTCACAGTTAGTTTAGTATTAGTGTTGGCGGTAAATCTACTTTATGTTCGGGAACACATCCTTCACAAATATACACTTTTTCATCGTCATCACAGTATTGCATCCAAGTAAAGCCCATGGTCTTTGGCAACTCTATTAGGGAGACAAATGTTAACCCTTATGACGTCAGGCCTATAGATGCTCTTTCTCAAACCATGGCATGTCTTTGTGTCATTGTGCGAATGTGTGTGAGTAAGACATAGAAATAATATTATTTATATTATAGTTTAAAAACTACTAGCAACTAGGAAGAGCAAAAGCAACTTTACATAATATTTCTTTTCCTTTTCAAATAAAGGTGACTAACCAAACTCACGTCTATACTCATATGTGCTATGGATTTAGTTCGTAGGTGCGTGTCAAGTGTGAAATGTCTCTAAATATCATCTTTTACACAGTATCGTAATGTGCTAAATTTATTTTTGGTTGGCACGCTACTGCCATGCATATGATTTGTTTTTATTACATGAACGGTTTAGAATATATGTAGGTCAAACTTTATTTTTTATGAGCTTTGAACGAAAAGAGTAGGTTATATAAGTTTTAAGTAAAAGTAAGTTTTAAGTTAAGAAATCAGTCTTATAAAATTAACAATCTAGTTTGTTTACCTGTGGAGAGGTAAATCCTCTATCCCTGAGCTTATTGATAACTTATTTGGAGTCTGCTTATTAGACTGCTTTCAGAAGCCAAAGCCATCTGATCTCCAAAACCCATTGTCGATATCAAAGTTCTGTAGCTAGACCAGTTGTCGACATTTTTAGGGTCAACTATCCGTTAGGACTGTAGCTAGACCATAAGATATTCGTATCACTACCAGGAGTGACGAATTAACGTGCTCTCCAAGGTGCATGAGGCTCTCAATGTGTTTAAGGATGTTCAAAACTTTTTAATTCATATCTAATATTTCAAGAAGTTTGATTCCAAAAATATTACCTATAGAATCGAGTTTAACACAATACTTTCGTGTCGAAAGTATTGTGTAAAACTCAATTTTCTTTGTAGTTTAAAATTCACAGCTGTAACTGTACTGCGGACTTCTAATCAATAACTGTCATAAGATCTTACTTCCTGGGGATTAAAGTTCAGCTTGTAAGCCAAGATTGGAACAGCAAGGGGTTGGGATTCAATAGAGCGTTTTATTTGGGTATGCGAGATAGGGTGAGCTTACACTTTGTAATCCATAGCCTTTGCTGGGACCAGACTACAGCATTTAACTAAGTATATATATGAGTAGAGACATAATTTGAAATATTTTTAGCTGAAAATTAAAAAGAATTGGAATGCACGTTGTAACTTAAGCCTAAATAAAGATCTGTGAGTAAAATTTAAGTGGGTATGTTTCCATTCCAACCCAATTTCTACAAACTTGGCACACGTCATGTTTTTTTTAATTTAAAACTCAGCTTCTGTCGAGAGTTTTTTTTGATAGGAGGGAAAATGGAGGAGTGAAGAGGGGAACGTTGCTGTTGCGTTATTTGTGAACGAATCTTGACTATTTTTGGCTGAAACTACAAGAGCATGATTCCTTTGGTTGGTAGCTGTGTAAAACATAATACCTCGTTAAGGTGAACTTCGTTATAAAAAAGCAGATGAGAAAAAAAAGGGTTGTTTGCTGTAGCGTTTTTAAGAACGGATCGTCATAATTTGGTGAAACATTCAAGGCTGTTTAAAATAAGAAGCTATGAATCGTTTTTAGGTGTCATTTGCTGAAAACCTGATTTTAAGCACGTAAACAGGTAACACGCATATCGCCCAGGTTACTAGAATTCTGAGCGTGTTCTATACACATTTTATATAATTTCACAATGGCGGGTGGAGAAAAATTCCTACACACCGCGTTTATTAAAAAATCTATTGCACTTGCTATATTTACGAATTTCTCCGCTACGGAAGACCGTCTTAGAAAGAGTGGAATCACTTATAAAGTTATGGCAGTAATTCCAACGTTGAGAGTTGATGTTTGAAGTTTTCTTTTATGAATATAGGAAAGTAAGGTAAGTTTTGTACAACTTGACGCAACATGTTAGACTCTCTCACTCACTGATACAGTGCAGAAAACAAAATTGAGGCACGCTTAGGGATGTTGAAATGTCACATTTAGTCAATAACTTCATAATGTAATGTTAAAACAATACTAAAACAAGGCGTGATAGTAAATAAAACTAGAAGTGGAAATTAATAAAGCCAAAAGTGAATAGTATTCTTTAAGTTACTGTAAAATAGATTATTTTAAACAAAACGTCATAAATTGATGCACGACACTAGATAAACGTTTCTAGAATTTAATATCCAATGCTACTTCCCTGATAGTTCCAATATGTTTGTAATTGAACTATTAAATAGATTATAATATCGTGTATTGCACTATTATACACGATTAATAGTATTAAAAACTGCGTACTCCAAGGTGAAAGCCTCAAATGCCAAGATTCCAACATGGTGACAATGAGTTTTAAAAGAGTCCACATACCTACATCGCTCTAGTGACTGCGGTGTAAAAGCAGAGAAAAATCAAACTCACTACGATGTCAGAGCAATCTTTACGCACGTACGATGAGAAAAATGTCTGTACCTTTTGAACCGTCTCCGAGAGCGACGTACACCACATATTGATTTAGATTCACTGATCCTTTAACTAACTAGTATCAGTCGTTGCCTTGCTATTGTTAACTTTTAGTTATTATTGTTTCTATAGTAAGGTGCTCATATTCTCTTACTAATTTCAAACGTCGTCCAGTTCACAGTAGAAGCTATAGAAAAGAAAAAAATATAGATCGGAACAACGCTAATCAGGCAATGCAAGAAAAAGCATTACGTATGCACTGATCAAGCAAATCCAATATCAATTGAGCAATCAATCAATTAGCCTTTTGTAGTCTACTATGGGACATATGCCTCTCCCAATGTGTGGCATTGCTCCTTCACCTACCGTACCAGACACTTTCTTCAGATCGTCAGTCTATCTGGCTAGGGGACGTCCCACCTGTCATTTGCCGTATCGCGGTCTCCACTATAGAACACGTTTGATCCAACGTCTATCGGCCCTTCGACAGATGTTGCTAGATTCAGCTTGCTATAATATAATTGAATAAAAGAGATAGTGTATGCAAGTGGTTATTCATTTTCATTATGCAAATTAAAACATGCCCATACGTGTAACCGCAAAGTATAACTGTAAAATATGGATAAATATATTGAATACGACACTTGTAATTTTCATAGTATTCGGTTTTTCGCCTCACCGCATTCAAAACAGCGCCATTCAAACAGATCAGGTTAAAAAGAAAACATGTACAGTCAGCGTCAGAACGATTATGACTACAAAATCTCAAAATGATCTTAGTACCAAGATATTAAGAGCAAATGAAACTGTTTGATTGATTTTAATTGTATTTGTCGTGGACTGCATGACTTTATCTGACAATGAGGATTGTCTCTTGAATAAAACCTAATTCCTTGCAGAAACTTGTAGCTTTATTCTTCCAATTACAATTTTGTTTTTATTTCTTTTGTTCTGGATCGTGTTAAGAGCTGTTCTAAACTGTACCGAAAACTGTACTTGTATCAATTTTTAGACGTGACACGCTTGCTTAAGTCCTCCCTTTTTCATTAGAACTTAAAATTAACACACATTATGGACCGTTCTTTAGGCGGCGTGGCTCGGCGTACTGTACAGTATTACTGTACAAACTAAAAGTGTGTACTAAATATCACAACAATCAGTCAACAGGAAGGGAAACCATGGCATTACGATCATTTCAAGTACTTCGTGCGTCAAGATCAATCTGATCTGATACTGTGGAAAAGTATAAGTATCTTATTCAATAGGCATGTGTAGCTGGTTCCATCAAGTGCTATCCATCAACTGTTTAAACATTAATATGGATTTCACCTCTACTAATGCGTAATGAATTGGCGGCAAGGGCTGTTTATAAATAAACTTGCCATTTTATAGTTATAGATTACAAAAGTATTGAAATTGAAATATTGAAATAATAAATATGAGTGAACCGAAAGGCACATCGCATGATTGTTCGGGTTCCCTGCCTGGTGACGCAGAGGTACATAGGCGCTGCACGCAATGTTGGATGTCGCCTGTGAAACAAGCCTTGCATGTTAATTGAAACCATAATGTATGAATTTGGGTTATTTTCAAGGTGTCTCCTTAGCTGCTTTTGTGGTAACTGTTAAACGATAGGCATTCAAATTCAAATTCATTTGTTTGTTTAACTAACAAGGATAGGATACACACAATACATAATACAGAATACTCATTATGTCATTGAAACAGATTCTATATGTACTGATTAGCATTTACACTTTCTCATTTGTTTATTGATCAGTACATGAAGCCTATTTACAGTGGTTAATGTACCGACAGTCAAATCTACTCGCAAATGCTATCAGGATACTGTTGGAGGTGGCCCGCACCCTACTCACCAGTTCAGTCTAGACGCATCGTTTTTGCATGGTTGTGTAGAAGCAGTCAGTTTGCGCCTCGGCGAACAGTCCTGATGCACTGCAGCTCCAGGACAACCCCATCAGTATCCTGAACGCATTGTTATATTGGACACGAAGGGCCCCGTACTCCTTCTGCGTGTACGATACTTAAAGGCTGCCAGTATAGAAGGATTCAATTAATGAACTAGATATAATAATGTTAAACGGCCATCAATCAATAAATTAGCCCACCGCAATCCACTGCTGGACATTAGAGGTTTACCTCTCCCAATGTGCGCCATTTCGTCCGATCCTCCGCCTTCTGCATCCATAGTAATCGGCCATAATTATCATTGGGGTAAACGTGTTCTTGAGTGGAGACCGCGACTCGGCAAGCGTAGTGTAGGACGCCCTCCGACCAGGTGGGATGACGATCTAAAAAAGACTGCAGGCAGATGCTGGATGCGGCAAGCTGAAGACAGGGCGCTATGGCGCTCATTGGGGGAGGGCTATGTCCAGCAGTGGACTAATATAGCCTGATGAAGAAGATTATGATGATGAAATACTTTGGAATTTCCTGACCTTTTTACTTAGTTATTCTGGCCTATGTTCATATAAGTAAAACATACAGGTAAATTTAGGCCAGATAATCCATTACAACAGCTTCACTATTAGAAAAATCTAATATGAAAATAGTAGTCCTTTAACATGGCCTATTAGGTAACCTATTGAAATATCGAATTACTGTTACCCGAATCTTAAAACCCCGAAAACGGTTGGTAGAACTTTTAAAAGACAGATGTAATGAATGACAACTTTCTAAAATTCCGTTTTTCATTTCCCAGATGAATCAATTTCCAGATGCACTAAAACCAAATTTTCAAATAGAATTTTTTTGTTTCCCATATTGTCATAATCCAAATATAGTTATACCAGATTCTCAGAATATGTTTTTTTGTTTCCCATCGTACCATTTTCCAAATAAACTATTACCAAATTTTCATAATCTTTTTTTTGATTCCCATACAAATCGTGTTCCAGCTAAACTATATACAGGTATAGTAAAAATCAGTAAATTTAAACGATTAATTTAGGGTGTGTAACGGTTGATATAATAACAAAAAATCTAACGTTCACTTAAGACATAATTTCACTTAATATAATTTTGTTTAATATAACGATCAGTTGCCATAATGAATTGTAAAGCGAGCTCGTGAACACTGTGTACCACGCCAGACCCGACTCGCCGTGGTACATATCTGCCCTACACTAGAGTGTTATTTAAGAACCGGAGGCGCGGAGGGAGGGCAGTCCTCGCCCGCAGTAACGAAGCCGACGAAATGGGTGCCCGAACTTTGTTACGCAAGGGCGGAAGGGCTGCACTTCCCACAGCGCCGGAGAAGAGCAACACTAATGCTTGCCTGCTTGCCTGCATGCTTGCCTGCTTGCATGCTTGCCTGCTTGCCTGCATGCTTACCTGCTTGCCTGGATGCATGCATGCCTGCATGCCTGCATGCTTGCCGGTTTGATGTCCAGCTTGACTGCATGCATGCTTGTTTGCTTACATGCATGCATACATATATTTTTAAGGCAACGTGTGTTTTGTTCAGTAGGTCTCCAGTTGTAGTTAGTAGACGCCATTTGAGGTTTAGTTTTAGGTTTAAAAATCTGGATATTGTTTGTCTGGATATCAATTAACTGGATATCAATTAATTGCATTTCAAAAATTTGTGTTTTAAAAATTGGGCTTTCGTGCTTATAGATTACGGTCATCTGGATTTTGTGCATTTAGATTTCGTGTATCTGGAACTCGTTCGTCTGGATTATAAAACGTCGTACAAATGAATAAATGGGCAAATGAAATTCGGAGTTGCGATTATATGGCAAATAAAACTTCTAAATTTGGAAAACCGGTATTCTGAAAAACGTTTTCTGGATTATGATATTCGGAATATTAAAATTCGGGATTAAGATAGGTAACCGGCCTATTATTATCTCAAGCGGTTTCCTATAATCACCTCCTTAAAATGATATTTCTCGGAGCAAGTATAATAAGAAGGAAAATTAAGTAATAGGTACACGAAACGATTATGTTTTGACCACTGGTTATCTAAAGCCGAATTTTTTTCAAGAATGAAAATATTGAAATTCGAATTTTTCACATAAAAAGCTCACTGTTTGCACTAAAAGTCAATATTTCCCTCAAACAGAGCTCAAAATGGTCTAAAGCCAAAGTGTTGTACAAATTTGCATTCAATGTATCATGAAGTATTTTCATCCCTGCATTTGAGGGCTTTTTTTCAATCTGCCAAATATTTACAGATATTTTGAAAGGAATGCTCGTTTTAAATGTTGAAACACTTTATTTGCAATATAAGTTTTTTTTTATACTGCTTGGGTTTTTATACTTTTATGTCACTTTTATACTTTTTAACTATCTTGACATACATGACAGCAGTCGTTATAATAAAAATTTAATTCCTATATTAGATCATGGACAGAGAGTTAGAGAGCGGATCTCGGGCTCCAAAGTGCTACGACTAACTAGTCTACAGCAATATATGGCAAACTACTTACAGTTTACTAGCTACCAGCGATTCATAGAATACATTTAGTTGGAGGATATTAAGGACTGCCGTCTGACCCTTCAACCTCGAGAGCAGCGTTTGCAACAGGGCCCCGTTCATTAATCACCAGGTATCGTTAAACCTCCTGATTAATGAAATGCATTATACGGTGCTCGTGGGTGAGCTAGGCTTGGGTAATTGGGATCTTGGTGGTGTCTTGTATGAACATTGGATACTATAGCTAACAGCATTTCTGTTTTCAATAAATATCCAAAAAATGATAATGCTTAAAATTAAAATTAGAATGTCGACCTCTTTGGCCGTTCTTGCAAAGTGATAAAAACAGATTTTACCTCAGTGTATACTGACTGACAATTAGATCGGTCTTTTTAAATTAAGCAACTCAACAAGAGTACTGGTCATATCCAACAACAACAATACAAAATAGTTTTTCTTACGAACAAATCAATTACAAGTCATTGAATATTTTACAGAAGTAAAACACTTGTTGAACGAGAAAACAAGCTTCCACGTAAACAAGTTACTATAAAAAAATATCGAGCACATCGGATTAAGAAGTTCTCGTTAAGTATACGCAGTCGAGTAGAAAATTGAATTAGTATCGAAGGAGATGTTATTTTTAGGGTACCGTTGCGAAATAAAACGAACCCACAAAGTGACTTAAGTTGATCACAATCGCTATGAGGAAATGTTCAACGAAAACGTGATTTTGGAAGTCGATTTTCGATTGCTAAAGCTTATTAACAAACTTTTCAATATGCCTCGCGTGTCATACAATTTATAATAAAGTAATGGCAATCTATAAACAGATCTTTTTATTATAAATTTTAATCAATTTAAATCGATAACGTATAACCAAAATATTGCAATCTGTGAGCTAACAGCGAAAATCTGTACTGTTTAAGTCGAATCTTAATAGAACTGTTTTTTCTATATTATTATATAATTTAATTCAGAATAAAAATCCATACAATTATTGTTAGTATCACAACTTAATAAACATGAATTAACATTAACATAATCTTAATAAAGATGTACATCTTATACACTAATTAACCAAACAAATTAAAATAAAATCAGTTCACGTATCTTCCTGCAGCATCAGGGCCGCCATTAAGTATACGGCACCAATGCTCCAGAAAGACACCATCAGCACTATCAGCTTATATTCAGGATGCTGTTGGTACTCCCGCGTATTCTGCTCAGTAGCGATGCCGTTCTCTTGCGCATTATTGCCGCAAAGCCATCCGTAGTTTTAGTTAAAATTGTAAACTTAGTAAAACAATTTATGAGCAACATTGATATTATGCAATTAGTTCCATTACGTAACTAGAAAATGATAAGTACTACTGGGATCTCACCATACACTAGCAGTATATTACATACATACCATCACGCCTTTATCCCCGCAGGGTTAGGCAGAGGTGAATTAACACTCACATTTCACCAATCTGTATTCGGTCCCACGTAATAGGGGGTGAGCCTATTGCCGTATTCCGGGCACTATTGTTGACTCGAGCCATGCATCTGAGGCTGAATCTGGGCTGTACATATCGGTCTGATGTTGAAGTTAATCAGCCCTATCCCTTAGTCGCCTTGTACGACACCACATGGGAAGAGAAGGGGTGACCCAAATTCTACTCTGCCGGGAACCACGCGGCAATATATTAAGGATACAATATTCAGAAACCAATATTATAAATATAGCATTTGTTCACAATTTCGCGATAAACGAATTTGATGTATCAAAAGGGAAACCTTAAGAAAAAATTGAAAACTATTGGAGTAAAGAGTAAATTCTAATTCGAACTGGTCGAAATATAACTTCACGCGGTGTGTAATGGGTTAGGTATTTTATTATACCTTGGGTAATATATTTTGGATCTAAAATCTGCTCAAAATTTGCTGTACACGTTTCATGGGCGTCTTTTGAGGATAGTAGAGGGTGCTGCAGCGAAGAATTTCACCAAGCATAGATTATTATAGCACAATTAAAAGTAGAGTAACTCAGGTCCAAGAAATGTGTCCTGAGATACTAACAAAACAAAAAGTTTTCTTGTTTCAGATTTTTTTTTACTTATAATTAATTTACTGCCGCGCTTGTTCATGTTTAAAGGTCCGAACTGAAATCGCTGTTCGAATATCTAAAAAAAAAAAGAAAAATTGTCTCTTCACAGAACTTTGGAACCGGAACGTTTTGTCTATTGTATTTTTATGGCCAGTATGTCTTAAGATAAGAACTCTATAAAACTGTCAATCGAAACTAAACTAGTTTACAGTAATGCCTTTGTAATAATACCGCACAAGTCAATGTTCAAATTCAATGTTGCTGCACTTGTATATATATTATAACCGTGATACCTATTTACATATTTCTAGCTTTCGCCCGCGGCTTCGCCCGAGTGGAGGTCGGTTGTCGTTATAATATCGGTTATCGTTGTGAATTGTAGCCTATGTCTGATGTAAAAGCTATATTATTGCAAAGTTTCATTAAAATCCAATCAGTGGTTTTTGCGTGAGAGAGTATCAAACATCCTTCCATCCATACTTACGGATTTTTGCGTTTATAATATTAGTATAATTCTTTTATTTTACTATACACCTTTTACAATAGAAAACGAAAAACTTCTGCTAAATATGTATCCTTACTACCAATTACAGTGTAAATCGAATCAATATCAATTTATTTGTAAAACAGATTGTAACAGGCACCCACAGGACAGGCCTAGACCTAGTGTGTATGGTACATAGTGTTTATGGTAATAAATGATTTATTTATTTATTTATTATTATTTATTCACTTAGTTTCTGCTCCCGCCTCTTCAGTGTGCATACATTTTTTACCTAAATTATAAGATTTAAATCAACATTGTATGAAACTACAGCTCGACTAGTTTGTTTCCTCGACAATAATCAACATCTTCAAACTTTACCTACACAAATGGTAAATATGTACCTAGGCGTGCGTGGCCTGTTGCCTAAACAAGCCACCTGAATATTATATGTGAATACGTAGATTAACAATTGACGTGAACGTTTAGAAATTGAAAAGGGTGATATTAATGAAGGAACAAATTATTCACATACAGACATTTGAAGAACAGTGATTATTAACGATATTACTATTAAATATACATAAACCATGATCTTGAGAAGTTATATCCATTTAATAATAGAATACCTAATGAAGAGTTAGCTTTGGCCTATCATTATTATATCACAAATAAATATTTGATTTGTAGGGCTAATGTTATATACTTACTCTATCACTACATAGTATAAAACAAAGTCGCTTTCTCTGTCCCTATATCCCTTTGTATGCTCAAATCTTTAAAACTACTCAACGGATTTTGATGCGGTTTTTTAATAGATAGAGTGATTCAAGAGGAAGGTTTATATGTATAAAACATGTTTAACATAGTAGAGGGTGCAGCGGGAACGGGATCTGACGCCACGCGGGCGGAAAAATATTGGCGGTACGAATTTCGCCGGGTCAGCTAGTTATTTTATAAAAGGTGTTTGAAGATTTTTATCAGACGTCAGTCTTTCCGTAAATGTCATATAAACCAAGAAAAAAGGAGGAGAAAGATTTAGCAGACCACCCAACTTAAGTTCATTTCATCGTGCTCTTTCTATAAGCTTTGACGTTCATTAATTCTTTGGCAATTGAATATCACACGCTCTATCTATATAAACTTCAAACAATTATCATAATTAAATTTTAAACTCTCACATTCCATGATGTATAATTAAGAGAACGGGAATTAAGTAGATCATGGTATAAGTACTTACATACTTTTGATTGCCTGATGTTCCACTGGCCGTGGTCACCGTGGCCGTGGTCACCTCCGTGATCTAGTTAATTCCCGTTCCATTAATTATAATTATCATAATCTATAGCATGTGGTTCACACATGTACCTACACCTACATGTATGTTCCAAATCTGTATATAAACCAGATAACTCAATATACTTAGACTGATCTCACCTATAAACTGTAATTTAAATACGTATATTTCTAAAATCAATCAATCAATTAGCCCACCGCGAACCACTGCTGGGCTTGGGACTAGGACTCTCCCTTCGCATTTCGCCGATCGTCCGTCTCCCACGTCCAGTGTGTCCCTGTCACCTTTTCCATGTTCATAAACATTCTATTCATAAATAATTTGTAGTTAAGAATTAAATACGGATATTTTCGCTACGAAACCAATGTGGTATTCAGATAAGAATGTCCGCTCACCTTTTTCCCTGCCGCTGGCGTTGCGTGATTGCTCTCATGGATGAAATGCTTGTACCGATACTTGCTGTTTAACATCCACAACATAAATAACATTACGTGGTACGTACCTTTTTAAAATTGTTATATATTACCAAAGTACTAGCACTGCAGTTTAGGATAAGAGAATGAATAGACTGTTTTAAGGCGGAAAGCAAGATGGTTCTTATCAAAATAACTCAATTAATGTTTTTTGTGAAAAACCAGTTTTGAGCTTAGGATAGCAAGCTTAGGTTGTACCTATATACAGGGTGGAAGATATTGACCTTACCAGGAGGAGAAGTGTCCTAAATTTTGGAGATAACGAATTTCACTCAAAGGAAACATTCCGTTATTTTTGAAAAGGAACATAAATGTATTAAATGATTTTCCAAAATTCGCTTGCCACACCCGGTATTTAACTAAAATCCGAATAAGTAGCATCCTGTATTTTTATGGCGTCAATTACTAGTGTCAATCGTATGGGTCAAATCTCTTTAACAAATAAGATAAATTAAATTAAAAAATATTCTTGAAAAATAAACTTTTTAAATAATAAAGGAATGTTTCCTTTGAATGAAATTCGCTATCTTCAGTATTTAGAGTACTTAGCCTCCAGGTAAGATCTAAATCTTCTGACCAGTTTGACACAAGAAAAAATCATCATATATGAGAACAATACAACCAATATGTATGAATTAAATAAAGTCCATCAAAATTTGGTAAACAATATTGAAATATTGGAATAATGAAAACTCGCCAGCAATCGCATCATAAATTTTGTATTAATCCCTGTCACAAAAAATGGCGTTGACTGATGATCTGGTCATAGAAAGATAAGCTCTTTTCCGGCACAGTCATTTATTATAAACATATGGAAGAAGAGATAACACCATGATTGAATCATGGCCGCCGCGCGCCGGTAGCTTATATTACTTTCGGTTTTGACTTTTGATTAGAAAACCAATGACACAGCACACCTACTTACTCTACCCCGGCTATGTCCTTGAGGAGAATTTCCGCGCAAAAGCCGGGGTGTGCGTGTTTGTTAGGGCGGATGTTTGTTGTCGCCGTTTGCGCTGCCTAGAGGACCCATCCTTTTCCACCCTTTGGGTACACATAGACCATGGCTCTACGAGTCAGATCTACGTGTGCCTCTACCGCTCCCATACAGGAGATGCCGAGACAACTCGACTCTTTGAATACCTTAGTCAGGCGGCAGATGATGCGCAGGAGCGGTTTCCGAACGCTGAACTGGTGTTTTTGGGGGATTTTAACGCCCACCACGAGATCTGGTTGGGCTCCGCCAAAACAACCCACGCGGGAAGAGCCGCCCATGCATTTGCTCTGGCGCATGGCCTGACCCAATTGGTACACGAGGTCACTAGGATACCAAAAAGGTCGGACCATGAGCCCTCTCTGCTAGACCTTCTGCTGACGAGTCGCCCGGACCAGTACAGTGTTTCGGTGAGCGCCGCTTTAGGTGAATCCGACCATTGTCTGGTCCGTTCCGAGGTGCCCATTTCAGCGCCCCCACGTCCCGTGCAGGGGAAGCGGCGTCTCTGGCACTACTCGTCAGCGGACTGGGATGGACTGCGTGATTATTTTGCGTCCATCCCGTGGGTTGAACGCTGCTTTGGAGGTAAGAACCCATCTGAGGCCGCAACTGCTGTCGCCGGTGAGATCAGTCTGGGCATGGAATATTATATCCCCTACACTGATGTCGCCGGTGTCCGCAGGGCACGCCCCTGGTTCGGGCGCGAGTGCGCGGAGGCTGTTAATCATAAACAGTCTGCGTACCGCGCTTGGATCAGGGCGCGCGCTACGTGCGATCCCAACGTGGGCCACTTCAAGGCGGCGTACAACAGAGCCACAAAGGCCTGCAAGAGGGCTTATGTCAGAGCGGATGCCCAGCGCATAGCGCGGCTTGGTCAGGAGCTAGTAGAGCATCCCACGGGCAGCCGTGGCTACTGGCGACTGGCCAAAGCCGTGCAAGCCAACTTCTGCCAGCCTTCGCTGCCCCCGCTGCGCAATCCCGATGGATCCCTGGCCCATGAGCCGCAAGAGAAAGCAAATTTGCTGGTTAATCTCTTTGCGGCCAACTCCCGAGTCGATGATTGTGGTATGGAGCCGCCGACACTGCCCGTCAGTGACCATGCAATGCCTGATATTCGTATCAGGCAACGCGATATCCGAGCGGTGTTGCAGTCATTCGATGTCCGGAAAGCCAGTGGTCCGGACGGTATTCCAGCGGTGGTTCTGCAAAAATGTGCAGCGGAGATGTCTCCAATGCTTGCGCGGCTGTACCGGCTGTCCTACAGCTCTGGTACAGTGCCTTCGGCTTGGAAAGAGGCGAATGTACAGCCGATCCCCAAGAAGGGGGATCGCTCAGACCCAAACAACTATCGACCCATAGCCGTCACCTCAGTGCTGTGCAAGGTGTTCGAGCACATTATCAACAAACAGCTCATGCGTCACCTTGAAGATCACTCCCTAATTAATGACCGGCAATATGGCTTCAGGCCGAAACGGTCAGCGGGTGATCTTCTGGCGTATGTTAACCATATTTGGGGTGAGGCTATGGACAAGCACGGCGAGTCATTGGCAATTAGCCTTGACATCGCCAAAGCTTTCGATAGAGTTTGGCACAAGTCGCTTCTTTCCAAGTTACCAGCCTTTGGTCTGCCTCCTAGACTGTGCGACTGGGTTGCCGGCTTCTTGCAGGAGCGCCGTATTCGCGTCCTTTGTGATGGACGAGCCTCGGAGTTCTTGCAGGTAAATGCCGGCGTACCGCAGGGATCTGTCCTATCGCCAACTCTCTTTCTTCTGCATATCAATGACATGCTGTCGACCGGCAGCATTCATTGCTATGCGGATGATAGCACCCTACACGAGAGTTATCATGGACGTCCTGCGGATAAGCAGACGCATATCGCGGAAAAAAGGCAGCTTCTTGTCACTGAGCTTGACCGGATCCTGAATCACATTTCCCAATGGGGCTCTGAGAACTTGGTCGAGTTCAATGCCAAGAAGACGCAGGCATGTGCGTTTACAGCAAAGGTATCTTCTTTCCTTCCCCTTCCCACTCTTCAGAGCACGCCACTGCCACTGCAGGACAACCTCAATATCCTAGGTATGGATGTTCGCTGCAAACTGAACAACAAAAACTACATCGAGAGTATCATCAAAGCAGCCTCGCGTAAACTCGGAGTCCTGAACAGAGTGAGACGGTTTTTCACGCCGGAGCAACGGTGTCTTCTTTACAAGACACAAATTCGTTCCTGCGTGGAGTACTGCTCACATCTCTGGGATGGATCCGCAAAGTACTTATTAGATGCTCTCGACAGGTTGCAGCGACGTGCGATCCGCATTATCGGAAATCCTGAGGTCACGAGTACCCTCGAGTCTCTGCAGATGCGTAGAGATGTTGCTTCTTTGGCAGTTTTTTACCGTCTCTACCATGGTGAATGTTCTGAAGAGCTATTCCAATTAGTCCCACCCTCCCCCTTCCTATACAGGACGACACGTGCAGGACTTAGATGTCACCCCTATACGGTGCAGAACATTCCTTCAAGAACCAAGCGGTTCGGTGACTCTTTCCTTTGTCGCACCATTAAGACCTGGAATTCCTTGCCAGCTCACGTGTTTCCCTCTTCCTACAGTCCCGGGTCCTTTAAGCGGGGCGTGAAAAAGCATCTGATGAGGCCGTCAAGCTGAGTGCCACCATTGTTAACATGGCACGTGTACATAATGGTGACCCTCTTTCTTGAGACTTTACCTTCAGCTTACCATCAGGCGAGGTAAAGTCAAATTGACGTGTCCTATTTATATAAAAAAAAAAAAAAACATATTCCTGTTTATGGAAGTTTAATACCTACTGCAGCTCTCTAAAAACTGCTCACGCTACTTACATTGAATAGCATAGTAGAATCACAGTATTACTACAACATACATTAGCGCGACGAATGTACTTACACAGAGCAACGGAGGGGAACTTGCGACGCGTCGGGGGGCGCGGTCTCGCTGTCCGCCAAATCGCGTCTTTTGCGGAAATGTTCGCTGAGGGCTACCGTAGCCACGTACAGGTATCGCTTGCATGAGAATTATTAAGAATTTTTTTCATTGCATACCATAAAGGTTCACTATTGTTCCGTGTACGGATGTCTTTCGACACCGTGATGCGAGATAAGTTTATTTCTATAATTTCAAAGTAACGTCTTGGATCTATCGATAGAAGTTATGAAAAATGTTGTTAAATAAACGTTATATTCTTCTTGTAGTTTTATATTCTTTTATTCAAATAATTGTTAGGTATTATGAATTAAAAAACAATAATTATTCAGTACCTACCTAAAACTATTTTCTTTCGTCGACAATCGTCGCATTTCCGAATGTAAACTAATGCTGATTTACATAAGTACCTATCCATCAATTATTAGATTTATCATGTATAATAATTAATCTAAAAACGTCTAAAAACAAAGTGTCACGAAAGTATCTTGCAGTACAACACATGTAAAGGTATTTCAAATAAATTATTACAAAATAATTACATTTTTTTCTTTTCTGACAACCCCTGCACATTTGCCACGAATAGCATAGGTACTTACGCGAGCGGCGGCATCGTCCGACATCAAAGGCGTTTCTCCACTGTATGTAGTAGTAACACTGTGGTAGAATGTTCTATTAGCAAGTGGGACATAGTAACGCACCGTCCTTTACATTTAAGCCAGTGTCTGTCCCACCAGTGTTTAGGTTTGTGGGTTAGGAAATCTGAGGATAGTTGCGAAATCAAGAAGGACAATAGAAGAATGCTGTGAACTGATATTTAGTCGTTCTCGGACATAAAACAAATATGAGAAAAGAATGGATGGCACAAGAAACTTGGGATCACTTTTCTTTCGATCCCTTCCAAGGTGCTTTGCAAAATCATTTTGGACAGGCTTTCGAAGGCCGTTGACCCTCTCATTCGCAGTGAACAAGCACGATTTCGCCTCAATAGGTCGTGTACAGACCAGATCAATACTCTACGTATCATACTGGAGCAAGCATCAGAATGGCAAAGGGAGATCTACCTTACCTTTGTGTACTTTGAAAAAGCTTTTGATACGTTGAGATGGAATGCTATCTGGTCCCGTCTGCGCAAAATTGGAGTCCCCTACAAGATTATTAGCATCGTCAAAGCCATGTACAAGAACTATTCTTGTCAAGTGATAAATAACGGGCTTCTATCGGAGGACATCAAAGTTCATGTAGGTGTTCGTCAGGGCTGCCTTCTTTCATCACTCCTCTTTCTTGTCGTCTTGGACGGTGTCCTGCATAAGACTACAGAAATAAGCGCTGCGGCATAGAGTTGAATTTAACCAACATCCTCGAGGATTTGGATTATGCTGACGATATCGTCGGTCGTCCAGTTTGGCCTGCCTAAGAGGCATCTCTTAAGCAGGCCAAACTGGACGACCTTCTAGGAGAAGCCGAGAAGACAAGGCTTAAAATCAACACAAGGAAGACCAAAGAAATGAGGTGCGGGGCAACGAGTTCATTCCCCTTGGGCATCAGCACAGAGGGATTTGAACGTGTCCACAAAATCACCTACCTTAGTTGCGTGTCGGAGACTGGTGGAACTGAAAAGGACATCACTTCGCGGATAGCCAAGGCACGAGCAACTTTCGCGCAGCTTAGACCCGTATAGAAATCAGGGAAATTGACTCGGAGAGTTAAACTCGAGATATTCCGGTCCAACGTGAAGTCCGTATTACTGTACGGGTGTTAGACGTGGAAGGTCACAAAGGACATCTCGCACAAGCTCCAGGTCTTCGTCAACTGATGACTTCGCAGAATCCTGGGTATTTACTGGCCAGAAAAAAAATTCCAACGAGCAGCTTTGGGAACGTTGTAATGAAGTATAAGTAGCAGCAGATCAAACGCCGTAAATGGAGGTGGATAGGCACACTCTCCGAAGGGATCCAAACCACATACCGAGGCAAGCCCTAGACTGGAATCCCCAAGGAAAACGCAAACGTGGTCGCCCAAAACAGACCTGGCGGCGGACTATCATTGGCGAAGCGAAAGCCATTGGAAAAGCCTGGAGCGAAGTCAAACGCGAAGCTCAAGACCGTACGGGATGGAAACTCACTGTGGACGCCCTCTGCCCCAGCTAGGGGACAAAGGACCTTAAGTAACGGATATTTATAAATTTAGCAATATCGTGATGATTTTATCAGCAGTTTGTTAATAGATTATAGATTTATTTATAAAATTTCGATTGTTTCTGTATTATCTAGCAACTAATTTTACAGGAATTACTTTCCTCATAATGATTTACGGCTCACATTGTAGACTTTCGTGCGTTTTATGTAGTTTTATCATAAAATATAAAAGCGTGTTATTTTTGTGTTTCAATACACGTATATATACTTGAAGACGGTCATTAGGAAAATTCCTTGAAAATAGTATTGCAGGATTCTTTTGGCGTAATGCCAAACATTGTTATTTTTCAGTGCACGAGGGGCCAATCAGCAAAGCTAGGTGGAAGAAACTTACCCGTGGATCTGTAATACGCTATTTTGTTAATGTAAGTGTATTAGGAATTGATTTCAATTATAACTTCACAAATACAGTGGAGAGCAATGAATACGGGTCACTAAAAATCTCGCAACCTAAGAATGCTAGCCTAAGGAAATAAATTGTGTTTAATGGGCAAAATGGCTCTAGGAGCACAATAGACGATACAGAGTAGTAATAATAGACCAGGCGATAGATTGAATAGATTCAAGCAAGCTTGCATCGATGGTAAAGCATTATGAGCACAAATATACTCTCACAGAGGAATGAGGAACTTGGTGTACAACATGCGAAACCGCGTATTGTTAGCACAAGGAGTAATATTGCTTAAAAAAGTTAACAAGTAATGTTTCCTAGTATTGTTTCAAGGCGTGATCAGCAGTTTTTTCCTCGGGTTCGTATTTTTTAAAGAGAACGTAGTAATTCATATATTTCATTATTTTCAATTAAGTACTACTAAACACAATTAATTTCATTAAGCTAGTATTCCTAGTTTGCGAGATTACGACTGTTAAGTGGCCTATATTCATTTCTCTCGAGTGTTGTTAATTGTTGTTATTTTATTTCATTATGTTACTTTGAATATTTATGACAATGATACAATCCCTAAATCATTATCATCTTAATATCAACCATACATAGTCCACTGCTGAACATAGGCCTCTCCTATAGACTTACAGAATGACCGATCTAAAGCAGCCCACATCCAGCGCTTCCCGGCGAAAAATGGAATGGGGACCGCGTACGGGCAGACGTAGTATAGGATACCCAACGGCCAGGTAGAAGGACGATCTCATCAATCTCTAAATCAAAAATCATTTATTATTCTTACAAAACGTCATAGAAAACGACTAAAATATAAAGTGTACTACGAAAACTTTCGGTCACAATACACCCGGTCCTAAAGCTTTGGTTTCCTAGGATAGCGGTGCCGTCATATAGCGGCCGTAATATTACGGACGCAAAAAGGCGGCCGTCTTTACGGTGACGACATGTGGAAAGACAAACAGAAAAAAAAAACACAAATACGTATAATAGCTTCACCGCTATCAATGAAACGTTCACGAAACCATCTGACACCGACAAGACGGCCGTCATGTAAATGGCGGCACCGCTTTTTGACGTTACGGTGTCAGTTACCGCTCTCTAGGAAACCGCGCCATTTTGTTTACATAGACAACGTTCTAGTGACGTCATTCACCGCTGTATTACGGCCGCTATATGACGGCACCGCTATCCTAGGAAACCAGAAGATAAATTTGGTAAAATAGTAGTTAGTAGGAAAAATAATTCTTCATCTTAGCGCTAATACCGGTCGCCTCCGAAGCTTTCAGCTTGGAGTTATGGGGTCCGCTTTACCAGTCTAACTGCGAATTGGGCTGAATTTCGATATTTTCGGTCAAGCGACTCCCATATGACCTCCACAACCCAAAGGCAATATCGAAGCATTGCAATTAGACCAGTTGTCGATTTTTTTAGGGCTCCAACTACCCGTAGCGACTGCCATAAATGTTCGTATGGCAACCGGGTCCGACGGCTTAATGTGCTCTCTGAGGGACGACCAGATCAATGCAAATACTCAAATTCATGCATATAAATAAAATTTGCACTGAGTGGGGATCGAACCCGCGCCACCTACGTAGCGGCCGCGTTTACTACCACCGCGCTACACTAGCGACTTTTTTTTCTTGCTCTATTTACAAACAATCCTATTCTACACTGTAATCCATTGCCATGAAAGTCATAACTTTCAAACAGACCCGTTTAGCCTTTCTACTGCTATTTTACAAATATTCAGCCATCCATTCATACATAAATAATATTTGTGATAGTAGTAAGATAGACTATACTTCTATATTTCTACTAATATACTTCACAGGTCAGTCTACTGTATTTCCTAGTATATTTTCAACTCAATTTCTCATTGCAACTTCAGCAGTGAGCGGCTGTCCAGCCAATAAGCCCCTTAACATTGTGTAACGTTGTGGATTTTTTATAAGTTTTTTTAAAATAATTTCTTTAAATAGTCGATATTTTAGTATTTTTCGATACTAAATATACTAATTTGTCTATGGTTGTGCGAGCGAGATTGGACAGCATTAACTAAAGTGTATATTCACGGCGCTGAATCGTTCCCTTTCTTCGGCTACCCTTCGCGGAGAAAGGTCACTTTGATCCCGGCGGCCAACTGCTGTCGGCTCCGGGTAAGTTTTGAGATCAACATTTCCTACTTCTTTCAACGGGTGAAAACTTCTTAGCGGCACAGCTTTATGCCTGCTAATATGTTTGGCTTATTTATATTTTATTTTACTATTTCTACTTATGTGCTATTTTAGCCTAATATTTAGTGCCACGAGACCGATGACCTCTACGGTCAGAGGTCACGTCAACAGCTTGCACTGCATAATTCTAGCTACGCTGTTCTGCCACTGGGGAGATTATCTTCACCTGCTATTATTTTTAGCGATAATAATATTCATAAGCTTTTTGCGTATGTATGAATGTCGATATATTGTATGGATATGTATTATTTATATATAGGTATATATGTGTATGTTATTTAATATATTATGCATTATCGTTACTAACTTATTTAAGTATACTTATTTATATTTACTGTTTATACACCGGACTAGATTAGTACTTCGAGCACCTACCTCGACAAATCTCTGCATCACCCTAAGGTTGACTGGTAGAAAATGCCCACGGCATTAAGTCCGCCTTTGTTTATTTATTTTATATTTGTGCAAGAAGAATAAATAAATAAATAAATTAGCGGGTCATTGGACGTAGTTCCCATGTGACATACTGACCCGCACCGGGCTTCACGCCATCATTCGGTAGTGAGGCACACCAGTGAAGATCCTGGCACGCCGGCAACATCAGCAGCCGGGAGTGAACGAGCTAAGTGCATACTACCATCTCTGCACAATGGATTAAACAACGCCTCGGCAGAATATGTATTGCAAATCCACCCTGAGATTCATTACATTTCTATGTACCTATTATAAATTTATGTAACGTCATTTTTTTACATCGATTATAATTGTTTACTGTTATAATTTCCTTTCATTTATCTCTGTCTCACCAGCTAGCCGGTACAGACACCTTTATATAATTACTTTTTACAGCTTCCATAGCCACATTTAACTAACTTATATTTAACCTTACATTAGACTCCAGCATTGCATCTGATGGGTATTGAGCCAACGCCCGAGTGCCATCACTGCGACGCGAGCGTGGACTCGGGGCTGCACACGCTCACCGAGTGTCCGGCGTTCGAGACGCCGAGGCGGGAGCTTGTGCAGGCCCTGGGGGTGAGAGTGCTCACGCTCTCCACCCTGCTCGCGGCGATGGTCCGCTGCGCGGATGCGTGGGCGGCCAGCGCCTCTTTCTGCGAGCAGGTCATGCTCGCGAAGGAGACAGCAGAGCGGGCGCGGCGCGGTGAGCGAGAAAGACTCGCTGACATCGCTGCTCGCGCCCGAAGGCGGCTCGGGCGTCGGAGGGCGCTTACAGACCTCCGCCCCCCATGAGCGCGGGCCTGAGGGTGACGGGTGGAGCCACCCGTCACCCTAGCAGAAGCAGGCCACGGCGGCGGCGCGCATCGTAGGACGATGCGCGCCTCCCCACACCGGGGTTGAGTCGGGGACGGCGTGGTCCCCACCTCCCGAGGAGGGCCAGACCGAAAGGGATGGCCCTGGGTCAGCCGGGGTGCGAGGGATATGTCGCAAGACAACCTCACCTTCGGCCTAGCACCACGACCCACACACGGCGTGCGGTTTAGTCGGTTCGAGTCCGACATAACCCACCCCTCCGGCTCCGGAGGGGCGGGTATCCGTGGGGATTTCCCGCACGTAAAAAAAAAAAAAAAAAAAAAAGACTCCAGCATAATTCTTTCATCCGTTACAATTGTTGGTTACGATACTCCCAGTCAGGCATGCAGCTTATCGCTGGGCTAGATTTAAGACCTCGTTAGTACTGTACGCCTTTATATTTTATTCATTTCCGTATAGTTTGTTTCTGTGTAGTTGTTTTTTTTTTTAATATGATGTATATAGGGACATAGGATGCGATGGTCCATTGACACTAGTAGTAACTCAAAACCAGTATAAATGATGAGCCCTCAAAAGTTCAACAACTGGTCTAACATGCAATGCTTTTGATAACGCCTTTGGGTTATCGCTTCACGGAAAATGTCGAAGTTTAGCTAAATCCGCAGTTGGACTGGTAATAGCGGACCCCAGACTACAAGTTGATAGCTTCGGATGCGACTGGGATAAACGCTAGCATGAGGAAGAAGTAATGCCGTATTCGTTCGGCTTGTACTAAATAACACGTATGGCTAAAATTGCGAAAAAAAAAGGAATTGTATTACACTTCATTAAATTTCATTTAGGTACCCAAAAATGTGTTTCCTATCACAATATTAAAAAAGGCTTGTATGCACTATATTACTATAAATCTAATTGTAATTAAACTTATACCTAAATTATCTAATCTAACTTACTAAAATATAATGAGGTAGATCCCTCTAGACATTTGATAATTAAAAACACAGCACATCAAATATTTTATACTTAAACCCTCAATCTTTATCCAATACTGTTAAAAGTTCTACCTCCGAAATAAATGCGAAAGAACAACAGAATCCTAGTTAATAGCCGGTATTTCGTACCAAGAATTCCACAGGATCTACCGTCAAAGACCACTAGCTTACTCTAAGCTAGCATAATGCGGCGATCCAGTTCTAATTGGTTAATTCATTGAAACAATATCCCGGCTTCGGCCTCCTGAATCATGAATGCAATTGCATTAGCTAGCAAAAACTTGTCTAACTTTAAACTAAAATGTTATAACTTAGCTAATTGTATTTCTAACGAAATTAACTTTTAATGAATTGTGCTTCAAAACTTCTGTTAGAATTATTATTGTAGCAAAAGTAAATTGAATTGAAGCGTGTGCTCAAATGCGCTGAAAATAAATTGCTTTTCTTTATATCTTAATCTTTAGGAATGTTTATTTTGTATTCAGCCGAGATGGACTACGCAGATTTCAAAATAAATTTATAGTTATGTACGAGTGTATGAGAAAACGATTCTAAGTGCGTTTTCATTTCTCCAATTTATTTCTTTTAGATTTAGATTAGATCAGTAAATATTTAAACCGTTGTTATAAGTTTTATTAATTTACTAGATATTCCGGCGACTTTTATTAGTTGTTTAGTTGAATTTTCGCATATCGCTAATACTTTTCGAACACAAAAATAACCTTTGACATCAGTCAGTTACAGTGAAAATCTTACCAAAATTGGTTCAGTTACCAGTTATAATCATATATATAGAAGGGATCCAGAGAATGTATTTAATGTGACTTTGGCAAGAGCTCCTGTTGGATTGGTGCAGCAGTTTAAGTACTTACGACATGTTCTTTCCTGTGATCTTAAAGATAACAAAGATATTGATAGAAAGAGACGGGCACTCGCGGTGCGGTGTAATATGCGTGCTCGAAGATTCGCTAAGTGCAGCATAGATGTAAAAATAACCTTGTTCATGACTTATTGTCCAAATTTCTATACCTGCCAGTTCCCGAGGAGGGCCAGACCGTAAGGGATGGCCCTGGGTCAGCCGGGGTGCGAGGGATATGTCGCAAGACAACCTCACCTTCGGCCTAGCACCACGACCCACAGACGGCGTGCGGTTTAGTCGGTTCGAGTCCGACATAACCCACCCCTCCGGCTCCGGAGGGGCGGGTATCCGTGGGGATTTCCCGCACGTAAAAAAAAAAAAAAAAAAAAACCTGCCAGTTATGGGTGAAGTTTCGCACGGCTACTTTAAGCACCATGAGGGTGCAGTATAATGATTTTTTTTACCTGCGGGAAATCCCCACGGATTCCCAGGGCCATCCCCCTCGGTCTTGGGAGGGGGGGCCGTGCGGTCAGCGACTTGCCCCCGGTATGGGGAGGCGCGCCGTCACCGTGGTCTGTTTCTGCTAGAGTGACGGATGTCTCCACCCGTCACCCTCAGGCCCACGCTCATGGGGGGCGGAGGTCGTTCTGCGCTCTCAGACGCCCGAGCCGCCAAGGAACGCGGGCAGCGATGTCCGCGAGTCTGTCTCGCTCATCGCGCCGCGCCCGCTCTGCTGTCTCCTTCACGAGCATGACTTGCTCGCAGAAGGAGGCGCTGGCCGCCCACGCATCCGCACAGCAGACCATCGCCGCGATCAGGGTGGAAAGAGTGAGCACTCTCACCCTCAGGGCCACCACAAGCTCCCGCCTCGGCATTGCCTAAGCCGGACACTCGCTCTATGTCCATCAGATGCAGATACCGTCCGAAGTTACCGTGTACAGTAATGATCTGCGTCTGACGGTACGAGAGGCTACCATGTGGTCCCTCTAGCCACTTCCCCATGATGGGTCTAACCGCCGCAATCTCGGCATGCCCTGAATGTGGGTTGGTAATAAATTTCCTTGTAAGTGTACATTTTTATATTATTTGATTTGTCTTTGTAAAAAGACCTAAATAACATAAACTCACGCCTTTATCCCCGAATTTCGCCAGTTTATGTTTAGGTCGCAATGTAATAAGTGGCGAGCCGATTGCCATTAAACCGGGCACTTATAAACCTGCGATAAATACACACATAACTTCGAAAAGCATCGCTCTTCGATGCTTTTCGAAGTTCTTTGGTGTATGCCATGGTAAAACCTGGGATCGAACCCGAGACCTCGTCCTAGCAGTCCATTACCTATACCACTAGGCTGAATGAAGCCTGAATAAAGAAATTTTATATTTATAATATAAATAATATTGACATTGAGGTCAAACAATTGCATCAAATGGGTTTCCAGTTCAGGATGTGCTGATTGGAAACCTGGCGCTGGTTATTAACTGGAACTCAATTGGGCAGTGAGACACGAATGTAACGTACATTTAGATGCAATCATTAAAAAGACACTCCAATTTCATTTATTTGTATAAAACCCATTAACATGTTCCTACCTTTCTGCAAATGAAACAAAAATCCAAAATCTTCTAAACAAAAGAGAACTCGACTCCAATGGTGCGTGCAAATATCTGAAGTATATATCACATTAGCTGACCTTGTTTCAATACGACCTTTAATATTGCCAATATTCAATAGAGGATTTCACAGATTTTATCAATCTATTTCAATGACTCAACCACTAAAAATTTAAAAGCTTTTTATTGCCACATCACCCCGTATCGAGCGCAATATTAACGCCATACTCATTACCATAAGCCCTGCATCGTGACAACATAAAATACCCCATGGCAATAAATCATGATACACTTTTTATCGTTCAGATAAAAATTTTAAATACCCATGAATAAAACATTTAATTTTCATTGGTGACACACTCTGTCATCTTGGAGTGGTAAAGTTCTAAACGGTTCTGGAAATTGAATGACTACGTAATTTGTATTCGATGGAAATTATGTTTTGGCTTCAAAGAGATTCTTGTCAATTGTAAATTGGATGAGGATAGTAATGAAACAAACGGCTATTGCTATTGAAATTTCTTGTACACTTTACATTGAAAATTCGTCACCACTACTTATTTTTAATATATAATAATATACATATTTATAAATAGGACACGTCAATTGGTCTTCACCTAGCCTAATGGTAAGCTGAAGGCAAAGTCTCAAGAAAGAGAGTCACCATTACATACACGCACCATGTTAACAAGGGTGGCACTCAGCTTGACAGCCTCATCAAAAGAGGATTGTCGTCTGCGCACCACGTGACACACACCGGTCACAATAGTCCTATGACCACGATCCCCCCTGCTCGGCTATGCACATGCTGACCCCTGAACGCAATCAAACCGAGATTGGATTACTATGGAGAGTTCTCCGCAATCTTGCACAGTGGTCCACCAGGCCGAAATTTGTATGCCATCAAATTCATTCAAATCAAATTACAATCGGGAAAATTAATCATCATCATCAATTTTCCCGATTGTATCCAGGCTTTTCATTTTGAAACCTGGGGTTCGCTTAATTCTTATCCTTGTGATTTAGCTTGTATAGCTTTTATGGGAGCGACTGCTTTCTGACTTTCCAACCACAAATGTAAAGTCTGCGCCAGAGCCTCGTCCGTCAATTACCTTGTGTACTAACTTCAAGCTCTCGTGGCCAGGTGCGCTCACTGTTTGGTAAACGATCAGTGGTTTAAGTTACCTAGGCGAAGGATATCATTGGGATGTGTGAATGTTTAGTTGTGTTGTTCCGTGCTTCAGACGGCACGTTCAAAGTCCGTCCCAGCTGTAGTCAACAAGACGGAGGCTTATATGGGCGACCTGAACAACTCTAACATAGGTTGGCCACTAACCGCCCGAAAAAGAAAGAAGACACTTGTGCGTGAGATTGGCTTGACCTCGAATATCTAAGTGAGTCCCATACACTCAATAAATTATATTAAGTGAGTATTTACAAGTTTACAAGTTGCGTTGAGTTGCTTCGTTGACAAGTTTGAAATGATGAAAATTATTAAAAAGGAATGTTCGTCTTGCTAAAAAAAAATATTAGTCCTAACAGTGGAAACGTATTTTTTTAGTAATCCATAGTAAGTAGTAAGCAATTACGTTGATCATCTATAATCTATCAATGTCATCGAATTCAATAACGTAATATTATAATCATACTTATAAACGATTCATGAAATATTTATTTATTTATTATTACATTACCTGTTGTAATCATAAAAACCATTTATACTGTGTGGTAGGTATATAATGTTTCCATATTTTCATTCTGACTTTATATGTAAATACCTGTTTCATTCATTTATTACCTTTCTCAGAACTACATTATAGCGTTGTTTTATCTCATGTTGCTGTATCCAAAGCAATTTTATTCACTTTTTATTAACTTTGAAGTTACATATTATTTACATAAAATAAACGTTTATGTCATGTCGGGTGTGTGATGCCCTAGTGAAGTCTAAGAGGTCGTCAATATAAGCCGGTACTCCTGGGCCTCATTTCTGCTAAAGTAATTTACCACTGTAATGCCACGAACATTACAAATAAATATTGGACGAAAATTGAATTACTTTTTTTTAGATTTAAGCAATTTTGTTAAAATCTAAAATGAAATGGCTGAAAGAGTGAATTGAATGTTGGACTTTCAGCTTAGAGAAGTGTAAAATTTATTGCTATTTTTGAAATATCTGTGGTTTTACTTAAGACTAAAAAACGAGGGCCTGATTGACAAACCAGGCTCTGTTGCGTGACCCGCATCATGAAAAATAAGAGAAGAATGAATTCCGGCTTCATATGTGAAAACATTGGATTGAATCAGGACCAACACTGTTATAATGACGATATTGTTTATGACTTATCATGGAAAATCACTCTCTTTAAAATAATACTATGTATTAGTTTGTAATGTAACACGGGTTCATAACAAGTCTCAAGAAATTTCTAAGCTTATAATAATTACTTCAGAATTAATACTAAGATTTGTATTAAGCTTTCGAACAAAAGTACTGAAAAAAGCTTTCTGCAAATGACTCATTCATTATTAGAAATTGAAGTTCTTAGAAAACGAACATTGACTGTAATGAGATTGTTCAAAGCATGAATAGAAAAATCTAGTATACCTGACGTGACAGGCATTTTATTTGAAGGGCCAGCTTAAAAGGACAATTTTATATAACGTTTGTCGGTTATATTAGTAATGGAGCCGATTCTGTCAGTTATCTCATTAAATTATACTCGAAAAGGGATTTATTTGAATATCAAAACTTTAATTTATTTAACATCTATACTATTATATAATTGTAAATTGGTCATGTCTGTACATTGGAGATATTTAAACACAATACTTACTTGGGTTATGTTATATTAACGACACTGAACACGAAAATATATTTTTTGGAAATCCTGTCAGTTTTTCTGTTTGTCTGTTTGTTCGCGATGGACGTAAAAACTATTGAACGGATTTCGATGCGGTTTTTTTGTTAGAAAGGGCTTGCTCAGATTTAAAATCTTTACGTTTGTTTCATCGCTATCGGTTGAGTAGAACCAGAGATGTGAGCAATAATGTCGCTTATTGGCTTGAGATTATTTCTATGGTAGTATTTTTAGCTTATCATGTCGGGGCTCAATGCAAATATTTGAACTGAGCGGGAATCGAACACGCGCCTCCAGCGTAGCAGCCGCATTCAGTACCGCTACGCCACTGAGGCTGTCGATCCTTAACATCCTCGGTAATTCATACTAATATGATAACATAGCGAGTCTGTAACTCTGTATGAAAGTTCGTTAGACTGTGCTAACATTATAAATGTGAAAGGAACCCTGTCTGTCTGTCTATTCCCTTTCACGCTTAAAACGCTGAACTGAACCGATCTTGATGAAATTTGATGCAGAATTGGATTAGAGTTTAAGAACGGACATGGGCTAACCTTTACAGCGAATTAATAACATTTTTACGAGTTAAACCGACAAAGGGAACAAAAAGGAGGCACTGAAAAAAAGTAACTGACATTACAGCTGAGAGTCTAGTACAGAGTTGAGTAGAATTGAGTAGAGAGTGAGACAGGGATGATTAGAGGATCGAGTAGAGAGGCAAGTAGAAAGTCGAGTGAAGATTCAAATAGAGAGGCGAGAATAGTATGTATTAACAGCTATAGTATCGCGATATCATGAGCTCAAAGAACGATAATATTCTTTCCGTGCTCTTCGATTTGGTAATCGAATAAAAAAAATTGAATTCACATATTTGAATGTATAATACGTCCCTAAAATAAGATAAACGAGAGATTCATCCAGTTACATTCCAGTTCGTAAAAGATCCTTGATAACCAGCAACGAACATGTAATTTTTACTAGTAAAATGAACAGCATCAGGAATGGTGGCCCGTATCTTCTCAACTGCACCTTAGCGATGATTATTATCATTTGGGTAAAGTCAAACCATCCATATACAGAAAGTTAACAACTTCTCAGCATAAATAAAAAAAATTAAAATATCGTCAGACATCAGTACCTATATTAAACATAATACCAGTTACAGTTCTCACATAAACTCGTAGCCAGCTACCAACTTGTTTACAACTGTGGTTAACAGACGTTTTCATCCCAGTTATTTTACCGAACGACTCCTGGCGATGATGTCTACAAATATAAAAGAATAAAACCTCAGTAAGTACTTAAAGAAGTCGAGACTGGAATATTGTTAGAAGAAAAATTGTTACCAGCGTTTCGTGGACATTCTCTAATTTACGAGATCTTTCTGTTAGAGAAACTAAAGATTGTATTTGGCAAGAAGATAGGCTATAGGCTTAGTAGTGAAGATTGTTGAAAAAATATATGTGATATCTTTTTTACAATTAATTTCACACAATTAGTGTAATGAAGTTGTGGAAACAAAATGAATGAAAATGATATTTTTAATTTGTAAGCAGGTTTCACATTAGGTATTGTCAAAATTTTACGAAAATATTAACCATTGGAAATTTTAATGTTTTTTTGGATGTTTGTCGTACTTTGTAACGTTCAAATGGCTGAACAGATCTGGTTGGGTTTAGCGATTAATTATAGTCTGAAATAACACACATGGGTTTCCTTTGCTTGTCGAAAGGAATTACAATGTCACGCAAGCCCCAACTGGTTTATAATAAGTAGCATCGACAAAATCATTTAAAAATCTGCCACTTTTCCTCACAAAGCATTTCCTTTTCACGTCAAATTATTAAATTATGAACCACACTGCCTTGATATATACAATTAAGATTGATTAATGTAGCTGAAGGTATAATTTTTAAGTACATTATGTATTACAATTTATAAATGTAAACTGAACTACTATTACTTTGTAATAGTTCCCGGTCATAATGTTTCGCGGCATGCTAGAATAATATTATCGTTTAAAAAATGTCGTGTAAAATTATCAGCACAGGTTTTGTTAGAAGCCTTTTCAGTGCCTTTAAAGTATAAAAAGGGCTAATTCTATTCCCGTAATAAAAATCTGTTTAAAACTTAGTCGCGGACTATCTCAATATCCCAAATGGGAGATTTAGATAGAGACTGAATTGTTAATCTTACCTAGAATTTATTACGAAAATTGACTCTCTCTAATCTATTGCGTAAAGTTCCATGTTTCAGTGTGGTAGTTAACTGATTGTATTTAATAACTGATTAACGTGGTTCTACGAAACGTACATCCAAGAGCTCACAGTTACTTTTTCCTGTTATTACGACAGCACTACACAAGCTTAGCTACGGAAAAAAGACTTCTGCGATCTACACAAATTAAACAGAAGACGTAATATACTGCTACGCAGACCGCCTCGTTGAACCATGATAAAAGCTTTCGCTACAAATGACAATTTATTAAATAACTTCAGTGTGGCATGAGCCAGTGCCATGCCTGCCAAGCCACATACCTAGATCTAAATCATTTGTTCCTGACAATAGTTTTACAATTTTCGCATTCATGTTTTACTGTTTATTATTACAAATATTATGATTTAAGACATATTCTAAAATGGCTACAGGTATAATTTTCGTAATTGTGACATGATTATTTAAAATTTAAAATCGTTGTGCTCTATTGTACCTAAAAATCTGCACCAGTCTCAGGGTGTTTGTTCAGTGCCCTATAAAGATGATAGTATATTATTATGATTTGAATAGGTACATGCTGCTGATTTATGTCATAAAATCACAATGTAATATTTTTGGAAATTAACGCTAATATTCATCATCATCATCATCATCGACATTTAGGCGTTGTCCCGATTGCATCCGAGGCCAAGATGCCCTCGGAGCTCGGGGTCCGCCTTTTGACTATTCCTCCTCCACTTCGCACGATCTTGGGCGCCTATGGGAGTGAGACCATTTGCTCGCATGTCACCCTGCACGACGTCAAGCCAGGACTTTTTGGGCCTACCTCTTCTACCTGGAACCGGCGGGGGTGCCATTGTCAGGCATTTGCTATCCACGTAGCCTGACTGCTGCCGCAAGACGTGGCCACACCAGCGAAGGTGACTCTCTTGCATTTTTATCTCCGTGACACGCAGCTCCTGCTTGTGTCGCTCCAACATCGGCCACGCTTCACAGCCGTGTAAAAGGACAGGCCTAATGATCGTCTTATAGGCCTGTCCCTTTAACCTGACTGGCATTTAAGGATCGCATATGACGCCAGTCATTTCCTGCCATTTGGCCTACGCGGCAGCATTACGTGCCTTGACGTCGCAATCGTTGCCATCAGTCACGTGAAGTACTGATCCTAGGTACTTAACCTGGTCCATGCGCTCGACCAAGTCATCGCCTATGCGGACGAGTGTGGGATCTATTGAGTTTAACGTCAAGTATTCTGCCTTCGCCACATTAAGCTTCAGACCGCCGTACTCAAGAGCCTTCTTCCACACTTTCACGCGTCGCATCAATCTGTTCCTGTCCGCGTCCATCAGCGCAATGTCATCAGCATACATAAGCAACCATGGAGGCTACTCGTGCGAGTTTCTGATGTTGTCCAACAAAACGTCCAACACCAAGCTGAACAGGAAAGGACTGAGTGCGGATCCTTGGTGTACCCAACACACACCACCAACAGCGGGCCGAACCACGGAACCGGAATCGACACGTGTTATGTTTCAAGTCAATTTAGATAATATGAATCTTTTAGTTTTTGTATTCGCCACTAGATGGCGCTAGTATTCATTTTAGAATTCGATGTCAAGAGTCTCCATAAGCTTTTTATAGTGAGCCATTAGTTCTATCTTTTGCAACTAGATGTCGCTAGTGGTAAAGTTAGAAGTCGGTGTTAAGACTCTCCACAGAGGTTTCGTTATAGCTCCGCAAATTATGTACCGAATGTTTTTTCTACTTAAGTACAGTGAATAATAAAAGTGAAAACGAGTGTGAGTGTTTCAATAAACCAAATGGACCTTCGATCTCGGATTAACTGTGAGTAAAATACAAGTGCTAAAGACTTAGTGAAACATCAGTGTCAAAGACTTAGAAAAATTTCGTTTAAAAAGGACTTAGAAAAATTTAGTTGAAAAAAGACTTAGAAAAATTTCGTTTAAAAAGGACTTAGAAAAAATTCTTACTAAAAACACTTAGAAAATTTTTGAGACTTAGAATAATTTCATCTGGGTTTAACTTAGTATAATGGAGGATAAGAAAATCAAAAGTTACATCACAAAGTTGACTCAGAATTCAACTAAAATTGAAAAGTTGTTGATTAATTCGAAAAAATGTGCTAAAGATAAGCGAACTAGAGGGTTCTTGAATATACGTATGGAGACATTGCAAGAGTATTGGACTAGCTATACAAAACCTTATGATAGCCTTTCTGAAGTAGAATCTTTGAAATCTGAATACGATATTGACTTAGAGAAAAACTTTGAACAAACTGAAGAATGTTATTTGGAGCTAATGTCATGGCTTAAGGATAAGTTATATGAGCTAAATTCTGAACAAAGTGGAACCCCAAACCCTGATGCGCAATTGAAACAATCGAAGTTAAGGCCTAAACTTCCACCCATTGCAATACCGCAATTTTCTGGTGATTATAATCAGTGGATGAGCTTTAGAGATTTGTTCTGTTCTTTAATTCATGAGGATCAACGTTTAACCAAAATTGAAAAGCATTATTATCTCAAGTCAAGTCTTTCTGGGGAAGCTGAGCAACTACTCAAAAACTACTCGCTTACAGAAGCCAACTATGATGATGCATGGAAAAAGCTCAATGAAAGGTACGAAAACAAAAGAATTATTGTCAATAGCATCTTAAATAAGTTTTTAAGTCAAAAGATATTAGCCTCCGGATGTACCAAAGGGATCAAGGATCTTCTAGACACTTCAAGTCAATGTCTCACATCGCTAACAAACTTGCAGATTGACTCCTGGAACGCAATAGTGGTGCACATTTTAGTCTCAAAGTTGGATATTGAATCACACAAACTCTGGGAACAATCTTTACAAGATTCTACAAGCATTCCTACATATGAAGATCTAAATAGTTTTCTCGAGAAAAGATTTCGAGCCATGGAAATGGTCAATCTTGCCCAACCTCCACTAAAGAATACTGTGAAGACATCTCAACAACCTTCCAAATCAACAAATAATGTCAAAAGTTTTGCTACCGAAATCGAAAGCACTTGTACCTACTGCTCACAAAATCATTACGTTTGCCACTGTAAAGATTTTGCATCACTCTCTGTCACGGAGCGTCAAGATTTCATCAAGAGAAATAACATATGTTTTAATTGCCTAGTTAAGGGTCATTCAGTCTCTCATTGTAGGCAGAGTACGGTGTGCAAAAAATGTCGACGTCGTCATCATACCTTGCTACACTTTACCTCTCCTAAGGATGAGAAGCCTGTTGAAATCTCTAAGGAGAAAGACAACCTGCAAGATAAAAGCACTGTACCTAACTCCTCTTGCAACATCAGCGTTAACCTGAAAGCTGAAACAGAAGATGAATTGGTTATATTGGCGACTGCTGTAATAAATGTAAAGTCACGAAACAAGGGTACTTACGCATTAAGAGCTCTCGTTGACCAAGGCTCGCAAGGTTCCTTCATCTCCGAAGCAGCTGCACAGTTATTGAATCTTCCTCGCACTCCAGTGACTGGCAAAATCTCCGGAATCTCTAGTTCATCAGTGGTCACGACCAAATCTATGGTCACACTTACAGTCCACTCCAAAGAAGATCATGCATCAACTTTTAAGGTTAATGCTTACGTATTAAAGAAACTCACTTCATTGCTGCCTTCAAGTGAATTCCCTCAAGAGACTTGGCCTTCATCTATGCAGTTGGATCTTGCGGATCCACACTTTCACAAGCCAGGGTCGATTGATGTTTTACTTGGTGCCGACGTGCATGCTTACATACTACTGCAAGGCTTACACAAGTATAATTCTCTGATTGCACTCAACTCTCGTCTTGGTTGGTTAATATCAGGCAGGGTTCAACAAACTGGTTCACTAGCACAGGAGCATAATATGGTTGTTATGCAAACTAACATTGAAACAGACCAGTTACTCCGAAAATTTTGGGAGATAGAAGAGAATTTATCGCACAAAAAACCAATGACTAATTTAGAAATACAATGTGAAGAACACTTCAAAAATACTCACACTCGTAATGAAGACGGACGTTATGTGGTGCGCTTACCATTCCAGAACGATCCACCCACAAGCCTTGGTGATACAAGATTCCTTGCCACTAGTCGCTTACTACAAATGGAGAAACGTTTCACACGTAAGCCTGACTTTAAAGAAGAATATCACAAGTTTATGAATCAATATGAGTCACAAGGTCATATGATGATGGTACCTGAAAAGGAATTAGTGTCACATAAAGTTTATTACTTACCTCACCATGCTGTCCTTAGGCCGACGAGTCTAAGCACAAAACTCCGAGTAGTCTTCGACGGAAGTGCTACATCTGAAAATGAAAAGTCATTAAATGATGAACTCCTGATTGGATGTTCTCTGCAACAGGATATCAGAGATTTGATCACTAGATGGAGACAGCATAAATTCTGCCTAGTAGCAGATATTCGACAAATGTATCGACAAATCTTAATAGCCAAAGAGGACGTTGACTATCAAAGAATTTTGTGGCGTGAATCTCCGATACAACCTATTAAAGAATATAGGCTCCTGACCGTGACGTACGGTACATCTTGTGCCCCATTTTTAGCCATACGTACTCTTCATCAACTCGCTGAAGATGAAAGGAAAGATTTTCCTGCTGAAGTGGAAATTCTGAAACACGACGTATACATGGATGATTTGATGACGGGTGCATCCACACTGGAAGATACCGTAAGGTTGCAGAAAGGATTGATGGAACTGTTAGCCCGTGGTGGTTTTCCCTTACACAAGTGGTCTTCTAATAGTAAAGGTGTTTTATCAGAAATCCCAAATGTTGAAAGAGACTCTCACGGTTCTGTAAATATTAAAGTTGAAGATTCAATCAAAACGTTAGGTATTACTTGGAACTCTGAAACTGATAATTTTGAACTTAATGTTAATTTAATTGCTAATGAGGACCATATTACAAAACGAAACGTACTGTCCACTATTGCCAAATCATTCGACCCGCTAGGTTGGCTAACACCGTCAATAATTTTACTTAAAATCTTCATGCAAAAATTATGGTTAGCTGGTCTAGAGTGGGACGAAGATTTGCCGACTAGTCTCAGGGAAGAATGGATCACTTACCTTGATCGTTTCAGGCACTTTAAAAACATTCAGTTCCCACGATGGCTTGGAGTGACTAATGACACATCTAAACGTGAACTGCATGGGTTTAGTGATGCCTCTTGTACTGCTTATGCTGCTGTGGTGTACCTCAGGGTTTTGAGCAAGGAAGGAAAAATAAGTGTCCACCTCATTATTGCAAAATCAAGGGTAGCTCCTATAAAACAAATATCTGTTCCACGCCTTGAACTCTGTGGTGCAGTACTTCTAGCTAGGATGATCCAACACATCAAATTAGTTTTAAATATACATGATACGGATGTTTACACATGGACGGATTCCACCATAGTTTTGTCGTGGTTGCGTAAAACACCAAACACCTGGACCACATTTGTTGCTAATCGTACTTCCGAAGTATTAACCCTCACCAACAGTAACCATTGGCATCATGTTAGTTCTGCAAACAATCCAGCGGATTTGGCATCTCGTGGCAGTTATCCTTATGATCTGCAACAATCAAAACTATGGTGGGAGGGCCCTCGGTTTTTATATAATAAAACTGAACTTCGAGGGTCTCCAGTTGATATCCCGTCCACAGATTTAGAAATGAAACGTAATTTAAAAATTTCATGTAACGTTAATACTATTGACCAGGACAGTGCAATTTTTTATTTGAAACGCTTTTCCACACTTTCAAAATTAATACGTGTCAGTGCCTATTGTTACCGTTATTTTAAACGAGTTAAGGCTAAGATAAATAAGGAACCATTGTTAATTGCCAATTATTTGAGCTCTAGTGAACTGGACCATGCATTGAATTGTTGTATAAGGTTATCACAAGCTACTACCTTTCAGGACGAGATTTCTTGTTTACTATCGAGCAAATCCGTTTCAAAATCTAGTAAAATCTTCAGACTTCATCCTATTATTGATAAAGATGGAATTGTTCGTGTTGGAGGTCGTCTTGCTAATGCAGAGATTCCAAATGACCAGAAAAATCCCATTCTATTGAGTGGTGGTTGTGCGCTATCTAAGCTAATAGTATTAAATGCCCATCTGAAATCTCTGCATGGAGGACACCAACTTACTTTAAATTTTATTCGCCAGAGATTTTGGATCCTTCGAGTAAAGAATCTTGTGAAGGTTGTAATTAATAGGTGTATACCGTGTTTTAGACAAAGGGCTACTCCACTGGCACCATTTATGGCTAATTTGCCTAAATTTCGAGTGAACCCTAGTCGTCCTTTCCTCACAAGTGGAGTAGACTTTTGTGGACCTTTTACCATGAAATTGTATTCTGGTAGATGTAAGAAATTTTGTAAATCATATGTATGTCTATTTGTATGTACCGCCACAAAGGCCATCCATTTGGAATTAGTGACTGATCTAACTTCGGCTGCATTTATTGCCGCATTTCGACGTTTTATTGCTCGACGTGGTCACTGCCAGGAAATTTGGAGTGATCACGGTACAAATTTTGTTGGAGCGTCACGTGAATTAGATCTGGCTTTTAAGAATTCGCGTTCTCAGATCGTAACTGAGATTGCTGAACTTCTAGCTAATGATCGTACACAGTGGAAATTTATTCCACCGCGAGGTCCACATTTTGGAGGTATTTGGGAGTCTGGTGTCAAAAGTATAAAAGGGCATTTAAAACGAGTGATAGGTCAAACTTCTCTCACTTACGAAGAACTTACTACTCTTTTATGTCAAGTTGAAGCTTGTGTGAATTCACGTCCACTAACTCTTGTAGATTCCACGGTTGATGAACCGCCTTTGACACCAGGTCACTTTCTTGTTGGAGAACCTTTAATTGGTGTCCCTTCACCGTCCTTGATTGATAACAAAATTAGCCCGTTAAATCGATGGCATCTAATCCAGCGCATGTTGCAGTGTTTGTGGCGTCGTTGGCAGAATGAATATCTGACGACATTGCAACATCGTTGTAAGTGGAATACTAGTCAACCGGATCTTCCGGTTGGCACAATTGTATTAGTCAAGGACGATATGCTTCCACCTGGAAAATGGCTTTTGGGGCGTATAGTTCAGAAGCATCCTGGAGCAGATGGTATAACGCGAGTTGTTACTTTGCAATATAAGGATAATATTTTCAAGCGGCCGATTATTAAATTATGCCCGCTGCCCCTAGACGATTCTGATTCCCCGTAATTAGTCTATGTGTTCAATTTGTTGTCTGTTAACTTTATACGTGTATTTATGTTTTTAAGGACTTAATTCGTCCTTGGCCGGCGGTATGTTATGTTTCAAGTCAATTTAGATAATATGAATCTTTTAGTTTTTGTATTCGCCACTAGATGGCGCTAGTATTCATTTTAGAATTCGATGTCAAGAGTCTCCATAAGCTTTTTATAGTGAGCCATTAGTTCTATCTTTTGCAACTAGATGTCGCTAGTGGTAAAGTTAGAAGTCGGTGTTAAGACTCTCCACAGAGGTTTCGTTATAGCTCCGCAAATTATGTACCGAATGTTTTTTCTACTTAAGTACAGTGAATAATAAAAGTGAAAACAAGTGTGAGTGTTTCAATAAACCAACATGATTAACATGTCTCGGATGGTGATAATGGAGGCCTCTGGGATTCCCTTGGACCGCAATGCCCACCAGATCACCGCGCGAGGAACACAGTCGAAGGCCTCTGCATGTCTAGGAATAGGCAGTGCAGGGGGGTTTTCTTCGACCTATATTTCCCCGCGACAATCCTTAGGGCGAACACCGGGTCCATGGTACTGTGCCTGGGACGAAACCCATACTGAGACTCCGAGACATTATCTTTATACCGCGGTAGCTGCCACACTCCTGCACCGATCCCTTGCCCTTGAAGACTGGCGTAATGATACACAGCCTCCACTGGTTTGGAATCCTACCGGTGAGTAGTACGTGGTTATAAAGGTTTGTCGGGATGCCCACACCACGGGCACATACTGCCTTCCAAGCCTCTATGGGGACATCGTCCGGAACGACAACTTTCCGGTTCTTCATGCGTCGACAGGCAGTCTGGACTTCTGCAGGTGTTATTGGTGGCACTAGTCCTTGATTTGGAGGGAGGTCTAGTGGCTGCACCTCTTTATGCTGCTTATTCAGCAGCTCGTGGAAGTATTAGCGCCATCTCTCCTTTACCGCGCCTTCCTCGTATAACAAGTTGCCCCCAGGGTCTTTAATGCAGCGGCACTTGGATATAGACTGTGCCGCTTTAGCCCTGGAACGCGCCAAGTTATATATGAGCTTTTACCCCTCAGACGATTCCAACTTGTGGTACAGCGGTTGCAAGTGTTCTCGTTCGCTACGGCTCTCTTAGTGGCGCGTTTGGCATCGTTATACGCATCGACAGGAGATTCAGATGCTTGCTACTTTTTAAATAGGGCTTTCTTGACCTTGATCTCCCTCTGGACTGTGTCGTTCCACCACCAAGTGTCCTTGTCACACTTGCGTCCACCCTTAGATATACCGAGCACGGCCTTTCCCGCCTCAAGAATAGCTGCTTGAATCTTGTCCCAGCAATTTTGTATTGATTCGTCTACAGCATCGGTGCACTTGTCACCGACGGCTGAGACGAAACTCTGGGCCTTGGCTTCATCAAGCAGCCACAACCTTATTCTGCGCTGGCCGCGCTCATATAACCTTCCAGTTTGTCACCTTGCTGATATTGTGCCTCCTAGTGAGTAAGAAATCGATCTGGGTACGTGTATCTATATATACGATACGCGTATGTAGATATACGATACGCGTACCCCCCCTGTTTGTAGGTGATAAGTTGTTCGGATTTCTTTTGGAAATACGTGTTCACGATGGCAACGTCGGCAGCCGCACACGTTCTGATAATGTGCTCACCCTCTGGGTTACGGCTGCCGTACCCAAAACCGCCGTGGACACGCTCAAACTCCCCACACCCCTCACCCACATTTCCGTTCGGGTCACAACCCAGAACAATTCCCTGCGACAGCGGAATGCCACTAAACACTACCCCGAGCTGGTTCCAGAACGGGATCTTTTCGGCTTTGCTGAGCCCGGCCTGTGGAGCGAAGGCACTAATAAGGTGGGTAACAATCCCATCGATAAGCACCCTTACGACCATAAGTGGGGCGCTATAGCGTTTTGCCTCCAAATTGTCGTCCCGAAGCCCCCCGGAGAGCACCACGCCCTCTCTGGCCTGCCCATCAGGTTCACTTGTATACATCAGCTGGTAGCCGTCCCCAATGATCTTGGAGCTACTGCCACTCCTTCGAGTCTCCTGCAGGAAATGCGAAAGCGAATATTATACATTGACATAAAACTATTTACCCGACTGCGCCAGAAGGAGGGTTATGTTTTCCGGGAGTATGTAGGTATACTTGTTTGGCACGCTCTGCAGCCTGAACGGCTCAATAGATTTTAGTTTGCGAGGTGTCGTATATATATAGATATGTATGTAATAACTAAAAATAATAAAATAAACTAAATTATTAAAAATAAAAAACCCGAGAAAATAAGCTTTATAGCAGGTGGTACCAATTAATTTCATCTGATTTGAGATTTGCAAATAGTACCATCTGCTATAAAGCTTGTTTCGATCTTTTCAGCATCAGCCGGGTTATTTATTTTTACTTATTTTTTTCATTTTATACTTTTTATGTCTATTACTGTACTATTTTATGTGTGTGTACAATAAAGAATCAAGAATTATTTTACTATATGCATAATGAGCATAACAAAATAACATAAAATTAATTGCGATAGAATCTATTGAAAATATTTTTATACTCTAAATACCTATCACAATACCCTCTATAATCGCTTTCTATGGGAATAATCTGCCAACTAAAAGAACGGGTTTAGGCAACTTCTCAAGTATGGCAAATTAAGGATTCTAGGTTTGTAAACTCTTATTTTAATTTTCTCAATGTATTTCACCATATTTGAATTATCGAAAATATTTTTATAAATCTCAGCAATATGTTCATGCTAGTTTGAAGCCTGAAGCAATACCAGCGTTCTAAAACCTCTTTTAAATTTGCATTTAATAAGGAAACTTAATACAAGAATAGTGCGCTTTACTAGTCTTACAAATAAGTGTGTAGTCGCACACAGTAATAACTTACTGTACTTAAAGTTGCGGCATTATAAAGTAGGGAATTTACTGCCGGCTGCCGGCCTACACTTTCGTGATCGAATGAATATATTTTTAATCATGAAAGGCATAAACATTAACTAGCATTTGGTCTCATTGCTCAACGCCCAAGAACGTGCGAATTGGTGAAGGAAAATTCAGAAGGAAGATCCTGTGCTCGATGAAGGCCTTTATTACCCGACTGTGAAGAAGAGTTATCGCGTATTTTACCGTATCTTGTAATATCCTATGTTACCTCATATCTCCGGCACCACCGTTCGGATTTCAATGGAATCCACTCGAATACCGTTTTTAAAACTTTTTTGTAGCCATACGCATATAGAAGCAGCAGACGATGTGTTGGGTTGCTGTTGCTGTATGCTAGTAACTTCAAATTTAAATTTAATTACGCAGTAACTGAAAAAGAACAGCCAAACAGGTATCACGTGATTAATAATAATTTTGTAGTCGACATTTATTTATGAGTCTAAAACGTTGCGGACATTAGTTGCTTTTTCTAGTTATTGCCATAATTGATGAAAGGTATTCGCTTGCATGCGCACGAGGCAGCATGAATAATACATTTTATTGTTTCACAGTAGTGGCTTTGAATATGTAGTTAAAAATTCAATATTAAATTTTATGCATTTTATAATGTTAAATTGAATTTTAAAAAATGATAACGTTGTAAATATCTGCTATAGTAGGTAAATATTTCAAAAAATCCCATAAATATTGTGTTTTTGTTGCTGAAGCATTTCAAAAATGTTATTCCAGAATGTGAGTTTCCACAGGATAATATTTTATTTCAAATCATATACTACACTATGATTCGATTATAAATTTCTGGTAATAAATGTAGTTGATTGAATTTGTTGAAACTTCTTGATGGAACTTCATTTTACTACCTTTTTATATATGAGCTGGGCTTTTTTATTTTACCTGACGATGATTTTTTCATTAATTATTATTATAAATAAAATACTAAACAGTGATAAAACTAAATATAATTGTGTGGAACTTTATAGTGTGTTCTTTCATATATATAAAGGTAGTCTGGTAGTTTAGTTTTATCGCCATCGAATAAATCATACAACCTTAAAAGAACAGAAAAACAAACATTAATTTCTAGAATGTAGAAATTAACGTTTGAATATTATGTTCAATAAGTTATATTAAGTCTAGTATGAAAGAAATGTATCTTGATGGGGCAGTAACAAATCACGTTTCAAATAAGTAAATACATCTTAACTACATATATTCTTTTCGAACCTCACTACAGTGTAACTTTTACAAAAGATTTGACTTTGACTTTGAGCCAACTTCAGTTAAGTGAGTTAGTCGATTCAATCACGACTATCGATAAATACTATACTCGCTGATAAGACGCCAAAATAATGCGAAGGTGAAACGAATAAAGTGAGTATTTAATCTGGAGGGTGTGAATTTGTAGGTATTTTACTTTGCAACTACTGACGAAAACCATCTCATAAAGTAAATAATTGCCTTATTTGTCGTGGCTACCAGAAATAGCCAGGATGTGTGACTTATAGACCACGAGCCACATTTAAATTTGTTCCATGACTTCCTCACGGGTGATACTTCGGACAGTGGTTAAGGATGTTGAGTTATGAATTTTCATATTTGTCACTTGCAATTTTGTTGGTGGGTTAAGCAGCGGTGACCGCTAAATTACGGTTAAGCCACTGCCTCGAAGAAAAAAAATGTAAGATGCAAATACCTCGGTGAAAAATGCGTCAGCTGATGACCTGAACAAGTTCAGCATTTCCTCCCGTCTCAAAATTGGCCAAAATACAGTTAAGCCAATACCTTGAAGAAAATAAATGGTCAGCTGCTCATGCCGCGGTGGAAAATTCATCTGCTGGTCACGTGATGAAATTCAGTCACTTCCTCCCGGCTCAAAAATACCCAAAATATAGTTAAGCCAATACCTTTATTGATTGATTAATAAATTATTATTGATTATTATAGTACGTTACCATGAAGTATCAAGTGGCTTGATTTCGTTGCCCCTCAGTGCAAAAGAATAGTTTAAGTTCGTTTATTCTGGATAGTTTTATGTAATAATTTAAAATATTGAAAAGAATATAAACATTTAAGTATCCGTGATTTAGAATCTAATTACGGCTATGTAATTTTTAGTTCTAGATGCTCTATATAATCCTAGAGTAATATTATTATTATTATAAATACAGTAAATAATTAAGTACATCCGGTAAGCAAACAATTCCGTGTTCAGCTACGGATCATAATACAGTAAAGCAATCATCCTGTTTTAGGTAGCAGTGGATTACATATCCAACGTGTTTTTCTTGAATCTACTTACCCGCTGTTCGTTGCCGGCATCTTGCCAAAATGTACGGTGAAGTCTATTTTCATTTTATAGGATACCATAAGAGCTTCTGGAAAAGAAACGAGTTTTTAATACTAGTAAATTATCTGTGTGGAACCACCTGTATTCAAACGACTATCTATACTTAGAAATTAGTAATTAAGAAGAAGTTGAGTAAATAGCGCAGTAGAAATATCATTTGAAAATAGAAAAACCATTTTTGTTATCACAATCTTCATTCTATCGTTAATAATCCCAACATCATCCGAAACGGCATCCGAAACTCGGCGACTGGGGTCCGATTTTTCCAGTCTAACTTCGGGTTTAGCAGATCTTCAGTGTTTTCCATGACCGACGTCTGCCATTTGACTCCCACAACTGTCACGCGATATTGAAATATGTAGACCAGTTGTTGGACTTTTGGACTTCAACTACCCGTAACAACTGACATTTGATGATATTTGTATGACAACCGAATTCGACGCTCTCTGTGGGACGACCAGACCAATGCCAATAGTCATATTCATACATATAAATATTTGCACTGAGCGGGGATCCAACTCGCGCCCCCTGCGTAGCATTTGCGCTCGCTATATCGGCACAACACAGTAGATTGTTACAAAAAAAAATTGGTATTCAAATAATATTTTTCAGTGACTCGGGGTTCAATGACGTTCTCATTTAATTCATTTACAAACGCATGCATGGGATGAATTCGCATTCGTTAATTGTGCGCACCGCATGCTCTACAGGTCACTCTTCCTCATTACGTTCACAAAAAACACTGAAATTTATTTTGTTTCGACTATTTTTATTTCGTGTGGAATTCCACTCCGTTGATCAGTGTTACGTCGGACTCGAACCTAATTGCCGTCTTGGGTCTCAATTACTGGGGTGTATAAACACCATTTGGTTGGGCCATCCGGTTTTGAGATGGGCCCTCTTGGTTATGGTATGGGTAGGGGTTTAGGAAAAGGGAAAGGTCTAGGAAAGGGGTTTTTAACTCTTTAAAATACGTATCACAATATAAATGTAAAATCCAAGTAAGAAGCGGTTTTTTATACGTGCGGGAAATCCCCACGGATACCCCCCCCCCCCCCCCCCTTAGAGCCGAAGGGGGAGGTTATGTCGAACTCGAACCGACTAAACCGCACGCCGTCTGTGGGTCGATATGCTAGGCCGAAGGTGAGGTTGTCTCGCGATATATCCCTAGCACCCCGGCTGACCCAGGGCCATTCCTCTCGGCTCGCCCCCCCCGTTTTTACATTGTTGTTCCATCAACAAAGGAAATTTAGTTACAACACCAACTTCGTGTACAGCAATTACTTTACAGCGCCAATTTTCAGTAACGATAGTAATAATTTTATTGATTAAGTCATAAAACTAAATGCAGTAAGCAGTAGAACGCATTTAACAGTGGAACAAAATTTTAATGTAAAGCAATATAAATTAAATAATCAATAGGCAAATAAACGCCAAACCAGGGACTGAGATAGAGAAACTAAAAATTTTATTACTCAAGAACAGCTCGATAATTCGGCTTATTTTGTTTGTGCAAGTTCCATGAACAAATTTTTAAATAAAGAAAGTTCTCATGGGTCACGGGGATGCAAACAAACTTCAGCTAGTTCTGAGAAATAAATGTTACAAGACGCTATCTAGACCCAAACTAAACACAATAAACCATAAGTTACATGGTTATGTTTAGTTTCAAGTTTCACTTCTTGCCTGTGAACGTTTGCATATTAAAGGTTTGAGTGTACAGTCGGCCAAAGATATAAGTTAATTATATATATAGATATATAATTTTCATAGAAAGTTGCATGAATTTTATGTATACCTGTATAGCTTAGCAATCACATTATTAATTTTTTTATTTGCTTCTAGGTAATGCCTTGCCATTCAATCAATCAATCAATTAGCCTACTGCGGTCTACTGCTGGACATAGGCCTCTCCCAATGTGCGCCATATCGTACGTTCCTCCGCCTTCCGTATCCAGTCCGTCCCAGCCACCTTTTTCAGGTCATCGGTCCATCTGGCCAGGAGGGGTGGCAATAATTAAGGTTTATTTTTGGCTGTTGTTAGTATTGGCTAATAGGCTCATGGAAACTGTTAGGCGTATTGGGCTCTACCCAATCCCTCGAGGTCAAGTCATTCTCACCCATAAACAGGATCACCTGCTGATTAACAAATAAGTCTTTGGTGCAGGTTTTCTTCTTGGTTAGGCAGTACGACTACACTCGCTCCGGTAATTTGTTTTTACAAATTATGATCAACAGTTTTTGATCATATCTTTAGTGTCATATAATCCTTATTCAAGTTCACTTCGATATAAACGTTACTGGTACAAGAACTTCAATAATATTGAACTACGAGAACGGATTAGCTTCAGGATTATATGGCGACATGGTCGTGTTACCAGTCTAGGAGGAATCAAAGTTCAATTGTTTAAAACTTTCACAATCAGATAGTTCATAGAGTTCAACTTATTGTTCGACACATATTTACGAACTTATATCATACACAGAGATGGTACGACAAATAGTAGATATAAGATACATCATTTTAATATCAAACTACTGAAATTACATAAGGTACATTACTATGGTAAATAGTATTACTTAGGTAAATATTATTGTATGTATTTACTGCTTAACACTCATAGCAATAGAGACACTTCATGTAATATTCTTTATAGCTTAGCGCCTCAGGTAGAATGAAGATTTCTATATGAAAACAAAGTCATTACATGAAAATAATCACCTGTAAATGGGAGCATTAAAACGGGAAATAGTCTTTTTTTGGAACAAATGGCACAAATGTTACTATTTCCTATATTTTAGTCAAGATCCTGCGCTGTGATAAAAATATTACCATATAATTTCCATATGACAATCATTCAACGTAATCGTGGAAAATGGAGAAATGTTTCACTTGAAAATGTTTCTGAGTCTAGAATTTCATATTTAGATCCTCTGTTGTCGACCGCGTAGTAAGAGTGTGTGTTCTCATGGGATATCATGGGGGGCTACCATGAAACATCCAAAACAACGCATTTAGCTATGCAGGTACCATGAAGCCACTTTGTTTTTTGTTCATATACCTACCTAGGTACCAAGATTTTCCGCAAAGGGTCATCTCAAATGCGGGGTGCGAGAGAAATGCCTTATTAGGCCACCATATTTTCTGGCAAAATCAACACATCACACAATTGTGTACATGTGTGCATGAAGTCGCAGTATATCCAGCATGAAATATGATACAATATTAACAGTTATTTTAAATTAGCAGCTTAGCATATTGCACCAAATTGACACGCAAAAATATGGAGCCATACAGCTACTAATTATAATCAAAAGTCAAACAGGTCATCGCCCTAACCCCATTTCTACCTTGAATTGAACCCTACTACGATCTATCTTCATTTAAAATTAATATAAAATAAACATCAAAATCAGAGATATAGCTACGTAAAGCGTATTTAAATAATTTAGTTTACGGTTAATAGCAGCCAAGCTCTAATTGTTGGTTGGCGTGTAAGTATGGGTTAAGTGTTCCTTGGTGGCTGTGGTTTTTCAACATGTCACCTGTAATGTATCGCTCCTGTTTCAATTCAAATCAAGGCTATGAATTTTTAAATGTTTCTGAGAATAATTACTTACTTGCTAGCTTTACTCTAAAATAATGTAAATTGAATTTCACGTTAATGCAAGTTTAGCTTCGATTACGTACTTTAGACGTCAGACGACAGTCAGTTCAAAAAGAATACTTTTTCTTTCAACACCTGCTTTTTTACTACATTCACACCCGGAAGCGGGGGCAGAGGTGTATTCGCTTCGCTAACTATATTTTTCAGTCCTACAGGGGGAGTCTTTTTCTAAATAAACCCTGCTCGGACCTAGATTTAAACGTGGTTTCGACGCCTACTTTAGGTTACCCATTAGATTTACCGGTTTCAATTCAAGCTGTCCACGTGATCAATACCTCTCTGACATATTGTCGGATTCAAATGGAACCTATATTGGTTCCATTTCATAAAATATACGTACGGCTTCTAAATTTATTCGACTTCAATGAATTGCAGTCACAGTATCAAGCAGCTTAGACGTTAAAAGTAAAAGGTACAGTTTATTATTGTCTAGTTTTTGAGTAGATCTACGTATTTAATAGAGACAAATAAAAATTGAAGTCACACATAGATGTGGTGGAACACAACCCATATATTTTTGTATTAAAATGCTGATTGAATTGAGGTGAACTAATGGAAAATAAAATTGTCCGTGGTCCACCTAGGTGAACTAATGCGATGGACCACGGGGTGGGCCCGGTGTGCTTGGACTAAAAGAATATTAGTTTGAGGTGGTGTGTTTGTTTGTCTGCTACCTAAGTGATATGAAAAAATACTTATAGCCATTGGTAAAATAAAAACTCATAGTCATTATGATGAAAAAATATCTATGTATTAGAAAATTTAACTAAATAACTAAATTCAAAACTAAATTGAACTGGTAACAAAATATCAACCGAGATACAAAATTGTGTTCGCCACCTTATACATCCTAAATCTCATTTATTATAAAACCATATTCTAACTGTCTTAGTCCAAAAGATTGAGAGTAACTTGAACACAGTCCTCATTCACATTTACGAGTATATTTAGCAATACTTATAAGAAATGCATTGTATAATAAAGTTATTCAAATAACACCATCTTCTGATAAAGTTTCAGCTTGTTCATCCTAAAAAGGGGAGCAAATATATATTTACATTCCTTTCATTATACAAGAAGATATTAGAAGATATTAGACATAACTCCTAATTAAAAGTTCTTAAGAAAGCGTGATCATAATATGCCCTGCAGCTGGTCATGTCATAACTTTTCACAAAACAACATATCTTAGAAAGCAAACTTGTTCAAGCAGCTTAGCGTGCCATGAATTATTTCAGCTGACTGTACCGGACCGTGGGCGGTCACTCACTAGCTCAGTTTGGTTTTATCGCTCGAACCATCTTCATAATAGCACAAAATTATGATTTTCATTGAAAAGTGCGAAGCAAATATAATTTTTGTACGTGAACTTGTCGTTTACATGACAAGATGAAAATTAACCTTCCTCATCTCAACTTTATAAAAGCTTACTTGAACACCTATCTTGTATTATTTATTATTATTATTCTATTTCTTTATTTTAAACAACTTACAAATTACATTTCTAAATACATACTAAAAAAATATCTATTTAAAAATATAAAAATAGTGCTCCACCGGCATCGGGTACAGGGACCAAGCTACCGGTGGCTATGGCTCCAGGGAAAGGAACCTCCTCACGATGCGTGCCGTGTCAAGGATTACCGCCTTCTGCATAAGGCCCTTGACCTAACCGTCTAACGCGAGCCTCTTGAGATGTTGGTCGAGGCTCTTGGCAATCAGTCCGTAAACCAACACGACTATCGGAACAATAATCGCCGAATCTACACTCCACACTTCGACAACCTTGTGAGGCAAGTCCAAATATTTTATTTGATTGTCTTTTTCGGCTTGCACGAGATTCTCGTCATTGGGTATGGTGATATCGATAATTATTGAGCGGCGCTCTAATTGATCTATCACCACTATATCAGGCTTATTGGCTTCAATAGTCCTGTCAGTGATGATAGATCGATCGCAGTACAATGTGACACGACCATCGTCAAGAACTGGGTCGGTCACATACCTGTAATATGGCATCTTCGAATCTACAAGGTTATATTTAAGAGCAAGTTGCTGATGGACAATCCTGGCTACTTAGTTGTGCCTATGCAAGTACTCACCATTGTCTAAACGAGAACAACAAGAGATTATATGCCTGAGGGATTTACCGGGTCGGTGACATACTCGACAGATGTCAACCGTACCATCCTTAAGGATATATCTCCGGTAGGTGTTCGTCATTACAACTTCATCAGTAATTGCGCAGACAAAACCTTCGGTCTCTCCAAAGAGATCACCGAAACGTAACCAGGAAACAGATGTTTTTAAATCTACATCGGGCCCATTTAAGGCCCGATAAAATCGTCCATGCAGCTCTTTGCTCCTCCATACTTCCGTGCGATCATTGACGCTTAGTATTACAGGTTTGCGCCAGTTCTCTTTCGCAAGAGTGAGCGGGATAAGTCCGTGGTGCACTGCCACTTGAGAAAATATTCAACTTCCGCGGGATATGCAACCTCATTACTGAGGAACGTGGATGTGGCATTCGATCTGCAGTAAGCAGTGTACGAACTCTTCTATCTAGGGCTTCCAGCTCAGTCTGATTCCTTCTGAGTATCTTATCTTATCTTGTTATAGGGGTGTTATGTTACTGGGGCACGTGCTTTGGAGCTGTCGCGGACACTTCGACCCTATTGGATCCTTTGTGTCAACCCCAACCTGGCCCCTACGTTTGAGGAGGGATAGCCCTCTCTATTAAGGTGGCTATTCCTCTAAATTGTAGATGCCTGTAATCTTCTGGTTTTGGATAGCCCTTCCCGAGAAGATCCATACGATGTCTTCCTAAGGCGTGGCACTCGCACAGTATGTGTTTCATCGTTTCATCGCCCTCCTCGCAGTGTCTGCATTTTGCGTCGTTCATGATACCAATCTTGCTCAAGGTGTACTTTGTGCAGTAGTGGCCAGTGAACGCTCCTATTATTTTCCGGATTTTGTCCCTGCTGAGATTAATTATTTTATTGCTCAGCCTTCCTAATTCATTACTTATGAATTCTGGTCAGTCTGGTCTTCCATTCTTTAAGCTGCCTATTCTTGGCCTGTTCTGTAATAGCCCTCTTTAGTGTGGCTTCAGGGAGTCCAACAAATGGTTCTGGACCTATGGGTATTATTGCAGATCCTTGTCTGGCTAGATGATCTGCTTTCTCATTCCCTTCTATCCCCTCATGGCCGGGGACCCAGATGAGCCTCAGTTTGTTGGCTCTGCCAACCTTATTTAGGCTTTTTATGCAATTCAGTGCTATTTCTGAATTTACTTTTGGAGAGCTTAGCGCTTTAATAGCTGCTTGGCTGTCACTGAGAATATAAATTTCCTTTTCATGGGTATTTCTATTTATAATCTCCTGAGCGCATTCTATTATAGCGTACACCTCCGTTTGGAACACGGAGGCGTATTTGCCTAGACTAACGCTTATGTCGCAGTCTTCTGCGTGTACTCCTGCTCCTGTGCCATCTAGCGTCTTGGAGCCATCGGTGTACCAGATTTATCTTTTACCTTGATTGGTTCTGAGACCTTGTTTCCATTCCTGTCTAGTAGGAATTGTCACCTTGTAATTCCTATGAAGTACTAGTTTGGGCTGTTGTTTGTCAGATCTCATTTCTAGTAGTTCCTGAACATCAGGTGTTATCCCCATTTTTGTGTAACTTGTCGGTATGCTGGTTATATATCCTGCATCCTTAAGTCTTTTAAAGAGCTTTTATTGCCTCCATTTGTACAGTTGAATGTAGCGGTAGCATACTTAGTAACCGTTCCATCGCTGCTGTGGGTGTTGTTGTGAATGCACCCGTGATAGACATGCAGGCTATCCTTTGGATTTTGCTGAGCTCTTTCCTGCATGTTACAGTCGTGGTTCTTGGCCACCACACTATACTTCCGTAATTGATTATCGGTAGTATCATCATGTTATATATCCAGTACAGAATCTTCGGTTTAAGTCCCCATGTTCTGCCGTACGCCCTGCGACACATGCCGAGGACTCTCATTGATTTCTGTGTGATGAAATCTTGATGTGACCTCCATGTTAGTTGTTTATCCAACATGACTCCGAGGTATTTCACCTCTTCGGCCCACTCTAGTTCTACGCCTGCTACCTGAAGTCTTTTTAAACTTTTTAGGTCCCTTTTGCGTGTGAAATATAGGGCTGATGTTTTGGATGGATTTATCGTTAAATGATTTTCCGTACTCCATCTGTGCGCTATATTCAGGCCCTTTTGTAGTAGTTCCGAGACAGTGTCTGGGAATATACCGTTTACCATTATCACTAAGTCATCAGCGTATCCTATCGTGTAAAATGGTCCTTCATTTAGTCTTGTTATTAGTGAGTTGACTAACAAGCTCCATAGTAGGGGTGAGAGTACGCCCCCTTGGGGACATCCTCTAGAACTAGAACTAACGTAGAGCAAATTATTCTGCTCTTTAGCATCTGCTCTATCCATTTACAGATGGTGTTATCCACCCCGTGTTTTATCGCTGCTGTCTGGATTGCTTCGAAGGTGGTTTTGTCAAAGGCGCCTTCAATATCTATGAAGGCTGCTACGCTTATTTCTTTGCATTCCAGTGCCTTACGAGCGCGTTCCACTACTAGGTGTAGCGCTGTTTCCGTTGATTTGCCCTGCTGATAGGCGCATTGCAGCCTGTGTAATGGGAAACGTTTTAAGGGTCCTTCCCTCACATGCCTGTCTATCAGCTTTTCCACCGTCTTTAGGCAGAAAGATGTTAGGCTGATAGGCCTGTATGATCTTACATCTTCATAGTTTGCTTTGCCAGGTTTGGGTAAATACAACAACTACGTTTATTTTTCTCCATATATTCGGTATATAGTTAAAAGCTAATCATGCTCTGTATAATCTCACAAGATGAGGGATTAGTATGTTCATGCCTTGTTGTAATAGTACAGGGTAGATACCATCAGGGCCTGGAGATTTATATGGTTTGAAATCTCCTATGGCCCATTGCAATTTATTCCCATCAACTATTTTCCATGCAGAGTTCCATTCTGCCCTATTCGTTTTTGTACCTTCAGTACCATTGATTTTTATTTGTTTTTTTGGCACTTCTCCAATTATTTCCGATCCAGGAAAGTGTTCTCTCATCATTACATGTAGTGTTTCTTTACCTGATTCTGTGAGCCTTCCATTTTCGTCTTTTACATTGGTGAGTGGGTTCTCCTTAGCTATTGCCAGGGCTTTAGCCAGTCTCATGCCTTCTGGAAGGGAATTTATTTGGTCACAGTGTGCTCTCCATGACTTTCTCTTATATTTCCGTACGGCCTTGTGATATTCAGTTAGCATTTTGGAGTATTCTCTAAAATCGCCTTGTGCCTTGGCTTTGTTGAAGATGGCCCTTGTCTTGCGACGTAGCATCTCTAATTCTTTGTTCCACCATGGCACCTTTTTGGGTTTTATTTCCTTTTCTGGACAGTTTGTTGTCCATGCTTTTATGACTGATTCTGTTATCTTGTCCGCTTCAAATTCAATGTCAATTATCGAGTTGAGTTTGCATTTTGGATCTCCTAAGTAGATCTTCAGATCCTTTTTATATTGGATCCAGTCTGTGTGTTTGGGGTTTCTTCGCATTTCTACCCCAATCACCTTTGAAGTTTTACACTCAAAACATATGTACCTATGATCAGATAATGAGATTTCATTAGATACTTGCCAGTTCATGATATCTCTGCTGGCCATGTTTGTGGCTAGAGTGATGTCAATAACCTCAGTCCTTTTCCGATTGATGAAAGTCGGACTGTTGCCTTTATTTATTATTTGTAAAGGAGAACTTACCAGGAATTCCAGTACTTTTTCCCCTCGTTCATTGATGTCTGAGCTGCCCCAGATCACATGGTGCGCGTTCGCGTCGCATCCGATAATTATTTCCGTGTTATTTCGGATGCCGTGATCCACTAATCCTTCTAGTATACTAGGGATGGTATTTTTTTGTTCGTATGGAAGATAGGCCGATACAAAGATTGTATCTCTGTTGCCAGCCTCTCCTGCACCGTTGATCCTGACTGCCGTCAGATCCCTGAAACAGAAATTATGTTAAACCCATGCGTCTATACCATTTTTGATATATATGCATGTTCTTGCATCATTTGTGGTCATGTGATACCATAAAGTACCACCAGTTCCACCTAAGCCCTTTATTTCACCTTTATAAATATAAGGCTCCTGAATTAGGGTAATGTCGTATTTGTTATCTTTCAGCGCTCTAGCCAGAAGGGCTGTCGCCGCCTTTTTGTGTTGCAGATTAATCTGTACTAACCTTAAGCCATCCATTTTCGCTGTCGTTATTGGACAGTCACTTTCTCAGTGCAGTCAGCCGGTCCTCATCTAGGTCGAGATCGTCCATCTCCCTGCACAGTTCTTTGGCGCCTGATGACGACGCCAATGCAGTAGTGACCGTGGGCCGCTCTTGACTCTTGTTGGTCCCTGATGCCGTCGTTTTTATGCCATCGCGGATGGCCTCTGCTGGCTGCATTTCAGCATCCGCAGATGACGACTCCATCTTCTTGACTTCATCAGCCTTTGCCTCCTGTTCTCCTTTCGAGGTCGACTCCTCCAGCAACTTAAAGTGGCTGTAGTCGATCCCCGTTGGGAGGGTGTAGTTGGAGGCCTTTATGACCTCCGCAGAGACCCTATCTACAAGGATGATACGGCGAACGTGGGTGCTCTCGACCAGAGTGTCGATCACCCGCCATTCTGCCATTTTTAAACTCGGGTTGAGCCTCTGCAGAAGCTGGAGTACCAATTGAACGTTGGTTCCAGCGGTGTGTCGCGACTTCCATGCCATTTTAACTAGCTTTGGAAGGTCGTTTGCTGATACCACCTTAATTTTGTGGGTGCTGACTGACGAACCAGTTAGTCCCTTCAGCCAGCCCACCGATGCCTCGTTCGCACATATTACGTGCAGTGCGCCCGCCGTCATGTTACCCATGTTTATCAGTGGGAGTGGGTCTGGTGCCGCCAAAATCCCACTGAACAACAGATCCTGTAACGCAGCGTTGTCCTCTGCTTCAAATCGCGCCTCCGGGTATGTTGCCGGGATGATCGCCATCCTGAAGCCTGCAGCAGCGTCCCTGTAGGAACCCTGAATCCTCACCTTTTGGCGTCCCTCCCGAGTTCCGCTTTTTCGTCACTCACCTCCCTGATACCCTTTGCTGGCGTATCGGTGATGGTTCCGCCTACCACAGCGTGCTGTTAGCGGAGACGCCTAGCCCAGCGTTTCGCTGCTGCACGACTGCCTTGTTGGATATGGAATTGGGTCCCGACTTCCCCGGCGCCGTTCGGGCCCAATTGGACCCGTTCAACTAGCCCATTCGGCTGGTTCCCTTCCCCTTTGAACCTTACTGCCTCCCGGGTTGACTCCGGTTCTTCCCTGGAGGGCCGATCCCGAGGATCTCTTGCGAGATACTTCGGTCCAGCCACTCTGGGAGTCTCCTTCGCTGACCACGGTGGCGGCCTTGTTGCTGTTTCCAGCCTTAGGTGCTGTTGCACCTTGAGTGGTATTTTGTGATAAATCCATACCATACCTTTATAGAATTCGTCGATCCGACTCCTCACCCTCCACGGAGCCCTCAGTTGGGGATGCTCTAAAGCACCAAGGCTATCGGACCGATATAGCACTCCGAGATGAGTTGTCCACGAGACTGACCTGCACGAGAATCCTTCCCCGGTCACCACGGCCATGAGTAAGACCGCGCGCCGCCGCCTGCAGAACCCATCACCCCAAATAGCTCGCCAGTGGACGTCTGACCGGACACCACAGCCGATTGATTACGAGTGGCTACCTCGTAACCTCCCTTGTAAGAGGAAGTTCAGACCAAAGAGATGTGTTGCTTCCCAGCAGCCGCAGCTACTGTTCCGCTCAACCACCAGGATTCCTTCATCCCTCCGTACGGGTCCCCGCGCACGGCACAAACACGCGGGAGGTCAATTCTATCCACCATCAGTATTTTACGATGATGAACTCGCAGCAGCATGACCTCGTCGTTGCTGCAATAGTCGCTTAGTGTTTTTAGTTATGTTCATTTCTGATGGAATTGAACCAAGAACAGAGCTAGCAACCGCGTGAAGGATAAACACTAAACTTGCCTTAGGGGATCTGCTCGACTGTTGCGCTCCTCCCTAAGACCACGCTCCCCCTGCAACCCTGAGGGGTTTGCAGAAGTAGGTCTGCACCTATGCTACCAGGCTGTAAGCAAAAGCGAAAAAAAGGAGGCACTGTCATAAAGTAATTGCAAAAGCATAAGCCCGGAGGAGAAATGTCCTTTAAATTTGAGACGAGTTATCAGTAGCTACCTTAGCGACAGGAGGGTAAGGGTTAGGTATGCGGGCGAGGAGTGCAGACGCTCCACGGAGAAGGGCTGCGTCTAGGGCTCTATTGGCGGTCCCTTACTGTGGAACCTATTACTGGATCCCTTACTGCACCAACTAGATGGCGGGACGGTTCACGTACAAGCGTTCGCGGACGATGTTGTGCTGGTGTTCGATGGGGACAGCGCTCTGGAAATTGAGAGACAGGCCAATGCCTCTCTCGAGCATGTGCGGGAGTGGGGCATCCGAAATAAGCTGAAATTCGCACCGCACAAAACTTGTGCGATGGTAATCACGCGGAGGCTGAAGTACGATGACCCACGCCTCAGCATGGGCGGTATAGACATTGGACTGTCCAAGGAAATCAAAGTCCTGGGGCTCACCATCGACCACAAGCTCACCTTTAACACCCACGTCACAAACGTATGCAGGAAGGCGATCGGGATTTACCACAAGCTGGCGCGGATGGCCCGGATCAGTTGGGGATTGCATCCCGAGGTGATCCGGACCATCTACAACGCCGCTGTGGAGCCGACGGTGTTGTATGTTGCCGTTGTAGCTGGTGTCCTGCGGTGAAGAAGCTTGGTGTTCAGAAGCAGCTGAATGTGGTGCAGCGCGGTTTCGCGCAAAAGTTCTGTAAAAGCTACCGCACGGTCTCCCTACACTCGGGGTTAATCTTGGTTGGGATGCTCCCTCTGGACCTCAGAGTTCGTGAGGTGGCCTCGTTATACGAGGCCAAGAGAGGAGTGCCCCAGTCATGGTTGAGAGATAGGGAGATCGAGCGGATGACTTCAGCTATTGAGGCTCCTCACCCCGCGGAGCATATGAACCTGGAGTTCGTAAGTCTGGTAGACGAGGAACATTTTGAACGCGTCAAATTGCAGACGCAGGTACAGATTTACACGGACGGGAGCAAGATTGAGGGTCGTGTCGGCGCTGCGTTATCCATATGGGATAACGGGGCCGAAACAAAGGCCCTCAAACTTGCTCTCTCCCCGCACCGTCTACCAAGCAGAACTCCTGGCCATATGCAAAGCGGCCAGTGAGGCCCTCAAGCGCGGCGCGGCCACATTCGGCGTCTTTAGCGACAGTAGAGCCGCACTCATGACGGTTACCAACCGTCACGCCCTCCACCCCCTGGCAGTTGAAGCTACCATACCAAAAAGCTGGCTCTGCGGTCGAAAATTGCGCCGCATTACAGCCTGTGCCCCGTCTCTTTCGTTATGGGGACGTTAATTCGTGTGCACGTGTGTGTGACGTCGTGGGATCTGTTGGTTAGCGCCGTGGGGCGGTTCAGCGGTGTGATCGGCCTGGAGGGGGCCAGTCAAGGGCAAGTAAACACTTAACAGACGCATCACACATACAAGTACACACCTCACAATTCAGACACGCCTTGGCGGCTTCTGCAGGTGCTGGGTTGACATCACAGGGGTAAGTGAACATTGTGTTCCTATTAGTTTAAGCGCTGCGTTACTTGCAGCCAGTTGGAGTAGGGAACAGGGCTGTTATCTCCAACAAGAGGTAAGAAGTTTATAAACTTTAGGCAGACATTTGATCGGCCTAAAGTTTTTGGGGTCCATGGCCCAAAAACTCAAGTCATAAAACTTGGCAGCGAACCTGATTCCAAAGCCAACTGGAATTGAAAAGCCAAACGGGCGTGTGAGCTCCGGAGCCATTTTAACCAGCAGTTCTGTAGTCCGTCCTGACCGGCAACTTTCCAGTTCGGTAGCGAAAGGACTACATAAGCGATGTCGTCTTCTGAAATTACTATTAGCTCGATTGTTTCAATCGCTTCACACGATTTTTGCATCCAGCCACCCTCTGTCTAATCGACGGGAACCGACCAAATGTTGCGCCAAAATAAGTTTGTGGCAGCAACATCCGCCAAGTGCCCCTCAACCACAAGATCAGGTCGCTCCCAATTTCTATAAACCCATCTTTCATCTCTTTGGAATGTGCGATTCAGTGTGTATCGGTCACATCTTTTTTTATACCATTTTATCCGGTTTGCCCATGCATCAACTTTCGGCTTCAAGAAGTCGATGCGCTCTGTGACACGGGCTGTATAATCAGGGGGACTGGTGCCAGTCCCCGAGAATGCCCGCTTCACAAAGCGCATGACTCTCGGGCGTGTATTGCCCGACCTGAAGCAGATAAGCTTGCCAATGAGTGCCCTGGACTTAGCGATATGACGCTCAATTCTACACTGCTACCTCGGCTTCCCTCACTTAGGTCTAGTAGCGGTGTTACATTCTGGGAATTTAACACCAGCTACTCGACATGCAGCAATGGCGGCACAGTACAAAATCGAGTGTGTGTCACCGAGGTCACTGAATCCAAGGCACACACTAGCGCTATTTCGCTTATGCACAGGCAAACACGGTAAACGAGGTCTAATCTGATAGTTCATCGACCGATAATCACGAATGGCACACTCCAAAGCATGCCTTATTTGATTAATGTACTGAGTGCTTACGGAAGAAGCGACATCATCCAACCCACCATTGACATGTTCTGATTGAGTTTCCCGCGGAACCACTTGCACGATGGCCAGTGGTGGAGGAGGGATAACATCACTGTTCTGCAAGTCAGAGCGTAGCCTCTCAAGTACGCAACTAACTAGCGAGTGACATCGCTGAATAGCCCGCACCTGATCCGACAATCGTTGTGCCGAAACATTAACAGTTGGTTCAAGATCCTGAAACAGAGCAAGCATGCGATCACGGTACGCAGTGAGATTGGCTCCTCCCCCTGTAGCCGCAAAATATGCCCGCTTGACATTTCATTCATTGATGTCGTCCATCTCATGCGGCGCACATTACCACCGGTAGCAGGGGCCCTATTTGAGGCCGCTGGGCCTTGGGACTCCAAGCAGGTCAGTGGTCGGCCTCTCCCTCGCCGGTGCGTAGGTGCTGGTGACGTCGGTGGGGAGAAATACTCGTCACTCGAACTGCTGCTGCTCGACGCCCCAGGAATTCCAATTGTGGATGGCTGTGGGGCGGAGCTGAGTGACGAGTCCGGAGATGTTGGGCGTGCTGTCCTTGTTTGGGATCTTCTTAGCATTTTGTCTACCTTTTCTTCATTTTGTTTGGTTAAATTTTCTGACAGACATTAAATGTCATGCCATCTGAATGTTTAATATTTGATTTTATGGTACCTACTGTTTGCATTGTATTTTATTTATTATTACTATCCTATTTATTTATTTACTTAAGTTTGTGTTATGCACTCTATAAAAAGCTATTGTATTGTTGTAAACTGTAAATTTTCTTTAAGGCACAAAAAATGTCGACCATTAGATCCCGGTGTTGCCAGTATTATGAAGATGTGTATATGTTTGGATTTTTGTTACTCAATACGCTCTAATAACCAAATGGATCTGGCAGAAATTTGGTACAGGGATAGATCATAGTCCGCAATAACACGAAGGCTACTTCTGCGTTTTGCTCATGGTTTTCGCGAACGAGATCCAATTTTAAATCGAGCGAAACCGTGGCAACAGCTAATGAATCATATTTAGATCTCATTATAAATACGTGTAATGCACGCCACTTTCAGATTGACAGACCATTATTATTTATATTAAGGAATTTAGAATTTTTAACATTATTATAACTCTTAAAAACCGGTAAATGCATAGTTCAATAAATACATCGTAATATCACTATTAGCGAGCATCCATTATATTTTCCTAGTTTATGTCTTCATCTCGTCAGAAATTCCTCAAGCAAAAGAGAGGATATTTACGCTACATAGTGGAAAGAACTATAATGATTTACGATTATTACGGAAAAAATACTCAAGTTAACTCGAGTTGAAATTCAAGTAACTCGAATTCAACTCGAGTTACACAATTAGAGTTAGCAAGAAGAAGTGTTTATTCAATTATCAATTTCTTTTTATGCGACTGCGCAACATAGCAATGAGAGCTGTGTTTTAATTACGCGCGAATATATGTATTTGTATATAATATATGTAGATTTGTTTGTTTCTTTTTATATGGGATAGCGGCTGAATGGATTTTGAATAATTTTGATATAAGAGGTCTCAATCTCAAACGAAAAGTATTCGTTTACCACGTTTTATACTCGTCGGGTTTTTTTTACGTGCGGAAATCCCCGCGGATACCGGAAGGGGAGATTATGTCGGACTCGAACCGACTAAGCCGCACGCGGTCTGTGGGTCCATGTGCTAGGCCGGAGATGAGGTTGTCTCGCGACATATTCCTCGCACCCCGGCTGACCTAGAGCCATTCCTCTCGGTCTGGCACGCGGTCCCCGACTCGCCACCGGTATGGGGGGGCGCGCATCGTCCTACGATACGCGCCGCCGCCGTGGCCTGCTCCTGCTAGGGTGACGAGCGGCTCCACCCGCCACCCTCAGGACCAACGCCGCGAGCAGGGTGGAGAGCGTGAGCGCTCTCACCCCCAGGGCCGCCACAAGCTCCCGCCTCGGCGTCTCAAACGCCGGGCACTCGGTGAGCGTGTGCAGCCCCGAATCCACGCTCGCGTCGCAGTGATGGTACTCGGGCGTTAGCTCTATGCTCATCAGATGCAGGTACCGCCCGAAGTTACCGTGTCCGGTAATGACCTGCGTCTGACGGTACGAGAGGCCACCGTTTGTCCTCTCTAGCCACTCCCCCATGATGGGTCTTACTGCCACAATCACGGCGTGCCCTGCGCGCGGTTTCTCAAGTCGTAGCTCCCACTCGGCTTGGGATCGAATCCCCGCTCCCGCGCTTCCCTTCGGAACCGATGCAGTGCCGAAAGGGTTCTCGTTTCCAGGATCCACGGTGGCGATCCGGCCAGGAGACTCGTCGCTTCAAAGGATATCGTGCGGTACCCCCTGATGGTCCTGGAGACCACTGTCCTCTGCGCCGCGTGGAGCAGAGGCAGGAATCTGGCCCCCAGGGTGTCCGCCCATACGTGGCACCCGTATAGGGCCATGGACCGCACGACACCCCCGTGGAGTCTCCTGCAGGAGTCCTCTGGGCCCCTCAAGTTGGGCAACAGCCGGCCCAAGGCATTCGCCGTTGTCACCAACTTGGGGCGCAGACTTCGGAGATGTTCTCGGAAGACCCATCGACCGTCAAGCACGAGCCTCAGGTATTTCAACCGGTGTCTTTGTCCATCCTTGATATCGATGGGAGTGCCTCCCACTGTAAGGCTGGCTCCCGGGTCTGGCCTGCGCCGAGGGCCATGAAAGAACATGGCCTGGGACTTGTGCAGAGCCACCTCGAGACCCAGCCGCCGGATCCGTTCCACGACTTGATCCGTTCGACACAACCGCGGTCGTGGCCCTCAGGGTCGCCTCGTGGTGCGTAGCCCCGCCCACCTTGGCGAAGATGGTGGCACCGTACGCGAAGTCGTCGAGTAACACTATGAGCCGGTACCCAGACGGCTCGTCCGCCGGGCGTCCCATCTTGCGGATAATGACCAGTTTCCCCGTCCTCCACATCTTCGGAAACTGGCCCCGCTCCAAACTGAGGAGGAACATTCTCAGTCGAGGTTCGAGACCGTCTTCCCTTAGAGCTAGGACGCACGCGTGGCCTGGAATGCCGTCGGGTTCCGGGGCGGTATTCTTATTGGCCTGCGCACCGCCAGCTCTAGTTCTACCCAAGTGACCTCGGGCACATCGTCATTAATCACTGCGCCTGGCGCCTCAGACGATCGAGGCGGCTGAGCCATCTGTGGCAGGACATGTTCCGCTCGCGCCGGGAACAGAGAGAACCACTCCTCCGAGCAGAGCCGGCTCGAGCACCTGGGTCAACGGAGGGGCCTGGGGCTTTTGTCTTATCATAAATAAGGTAAGGTCGCTCCCATGGGTCTCGCTCCAGTGTCTCCAGGAGATCCCGGTAACAAGCGGCCTTGGACCGCTTGATCTCCGTTCGGAGGGCATTCCTGGCCTCCCTGTATCCCTCATGAAGCTCCGCCAGTAGGGGCTCCGTGTCTGTGGGACGGCTACGCCTCCTACGGAATCGGGCCTACATAAAGTCCCAACAACCTAATTCGAGTTAAGAATAATGCAAATCGAGTTAATTCGAGTTAAGTGCACCTCGAGTTAACTCAAGTTAGCAATTCGAGTTGGCCCATCTCTATATCCGATACTTTGTCCACTCATACTTTATATTATATACCTACCGTTTGATGGGCTGAACAAAGGCAAGTCTTACGCAATATTATAGAGGAAAACTTATTGTCATTAATTGGGCACTTTGGGATTAACAGATGAGAAAATCGGGAGTTAATTAAAAGGATAAATGGATATTGCTTTCACAAAGGGATTCGTACCATAATATCTGTAACATGAACTAGCTGTTAGCTGTTCTTCACGACTCAGCTGTTCTTAATAAATATTTAATTACCTATACTTATTAGATATTTCACAAGATTATGTAATGTACGACTTTTTCAACCACCTCTTATTCCAATTAATCAACTATAACATGAATATACGTGTCCGTTTGAGCCAATACATTAAAGAACATCGACATATTTGTATGTTTCTTAGGAGCGAGCGTTAAAAAACTTGTATTTGGTAATCTTAATATAATGATTTTCTAGGATTTTCAACACATTTACATTTTTAGTAAAAGACTGAATAAAATAAAAGTATTTAAGAAAAAGACAATGACTCAATTAATATTCTCAATAATGCCGTTTCCTTCACGTGACGTTTGGAAACATGCAACAAGTTAAAAACGACACGTTTAACATATCGTCTTTTAGTTTTATATCTGCCATTGGTAAAATCACATAAAGAAAACGAGCACAGTAAATTTTTTGAATTATGTTTTTAAGCATTTTTCATGCTAAATATTCAAATCGATTTTAATAAAAAAAAAAAAGACGGGTTGCACTCTGGGAGTGCCGGCAGAAGTGAAAACATTTTCTTTTTTTCTTTCTTCGTTATATACATAGAAAAAGATAAAAAAGAACATACCATACCATACCTATAATATAGCGCTAATCATAGAACCTATCACTTATTTTCTGCTAATTTTCTGTCAGAAGAAATTAATTAATTATGAAAAGAAAAAATAAACACAAATAGCAATAAATTACAGAAAGAAAAAATAATCATATGAAGTAATAAATTACAAAAAGAAAAAATAATCTCAAAAAGTTTCAGAAGGCCAGGTGGTTTGAACCCGATACTATCTGAAACTATACGGACTTACAGTCGAAGTGCTTACCGTTTAAGCTACGACGTTATCTATGGTAAATTGCAAAATAGATAGTCTTTACCTAATCTTGTATGACGTCAGTCGTCGGTTACGGTGCAAAGGTCAACTAATCCTGACGCTTTCTTAACATTTTACACCCATCCAACGCCGCTAAAGAAGTTTTCACTTCAAAAATTAATTGGTCTAGGAGGGGATTGAACTCGCGATCTTTGCCTTGCAAGGGCAATGCTTTGACCACTAAGCTACCAGATCTCGCCCTAACCAATTCAAATTTCTCCTTCTATATCTGTCTTTGAGGCGACAGAAGAGTGTGTCTTTCAATATTCTTACGAACTATCGGCACCAATGAATGATTTTTCAATCATTTTTAAACATTGATTTTTGACAACTCCGCCCATACAATTTGAATTAAATGTTTAGGCATTTTTCATGGTAAATATGATGCCATGATAACAGGGTGCAGTTAAATAGTAGCCGCCATTATTGAATCTATCTCTAGAATAGAGAACACGTGTGAGGGTAAAACGTTCCAGCTCTTTATCGTTTGTCAGTTAAAGGAATTTTCGAACCGAATTGTGGTTAAAATAATGATGTGATTTTGGAAACGCCATTAAAGCATAGTAACTAGTTGAAACATATTCGAGTTACTAATTAAAATGTATTAGCCAAATAACTGCCAACGGAGCCACATATTCCATGCTTATGTAAGTACTTACCTAGATAGCTAAAATCTAAAGTAACACTAATGAACTCTTATCACATGCTTCGTTCTCAGGTGTAGCAAATATGTAATAGATAGATAACTCTGTATATTAAACAAAAATTATCATATTTATTACAGCTATATAGATCAGTTACATTTGAATTTGTAATAGGCGACCTTCAGGGCTAACATGCGCGCGTCATCAAATATTTCGAATCGAGATGAGATATCATCTCGAGTATTCTCGAGCGAAGTAACGTCGACATATTTTGTCGCGTCAAACTTTTTCAATTATTATCTATGGCATACACATTTTTTAAACATGTTAGTTGCTGTTTTCACATTTATCCGATAAAATCGGCCCGATACGGCCATTTGCTCGAAAGCACAGACTAGGCTAGGTATGAAAAAAAGAGAAATAGTGCAAACAAATTTCAACCTTATTGACATGACATGTTATCGAATTTTTTTTCTTATATTCGTGATCAGCGTCATCAATTAACGCGAAAAGACACGTAACAAAGGAAATGTCATTAAGGTCAAAAATTGCTTGCAGTCGCACAAAGGTACTAAATTTTGATCCAAAATGAACCGAGCATAACAAAAGTTTACACGAGATAACTTCTCGTCGACCAAATGAAGGACGAGAGACAAAACATTTTAAATGTCAAAATTCGAGTTAATAAGGGCACGTATGTTACAATTTGCAGACACTAAGTAGAGATGATTTCTCGAAGTCGAGTTATGTCGACATCTGACAGATCGCCATGAAATTTGCCAAGTTACCAACAGTCGATATCGACATAAAACGGTAAAATGCCTCGAGATAGCTATCTCGTGGCGCGCATGTTAGCCCTGCATGTTACCAACAGTCGACATATCGACATAAAATGGCAAAATGCCTCGAGATAGCTATCTCGTGGCGCGCATGTTAGCCCTGCTTATCACTAATAGAGATCTCCTCCGGGTAACCTGAGTTACAGTATATATCAGTACTGGTAACAGTGAAGTTTCCATATTTAATTATTTAAAACAGTTAAAAATACATCTGATGAACATTACTGTAACACAACTTTAGTGATAGTTAAAAAGAACTCAACGCTGTCTAAACCAGCATTATAAACTAAACCCCGTGCCAAATCGATTGAGAATAAAATTTGCAGCAAAGTTTTAACAGTCAAAACTTTAAAGTTTAAATTCGATAACCCTAAAAATAAAAATTTGGACGCAAAAACAATTACAGTAAAGTCAATTTAAGCGGCCACTTATGACTAGACCTGTCAAAAGTAATCTTTTCAATGAAATTCAATTAAAATTGTACTAAAATTATATATTTATACTTTTTCATAATAGATGCATTCTATTCAGATCATTCGATTCAAAGATTTTGAAAATATTTATCAATTTATTCAATTTCATTGAATGTTTAAACATTTCACCTCACTATAAAGCTAATGTCAAATATGACCTATTAAATTAACCGCACTTTCAAAATTATCAAGAGATTTCGCTTTTACTTCTAAGGAACTATCATGAAAAACGGTTCAGAATGGTTGAGAAAATACTTACGACGTAACATCTGCTCTCGATACGAGTGTCAATAACTGTAAAAATCCTATCCTTCATTGTTTCAAAAATTATGTGAGGTTTCGTATGCGCTCGAATTTGTATGTTTTGCTTCCGACGCTTCTATTATTCTTACACACACGTAATTCGTAAATTCAGTGACGATTCACTGTGTGAAGATGAGGGGTAAAATAGAAATCCATAAAGGACCCTGTGCATCCTTGCAAGATATCAACCACGATGGTGTATATATTAGTCTGGTTCAGCTCTAGTTGTACCTACTTATTTATTATAGAATCTTTAAGCATTCACCTAAATAGTATAAGAGGATTCTTTTACACATGATTGACCTACGCAGTGTAAACGCGTGGTTGCTTTGGATCAGAGCAATAGTAACAAGCCGTTACTTGTCTTAAAACTTACAGTTTCTGCAAATTCGTGTAAAATAGTGAAACAGTGATGAGAGCTTTAAATAAAGTGAACCAATGTATACGAAGTCATATGTGTGTTCACATGGTTTTGCTCATGCAGAAGGAAATGATAGCGGAGTTGTTGCAAGGCAATCAAGTCTCTCTCGGGACTCATTTGGTCTGTGATGTAACCATCTAGTTCTAATAAAACGTCCTTAAAATATCTAAGTTGATTTCTAAGGATACATTATTAGTACACCTCCAAACCATCTATAGAACATACGTTTTAAATTCCAAGTCTCTTACTTCAAAAACATAGAACTTTCATACAAATTTCTAACTCCTGTTTTACCCCCTGGGGGGTGGGGGAGTTTGCTATATACAAATAGATAAATAAAACTTTATCTAACGTTAATCATTTTAAGCATGGAGTATTTTCTAAAAAATGTTAAGATATGTTTTGATTTTTGTGTAACAAAAAAAGGATGTCGCGGGATATCACAGGGCGCTACAGGTGGTTTCGCTACAGTATGAAAAATTAACCGTTTCAAACTGGTCGCAAGGTCAATTCGGTCAACAAACTTCATTCTCAATACATTTTGCACGAAATTTAGCTATCTTGCATTATGAGTTCTAGAATACGGATAAACATACTAAGATATATTTCGGTAATACATTTATTTGTGACTTAGCAGACATAAATACAACCAGAGTACACATTTCCGGTACTTACTTGAAGTTAAAAAACGTAAACCAAAATAAATTACAAAATTCGGTTCTACAAATAAATATTTTTACTATTTGACATTAATATGATAGAAAGAATACAATATTTTAATTAACGTTAAGCGTATTACGATTTCATTATAATACAATAAGCGAAGTCATTACCACAGTTCAGTGATAATTAAATTGAAAGGGATTATTAAAACTATTTAACTATTCATAACAATTAAGATTTATAATTATTACTAGTTGGTTTTAATAACGTAATCAGCTAAGCGGTCGCGTGGTATTGTTGGAGTAATGCACTTTTTAAGTAGACTGTTTACAAAACTATGCTATTATTAGTATTTTTTGATGAAGTAGCTCAGTTTAATTGATTTAGGAGTTAGCTTACACACAGCCAAAAATTGTACAGTCTTCTTTTTACGTGTGCAGAATAATTGTATAGCCCTAAAAACCATAGTAAGCGGCTAACTATGATTTTATGTAGGGTGGTAGAATTGTTCCATTTTATTAACCACGAATTTTACGAACTTGCAAGATACAGCGGTTAATTATGAAATATTTGAATAGGTAACCGTTTTCATTTTCTTAAGTTGATATCCTTTATTTAATACCATATGCCAATGGTACAGCACTGTGGTAAAGGCACAGTCGAGCGCCAGCCTGCTACCATACGTACAAGGGGTCACTGACAAAATTGGCTATTTCTTGAAGCGAGCTTTAATCAACACGTACTACAAGCTACCAACGAAGATAAGTCAACTCTTACCATCTGTCTAGTGCTAACTACCTCTACCTGATGCAGATGTCTATAAAATAGACTGTGACTGTAGGCTCTCATATATTGGGCAAACCAAGCTAAATGAGCTAAAAAAAAAAACAAAGTCAGCTGTGAGTGAACACGTGCAAAAAGGTACTAACCATTACTTAAGGTTTGATAAACCACAGATACTCGTAAAAAGCATAGATATATACCGAAAATGATCCGTCAGGTTATTTAATTTTTCTTAAAACGCCCAAATTTTAATAGAGAAGAAGATCGAAGCGTACTACCAGCCTGGGACCCAATCATCCACTTAATCAAACCTAGTAAACAGTAAAATACAGCAAGACTTAACGACACAATGAGCTTATTCTGCGTAAATAGGAACACCAACAATTCATCATCATCAATTCAATTCATGGGTCGTGTACTTTGAGATAACTTACACTTCAAACTAGATTACAACTACCATCCTTAGATAACCCGTAAACATGGCTACTGAAAAATAGCCCAAACGTCGACCTGAAAGTAAGTAACAAATTTAATAAATCGTGATAGACTCTGTCTGAAAGTGGTTTCATTTCAATGAGTGATATTAGCGTAAACTTTAGAAAATATCAAAAAGAACGTGATCGTAATGCCCTGCCCCACTAGACAAGTGGCAATTCGCTAGCAGGCGTTTGATGCAATAGAATGATGAATGTATAGGATTTGACGAATTTGACAAGCGTTAACGACTGTCATATACGTCAAATCCCATACATTCGTCATTCTATTCCACCAAACGCCGGCTAGCGAATTGCCACATGTCTAGAGGGGCTGTTCTTATATTTAGTACACATCTTTAGGTCGGACAATAATACAATTTAAATCAATAAAACAGTTTGATTTGCTCTTCATACTTTGGTATCAAGATCATTTACAAGACTATGTAGTCAATATCGTTCTAATACTGACTGTATATACATGGATGTGAGTATGTAAGAATCAAATCAGCTAAAAACACAATTCACTAACATTCAAAATCCGCGCAAATCCGGCGATACGAGGCGAAAGTATAGGATCTTTCATTTTCTGAGAAATGTGCAATCAAACAAGCATGGAGTTCAAGCCTAAACGTGCCTAAATTCATCATTAACATATTTAGCATTGTTTTCGATTGCATTTGAATCTTTTTACTAGAAGCAGTAAGAAGATAACATCTACAGCAACAAAAAATATGTGTAACCACTTTATGGGTACAGTCAGCATAAGATTGATCTTGACTAGCAATGGACTCAAAGTGATCTTAATCCATTATAGTATTCACCCCTTGCTGTTGACTGATTGCTCTTAAATTTGGTACACAACTTTAGTTCAGACGATAATACAATTTAAATCTATAAAACAGTTCGATATTAGCATCATTACAGTTGAAATAATTTTATAGGTGCATTACGACAGATAAGTTATAGAAGGTAACTTGGCACGATTGGAACGAGACATCATCATCATCATCTTGTAATTTAAGTTTAGTAATTTGTAAATACGTAGTAATTTATAATAGTACGTTTAAAAAATATAGTGTGCCATATTTCAGTTTAAATTCTTATGTTTAAATTTAAATATAAAGTAAATGATTCTTTATTTCTGCGAGACCTACTACAGCTACGATTTATGGTATTTAATTTAATTTAAGTGTTGTGGCTGTATAATCTTAGGTTGTTATATTTTGATCATATGACATTTATCTATGCTCGTTACTTTTTGGTGTTCGATGTTACTTTTGCCGTATCACATACTACATACATACATATGATCACGCCTTTCTCCCCGGAGGGTTAGGCAGAGGTGACTTAACACCCACATTTCACCAATCCGTATTCGGTCCCACGTAATAGGGGGTCAGCCTATTGCCGTATTCCGGGCTCTATTTTTGACTAGAGCCATGTATCTGAGACTGAGTCTGGGCTGTATCTATCTGTCTGATGTTAAAGTTAATCAGCCCTATCCCTTAGTCGCCTTATACGACACCACATGGGAAGAGAAGGGGTGGCCCAAATTCTAATCTGCCGGGAACCACGCGGCTTTATCACATACTAGAGACAACGATTTTTTTGGTTTTCATGATAAAAGCGATAGTAGCACAGAAAGTAAAAAAAAGACGGGTTGCACTCCGGGAGTGCCGGCGGAAGTGAAAACTTTAAATTAATAAATCACGTCCATGTAGAATTTGTTATCGACACATTATTTAATTGTAAACATTTTTTTTTCAGTTTGTTTCGAATATGTTTATGTTCTATAGCTATGAATAAAAAAATTAATAATTATAGATTTTTATTCAAAATACAGCTTTTGGTAGGTATCTAAAAGCAGTGAGTAAAAGTATACGAATCAATTATATATCCATGGAGTATTTTGAAACTTACTAATACCAATGAATTTGTTTTCAATATTTTACCTAATTATGTGATAACACTGGTAACCCTGATGATAGGTAAGCCAGCTTGGTTGAAATGGCTTCACTTCTCTCGCGCGTATTGCGTTTCTATGCGTTATTATTCTAAGTCTAGAATAATCTATAATAAGGCAAATAATTTTAAAAAATAAGGCCATCTTTCGGATTATAGCAAAATCATTTAGGCCCCCTAAATGATTTGGCCTAATACCGACAGATGGCCCATTTTTTATTATTTTGATTTTCAATTTCAGCTAAATATAACATTTAATAAATAAACTAACATTTTTAAAATTGATATTGAACTCGGGCGAGATTATTGTGATGAAATTTTCATAAAATGGATTGAGTTATTATTACAACTATTATAAATGTAAGACACTACACTTTGTACTACACTTTGTACATCCTTATCCTTATTTTATTTATTATTATTAAAATTAAAAGAACCAAAATATGATCTGAATATCTTTATTTTTTCTTAGATCTTTTAACACGTTCGCGCGCGGTAATTTTACTAAACATTAGACAGGTAATCACCAAAAATTTCCATACATGACGAAAATTCAAACTTTTTCTTTCTTTTTTCTTCGTTATATACCTACAGAGAAAAAGATAAAAAGAACATACCATACCATACGATACCATACCATACCTATAATATAGCGCCAATCATAGAACCTATCACTAATTTTCTGTTAGAAGAAATTAATAAATTACAAAAAGAAAAAATAATCACAAAACGTAATAAATTACAAAAAGAAAAAATAATCACAAAATGCGTCAGAAGAAGCCCAGTTTCGCACCCGGTACTATCTGAAACCATAAGGATTTACAGTCGAAGCGCTTACCGCTAAGCTACGAAGCTTAGCGAAGCTAGTAAAATAAATACTCTGTAGCTAATGTTGTATGACGTCAGTCGTCGGTTACGGGTCAAAGGTCAAGTGATCCTGACGCGACAAAGGTCACGTGATCCTGACTCGAGTTTAACACTTTTTACCCCATCCAATGCTGCTTTTAGTTTTCACTTCAAAAAATATTATTATTAATAACCAGTTCATGAATTAACCTAACCTGTATCCTATTCTTAATATCGATACTTGATATTTGTAGTCGCTACATCTGTGTAAGAGCGTTTTCACAATACCGATATCGATTTCGAACGATGATAAGCGACAGCCGACAGCTGACAGCCCAGCGGTATCCCCAGCGATACCTCTCGTTTCCAAGCTATTTCTCAAACAATACAGTTGTTACCGGTGTTGAATTGGGTAATAATGACCTATATGCGATATGGGTCAAAAGTAACATAAAATGTAACAAAAGTTACATTCTGGCATTAACATTCTGGCTGTGATTACTCTTTTGTAACCTGAATCGATTTATTATCACAATAATTGATGACACTCCAACCCTAGACTACACTCTCGTAATGCACCTATTAAATTATTTCAACTATAGTAGGTAGTAAGATCATTTTAAGTACTTTGCTAGTCAAGATCGATCTGATGCACTAGTCAGCGCAGATTTTCTAAACTACCCCTCACACACATACCCTGCCCCATTTTGAATAATTTCCCAATATGCCCATAAATAGGGGTGACGTTCATGTCATTTTCTGTCGGGAGAATATTTTTACATTTACCATTGTCTACACGTATTTTTGTAATGCATTATGCATTTCTTTGTTGTTCGATACATCAAAATTTTCATGTCAAACAGGGGTTTGATACCTATTCGAAACATACTGTTACTTTTGGGGACAAATATTTGATTGGTATGCATAGCCCTGTTTTTTTTTTAAAGATTATTTGTTGCTAACAGAAATTTACGTTGGTAGTGTATGTATTAGGGGTTAAAGTATGAAATTGCCGATTTGTACTGACAAATTGAAATTCGTTTTTTTTTTTTAATTTAACGTATTTATTTAATCAAAATAATTACCATTATTATCTATACATTGCTGCCATCTAGTAGGAAGGTCATTTATGCCTTTGCGATAGAACTCTGGTGATCTAGATTCGACAAACTGTGTGAAAGCATTTTGTACTGCCTCCTGAGAAGAAAACTTTTTATCACATAGAAAATTGTCCAAATCAAGAAAAAAATGGTAGTCTGTTGGAGCAAGGTCTGGCGAATACGGAGGGTGACGGATAGTTTCTAATTGCAGTTCCTGTAGAGTTAAAACGGTTTCTCGTGCTGTATGAGGTCTCGCGTTATCATGGAGCAATAATGGTGAAGATCGATTCATGAGTCGGGGCTGTTTCACTGCTAGTTTTGCTATCATTGTTCGGAGTTCGGCACAGTAGACATCTGCCGTTATTGCTTGACCAGATCGTAGAAAGCTATAGTGAATAACACCATGCTGAGACCACCAAACAGTTACCATTACCTTTTTATTGGTAAGCTTTGCTTTAGGACACTGTTGTGGCGTTTCACCTGGGGTCAGCCATTGCATTTTTCGCTTACGGTTATCGTAAAGAATCCACTTTTCATCACATGTCACAATTCGATCCAATATTCCTTCATTTCTGTATCGATTCAACAAGGCAACACAAGTTTCAACACGCATTTCTTTCTGCAGATCAGTCAAATCATGAGGTACCCATTTTTCACATTTTTTATTTTATTGATTTGACGCAAATGAGTCAATATTGTTGGTAAGGTAACGTTAAACCATGCAGCTAATTCCTGGGTAGTTTGGCTCGGATCGGCTTCCACCATGTCTTTCAATTCATTGTTATTCACCTGTGTGGACGGCCTTCCTCGTGGTTCGTTCTTCAAATCAAAGTTTCCATCACGAAAGCGTTTAAACCAAAATCGCACGGTGCGTTCATTAGCAGTCCCCTCTCCAAACGCAACATTGATATTGCGAGCTGTTTCTGCCGCGTTAGTTCCGCGTCGGAACTCGTATTCAAAAATCACTCGAATTTTCGAAATATCCATCTTTCTTGTCTAAGCTGAATAAAAAAAAAACAACTGAAAGTCGATAATCGAATGTTGCACATTTTTAAATGAAGAACTACATAGGTACCATGTGGAAAAAGTTTCACTCAAAACTCTCAAACCATGGAGGTTCTATGTCAATTCGAAGTACCTATTACAATGAAACGGCAATGTCATACTTTAACCCCTATTATAATAAGATTCGAACCTAGGATGGAATGGTTGTAAGTGCGACTTCTTAACCACTACATACTGTGAAATGAAATTCTAGAGAAATTAAAATGATTAAAACTATGTTACAAACACTCGAAACGACAGGATTTCCTGTTAAAGAAAATCTTAAACTGTTGAATAAACATGGAAGAAAACTCTATTTTAATATTATGATTGAAATTAAGTGCCATTCACAGCAGGCGGAAGGCTTTCCCTCGAAATGAAATCTTTTCAGTATGATATTAAAATCTAGAGTTTTTTGTTCCACTTTATTATTAAATTTACTTTGAGATATGTAACGCTTTAAAATACAAAACTTAACAATGGGTAACCACTTTCCATAAGGTGGGCCGTGTGCTTGTCTTGCGCATAGGTGGTATAAAAAATGGGTACGATTTAATTTTCCCTGCCTAGCAAATATTTAAAGGTAGTTTAAGAACGTTAGCAGCTGTTAGCAAAAATAGTCTGCAGTAAGGGGACACTAATTTCTTCCAAGAATTCAAAACATATTTATATTCAACTGCAGTTGAAAACTAACAAGTACTAATAACTAAGTAATTAATATTCTCCTCACACGATACAGTATTTCATAGTCAGGAAACTCCCTTTTATTTCTGTAATTATCTTAAGGTAGTGTCATTAAGTTACAAATCTCTTAACACTAGAGCTTAGTTCTTCCAATATCGGTGTTAATGTTTGGGCCATCTGGTGCCCCCTCCGTTGAACATTATATAATCGGCGCAACTAACAGGCGTCATTCTTTGCCCTTTAAATAATGTTTCTTGTTAAGGGGGAGACATGTATACTCTAAAATAAGTTGTAAGGAATTTTATATTTGCGAGTATATTTTGTAAACATTTGGATTTCATTGAGAAAATCAATTAATGTTTTTAATAGGCAAGATTTTTATCATTATTTTATGGTTCACTATCCATTTGCATAAAAAGCTATAAAATATTTTGACATATGGTAATTTAGACTAATAATTTTATGTATAATTTTTTTATTCTTAACAAATTTAGCATATTTGTCTTAATCATAAATAAAATTAGCATAATCATATTTAAGCATAATAGTTAGCTATGTCGACAGAGCCCCGTTTCGTGGGGCTCCTATTTCTTCTTGCATTAGCAAGCCCACCTTAGAGTTTAGGTTTCGATGACCCCTACCTAAATATGATTGCTAGATTGAACAAAAACTATTGATGCAGTTTTAAACCTGATACATTTGTATCGTTTTAAATTTGAATTCAGAATACCACAGGACATGGAGCTACGCCTAACAAGTCGCGTATGCGCCTTGATGAGTGCAGTTGACTTTTGAATAAAAAACATGTTTTATCAAAATAAAGGTTTAATTATCAAACGAAGGTTTCATTTAATAACGCGTCACGATTAGGCATAGAGTTTATCAACTGTTCTATGAAATTTTGAGGGATCATCTCCCATTCCTCTTATATGGCAGTTTTCAACTCCGGCATCGTCTGGGCAACTGGCTGACGAACCCTAACACGTCTTTTTAGCTCGTCCCACATGTGCTCAATCGGGTTCATGTCTGGGCTTCTGGCTGGCCAGTCCATAACTGTGGTGTTCCTATCCCGAAGATACTCCCTGACGATGCCGGCCGTATGGGCTCTTGCATTATCATGCATAAAAAGGAAATTTGGGCCCACATAGTCCACGTATGGCATCACGTGAGGTTCTAAGCACTCACGAATGTACCTTTCAGCATTTAATGTTGGTAACCGTGGTCCCGCAACAACCTTAAATTGAGTTTTGCCGCTCGTAGATATACCGCCCCAGATAGTCCATGAGCCACCGCCATAAGCAACCCTCTCTTGAATGCAGCATTGTTCAAAACGCTCTCCCTTACGTCAGTAGACCATCTTCCTTCCATCATTGCCATGTAACGCAATTTTAGACTCATCAGAAAAGAGTACACGGCTCCAATGCTGCTGAGTCCAATTTAAATGAGTGTGCGCAAAAAGAAGGCGCGCTGTTCGGTGGGTTCGCGTTAGTTTGGGGCCATTAGCTGGTTTGTGTGGTACCATATCGCGTTCTTCTAACCTTCTCCGAACATGGGCAGGTCAATAAGACGATCATTAGGCCTGTCTTTTTACACGGCTGCATCGGCATCGTCGATGGAGCGGCACAAGTAGGAGCTGCGTGTCACGGAGATGTAAATGCTGCGGTGGATGTGCGGAGTCACGTGTAAAGATTGCGTGAGGAACGCTCGCATCCGTGGCAGTCTTCATGTCCGTGACATTGCAGATAAAATGCAAGAGAGTTGCCTTCGCTGGTGTGGCCACGTTTTGCTGCAACAGCCAGGCTACGTGAGTAACAAATGCCTGGCAATGGCGCCCCTGCCGGGCTCGGCGTCGTGGATTCACTACCATGGACGCATAAGATAGTGGGAAATGGAAGAGCCGGAAGGCGAACCCTGAACTCCGTCAGCATCTTGGCCTCGGATGGAATTCGAATAACGTCTAAATGCAGATGATAATGATTACATAATGACGTATTAAAATATTTTTTCATCATAGACATTAAATGATGGCATAGATCTACTTTAATCGACTTAAAGAAAAAAGTCGGTTAAATATGTAGATCTATGACCATGACGCAATAAATTCTCAATTCAACATGCGTCTATGTATGCATTGTTATATTCAGCAATTTGATTTATAAAATTACATAAAAATATGAGAAAGAGCTCCCTCTTAACCGGTACATTTTATTGTAACAGTATTCGTTGCACGTCGTTTGCAGCCGTTTGCAGCCCGACTGCCACGCCAAAGAAATAGTGTGTCACGCCTACGCACATATTTTGCAAGTGTCGTTAATATAGGGGAAATGTCTTCTATTTCATTGTTAACTTAATAACCGTATAAATCATAGAATAGTTTCATATTAAAATATTTTATAACTACCACATATTCCAGGATAATTTGAAATTAAAAATACGATAAAAAAGTAAGAAATTTCAAAAGTCAATCATTTGATTGACATTTTTTTGAGCACTGTGCATGCTTGACATTATTACTCACTCATCATTAGTACTAAATATACTTTGTTAATGAGTAATTTGATTAATTTAAGCATGGAAAAAATCGACCCTATGTTTTTTTTTCTTTTTTAAATACCCTGAGGAAATCAGAGAGTGCTTAATTTATTGGATCGATATTTTTTATCAAGATCTTAATTGCCCTACTTAAGATCATGCTACTATTTGATTTGTAATATATTTAAACCACCATAAGCTCCTTCGGCACAGTAACAAAGATACGTAAAATTATTTAACCGCTCAAATTGCAATAAGATAGACTCGTAATAACGAATACCTAAGTGTCTACTTAACAAGATTTCTCAGTAAGATGTATCTTTGCAGAACTACGTTACCATAGTACCTTGTCTTACCAGCTATGAATATTATTCGCTCCAGAGCTTTTAGATGCATTACGTATGCACATTAGTTATTCCAGAGAACATGTTTAAGTGCGCAGGTGCTCCCAAGCTACGCTAAAATACTTTAAGACTTAATGAGAAACTGATAGCCAAGAGTTTCAAATTAATTCTCAGTAAATCGTGGTAGTTTTATTGATAGTGTTGCAAACTGTTGATAAGTATGTTAACTTGTGTCTAGCGACAAGTACCACTCAAGTCTATTCAGACTGTCCATGCATTCGGACTGTCTATTCAGGCTGTCTATTAAGTACATTAAGACTGTCGAATATCTTGGTCATATTATTAATTATTATTCAGCCCCTTATTCCGATTCATCAACGATAACATAATGAAACCATAAAAAATCTCTGAAACACCTCTTGAACCCTAAAAATATACCTCAAAAACGTTGTCGAAAGTGGGTTTACAAAATATAACGGTTGTTTATCATCGTTATCCTGGGCCAATTTGGAAGCAAAACGTGCCACGGATTAAATCAAATTTTACGAAAGTTACTCAACAAATTCAGTTTTTTTATCAATCCCTTGGAATTGGTCAGTATTGCGTGAATCATTTCTGTTACAAATTGAAAAGCGAAATGTTCTATTTTGGATGGTTTTACATAATCTTTGTTCTAAATTACAATTAACTTTGTTGCCGTGTGTGGATTAGGTTAAATTTTGTGATATACATTTTCATTTCATAGCGATATATTAATCTTAGTATATTGGTCGTTCCGATTTCAAAAATCTGTCATTTACAATAAAAATACATTATTAAAATAACTAAAAGGCACGAAAAAGCATTAGTAGAGGCCATCATGGTGGGGACTGCCATTTTAGGGACTGCATCTGTAATGGAAGCCATTATTCTGTGAACTGTACCCCAGCATATCATCAGGCGGGGTAACATCGGGGTAAAATCACATTATTGACTCGTTGTTTGATCTCCAAAAATATGGGGAACGGGGTCGCCAACACAAGAAAAATTCGAGTCCTAGAGACTGCCTTACCTTACATTCCTTGTGATCCTGTAACCAATCGAAGTCCAACATACTCACTTCATCGCTGCCCAGATATATTGAGATGAAATTAATGAAAATAAAAATAGTTTTGGATCGGAAAAAGTAAATGCTCTTGATGGGACTTGAACCCGCAACCAGCCTCTTACAAGCGGAATATCCTGACTAACTGAGCTATTTGAGCACTTTTTGTACATTCGAAATTCTCCTTTATAATCATATTGGGGCGAAATTTATATTGAAATGAAATCCGAGGGACCATACTTATAACAACTTATTGATATGAAAAAATAATTTTAATTTTGGCAAACATTTTGTATGTATCTCCTTTTGAGACTGAAAGAGTAATCTGTTAATGGTTAAAAGGAATACATAAGTCATGTCCCAGTGGTATTGTAAAATGTATTTATTTTTTTATGTTTCCACATCACTTCGATACGCGTACCTTTATAAATAAGATCACTTACGTGCTCATATCTCAAATGTTTCCCTAAGAGAATGTTTGATGTAGAATTGTACAACAATAAATAATACTGACCTATATATTAAAACATGTATTTTGATGTTCCATCAAATTGCTTTTGACTGTTTTTTTATGTCTTCTTACTTTTCATTTATCTTTGTGACTCATAGTCGAAGTTACTATTCGGTAAAGCAGATTGATACAATATACTATCAAAGATGACGTAGGAGTTATAGGCGCGCAAATCCAATAAACTAATCATAGTTCAATTAAAACTCTTCGAGAAGAATAACGTCACAGAATATATTATAGTAATGACAACGTATATTATGATTCGGGAGCTGTTCGAACAATTTCTTGAAATAAAGAGTATACTTCGTGATAGGTGTACTATCAGGTAGCTGTTTTACTTTACCAAAACCAAATAGGAAAACAGCTCACGGTACACTTCAACCAATTTGCCAAGGAGAGGTAATTTCATAACTTCCGCACGAATGAAGTGGGGAGTATTGAACAAAACCTCATCAGTGATTCATCTATTTCAATAATATTTATATTAATAACAACAAACAAGTGTTACCGAAGTAATAAACAAGGGTTCTTGTTGTTTGCAAAAGATTTATTTGGGTATAAATTTGGTTGCCTCTCCTCAGGTAGGCTAACTATAATGTTTCCAACTCCAATCATTTCCAAAGAATTCGTTGTACCTTTACTGAGTTGAAGTTTTTATGTGTACGTCGAGTGAAGCTATTGAAAATAAATCAGCTAGAATGATGTGCATTATACAATGTGCATGCATTGCATTACATATTGCACTGAAAATATAAGTGCGAGCGGTTTTTGCATATTTTTTGTCGCAATGAGTGCACAAATGTTCGTTGTATGTATCATTATGCGGCATAAAAACTATCAACAAGCTTACCTTGACGTTTTATAAAACGGTTCAGGTTCGACGCAACTCAATACTAGACGCAAAGGAGAGTGACCTTATACTCCTCCCTCAGAGCCGCAAGCCCAAAACATGATAACGGTACGCATACTTAATGTCTAGAATAAATAGTCGCTACGAAGGTGTAGTGTCGCGAATGCAGATGATTTGTGTAGGATTCAATTCTTGGGTTGAAACTAGTGATATAGAATACTTGTTGCAAACATTCACGACAATTATCTTACTCTCTATTATATATTACGTAGATCATGGTGCATTGATAATTCTCCGCTTCCTGCTTCCAGCACCTCTAGACAAGTGGCATTCTATTCTATCTTACGTCGGCCAACGAAATACCACTTGTCTAGACGGGCTGAACATATAAACTTTAAGTTCCTTAGTGCTCTCTCAGTCTATCTAGTTCTTAAATGAATACAGCAGAATCTAGTAGTATATGCCATTGAAGCAAGTATAGGAAGTTATGATACTGCTGTAAGAAATGATGGTGGTATGAATCGCTGAGGTCTTATCCTTTTTCCTCTGGCAAGTGAGATAAAATCCTAATTCTGTAATTCCTACTAACGAACTCAATCCACTATCACTTCACCAGTTTCATAGTGCATCTTACCAGCATTTGACCTTCCGTCAATTTGATCCATAGCTATACTCTTTGAGGCATCCTCAACATCTTCTTCATTTTAGCCTGAATCCTAGTCGCATCCAATGCTTCCGCTTTGGAGTCTTAGGCCCGCTTTACCAGTGTGACTGCCTCAACCTGTCCTCAACTGAACTTTGCCGACTAACTTTTGCATTTTATTCAATCTAAATTGATGATGGAATCGTTATTTTTCATTAGAAAAATAAAAACATGCAAACCTGTTTCTCTGTAATTTACTCATACTTTGTCTTTTTTCCTCATTTAAGAAATTTAAATAAAACACATGCATTGGAAAAGTATCAATTTATTGTTTCCACACTTTGAATAGCATAGATAGATATAACAGTTGACGTGTTTATTTACATTGTGTTAGAGCAAAGCTTTCAAGATGGCTTTGCAATAAATAATATCATAATAAATTTGTGTTTATAAAATCTTTGATATGCTAATAGCTATTGTCTTATGAATAAATTTACAAGTATGATAAATTCATTAAAGAAACTTCTAACAGAAGTAAATTACAACAAAAGAATAACACTTAGGTTCAATTGAATCAATAAGGACGTTCCTTGCCAAGGAATATTTTAAAAGACTGTATGCCGAGATAGGTCATTCTTTAGAGTATATGTTTCGTGGTATCACTTAGTACTTATATATATATATATATATATATATATCTCATTTTTGGGTTTGTGAAGCGGTGTATTTTCTTCAGGAAAACATTAGAAATATGATTTTATTACTAAGTACTTTATGAAGGAATACTGACAAAAGTTATTCATTTAATGGAAAATCTCCTGATTTACTACCTACCCTAATGCTCTGTGAATTTGATTGTATTATTATTACTATATTTTATTACGTCAGCTGCCAATTCTAACGTGAAAGTCATTGTTCTGTTACAAAATTATAATTACAACAAGTAAACGGAACACAGAGAAAAGGAAAAATATTTTTTACAAAGATAATTTTTAATGATGCTTCTTATTAAAATTAGTTTTATAAATAGCAATATTATTGTTTAATGGTATGTGTTTATCTTGTATCAGAAGGTAGCACGAAACATAGTTCAAAGACAAGTTTATAAAAATTCTTTAACATATTTTAATTACAATGCTTGAAATATTAGGGTGAATTTCGATTGAAGGCTATATACTTATCGTATTTATCTACTGAATTATTTATTTCGCAATGATGACCAATTAAAAAAATATATCAAGTAGCATCACAACCTTAAAGTAAACAAAGTTGTTGACTGCTACAAAAAATATCGGTACATTCTTTTCTGAATTCACATTAATCACGTAAGTCAGACAGATCCTTATAGTTATATTTTATTATATTACTAGAACTACTCTAAAGAAACGATGGAATAAGCAAAAACTTCAAACTCTAGTATTTACAGATTAAATCTTTGGTTCCAATTCACCTAAAACTATCAATTCCTATAAATACTCTAATTTCTAATCCTTAATAAAAACAGAAGAACTGATACATGTGCTAAAGTAGTATTCTTACATGTTAAATAGGCTGTTTATTTGTTATAAACGAGCTTATGAATAACCTAGGCCTTATAAAATCGTAATTATGTATAGGTACGTACATCAGTAAAGTAATTCATTAACTCAAAACTACACATATCAACATTCCTTTAAATAACAATCAAACGTCTAGAAGCAACCGATATAAAAAGTACCTGGTAAATGCATAATTGAATCACAGAACTATTTAAAAATTCAGTTCATACGCTACAATACTGCAAAAATTGCTAATATTAAATTGAAAGTCGTTGCCAGTAGTCGCAGACTTGATGAAGTCTTGTAATATTTGACCTCGTCTTGTGTTGGCGGTGAAAAGGAAGCTTCATAAATCAAGCGGTTTGGACATGGGAGCATTTCTGTAGGAATATCAAGTAGTTTACGTTTATATTCTATTTTAGTATCGTCCATATCTGTTTCTTGATCTTGCATTGTATCATCATAGTGCCTTTCTTCAAATTCGTCTTCCTCATAATCTAGTTCCTTTTTATCCTTGCCTTGGACAATTTTTGGTGGTTTTTCTAGTTTAGTAGTTCCTAACTGATTCAATTTGATGTCCATAATGCAGGTTAGCCGAGACAACGAAGCTTTGACACGCTTGCTTTTTGTCTCATTTCGTAGTTTGTGTAGCCACGATAAACGACAGTCGCAGGTTAGTTTATTACCTGTTGAGAATATTTAAATTCAGTAAGAGTAAATTAAATTCATAATACCATCAATAAAATGCTTACAAAGCATATAATTCTTACAAGTAAATAATGATGGCAAATTGATAAACCGGATATCATAAATTCTGAACCCTAGAAAAGAATAATCTTACAACAATAATTTGCCTTTCTGGCAAAACAAACTAGAAGTCCAGGTGCATACACTAAAGTAAACAAATAGGATGATCCTGCAATAAACAAGCCACAAAACGAAATTAACACTGGACAAAGAGTATTAAATCATAGCTAACTGCGATGCTCGGCCATTTTGCAGAAAATAATATAACGTCTAGCCTTCCGCAAAATATAGTTGCTATTAAATTGTTACGGAGTACTTAACCACTGTATTTCAGGCCTGATTCATTGTAGTTCAAGATAATAATGAGTTTATCGAGAGATTTGACGGTATTCATAGAGAAAAACATATATTTAAACATATTGAAATAAATACTATATGATTTACAGGTCTCATAGTATTTAAATGTTCAGTCAGTTAGATTCTGATTATTCAATTTTACAGATAAAGATTCTATATTTCCGTATATATTTATGATTAATATCTAAAATTTCGCATAAACTTAAATTTTCAAGAACTAAGCTATTCGGTGACTCTTTCTTTTGTCACACTATTTAGACATGGAACTCATTGCCAGCTCACGTTTTTCCTACAGTCCCGGGTCCTTTAAGCAGGGCACAAAAAAGGAAATGATAAGGCCGTCAAGCTGAGTGCCACCATTGCTAACACGATACTTATTTGTATTTGTAATGATAACCCACTTTCCTGAGACTTTGCCTTCAGCTTACCATCAGGCGAGGTGAAGTCAAATTGACGTGTCCTATATAAAAAATATAGATCGAATTAGATTCTAACATTACGGTATACATATATATTTATTATACGTCCGTTTGATGTAAGTAAGTAGGCAATTATAGTTCAAGGATCCAGAATAATAACTTATATTGCCTCAGATGAAAATGTTAGCTTCGCAACAAAAAAATCTAATAAATATTATTTTTCTCAAGTACCTCTTAAAACATAAATAATAACCTATTAATAAAACTCAAGATCAAAGGACCATAATACTGCTGCTATCATAACTAATCGTGTGGTTAATTGGACGTCCTGGTTACGTTTCAGCACATAATTCACACAAAGATTTACTGAAGGAGTATTCATTAAGCGGTCGAGCAATTGACCTCACATATGGATGCTATTAGCGTTTTTGCGATTAATTTGCTCTGATCATTCATTACAAATTCAATATAACGGTAAAATGCTATGTATTGTCATCAATTATAATGTAAATCAGAAATTAATTCCGCGTATGGTTTCAGAGTATAAACATAAATCTTTACGGAAAAGGTGGTAAAAAAAAACTGAAATTATGTGTGAAGGAGTAAAGAGAAATCGAAAATAATTATAAAAAATTAACTCACCGTCTAAAGAGATAAGTGCATAATTTGACTTCATGTTTTCCAAAATATTTTGTACAGCCTCCTCCTTTAATGTGTCTAAATTGTTATTCCTCAAATCCAAAACATTCAACTTTTGAATATCATCTAACACGCCGTCGTCTAATGTCCCTAACTTATTATCGGCCAGTGAAAGTTTTCGCAGTTGAGTCAATCCTCCAAAACCTCTCTCGGATATAAATTCTATTTCGTTGCCATCCAGGTAAAGTTCTTGAAGACTCCAAAGTTCCGCAAACGCAAGGTCCCCTATCATTGTTAATTTATTGTTTCTCATATCTAACGTGATCAGATTAGACAAACCTTGGAAATTTTCTCTAATCACGACTGTCAACTGATTGTTGTCTAAGTCTAATTTTATGAGGTTATTCAGATGTTTGAAACAACCGTCGTGAAGGACGCTTATTATATTTTTCGATAGGTACAACCTCTGTAAATTAGGCAAGACGTAGAATACGTCCCACTTCAATTCGGATATCTGATTTTCCACTAAGCTGACATTTGATAGCATTATCAGATGGGCAAAAGACATCTTTTCAAGTTTGGCTATTTTGTTTTTGGGTAGAATGATTTCTCTGAGTGTAGTCGAGTTAGTAAACGCGAAAGATGGTATGCTATAAATATTTGCGTATTGTATGTTGAGGTATTGTAAACGTTCTAGTCTAACAATCACTTTTGCGGGTATGTACGTCAGCCCACCATCCGCTCTGACGTTGAATGTTAACTTCTCTATCTTCGGTTGTGAGTAAAAATTTGACCAGAATGGATCATCTTCAGCTATACCACCGTTGAATACCCAACAGTCAGCCTTTGTTGCAGTTTTTATTTTTATACTTTCACAGTAACAATGAACTTTAGATCCCCGGTCCTGTATATCACAAATATTGACGTAGTGCGAATATATTTTGTCATTCTTCCATCGCCGTTTATCGTTCTGACGACTTTCAGTAACATTGATTTCAACTGTAGCGAAGGCAATCATTAAGATCAGATATTTGAGGTCCATCTTTGTTCACTTAATACATCGAAGCGATTTTTATCTGAAACAAAAGAAAGGAGGACATTTAGTAACTTTCTTATACCTTTCATAGAACTTTGTACCTACATTAGTGAGTAAATGATTTAAATTGTATGGAAGTGAGATAGCATTACGCTGCGGCGACGCTTAATAGGTATGGATGTGCTCATTAGCTATGTTTCTTTTTAAAATATGATTGATGATTGACACTTCAGAACAGTGTTTATTAAAAAATATTATAATGAAACGAAATGTTTAGTACCAACTTAACCCCTTTAGCTGAACTAAATTTATTGTGTAAGAAGTGGGTTCACCTCAATAGTGTAATAAACAAGATGCGAACCCTAGATATCCCAAACTTTTTTGATACCTTTGAAGTGGTAGAGACAAGCACGCGGTCCACTTGACCGACGATCTTCATTCATTTTCGGGCGTTACTTCGTATTCACGAGTTACATGTTCCATTTTATTGTTATTAGCTTTTACAACTAAATTGAAGTAGCAGCAGTAGAAAAATAAATAAATTTAGATTAGCATCGAGAGGACGCTGGCGAAAAATCTACTCAATATACTTACAAAGTTAAACCATTTTCAACACAAGCTTTTAGCAGAAATTACGACGTGCAAGCCATTACTAGTGGTCGTCTTCAAAAAAAAAAGCAAAAAATATTTATTTAGATGTACTTCGTTGTAATATTTCTCATTTACTCCTATGTTGTTAATACTTTGATAATGAAATAAAAATACTTGGATATTTATGTTATTCCCACATTTTACTAATTCAGTAGCTTGACCTTTCGGTCGTAAGGTTAAACCATACTTGTTGATCTTTTGGAAAACTCATTCCCTGTGTTCAATAAATCTGGCCGGTCTAATAGGTTAACAATTTGTTAAAATGGTTACCGATATTTTACTATCCATAGTCAGTTACTAATTTTTATTACATTTTAGTTTTCTTAAACGCATATTTAATAAGGACCATCAGGATGTCGCCGTAAGGACTGTCAGGATGTACACTAAAGATAAAATGTTTTTTTTTTACGTGCGGGTAATCCCCACGGATACCCACCCCTCCGGAGCCGGAGGGGGAGGTTATGTCGGACTCGAACCGACTAAACCGCACGCCGTCTCTGGGTCCTAGTGCTAGGCCGAAGGTGAGGTTGTCATGCGACATATCCCTCGCACCGCGGCCATCCCTCTCGGTCTTGCCCTCCTCGGGAGGGGGGGACCACGCGGTCCCCGACTCAACCCCGGTGTGGGGAGGCGCGCATCGTCCTACGATGCGCGCCGCCGCCGTGGCCTGCTTCTGCTAGGGTGACGGGCGGCTCCACCCGTCACCCTCAGGCCTGCGCACATGGGGGGCGGAGGTCAGTTTGCGCCCTCCGACGCCCGAGCCGCCTTCGAGCGCGTGCAGCGATGTCAGCGAGTCTTTTTCGCTCATCGCGCTGCGCCCGCTCTGCTGTCTCCTTCGCGAGCATGACCTGCTCGCAGAAGGAGGCACTGCCCGCCCACCCATCCGCGCAGCGGACCATCGCCACGAGCAGGGTGGAGAGCGTGAGCACTCTCACCCCCAGGGCCCACAAGCTCCCGCCTCGGCGGCTTCTCAAACGCCGGACACTCGGTGAGCGTGTGCAGCCCCGAGTCCACGACTAAAGATAAAATGTAGTGATCATTGCTCATTTTAATATATTCATAGATTTTCTTATGATTTCCCTGTCCTTGCGTATGTCATAGCCACTTTTTCCGAAACTATAATAACTATGCTGTTGAAACTTGGTAAGTACATGTATTCTGTGTACCGCATTAAGATTTTCACATTAAAATAGAAAAAAATATTTTTTTTGGCGTTCCCCATACTTAGAACTGAAACTCATAAAAGCATTTATTCATCAAACCCATACCTGTGTGGTATCAATGAATAGTTATTCAAAAATGATATTGAGGTTTCTAATATAATTTTTTTGTAAACTAAATAGTTTGCGCGAGGGACACTTCCAAAGTAGTGAAGTGTCGTCCCCCCCCCCCCCCCCCCCGAACTTCTAAAATAAGAGAATAATAAAACTAAAAAATATATATGATATACATTACTATGTAAACCTCCAGCAAAAATCGGTTTGAACGAGATCTAGTTAGTAGTTTTTTTTTAAAGGGACATAATCTTAACCTGTAATATACCTTTCATTCAATCGACTCAAATAGAAAGCTTTAATATTATGTTCGTTACTGCTACGGAACCATTCATGTCCGACTCGGCCTTGGCGGCTTTTCTATGTCATATTACATACAAGTTAAACATCTTACGAAACATAAACATTTTTTCATAGTTCATTGACCTTACGCTAAGAGTGAAGCTACAGCACAGACCACAACCCACATGGCATCAAAAGAAGATGTCGTATAATTAATATCATAATCAAAGTTTCATTCGACCCATTAATCCTTTAGACCCGCCTGCATCCTGTCATCAACTAATGAAAGTTAATTAGATGTTCATAAAGATATTAAGTTCTAGTCTTTTGTTTTGTTTTGATGAGTAAAAATTGCCCCAATTTGAACATTGAACAGTCTTGTCCTGTTTCCTTGTTATTTTATTCAGAGGACAATTCACCAATTAGCATCGAGTGTCCTTGCATTTATAATTTACTTTTTGTGATAGTCACTTGGTCTTCTTAACAAGTGTAACTGAATCTTTACGAGAATTTCAAATTCCAATATTTAATTTGTACACAAATTATGACATCACAAACGCATAATTCGCCCAGAATGGGTGAAACATCAACTAAAATGAATTATTATTTTTAGTTTAATTCACTGATGAAAAAATCCAACATTGTTATCATTTCTTCCATTATGGTGTTATTCACTCTCACTCCGATGCATGAGAAATGAAAAGTCAGAACATGGATTGAACATTAATTCGGGTTCGGTTATTTTGTCTACAGTCCTGCAGCCAGCAGCTGACGGATGTCATGTGTCCATTGAATTCTTTGTTGCATTTAATCTCGTTCCAAGACGCATGACCTCATTCCACGATATAATTTAAGAAAAGCTAAATCAATTTCTATTTCTCGTCTAAGCCGTGTGAAGATAAATTGAAAGAAAAATTAAGCAATCACTCAAATTTTAATGAGTAATTGATCAAGTGAACCGTCTAGTTTTAGCTTTACTGTATAACGAATACGCCTGGTGTCATCTCACATATTTATAATGCGTCTAACATAACATTGTTGACAGCTTTTCACCACTATATACATCTGTTTGAGTTAGAAAGTAGTATGAGGGCAAGGGCAGAGTGGTATGAACTCAAGCGCCCACTCCGCAGTACAAATACCTTTGAAAGATCACAGAGCAGTAACCCTCGCTTACACAGCTAAATAGACTCATTGCATAGTCAAAGATGTCTACTTTCGTGAACGTGAAGGAAATAAAAAGTGTTTTTATTTATAATAGTTGTATTATTAATGATTCTTCTATGCATATTAAAAAAAAATTGATTATTTTTAAAATTATATAGCTTTATTAGAGCTTTTTGACGTCTAAATCTGCTTAAAGCTGGGTTTACCATCGCGTCCTAGGCATTAATGGAGAAGAAACTGCGCAAAAATTCCACTGCGGCATTTTCAAGACATTCACAATGAGTAATTTCTAAGACTAAATATAGACGAATCTACATTTATCTCGTGTCAAAAAAATTAAAAAGTACTTATGTAAAAAAATCCTTCTAATCAAATAATTAAACTAACTTAAAATATGATTAAAAGCCACGTTTCTAGTACAATATTGTGCTGTAACTAGCATTTTAGGAGGGGCCTGCACCACGTTCAAGCCAGATATTTTATGATAAATATGACCTATAGCTCTACTGAATAGCATCGTATTTATATTATTTATTTTTAGTCAGACCTTTCCGAAACAGTAGATAGGATTGTCAACACCACAAATTTGGTCACTTTGTGGTTTGATTCCGTATTTGGCAAACCATAATATATCCTGTTAATCGAGTACTTTTGCAAGCAATATGCTTCTAGTCTTCAGTAAAAATATTTCAGTTAATGTATTATTTTTAGCATAGTGTGTAGATAATACTTAATTATCGTATGGCCATGTAAACTCAACCTCCTCCCTTGAGAGAGGTCATTGTACAGGGGTTGATGTAGATAGACTGGACAGTGATGAATAGTTAATTCAAAGTTGGACATAATTCATTAATGAAACACTTTACTCTATTATCGCTCGGACATACCTAAAATTAAAAATTGCATGCAATTATTAATTAGTTATGTACACTTTCTATACTATATCATTAACATTTGAAACAATAACACAAAACGGTAGTAAAGTACAATTAGTGGAGCAACTCCTAACATCAAATAAGTGTTATGAATAAAGTACAGTTTTGAGCAGTGACCATTAAATTTCATTTAGTTGCTAACGACCCCTATATAAAGCATGCGGAGCCTGGTTTATGCCTAACTGGCGAGACAAAACCGTCGTCCGACATATTTATGTTGTTGTTGATAATTACCAAGTCTATAGTTTCCGGTATGTTACTAGAAGCGACGGTGTCGATGAAAGATTTTTATAGATGTTTTGCCCACCAAGGTTTTCGAGAATCAAGCCAACTTTACCTGCATACGCCTGATTGACGTACGGGCGTCTGACTCAGGGTTAACCCTCAGGTTCAGAGCACTTAGTCGCTCCCAAAATAATAACTGAGTAAATTGAACTTCAGAAATAGGAAGCAAAAGAATGGACTTTGGACGCAACAGGGCTTTTGGATAAAGAAGATGTTTTAACTGCAAAAAAAAAAAATTGCCTAATTTATCCTACTGTAAGACATAGAACTGCAGACATTTATATTGGAAAAAATTCTAATAAATTTTCTAGGACATTCTACAACGCTAGCTAAACTCAAAGTTCGCAAAGCTTAACAATATTTTGGATTCGAGAATGCGGATAAACATATTGCACAATATTTTTCATGTAAAAAGGTACGTAATATTGATGACAGCGTTGTATTCTGCAACATTTTGCAAAAAATGCCTTATTTATGTACTAATTGCATTGAATCACTACAAATTTTATTGCAAAAAAATTATTTAATAAAACGCGCGGTTCCCACGTCCATGTTATAAAAATAAATCAGCATGATTTGAAGAACAATACACAAGTCAATGTAGAAATAGATATGATGTAACAAAAAGTTTTCTAAGAATCTTTGCGTTCAAAAACTCCCCCAAAGTGTGTAACCATTTAAAGTTTGACCTCAAGGGCGGACCGCTCAGTGTTTGGAAACAACACTCCGATCACGCCAATTTAGTAGTTTACAACTCTTATAAAGTGTAATTAGAACAAATACGTTCATTAATTCCCAGGGGATTAATGTAAATAATGTGGACTAAAACTTTCACTTGTACGTATCATGGACTTACATGTATCAGGGACTTATATGCCTATATTTAGATGGAACGGTTCACTTGGGTTACGAAAATATCCACAAACAAGCTAACTAACAGAAGTAATCCTAGACTTTTAAACCACAAATTGGAAAATTGAAAACACTGCTGACATGTAACAGTCATTGAGGGAACGTTTCTTTGGTCGCCTGAAAAAGGCAGCCTTTTATGAGCGGCAACAAGGTGCGCGCCTACAATGGCTGGGTCTCTAGTAGATACTCAAGTGGACTCAAACTGAATTGGACCTCATAGATAGGAGAGTTCGTACACTATTAACAGCATATCGAAAGTATCATCTTCGTTCATCGGTGATGGGGTTGTACATCCCGCGAAAATGTGGTGGCCGAGGCTTTTTGAATGCTAAAAACCTCCACAATCGCGAGGTGTACAACCTTAGAGAATATTTTCTTCGAGTGAATGAGGATATGCATCGCGATGTTGTTGCGGTGAACGTCTCTCTCACACCGCTCAAGTTGGCTAAAGAGAACTGGTGCAAACCTGTGGTGCTGAGTATCAGTGATCGGCAGGAGGTATGGCAGAGTAAGGAGCTCCACGGTAGGTTCTATCGCGCTCTACATGGGCCCGATGTGGACCTATTAGCCTCCGTGCCTGGCTAGGTTTCGGTGATCTTTTCGGACAAACAAAGGGTTTTGCCTTTGCGATTGCAGATGAGGTTATCATGACGAAGAACTACCGTAAATATATCCTGAGGGACGGTACGGTCGATATATGTCGCGCGTGCCACCAACCCGGTGAGTCCCTCAGGCATATTGTTTCCGGTTGTCCTCGTCTTGCTAACAGCGAGTACTTGCACAGGCACAACCATGTGGCCAAGATCATCCACCAGCAGCCTGCTCTGTTATATCAACTTGTGGACGCTGAGGTGCCGTATTACAGGTAAATTGCTGAACCAGTTCTCGAAAATGGTCATATCACATTGTACTGGGATCGGTCTATCATCACGGACAGGATTGTTGTTGCCAACAAACCTGATATCGTGGTGATAGATCGGTTTGAGCGGCGCGCAGTGATTGTTGATGTCAAAATCCCTCATGACGAGAACCTCGTGAAAGCTGAGAAGGACAAACAAATTAAGTATCTTGATATAGCTCACGAGATTTCGAAATGTGGGAGGTGGACTCGGAAGTCATTGTGCCGATAGTAATTTCTGTTAACGGACTTACAGCCAAGAGCCTCGACCATACACGCATAGTGAGGAAGTTCCTCTCTCTGGAGCCCTGACCACCGGTAGCTTGGTCCCTGTACTCGATGCCGGTGGGGTACTATTTCTTATATCTATAACTATTATATAATTGTAAAATTGTCGTGTCTGTACATTGGAGATATTAAAAAAAAAACTTGGAGCATGTTATACTAACGATACTGAACACGAAAATATATTTTTTTGGAAATCCTGTCTGTTTGTCTGTTTATTCGCGATGAACGCAAAAACTACTGAACGGATTTCAATGTAGTTTTTTTCTTAGAAAGGGTTTGCTCAGACTTAAAATCTTACGTTTGTTTGATCGCAATCGGTTGAGTAGAACCAGAGATGTGAGCAATAATGTCGTTTTTTTGCTTGAGATTATTTTTATGGTAGATTTTTTATAGCTTATCATACCTAAGCAACTATGTAAATAAATATACTTTATTTTTTCAATACACAATTGTGTATATAGATTCGTATTTAATCAATAAATTAAAATTTGTGATTTTATAATCTAGTTACAAAAATACAATTAGATGGCGATCACGCAGTTCTAAACAAGATATTGTTTCGTTCACAACAGAATATATAAGAACTGTCATTTTGATTAGTAACAAACTATGTTCGGTTTCATAATTTCATTTAATATCCTGGGTCTTCTTCTTCATCCTAGCGTTAATCTCAATCGCATCCGAAGCTTTTTAACTTGGAGGCGGGGATCCGCATTTACCAGTCTAACTGCGGATTCGGCTGAACCGTCGATATTTCCCGTGAATCAACTGCCGTCTTATCTCCACAACTCAAAGGCAATATCGAAGCATTGCAACTAGACCAGTTATTGGACTTTTGAGGGCTTCAACTACTTGAAACGACTGCCATAGCTGTTCGCATGATACAGACGGCTTAACGTGCTTTCCAAGGCACGACCAGACCAATGCAAATACCATAATTCGTGCATACGAATATTTGCACTGAGCGGAAATCGAACACGCGCCTCCTGCGTAGCAGCCGCGTTCAGTACTGCTACGCCACTGAGGCTGTTGATCCTTAACATCCTGGGTAATTCATACTTATATTATAACTGAATAACAAAAACTACATCGAGATTAACATGAAAACAGCCTCGCGAGAACTTGGAGTCCTGAACAGAGTGAGACGATTTTTCAGGCCGGAGCAGCGGTGTCTTTTATACAAGACACAAATTCGGTCCTGCGTGGTATACTGCTCGCATCTCTGGGATGGCTTCGCAAAGTACTTATTAGATGCTCTCGACAGGTTGCAACGACGTGAGGTCCGCATTATTGGGAATCCCGAGGTCACGAGCACCCTCGAGCCTCTGTAGATGAGCCGAGATGTTGCTTCCTTTATTTTACCGTCTCTACCATGGTGAATGTTCTGATGAGCTCTTCTAATTGGTTCCGCGCTCTCCTTTCCTACACAGGACAACACGAGCAGGGCTTAGATGTCACCCGTATACGGTGCAGAATATTCCTTCAAGAACCAAGCGGTTTGGTGTCTCTTTTTTGTTTGTCGCACCATTAAGACCTGGAATTCCTTGTCAGCTCACGTGTTTCCTCCTTCCTTCAGCCCCGAGTCCTTTAAGCGGGGCGTGAAAAAGCATCTGATGAGGCCGTCAAGCTGCGTTCCACCATTGTTAACATGGTACTTGCATGTAATGGTGACCCTCTTTCCTGACTTTGCCTTTAGCTTACCATCAGCCGAGGTGAAGTCAAATTGACGTGTCCTATATATAAAAAAAACATAACAGAGTCTGTAACTCTGTATGAAAGTTCGTTAGACTGTGCTAACATTACAAATCTGAAAGGAATCCTGTCTATCTGTCTGTTGCCTATTACAGTTAAAACGCTGAACTGAACCGATCTTGATGAAATTTTATGCAGAATTGGATTAGAGTTTAAGAACGGACATGGGCTAACCTTTATAGCCAATAAATAAAATTTTAACGAGTTAAACCGACAAAGGGAACAAAAAGGAGGCACTGAATAAAAAGTAACTGATATTACAGCTGTTCTGATGGAATTCGGTGCATATTATAGCCCGAGAGACCATATATAAATTAATTACATCATAGTACTTCAGGTACATTAAACAAAGTTGACACTGACTTCTAACAGTGTTTCTTGAAGTCGGTTTAACTTTATTATTATAATTTTATTTGTTTTTCCTTTATAGTGAGTTGCAAGTATCTAACCGATCCATCGTTGATCATTTGTTTAGTTTGTTATTTGTTTTTATCATCAGTTTTACATCATGATTTTAGAGGCAAATACTCAAATTATGTAAAAGCAACTGATACAGCCTCTTTACCTACATTTTAAGGATGTCCCTAGATGTCTAGATTCTTACTCTCTGGATCCCGCCAACTGATTCTGACTACCTTAACCTTTCTCTTTCCAACAAAAAAAGATCATAAAAATTCGTTTCGGAAATTATGGCCTTGACATATAACGGTTCATCGTTTATTTAGCTTCCATAGTAGTGAAATTCTAAGAAATCCTGATATACGAATTCATATTTTGTGGTTGTGGCGAGGGGTCCCTATAGCTCAATTCCTGCCGGCTTGCCTTTGCATAGATGGTAGAGATGTTTAAATTCGATAAATTACATCGAGGTAAGAATTATCGCCTGAGGGTGACGGGTGGAGCCGCCCGTCATCCTAGCAGAAGCAGGCCACGGCGGCGGCGCGCATCGTAGGACGATGCGCGCCTCCCCACACCGGGGTTGAGTCGGGGACCGCGTGGTCCCCCCCTTCCCGAGGAGGGCCAGACCGAGAGGGACGGCCCTGGGTCAGAGTGGTGGGTATCCGTGGGGATTTCCCGCACGTAAAAAAAAAAAAAAAAAAAAAAAGAGAGGTAAGAATTATCTTCCACCGACTTCCATTTTGAAAATATCCACCCTTCTCCACTGTTATGGTTTTACTGGGGAACATTCTCCCTACCAGAGCGACTGAGAAAACGTACTTAAGGCTGATAAATGTCACTGTGCTTATATACACAATATATGTTGATTAATATGTACATACTGTAGACTGTTATTATTTAGTTATATTTTATAATTTTTTACTATACTGTAATTTTAATAATAAGCGCAAACAAAGTAGCTTTTTCCTGCAATTTTAAAGTTTTCATTCAATTTTATTCATTTTTTATTCATATATTCATTCATTAATAGCAGTATAAGCTTACAGTTTGCACCAAAGCGCTTATTTGCAGTCAGTTGCATAAATATACATTACATTAAATTAATTATTATGGTAAATTTCTTGAAATCATAAAATTAATAAAAATATGACGAAATACGTTTCATTTTAGGCATATTACAAATACTATAAATTACTCAAATCTTTTGTCACAGTTGTACCAAACAAACCTGGCTTATCATAGAATATGTCCACAACTGGATTCTTTTTTAAAAAGTTATTTAAGTATTAAACAGCTCTGTAAATAGAACTACTCGATGCCAAAAAAACGCCAAGCTGGTGGGCAAGTCAAGAGCTGACGCTGTTGCCATCCAGCGCTACGCGTGTACTTGTCTACTTTAAAATTTCAAATTAAATAATAGTGCATGACATGCGCTAACTCCCGCCTAAGTCGTAATGTATCAAGACCGAGCATCCCTGATACGAAGATGGACGGGTAAAGACATGAAAGAAAAGGATCTCGGCATCAGATGCGGACTTCTTCGAAATGTCATCCTTCTGAAAGTGTACCCTATCCAACACCATAAGAATTATAATAGTCCGTTCATTATTTCCGTTCGTTCCGATTTTGATACCACGATAAACTAACAAAAAGCAAACCGAACGAATTGCGAACTTCCTTGTGAACGAATTGAAAATTCATCAATGATTAGATCCTGATGAAATAGATAGACCGATTAGAGCTTGGGAAAGACATAGTTGAGTAGAAAAGAGAGACAACTGAGAAGGAACAAGGTAAAGGGCAGAGGTGGGAGCAGAGAGTCGAAAAGAGATGCAAATTAGAAAGAAATAATTAATTAATCTTAAGAAATCATTATTTGTATATTGACATTTCAAAATACTGCATAGGAGTTTGTTGCTGCACTAGCGCCTAGGAAGCGGTGGTAAACTTACTTTTAAGCGGAATTTAACGGCAAAAGATGTAATCACGTTGCATAATCTCGAGAAATAAAGAATTTGAATTTGAAGTAATGAGTCGAGTAGACAGGCTATTATAGAAGTGAATAGGAGGCAGGTGGAGAGGCTAGTAGAGAGTCCAGTGCAGAGTTGAGTAGAGTCGAATAGAGAGTGATACAGAGATGATTAGAGGATCGAGTAGAGAGGCAAGTAGAAAGTCCAGTTAAGTTTGTAAGAGAGATTTTATCCTTATGATGGATATGAAAATGAAAATTCTTATTTTTTCAGATTTTAGTCGGTACGATTACCGGGTGAGGCAAGCGAATTGTCGAAACATTTTGAATGCCGTTTTATTTCTTTAAAAAAATAAAGGTATTTTTCCTTTGAGCCAAATTCGCTATCTCCAGTATTTAGAGTACTTACCCCTCCAGGTAAAGTTAAAATCTTCCACCCTGTATATATAAACCTAAAATATATATGTATATATTTTTTTGTTTTGTTCTTAATTTATAAGTTATTGTGGCATCGCCCTCCTCTAATTAGTCAGGTTGTCCTTGGACATAGGCTCTTCTAGGCGTTTCCATACTTTTTAGTCACGCGCTGAGCTTCTCCAGCCTTTTGGTAAATCTTCCTCCCATCTCTTTATTTGCCTTCCTTTTCTCGTTTTTCTGTCCCTTGGATACCATTCAGTGACATCTTTAGTCCACTTCCTTGTTTTTGATCTCCATATGTGTCCCGTCCAGCGCCATTTCAAAGTTTTTGTCTTTTTGATCACGTCCACAATTTTCGTTTTTGCTCTGATGTTTTTCAGTAATTATTTGTCTGATAGATGAATACCCAATACACTGCGCTCTATACTCTGTTGACACACTTTTAATTTCTGGGTTGTAGCGGCTGTGGAGGCCCAAGTTTATCAGCCATATGTCAGAACTGGCAGAATACACGTATCCCAGACCTTCTTTTTCTCTAATACTGATATATAATATGTTTATTTTTCATTATTTCCTATAACAACCAGTACCTTGCCCAACTGTTATTCACTCTTCTTTGTATTTCTTTAGTAGTTTGATCTTTTGGTACTATTAACTGGCCCAGATATATATATTCCTCTACATAATCAATCTCCTTGTCATCTACTATGATCTTGGACTTAATGCTATTGGCCATTATCTTAGTTTTTGAAGCATTCATTGTTAGACCAGTCTTATTACTTTCAGTTTAGAGTGACTGTAACATATTTTGTAAAGTTTTAGCGTCTTCTGCAAACAGTACTAGGTCATCGGCGAATCTTAGGTGGCTTAACGTGGTACCATTGATGTTTATTCCAGTCTCCCAACCAAGGTTCTTAAAGATTTCTACTAAGACCGCTGTAAAGAGCTTGGGTATGTATAGTGGATCTACCTGACTTACACCTTTTTTCACTTCAAAAAGCTCGCCAGTTTTTTCCTCTTGGATTTTCGCCGTGCTGTTTTTTAAATTGAATAGATTAGTTTGGTGTATTTATCATTTATTCTTTGGTTAGATAGAGCTTTATATATGAAATTATGATGTAGGGAGTCAAAGGCTTTGTTGTAGTCGACAAAACCTATATAGTATATTTTTCTGTACTCATTTAATTTTCTATCAGTAGTTTTACCACATATTATGGTCTATGGTGGAAAAATCTCTACGAAAACCGGCTTGCTCTTTAGGTTGTTCTTCTTCTTGTGTTGTTGCTAATCGTCCTAATATTATTTTGGTAAAGACTTTGTATATGTTGCTCATCAGACTAATTGGTCGATAGTTGTCGATTTTGTTATTATCGCCTTTATGTGAATAAGAACTATTGTTGAGTTTGTCCATTATGTTGGTATTTGCTCTGTTTATAGTATTTCTTTGAGTAATGCCGTAAAGGGTTCATCTATAACATCAATTATTTGTTTTAATAATTCGTTTGAAATTTTATCCTCTCCTGGCTTTGAAGTTTTTCTGTGACATTATTGCTTTCCTTCTCTCACTCGTCAGAATACGAAGGACTTGGGACTGTATCTTCCTCCATTGTAGCACTCGGTAGTATATCAAAACTTTCGCATTTGTCTGAGCTGTAAAGGTCCTTGTAGAAGTCGGTAGCTGTTTGATGTTTGTACGTTGTCTTTGCGCTATATGCGTGGCATTACCTTAGCTTTAAGTTGTTCAAGGGCTTTTTTGATACCTCCTGTTTTTTCAATTTCCTTCCTTATAGTTTCTATTCTTGTTAATTGCTGGTGTTTTCTGATACTTGTCGTGATGTTCAAGGGTTCCCGGTAGATTAGAATTTAGACCCCATCTCTTCCCACGCGGTGTCGTACAAGGCGACTAAAGGATAGGGCTGTTTAACATCAGATAGATATGCACAGCCTTGACTCAGCCTCAAATTCATGGCTTGAGTCAATCATAGTGCCCGGAATACGGCAATAGGCTCACCCCCTATTACGTGGGACCGAATACAATGATTGGTGAAATGTGGGTGTTCATTCACCTCTGCCTAACTCTCCGGGGATAAAGGCGTGATTATATATATGGATGTTTTTTCCATGAGTTCTCTAGCTTCTTCACCCTCTTTGTCTTTCTTGCTTTTTTCTGTTGACAATTTTTTCACCATATCCAGTAGTAGCATAGTAGTATATCGTACTTTTGTTGCATAGTTTTGACTAAACTAGTTTCTAGGAGTGATTCTTTCAATTTTACAACCATTTTTTCCGATATTTTTACAGCTGTGTATTTATCATCACCTGGTTTAAAGTGACTTCTCGACCTTTTGTGTTTTTTGTGTTAAATGTTGCTCTGATCATCCTTTGATTTGTACTGAAGTTAAGCTGGTTAATTACTTCTATATTCGAGAGATGTTGGGACATATTAGTTATTACAAAGTCTATTTCATTTTATGCTTGCCATCTGGCGAAATCCAGGTTCACTTTCTTTTGTTGTATTTTTGGTAGAAACTGTTCATTATTTTTAACTTGTATTCTAATGCAAAGTTCACTAATCTCTGCCCGTTGTTATTTCTTTTCCCAGAACTCTAGCAACCCAGTATTAATTTTTCGGCTTCCTGCATTGTCCCACCTTGCTGTTAAACTCTCCTATTATAATCTTTTGTTTATGAGTCTTTTTCATAGTTACGTGCAGAGTTTGGTCAAAAAAATATTTTTCTTCATTTATTGTCCTCTATTCTGTTGGAGCATATATATTGGTGTTTTATTTCCAGGCAGCAGGCTAGCTAGACATACTAGGATGGCAATTCTGTCAGATATTCCTCTGAATTCTTCAATGTTGTATCTACGTCCTACGACGTACATCCCTTTTTTTCTCCATGGTAATAGAAAATCTGATTTTTGTCCCATACGCCTTACTTCAATTTATCCGATGGTATACCATTTTAAATTAGTTAGCACTTGTCTTAGCTCTTCTAGTCTATCCTCTGTACTTAATGTTCTTGGGTTAAAACCTATGTTTAGTGCCCGGAATATGGTAATGTACTATGGTTGAAATGAGTATGTGCTTGTTTTCGGTTGTTCTTTGGCTCTGAGGATTTTCTTTATTGTATTGCTGTTTTAAGTTTTGTTGTTCAGAATTATGTTCTTTTAATTTCGTCTGTTTTAAACCCTGTTGTTCAAAATTTGTTCAATTTTGTTGTTTTAATTTAGTTGAAGCTGTTTTCTGTTTTTGTTTACCTTTGCCTGGAGGGTATTGGTCTAATATTCCAGCCGGGTTGGGATATGTTTTATTTGTGTTGTTGGTTGCTTATCCGGCGATACTTGCTGGTTGTTATTGCCCGCTCGTTGGGCAGCGGAGTGAACTGCTTCTTGCTATTTGAAGAATGTTGGTTTTAGTAACTTTGTTTGGGGCTTTATTTAAATCTACCATAGCTGGTCCATCTGCGGGTGGCGTGGAAGGTTGTCTTTTTCTTTTTTCGTTGTTCTCTTTATCTTTGAATATTAACTTGTCATAGCGGATGTACGCAATATTTCCTTTCTCGGTCTCCTCCTTAACTTTAACTTTCAACTCACGCTTCTCTAATACTTCTTTTGGGTAGTCATCTGTAGCGTAGACATCCTTTGGAAAGTGCTTATTGTTTTTTAATACTTCTATTTTCCGCTCAACGTTTGTTCGGCTTTGATGTTGGCAGCCTTGACTGTGAACTAATTTTCTCTTGTCTATATTATAATCTCCAAATCGCGTCGCTATTTTACTTGTTAATATTTCACTAGTTTAGCACTTGTTTGTCACTTTTTGTGTTGTATTTTATGGTTTGGAACTAATTTTGCGTGATTATTGTGTATTAGCATCGTTTTACTTCTTTTTTGAACCGAATTATTTTTTTAACTAGCGGGAGCTACGAATTACGTGTCTACACTTGATTGCACCGGAACCGGAACTCGTCATTACTGACTGCTTATTACTGCAAATTGCACAACTAAAACAATGTTATTTTATAAACGGCTAGGCAAATAGCTTGGATCGATAACGTTTGATTACTTGCCTAGCCATTAAATCAATATATTAAACATGTAACAATATATATACTGTGTTTTAGTACAATCAATATATAATAAACATTTTATTCGTATATTCATTCATGAATGATTTTCGATTCTGAAATTTATTTAAGTTCGAGTAACAAACATAGAAAATTACATTCACAAGCTTTTGCATCTCCTATTTTAATAAAATTTAACCAATATCACGTCACGGTATTAATCTACCATTTAAATTGCCAATTCCACGCTTCTAAACCTATGTCACAAACATAATTAACCTTCTGCATTGTGCATACAGCCACCTAACGGATGTAAATAGCCTTTTGACTAACAGACTGTGTAACAGGGGACCTCTACCCTAGGGATGATGGTCTAATAAATTTATGCACTTACTTACATTCCGAACACAACTCAATTTCAACCATATTCTGAGTGTATATACATATATACACTCAGAAAATGGTTGAAATTGAGTTGTGCAAACATTGCTTTTAGGTTATAGGATGATGTAATATTTTATGCAATGCATGTAAGAAGTTATTATATATGTGTGGATTAGGGGTTTTAACAAGTATATTATTTAAGGCAGGTTTTTCGTAGGAGATAAGTTTTGGTTAGTGTGTTGAACATATTCGGCGTATTTGATGCATTTTGTAAAGGTTTATTTTGTATCTGATTTAACTTATGGCAAAAATATAGTAAAATATTATTTTCACTAGGATGTTGTTTAGATCAAAATAAGTTTCACGGACGGTAGTCATTGCATTCATTTTGAGTTGTCGTTGTTTGGCCAATACCGAATTTCAGTTCCATTTTTTCCATACCACCTAAGTGGCAGACACGCACAAGGCCCACCTGATGGGAAGTGATTACCGTGGCCTTTGGACGACTGCTACACCAGGGAGTCACACCCGTGCTCTCGATCCCGTATCGTTCAATCTATAACATTCATATTTCATCATTTGCTTACTAAAGTCCCGATTCATTGAGCGAAACGCGTGCGTTTCTCGTTAGTAATCAGAAAGGCTTCTCTCCACTTTCGTATCAGGTTCGTCAACTATTCATTCGAGCTATGAATGTACTGCCATTCAGTGTTCTAAATCTGAAACAGCGTGTATAATCCATTCAACTCCTACATAACCTCTTCATCATGCCTTCGCAAGTCCCTTAGGAGCTTCCTCAGGGAATTACTCGTCTTACACCATATACCTACATGTACTTTCACAAAATAACAATAAAGTTAACGACTTTAGTCGTTTGCCCACGTAATCTTATCAAGTCATCTCTAATCTCTACTTATTGGTTGCAGAAACATGAAGTAAACCAATAGCCTTTACTTCGCCCACATCTTTACGAAAGTATCTTAATTTAATTTAATTTATTTTGAACTTCTACTTCAGGTAATTAATGTTCAGATTTCGATGCAGAATATTGATGATCAACATTTTTCTTTGCGACTTTACGAGAGTTCGCCATTTCACTTTTAGAACTTTTAATAAATAATTAGGATTTGGCGTAAGGCAGCCACTTTAACCCATTCAACCTGTGGCGATACCACATGTACCCAGCGCCATCTAGCGATATCAAGCAGAACTACTACGATAATACAAATCCTGCATCGCGAAAGTTAAGTTCCTGCGCTGGTACAATACATATACAACATCCCAACGACAATCGTTGGGCCGCGGCCTGCCAGGCGTGATCACCTTGCCTGGTCGGAGGATCCTCCCTTTGTGTTGGAGGAACATCGCACCACGTTCCTCCACAAACCTAAAAAAATATTTGAGAGGAAATACATACCCGCAAACTTTGGTTATGTTGCAGATTATGTATGGTGAAGGGAAAAGGTGCCACCAGGATCGACTTTGCAGTGATGATGAAACAATAGGTACCCATAAAGCTATCTCTGGTTCTACACTTTTATAGTTAAAAAAAAGACGGGTTGCACTCTGGGAGTGCCGGCAGAAGTCAAAACATTTGCTTTCTTTCTTTCTTCGTTATATACATAGAAAAAGATAAAAAGAACATACCATACCATACCTATAATATAGCGCCAATCATAGAACCTATCACTAATTTTCTGCTAATTTTCTGTCAGAAGAAATTAATAAATTACGATAAGAAAAAATAATCACAAAAAGAAAAATAATCACAAAGAGTAATAAATTACAAAAAGAAAAAATAATCACAAAAGTAATAAATTACTGTAACGTATGGAATGAAACACGGACAAACGCTGACTGATTGACGTTTATTGGTAATACACACACATAGATATATATATACAAACACAACACTTTTCCCTCCTTATTATCATAACAATAAAGAAATATGCACAATAACAAACTACGTAATTACCTATAGTAAACTTAAGCTTAATTTGTGGAGTTGTATCATACACATGAGTTTAATACATAGTAGGTAAGTATCTAAATATGCGACATATGTATAGATGCAAACTAGAAATCTTATCGTAGGTAGGTAATTATTTAACTTATAGGTACTTTCAAATGCAGAATCAATTAATTTTATTCTTACGAGGTCTCAATGTCATAGGATGAGGTGAATGTATTTTCTTGAGATCTGGACCCTTGATATTATCAGTGAGAGTTTGGTAATCGCTTTCTGAACCCATATCCCTTGAACTTGCCCCTGTTACTGAGGTGGTCGTAGAAACCACCTGTGACGAGGACGTCTCTTGTAGACTAGACTTAGGTGAAACGCTAGGGAGTGACAACGACCGAACTTCATCATTACTTGGAACTAACGTATCACTATTTTGAAAGTCCCCAACTGTCTCCTCCACTACCGGCTGTGTCTCGGGTGACATGAAATCTGCCATGGAATGTCTAGACCTCCTCACCTCATGTGATTTAATTATTTGATCTACATGGCGCTTGACGCAGGAATTACCATCGGATGGTTTAACTAAGTAAGAGACCGGACCTGTCCTGTCTACCACATGCCCTTCTTTCCATTTGAAATCTTTATTAGAGTAATCTCTGAGGAGCACTTTATCCCCCCGACCCACCTGCCGGAGTGAACCGCCTCGCGCGACTTCCTGCCTGCGCTGTGCAGCACGTACGACCATGCTAGTATCAGGACGCACCAGGTCAAGTCGACCACGCAGTCTGCGGCCCAGTAGGGCTACTGATGGTTCCTTTTGGGTGGGGGAATGCTCTGTGTTCCTATACGTAAATAAAAATCTTTGTAAAGCCTTCTCACAATTATCATTTTCTACGACTGCTTTTTTCAGTACTCGCTTAACTAATTTTACCGCATTCTCAGCAGCACCATTACTTGAGGGATGGTATGGCGCAGCTAGTGTCCGTTTTATTCCATTCCTAGTTAAATACCTGTTATACTCTTCGGAAAAGAAAGGCGGCCCGTTGTCGCTAACGATGACCTTAGGCAATCCGAATCGTGAAAAAATCATCATTAAAACCAAGTAATATTTATTTTTAATACAAAGTAATATTTATTTTTATATGGGCCTAAAAAGTCGACATTGAGCCGCGACCACGGTTCCGCCGGCCAGTCCCAGCTGTGGAGCGGCGCCGCGGGCGGCTGGTCGCGCTGCGAGGCGCACGCGCGGCACTCGCGGCATGTACTCTCAATGTCGGTGTCTATGCGCTCCCACCAAATGTAGTTGCGCGCCACTTGTTTCATTTTGACTACTCCTACATGACCACTGTGCAGCTCTTCTAACATTTGGGGGCGAAGTGCTTTGGGAATGACTACCCGGTATCCCCAAACTAAACAGTCGTGTTCAATGAACAAATTATCTTTGCGCATAAAAAATATCTTTTCAACTTCATTTTTTATTTTCTCTGGCCAACCAAATTTGACAAAACCTATAATTTTATTTAATAAATGGTCTTTTTTAGTTGCATTTTGTATTTCGTAAAAAGTTATAGGTAATCTGTCTTCTATGAAATTCAAATACCCTTTGCTCGACTTTTCAGATATTTTCAAATTCTGTCTTTTATTACATCTTGTAGGTAATCTAGACAAAAAGTCAGCAAAACTATTCCTTTTTGAGGGTATAAATTCTATACTATAGTTGTAAGCAGCTAATTTAATAGCATAACGTTGTATTCTGCTAGCTGCTGTCTGTGGAATTCCCTTATTTTTACCTAATATGTAGCTCAATGGTCGATGATCACTTCTTAAAATAAAATGTCTACCATACAAATACTGATGGTGTTTTTGTATCCCAAACACTATAGCCAACGCCTCTTTATCGAGTTGCGAGTAGTTGAGTTCGGCCGCGTTGAGAGTGCGTGACGCACAGCTGACCAGCCGCTCCGAGTTGTCGGAGTACCTATGCGTGAGCACCGCGCCCAACCCGTAAGCGCTGCTATCCACTGACAATATCAACGGTAAACTAGGGTCGTAATGCGCTAAAACGGGCGCGCTATACAATATATTTTTAATTTTCGTAAATGCTCTTGTACAATCCTCGTCCCATGACCATTTTACATCTTTTTTTAACATGTTATATAACGGTCTTAATATGTCACTTACATTTACACAAAATCTGGAATAAAAATTAACAAGGCCTAAAAAACTCTTAAGTTGGGTTACATCGGTTGGCACTGGAGCCGATGCTATAGCGTGAATCTTTTTTTCATCTGTATGTAAGCCATACTTATCTATTCTGTAACCTAGGTAAGTTACACTATCTTTAAAAAATTCGCATTTAGACCAATTTACTCGCAGTCCTGCCTTCTTAAGTCGCATTAAAACTAATTTTAAATTACGCAAATGACTGCTTCTGTCACTGCCTGTTACACAAATATCATCCTGAAAAACTACAGTGGAAACTAAACCAACTAAAACCTCATCAATAAGCTTTTGAAAATTTTGTGGAATACACTTGATTCCAAAAGGTACGCGCTTATACAAAAACGTGCCTACGTGCGTTGTAATAGCGGTCATCGGTTGCGAATCCTGTGTGAGTAGACACTGTTGGTATGCATGACTTAAGTCTAATTTTGAATACTGAACCCCACCTGCCAATTTAGAAAATATCTCTTCAATTCGAGGTAACGGATACTGAAAATCTTTAATAATTGGGTTAATCATAATCTTGTAGTCGCCACAAATGCGAATGTCTCCATTTTTTTTTATAACAGGCACTATCGGCGTTCCGTACTCAGACCTATCTACTTTAAATATGACGTCATCTTTTTGCAAACGCAACAATTCACGCTCGACAGGTGCCCGCAAAGCGAGCGGCAAAGAACGGGCCTTTACAAATACCGGCGTTTTATCTGTGAGGTGCAATTGTATAGGGGTAACAAAGGTACCTAAACCGCTTGCAAATACCTCCGGGTATTCAGTAAGTAACCGTTGTACATCTTGATCACTATCGATCATGTTATAACATTGAGACACATTTAAATGTAATTTTCTTATCCAAGTACGACCAATCAACGCCGGGCCCCCATTTTCCACAATATATAACTCGAGCGGTATACTAACCGACTCATAATCAACTTTAACTGTAATAAAGCCCAGGGGTGATATGATTGTACCGGTATAAGATTTTAGTCGCAGCGACTTTTTATGTATCGGTACATTAAAAAAATAGTTATCGTAACACGACTTAGAAATGACCGAGATTCGACTACCGGTGTCTATTTCAAACTTAATGCATTTATTATTTACATATAAATCTATATAATATGGACTATCGCCATCACACACAATATTGTAAAAGTCTAATTCATCTTCATTGCTTTCATCACTGTCATTAATAAAGTACTGACCTTTATTTTCCTTCTTGTCTTTATATGTAGCACATACCACTTTAAGGTGACCCCGCTGGCCACACTCGTCACAGTTGTAGTTCTTGAATCGACACCTGGTCGGCAAGTGTCCGTCTCTGCCGCACCGCGAACAGCGCTGCCTGTTGGCACCGGTACCACCGCTGCTGCCTCCGGCCGCCTCGCCGCTGCTGTCACCCGCCGCCCTACCGCGGCCACTGCCAACGGCTGAGCGGCCGCCGTAGGGCGACCTTGCACTGGCCCGACACGGTGCAAGCCCTCGATTTCCCCTACACTGTAGTGTCCACTACTACCGCCTTCGTTACTCGTGCTGCCTGATGCTGCCACTGATGCATGCCTATCCGCTGCCTCGAGAGATAACGCTAACTCCACGGCGCGTTGGTAGTCGAGCTTTTTTTCAGCAAAAAGTCTAGACCGTATGTCTTCACTGAGTAAACCCGATACAAATTGGTCTCGTAAGTTAACTTCCAAAGGATTTACTAACAACGCTGCAAAATTACAAGTTTTAGCGATATGTTTTAAACTTTGAAGGTACTCACTAACAGACTCCCCGGGTTTTTGCTTTCTTTGCCGAAAGATATGGCGTTCAGCGATTTCCGATCGTTGCGGTTCCAAATGCGTTCTTACAATTTCCGTCAATTGCGTAAAACTTTGATCTTCGGGTAATGCGGGAGCACACAGATCACACATTAACTCATAACAAGTTACGCCGACGTGGGTCACTAAGGTAGCTACATGTAGTTCGTCTTGAATGCCGTTTAGTGCGATGTATTGTTTTACACGACGACAATAAGCCTCCCAATTATGAGAACTTATATCAAAACTTTCTAGTTTTCCAAACGGCATTATTGTGAATTAATTTTTGCACTGATTAATTTTTGCAAAAATGTAGGTAGATAGTATACCGACTGCGCCAATGTAACGTATGGAATGAAACACGGACAAACGCTGACTGATTGACGTTTATTGGTTATACACACACATAGATATATATATACAAACACAACAATTACAAAAAGAAAATATTATCACAAAAGTAATAAATTACAAAAAGAAAAAATAATCACAAAAAGTGTCAGAAGGCCAGGTTTGAAGCCGGTACTATCTTAAACCATAAGGACTTAAGCCGACTACGATGCTATTTATCGTATCTTGCAAAATAGGCAGTCCATAGCTTATGTTGTATGACGTCAGTCGTCGGTTACGGTCCAAAGGTCAAGCAAACCTGACGCGAGTTTAACACTTTTCACCCATCCAACGCCGCTAAAGAAGTTTTCACTTCAAAAATTGTTCAGTTTTTCCAAAACTACTGGATACAATAATGTACCTACGTCACGTCTTTGTTAAAACTATGCTATAAAATACAACATTTTCAGTAACTCCCAGTTGTAGCAAAGTTCCCGAACACGCCATGGTACACGTTACCATGTCGGCAAAAAAGTTCAGCGCGAAATGTGGCTGGTACGTAGTTTTTTTTATACAGCTCGTTGTAGATTGTAAAATCAGATTTAACAAAAACTTTTTTAAAGATTATCGCATTCGAAGCTGCAAACTACTTAAGTGGGTAGGAAATAACTACTGTAACTGTTACGTAATAGGGACCACGGAGTTCAGAACCGTTAAGAACTCGAAAAGACTTTCAGCTATTACAAACTATCGTTCGTTATTGCTCTAGTTATGAGAACTTTGAAGCATTGAATGTTTCAGCAACGTACGTGTCCGCAACTGAATAGTCTTATACAAGCTGTAGTTACCGCTGTGTTGTCATACTATCAACTGACCAATCGTTTGTTAGATTCCGCCGCAACTCCTGAGTACTCCGCTTACCATTTACTTGAGTATCGGGATCCTAGGCGTTGACATCTAAAGCGACGTCCAGTACTGCAGCCATTATGAAGACAAGGTCATGCTGGTAACGAAGAAAAATGGAGAAACCTCTCAGCCTCAGGAGGAACTTTACCTCACTGTGTGTGTTCTATCGCCTATATAATGGTTTATGCTCAGATGAATTGTTTGACATGATGCCCACAACTACATTCTATAATCGCACCGCTCGCCATAGCAGGGAATTCATCCTCACACATTGCGATCAGAAATGTAGCGAACCGTGCGGTTTGAAAGGAATTTCATCCCACGCACGCTCAAGCTGTGGAATGAATCCCAAGCGACTACAATATGGGTGAAGAACCCCAGGGCATTAGAAGGTTTATTTAGGTTCGGCAGCGCGAATGTGACGCTCCTGGTGTTGCAAACGTTCATAAGCCACGGTAACCACTGTTCATCAGGTGGGCCGTGAGCTTATATGCCACCTAAGTGGTATAAAGAAAAGATACAAGTAAGCCTGTCTGTATTTATTGGTATTATCTAAATATTGGTTCTGGTTGATGGCCCGGTGAGAAGATATAACATTGTTTACATTGTGTGGCTTATTTTCAGTACCCCTAGTGCTTTTTCATAAGCAAATAAACAATATCGTACAATCAATAATTCCGAGCAGTCACATAATTTAAGTATGTTTTCTTTAGATTCATACAAAGTCAAAATATTCTTAATACATTAGGGATAATAAATTAAAATATCAATAATACAAGTAATTTAATTAAAAATATTTTTTTCGTCTTCATGTATTATGCAAATACGTGACAAGGGCTATTGACGGTATCCTGAAGGTCAGCACTAATTAAGGACAGTTACACACGCGACGCCCGAAGTGCGGAACTGACCACAAATCAATAAACCCAAACGATTGTGACCGCACGTCGTTAATTAAATTCGAAATTTGAATTTGGTTTAACTTTAAAACTTATATGGGTATCAGATTTACTGAAAATAGTTTAGATATTAATTTCCTGATTGAGTATAATTATTGAATATTGCTTAACAGATTTAAAAATTCAGCACTTTGAAATAAAACTTCTATTGCGTATTATTTCGTTTTATTGTTATTTCGGTTGATTTTCAGCTGTCAGAAGTTTATTGGTTCTACATAATTGTCTAGAATGAAAATGAAAAGTTCATATTCTATTAAAGTAAATCAGAATATCCCTTGAAGGAAGTTAAAAAACAAATAGCTTTGATATTGAAACCAGCCTTCATGCACTCAAATCAAACGGTATGAAACTAACAATTTCTGTCGAAAATGGAGCCTGGGGCACCTAAATTCACAGGTAACCCTCAAACATTGAAGTGTCAGCATTCGGCACTGATTAAGTCGACCACACGCGGTCCGGATTGTGGAGTTAATTGCACAGTAAAAACCATACGATAGAACTACAATGGGTTCATTAGTGAACGGCCGAATGGATTTCAATTTTCGACGCTGAAATTTGACATTTATAATCGATAAATATGTTTTTATTGTTGCCAAATTGAATAGTGACATGTTGTGTAATTATAGAAACCAATGTTTAAAATCAGTTACAAGAAAATGCAGACAGCAAAATAAATAATTAGTAACATACGATAAGAAAGAAGAAGAAAAAATAGAGAGAAAAGAGAGATAGAACAGATAGAAGATAGAAGAATATTTTTTCTTTGACAAGCCAACCATAACCATCTTTGTTCGAACCTGGTGATGAACCTTGGTTTTGAAAGTAACCAATGGAAACTTGAAAAATGTAGAAGGATAATGTGCTAATAGCGACAGCAACGTTATGACACACCCTAGACACATACAATGTGCGTGAAATTATTATTCCTTACTAAGCAAATAGTTCCACGCACATGAAGTATAAGGTACATTTATATTTAAATCTTAAAAACTCGAGTCTCAGATCCATTATTTTAGCATTGTGGTATTCACAAAAAAGCTGCATCAATATTTTAGAATATGCTGCATCAATATGATATAATAATCTCAATTATTTTGTACTACGCCAGTATCGTAAAAACACATTACGTGAAGATTATCGACGGATTTTAAACATTCAAATTCGATTGGAGGATTTTATTCAGCAATTATAGGTTCATTTTTCAGTAATTTAAGGGAGTGAGGTGGATTCTGATCGTCGTTTATTATAACGTTGTGCAGTTAAATCGGAATTCAATAATTTTACTTAAAAAATACATTACGAGAACTTTGAACTTTAAATCTCGCATTCCTGTTTCATTTTTCATTTTGTTGTATTAATATTATTTGACATTTCATTAATTCAAGTTATTTCTGTTGAAGGTATTTGTACTTTCATCATTAATTTCATTTTCCTGTTACAAAATTGGTGTAAACTTTTGTTCGGGCAATCATTACGAGATACGTAATTACATTTTATGAAATATGATATTAAAGTTGTAGATATTCGATTTGAATATAAATTTTGATACGTTTGTTTAGGGTAATGCCGCAATAAATTAACATTATGTTCACTGTAACTTTATGTAACTGTGTACTGTAACTTTATTAATAAAGCCGGAAGAGTATTTAGCAGCCTTCAATATATAAATCGTTAACCTAAATTCTTCTTAGTTTTTTTTAAGGAATATTAGTAAGCAAAATTACTATTATTCGCAGTAGGTAACCCCTCCGGCTAAGTTAAATTGTGTTAGGGCTGGGTTCATTTCGGTAGTGAAATGCGACGTCCAGACGACTCGTCGATGAGCGAGGGAAGTGACGCGAGAAGTGGGTAGAGACATGGTGTGGATGGAATATTCGTTATGCCGCGAATGTGGCCGCGAATGACTGCTTCGCTGCGCGAGTTAAAGGAGCGGCAGTATGAACGCGATGAATCATCCACATACTCGCGACGAACACACTTTGCATGGAACGCTCGTGGCGTTTGCACATATCCTATTTAAAACATGACGTGGCAAACAATCAATGGTCTAATGAAAAAATATGAACATTGATTGAAAATATTATAATCATTTATTATATTCTCATATTGTATTATTTATAGAACATTTTATATTGCATATTTCTTTATTTTTTATTATAAAAATGTTATAAAAATAAATATCATTTAAAAATATACAACATAGATTTTCTTCTTATAAATATATTATACTCGGTATTATATTATTAAAATAATCTGCTATTCTGAAATAGCATAGGTAATGCTACAGCGTTGTTGTTCAAACGTTTATGTCCATCTCCATTGCAAGGCGAATACTGTAATGCCGAACAACGGGATGACGCGAGTATGTGGCAACTAGGGCCTTAGTTGCGCGTATATTTCCGGCAACACTATGAGCAATGCGAGAAGCATAGTCTAGACGAGGGGTTAACGGCCAGGATTCGAACCCGGGACCTCTCGATTGTAAGGCTGACTCAAGCTACCGACGCTTCGAGACAGTTTTCTATAGTTAGTGTAGTATTTGCAATCGAGTACAATATGGGGCTTTTCGAGGAGGGCAAAAGGTTCAGCAGCACAAGTGTGATACCTCCCGTGTTGTATGTTCGTCCACCACCTCCAATTACGTGGACAGTGTACTTATCTGACATCAAATTATAAAAAAACAAACGAGAGATTTTCATTGTCATTTGATGAAAAAGAAACCAGGGGCAATAAACAACAATAGTGTTATCAGCGGTTGACAAAATCGATTTCAACTGTTTTTCGAGGGAGATAATTGAATGACCATAACATTCATTATTCATGAAATGGTAGCGACGATTTCGATATTTCATCTAATATGATTGTTAAAATCTATTATTTTTTATTCGTATTTTGTACGTTGTAAAACAGTTCATTCAAAAATTACAGTCAAATAAAAGATATTTACCTGGTCTTGACATCCTCGTGTCAATCTATCTTTTAATTCAAATACCTGATAATCTCACCTTCTATAATTTGGAATCTAAAACTCATGTCTACTCCTTCGGAAATATACCCATATAGTACATATATACGTTTTTATCAAAATGTTTAGGAATGGTAACTTCCACCTGTATAATGTCATCTTTCAGCTCAAAGACATTCAGTGCGTTTAGTCGTTTATCACTTGTAACATTGAATTCGCATGCAGATATTATTACATGTTCCAGTAACTTAGCATTATAATATTATTGAGGTACGGCCCCCCGAGACACTTTAATGTTCATACGTCTTTATGGTATAGTATGTTGTTTGTACTCATAATTCACAACAGGAACTCATATTAGATGTGATATTGTTTATGAGTTATGCAATATAGAGACTACTTGACTAATTACATTGCTAGTACATTGTCTAACACTATTAAGTATTCAGAAGATACCCATTTGATACATATACTAAACTGGAATTATGCTTATAGTTTTACCGCTCCCTTGCTTGCTCTCGACTGTGCCACAACGGCCGTTTGCTTCTCAGTCGGAGAAGTCAGAAAGTCAATCTCCCTTGCCTTGGGAGAAGTGCTGCATTCTCCTTTACCCAGGGTGCGCCGCGTTGAGATTCCCGACCTCTGTCTGTTTGATTAAATTTAGCAACTATACCTTCATATTTTAGTGGTATAATTACGTCACTAAGGTAAAAGTCCTAATAAGCAAAATAAACAAAGTTGATCCTTAGGGTATGCCATAATGAAAGTCAAACAGAAGGTTAAATAGTTTGGAAACGTGTGTGAAGGTGTGGTCCTCTAGGGAACTGATGAAGAGCTAATCTGTGTTTGGAAGTGTTTGTCTAAGTATTTCCCGTATTTTTTACCCGACAACGCCAGTGAGGGTAATGTTTTACGAGTGTATGTTTATATTCAGATTTCAATGAATAGTATTACGAATGTTGAAGCAGCTCTATATATCTGTAACTTTCTCACGACTAAATCTCTGAACGAATTTTATTAAAACTTGGCAACGAAGTAGCTTGACTTGTACTGAATTCGTTTTATTGTAAGATTTCATTAGCATCTGTAAACCCAAAATGCATGCGAAATGTTACCTAATCATAAGATGATATGAACTAATTCGTATTTACAAATCGATTTAGTACACGCTATGTTTTAATCAGTGTTACGGGGAGGAATTATTAGTTTATTGCATTTTCTAATTCTGTAACATGCGCATAGACCATTTAATTGTGGTTGTTTAACTAAACGATTACATATTTACGTAATCGTTTAAACTCAATCACGTGCTATAAAACTACCTTATGCGGCTTCATATAACTATTCATTAGGCTTCAACTACCATCCGCCGGTAACAGGCGATTTAACTAATTTTACGAGTAAAACTTCGTATTAAATTAGATAGCGTAGTTTAGCTCAGTTGTAGAGCGGAGATATAAAATTCAGCCCTAACTTTTACACAAGTGGGTACTCTATTTATCAGAATCAACAAACTTTTACACTGATTACGAATTTTGAGCGCTACATTCACCATAGAGTTTACTACTTAAAAAACACGTTCTTTGTTAATTTTACTCGTAAATAAACATACTGTGCTAGAAAAGCGGACTTGACTTTCTTACTTTGTGAACTTTTCTTATTTTAGATTTTTTATGACGTAGTCAAAGAGGTCTAGAGGAAAATAGGACGCGTCACACGCTACCGAGAGAGCATGGCCCCGGCTCTAGCCATTTATATTAACACATTGAAAAGCGTCGGTAGCTCTGTGATTAAGGAGTCGACCTTTCAATTGAAAGCTACCAGATTCGAATCCTGGATGCCTAGGGCTAGGAGTATCGATGTGAACCGTCTGAACACAAGCAATTCAAAATAACTAAAGGACATAATGAGAGCACTAATTATTTTCTAGAATTCTTTACAAAAAAATGTCTAAATTTTAAACACGCACCGTAGCGCATACACCTGCCCACAGTTTATTAACCCTAAGACCTTTGTGTATTGTCCGGATGTAGTTCAAAACTAACTGACATGTAAACTTAGGTTAAAAGGTCGATGACTGATTCTACGATATTATTTTCTTCAGGTCAAAGCTTCTAAGCACATGTTTATTTAAGATTGATTTGCCTTTGTGAATTACAGTAGCAAAAAGTAGCAGTTTTAGCAGTAGCCCTGAAACATGTTCTCATGACACTCACAGATCCCTCTTACACAATATGTTCCTATATAATATATATTTGCAATATAGACAGATCAATATAATATTCAATGCTACATATTCAATTTAGTGTATATGTAATATAATATATATTAATAAAAATTAAAAACCCGACTGATGCTGAAAGGAATTGAACAAGCTTTTTAGCAGCCGGTATCCATTAATTTTCATCGGGTTTGAGATTTGCATTATATGTACCACCTGCTAGAAAGCTTGTTTAAATCTTTTCAGCATCTCAGCCTCCGTGGCGTGGTGGTAGTGAACGCGGCCGCTACGCAGGAGGCGCGGGTTCGATCCCCGCTCGGTGCAAATATTTGTATGCATGAATATCTATATTTTTGTTTTGCAAACAGCAAGAGTCCAAGCTCTCTCCTTAGACTCTCGAACTCATGAGAAAGAGGCGTGAACAACCATTCCCACAGTCGTCTTCGTCAGATGAAAGGGGTTTAAACAAACAAATTAAAAAGCTGATAGGACGCGGCCTTCGACGCTTCAACACCCGCACCGTCCAGAAAGCGATTGAGCAAAATAGGAGGTCGAAGGTGTTCGCTCAGTAGTTGGGAGGCCCTATCTGACGAAACTTAAAACTGTGGATGGCAAAATGATTGCCTCAAAGTTCGGAATGTTTGAAGAGATCGAGAAATACTATGGACTGCTGTATGCATCACGGATGAGTTAACCGACGGGACACAGTGATGAAGACCACAGAGCCCCGCTCACGCGCCATTACACCGAGGAGATACCCGATGTTGAGCAGTGCGAGATAGAGGCGGTTCTCGGCAACTGAAGAGCAACAGGTGTCATAGTGATGACGGAATTATTACTGAGCTCCTGAAAGCAGGCGGGATTCCAATCCTGAAAGAGCTAGCAAGTATCTTCCTTCATTCAACAGGGTCTAACACCTAGGGCAGAAGTACGGTGATATTATTCTACAAAAAAGGCGACAAGAACTTGCTGAAGAACTACAGGCCAACTGAACCACGTCTACAAGTTGTTATCGAGAGTCGTCACAAATCTCCTCGCGGGTAAACTCGACGAATTCCAGCCACCGGAGCAAGCCATGTTTCGAGAAGTCTATAGCACTGTGGACCACATCCATACTGTTCGGCAGATTGTAGCAAAAAGTCGAGAATACAATCAGCCGCTGTGTATGGCGTTTGTGGACTACGAAAAAGCCGTCGACAATATCGAAACCTGGGCAGTTCTGGATGCCCAATAGCGGTGTCGTGTTGATTGGCGATACATCGAGTTGCTCAGTTGCCTATATGACACTGCCACAATGTCCGTCCAGCTCCAAGACCGAAAGACGGAGTCAGGCAGGGGAATGTTATACCCCCCAAACTATGTTATGTTGTATCTAAGTGCATTGGAGGACGTCTTGAAGACTCTTGATTGGACTGGGCGGGGTATCAACATTAACGGTGAGTACATCAAACACCTGCGGTTCGCCGATGATATCGTCGTGGTTGCAGAGCCGCTGGAACAACTGGGCGAGATGCTGGACAGCCTAGATGGAGCTTCTCGACGCGTCGGCCTCGGTGTAAACTTGGATAAAACCAAGATCATGCTCAAGGAACATGTTGCACCGAGATCGATTGCCATCGAAAGGGCGATGTCCGAAAATATGTATACCTGGGCCAGGTTATCCAGTTCGGTAAAAAAAACTTCGAGAAAGAACTAGCCAGAAGGATTTCAGCTGGGCTAGTCAGCATTTCGCAAACTAAGTGGAGTCTTCTCTTCTCCCCTACCGCAATGCCTGAAAATAAAGGTCTTGGACCAGTGCGTAGTACCTGTTATGACTTACGGTGCCGAAACGTGGACACTGGCGGCAGAGCTAGTCCATAAACTAAAAGTACCGTAGCGGACTATGGAGCGAACTATGCTTGGAGTTTCTCTAAAGCATAGAATTCGAAACGAGGTGATCCGACAAAAAAACAAAGTTACCGACATAGCTCGCAGAATAAACAAGCTGAAGTAGCAATGGGCTGGCCACGTCTGTCGAAGGACCGATGGCCGTTGGAGCAGGCGAGTGGAGACCACGAGAAGGCAAACGAAGGGTAGGACGCTCCCTTGCCAGATGGACCGATGACCTAAAAAAGGTGGCTGGAACGGACTGGATGCGCAAGACAGAGGACTATACGAAATGGCGCACATTGGGAGAGCCCTATGTATGTATAGTGGACTGCAGTGGGCAAATCGATTAAATTGATTGACATACAAACATAAGATATGCGCAAAAAAACAGAACCGTTCTTGGCAGTCGGGTAAAAATCTTTTTAAGAGATTTGATAAGTCGACGGGTTGCCATTAACTAATCATCGGCCAATGATTAGTCATTCATGGAGCAGTAATTATATCACGAGTAAGGCTAGACGCCCATGGTATTAAATCAATTTGCAAGGATAGTAAGCTGATAGATATTGTTTTTGACAACTGTGATGATTCATAACTCTATATCGTTAAGTTTAACTGTGAGTTTAACCATTAGGAAAATTCTAAATAGTCCAGATAGTGAATTTTGTCAGAACGTTTCCCAGTATCATCCTTTGAGATTATGAGTGTTGAAACCAAAAATCTCGGGTTGCATTTACGATTTACTGGTCACCAGATATATAATCTGGGCTAGAACGATATGGGCATAATAATTATTATGATACATGAACCTGTCTGTCATTAGCACCCTACTTAGGACCATATTTGTTTATTATTTAATTACAGCTTTATGCACAGAATATGTGCATGTAAATACAAGGGCAGACTTAATGCTAAAGGCATTATTTGCCATACAACCATTGGGTGGTGCAGACATATCTTGAAGATCCATTATTTCATATAATTTAAAATTATACAAATATTTAATTTCATTTTCTTGTAAAGCGCTAGAATATAATAGATAAGAACAAGTACCAGTGTTACTGAATTCTGAAACTGTACCAAATGGCACACATTAAAAAGATTTACGCGGAAACAAATTGAAATTTGCGGTGGGCAATAATGTGTTGAATGAACGCATTACGTTTTTTATTAATCTGGGCGCAAATTTAGGAGGGGATATATATATATATTTTTTGTTACCCACATATCTAATGAAATGATGAATTCTTTAAAATAATGTTATACAAACGGTTCGTTCGCATTAGTTCCATTGCTCAGTTTCATCATGGTACTACTGCAATTTTGTTTTTGCATTGGTACCATTTAAACGACGAATATATTTTTTTATCAATCGGTAGGGTGTTCGATGTCAAAACATTAAATCTGGCGCAAAATATAATTTTTTTTTTTTTTTTTACGTTTTTATTTCCAAAGCATAACAAAGATAGGTACATTGTATTTTATTACATACCACACAAACCATCTAGGGTTTAACAGTGACATGTTGACACTCGATCTTGCTACAAAATAGGTAACTAAAAGAAGTAATAATTAGGTAAGAGGCTGGTAGTATTTTGTTAGGACAAGTCTACAATTTCTTTTATTTAATACGTCACGGATTTCGGCTGGTAGACCATTTAATATATCTGGCAACAAGTATTCCCACGTCCTAGTTCCGTAGACATTGGTATATTTAGGTAACTTATACATAGGCAGGTATGATAGCTTACGCAATGATTCATGTCTTATGTTTCTATTTATGTTTACAATGTTATGATATTCCTCGCCGAGCACACACACTCGCACCTTATCGAAAACACTCAGAACCTGACAGTATTTAAACAAGCCTTCTTCGTCGTTCGTATACTGTAGCTTAATTTTTGTAGGAACAATTATTTTTAGCATTCTTAGTTGTAAGTTATAAATGTCTCCAACGTATGTCTTGTATGTGCGCCCATAACTACTCAAGCCATAGCTAATCACTGAGTCAGCGAGTGATAGGTACATAGTTCTTAACGTTATAAATGGTATTTTATACTTGAGTACGTATAGCTTTGACATAATGGATCTGAGTTTGTTACAAACATTATTGATATGGGGTCCCCAGTGGAACTTACTATCTATGGTTAGGCCCAGGTAAGAATGTTCTGAAGTGATCTGTAATGATTGACAATTACATGTTATGGTGCCACTTTGGTGCAGACACATGTGGTCATGTGCTGTGATAGTCGGTACAAATTGCGAAGTCAAGTACGGTGAATGGATATGCATCAGTTTTGTTTTTTTCGCATTAATAACTAGACCCACATCGTGAGCCCAGCTGCACAGTAAGTCGAAATTACGTTGCATTGCTGCTTGTGCTTCGTATATATTTTTATGTGAGGTAATTAAGCATGTATCGTCGGCAAACTGGTACACGGAACCCTCGGTAAAAATGTTGCACATATCATTTACGTACAGCAAGTATTCCGTAGGTCCTAGAATCGAACCCTGAGCCGTGCCTTTATCGGTTGGAATCTTATCACTTAGTGAACCGGCGACACTTACTGCTGTACATCGATTCACGTGATAATTTTGAAACCACTTTAACAAAGGGCCCCGTATGCCATTCTGCCGTAGCTTCATATACAATGTGTTGTAATTTAAAACATCAAATGCTTTACGAAAGTCAATGAAGACAACAAGCACATGTTCACGATTGTCCAGGTACTTGTTGACCTCATTTGTAAACTTTGATAACAATTGTGAAGTATTTTTATTTTTTTGAAAACCGTACTGTTTATCATTAATAATACCATTTTTCATCAGGAAGCTACTGATTTCCTGTCCAATAATTAATAATACTAATTAATTATACTAATTTCTAAGTACCTTTCAATGATTTTGTCAATACATGATAAGATGGTTATGGGTCTATAATTATTTACATTTGAGTACGAGCCATTTTTATGAATTGGTCGTATTATTCCAAATTTAAGTTGGTCAGGATATAAGGACGTGGTAATACATGAGTTAATTAGATGCGTAATTAGGGGGGTAATATTGTTATTGATAGTTTTTAAATCTTGTGGTCTTATACCATCAAAACCCGGACATTTTTTATCATTTAAATGTTTTATAATGGAAGAAATTACATCGTTAGTGGCTTTGTTTAATCTCACAGACAAGTTACAATTTTTGTTATATGTATCGACATTTAAGATAGGTATGTTACACTGGACACAAGTACTGTTCACATTATTTCTAAACTCAGAGGCAAATTTATTGGCGACCATATCTGGCTTGGATCTAAAGTATTTTAAAATTATGTCATCTATAGATTTATTAATTTTACCACATAAATTATTAATTATTTCCCATACTTTCCTAGTATTCTTAAAATTTAGTTGTATTTCTTTCAAAGTGTAGTTATTTTTGACATTATTTATATGTTTATTTGTTTTATTTCGATATTTATTATAGATTAATCTATTGTTCACATTACTTGTGTCTTTTAACCATATATCAAGTAGTCTATCCCGTCTGTCACACATTTTTATTATTCTATTACTTATCCATTTACAATTCTGCCTCTTACCTGTTTTTATTTTTATACTATATTTACATTTGTTATATACTGAAGAAAATCTGTTCAATATAAAGTCTACAATGTCGTTAGGATTTTGGTATTCCATGGCTAAATTCCAGTCACTTTTATTTAGTTCATTGCGCAGCTTGTCGTTATCTAACTTAGTTATAGTCCTATACTGAACAGACCTATCTACGAGCGTATTGTCGACCAACGCGCAACCGGTTATGAAGTGATCGGCTAGCGCTTTGTTTACAACAGCTGTGTGCACGGCTCTGACGCGACAGTCGACACAACGTATAAAAATATGATCTATACATGTTTTTGTAGTAAGCATACCCTTCTTATCTATACGCGTAAACTGATTAATTCCGGTTTCAAAGCCCATTTCGCAGAGTGAAGTCTGATACAGTTTAGACAAGGATGATTGTTGAATTAAATCAATATTCATGTCGCCTATAAGGACATAGTTATTTTTATGTGGAAACTGTTTAATTAGCCTCGTTAATTCATCTACGAAGTGGGCCTTACTGAGGTGGGGTGGTCTATACATTGCACACAGTTGCGAAGAAGCACCGTAATTTGTTTTCACTTCACCTATAACGCACTCGAAGTACTGTGTACTTGTAGTTATTCTTGTGAAGCACACCCTCTTATGAGCGTAAACAATAACACCTCCTCCCTTTCTGCGGTTTCGAAGTTGAGTATGCATATTATAGTTCGGTAGCTCGAAAAAACATTTCGTTTTATCAGATATGTTAGCTTCTGTGATGACGACTATATCAATAATACTAGGGCAATATGAGATGAGGTATTCCAGCTGTGTGAAGTTTAATAGCATCGATCTGATGTTTACATGTAATATCCTTAGCGAGTTGTAAAGCTGGGGTATCTCATTAGAAAAATCATTCCAATTTGTATATGTACCTTCGGTGATGCTGTCGTATGTGTCATCCATTTTTAATGGAGGATGTTTGGTGTGGAGGGAGATACCATTTACTACATTTTATGCCCTAATCAATTCGCACCCTTAGAAATGTAGTGACTTAATGCAAAAAACCAAATTTTCGGTAAATGCCGAAAAAAGATTCTTAGGTCTGTACATTATGTAGAAAATATAAAATTATCGGCTATTTTTAAGAAATATGCGTATTTTAATAGTTTTATATTAAACTTCAATTATTTACTCAGACAATACTTAAATATAAACGAATGAATAATGTAAACTTATGTGAAAAAAATAATTATTAAATTATGGTGAGTATTTAGGTCTTTGTATGACTGAACTTATGCTTTTTTAAAAGACCGTTTAGTTTTGAGGTCTGTATTTTTCTAAGATTTGTTTAAAAATTGTATTCTAATCCCAAAAACGACTGTCTAATAATAAAATTAATGGAATTTAATACAACATAAAAGAAAACTCTAATTAAATGTGAAAAATATTTATTAGAAAATTAAATATGCGAAGTATGTAACTTAAACTTAAATCAACGTTAAACGTTTTATCAAATCACAAGGTGGTACCTACTTCTAAATTAACAGTAAGTTCACATTATGTAAGCATTTTAATTTAAAAAGCTCTTCAGTCTTTAAACATTTTTGGTATCTATTATAAAATAAAGTAAGTAGGAACCTATACGATGTATACTGATTTGTACTAATAATCATCACTTTTAGTAAAATAAAGTATAAACATAAAATTAACCATTTAACAAAAGGAAACATTTCCTAATAACTAATCATGTACTATCATGGAACTTGTAGGTTAATAAAATATGAAAAGATATAAAATAAAAAATTTAAGTAAGAATAATATTTCTTAAAACACTTATAGTATAGTGTCATAATAATGTAAATAATAATTAGGAATTAAGTTTTTGTTAATGAGATCGCGTAAGTCTTTTTTCTTATGTTCACTTAACTCTAGTTTTTGTGTAAATAATTTAGTTATAGCTACTTCAGCAGGGTCAATCATTCTCTTACGTTTATTTCTCATATTCACCTTTTGGTACTCACTTTGTCGATATGAAGTTTTAAAATAGAAGAAAAATGGTTCACTCTTACGAAAATTCAGTATTTTGATGTCATTGAAACATATTGTATTCTTGTCTTCGTCTTCGTTAAAGTTGTAGCCCCACTTTTCTTGTAGATCCTTAATATCAATAAAGAAATCATATGTTAATTCCTTAACATTAAATGGCTTCCCATTTTTTTTTTTGCGCTTTTTATCAATGTCACATATTGCTGTGGTGTATATATTGGTCCCCCCTTTTTATTTCTCTTAATTTCTTTTTCTATTAAGCTGTGCACATTGTCCCCTTCATTTTGGGTATGCCCCTTGATTAAAAACTTATGTGTAATGCTTTCTATATTGTCAAAAAGTGTTACAGCATACGAATAAAGCGATACAATAAATTTATTCTTGTTTTGGCCACAACAGTTGTCGGAGTAGAATGTTATATGGAGTTTTTCTTTATTACCTGCATTTTTTTCATTTAAACTTTGTAAGTACTCAAAAATACATGATCCAATTTCATTTGCTCCTCTGTGCCCTTGCGTTTCATCCCAAAAATAACTGTACACATTGCTATAGGCCCCTATTTCATCGCTTTCATTTCTTTTACGTTTTTTATTTTCTTCAGTTTTTTTCATCATTTCGACCATAGTGAAATTCAGGCAGTTTAGTTTAGATTTGTAAAAAAACGATGATGTTTCTCCCGTGGGACACTGCATAACGGCTTGTAAATCATAAACTGCGCAAATGTTACTATCATTGATATTTTTTCGATCTTTGCGTTTTTCTTCGCGACACAAATCTTTTTCTTCAATGTGTTGTTCATATTTATCTTTAATTTCTAGTTTGCGGTCAGGCATCGCAAGTTCATAATCTAGGCACAAGTCACATCGGTCCTTCTTTGGTTGAAAAAAACTTATATTAAACTGCTTAGTAAAAACGTCATAGTACACCCAATACTGACATGTAGATTTTGTTTTTTCTTCTTGACTCTTATTAAAATCTTTCCAGATGTCCATAATCGTCTTTTCTCCACTAATGTATTCTCTCGAAGTATTTGCTCTCAAGTACCTAATGAGATTCTATTTTTGGTATAGAGTTTATGTGTGTTTTAATATCCTCAATAAGTACTGGATCTATAGGCTTCCTTGACACTTGCTTGCCTCTCATATCGGTGTTTAAAAACCCATACTCGTCAGACTTTTTCTTAACAGTTCTGATTTGACGATCGCATATTCCTAACGTATTAATAAAAAAGGTTTTGCAGACACGAACCTTATTATTGTTTAAAGTGAAGTAAAAGGCATTATTTGGCAACCTAGGTTTAGCAGCATTACTATATTTGTACCTCGGTTTTATTTCAATCATACAAGACCGTATGTATGATCTTTGTATTTCAATATTACCTAGAGACCAATATTTTTCAAACAATAGTTTTCTATCTCCGTCGACAACATTATCTACACATTTTAATCTACATTTGCAAGGATCTTTCATGATACGGGCAGGTATTTCTTTTTTAGTGGTCATAGATACATACGCCTTTCCAGTATTTCTTAAGGCTTTAGCAATATTTTGCTTCCAGTTCGTTGGGTTTCGAATTCGTTTCCGAGTTAATTTTTTCGAAGTATTATCAGTAGCATTTGGAGAAGATGAAGAACTGCTGCTGGATCTTGATAAATGAATACCTCTTCTAGATTCAGGTCTCCCGATAGTGAAAGTTGGATCTGAGTCACTTATATCTACGTCACTTTCGTCCGTATGAATTGGCGACTGATAGTTTTTTTTTTTTTTTTTGGGTATAAATTCGACCTCTACTCTCAGTTCTACTGCTGCTACCAGAAGAAGATGACGATGAAGATCTACTTGAAGAAGAAGTAGTTTTAGAGGACGTGCGACGTGATATTATTTTAGATTGTGGGTATTCGGCATCGAGAGGTTCTAAAATTATGGAAACTTCCTCGACTTGCGTAATAATGTGTTCCTGTAATAATAAGTAAATTGTATTTATATAGAAGATGAGATAAAATATGTTAATCGTTATTTATCATTTAAAAAAAAAACCACTTTATCAGTAGCCGTGGACAGCAGGTTATGATCAATGTGTGGAATTGATCGATCTGGAGAGTTTTCAATTATGGAAGGACTATTAGTTAACGAGTCACTGCCTCTTGTTTCGCTTTCCTGGAAGTAATTTTTATTTTTCAGATGATATAAATTTTTCATTGCAGTTTTTCATTACAATATTTAATCAATTAATCAATTAATTACATAGTATATTATAATACCTTCATTATATTGTTTTTGGTAGACAGTCCATCGAAACATTCCTCACTTAGAGAGTTACTAAAGAGCTCAGAATTTTCTTTATCAGAGTCAGTCTGAAATATAATGTTACATTGTTAGATATCCGCCAATAATTAGGTACCTACAATAAATCACGGATATAACGATTGCGGAGCGACAGTAGTATGGCAGAGTATGCACCCTGAGTAATAATAATAGTAAATAATAAAAGTAAAAACTCACCGTAAGAACGCAGTTATTATGAATATTTGGTGATGTTTCCATTCTATTATCATTAGTTTCCATCTATACAGGAACAAAAATTTCATTTTTTAAACCATTTTGAAGATCAAAGATTAATATTATTAATAATTATTGTAAATGTGAATTTACCTACCTGTTTATTATTGCGAAAATTTACTTTTTCTATTATATAATCTATTCTTCTCTTCATCTTATTTTATAAACGTTTATAAAGTACGTATACAAACTGAAATATAAAAATAATAAATCGTTAAAATAGACACCGTTATGGCGAAAAAATATTTTTTACAATAATAGATAGACTCTTGGCTCAATAGTACCATCTAAATATTTGAACATTTTATTATAAGAAAGGTGTAAAAATTAAAGAGTCCTGCAATGTACAAATATTTTCATAATTTTATAGACCAAAAGTAGATAACGTCTTTGAATTGTATCTATTATTCATTCAAGGATGGACTTAAACCTCAATAGGTCAGCGATTATGTTTCGATTTTAGCTAATATATGGACATAATTCAAAAGAAGCCCTTATTTTATTAAAACAAAACATTTTACATACCTCAAAATTTGGTAATATAACACCCTAATCCAGTTTAGGTCTCCACTAATACAAACACTTAGCGACTTGTACTTCCAACGTTCGGCGCGTCACTGATTGTGTCACTAACCAACCGAGTGCAGCGCGGGCAACGGTAGGTGCAAAAGAGACCGAAATATTCGTTTATCCTTTTTCTACTCGCAAATAGGTCTCTCTTTTAATATGGGTCGATGCAAATGTTTAATTTAGGTTGTTTAATAAATAGTACTCAAAAATGTGAAATTTTGTATTAGGTCACTCCATTTCTAAGAGTGCGAATTGTGCACTTGTTGTTCTTAAACTCAGTACTTAATTTATGTAAATCTTTGGTAGATCTTACCTGGTAGATTTTTCCCTTTTCCGACCTCCGTACTAGAATTTGCCCGTTCCTGCACCATACAAACTTACACATATCAGGTCCCTTTAGTTGTGACTTGGTTGCCCACAGGAGATATGCCGTGCTAGGGGATAGTCTCTCCCGTATGAAGATCTTGCTATCCTCTTTACATCCTATATCTTTTCCCGTGATGGTAAGAGTCTTGGCTACTTGCAGCCATTTATCTCGACGGCCGTCTTTCAAGGTCACAACAATTGTAGCGGGATGATTGACAGCGTTAGGGTCGGCACGAGTACTTTTCTTTCTGTATACATTAACGATGTCATTAGGCGTTTGTTGTAGTTTAATGCACAGGTTTTTTACCATAGTATCTAAATTTTCATTTTGTTCCTCGACAATGCCACAGACTTCGATATGATTAAGTAACATTTGTTGTTCCATTGTATTTAATTTTTGTTCTAAAACTTCGTATTTTAGTTCTATGTTTTTGTAGTTGTTTTTAAGTTCTTTTTGTTGATTTTCCACTGCTTTTATATTAGACTCATAGATTTGAATTTTATTTTCGTATTCGTCTATTTTATCGGAATAGAATTGTAGGGTAGTTTGCAGCTCCTCTCGGATAACTTCACGGACCTCCCGTCGGATGTCTTTTAGAATGCGCTGGGACATGTTGTCCATCGTCTCCGTGTCTGTAGCCTCTTCTTCATCGGCGTCTGGCAAGATGCAGGACAGACGCTTGGGCTTGGCGGTTCCCAGACATGGGCGGCATCTCCAATCCACAGATTCCGTAGTGTTTAGCGCATTTAGCTGTTCCGTGGTTATGGATGCGCATGAGGAGTGAAGCCACTTGTTACACTTGGAGCACTGTATACCCGGACTTTTTTTGTTTACCATTTTGTTACATTTCACACATTTAACCATTTTTTTTTTAAATATATATGTAGGTAGGTACAAAAAGGATTGATATAGATAATTACGTGCGCGCGCGTCCAACCGGTTTCGCAGCGAGTGATTGAATGACATAATACTATGTTAAGCATGACTCCATGGTACTTCACCAAAATTTTCGGGTCTTAAACCAATGTCACCTCGAAGGATTTCCTCTCAGGATTGGGTTTTATACTCCCTCACTGACTATTGTTCCTGAATGTATCGTCTGCCCTATTCTAAAAGCCAAATAACTCTTCCATCACAAGATAGCGCTTTGTATGTGTAAATGTCAACTTACGGTTGAAACTTAAACTTAGTTAAATACAACACCTCACGATTAGCTTCTGAAAACTTCCACGCTAAACAAGAACTCTTTTGTAGTGCAAAACTTTCAGTATTTCATTAAATTTAAAAGCTACGCTCTTGTCGGTAAAACACTCGCCATTATTTACTTCGTTGCACTATCTTCCCGACTCCAATGGACACCAAAGTATCAATTTTCTGCTTCACTTGGTTTATTAACGTAGTATTCAATTTTCACTTCACTTTTCTACCTATCTCCCTTTACAATTATTTTAAAAACGTCACCATAATAATATGAATCATATAACATCATATAACGCCGACAGTCACTATTTACTCAAGAAAGATTATAAAAAACGTTGGAGTTAACCAAGTTCTAAAAAAATTCTAAAGTATGTTGCAAACGAATATCACTAATTCGAACGTTTTAAAATTCAAGTTTATTTTATTTCTCTAAACGTGTCTTACATGGAATTGTTTCAGTAACTCGACTAATTCTACTTGCTTACAAGATTTTAATACAACCTAGAAGATAAGGTTAACTAGTCGTTCACTTAACTTGCAAAGTCACACTAGGGGTCCCGCTTTCGTGACTGACGTACCTTGTTATAACACAAAAATTATACGAAATTTCCGAATACCCGCCTCACAGACAGGTTACAAAGAGGCGTAATTCATTTTAATTAAGCATTTTGGTCATCGAGTTAATTAAAAATGATAGTTGATGTTCTCGCCACATATGCGATATTAAAATTTGACCGTAATGATGGGTGCGATTAATTATTTTTTAATTAATTAAGTTTCATAATGTAAGCGGATATTAACATGGAAGTAATAGGGGCGTGTTTTACATAGCTATTGATTTCCTTTAGTGTAACAAAAATCGAAGAATGGTATTCAACATAGTCTGTGGTGCTGAGGTCAAGAACTCGTTTACCTTGAAAAAGGAAGGTAACAATGCTTCTCTTCTTTTTTATAGAGAGACGACGATATATTTAAAGAAAATAAAAACCCAACCGATGCTGAAAATATCGAAACAAGCTTTATAGCAGGCGGTACCCATTAATTTAAATCAGGTTTGAGATTTGCAAATGGATACTGCCTGCTATAAAGCTTGTTTCGATCTTTTCTGCATTATTCGTTTTTAATTTTAAATAATTTATTCTATTTTATACTATTTAGTTATGAAATATATATTTTTGTTCTTCGTCTCGTCTTTTAATTTCCTTCATTTTGATACCCCACTCGATAAATTTGAGTGATTATTTTTACCAATATCCGCCATTTTGTTTTTTTTATTTTGGTATACCCAGTGTCACTCTCACAGTAAATACGAATCTGACGCCATCTCTCAAGCTAAAATCCATCGAGCCGTTCAGGGTGCAGAGCGTGCCAAACGATTATACATACATACATAAATAGATACATACATACATAAACACATGTAGATTAGATATGTTTGTAGAGTATATATGTATACATACATACTCTCGAAAAACATAACCCTCCTTCTAGCGCAGTCGGGTAAGAAGATAATGTGACTTAGATAATGGCTACCTAAAATCCACCTACATACTTCGATACTACATATATACATATATTCACATCTTTAATTCCTCGAAGGGGTAGGCAGAGGTGTATTAACATCCACAATTCGCCAACTTTGATTATCAGTTCCATGTAATAGGGTGCGAGCCTATTGCCGTCAAGCCGGTATTTAGTCGTGAGCTGTATGTGTACTGTCGGATGGAGAATACTCTATACGTTTTTTTTTTTTACGTGCGGGAAATCCCCACGGATACCCCTCCCCCCCCCCCTTCGGAGCCGAAGGGGGAGGTTATGTCGGACTCGAACCGACTAAACCGCACGCCGTCTGTGGGTCGATGTGCTAGGCCGGAGGTGAGGTTGTCTTTTGACATATCCCTCGCACCCCGGCTGATTCAGGGCCATTCCTCTCGGTCTGGCCCTCCTCGGGAGGGGGGACCACGCGGTCCCCGACTCGCCCCCGGTATGGGGGGGGCGCGCATCGTCCTGCGATGCGCGCCGCAATACTCTATCCGTTAGTCACCCATAGGAAGATATGAGGGTGGCCAACACGGGTATTCCACTCCACCGGGAGCCAACAGAGCAATAGTCCATACTAACACTGATCATATCAAGATCCCAATGTCAATCGTTGAACCACAACCAGTCAAGCGTACCCTACCTGGTCGAAGGATCCGCTTATTATAATGGAGTATGAAGTACTTCTTCATACCCTATGTTCCACAAAAGGGTTTGACAACACGCAACAATGGTTTATCTTCACTATCCCCCGCTGACTGCTGACGGCAAAAGGGGAAATAAATGTGAAAAAATGTCCAAATTGTCGCCACGGGGTGGCACCAGACGATTAGTTCGTTTATTATATGAATAAATAAAACGTGAAAGAAATTGTAACAAAGTTGTAAGTACATCAGATAGTAAGGTTTGGAATAAGCCCACATTATATTATTCACAAATAAACACGCACTCGGCTAATGCATGAGCGGCCACTCCGTACTTAGCGATAAGCCTTAATAGCCGCTACAAAAAGAAACTCTATTAAAACTTCATTTACAGCCAGAGCATACGCTTCACTTTCAAAAGTAATTACATAAATTTTTAAGTATATAGAAGTGAAAGGATAAGATATCATTAGTTTTATAAGCAAACAAAACAACCTTTGTGCGTCTATCGCGAGCTAACAAACAAACAGAAGAAATTGACAAGAATTTATTTATTTTTATTTATTTATTTATTTATTTAATTTAAAATGTGTTCAACTATTAACATCACCCAAGTCAATTTTAAATAGCAGCATTATAAAGTAAATACAACTACTTTACAATTTTATAATAGTATTTTTTAATGAGAAGATATTTCTACAATCGAGCTAACCTATTCGTGTTAGAAAAATGATTTTTCCTAAAAAATAAATAACTCGAGCAAAACTCGGTCACCACCCGCTGACCTAAGTAAACAAAATATTTTTTTTCTAAACTTAGTTCCCTCAAATAACATCCTTTAATTCAAATATATTGGACTGAAAACCTGAAAAAGGTGGCTAGGACAGATTTGATGTAAAAGGCAGAGGATGGGTTAAAATGGCCGATATTGAGAGAGGCCTATGTCCAGCAGTGGACTGCAATAGGCTAATTGATTAATTGATTGAATATAAATATTTTAATATTGTCTTTTTTTTTTCAAAAATCTTTCAACAATTCTGCTCCTTTATGCACAACACAACCTCTCCATTATTTCATGATTTGTACACCAGCTCTCAAAAACTATTATAACTCATTACAAACCGTACCTATATAATCAAACTGCATGTTTAAACAGGCCGCTTTAGTTGTTTGTATTTACGTATTTGTGTTTGGCAAACAATCGCGGCAATGTATTGATAGCATGTTAGCCATTATTACTCCCATTTGTATATATAAACAGCAAACATATCACAATGGCCTTGATTGTGATTTTTTTTTGTAGGATCTAACTGATATTATAACTAGTAGTTCTGTGAACAGCAGACCTCGCGAGCACCAAAATTTTATAGATACCTTAATGAAATCTGTTGTGCTTAAAAATGATAGGTATTTTCTTATTTTAAACAGCCCTGAATGTTTTACCAAATTCCCTTCACACAGACAAACTCATCTTATTATTTTTATAACGAAATTCACTTTTATGAGTCATGACTTTCATCACAACAACCTGTGAGGAATCATGTCCTTGATGTTTCAGCCAAATATTATCAAGATCTGTTCATTAATAACGTGACTGCAAACTTCCTCCCTTTTTTGGCTATTTCGTCGTGGCCAAACTGATTTGCCAAACTGGTTTGGCTACGAGGAATTAAACGTCCTAGTGGCCAAACTCAACATTGTGTTCCTCCTGTATATCACGTGGGAACACCCAAAAATTCCGAAATATTTAATTCCGAATATCAAAATACCGAATATTTAAATTGCCTAAGAAACTAAACCCCGACTATTCAAAAACACAATAGTTATTTTTCCGAGGGTCATAAATACGAATGTTCACTCTGCCGAATTTCATTCATACGAATAATTAAAAATCCGCAGTGTTATTAGCCTAAAAAACATCTTTTTTTTTTTCAATATTTTCATCAATTTTCAATATGTAAATGTTTTTAGGAATATTTTTTTACTAATTTCAAATTTCCGAAAATTCATTGCTCATATTAAAATTAGTATCGAAAATAGATAAAAGTTTGATTTGCCATGTCACGCAGAAAGAAGCAGGTAATCAATGAATTTTTAAATTAAGTAATTAATAACTCTCCAATTACTTTATAAAAATTTAGCTAAAGGCGACTTGCCGTGTTTCTGTCGCCACCAGCTAGCTTATTCAGCCGTTCAATTATCTGCCTAGGCTGTTAACTTAACGGCGCCATTCAATGAATGGCCGGCATGATATTCAGCCGTAATGTTTATTACATCGTTTAATAACCTGGCTAGCTAATATTTAGACCATTTGAAAAAAGCGGCATCACCTCGAATTAAGCCAGAAAATTACATTATACATATACTCTCTCCTGTAAATCCCCGAGGGGGTAAAGAGAGGTGTATTGACAGAAAATTAGTAATAAGTTTATTGAGAAAGCTGTACAATCCTACTTGGTTAGGTTAGGCTTCGTGGTTATTTTTTTTATAACCATGCCAGAATAAATCCATTTTCATAGGTATTTAATTAAATGGCTAGGCAAGTAATTAAACGGCTGAACACCATTCAGGCCGCTAATTGAACGGCCGCCGTTCAGTAAAGAGCCTAGGCAGTTAATTGAATGGTTGATTAAGCTTCGAAATTTCTACTGCCGTGGTACTTGTCTGCCCATTCAATTTTCATGTTTGTTTCGTTAACCCTGAAATTAGCAACAAACCTTTTTCAAAACAACAAACAAGTTTCCAAGGCGTTTGATTGTCGGGTTTGGGTTGTTTCGGAATGTTTATACTGGAATTCGTATTTATGATATTTCGGATTAATATTCATTCGAAGTTGCAATGGTTCGGCATCTTAGTTTTGAACATTAGGAATTTTGAATTTCGTGTTTTCAATAAATAGGATTTATGATACATCGGATTGAATAAGTACAACACTTGTACTTTTCCACACTTTATTGTATCATTATTTTTAACCTGACCGGTTTCACCTTACGGCATTCGGCAATCGGATTTGTGACTTTCGGAATTCAAATCATTCGATTTTCTGATATTCCGAATTTTGAAATTCGTGATTGTGACTTTCGGAATAACGTTTTTCGTATTTATGTAGTGTACCCATATCACGTACATAGGTGGCTGTTGTTCCTCGCAGCCAAAATATTTCGCCTAACTGCTTTGGCCAAGAGGAATTGTATTTCGTTCAAAGTTATTTCCACGTAAAAACTTTTGAAGATTTTCGACACTTGAATTATAATAGACTGTGACAACCGTCATGTATTCTTGTTGTATTGTTGGTAACTTCAACAATACAACAAGAATACATCTTCCGTACTTAGTTATTAAAAAAAAATCTATCCGTTCACATGCCAATTTAAACTTTACGTAATAGCAAAGAAAAACCTGTTATTAAACTTACTTTTAGTAAGTATAGTATGTCTTTAATGAACGTATTTACTAACTGTATTGCTATCGGTTTTCTTGGGAATAAATCTATAATATAAAAAGGAATCGCTGAATGTTGCTAAGCGCAAATCTCGAGAACAGCTGAACCGATAACGCTAATTCTTTTTTTAGAATATTTCTTGCAGTGCAAGGACGGTTCAAACGCGGATAAATATTACTCACTAACAGTCGGACCGGACCGGACGACGGTCGGACGATATAAATCTGTCAGTTAATCGCAATAACCCACACACTCACAGTTTCGTTAACGATTTTGGACTGACGACTAATACGATCCGATAGTGTGTGGCCGCTGAACGATTCCGGACAGTTCTAAGCCGGACAGTCCTAGGCCGTCAGGGCGAACGAGCACAACGGGCCTGTCGATCGACGTTTCGTGTCAGTTTTTACTAAGATTTTATTCATTTTTTGTACATACTCGTCAATATTTCTTATGCACATAGTCCATATGGTTCAAAATAGCTAACACCTATTTCCCACAATGATTAGCACGTACTTATATAAGAATAACGTAGTCCAAGCTATTTTCAACCTTATTGACATCACAACAAATCTAGTTTTTTTTTCTTATATTCGTGATCAGCAGCATTTATTTATGCGAAAAAACATGTAATTAAGAAAATGTCAATAAATCGCTTGCACTGTTTCGTACTCTCTATGTAACTGATATAAGACCATTACCGGCAGGCGATCGTACGACCTAAAACTGACGACTCACAACTGCTAGTGTGTGGTCGCAAAACTGACAACAGGGAATTGCCGGCGGGCCAAAATCGCTTTAGTGTGTGGGCGCTATCGGCTTAGGACTGCAGGCCGCCGGACAGATCAGGTACTGCAGGCGGACTGCAGGCGGACTGTTAGTGAGTGGGCGCCTTAAGAGTTACACTTTTTTATACTCCCATACAAACGATTCGTAATGATACTTGAAAGTCAATTTGAACTTTAGTGCCTTTTTTTAACGTGCGGGGAATCCCTACCATCCCCGCCGGGCCCGGAGGGGGAGTTTAAATCGGACTCGAACCGACTTAACCGCACGCCGTCTGTGGGTCGCAGTGCAAAGCTGCAGGTGAGGCAGCTATAGTGCATATCCCTCGCACCCCGGCTGACCTAGGGCCATCTCTCTCGATCTGGCCCTCTTCGGGTGGGAGGAAACTTTAGTATCATAGGAAGTTAGTGAAGAGGTTCCAGAAAGGCAAAACAGTTGAGTGACGCATAATGGTTTAGGAGTGCTACGGGGTTGAGGTATGCCACGAGCAAAGACGGGCAAAGCTGAGGTGGGTAAGCTAGTAAATAAATAAATAGATACACTTTACAATGGAAATCGAATGGAAATAGAAATTTTGATTTTAACTATAATTGACGTTTTTCCGTATTCAACATGATAAAGGGTGTGGAAATCTGTTGAAAAGATGTAAAATAATTGACAGGTTGGTCGCTAGGACATTTAATGGCCACGAGGAGTCCCTTTTCTCACCTATTTTTCCAAAGTTGTGTTTTAAATAAAAAAATATGTGTGCCAAAATTACTTAGTGAAAATCGGTTAATACTGACAAACCGACATATATACGAACAAAAGCAAAATCTGCCACCTTGACGTTGCTCCACTCGCTCGGTCAAAATGTATTTGGGAATATTTTCTGATATCTGTTTTCAATCACGCTCTAGAAACTAAACGGCTCTGAAATTTGGTACGGGGATAGATTATAGTCTGGAATAAACAATAGGCTACTTTGTTTCCAGGAAATAAGATCGTAGAACATTTGGCGCAAGCGGAGCGCTCTTGGATTAAATAGATAAATTCTCAGAACATTAGCTAATAAGTATTGTCAATCTGTACGGACGTATAGATGATTTATATTAAACCATAGAGGGTGACAGCTGTGCCGTACGCGAGTGTGGATTAGGCACGGATTAAAAACGTATCCAAAAAGTGTGTAACGCCCCCGCTTCAGGCGAAGCTACGCCATACCTCGGTGGCTGTACAGTTCTTCCTTAATCCTCATCAGTCTGCCGTAACGTGTGCTACGGCTAGCACTATGCTGCTTCTAAGTAGTTATCAGGGTCAGAAAACTTACGTATCGGCCTAGCTCACCATTCAGAGTAATTTTTACAATCGGTCCTTTCTCCAGCAGCAGAGAATGGGGTGCTATGGCACACATTGGGATAGGACAATGTCCAACAATTATACTCCTTTAAGCCTCGTTAATTTCACTTCCCCTCGCCTGATTCAAGTCTCAGAAAAGGGGGTATTTTTAGATTATTATAGACACCTACTATGTAACAATGATGGCCTTCAGCTACAGCAGCACTGCAATAGTTTAATTGATTAATTACTGTACTTATTGTTGTTATGTGAGTTAATATTTAGCCGTTATTGTTTGACTATCGTAACGTGATTATACCTATATGAGTAACAGAAATAGTATAGTCTGAAGGATATCACTGTATAGAGTATTTCCTTTCTGTACCCACGAAACTCTAACCACGAGCTAAAATAATAATAATCTCATAAAGTAGTAGAGATTTATAATTTCATTATAAATAGTATCCCTTGACTGCTTCTCCATGGATTAAAAATTTATGCAAATTGCTTACCTAATTCTATTGGGAAATGGTTGAAGAGTGTTACGCCATTAATAATTTCAGTGTTTACTGTCAATCAATGTCTTTATTACTGCGGCGTGAGTCGAGAGTAATGAATAAACAGACGTCATTACAAATTACTACTGGGAAGTACATGATATTATTTTAGATTAACAAATATTATATCAGATTACTGTAGTTTCATACCAGAATGGTCTAAGTATATTTCAAAGATCGTGTATTTATTAGAAATTAAATTGAACTTAAACTTACATCAAAGACAATGAAAAATATGTTTATCAGCTCAGTAGATACGATTATACAATATATGTATGCATATAGTGACACAAACAATTCCTTCAAATCTTCATATCAAAGATAAAGATTTTCTAGGGTAAACTTTAACTTAAAAAAATTGCAATAATTAAAAATAATAATGATACCTTCTCATGACTTTCTTCTGATCAGTTAGATGAATATAAATACCTGAAAAAAAAAAAAAAAAAAACGATAAATACACTAAAATTTAACATAGGCATATGCTTAAATGGCAAGTAGCAAAAATTAAAGTTTGTTAAAATTAACTTCATTACAGTCAGCGGTCGGTAGGTCTTGACTATCAAAGTACTCAAAATGATCTTAATACCTTATTATTCCTCCCCTCCCTTTTGACAGTTCGTTCTGATATTTGGTAGACACCCTTAGTTCGGATAGGAACTAAGGGTGTATAAGGGTTGGGTGTAAGGGGAGGGTAACACGATTTAGAACAATAAACAGTTTGAATAATTGATCTTAATATCTTAGCGTTAATCATGTTGAGATTTTGTAGTCAAGATTAATCTGCTGCTTCTTCATTCTTTGCCGTCTGTACTTTTGCCACACAATAAATACGAGTACTATTTATTGTGCAGAAATATCCTTTTATATTTGTCATTAAAAATGTTTGTGTAGACAATAAAGAATATAGAATATGTGAACGATATACGTATACTTCGAATACCTGAATTCAGACCAACTAGGCCACAATACATAATTCATATTATTATAATACTTTATACCTCTGTAACGTCACTGACAGTTGAAAACAGTTAATTAATTCAAAAGCTACCGAAATGAACCGACATTTTCACTGGCAGAATACGTATATTATATAATGACGGTTTTATGATACAATGTACATGAAAGCATTTACAGTTTTTATTTTATACCTGGGTTTAAGAATAAAATTTATGATAACGTTAAATTTATTGCATTTCTGAAAGACGGAGAGTTACCCGTGTAAGATGATCTGCAACAGTTTAATATTTTATTTTTAGGTACTCTGATTTACAGTTATTGCAATCTATGAATTATACTAGATATGAGATTATTAAGCAGATTGTGTTTATTTTATTTCACTGAGATGGTAGACAAGCACACGGTCCATCTGATGGAATTTGATTACCGTGGCCTATGAACGTGGGTAACACCAGGGAAGTCACACTCGTGCTGCTGACCCTGTAAACACAGACGGTCTTATTACAAAAAACAGAATTAAGTCTGGTTTAATCCCGAACTATGAAGTCTAGGCTTAATCTCTAGACCATGGTTTAAACTTCTTCTTATTACAAAAACTGAATAAACCGTAGACTACTTAGTACCATGATTTTAACCTTGGCTTCAATAAAAACCACAGATTACTACAAGTATTGTTCGTTCTTTATGACACCATTCGATCGCAACGTTCCGTTTCCTCCGGGTGCAGAATTTTCTGAAGTCATTGATGAAATAATATTTACTAAGATTGGTGAAAAATATATTTGAAACATATATTTTCATTAAATGCAACTTCATGGATAATAGTTATTCTTTATTAAGTAATAAAATATCACTATCATGTCTTTATTTAGCAATCATTGTATTGGACTATATTGGATTTGATTGGATTATATTGGACGATGTATGCATTGAAACGGAACGAAGTTTTGCACGTTGTTCGAAACGAATTACGAAACTTTATACTGTAAGTTGTATGTTGTATGTAAAGTTCTGAAGAAAAAGTAAGTCAAACATGACTTTTATTGCATAGCCTCAGAATAATTACCGGCTCCTCGCATTTCCTTCTCATAGAACGAACTTTTTAGGCTCTTCTTTCTTTGTTGAGGCTGTTCGTTTATGGAACGCACTTCCTCTAGAGATCAGGAAGAGCACGAGATGCGAGGTATTCAGGTCTAGGGTACGGCAATGGATCACCACTGAAATGGCAGAATCATCGTCTCAACGATAATGACATCCCTACTCATAGGGATATATGTATATTTAGGTATATATATTAATGTTATGTATGTGTGTATATTTTATGTGTTATATGTATATTAGTGAGATATATATGATATATATTATGGTATGTAGGTATATGTACTGTTTATGTAGTTAAGTATATGTTATTGAACTACTATCGCAGTCGGGATAGCTGCGACCTGTCAACTCTGATATTTATATAGAAGCAAACGTAGATATTATTCTCTTTAACATGCGCCTACCTCGTACTAGCTCTGCATCACCCAATGGTAGACTGGTAGAGAATGCCTACGGCATTAAGTCCGCCAATGTACATCGTGCATAAAGAATAAATAAATAAATAAATAAATAAGCGTGGTATGTCCAGTAACTTCACGACAATAATTGGCGTTTCATCAACTGCATTAATATCCATTACGAACAAAAATATTTACGAATAATCACAAGCTAAATAATGAAAACATAAAAAACGAAAACTCTGACGTATGCGATTATTGTGATTACACTTTAAACCAACGCTAAACTAGGGGTGACGCAGGTTTATCTTTAAACCAAAGATAATCTATGGTTTACTGCAAAAACGCTTTTTGTAATATAACTTTATTTAGACCATGGTCTAAAGACGATTTAAACCTGGTTTTACAGTTAGTCCCTGTTTTGTAATAAGACCGAGAGAGTTTGTGCCCTGTGGGTAGAAAACAAAGCAGGAATAGCCTTTAGTCTTACCACTGACAGCACAAAAACTCTCCAGTGAGCTCTGACTACCCTCCTCACTGCCGGAAACACCACGTGTTTCTATGCCAGGATCTGCTATCGAAATAATCGCTGCAGCTTCACCAGTCTCAAGTAAAATATATCAATATGTCAAGAATTTTCCCTATAACACATTGAGCCTACAGCTGATTGAGTTTAGGATTAGCCTTCATTTGCGAGGGATATGTCGTATGCAGGTATAACATACCCGCCGAGGTATGGTTATAGGCAGATACTGGTCTGAAGACCTAAGAAGTCGTACGGTTTAAGTCGATTCGAGTTTTCGAAACCATCTTAGAGTTACCCATATCCTCGCCTCATGAATCTGTTTCGTCAATATGGGATCATAAAAAACCACAAGGATAAACATATTCAATCAAAAAGATTGAATAGCAAGATACGGATCTGTTTGATTTTTTTAATCAAATATTGCCAGTCATTATTAATTTATATAATATGATAAATTATATTGAAAATCGAGCTGAAATACAATATGAACGACCTTTAATATGATTTGGCAACGGCACAGCATTACTATGCCAATGTTTGGTCAACGATATGAATTACAGGGAAATTGTTTATTAGTTAAGGCTTTTAATATATATGTGGGTTTTATTTACTAGGTGGGTCCTCATTGTGTGTGTGTGTGTGGCTTCTTATTCTCCACATCCCATGGGAACACATTTTCAGTATAAGAGCCTATGTGTTACTCCATGCAATAACCCACGCTTAACTTACTCACAAATTCCTAGTTAGTACCTGTCTCCTGCAAATTCTCAACTTTTGTGAATTCTACTGGCACTGTCTAAGTAGTAAGTAAGGTTTCTTGAGTAAAAGTTCCTTTTATATCAGTATTTTTGTGCTCAGTTTTATAGATGTTCGCTCTGCTAAATACACTTCGTCATCTAACCATCTAGCAGCTAGAACTCGAAAATAGCTAAGTCCACTCTCAGTTGTTCCGTCGTACTAAGTGCTGCACTTTAAGCTCGTAATTTACGCCAAGGACAGCGAATAGGTTGCCTAGGACAGCTAATAATTACTTTTTCATCAACCTATGCATATAAACGTAGGTATAGGATAATTACAAATATCCAAGGCGTTCCATGTGTCCGACTCAAATTCACCAGAACCAAACAGCTTCCGTGGCATAGCGGTAGTGAACGTGGTCGCTACGTAGTATGCACGGGTACGATCCCCGCTCAGTAAAAATATTTGTATGCATGTATATGGGTATTTGCATAGGTCTGGTCGTGCCTCGGAGAGCACGTTAAGCCGTCGTCGGTCGTACGAACATCTATGGCAGTAGTTACGGGTAGTTGTAGCACTAAAAAGTCCAACAACTGGTCTAGCTGCAATACTTCGATATCGCCTCTGGGTTGTGGAGGTCATATGGCAGTCACTTCACAGAAAATATCGAAGTTCAACCAAATCCGCAGTTAGGCTAGTAAAGCGGACCCCAGACTTCAAGCTGACAGCTTTAGATGCGACTGGGATTAACGCTAGGAAGACGAGGAGAATTAAAAATATCCAAGACGTTCCATAGGTGACCTGTCGGCACGTCTGAAATTACCCAGAATTGGCCCAAAGGACTATTTACCTCGTATTAAAAGATTGTTCAAAACACAATCTGGATCTAATATCAATCTCCTAAATCGATTAAGATAGGAAAAAGTGAATGCTCAGGTGGGACTCGAACCCACGATTTTTCCCTTACAGGGGGAATGCTCTGACCACTGAGTCCGAGCCACACCTGAAGCTGTCCAAATTCTCCTATACTACCGTCTTAGGGCGACGGTTGGAGCCATCTACCGACATTCATTGGGGGTTCGAGTACCACCTGAGCATTCACTTTTTCCTATCTTAATCGATTTGAAAAGTTAGCATAGTAAATGCTTCAAAATTTCATTCAATCTCCTAAATGTCAAAAACGATGTTCTCGTGATACAATTTTCAAAAAAGAACATTGACATAGTTCATGTACCCCGTAAGATTAATAGTTTGAATATCTTATTATAAATACATATTCAATATAAATCATGACCTAAAAACCGAAATCTTTTACTAGTGCCTCTGTTTTGATTTATGGCACCGAGACGTGGACACTAGCGGCCAAGTGTAGCAATGCAGCAGGTAATGCAGCGAGCTATGTTCGAAGCTCTTTAACTATACATTTTGTTACTAGAGCATCCGACAATTTGACGCTAAAGTGGTATAATGGGTTGTCGATTAGAACAAACATGTCTTTTAGCAAAGACCTTGACCATGACTACAGTACTATGGCGCAGTATAGAAGAGACCTATAACCAACGATGTACCGAAAATTGACCAATTAATTTTAATATGAACTTCTGAACCAAAGCGTAACAACAATGATTTTTTAAACACTAATATTTATAATGTACGATGCCTGTTCAAGTGTAAATCTGTTCTCACTACACTATATGATTTTTCTATAATGTAAGCACTTAGTCCAACAATATCTCTGCGAAATAGGGTTATATCTGTGTGGTTACCTATTTATAGAGGTAACCTTAATTAAAATTGGATCTACTAATTAATCATGTAACTGAAATTGGATACTTCCCATTAACAGAGTTAACCCTGCGAGCGAGAAACTTTGTTTTTATTAAACTGATTGAATTGAATCATTACAATAGAGTGAGAGTAAATGTTTTTAGTAGAAAGGTTAGAATTGCAACTATACTTGAAATGAAGAAAGAGTACAAATGCTGTGTAGCCTCTCTGTCTGTTGGAATTATTGAAGGGGACTAAGTTATAGGGCTTTCCTCTACCCGACAGTAAACATACAGCCCGTGACTAAGTGCCCGCTTGTCGGCAATTGGCTCACCCCTTATTACGTAGGACCGAAAATCATAAAGTAACTTTTAAACTCTCAGTCAGCCGAACCTATAGACGCGGGATAACACCCGAACCACCTAGGTGAGGCCGCAGCCGTAGGTCTGTTGGTGGTCCTGGGACATCCTTCCGAGGGCTTACCCGGGGCTACCAACCGCAGGCTATTAGGCGGTACGTGAGGGTTTTTAGTCGGTAGGAGTCCGGCATAGCATCCATAAAGGATTTTCCCTCACGTTAAAAAAAAACCCCTTCAGGCATTTAGAATGTGTATAGCAGAGTATGTGTATAATATAGGGAACTGACATGAGCAAATGTAGTCTGCATATGTCAGTTCCCTTTGCTGTCTAGTAGAACGTCTAATACCACGCTGAAGGGGACCTTAATTCTTAACCTAAATTTTCGAAGCCTAAATAACTATAATATTCAAAATACCTTTCAATATCAACTATCTGATATTTGATCAATAAAAACATAAATATGTCGTATTTAAGTATACTTAGATTTTAAGCTAATGGAAGTACCTGATACCAGTATGATGGATTTTATGATACTTAGACATTTTTTGTGAAATCCAGTCTATTTAATATGTTTTTTTAATATTCCAGATAGTATCGTAACAGTAAAATAACCTTCAATGAAAACACTTGTACTATTCCACATTATTTATTGAATTCCTGACCGGTTTCGCCTTACGGCATTATCAAAGGTTTACTGGTTATGTATAATGTATGATAGCAGTCGTTTCACAGAAAATATCGAAGATCAACCAAATCCGCAGTTAGACTAGTAAAAAGGGAACCCAGACTTCAAGCTGACAGCTTCGGATGCGACTGGAATTAACGCTTAGATGAAGAAGAACAATGTATTAATTAAATTGTGATAAGACTAGGTGTAGCCCTAAGAGCGTTTTCACATTATCCGACCCGATATAGGTGTCGGACCGCAATCCTATATCAGAGAGTAAAATGCATGAAATATGTATCTGTATTCTGTGTTGTCAGCTATCGGCTGTCGGCTATCATTGTTCAACACCGATATCGATTCGAGTAATGTGAAAACGCCATAAGGCGGTATTATATGATATTACTTAAATGGTATCGTGTGCTAAGGATGTAAATAACGAGCCATAATTATATCAAAATCATGCGTTATCATTCCCTGAGCCTTTTTCTCAACTCAGTTGGAATTGGCTTATATTTGCCGTGAAGTGACTACCATCTGACCTCCACAACCAATTGATAATATCGAAATTCTGTAATTAAATTAGTCGAACTTATGACGGCTCCCACTACACGCCATGACTGCCATTGACTTTTATATGGCAACCGGGACCGACGGCTTAACGTGCTCTCTGAGTCACAGAATCCAGAGCAATGCAAAAAGATATATATATTTGCACGTCACGCCTCAGAAAATCTTGTGTCGACGCAAGTTTGGCCTACGATCGTGCTCGCATCTCATTCGCCCCCAACTCGACTTTCCGTATACCTAATTTACGCCTAAGTCTTGTCTAAAGTGCTTCCCTACTTAAATTAATTATCTAGTAAAAGGTTGGTTTATTATGTTAAAATGGACGATTACGTTGGCATATTCTTCTCGGATAAAAGCTCATTTTTGGTGAAAAACCCTTTATTAAAATAACGATCCAAAAAATCCCTAAAGGGGTAAACAGAGATGTAATAAACTCAATAGCTACGATTTTATTCCATTACGACCCTTTTTATGTATTTTATGGTAAATACACACCATATTCCCCTTCCCTCCGGACCGCCGTAAGGTGCTAACGTGTCTCAAGAGCTTAGTTATATTATTTCACATAATTTAATTGTTATTTAAGTGTAATAAATCCAAACTTATAAATAGGAGTGCATAAACCTAGAAGAGGTTAAATAAACTTAACTTGTGACGTTCCTGATACTTCTCTCTGCGTGTGCGCCTGGTACATCATCCGACAACTAGCAACAAAAGCTCCACCCCTACAAAGTACGTAAAAACATTGTGACTAATACTGACTGCTCTTGCATCTAGCCACGCCCCCTAACCTGATAACGAGTGGCGACTCGGCGCAACTGGAGTCCCGCCCCCGGGTGGCGCACGCGACACTGTCGGCAAATCATCATAACACCACTGCATAGATAATACCGAAGCCACTTCCTTCCTGTATAAGGTCAACCAATAATAATTTATAAGACCCTAACTATCGTTTAACCACGTTAACCGGTATTATGGCTTCTTCGTTGAATAAATCCTCTTCGGAATCAGATCTAGGCGCGGATGGAAATACCCGCTACATGACTCCCCCTAATTACGGAATCCAAAGGCTGAAGAGAAATCGAGAAGAATTATCTGTTGGTGAGCAATTTGACGAATTTAGGAATGAAATGAAAGATATGATTACTCTCCTCCTAACAAAACAGGGGAACGAAATTCAACAGGTTTCGGCTATGCTTAGAGATATACAACAATCGAACCTAAACATAGAAAATTCGATTGCATTTCTAATGTCTCAAAATACCGATCTCGAGGCAAAATTATCTCGGCTGGAGGCCCAGACCAGAGAAGATAGGAAATATATTACGTTATTGGAGGGTAAAATAGAGGATATGGAGGTAGGAAGCCGTAAGGCTAATTTTGTAATAAAAAATGTACCAAAAATCAATGGCGAGTCTAAGCAGGAACTAATCAATATGGTTACGTGCCTCTCACTGAATATTGACTGCCCTATAACTAAACACGACATTAAGGATATCTATAGAGTACGTGGGAAGAATAGCGAGAAACAGAATACTCCAATTGTCGTAGAAATGGGCTCCACCATTCTAAAGAATGAAATTCTTAAAATGGCAAAAAGCTTCAATAATAAACACAAATCCAAACTGTGCTATAAACATCTTGGTTCCAAAACACAGGAAGATACACCGGTCTTTCTTTCTGAACATCTAACCGCTAAAGCATCTCGGCTGTATTTCCTTGCCCGAGATCTAATGAAAGCTGGAACATACAAATACTGCTGGACGGCTTATGGCAAAGTGTACCTTAGGAAGGATGATCAAGCCCCAACAATAACAATAAGAAACGAAGAACAAATTCAACTACTTTTGTTGAAAACATGACTATCTTCTGATCCTACTTACCAAATTGATCTGTATTTAATCCCTATTAAATCATTTCCCTCAGCACACTGTGCAATGAAACACAAACAATGTGTTTCAAACATCTTGTGTCTTCGAATGTTGTGTTACTTTAGCGTTAAGAAACTAGTAATAAGTTACTGTCTAGAATTGTTTGCATACTGTACTCTTGTCTCACACCCTTACACACACCAATCACATACATACATCATACAAGCTAAAATGAAACCAATACAAAAATATCATGTTTATACATTATCACAATCATACCTCACTTACACTATACTATACATCTATCAAACAACTACAATAACTTACATAGAAACAAGCATCTATACATGCATTTTACTAGAGGTCCATAAGGTTATTCTAACGTCTTTATTTTTGCACTCCATTATATATTATAATGATACTCAATGGTATGTAATTACCATATTCGTAGTAAATTGTAAACCTAATTCTCACGCATCACAAATAACCAAATTCAATGACAAAAAGATACTTTCACATAGTTTGTTTCCACCTAGCATTTTCACAGATTTTGAGAAAGATACTTACCTACTGTATTGGAGTGATGATAGTCCCATTTAAACATAATGATAATGGATGATATATTACAAAGATCAAATGAGATCGACAATTTCGAGATCGCCAGTTCATTTATATGCAATTCCTCAAATCTTTCTCAATATATTCACGTTAAGAATAATGACTTATCCATTGTATCACAGAATATCAGAAGTATATATTGCAACTTCGACGAATTTTATACATTGTTATCTGGTTTTGACTTCGAATTGGACGTCATAATATTAACGGAGTGTAGACTAAGTGCTGATCACGCCATACCACAACTGAGTAATTACGACTCACATACTACAACACGTGAATTAAACCAAAACGACGGAGTGGTTGTGTATATAAAAAAAACTATACAAGCAAACGTCAAAGAAATATATCTGGCGGAGGCATCCTGTCTACAGTTAACAATATATGACAACATTATTTTATGTATCTACCGCTCCCCATCCTACTATAACACTGACATTTTTATAGACTCGCTTTGTGCACACCTAGACTTAATACTGTCACAGAAAAACATAATTATAGCCGGGGATATTAACATAAATATAAGACCCAAGGAAGAAGAGAAGGCTCAGGATAGGAAAAAGCGTATAAGTTATCTAGGCAAGCTGTCGGCGTATGGGATATTGGCTGGGCACACATCGATTACGAGAGAACCAAACTGCCTTGACCATTTCATGATCAAGATACACAAGAAAAAGACTTCTGCATCCGTAGCTATAATACATACCTCTATTACTGACCACTACACTACATTACTCACGCTTTCAAAAATAAAAGAAAACGATGTACCCACTAAGAAAACAACCACTAAAATAAATTTTGAACAAGCTTTAAATTACTTGCAAGAAAGTAACCTTCCACAAATACTGTCATATAAGGACCCAAACATAGTTATAGACAAACTCATTACAAAATTAACAGACTCAATTAAAAATAGCACTATAACCACAGCAATTCCTAACAGTAAAAGAATAATTAAACCATGGGTAACTCAGGGATTGCTACGCTGCATCAATAATCGTAACAAATTACAAAAGAAATCTCGTAATGAACCTCACAATCTAGTATTAAAAATCACTTACAGCCGATACAGAAACTACTGCAACAACCTTTTAAAAAAATTAAAAAGAAAATATGAAAGAGAACTACTTGCTAACTCACTCACAAACACCAAGCTACTCTGGGAAAATGTTAAGTCTATAACATACACTAAAAAGATAAAAAATCCATGTACTGAATTGCTGAATATAAAACCGACCCCTGTTGAATCTGTGAATGCGGTAAACGACTACTTTGCGAGTGTAGGCAGAAAACTAGCAGAACAAATTCAACTCACACCAAATCATAATCCTAATGATCGACTCAAGCTTTTACCAACGCCAGTCAATTCCCTCGTGCTCTTGGACACCGACCCCGAGGAAGTAGAAAGAACGCTAATGAGTATGAAAGTGGACAGTGCACCAGGATGTGATAATATCTCTACCAGATTCTTACAATATGTTCGCAGGGAGGTTGTACCTATTCTTACACATCTTGTTAACCTCTGCTTTGCAAATGGTATTTTCCCAACTCCACTGAAGCAATCCATCATAACTCCCATACACAAGGGGGGGGACAGAGACGACGTCAATAACTATAGACCTATCTCGGTTTTACCAGCGATATCAAAACTCATAGAAAAATTAACCAATACAAGACTCATTAACTATCTTAATAACTTCAAATTACTATCAAAATCACAATTTGGGTTCAGACAGGGAGTATCCACAGAGGATGCAGTCACAGAACTCACAGCTTTAGTAACTGAGCATCTTGACAAGGGAAGGAAATGCATAACAGCATTCTTAGATCTCAAAAAAGCGTTTGACACTGTCTCTGTTCCAACCCTAGTGACCAAATTAGAAAAAATCGGGATAAGAGGAATTCCTTTGGATTTCTTCAAGGATTACCTAACAAACAGAAAGCAGAAGATCAGAATGGGACAATATACCAGTGAGGAAGTAGTAGTGTCATATGGCGTGCCGCAAGGAAGCGTCTTAGGCCCTACATTATTCCTAATATATATTAATGATCTCTGTGACTTAAAAGTTAATAACGCAAAAATATTTTCGTACGCCGATGACACTGCTGTTCTGTTTCATGGTAACAATTGGTCAAACGTCAAGTGTAGTGCTGAGAAAGGTTTGGCTCAGATAAGTCATTGGCTTAATGATAACTTACTGACCTTAAACACAGCTAAAACAAACTATATTTGTTTCACCATCACTGAACGTACACAACCAAAGGAAGATCTTGGTCTTAGAATTCATTCCTGTGATAAACTTGTAAACTGTACCTGTCCTAAAATAAATAAAGTCCTGGAGACGAAATACTTAGGTGTCATAATAGACCAAAACTTATCATGGTTCCCACATCTCGAACATATAACAAAGCGAATTAGAAAATTAGGCTATATATTCAAAACCCTGAGACACGTGGTACCAACTAATTTAAATAACACATCAAGGCATTCTAGGAATCTCTTAAATGAAATCTATGTTGCCCTTGCACAATCCATCCTTGTGTATTGTATAACCGTATGGGGTGGCGCTATAAAAACAAGGTTTATCGAGGTCGAACGAGGACAGAGATCGCTGATCAAAATAATGTATTTCAAGCCAATTCGATTCCCTACCGAAAATCTCTATCAAATCAGTAACCTACTCTCTGTTAGAAAACTATACATCACCCATACTATTTTAAAAATACATAAAACACTTCCGTGCCATAGTGGCACAAATCTAAAGAGGCGGAAGGATGTTGTCGTGGAGACACCAGTGACAAAAACTAAGTTTGCTGATAAGCAATATACTATTCGTGCTGCTAAATTATACAATAAACTAAACAAAATAATACATATACACAACAAACAAACACACGAAAGAAAAAAGCTTCTTATAGAATACCTAAAAACAATGAGCTATGACGGCACCGAGGCACTCATAAAATAATTCATGCATACCTACTCACTTACGAAATTACCTTTTCCACACACACACGCACACATTCACACACACACACACACACACACAAGCATACACACACACACACACACACACTCACGAACATACACACACACACACACACACACACACACACACACACACACACACACACACACACACACACACACACACACACACACACACACACACACTAAGTGAGACAAAATAAAACATAAAAACGGATTGTCTTGATTTACGTTTACCATGTAATAAAATTTATGATATGGAAGTGCGGAGTTCCTACTACAAGCATTTCTTGCTTAAAAGGAGGCTCCAATCACAAGCCAATGTTATTGTTTAATCTTGTTACCGAATAAAGAATTTGAATTGAATTTGAATTGAATTGAATTTGAATTTCAGGTACTTATGGTACTAAAAACATGTACGACATAATATTCTGTCATTTACAAAACATGGTTTAATGATGAGCCACGCTCCAATCCCATGGGAGCCCCGATGTCGGGTCCCTTTTTTGGCGGTTTGAAATACTTCTAGTTCTGCTTTATATAATTTAAAAAAGTTTTTACTAAAGGTCTAAAACTATAGCTATCAATATAAAATTTAATTTGATTGTCAGATTAGTGTTCCGTAAATCTATCTATATATATAAAAACCAATGCCACTTTTCGTTGTAATTTTATAACTCAAGCACGGGCTCACCTATCCAAACCGAATGTTTAGGCTTTGTTCGGACTATTAAGTAGATGGTTTACTTGAAGTTTGCACAAAATCGTTCGAGCAGTTACATCCACGCGGGCGGAGCCGCGGGCTAAAGCTAGTGATATATACAGACATGTTTTGTGTACTTTTTAAATATCGAACTTTATTAAAAAGGCAATACCCCGTTTGAATTAACGTGAAAAGTGATGATTAGTGTTCAGATGTACATACTAAAAGTCCGCGAAGGTGGGACCAGAGATGGGGAGGGGGAAAGGCCCCTTTTTAAGATTTTTGCTTGTATATTAAAAAGTATTAATAAAATCGCTTCAGTCACTTCTATAAAAATTTCTTATAAATCATGTCCGGACATAATTACTATAGGATAAACACTTTAATAAATACAAGAGGAAAAATGTCAAAATCAACTCGGCTTGACCACATAGAGATCGATGCTTGTTCCATTGTTTGGAGAAAAGATGACTCATATTTCTACCTAAATCTATCTAAATAAATAATGTAGAAGTTACTAAAGCGATATTATTAATAGTATTGAACATACAAACAAAAGCCTGAAAAAAGGAACCTTTCACCCCCACACCCTACGCAAGATAAATTTGGTTTTAATATTTTTATTTTATTACAGAAAAAATGTAAAAGCCTCGGGCGTGATAGCATATTTCCGAAATCTTTCTGAAGTCACTAGTTAGGAATCAATAATTAAGACGGAAACGTTTTATATGACGGTGATTGATTGACGGATATGCACTTATGCGAGAAAATGAAACTGCAATCTTTAGGATTGAGCTATTTACATAAGCTACCTATATTTATGTCTATATTTTATCATTTATGTATTCGTTCACTGAATAATAACATTTCTCCAGCAATAAGTGTATAATTTTTCTCTTGAACTCATTTAAATTTGTTGTTTGTAGAATAGAATTATGTAGCTGATTGTACAGTCTAGGAGCCATGCAGAATATGCTTTTGTTAAGATATGCTGTCGTATTTGTGGGACAAGATATCCTTAAGTAATGTCTTTTGCTGCTGAGATTTTTAAAGAGTTACGTGTTTTGCCTCAGAAGTAACACGGTCTCAAAAATATAAATGGACGGCAAAGTTAAAATTTGCAGGCTAATAAAACTGGGTCTACAGCTGTCAATAGGTTTCAACCTACATATAGCTCTTATGCATTTCTTTTGAGCCTTAAATATGTTTTCAGGAATTACCCCAAAATGTGACACCGTAATTTAATATAAGTAGTCTGTGTACTGGCTGTTTTACATAGCATATATTGAGAGTTGTTTTTTTTTTATAATTGATAACTTTTCTAAAAAATAGTCCAAAATATTTCTGCGGTAATTACTAAAACATTTTCTCACTTTTTACTTCATTAAAGCGTGTTCTTTTTTATAATTATTTTATTAAAGTTTATCTTATTTAGAGAGTAGAGTGTTGATTTATTTTGACGCATAATATGTTAAGATGAGTTTTCCAATTCAGCCCATCATCTATATTTAGTCCTAAAAATTTAGTTTTTTGTACAGTCAGCATCATTATAATGTCGCCATCAAAAGTACTCAAAATAATCCAAGAACCAAAATCCCAATTTTATTTTGGTTTTAAGAGTACTGAAATAGTTATAAGTATCCAGAGTGATCCAACTATCTTAACAATCGGTCTTCCAGTATTATGTAAGTTAGTAGAGTATTCATATTCATAATTTACAATCATGCCGGTCGATGGTATCCAGTCAAGTATAATTTCAAAAATTCTAGACATTCATACTTTTGTCACTAATGCAAGTTGATGGTTCACGGCTTATGCAACTGTCAACTATAAAAAAATACAAAAGACATTATCAATTGACACATTTGTATGACAGCTTCGGATGCGACTGGAATTAACGCTTAGATGAAGTAGAACAATGTATTAATTAAATTGTGATAAGACTAGGTGTAGCCCTAAGAGCGTTTTCACATTATCCGACCCGATATAGGTGTCGGACCGCAATCCTATATCAGAGAGTAAAATGCATGAAATATGTATCTGTATTCTGTGTTGTCAGCTATCGGCTGTTTGCTATCATTGTTCAACACCGATATCGGATCGAGTAATGTGAAAACGCCATAAGGCGGTATTATATGATATTACTTAAATGGTATCGTGTGCTAAGGATGTAAATAACGAGCCATAATTATATCAAAATCATGCGTTATCATTCCCTGAGCCTTTTTCTCAACTCAGTTGGAATTGGCTTATATTTGCCGTGAAGTGACTATCATCTGACCTCCACAACCAATTGATAATATCGAAATTCTGTAATTAAATTAGTCGAACTTATGACGGCTCCCACTACACGCCATGACTGCCATTGACTTTTATATGGCAACCGGGACCGACGGCTTAACGTGCTCTCTGAGTCACAGAATCCAGAGCAATGCAAAAAGACATATTCATGCATACAAATATTTGCACGTCACGCCTCAGAAAATCTTGTGTCGACGCAAGTTTGGCCTACTATCGTGCTCGCATCTCATTCGCCCCCAACTCGACTTTCCGTATACCTAATTTACGCCTAAGTCTTGTCTAAAGTGCTTCCCTACTTAAATTAATTATCTAGTAAAAGGTTGGTTTATTATGTTAAAATGGACGATTACGTTGGCATATTCTTCTCGGATAAAAGCTCATTTTTGGTGAAAAACCCTTTATTAAAATAACGATCCAAAAAATGCCTAAAGGGGTAAACAGAGATGTAATAAACTCAATAGCTACGATTTTATTCCATTACGACCCTTTTTATGTATTTTATGGTAAATACACACCATATTTCAGGTACTTATGGTACTAAAAACATGTACGACATAATATTCTGTCATTTACAAAACATGGTTTAATGATGAGCCACGCTCCAATCCCATGGGAGCCCCGATGTCGGGTCCCTTTTTGGCGGTTTGAAATACTTCTAGTTCTGCTTTATATAATTTAAAAAAGTTTTTACTAAAGGTCTAAAACTATAGCTATCAATATAAAATTTAATTTGATTGTCAGATTAGTGTTCCGTAAATCTATCTATATATATAAAAACCAATGCCACTTTTCGTTGTAATTTTATAACTCAAGCACGGGCTCACCTATCCAAACCGAATGTTTAGGCTTTGTTCGGACTATTAAGTAGATGGTTTACTTGAAGTTTGCACAAAATCGTTCGAGCAGTTACATCCACGCGGGCGGAGCCGCGGGCTAAAGCTAGTGATATATACAGACATGTTTTGTGTACTTTTTAAATATCGAACTTTATTAAAAAGGCAATACCCCGTTTGAATTAACGTGAAAAGTGATGATTAGTGTTCAGATGAACATACTAAAAGTCCGCGAAGGTGGGACCAGAGATGGGGAGGGGGGAAAGGACCCTTTTTAAGATTTTTGCTTGTATATTAAAAGTATTAATAAAATCGCTTCAGTCACTTCTATAAAAATTTCTTATAAATCATGTCCGGACATAATTACTATAGTACTACGTACTATGTATTTATTAAAGTGTTTATCACACTTTAATAAATACAAGAGGAAAAATGTCAAAATCAACTCGGCTTGACCACATAGAGATCGGTGCTTGTTCCATTGTTTGGAGAAAAGATGACTCATATTTCTACCTAAATCTATCTAAATAAATAATGTAGAAGTTACTAAAGCGATATTATTAATAGTATTGAACATACAAGCAAAAGCCTGAAAAAAGGAACCTTTCACCCCCACACCCTCCGCAAGATAAATATGGTTTTAATATTTTTATTTTATTACAGAAAAAATGTTAAAGGCTCGGGAGTGATAACATATTTCTGAAATCTTTCTGAAGTCACTAGTTATGAATCAATAATTAAGACAGAAACGTATACGATATGGTGATTGATTGACGGATATGCACTTATGAGAGAAAATGAAACAGCCCATCTTTAGGATTGAGCTATTTACATAAGTATGTTGTAACACAACACTTATTATATAGAAACAAAGTAAAAATAATAATATACAAACAGTACAAACAAAAACTTATTAAACAAATTTCATACTCTCCCATTCGAAATGTACTCTCATTACTATCTAAAATAGAGCGAACACGTAAAATGCTAGCTGTTAATGTTTATTATTTTTAAATTCAAATATAGAATTTACTTTAAAAAAATTACTTTATAATAATCTCATTTAGATTACAAAATTGACAAAATTAGGGTCGATGGGAAATCTAATTAAAAAATGTTAGGAGGTTATTGACACGTATAAGTGTAGTAATTACTTTCTTTTGTTTTAATATAAAATCAATTACATATTTCAATATGCATATAATTACGAATTTTTCTCTAATTTTTCTTTCAAGGTTATGACACTAGTAATGAACATAAATACTTTTAAGAGTACTAATAACCAATATTTATTTATTTATTTATTATTTATTAATTAATATTTCTATTCATTAATAATAGAATTATTAAATTTATAAAATAATAGTGAATAAAAAAATGTCCTTAAACAATACCAAAATGAATAGACTTAAACTGATCGTGGATTTTAATGTTTCAATGAACAATAATAAAAAAAAATAGTAATAAAAAAATAGGAACAACTATATTTATGTCTATATTTTATCATTTATGTATTCGTCCACTGAATAATAACATTTCTCCAGCAATAAGCGTTTAATTTTTCCCTTGAACTCATTTAAATTTGTTGTTTGTAGAATAGAATTAGGTAGCTGATTGAACAGTCTAGGAGCCATGCATAATATGCTTTTGTTAAAATATACTGTCGTATTTGTGGGACAAGATATCCTTAAGTAATGCAAATGACATTACTGCTGCTGCTGATTTTTTAAGAGTTCCGTGTTTTTCGTCACAAATAACACGGTCTCCAAAATATAAATGGACGGCAAAGTTAATATTTGCAGGCTAATAAAACTGCATATAGCTCTTATGCATTTCTTTTGAGCCTTAAATATGTTTTCAGTAATCACCCCAAAATGTGACACCGTAATTTAATATTAGTAGTCTGTGTACTGGCTGTTTTACATAGCATTTATTGAGTGTTGATTTTATATAATTGATAACTTTTCTAAAAAAAAAGTCCAAAATATTTCTGCGATAATTACTAAAACATTTTCTCACTTTTTAGTTCATTAAAGCGTGTTCTTTTTTATAATTATTTTATTAAAGTTTATCTTATTTAGAGAGTAGAGTGTTGATTAGTTTTGGCGCATAATATCTTAAGATGATTTTTCCAATTCAGCCGATCATATTCCTAAAAAAATAATTTTTTGTACAGTCAGCATCATTAAAATGTCGCCATCAAAAGTACTCAAATAATCCAAAAACCTAAATCCCAATTTTATATTGGTTATTAGAGTACTCAAATAGTTATAAGTATCCAACTATCTTAACAATCGGTCTTCCAGTATTATGTAAGTTAGTAGAGTATTCATATTCATATATACAATCATGCCGGTCGATGGTATCTAGTCAAGTATAATTTCAAAAAATCTAGACGTTCATACTTTTCTCACTAATGCAAGTTGGCAGTTCATGGCTTATGCAACTGTCAACTATAAAAAATACAAAAGACATTGTCAATTGACACATTTTGTATCTTTTTCTTACTCATATACCCATCCCTTATCATCCAAAATACGATTAAATGACAATGTTTAGATTTTTTGAAATTATACTTGACTGGGTAATGATGCTGACTGTACCTTTTCTATTTTTTATTTCTTTTTCTACTATTTGTGTTATTATTACTAATACTATATTATAGTATAATAATACTATAATATAGTATTAAAATAATAATTATAATATTACTAGTATTCCCGTTAACCTAAGCTTAGCTGGAGGATTAGTCAGTCAAATACCCAGTTATTCGAGCTTATTATTTATAGCTTACTTTTAGGCGGTCTAAGCACACCTTATATACTTGTACTATTTGTACAGTTTACGCAAATAAGTAACAGAGACCTTACTTCTTGTGTTTTCTTTACTCTCAGACTTTCTACACACATGGTATTGTGTTCGTAACATAGCTTGTAACTGAACGCTTGTCATAAAGTGTGCTGGTTTTTTGCTTTTATAACAAGCAAAAAGCAAATCAATACCAAGCCAACACACTTTTCAAAAGTCCAAACTATAGCACATTCGCCTAATTGGAACGTAGCAGTTTAAAACTTAAACCGCAGGTGGAAGCACCGTCTAATAGGATCTAACGAGGTACAATAAAAGTTCATGGCTGTATACAAGTTTTAGATTGTTGGCCTACATTGTACTACAGTGTATATAGTTTGTAATTACTGTGGGAATATTTGGTTATTACTGTTGCTATCTTGTGAAATTAACGAGGAGTAAATAGCAGTTGCGTGGAGTCCCATAACACGATTCCGGCCGGGTTGTCTTTGCAGAGACGGTAGAAGTTCAATGTGACGTGACTAAATCGCGGCAATAAAAACACCGGCTTCCCTTTTGAAAGTTTTCACACTTCGCCACTGGTAAAAAACTCTAGTAAAATACTTTGGGGTATTTTAAGAGCATCATAAGAACCAAACTAATGCAACGATTGTACTGTTTCTAGGACGCAGATACACATAATTATATGTCTTGTAAATACATACACTTAAAACATAAGAACATCTAGTATTTGCACTGAGAATTAGACGTAGTATACTTAGTTACAAATATAATAGCTAAGGTTAGCAAATTTCGAGCCTTTTACCAACTCATTTGAGGTCAGCTGTTTGTCCAACTACCAAACGACCAAACTTCAATATTTACCTTGAAACGGCTTTGATCTGACCTCCATAACCCGCTGCTGATATCAAAGTTCTGTAGTTAGACTAGATTATTAGACTTTTTAGGATTTCAGCTACCCATAATAAATGCTACAAAAGTTAATATGGTAACCGGGACCGTCGGCTTAACGTGCTATCTGAAGCACGGCGAAGTCTTAACTCATTATGTTAGGAATGATCACCCATCCTAGGAAACCTGATCTGAATTACAAAAGTATTATAAGTATTTTTATACTCATGCTAGAACAAATATTATAAGCTATCTTGGTATGGGTTTAGATGTAATAGTAGTAGAAATAGGTCGTCAAATTTAACTTTTATTTAATTACCAGAATTTACAAGACATAAGTTTATGTGCCTCAGAGAGCACATTAAGTCGTCGGTCCCGGTCACAGTTAGACTGGAAAGCCGACCCCAATGTGCTCGTAGTAAAGAAAAAGACTCAAAGGAAGAAAAGATTTCATTTCCATCATATCTATAAACATCTTTATTTCACTACGGGTTCACGCTTTTCAGGGTTAATCGTAGATATTTTTTGTTCCTCCTAAGTATCATGCGACAGCTGTAGAAATAATTAACTGAATATATTTATAAAGGGCAAAAGAATATTGTCACGCACCACGCACCGAGTGCGGTTATAATTCACGAGTTATTACGACACGTCACACAAAAGTTGCTTTTTTTTCCTAATTTAAGTTTTTACACTCGTTTGGGAGATTTTACGGTGAATATGTCAACCGAGGGTATGTTTACACCGTAATGTTTTGCTGTTAAAGTGTATGTGTATGTTCTGTTATAATTATAATAGGATCAATTTAAAAATTTTGTGATTACATTTGTCATAATTTTTGATGATATATTCGTATGCTTTACTCTGTAGGTAGTTTAATAGAGATTACATTGCATTTATATAAATAAAAATGAATTTTGAGAACCATTCTACCAATGAGTTTCGAAATAATAATTATACTTCGGGTCTCAACCGAAGACGATTACAAATTTACTTGCAGCAGTACATGAGAAGGTGCTGTCTTTGCCACACTTTTAGAAACTCATAGCTTAAAAAAATAAAGAAACAAAACCATGACGTAATATCCTATCTCGCTCCCACCACTAGCACGAGGCGCTGTCGTTCTCGCTCTTAATTCATTACGTGTTTTCGTGTTGTCGGAGTCACACTGCTTATTTTTTCCCTGTTATTTGACAAGTTTTTAGTTAAAATTAGTTCATCAAAGTTTTAAAAATGGGAAAACGAAAGCGTTCCCGATCTAAGGAAGATGAGGATCACTACCGTAGCATGCGGAAAAAGTTAATAAAACTCGAGCGCAAACTACACAGACATCGACGAAGTAGTTCGTCATCTTCGGAACGTTCTTATTTTGAAAATTTATCCGATTATGAGGAGTCAAATGTGGATGCTCAATGTCTGGACGAACAAGGTATGTCCCTTCAAGCTACCATAAATGTAAATCATTAGCCTTATTACTTATTATGATCCATTTTACTTTCTCTAACATAATAATGTTTTGTTCGGTGTACCCCCACTTAGTAACTTACGAGAAAAAGTATAATTTATCACACTGTAATTTTTATAAACCTATCTCCACGTATACCGTGTTGAAGATAAGACGACAAAACGTTTATCGTTTGAGGTTGCAAAACAATTTGAATTTTATCTCCACGTAAATCGTGTAGAAGACAAAATACAATTCACGTGAATCGTGTCGAAGATTTAAAGTAGGTCCTACCTACCTACTTATTTTGGTTTGTGAACTTGGTTAGTAAAAACCATAGTTTGATGACTTTTATCTCTTTCTCCACGTATACCGTGTTGAGGTAACAATTTATATGATCTCCATGTGAATCATGTTGAGATACTAATTGTCTTGCTCCGCGTAAATCGCGTCGAATTTCACAGTCATTTTCATTCTCACCTCATTACAGGTGAAGAAATTCCGAACATGGAACCCAATTTGAGAGAATTAGATGTACAGGACGCACCACCCTTGGAACCGATTGTACCGTCTGCTGCTGAGGAAGCGATAACTATTGTGCCCACCAATGCAGAGAAAAATGAAGAGGTACTTGACCCTGAAATTTTAAGGATGCTAGGTGAAGATCCATCTACCCAGAAAGAACATGGGGTGGACTTGCATAAAGATATTGCTGCTAGATGGGCACATATTTTAAGTAATGGGTTACCTAAAGAAACCAAATTCGAATTGATGAAACATTACTTACCGGCAGAAAACTGTAGTAGTATGAATCCACCAAAACTTAACCTGGAAATTCAAGCGGCTTTGACAGCCATTAATATTAAAAAAGATTTATTTAGCCAATACAAGCAGTATCAAATATCTAGTTGTTTGTCAGCTATAGGTATAGTCCTTAATTGGGCTTTGTCCGCTTCTAAAGACACGTTACCACAAGCACAGGAAATTATAAAACCATTAAGTGACGCTCACCTCATTACAGGTGAAGAAATTCCGAACATGGAACCCAATTTGAGAGAATTAGATGTACAGGACGCACCACCCTTGGAACCGATTGTACCGTCTGCTGTTGAGGAAGCGATAACTATTGTGCCCACCAATGCAGAGAAAAATGAAGAGGTACTTGACCCTGAAATTTTAAGGATGCTAGGTGAAGATCCATCTACCCAGAAAGAACATGGGGTGGACTTGCATAAAGATATTGCTGCTAGATGGGCACATATTTTAAGTAATGGGTTACCTAAAGAAACCAAATTCGAATTGATGAAACATTACTTACCGGCAGAAAACTGTAGTAGTATGAATCCACCAAAACTTAACCTGGAAATTCAAGCGGCTTTGACAGCCATTAATATTAAAAAAGATTTATTTAGCCAATACAAGCAGTATCAAATATCTAGTTGTTTGTCAGCTATAGGTATAGTCCTTAATTGGGCTTTGTCCGCTTCTAAAGACACGTTACCACAAGCACAGGAAATTATAAAACCATTAAGTGACGCTCACCTCATTACAGGTGAAGAAATTCCGAACATGGAACCCAATTTGAGAGAATTAGATGTACAGGACGCACCACCCTTGGAACCGATTGTACCGTCTGCTGTTGAGGAAGCGATAACTATTGTGCCCACCAATGCAGAGAAAAATGAAGAGGTACTTGACCGTGAAATTTTAAGGATGCTAGGTGAAGATCCATCTACCCAGAAAGAATATGGGGTGGACTTGCATAAAGATATTGCTGCTAGATGGGCACATATTTTAAGTAATGGGTTACCTAAAGAAACCAAATTCGAATTGATGAAACATTACTTACCGGCAGAAAACTGTAGTAGTATGAATCCACCAAAACTTAACCTGGAAATTCAAGCGGCTTTGACAGCCATTAATATTAAAAAAGATTTATTTAGCCAATACAAGCAGTATCAAATATCTAGTTGTTTGTCAGCTATAGGTATAGTCCTTAATTGGGCTTTGTCCGCTTCTAAAGACACGTTACCACAAGCACAGGAAATTATAAAACCATTAAGTGACGCTCACCTCATTACAGGTGAAGAAATTCCGAACATGGAACCCAATTTGAGAGAATTAGATGTACAGGACGCACCACCCTTGGAACCGATTGTACCGTCTGCTGCTGAGGAAGCGATAACTATTGTGCCCACCAATGCAGAGAAAAATGAAGAGGTACTTGACCCTGAAATTTTAAGGATGCTAGGTGAAGATCCATCTACCCAGAAAGAACATGGGGTGGACTTGCATAAAAAGCGCCTGTGGTGTGGCCCTAGAATAGCACCACCCCATCTCCTCCCGTGGGTGTCGTAAGAGGCGACTAAGGGATTCAAATACCGGAGGATGGGCAGCAGCATCTTTCCGCGTACTAGCCACCAAACTGCGATCACCAACCCGCCTGCCAAGCGTGGCGATTACGGCATAACCCCCCATGATGAGGAAACATAAGAAACGGCCCCTAGTCCCCGGCGGCCCCGCTATTCCTGGCTATGGTAGCGGCCATGGTAACGGCGGGGCAAGGGGTGCGAAGAATCCCCGGCAGATGCCAGGCTACCAACCCCGACGACCTTTGGCCCTGGCAACGTACAACATGCTCACACTGCGAACCGACGAGAAGCTCGCTGAACTCGAGGAAGAATTGAGCAGGTTACGGTGGGATATCGTAGGATTGTGTGAAGTCCGGAGAGAGGGGCAGGACACCATGATCCTCAAATCCGGTAACCTGCTCTATTTCCGGGAGGGCGACATACTGTCCCAGGGTGGTGTCGGGTTTATCGTCCACAGGTCCCTTGTCAACAACGTGGTCCAGATCGAGAGTGTTTCGACGAGGGTAGCGTACCTTATACTCAGAATCACCAAACGGTATTCGCTGAAGGTCATACAGGTACACGCACCGACCTCGAAACACCCCGACGACGAGGTGGAGACTATGTATGAGGATATCTCTAAAGCCATGCATAGCTCCCGAACACACTATACCGTTGTGATGGGGGACTTTAACGCGAAACTGGGCAAACGAAGCGACAATGAGCTGAGAGTGGGGCAATTTGGATATGGAAAGAGGAATGCACGTGGCCATCTGCTGGCCGGCTTCATGGAGAAGGAGGGCCTTTTTATGATGAACTCCTTCTTCAGAAAGCCGGAACAGCGTAAGTGGACATGGCTACACCCTAACGGTGTCACAAAAAATGAGATTGATTTCATCTTGTCGACAAAGAGGCACATATTCAATGATGTCTCCGTGATCAATTCAGTAAAAACAGGAAGCGATCACCGGATGGTAAGAGGCACATTGAATCTTAGAACAAAGCTCGAAAGATGTCGACTGATGAAGTCTACGCTCCGACCAGCACCTATCCAGTTCCAGAACCCTGAGCACTTTCAGCTCGAGTTGCAGAATCGCTTCGAATGCCTGGGAGATTGCGAAAATGTGGATGATTACAATGACAGATTTGTGGAAATTGTCCAAACGACTGGGTCTAAGATCTTCAAAGCCCGTCGTTCAAAAGGAACCAAAAAGATTTCGGACCTCACCAACAAACTCATGGAACAAAGACGAAATTTGGTTCTGCAGTCCTCTGAAGATGCTACTCAGTATCGGAGTTTAAACAGACAGATCTCCAAGTCCTTGACTCGCGACCTACGCCAATTTAATACGACTCGTATTAAGGAGGCGATTGAGAGCAACAAAGGCTCAAAGGTTTTCGCAAGGGATCTGTCTGTTGGTCAAAGCCAACTGAATAAGCTGAAAGCGGAGGATGGCAGAATTATTTCGTCAAAGCCGGAGCTGTTGGAAGAGGTCGAGAAGTTCTATGGACAATTATACACGAGTGTACGGCAATCTGTTAATAATCTGGCCAAAGACCCAAGAGCCAGATTGACCCGACACTATACCGAGGATATCCCGGACGTCAGCCTGTACGAGATTAGAATGGCTCTCAAACAGCTAAAGAACAATAAGGCACCGGGTGATGATGGGATCACGGCTGAGCTTCTAAAAGCTGGTGGAACACCGATACTTAAAGCTCTTCAGAAGCTATTTGATTCCGTCATACTCGAGGGACGGACGCCTAAGGCATGGCACAGAAGTGTGGTGGTACTCTTCTTCAAAAAAGGTGATAAAACCTTGTTGAAGAATTATAGACCCATCTCGCTTCTGAGCCATGTCTACAAGTTGTTTTCGAGAGTCATTACGAATCGTCTCGCTCGCAGGTTCGACGACTTCCAGCCTCCCGAACAAGCCGGTTTCCGAAAAGGCTTTAGCACCATAGACCACATACATACGCTGCGACAGATTATACAGAAGACTGAGGAGTATAATCAGCCACTCTGCTTGGCGTTTGTGGACTATGAGAAAGCCTTCGATTCGATCGAGACCTGGGCTGTGCTACAGTCTCTCCAACGGTGCCAAATTGACTATCGATATATCGAAGCGCTGAAGTGTTTGTACGAAAACGCCACCATGTCAGTCCGCCTCCAGGATCAAAGCTCAAAACCTATCCAGTTGCAGCGAGGGGTGAGACAGGGAGACGTTGTATCTCCGAAACTGTTCACCGCCGGCCTGGAAGATGTTTTCAAGCTCCTGGACTGGAGAAGACTCGGCATCAATATCAACGGCGAGTACATCACTCACCTTCGATTCGCTGACGATATCGTAGTCATGGCTGAGACCTTGGAAGACCTAGGCACAATGCTGGAAGACCTCAGTAGAGCCTTCCAACAAGTGGGCCTCAAAAATGAACATGGACAAGACGAAAATTATGTCAAATGTCCATGTCGCACCCACTTCTTCTTTGAAGGTTGGAGACTCTACACTCGAAGTTGTCGACGAATATGTTTACCTGGGACAGACAGTCCAGTTAGGCAGGTCCAACTTTGAGAAAGAGGTCAATCGTCGAATCCAACTCGGCTGGGCAGCGTTCGGGAAGCTTCGTAATATCTTCTCGTCCAAAATACCGCAGTGTCTCAAGACGAAAGTCTACGATCAGTGTGTGTTGCCAGCGATGACCTACGGAAGTGAGACTTGGTCCCTTACTATGGGCCTCATAAGAAGGCTCAAGGTCACCCAAAGGGCGATGGAGCGTGCTATGCTCGGAGTTTCCCTGCGTGATCGAATCAGAAATGAGGAGATCCGCAGGAGAACTAAAGTAACCGACATAGCACACAGAATCGCCAAACTTAAGTGGCAGTGGGCGGGGCACATAGCTCGTAGAACAGATGGCCGTTGGGGCAAGAGAGTTCTCGAGTGGCGACCACGCGCCGGAAGACGCAGTGTAGGCAGGCCTCCCACACGGTGGACCGACGACCTGGTGAAGGTCGCGGGAAGGGCATGGATGCGGAAGGCGCAGGACCGGTCACTGTGGAAATCCTTGGGGGAGGCCTTTGTCCAGCAGTGGACGTCTTTCGGCTGAAATGATGATGAAAATGATGAAGTGACGCTGGACGACTCCTGTGCGACAGTCACTTTTGAGAGTCACAGTCAAGGCGATATGCTGTCATTAACAATTTGAATAAGGAAACTCGGGAAATTGTAAAAAACACAAAGATCGATCAATGTTTATTCGGTGCCAACCTTTCTGAACATCTCAAATCGGCAAAAGCAATATCAAAGTCTGGGCTGGAGATGAAGACTACTCAGCGCGCTCCGTACAAGCCTCCGACACCCCAATACCCAAGGGGAGCTTTAAACGTGAGGGGGGTTCCGCGAGCAACAGCCGGCCAGTCGCGTCAGAACCCCGCTCCACGGAGGCCAGCAGCAGCGCCGCGGGATCGCCGCCCAGAACCGTACCAGAAGAACACCAGGACGAGCTCGACGCGCCAGAGGACCAGGAGACGCTGATCTCACTAGACAAGGTAGCACTCGCAGGTAGATTGCAGTACTTTTATCATAATTGGTGTCGTATAACCAGTGATCCTTTAATATTATCTTGGGTACGAGGCTATAGTATCCCGTTTGAACAAAAACCTATACAAACTATCCGTCCCAGAAATTGCCGTAAATCGGTATCCGAATGCAAGATTATTGATAATTGTATTACAGGATTGTTAAAATCAAAGTTTATTGCAACCTGTGAGCCCTGCGACGGACAATTTATATCACCCATATTTACATTACCAAAAGCTAACGGTGAACATCGCTTTATTTTGAACCTTAAAAATCTCAATAAATTTATTAAATTAGAACATTTTAAAATGGAGGATTACAGAACAGCATTAAGGTTATTAGATAGAAATAATTTTATGACCACTTTAGATTTAAAGGACGCCTACTTTTTAATCCCTATAAATATCCATGATAGGAAGAAATTACGGTTTGAATGGAAATCACAATTATACGAATTTGACGTTCTCCCCTTTGGTTTATGTACCGCCCCTTTTGTGTTTACCAAGCTGTTAAAACCTGTGCTGCAGTGCCTGCGAAGTCAAGGTTGGATTTCAGTCAATTATTTAGGTGATTTTCTTTGTATTGGACAATCATATGATGAATGTGTCAACAATATTAACAAGACACACAATCTTTTACAATACCTAGGCTTTGTAATAAATTGCAATAAAAGTCAAGTAACACCCAGGACAGAATGTAAATTTTTAGGATTTAGTTTCAATACCGTAGATATGACTATTTCTCTCCCTAATGAGAAGAAAAATCGTATCTTGGACAAAACTATAGAATTTCTAAAATTAAGTAAATGTTCAATCAGGTACTTTGCTGAATTCACAGGTTTACTGACTTCGGCATGCCCTGCTGTCAGTTACGGATGGATTTACACAAAGTTGTTTGGAAGGGAAAAATTCTTAGCTCTGGGTAATTCTTACAACTATAACAGGATAATGACACTGTCAAATTCATTAAAACAGGACTTCCATTGATGGAAAAATAATATTAAAAACTCGCTTTGTCCTATTCGTAATAATGATTATTGTCTCGAAATATACAGCGATGCATCAACCACTGGTTGGGGCATTGCTTGCGGTAATGAAAGTTCACACGGGAATTGGACAGATTCAGAACTTATTATGCACATTAATATTCTAGAACTGAAAGCCGCGTTTTATGGTTTAAGAATATTTGCCTCTAAACTTCGAGATTGTAGTATACTATTGAGAATCGATAACACTACAGCAATCAGCTACATAAACCGAATGGGGGGAATACAATATACTCATTTAAATGAAATAGCCCGGAATATTTGGCAGTGGTGTGAAGATAGGAACATTCATATATTTGCTTCGTATGTTAAATCTTCGGATAACACTATTGCCGATCGGGAATCACGAAAAATGAATGTGGACACGGAATGGGAGCTAGCGGAGTACGCATTCTCGGAAATCACACATACATTAGGTGTACCCAACTTTGATCTTTTTGCTAGCTCACAAAACTACAAATGCCCAAAATACGCCTCATGGAAGCTAGATCCCCATTCTGAAATAGTGGATGCTTTCACTTTTAACTGGAAAAACCTTTCCTTTTATGGTTTTCCCCCGTTCAGTATTATAACCAAAGATTTGCAAAAAATAATTAGAGATAAAGCAGAGGGTATACTAATTGTACCCTATTGGCGTTCACAACCTTGGTATCCACTATGGAGCAAATTAATAATATCAGAAAAAATATTTTTTGGATCTGACCAAGACTTGTTGTATTCTCCTTTCAGAACACACCATCCACTACACGCAGACCTTATCCTAGTGGCAGCAAAATTATCAGGCCATCGATGATAGCTCGAGGCATTCTGGACACATCTTTGGGTATTGTAATGGCTTCATTTGCACCAAAAACATTAAATCAATATAACAGTACCCTTAAATCTTGGGTAAATTATTGTCAAGATAATAATTATGATATTTTTAAATCCACTAGTACTCAAGTTATTTCCTTTTTAACAGAAAAATTTAATGAAGGGGCTAGTTATAATACTATAAATACACACAGATCTGCCCTGTCAATTATTTTAAGTACAGAAATTACATTAGATAGTTGTATTCGTAGATTTATGAAGGGCGTATACAGGTTACGACCTCCCAATCCTAAATACACTGCAACTTGGGACACTAATAAAGTATTGAGCTATGTTTCGAGCTGGTATCCTTATACGGATAATTGGAAGAGAGACCCTCGCATAATTGGAATCAAACTTCACTAGGTAAGTTCGTTTGATTCTTAATTAATGCTAACACTTTTATGCTAACTAAAAGCCTTTTACAATGATGTACGTGCGATGTAAGTTAAATAAATTTACTGAAAAATGTAAAATTAACTGCCAAGAAAACTGCAACAGTTCTTTTCGTAGCATTTTAATGAAAGCTGAGTTAAAATATGCGTTAGGTAACGGCGCAAAAAAGAGTCTTGCTTATGACTTAAGTTTTAGGTATTTGTTTTTTGACGTTTCCGACTTTAGATGGTAAGATGCAGTTTTGATAAAAAATAACCTTCATACCTAGTCTTGAGTACCTTGTATAGAATACAGTCGATAAAGGAGATACGGTTGTACTTTTACAAATAAAGAGCTATGTAAAGGTGCAAAATCTGCTTTATGGACTTTACATCGAAGTGTTGTATTAGGATCCCATACGGTATTAAGGGCTTAATAACAGGCAGAAGATGATTCAAATTCTAGATCTGAGTGTGAGTTTTAATTTAAGTTAATAAATGCACTCAATTAATGTATAGGGTCCTAATATCCCCTTCGGTATCCAGTTCATCTTCACCTGTAATCGGTGTACAAGCTGAACAACGGTTGACGCTTTGGACTTATTTTTTAGGAGTTGAAGATCAGAACAGTTGGTCATGTCAAACAAGCCGGAAAATCGCGGGACTATAATATTTCCAATATTTATACCTGTAAATACCCGAAGTTGTAGGGAGAAATGTATTAACAACCACATTTTTGCCAACTACGATTTTTGGCCCCGCGTAATAGGTGCTGACCTTATTGCCGCCAAGTGGGCACTTTATCTTGGGCTGTATGTCTATTGGATGGAAAGCAGCACTATCTTTGAGACGCCTTCAACGACACCCACGAGAAGAGATGTGGAGAGATATTCTATTCCACCGGGAACCCAAACGGCGGAAGAGGACAATATTGATAAATTACTTAGAAACGTAGACATATAAGAGATTTGCTACTCTCAATACATAAAAGAAGATATTCATTAGCGCCTCGTTTTCAATATACTCGATACCTGTCTAGAATCATTAATGTTCGTTCGTGGAGTTGCCTACGGAACCGTAAGCTATTAATAATATTCCGAGAAATCCTCAATAATTAGTGTTGGAAGCGTGGCTAATTGAAACTAATAGTAGCGCTATGAGGTACTTTCGCACTTTGGTTAATCCTTAACCAAAGTGCGAAAGTACCTCAAGTAGAATTACTGGATTTTATGCTTGAGTTGTAATTTGAAACACGATAACAATTTTTTATTCACTGTTGTGCCTGTTGTGTAAGTTTCTTATCATCGTTAATCGGTTAAATTTGACTTCACCTCGCCTGATGCTAAGCTGAAGGCAAAGTCTCAGGCAAAAGAGGCGCCATTAAATACACGTTCCATGTGAACAAGACTGGCACACAGCTTGACGGCCTCGCCAAAGAGGTTCGTCATCGCAGCACCGTGTGACACCCACTGGTCCCACTAGTGCTGCGATCACAATCTCCCTCCCCGGCTATACACTTGCTGACCCCTGAACTCAATCCAACCGAGATTGGATTACTATAGAGAGTTTTTCACAATAGCGCACGGTGGTACTGGTCCGTTTATTGTTTTTGATTGATGTGTCGACTTTTACCACCGTCTGAACTCCCAACCTTGAGGGGAAAACCTGCACCAAAGCCTTGTTCGTATTTAAGCAGGCATGAACCTTAAAGGTGCTGGTAGAGCCTTTTCCAACAAAACCAAACCCGTGTAACAAAATTCTACCCGTTTCCGAGATGGTAACTGCATTGCTTGACAAAATGAGGATGATTACGAATATTGTATCAGTTATTAAATCATTAAAATCTGACATAAAATGCAAATTACCTAAGTATTTGTTTGACAAATTAACGATAGTGCATCCTATTATAAACGCGAAAGTTTGTGAGTATGGATGGATGTTTGTTACTCTTTCACGTGAAAACTACTGACCGGATTTTAATGAAACTTTACAATAATATAGCTTATCACAATAACACATAGGCTACAATTTAATAACGATAACCGATATTATAGCGATAACCGATATACATTCTGACGGAGCCGTGGGCAAAAGCTAGTTAATAGAATATAATAATTCAGTAAAAATAAAAATAGTTCAATATTTACAAATGCGCTGGTACAAAGCGAGCGGAGGGACTACAAGCCCCGGCACTTGACGACTCGCGTATATGATGTACAATATTAATTATGACATGAACCTAAGACAATATAAACTCTATAGATACAGTATGTGCACTACAAAACGGCGCAAAAAAGAGCTACAACTTTGTTACAAGTTGACATCATACATACATACATCCCCTAACATACACAGATTGATAGTTTAAAAGACAATATTGACATTATCTTACTTACTTACACATAAGTATAACACTTTCATTCAAGCCGTTTTCTGTGATTCAATTTTTAAAATGCTGTGTCTATACAGTATATGGTCAAAATTCTCCGTTGCCTCGCCTTGTCTCTGTAAACAAAAGCGCCTTGATAACTAATAGGCATGAACTTTATGACCTTTTGATAATTTAGACATAAACTTTTAACCGTACCTAGCCTGACCTTGCCCTAGACTTTAATTGTATGTTCAATCCTTAAATATTGACTGAACCCTTAGACAGAAGAAATTTATATCTGTACCAATATTATGAATGTGAAAGTAACCCTGTCTGTCAAGAGCGTCAAAGACAAACATGTCAATGAAAATTTATGCTTTCACGTCTAAACCACAGAACTGATTTTGATAATTTCCAGAGTTCAGAGGTAGATTAGGCCTTGAGAAAGGACATAGACTGTGTTTAGTTACAATAATCATCATCCACGCAGATGGAACCACCGGCAACAGTCAGTTATTTATAATTTGTAGAGACTTTACAATTCCCGAGCGCAAAATAAAGTGAGACCTAGAAATAAAATATGTTGGCTAAAGTTTTTAAATAAAAAGTTGAAAAAGACCAGTATACTCAACACCATCCTTACAAGACTCGTCTGTTGTTTCTTAACCAAAGTAGAAATTACGACGTGGGTCGCGTACGAAGGACACTTAACAGGATTAGAATGAATGTGCAATATACTGCACACATTTTTAAGCTTATCATGTGAGCTTTTGTCTACTACAAATTATTCCTCCTGCAGTTTACACTCATATTACGTAAATTACTATCATTATTATATTTCCGATGTAGTATTTTTAAATTAATATATTAAGAGGAAGACCGATCCCGTGGCCGCAACGCATGAGTACCTTTTCCAGGGATAAAAAATAGCATATTAGATAGCTCGGAATACAATCCAATCCACCCCCTTTAGTAAATATCTACTAGATCTGTGCACCTGTTTGAGCATTATTGAATAATAATCTACTAGGAGTGAAAGATCCTCCTGTAAAGAGTGAAGATGCAGTAATCGTGAATCATAGATTCGTATAATAATTTATAGGTTATAAAATAAAGATTCCTTGGTCTTTTCGAAGCATTCACAGAATAAAGATAGAAATTGGCGTTCTGTAAGTACACGTAGGTTGTGGCTTTGCATTTGGCCTGATTGAATAGATTGAAAATTATGATATAATTAATTTATATTATGTTCTAAGAAATTGATTGTTTTTGATGAATAAGTAAACTAGTTAAGGCAGCAGAGTTGGTGGAAGTATTCCATTAAGAAAGGGGTTATATTTAACAGTACAATTTAATCAATTAATCAATCAATTAGCCCCCCGCAGTCCACTGCTGGACATAGGCCTCTCCCAATGTGCGCCATTTCGTCCGATCCTTCGCCTTCCGCATCCAGTCTGTACAATTATTGTGTTCGAAATTTAATATCTTCAATATGTTCTGTAAAAGGCTCAATCACTTTGTAAAAACCATTATTTTTATCGAATTATATTTCATTAGACACATTTCTTTAAATTATAAGGCACTTAGGTCCCCTATAATTATTATCTGGCAGAAAATTTCTAATGCAATGTGATTTAATTACAGTTAGTTATGCTTGATCAATAATAATTTAAATATTCAAGCTGTCAGCCTTCATGGTTCATGAATATTCACATAATGATAACGTGTCATATACGATACGCGAGACGTCCCTGAATTTTTAGAGCTTATAATGGAGCTGTCGGATTAGATTACAGTATTTTTTTAGTTAATTATAGTGGTGACTAACATGAAAATATTTAAATGTGGGTATTTATAAATTCTGGGTGGTGAATATAGCTACTTGGTGTTATTTCCACCATAATGACTTTTATGTTTAGTACTATAATAGAACTATTTATGTATACCTACTAATAGATTTTTACTGAAGACATTTTTTATAAAAGTGCAACATATTGAACAAACTAAAGCAAGTCTACACAGAATATTATACAAAGAAAAAAGAAATGAAAAAGTCCTTTCCTTCTATCTATTATACCTGAAATGTACAATAAATGATAGTCTATAATAATTTTATTTTATAATCTGAATTCTATCCATCTATTTGAAACTATTGTTGACTTCATCTGCCATTAAATATAAAAGTCAACATTATCAGATCAAAAAGTGCATATAGAGCAGACAATGAGTATAATTGAGCCCGGGGTTCATTTTTTTCCCAACTTTTTCCCAAAATTTTCCCAACACTGAGAAGCAAGGCTACATCAGAGCCTCGTCCATTGTCTAGCAGGTAAGGTTGGCTTGGGCAACAAAGGTGTTGGTAGGGTCCTATGTACCCTGTTCACGCAAATGTATAAAGAACAGAGAATACGATGTGAAATAAAATATTAGACTACCTTTTGATATGTAAAGTTTGGGGTAAAAAAACGAACTCGGTAAAAGAATGTACATAAGTATATACGTCAGATTATACAAATGTATGTATATTTGGTAAATCTCAGACACTGCATAGCGACTCCTACGTGGCCTAGTGAAATATTTATAGAGGACTCATTTCTACGCGTGCCGACAAGAGCTTAGTGTCGCATATGCTTACATATGTATAACCTCACTATGATGGTTTTACGTGTAGTATAATATTACTATGCGATTTGTGCTACTTCGGGATGGTAATTTACTAGGTTCCTTTCTTCACATAAAGAGAACGCAATAAGACTAGCGTTTGATAAGCTATCGACACGAAAGAAGAAGAATAAAGTTGCTACCATTAACATTATAAATGATAATGAAAAAAAAACATTTTAAAATCATCTTCTGAATACTTTTCAATGAAACTACTTGTTACATTGAAATATTCAATATAATGAGCCCAAATTCAGCGAGTTTGAGGTAATGCAACTTAAGTGGGTCTGAATAATACAACGTTTGTGCGTTGATGAGACTGAATTGTCTGTATAGTGCAACTTGTACCTAATTTTATCAGCACTTGCTTCAAGTAGTAACTATGTACCTGCGCACATCGGATCGTTGAACGTTACGTATCTTACGCATGGCTACGTCCAATTAACCTATCCTTACAGAAAACTACGTAAATAACAGAAAGCTCAAGTTGTCTGTGAATTAAGTCAACCAAATATTCTATGTAAGTAGTTACTATGTAAGTAGTTGCCAAAAGAGATACGGTTGCACCCTTGCATACAACTTCGTATGAAAAAGTGCAACCGTATTTCCTTTGTCGACTTAGAGCGTGATTAAATAAAAATTGTGTTAACAAACTTCCAAATCCATACTAATATTATAAATGGGTAAGTGTGTGTGTGTGTGTGTGTGTGTGTGTGTGTGTGTGTGTGTGTGTGTGTGTGTGTGTGTGTGTGTGTGTGTGTGTGTGCTTGTCCGTCTTTCACGGGTAAGCCATTTAATTTTGATGAAATTTGGTATAGGGGTAGATAAGATTTTGAAAAAAGACATAGCCTCTTTTTGGTCGCGGCGGAGCCGCGGGCAAAAGCTAGTCTATAATATTTGTAAATCCCACACCAGGTAAAGTTATAGCTATCGTCTGGGTACTGCTTTTAGATAACGTACGAACTATTTTAAAAACTGAAAAGTTATGAATTCAGCGACATCAATCAATGATAAACTTTCACCCTTCAGTTGCAGTTAGCAACTAAATCATCAATTGAATGAATTTTTTAAGCAATTAGTATGCTAATGCTTAAAATACTATATAAATCGATAGTTTACTCTTTTCCTATCATAATCGATTTATACATTATAAGACGCCCCTTTAGATCAGTACGCATGACGTTGTAATATTTAATATTTACATTACATTTAGATTCTCTAAAGATCAATTATCATACCATTTTGCTGTTACTGCCGCGTAAACCTTAATTTTCTCCAACCCCAAGGGATCCATAAGTGTTTCCCTTGCTTTGAAACACGCGAAATTTGAGCCGAATCCATTAAGTGTCTAAAATGTTTTGAAAGTTGTGGGGTTTTTTGGTTATCCCTTAGAGACATAGGATGTAGTGTGAAGTTTTAATTTATGGTCGGGAAATTTCTTTAGAAGTTTAAATCAAATTTTGTACAGTTCAGTGGTTCGTTATGTTTAAGAAAATATTCCAGCAGCCTTTTTAGTTGACTGAACTTTTGATATGTTGTTATCTTTCACTTCTATTAATGTTTTTATATACCTACACCTTTTTATACATGAATGAGTAAACAGTGTTATATAAAATCCGGGTAAACCCGGTCTCCCTGGTAACAAACACGTTGACGAAACTCGAGGTGGTTTTAGTTGTTTTAATCCCAACACAGTTACTTCACTAGCAAGGTAAGTTGGTGCCCGTTTTGAGTTCCCAAGCGTAAAAAAAAACTACCAACGCAAAAACATTGGCTTTATGCTCTTAAGAGCATATCTCAAGGATTTTTGCTACTATAGTCAAAGTCAAAGTCAAAGATTTTTATTTAATCTATAACTGCATGGTTGTTTCTTATTGAAGTCAATATAAATTCTACTTAACCTAAATTTACCACCGCTTCCAAAGCGCTGGTGGAGAAGAAACGGCGCAACAAATTTCAGCGGAATTTTTTCAGACGTCAACTTACAATATTTATATCCTTAAGGCTAAACGTGGACGAATCCACGTTTGCCTTGTGTCTAAATGAACAAAAGTATATTTAAAAAACTTTATAATAAAATAATTAACCTAAGTTAAAATTTGACAAGAAATTCAGTATTATGCCGTAACTGCCTGCACCATGCTCAAGCCAGACGTTTTTGTCTTTAAGATAGTCATATGGCCTAAAGTATGCTTTTTTTACATAAAATGGTCTTTACGTATTATATATTTTTAGGCATACTTGGGACCGATTTAGCCAATTTTTTACAAAAGCGTATTCCTTCCCCCTTAAAAGAATCGCTAACTTTGCTAAGCCGATAACATGGAAGTAAGAGTTTATGTTTATTACGCAGATTTCTGTCTGTATTGTCACTTACTTCTGTGAAATGAAATATATTTTTCCTGACATACATAATGTTTTCAAATATATATATTAGAAAGCTACAGTTAAAATATTTCCCAGATGGAGTCTCTTTTGCCTAAACAATAAATAGCACGAATTGCATTTTTTACAAATGCAAAAAAAAAGTGACATGGTCACCACAACGTTATTCAGAATCTATTTTGATTCCCAGGAAAGTAGCACTACTTTTACGAATTCTAACCCTCTCCCACCTAGCAAGACATCAACGTGTGTTTGCCTCACATTAGGCAATGTGAACCTAGTACATTTGGTCTTTTCTGCAATCAAGAACAGAGTGTTTGCAGAAAACCAATTTGAGATGGCATACAAAATATTATTAACTTTATTTGCATGTGTATTATGCCAATTTACTTCGATTATTAACGATGTATCATCTGCAAATAATACTACGCCGGCTTGTGCCTCGACCATATAATCGCAAGTGATTGACATATACCAAAAAAAGAAAGGGTCCTAGGATTGATGCTTGGGGTACACCTATTTTGACGTTTGATCCATTTGACTTCAGGTTATTAGTACGTAGTTGTTAGTACTGTTGAAGTCTAAAGGCTATCAATTAAGTACGACTCTAACAGTTCTACTGGTTTCTTATCAAAAACCATATCGACGTAGTTTGAGTAAGAGTGTTTCATAGTCAACCCAATCAAATGCTATAGAAAGATCACACAATACCCCAATAGCACCTTCTCAAGCGTCGTAGATTAGGCTAACTAGAGCCACTCCCGCATCGGTGGTAAATTGCCCGCTAGTAAAGCCATATTGTTGGCTATAAAAGATTGTTTGTCTTGAAGTAAAGTTGCATCTGATTGAGCATCACTCTCTCAAACACCTGACTCAGAGCTGGCAAAATAGAAATGGGGCGGTAGTTTCCAAGTTCTGACTTACATAGATTCTTATAATACCCACTAAACCACTATTATGAACGTTCATCAACATTATTACTGTACAATAGGATTACTACAAGTCCAGTGTTGTGTAAGGACCTAATAATTTTTAATATCCCTAAAAGCTTTGAAGTCCCCAGCTGAATGATTTTCATCTACGCTAATATGATCTTGGGTTTAGGAATCGAAGTCCCTTGCTTATCATTGAATAATTTGAAGCCCTTCGCTGAATTTATAGGTTACATAATTGGGTCTTGGGTTTAAAATTACAATTTGGTCTGGCCTAGTTTAAAACTGCCTTAACCCACACTTAAAGCCCTGCAATTTAGCTTAGTTTAAACTGTTAACGTTAGTATAAATAAAATGTCACTCACTGCTAGTAACAAATAAAACCAATTAAAACTAAAGTCAAAACTATTTGCAACAGATGGAAGGACTTAAGGACCAAAGGATCAAAGAAGCAATTAATCAATTTCATTTATTTAGTTAATGCACATAAAGAGCTAATATGAAGGTCCAACTCAGACGGCAGTAGCGCGCGGAAAATTTGACATACCAATCAAAAACAATAAGCGGACCTCAGGGACCAAAGTGCGGACTTTTGACGAAACTGCGAACACGCTATGACGATGATGCCTACCGAATGCGAGTTCATCTTTATACTAATTAAAACTTAATTAATATTTTTCTAATCATTAGTTTTGTTCTTACACAAAATAAGCAGTAGGTACCTACCCAATTTGTTTCTCGTATCTGAATCGGAGATGCCGTGCCAAGATCTCCGCGATAAACCAACTAATTACTCTTCCTCGGTTGAGTAGAACTAGTTAAATTTAAACTAGTACTTTAGTGTTACGTTTCACGGGTGGGTGAGGAAGTTCAAGCACCCCAATTAGGGTACTTTATCGACAACTCGACGAGAGATTTAATTAATTGTGGCTTATATATGTTTTATTAGCAGAAATGTTATAATCTTTCAAGATGTTTATGTTTATTTGGCCATTGATATTGATGACTGTGATCATAGTAAAGGAATTTTAAAGAAGAACGTGCATTGTATAATATGTATGTAGTGAAGTGGAACTACAATTTGTTATGTGTACTTATGTATCATTTCCTATTCGCCTTTGTTTTCTCATTTGGCTCATGAAACTGGAAGTTACATATGGCATTATTCATTACATTAAAACATTGACAAAAAGTGATGTAAAGTCCTTCTTGACCTAAACACCACAGCCGGCCGCATACGAGAAAATATAGAGGACTCGGCTCATGCGTTTATATTTGCTGTAAATAAATAAATAATAAATAACACACAACGAAGTATCGTTTCACCTTATGACCATAAGTGCATATCAAAAACATGGATGAGAAAATTTAAAGGTAAGTTATTGAAAACAGCATTATAAAGTCCTAAAGAAAGTTGTTGGTTAACGAGAAAAAAATTATCTCCTAACAAATCATCCCTTCTTTTAAAAAAATGTAATTACTTCTCCTTTCTCTTATCTCATCACTTGTGATACTTGTGATATTTCAGCGTACGAAGCTTATTTTGTGGCTTCGTATGCTAAAATGTCATGCTGTCAGTATGTCAAAGATTTATTCTTTTTTCCACTTTCCTGTTTTCTCTTAATATGTCACAGCGGGAGTGACGTCTCTGAGTTTGCAAAATTTCATGAGCCAAGTATAACCCTCAGGTAGGTTGGACCTTTTTGAGGTTTTAGTATTATAAGACTAAGGAAAACATAATACACGATATATGGTACATATACAATGGACTCGGAGCAAGTCGGTATAAATAATAGTTATGCTAGTATTTTGTAACTAGTGGTTGTATCTGTATTAGAATCTGATAGCCAATGTTACTTAAGAAAAATCAATGTACTTAAATGATAAAAACTCGCAATAATAAAACAAAACTAAGAATAACCGAGTGAAATACAAGTGAGACTTAGCATGTCTTCTTGACGTCATGTGTATTTGTATAATGAGGAAATGTTATAAGATATTCATTAAATTTAATGAATATCAAACAAGTTTATGTTACATAATTATAGCCAAGAAATATTTAAGAAGAGAAATTAAGAACTCTTGCGATTCAGATCTCCTCTTAGTTTAGTTTTCTTGCGGTACGAGTAAAAAGGGAATAGAAGCCACGACTACTGAAATTATTGCTGGGTACAAATATCTTGGACCTATATATGCTTAAAATGTGCTTTATACGCGCGGTACACGTTTCTTGGGTGTCTTGTGAGGAGAGCACGGGGTGCTACGGCAATAGATGATCTCAAATTTACCAGGCATAGAATCAGGTCCAAAATATGTGTCCAGAGGTGCCACTAATCCAAGTCGCGGGTTTGATTCACACTTATTGCCAAAGGACATGACGGCATGACTACAGAATACATACAGTACCGGTACTTAAGTTACATACAAAATAAAATTTGCACATCTAGTAATTTACTTTCATGAAGTAAGTGTAAGTAAATGTATATTCTTTGGCATGTTCCCTTTAAATCCTATAAAGATACTGAATAAAAATTTATTGAGTTATTTAGAGTATTTCTATTTAGTAATTACAGACACGAAATACGAGTAAATATGCATAAATATTTTTAAAACATTCAACATGTTTTGTTTTTCAGTCGTACTTATAGGTGCTATCTGTTTTCAACTCAGCCATATTGTTTGAGCCACGGGTCGTCAACGTTGGCCAACTCTATTAAATATTTAAAGCTATCATTATGGATTAAATAGTGACCTGTTAAGACTATTTCAGGTCACTATTTGTCTCGATAATCGTTCACCGGCTATGAACTGTTAAGTCGTTAACTCAAACAAATTGAGAAGTTGGTCGCTGTCCTAAATTCAAATTAACTTTCTATGTCATCTAAGGTTATCAAACGTAGAATATAGTTAACTTTTAAAAAGTACTGTTAAGGGGTTTGAATAATTAAAGATAAAAGTGAAATTAATAACAATATAGCCCTCTGCACTGAAAGAGAAATAAACAAAATAATAGATAGCTTAGACAGTAACACTAGTTCTGGAAATGATGGCATAACAATAAAATTTGTGAAGTGCGTGAAAAATCGAATTGTTTCCACGTTAACAAAATGTATAAATAATTGTGTATGCGGCGGTGTGTTTCCAGACAGTCTAAAAAATCGCAAAAGTGACACCTATATATAAAAGTGGGACTAAGAGTGACCCTGGAAACTACAGACCTATTTCTGTGTTACCAGTGATGTCCAAAATTTACACTTTATAACCACATATTATGATGTACTATGAACATTTATCAAGTCTATCTTTATATACAAACATCAATATGGGTTCAGACCACAATCTAATACACTTACCGCAACTATCGATTTGGTAACTAAAATTAGAGATAATATATTATAATAAACAGCTAGCATTAGGCGTATTTATTGATATGAAAAAGCTTTTGATACAATCCATTCCATCCTTTTAAAAAAGTTACGAAACGTCGGAATTGTCGAGACCGCATATAAAATATTTGATTTATACCTAACAGCCAAACAACAAGTTGTTCGACTTGATAATTACTTAAGCCAGCTCTCAAATATTCCCTGTGGCGTTCCTCAGGGATTAGTCTTAGTACCATTACTCTTCCTTATTTATATCAACGACATTAGTACTATGGGGCTGTCTGGGCACATATCACTGTATGCAGATGACACTTGTTTATTTTATTTCGGACACTAAATTACAGATGTTACAACAGACGCCCAAAAAGACCTCAAACTTCTGGAAATGTGGCTGACGGTAAACCTCGTGACTATGAATGTTAGCAAGACTTCTTATATTATCTTTTCAGCTTAAAATAAAAATATACCTACCTAGCTTTCTGCCACTAGAAATCAATGGTCAAATACCAGAAGTAACTAACGAACGAAAATATTTGGGACTTATATTAGATAATAGATTAAGTTTTAAATAACTATCCCGATAACTGGCGCCTTACGTAATACGATAAAATGCGTATCTACCCTATAATCTGCGACACACAATTTATGACACCTTAGTAAAACCTCACCTTGAGTCACAATCAAAAGCAGGTGCAAAGAACTCAAAATAAAATTATAAAATCTTGTTTAATGTTGATTACTTGACACCCACTGAACTTATTTACGTAAAACGAAATTACTTAATTTACAGCAACTATACACCTTTCACATATGCACAATCATTCGGAAAATAATGACTACCAACATTCATTCACAAACAACGTTTCAAAAGAAGAGTAATTTTTTTTTGCAGTATAATATACGTCGTAAAAATAACTTAGAGGTACCACAAGTGAGGACGACATATGGTAAAAAAAAAAACAGACATGAAGGCGTTAGGTTGCATAATAAATTACCCGAACATGTCGAAGAATCTGCATCAGTAGGTACCTATTTTTAAGAATAGTTAGGTAACTTACTTATTATTCGAGTATTTTTTGTTTATATGCAAATTGTTGATCAGTAACTGACAATTAATTCTCTGCTATGGCCACTATTCATAAACCAGATAACACGAATAGAAAGTTTTTAAATATTCGTTAATGTTTTATTTTCTTCAGTCATTTCAATCCTCAGTAACTTGTAACATTTCATAATATCTCTATTTCAGTGCATGAACATTAATCGTTTTAGATTTGCCAATTATATTCATTTGTAACAAATATTTACATCTATAAATTTCATGCATCATTTATATGATCCATCGTTATTTTTTATCTTAAAGAAAATCGCTAAATCTAGAGTGTGACGTTAGTACAAAATAATAGGTAGAACGTTAACTTTTCGTTGACAATCAGATAAAAAGACTACAATAAAACTTGTCATAGTAATCGAATAATGTCTAGAGACGTGACATTTATTGCAATAAGTCCCAAAGTTAGTGATCGTCCCAATTCTTGGGAACTACATATTTTATTCAGTGAATTTTTCCAAAATAAATAGTTTCTAGGAAACCGCAAAGAGGCGTTTGTTTTTATAACTCTGTTTCTTTTAATTTTTGGTTGAAATTCACCAGACAGTTCAGGTTTCATTTAATAGTCCATTCTAGTTCAATCCAGGCCTCTAGATAGCCACTCTTTCCTCGCTATACTAGTTAGGGGATTACATAATAGTGTATTTCATCAATGATAGTAACTACGATGAGATTTAAATAAACTGAGTTCAAAAAACCAGTTTTTGACTAACTTGATTGCAATATTTTTACTAATAAAAGTTGTGAAGGACTTTCACAATGTCTCTTTGTTATATCACTATGCTGTAATTTCTCTGTCAGCATTGAACAGCGATATTACAGAAATTTTACATATGCTCATACAACCATAATCTCTGGTTTGTATGGAACTATGTAATATAGTGGCAATAGAGTAAGCAATGCCTTTCAAGTGATTGAAAGAAAGAAAGTTGATTATAGTTTCAGATTAGATTATTACATAGATTGCTTTATCAGGAGATATAAAAAAGATAGACGTAACAAAAATGATTAATTCATGTACTGTTATTGCTTATTTCAGGTAACCCAGATAGATTGTATATCAAAAGATCTAATTCATAGACTATTTCATCCCACACGTTTATTTAGTATTTTTATTCTCTATACACTCAAGCAGTTTTATATCAAAAGAGGAAAGGCAGATAGATATACTGTTACAATATTTTTCACGTAGCATGGGTACGGTGACATTTGACTAATTCCATTTCATGTATGATTCATTTCGAAACAATTTACCTAACGCGGAATACAGGAAACAACACTTAATACAAAGATAAAAAGAAAACTGTTTTATTTTGCATTTTTAACTTTAAACTATTTTTATTTCTCCGTAATTATTTAAACTTTAAATATAAACATTCCAAATACATAATTCTTGATGCGTGAATCGGAACAGGTTGCGTTAGAGATTGACATAGTAAAATCGTTATAATCGATAAATTGTCGAATAAAGTATCATAAATCGTTAGTTGTATTTTTAACTAAAATACGATTATAAAATATAATTATGTAATAATAAACTTTAAACAAAGCATTTTTGTCTTTGTGGAGCTTTATTATAATATAGCAACACTGCTTAAGCATGAGCTGGCAGCCATCTTGTTATATCAACTCAGTACGAGTGTGTCTGCCTTGTATGCGGTCTGTTTTCTTTGTTTTGAGCTTGGTGTTTTTGTTACTTGTTTTTGTTATTGACTATCGTTGTGCTTTGTTGTTTTCGTTACCGTTTTTTGTTATTGACTTTTGTTTTGTTGTTTTTTTTTGGCAAAATGCCAAAAAGAACGAAAAAGACTGTGCTTGGTAGTCAAGCCCGTGAATTTGTAGTTCGATTGCGGGATTACTTTGTGTCCAACGTTTTGGATCGAGTGGCAGATGCGTTAGACATTGGGCGGAACACGGTTTCTCGAATCACTCGAGAATAATATGGTGCTCACGATACAGAAGAAAATAAGTTGTCCACCCCTAATAAAAAGCGAACCAAAAAGGCATCTGTAACAGATGTAGACAGTTTTGCGGCCGATGCTATACGGAGCCACATTTATAACTATTACCAGAATAAAGAATTACCGACGCTTCTAAAGCTGGTCAAGTCTTTAAAAGATGCTGATTTGTTTACTGGAAGTCCTACATCCTTGTGGCGCGTATTGAAGGATATTGGTTTCCAATTCAAAAAAGTAAACAAAAGAAAAATTGTCATGGAGAGGGGCGATATAGCACTTGCGCGGGTTACCTTTATGAAAAAGGCTAAAGCGATTACCGATTGGAGCAATGTCGTCTTCCTGGATGAAACTTGGCTGAATGCCAATCATACGGTCGGTAAAATGTGGACTGACGATACACCGCATGCCCCGACCAAAGTGCCAGAAGGAAAAGGGGAGAGATTGATTATTTGTCACGCAGGCACATCGAAAGGATTTGTAGAAAATGGGCTACTTGCTTTTAAATCGAAAAAGACGGGCGAATATCACGAAGATATGAATGCGGAAGTATTCACGGAGTGGTTTCAAAATATGCTTAGCAATTTAGAAGAACCCAGCACAATTATTATGGACAATGCCCCATATCACTCCGTGCATTTGAACAAACCGCCGACTTCTTCCAATAAGAAGAGCGAGTTGATCGAGTGGCTCCAAGCCAATAATGTGGAAGCCGATGAGACGAAATTAAAGGTGGAGCTAGTGAAGCTCGTAAAAATGCACAAGCCCCAAACGACATACAAATTAGATATGATGGCAAACGAATATGGTCACGAAGTCCTGAGGCTTCCACCGTACCACTGTCAGTACAATGCCATTGAATTAATTTGGGCCCAAATCAAAGGTAACTTGTTTAACCATAGTCTATTTACATACTGACAAAAATATGATTATGTTTATTACTTGAATTCTATGACTCAATTTGTTTTTTATCTTGTTTCAGGATACGCTGCACGAAAAAATACAGCTCCGCCTTTTACAGCCACAAAAATGATGGGGTTATTGAAAGAGGGATGCAAAAATGTCACTGGCGATGACTGGAAGAAAGTAGTGGAGAAAACCAAAAATCTAATCTTACATGACTGGGAGCGAGACATTAGAATAGACTGCATAATTGATTCCCAAATAATTATTCACGTCGACGAGTCAGATGATGATGATGATGATGATGATGATGAAGATGATGAACATGTTTGATTTTTAATAAATAATTAAACAGGTTATCAATTTTGTTTTACTTTTTTTCTTCAAAATTATTAGTTAATAGAATCGATTTCTTCTTCATTAATAAATGATCTCGATAAGATATATAATCGATTTTATTTCATGCGATTTTATCTTGACTACATCTCTAGTAACTTCAAATCCCAAACGTCACCGTACCCATGCTACGTGAAAAATATTGTAACTGTAGGTAGGTTAAGACATATTATAGAGGACGAATCTATCACAATCATCCTGGTCTTATTCCTAACTTCTTGCTCCTCGTAAACTGAAAGCAATACCTCGTTGGATGGCAGTGCCAATTATAATATGTGCGAAGAATATCCTGAAATAAATAATAATTACAATAGATTCCTAAAATTCAACGTAACCACGATTATATAAATTCTAGGCTCCACGCGGTAGCCTAGTGGTATGGGTAATGGACTGCTGAGACGAGGTCTCGGGTTCGATCCCAGGTTTTCCATGGCACACACCAATGACTTTTCGAAGTTATGTGTGTATTTATCGCAGGTTTATAAGTGCCCAGTTAATGGCAGTAGGCTCGCCACCTATTACATTGGGACCAAAACATAAACCGGCGAAATGTGGGTGCTAGCACCTCTGCCTACCCCTTCGGGGATAAAGGCGTGAGTTTATGTTACGATCTCGTGAGCAATGTAAACCACACTTTTTAACTACTTCTATCTAGAACAAAGGTTATTACTATCAGTACCCCACTGCGTTGCTCTATTATTTATTACTCCGTAAAGCGATTTGTTTTAATGACCTGCTTCTACCAAATAACTACAACACACGCATTTTTACTTGAACACGTGAATCGTGTTATTTACATTTTTTTAAAGTTCGTCATTAACATCAATTGTAGTACAATTATTTTTAATACTACTGTTGACTTAGAACAGTAAATGATAAAAGCAGCCTAATAAAGTCTAATCTATTTATCACTGCGGTCCCTAAATCTCGCATAAAATAATTAACGAAACGTTAACTCTGTCCTCTGAGGATTGTAAAACTATTTGCACGTCAATTATTGATATTATTTATTCTAATTAAAATATAAATATAATATTAAATTATTATTGAACCTAACCGGTTTCGCATCCTCAAAGGTTTACATTGGCTTAATTGTTAATGTAAACCTTTGAGGATGCTGTAAGGTCAAACCGATAGGTTCGATAATAAATTTCGTAGAGAAGTACTAGTATGTTCTCAATACGTGTTAATTCCACCAAGTACCGTCAATCAACAGTATAAATACTATGCCTACCATTTTTTATAATTATGGTAACTTTAATGTCATGTAATATTGATAGTATTAATACTAATTATTCAGACAAACTTTGTTGTTGATTTAGATATACATGTATAGTATAAACGCATAAATGTAGCTTTTAACACACCCTAACCAGGTCCTTAGGGAAACCCAAGTATGATGGTGAGTTGTCATAACATGCTATGTTTATTTGGATAATAAAAGCACTGTCGCTGTTGGTAAATTCTGTTTTTGTTTATAAAATGTAGGAATGCTAAGTTAAAATTTACATTAACAAATACTATTTATTATTATTAGGTAGTTTATTCATGATATCTCTTGAAGTGGGGAGGTCAAAAGGCAGTCTCTTCCATAAGACACGTACAGTCAGCATCACAAATATCTTGACTACAAAGTCTCAAAATGATCCTCAAACTAAGGTATTAAGAGCAAATTATAATAATAATAAAAAATAAAAATTCGTTCATTTCCTCACCACAAACAGAAGAGAATACTGATTACATTGTTCGATTAGTAATTGCTACTTTATACAATAAATTCTGTCTGTAGCTCGCTGGCGCCTGTGGTAGGTAACATAGACGTGTATTACCGTTCACCAGGTTTACACTATAGAGATGACTTACTGCTTTGATATAAGGATAGCATAAGACAAGTTAGGTACAATATCAGCATGTTAAGAAATTAGCCGGCGAGGTAACTTAAGAAATAAATAGGTATAAAAATGGATAATTTCGTGTGAATTTTAGGTAAACGTGTTTTTGTGAGTATGAAATGTATATTGTATGTGTATATGAAGTGTGAGCGTTTGTGTGTATCAATGAGTGTGTTTTGCGAGGGTGTGTGTTTGAGGGAAGTATGTGTTTGTATTCCCGTGACGGTATAGCGTTGGCCCTGTGACGAGATCTTGGGATTAAAGTTCATTGTAGATGCCGTGACCTTCAGTAACTTAAGTAATACGAGGGTACTAGAATTAGGCCCTCCATTGTGTCATATGACTGTTTTAGCAACCAGTTTTGGATATTTGCAATTGTGCAAATTTAGGGTATGGAGATCCAATTCCTGTTGAAGTTTATTATAAGAGTAGGGCCCGAGGAATACAAAAAACAATCTGTTTTATTGATTTAAATTGTATTATTGTCCGAACTAAAGATGAGTGCCAAGTATCAATACAATCAGTCAACGGGAAGAAAGGAAAATCAAGGCATTAAGATCATTTTGAGTACTTTACATTACTACATTTACTCGAGATCGATTTGATTCTGATTGTACTAGCTAAATAAAAAGGACAAGAACAAACCCTGGGCTCTGCGGTGAAAACCGCTATTGCGTAGAAAAAGAAACTAGTTAATAACATTTGTGTTAATCTAAAGGTTCGTAAAATGAAGCTGGGTTCAGGCGAACAGAGTCAAGGCATTGTTTTACTAGTCTGTTCGTTGAAACTAATTCTTAATTTATTCATTAGACGACATCCAACGAAATCTGCGTAAATCTGTAGCTTAAGCCGCACGACTTATTTCTTCTTTGAAATCTTACTAGAACGTAGGTATATCAGGGAATAACTTCTTTATTTACTTGTATACAATAAGAGGCGAATATTTTGTCAGGATCCACAACGACACGTGGGTAGGTGACAGTCCATTTCAAGGGCGAATACTCTGAGATAAGACAGCCGTGTTGGTTCCTGGTCGAGTAAAATAGGGCCACCTTTTCTCTTCCCGTAGGTCTTGCTTAAGATGACAAAGTTCCCTTTTGACAGCAATAAGCTCATGCTCTATTACGTGGGATTGAAAATCATAGTTTTCGGCAACCATGTGGGTGTTAATACTTTTTTCTTATTATATTTGATCCGTCAATAGACTTCACCCTGCTAGATGGTAAAAAGCTGAGGTACAGTCCAGAAGGTACGGATTACCATTACCTCTTCTTACCTCTTCGAGGATTCACAATACTTTGAAATGGACATGGTTTAAGGCCCTAAGAAAAATTGAAATTTTATTCTATATAATATTAATTTAATAGCGCTTTTTAGAAAAGGAATATGTCCAACAATATATTACAATGAATTAATTAGTTTATTGAAAGTAATTAATAGCTCCGATATGTATATCTATAAATTTATAAATACTCTCTGAACTAAGTACTAAACAAAGTTTTCTTGAAGCTCATAAACAATTACCTGTTACTGACCGAACAAACAAACACCCTCTATAATTATAAGTAATTTTCGGCTATATAATATTCATGTTTCACTTTGACAAGTGAACCATTTTGTTTTTACCGAATATCGGTTAAATCTATTCGGTATTACTAAGTTTAATACTTAGTATTCGGTGTTATTAGTAGTTTTAGTTTTCTGTTAAAAAATAGATATTTGTAGTAATTTACATATTGGTTATAGGAAAACAAGCCGTTTAAAATAACCCTAACAGAGCAAGGTTACTTTTATACCCACTAAAAGTTACTAATTACCTATCTACTACAGTATTTATATACACTTAGATATTTTTCAAAGTTTAATGTACAAAAATTAAAGCAGTTCGCCTCACAAACCAACCAATTTGCTGATAAGAATTATCGCCTAATGAGCGAACAAAGAAACAAGGCCAACTATTAATCATAATAATAAACATTCATAATAATATAACTTCTCTGAAATCTAACCGGATCTAAGCAGTAACGTTAGATATATAAAACAGTTAACGTCAATTTGAGGGAGCGAAGTGGGTATCCATGTTGTAATACGGTATGCAGATTATTATAAAGGCAAATAACCACATACAGGACCGAGTCTACTTGATGACCTTAAAAAATTACAGGTTACCGACTAAAAACAAACAACCTGTATTCACAAGTACTCGAACAAATTGTGCGAAAAATGACATCTGCATACTGCACCGTGTAATTTAATAGACCATTGCTAAATTATACAGACCCACGACAATCATTTCTTTTTCCTTTGAATGTACAGTAAATACTTGATATAAATGATATCCTATGGTAGAAGTATAATGAGATAGGAGAAACAAATGAAACAATTTCTTATTTACTAACTGATGCCCGCGGCTAAACCCGCGTCGATATCGGCAATTGGTGACGAATGGTGGTGACCTAAGGTGACGGTGTCAACTTTCATCAAATCTCCGGGCTACTGACCAAGACCGTTCTAATAAAAATCCGCATCGAAATCCGTTTGAAGTTTTTATGTCTATCGTGAACAAACAGACACAATATCCAAACAATAAGTTTATTTAACAACCAAGATTTCTTTTAATTTCTAAATGTATAGACATAACTAATTTGCAATTTTATAATTGCTTAGATTAATAAACATACTTCGTTTGTAATTACAAATATTTTTCGTACATAAGTACTTTGTTTGTGTATCTGAAATATGAACAGCGTATATAGAACTAGAGAAACTTACGTAAATCCAAATTGTAATTACCCTCGGCGTGTGGGACGCATTCCCAGTAATGTAATATGAGTGAGTTGTATCATTCTGGCGGTGCAAATTTGCAAGTATTATTGCTACGAGTATTTCCGATCGATTGAGCACTACTACGAAATAGTAATATGAATAATTTTCATCTTTTGCGCAATTAAATGTTCTTGTACTATTTTAACAGATGTAATTTAATTGTAAATTAATTGTATATTAGTATTGTGTCCTGATTATCAATTCATTGTATTATAATTAAATTAGTAATTTTCTTATTTATAGTATTCCTACCTATTGTTATTATTTCATCAAAATGTATTAACGCAAAAATTACTCTCCAAATGAAAACTAAACTGAGCCAGAAAGGCTATTATAAAACTCAACAATGTTTAGATGACAAACAAGGATGGAAATGACTATTTCCTCTATAACGCTCTCTAAACTCTAACAAAATTATTGTAATTAGATTAAGTAAACATACTTGTAAATAGAGAAATAAAGCCCACTAAATTGTTTGATTCTTAGGCTGACTTTCCACCGCAGATATCCAATGCTATGTTGCTATGGATGTGTTTGATATCCACTAATCATATTCAATGGTCCCCATAGCAAAGCACTGGTGGAAAGAGGTTCAGTTAAACTATGTTTTAATATGTAGAAAGATGCGTGCTATAGACTGGAAGCCCGTGAACACCAGAACTTCGTCATTTTATAGAAACTTAAAGTTTATCAGCGCATGCTCCCAACACTACCTGTGTGGTGGTTTCCCCTTGCCAAACACCCTTAATGTTCAAAAAGTATATGTTATAGAATAAAAGCTGATTTTCATACAACGTGCCCCAAAATACAAGGATGACCCGGCCAAAAGGACCAGTGGGTGGACTCGCTCAAGGTTACTCAAAAATAATCTACTTACTATTCCTTTTTACATCGTTAGTACCGTTTCATAATGGGCCATCGTTCTACCTGTGTTGGGTGCATGCACTGGCAAACTTTCAGGTTGAACAAAATGACGAAAATCTGGCGTTCACGGGCTCTTAGTCCACTATGGATATGTGTTAGAATAGATTCGAATTTTGAATATATTGTATATTTTTAGGGAGTTTTACAGTAGAAATGGTCACATAGTTTCATAGCTTGGCATGCCATTTTAGAACAAATACCTTAACTTTGACTTAAAAATGTAAAATAAGTACAATTAAAAAGCAGCTTTCAGCTTAAACTGACAATCTAAATTCTATGTTACAACTGTATAAGATAAATTCAGCATCTCATTACAACTACTTTTCTCAAATGCTCGAAGTTAAATTCTAAGTAATGTAATTTAGTTATATTTTAGCAAACTCTAAATAGCTCACCCAAATAATATTGCCTAACAAACGTCTACGAACAGTGATTTTTGTTAATTGAGTGAATTCTGTGAAGAGGATGTTATCTCGGGTTAGGGAAATTATCCTGTACATTCTGAGCAAATGCAGAATGATATAAAATCAAATTAACTAATCACTGTAGCATTTCATAAGGTTATTTCATTGGGCAAAATCATTTTACTGGAGCAACACCCCGTGTTGTAATTATTATAAATGTTGCGGTAATTTTATTATTATTAGCTATGGCGGCTTGTTGTTAGCAATATTGATACACATTGTTGTTGATAAAATTTATAATTAGCCTGTAAGCCTACAAGAGTAAATAAATAAATAGATAAAATCTATTTTACAATGTATTATGTGTGAAATACTTTTATTACGTTATGTGTAGTTTGATACGATTGAATTGCTGGCTTAATTTTTAATTTGAAATGTGATATAGCATTAATTAATTAAATTCTTTATAACTTTATATAAGTAGTTTGCGGTAAAAACACAGAAACCACAGTTCAAGCAAAAAAGTCATATAACACAGTTGTCAATCCCGATAATTTTATATATGTAAATATTGTTATAAACACTTATCCATATCACCCGACTTCACCCGCTGTCGTAAATCACAAAGTAATTTTATTTTGTAATTAAAACCACTCGTATACTATTCATGCTCTAAATACCTTCACAAAATAATTTAGCTTCAGTCAAATCACTTTCAAAAACACCGGGTGAAATCGAGTAACTCAAATTAAACTAAATACTGTACCGGCTGAAACAACTCGTAACTCGTAACTACGCGACACGTGATATCGGTACAGGTGCACGATTAGGCGCAGCCGTCTACCTCAGCGGTAGCAGACGAACTGAGCTTTTGTGTGCTACGAAGAAAGTTTTAGACGCCAACGCGGTTAAGGATGTGTATTCTATGGATAGGTTCATAGCACTGTTTAATTTCTCGCTTCCGGACTGATAGGGACGAGAAATCTTCGTAGGTTTTCACAAGTCATTTGTTCGTAATTTAACATATTTATTTAGGGAAGTGTAACATTCCTAAGGATAGGATTAGGATTTAGTTGAAGATTAAATATCAAATTATCACACGTTTTAACTAAGTAAGGGGACTATTATTAGGAAGAATTAAATAACGGGTATTTTTGTGATGGGATTCCCATGAGTTATAGGAACAATCAGAACGTAAGTAATACGTTTATAAAATAAAACAAAATATTTTAAATAACTTTTTATTTATTAATTTAACGAATGGTTCATAACAATGCAAACCAGCACTTCTAGATCAGTTAGGTACCGTTAAATTATTAATAAAATATTCATATAGTTAATTCCGGTCTTCATTGAAGCTCCAGTGTTCAGCTGAATTTAAAATCTATTTCTAATTCTCAGTTAATTCGAAAGAACTGATTTAATCAAGTATTAATAATACTAGATAAATGAATTTATAAGAAAATATTTTCATATTTATTAAGTCGCGGGCTCTTCTTACGAATATAATCTGCCAAACGATTGCTATCACAGAACACATCTATAGATTATTTTGGGTGAATAACTAAATAGACGATGTTGTGGCTCTTTAATCTGCCTCTGGGGGCGGTAACTGGGGGAAATAGGAATAACCCATACTTCTTCATCCGTTCGGTAATCCCAGTCGCATCCGAAGCTATCGACTTGGAGTCTGGGGTCCGCTTTTACCAGACCAAATGCGGATTTCGCTAAACTTCAACATTTTCCGTGAAGCGACTGTGTGTGTGGGTATATAATATCATCTATAAATACTCTTTACCTACTTGGGGGTAAAGTGGATCCTGGCAAAATAGGTTCAGGACCACTGGTCTATAAAGAATTATTTATTTTGACTTTGTCTTAGTACTTTTGTACTGTGGCGATAACAAATGTACTCAGGGCTATCTAACAATATCAAGACGAGTTACTACGGCAACACAAGTCCTGCATCGCGAAAGTAATGTTCTCGTGCTGATACAATACGTAATACAACATTCCAACGACAATCGTGAGGTCGCGGCCCGCCAGGCGATATCACCTTTCCTGGTCGGAGGAGCCTCCCTTTGTGTTGGAGGATGATGTTCCTCCACAATATTGTCTTCCTATGTGGTGTAGTCTGTGAAGCGGTAGAGTATAGCAGGTAGGCGCGATACCTTATGGGCTATCTTATACCCCAACATCTTAAGACCCGAGGCGTGCTTTAGTCGGTTCGGTTCGTGCTAGTCTGTCCACTTGCTGATCAATGAATGACGCAGGCATTTCTCTTGGGGTTGGTTATATGAATACCAATTATTATTCCAGAATACGAGCGAAATAATCACAATCAGCAAATTGAATTTTCAGTAGAGCTAAATTTGCCTGTGTTCCAACTATACTTTATTTCCATATTTCATTGGAGCATAAACCTGCAAACTGAATTTACCCTAACTGAAAACTAAAAGCAATCAACTATTTTGAACTCATTACAGTTTAATGTGTTTAATTAAAACAGACCAAATAATTGGAAATCAATATGAGCGAATGTTGTAATAACAGGGTCGGCATTACAGGGTCAACAGCGCTAGTGTGACGCCTCTTGTATTGCACACGTCCATAGGCTACAGTAAACACTTTCCATCAGTTGCTGCCACCTAAAAAAAGCGATAAACTAGACACAAGTTAGGCAGAGTCTTCCTACTTCCTACAAATCTGACAATTCGTGAACATGTTGGGATGTTAATTATTCTATCACGCTAAAACAGCGAAACGGATCTGGATGAAATTTGATACAGAAGTTGATTTATAGTAACGCCATCTATAATATGCAAAAGAACTTGCCTAAAGTTTTTATCCCTATGGGTTGCGAGAATGGGTTCAGAATTATATGTGGGCGAAGCTATGGCGCTCATTGGGGGAGGGCTATGTCCAGCAGTGGACTAATATAGCCTGATGATGATGATGATGATGATGAAGCTGCATACAACGTGTAGACAATGTTCTAGACATTACCACACTATGTAAATATTGTTACGCATGAATTATTTTCCACCTAAATCATTGAATAAATCCATTAATGTATTTGTTTCCACTTATACCTCTCTGAACAAAAGAACTTAAGGAAAATATTATCCCTATATTAAAATGAATCGCATACACTTCAGTCATTTTCATAATTTAATACACAATTTATTTTAGAAAAGCAGTACGTATTCTTCCACGTTCATTTATAATTCCAGTTCAGAACTTGCTGTGAGAACTACAATAGCACTATTCCCCGACGTACAAGACAAAAAAATGAATTAAGTTTAGAACTCCATTTTGAAAATTCATGAAATACATTCGCGATGCGTACGTGAGCTATTCGTTCTTAAGGTGGGGTTGCGGTCGTTTTTACCAATTTTAAATACATTTAAATTAAGTTTTATAGCAAATTGCGCCATATACAAAGCATATTCATAAAGGCTAAACCGTCAAATAAATACCTGACCCGATAGAAATTAGCATCAATCATGGCTCTTGAATGCTCCAAATGGCTATTCCAAACACATTCATTTGAACCTTCTATTAAAAATTAGAGTATAAAAATATATGGTCCTGGTGGAGCTCTCGCGGCCTCTCTATCTCGAGTTTTTTTTTTATATTAGCAGTGTGAGAAGTAGTTACGTCGCACTGTAACCCGGCTTTAATATTTGTAAACAGGCTGCACAGTTAACGCAGTGCTAAATGGGCATCTCGCCAACTGTGAATTGTCATTGGTTCAGCTCCTACAGAGACACTTTATAGCATTCACAGGTTGTTGTTTTGAGTGTTTGTTGTATGGGTTTGTAAGTTCCTAATGATACAGGCAATTAGCTGCAATAAAATAAAACGAAATATCATTAATTACCATAATTTAAAAGTACATACAAATGACCGATCGAAGTAAACACGGATATTATAAAAGTGGAAATATGAAATCATTATGTATTACCTTAACACCTGAGACAAGATAAATAATTGAAGAAATTTTACGACAAAGGAATATATTTTCTAAACACCAGTAGCTTCACCTGATGCCTTTAAAGCTTGGCAGGTGACTTTACACTAGGCGCGGACCTCTTGACCAATTTTACATATACTCACGCCTGCAAATCCCCGAAGGGGTAGGTAGAGATTTATTAACACCCACGGGACCAACAATGATTTTGGGTCCCTCGTAATAAATAATAATAATAATAAATAAGGCGAGGCGAGCCTATTGCTGACTAGCAGACACTTTATCTTTTTATATCTTTCTATTATAATTTCAAAATATCTTTCTCTAAAACGTTTAATAGTTTATCCCAAATAGTTTTCAGCGATAACCGAATAAAATTATGTGATACGATAAGGAGGGTTCAAGTATATGATTCAAATCCATTAGGTCTTTTGGCGGTTAAATAAACTCTTGGCGAAAACTCTAATGGAGCACGTATGGGTAATAATGAGCTGTAACGAAATAGAGATATTGGCTCACGTCCGACTGATGGAGTGACACACGTCTCTGTAGTTGAAAAACGAAGTCAAACGCTTCGGTTTATAAATATCATACTTAACCATATTTGAGTGTTTATTTCGCTAAAGATTTTTTATCTGTTATTTACTATTTTTTGGTTCTAGGTAATAGAGGGCGTATTGTACTTTTTCAGATTGCATGCTGATTCAGAATATTTCTAGATAAAATATCTAATTACAATTTTTTCATTATATATATGTTATAAATTTGTTCACAATAATCGATTAAATTATCAATAACAAAACTTAAAACACGAGCAAAACAAACTAAGCAGTACAAATAAAGTGGAATTATTTATATTTAATGTCTCTTGGAATTTCACAAGAAATTCAACCTAACCTATTACTTCCAATTTTGTTCAAGCATTTATAAGTTATGCTGTAATAGTGAAACAGTTTAGTTCATTTTATGAGCAGTCGTTTGCAAAGTGATCAATATGTATAATGTACTCAAACTCAATTACTCAATGTTTTTACTTGTTCAATCTTATAGGTATAGTTAATATGTTATTTAACTGCAGGCTTATACATAAATAGCATTGATCACTACACCATTTGTCATCTCGTTTATAGCCATTGAGACTATGGTGTTGCAGGATATGAATTCTCTGCCGTTTCATTAGTTAAATTGAAAGGATAATTCACTGCAGTACGTGTTACAATACATTATCCCCAAACACTATTCCTGGTCCGAGTTCGTATATCGCTTTACAGCATTCGTCCGTGAATAATTTCACAACAAAGCGCTTTAAGCACTAAAGCTGCTTAGTTATAACAGTTGTTGGAACCATCAATCTAAACACACCTCCGTTAGCCGTTGCTGAACTTTTAATAAACCATTAAAATATTGTGGTGTTTATGTTTAAGCTTTGAGGTTGTTATATTTCTTGTAACCGAGAGAACACCTTGCCTGATCATGATACCTACATTTGTTTCAACCACGGAACAGAAAAAGGTATTGACTACTTTTCTCTGTTCCGTAGTTTCAAGGTTCAAATAATAACGTCTGCATTTGTTAACATTTTACCGGTCGCATATGTTCACCTTACAGTCCGGACTAAAAAGTGAAAGTCACAGCTGCGACCGGTACTGACGTAAATATGATGATGATTATTTATTTACTTTCTGTAAAGCTTGTTAATACCAAAGGTTATCTGGTAAAAATTCCCATGGCATTAAGTCCACCTTGGTACAATTGTTTCGTATTTGTGCAAAAAGTTTCAATAAATAAATAGATACCTACTGTTAAAAGACTATGCGAATATTGTTTCCTCTCTAAAAAGTAAAATAAAGGAATAAAGGACACTCACTAACATAAATAATACTAGGACCGTGTTTCACCTCGTTTTAGTAGTTTGACTTCTTATGGATTCCGTTATGGGAACGAACCCAACCTGGAACGGAAACCCTACGCCAGGGCGGCCTCCATCCATCAGCATTAGTGTACAGTCTGCCTCAGGTGACTTGGGGCCCTAAAGATCTTGGTGTAACATCTCCTAGACTAAATTCATAGGTATATTTATGGAGAGAAAAAGGTGGTTAAAAAGTGGACGACATTATGGTCGTCGCTTCATGGAAAAACTCGAAGTTGAGCCGCATCACAGTTAGGCTGGCAACCCATCTCCAACTGAGTTTAAAAAAGGCTCAGGGAATAAAATGAATAAACAAAATATTGTAACTAATACAAAGAATACTTCAATTTTATTATATTCTCAAAATAGTTATTGTAGAAACTTACAAATTATTATAAAACTACGCCTTAAGCAAACGTTAAGTAACGTAAAAGCCCTGAAATGGAAACGATCCGACTCTAACACCTTATTAGCCACTGGATGTAGACATAAATAAAACAATGTAACAGCTGTCTAGCTAGTTAAATAAAAGAGAAATAAGGGCAGAGTGAGTAGAATGAGTTATCTTACGGGTCTAAGAGTCAGTTTGGGATCTCGCTCGACGATCTGAAACATTCGCGCTGAGCGAAATAGCCTCCTTAAATGTCATATTATTGTTAAATGTTTATGTCTTCGCCTTATCTTTATTGTACGCTTTTCTTTTATTAGATTGAAATTTTGGTGTGATGAGAGAGGATTATAGTTTTATGTAATAACTACTTACTGCGAAGACAAGAACACATTCTTACAATTGCTTTAAATAATAATATCATAATCTTAGATATACACCAAAAAAAAAATACGTACGATGGTTTTATAGCTCAAGACAATTTCTCGCAGACCTAATAATATCGCTAAAACAATTTTCAGACTGAATGCCTACGAAATGTATGAAGGACCATTTAGATCTCAAGCATTATATTAGTTGAGATTCCATTATAACCAGACACACTTTTATTGTTTTTATTGGAACCATTAGAATTTCAGGCTAGTGGTTTAAATTTTTCGAAGTGAGAGATGAGTAACTAGTACTAATCAGCACTAGCCATCCACCTCTCACTTCGAAAAGTCTGGCTCTTATGTAATTGAAAACTTAGTCTTATTATTGACAAAGGTCCAAATGACGAAAAAAAGAAAAATATGTAAAGATTCAAAACATTCTAGTGACATCGAGGTTGGCAGCACGAGTGTGACGCTCAACTTTCCATCAGATAGGCAGTGTGCTTGTCTGCCACCTAAGTGGTATAAAAAACATTTTAAATAAATCACAAATTTCACTGCATTGAACTGAATTAACAAGAACATGACACTGCTATTACCTTTTTAGATAGATAGTATTTTGAGAAAGATTATGTTATAAAAACGTAACGTTTCATTCAAATTTTATGGTATACTTTCATGACTTTTACCATTCGATGAATCCATACTAATACTTAATATTAAAAATGTAAATGTGTATGTGTCTGTTTGTCCGTCTTTCACGCCTAAACCACTGAACCGATTTTGATGAAATTTGTTATAGGGGTAGATGACACTTTGAGAACGGACATAAACTATGTTTGGTTGCGATCCACGCGAGCGGAGCCTTGGGCAAAAGCTAGTAATATTATAAATGGGAAAGTGTATATGTGTCTGTTTGTTTGTCCGTCTTTCAAGCCTAAACCACAGAATCGTTTTTTTATGAAATTTGGTGTAAAGGTAGATTAGACCTTGAAAAGGATATATAGGCTTTGTTTGGTCACGAACAACCAACATCCAAGCGGGCGAAGCCGTGGGCAAAAGTTAGTATTCCATAGCTGACGAAAAAACTAGTAAACACGCATTACATTAAATAAATAAGGAAAATAAACTACTTAAATAAGCCTTGCCTTAGCTAGGGCCCTAAGTGTTTCAGATTTTACACTCAATACCAGGATAACATAAAATAGTAGAACGCCGAATCACTTAATCCATAACAAGCCGAAAATCTTCAGACAACCTCAATTGAACGGAGTGCTATTCAATATCACATTACAATCCTTCTCATAGCCTAATACTGAATTCCTGATTCTATTGTACACGAGCAAATAGCGCAGGCGATGTTGTAACAAACAGTCTGTCATAAGAATCATTAATCATACCAGCAATTGTGTTGTACTGAACTAATATTCTGAACTTTCAGCGTTCCACCATTTTGAATTATTAAAGGAGCTTAGAGAGATTACTCAGGAAAGGTCTTTAGTTTAAAGATTGATCACTGTATTATTTCATTGACTTGTTGTTTTATATTGTGTAAGAATCATACAATTTTATATATAAACTAGCTGTTGCCTGCGGGCCTCGTGAATCCGGTTCTTGGGACCCACGGGAACCTATTCCCAGGAAAAAAATAGTTTACGACCGATGCTCAGACTTACGGAATATACATAATTTTCAAAAGAATCGGTCATGCCCTTTAGGAGCAGCTTGCAGCCAAAAATTATGACACGAGGATTTTATATCAGAAGTATTTCTCTATAGTTGAAGTTGAAGTAATATTGACACCTAATTTTAGAAGTATAATTCTAACTTCAAAAAAACTAATACAATGATGGCAATGAACTATACGAGTATTACGAGGCAAGCACTAACTCGTCAAATTATCTATACCTAAACTTATTTCTAACCCGACTGCCTATTAATGTCGTGTCATCATTCATAAAGTTCATTAACATTGATGTGTGTCAATAATTTAAGTCAATAACCATGTGAATGTTTCATAAATATATTTATCTACTCTGATACTATAATACAAAGATTATAAAATTGAAATCAAAACTCTTATGACAAACATTACGCACAGGCCAAAAAAAAGTTTCATTACGATACAGGTCTTGTATGGACACCTATATTATTAAATAACTTTTTAATCATAACAATACACCTATACAAACTCGAACTGGACTGAACCTCTATTTAAAAAAAATAACGGCTGATTCGTAAGAAAAAAAAAGAAACGCGCATGCACAATCGTCGCTTGCGCCTCGGCGCCATCTGTTTTTTTTTTTTCATTTAAATTAAACAAAGTTTGGTTTGGTTGTAAAATAAATTAGTTTATGTATTATAGTATGAGAGTAGATAAAGTAGTGTATGACACTAACTTGGTCTTATAACACTCGTGTGATATTAAAAAAAACTCGCCTACGGCTCGTTTTTTTAAAACACACTCGTGTTATAAGAACCCTTATTATGCAACAGTATCATAAACTACTATTTTATTGGTGTAAATTATATTATTTAGACATGTAAACATTTACATTCATTACATACTGTTCTGGACTAGTTGAGAACTAGACTGTATCCCATCTGACTTATATCTGGTACATGCCTAATTAAATCCATGCAGTTCCTGTGATCCCTCTTCAAGTGCCAAGATAAATTTATTTGATTGCTTTTTAATGATGAACAAACAAAAATCTTGACCTTCAAAAAGTACCCAGTGTAAATTATAATAGAGAGATATAGACTTAAAAATATCATTTTAGTCTGAGGTAAATGACAAACAAAAAAAGCTAAATAAACTAAATTCATCGGTGTTCACCTATCACTTTAAAAATATTTTAATTTGTAACTAGACCTCTGTAAAGACCTTTGCAGACGTCAGCAAAAACTCATATTATTTTACAGTAACACGTAAACCTCTGTAAACTTCTGCAAAAACTCTGTAACAACAGGTAGACTTCTTTAAAAGTAGTGAAAAATGCACACAAAAGAGCAAATGCGCTCATTCAGTGTATTCTTTCACAATATTTTTAAATTTTCATATTTGATCTCTGTTGTTCAGACAAAATACGTTTAGTTTTTGAATTTCAACCGTACTGTTCTGTATTCTGGCTACAATCTCTTTGTTGGATTGGCATTCATGAAACGACAGAGTTTAAGTGTGTTTGCATTCTTTATGGGCGGTGATGGAATTGAGGTATATGTGGACAGAACGATGTTTTACACATGCAAAAAAGTGAAATAGATGAGCTACAGGTAGTGAACGTCACTTTTTTACCTTTTGTAGAGTTTGAATGTTAACAATGATTTTAGTGAACAAGAATTTAAAGTCAATTTAGTTATTTACAAGGTACCCAATCAGTCAGCCTGTGACCATGGCCGGTGTAACCTGGTCAAAACGTCAGACAGTCAAAGGAATGTAAGTACCTACACCATGATCGCGTTAATTCTTTTTGTGGTCAGTATTTTTAGTTGGCAAGGCTAGTTTTATTGCTAGTCAAATTAGTTTCTTTTTTTTTCAGCAACGAAGACCATTTACCGGTATTCTAGAATATGAAAACCTAGAACGGAACCTGGCAACGTTCTAATTTCGTGTACTTTAGTTTTAAAATATTTGCGACTACTGAAATTCATAAGATTTCTTTCTTTCCAATATATACATACCATTTTGCCTAAGATATATCTCACAGTTAGAGACTTTTAAAATATTTTTCAATACACTTGCTCGTAATTAGGCACAATGGTACCTGTAATCAAACTGTTTTTTTTATTGTTATATTTCTCAAGTGGGACATAGATTTATTTTTAATTTTACAGGTTGCGTTGCTTTATTCTTTTAAAAAAGTCGATACAAAAAAGATCGTGTTTAATAAAACAAATTAATATACCTACCTATTGATTATTTCATGCAACTTCGTATTGAAATATAAAATTTCATCGTATACGTGTATAATAAACAAAACTTTCATTCAAATATAACTTTTGCATTCTCTTTGTTAAAACTTTAAATTTACCATTTTGTGCACGTGATAAACAAAAAAAAAGAAACTTCATTCTTTTATTCTGTGGCCAATGCACGCGCCTAGAAAAACTAATTAACTGTTACCGCCAGTCCGCCAGTGCAAAAAAGTTTCGCAATACGTTTTTACTGTTGAAATTATAGTTATTTATTGTTTTAAACGTCTACTAGTTATGAAGAAAATTATTTATGTTGTACAACGTCCGATATATGATGTAATTGATGTGAAGCCCTAAACGTTATGGAATGTTGACTACCTGAAGAATGCAAGGGTATATATCTATTTAAGTATTATTTCATTCACAAGTGTTGAAAAGCGTCGTATATTACACGTATGTACTGTTTGATTACCGTCTCCGGCTCTCTTAATCTCACTGGTGCTTTAGCGGTAATCACTAACTTTACACACTTGTACTATAATACACTATTATGAAAGCCGTACTGTCGCACAATGAATAGGAATCTTTAAGCCACCTTACTTCCGTCTAGGAATAATGAAGGCGCGCCATGCAAACTGTTTTCTTATAAATAGAAAGACAGACATTGTTGTGGAAAAATAGATTGTTTTTCAACTACCAGGCCCTCATCTGCCGGTACCATGAGATACTTGTTAAATGAAAACTTGTAGCTATGACAATAGCTTGAGATGCTGACTGTTACATTTTTAGTACACGTAGCCACTGAAATGTGACTACGATGCGCATGTACAGTCGAAAAGAAGATACGGTTGTAACTTTACATACAAGTTTATGTGAAAAAGTATACGTAATAAGTATGTATATACTTGTCTTTAGTATAGTAAGCTACGTATATATCTTTATACACAACAATGCCCTGAGCACGAATAATATCCAAATTCGTATAATTAACGTATCCAGAAAACGAAGTATTGCGATTCGCCATCTGCCTACTATGAACCAATCGCAATGCTCCGTTCTTTCGATACGTTTACGTAATTCAAATGTTTTTCGTAATCGGAGCACTGTAAGTGGTACAGGTCCTTAATGAGTAAACTTTTTCATATAAAGTTGTATGTAGGTACAGCCCTTACACGTTACGTATCGTAGTATCATATAATATTTGACCAGTTGTATTTAGATAATTCTGGTGTTTGGAAGATCCTTCAAGATCTTAGGGGCCCAAGGCAACCACAACTGTTTGTCAGTACACCTGATGATCCATCATCAACCTAGCGTGTCTCCCGGTTGCTCGTCCCGCCTAGCGCGTCAGAATCCAGGGTCCGCTTTTCTACTTAGTCTTTTCCACTTTGCACGGTCTTCGTCATCCTGTTTGGTTAGTCCGCCCGCATGTCATCAAACCAGCGTTTCTTGGACCGTCCGTGTTGATTAACGTGCTTGAAACTCTGGCGGCTGCCATCTGTCCTTCACAACACTGACAATTTCGAAGTTCTGTCTCCAACTAACAGTAACGAATGGGACAGATGTTCCTAAGGCAATCGAGTCTGTCGGCATGGAGGTGTCACACTATGTTAAGAACCATCACCCATCCTAAGACTAACCTAGTAAGCATTACAATGTACTAATTTATTTGGTTACCACTCATCCATGAGTCACTTAATAACAATTTATAATTCGGTACTTTAAATGCAAAATATTCTTTGACGGTTACTGAACACAGTTAAACTTCGTTCTATTAAACTTTAGTGTCCATTGAAGAGTTAGAATATGATTAAACTATAACACTCGAACTCGGAACACCGAACACAAAAGTCTAAGAATAGCTTGGCATCGATCATACTTATCGTATATCGAGGAGAGGTAACACAAACTAAACATGCTTGGGGAACATAAAAATAAGTTGAACTAGAACATCGATAGTATTACAACAGAATAGATAATAGTACTAACGTAGTATTACTCAGATAACTATGAAGCTTATGAAAGAAACAACCCGTTCGCGACTATGTGTTTCCTTAACTTAACATCTTCATCGTAGCAATGATCCAGGTTATTGCCGGGCTATCATCCGAGTACCTTGTCCACCTCGAGAAGGAAACCTTTCCTAATAATTCGATAGGGGAATTGGCCTATGGCATACCTCACGACGCGGGGAGACTGCACTATGATGTGTGATTTTCAGGGCCGCTTTCCACGATCCATGATTTTACAGACTCATGAGGCATTTCGCGGACCCTGCAATGTCGATAAAGACTCAATCGTGATACTGCATACCGGTTTATAATAATAAATGCGTCTGTGTCTGTGTCCTCGTCCCTGAAACCTCATACTGTGGAAACACGGTGTTATAAACTAAACCGCCTGCGGTGTGACATACTCTTATTTTTGAACTATTATGTGTTCCTTGGGACCCTAACTCAATCAATTAGCCCTATCGCAGTCTACTGCTGGACAAAGGCCTCTCCCAATGTTGGGAGTCTCTGGCCCACTATTTCCACCCTAACCAGACGGGAAACCCTGTACCAACAGGGTTTTATTTCAAGTTTTCCTTCTCTCGTAGTGATATTGTCTGCGTATTTTTTCGTTGAAATCCAGAAATAATAAACATTTGAGCTTGTATGAATTCGCATAGAGCTAAAAATTCGTGTAGGTTTTAAACACACCATAATAAAAGAAATATTAAAAGTCCCTATCGATTAGACATCTGCATTTCTTTTTTATTCATGGTCAAAGTGCAAAAAATTTAAATCTTGCATTATTTTCGTAAACAGCAACTCTTATCGCAAAAGTTGTTTAGACAAAGTTGTAGATCATGTAATTACCTTACCTTTTTTTGTACGGATCACCATTTCCGAGTTATCATGATTTCAAAATAGGAAGAAGTCGAAAGAAAGAAAAAGAAAAGATATAGAAAATTACTTGTTCCCATAATAATTCATCAACGCAGAGCCTAAACTTGAAATGTTGGCAGTAGATGTTTTATGTTGCTAACATCCACTAAGAAAGGATATTTAGAAATGTTGTTCCTAAGGGTCTGAAATAAGGGATGAGTGGGAATGAAGTTCTATAGAAACTTTCAATAATGAAATTTCCAAAAATTCTTTCATGGTGGATACTAGCAACATGAAAAGCATCTACTGTCAAAATTTCAAGTCCATAGGTCCAGCAGTTCAGGTTTCGCGTTGATGAATAATACTATGGGGAATTAAGTTTAATGCTCATAGAATATGATTTCTTCCGATCGCGATATCTCCGAAATGGTGACCTATATATATATATATATATATAAAAAATAATTTATTTATTAATTAATCTTATTAAAGAATTAAAATTTATTTACCACCGTTTAACATAAGTAGATAGGTACAATTTTTGCAAGTGGTTTAGCAGTGGAAAAGATCTCCTGCGTCCTGTACTAGTTGAAAACTGTATCACAGGATGCAGGGTCTCCCGTCCATTATAATATGAGTTGATTAATAAGGGTACAGACAAGGAACAGTTTTAATAGACTTATTATAGAAATAATAATAAGAGTAAAAACATAAGTAATCCAGAAATGAACTAGCTTGACCTGCGTTAGGATTTTACTTGACAGGTATTACTGGTAACAAGCAGGTACGTAAATTAAAATGTTTAAATTATTCGTTTGTGTATAGTATTAGTGGGTGTGCTTTGTGTGTAATGAGGGTGTTGTGGGTGTGTTGTGAGTGTGTTTTGAGAATGTGTGTTGTGAATGTGTGTTGTGAATGTGTTGTGATTGTGTATTGTGAGTGTATGAGGCGAGTGCATGAGGTGGTTGAATAATTATATATAATTAAGTTTTGTGACTGTTATAAGATTTTATTTACTTTCCAGGTGCACTTTCCAGGTTGTTGGTTAGTAATTGAAGATTTATAGCGTTGACTTGAGAGTTAAGTGATTTGTTCAAATAGTTTCTCGGTGGCGTCGTAGGATTGCGTAACGAGCCAGTCTTTAATAATACGTTTACACTGTACAGTAGGAGCAGAATATACATTTTCATTATGTTTATATGCTAATTTGTATAAACAAGGTCCGAGGATTGAGAAATGTCGACCAGCCAACGCAGTTCTGTGGGGTACAACTGAGCACACATTATGTTTTCTCCGTTTATCTCTCGTTTTATCAGGAAGATATTCTGTGGATGTATGCTGTCGTAAGATTGCCTGGGAGATAAACATTTGTCTGACCGGTAGAACCCCAGTGTCAGAGTATAAGAGTTCAGTAGAATATCTTCGCGACTTTTTGAGCATGACCTTTAGTATGGCTCTTTGTGCTCTCTCAACTCCGAGCATTAGCGTCTTAAAAGCGCCACCCCAAACAGTGATGCAGTAGGAGAAGAGAGACTGGACTAGGTCGTAGTAGACAGTTATGAGTGATTTTTTTTATTTAGTCGTTTAAAAACAAAGATAAGCTTTCTAACTCTTCCTACGAGTATCTTAAGGTATGGGTGCCAGCTAAGGGTAGAATCAATGTGAACACCCAGATATTTTACGTTTTCCGAGCGTTCAATCGCTTCACAAGAACATGTGGAATTCCTTGGGCTAGTGCAGACATGAGCTTGAATAGAGATTGAGTCAGACTTCGGCAGAAATTAGAGGCCAGAGGCGAAAGCAACGTATGTACTTGGTCTTACAGAGATTGAGTGTCAGTAAGTTTTTGTTTGACCATAACTAAACTATTTTTAAGGCATTCTCATCATTAAATTGGACATCATGCCAAGTCCTATCCCGAATTAATAAGGCTGTGTCATCGGCGTAAGAAAATATTTGGCAGTTAGGTATATTTAGCTGACAGAGCTCATTGACGTAGATAAGAAAGAGTGTAGGGCCAAGAACACTACCCTGCGGTACGCCAAAATCACCAAGACGAACATCGTCACTTATCATAGGCTTTATTTTCACGCGTTGAATGCGTTCGATCAAAAAATCCTTGAAAGTACAAGAACCACACCCCTTATTCCTATGCTCTCCATCTTTTCTACCAAGCTAGTAACAGAAACAGTGTCAAAGGCGCGTGAGAGGTCAAGGAACATGGCTAAGCATTTGGTTTTGTCGTCTAGGGCTTTCAATACACTATTAGTGAAAGCCAAAACAGCGTCTTCTGTAGATTTACTTTTCTGAAACGCAAATTGATTCTTAGAGAGTACATTATTATGTTCGAGATATTGCATCAGTCGTGAATTTAAGGCTTTTTTAATAATAATTGACTTATATTGTACGTAATTACATGATCTACAACTTTGTCCACGTACTTCTGCGCTAAAACTTGCTGTTATCGAGAAAAATGCATGAATGAAATATTTTTTACATTTGACCGTAATTAAAAAATGCAGAAGTCCAATCGATAGGGACTTTTTTGATATTTCTTTCATTATGGTGTACCTACTTAAGACCCCACCAATTTCAAGCAATGTGCGAATTTCTGCAAGCTTAGTTTTTCATTTCGTTTATTTCGACTGATTTATTAGTAGCCTCTGATGATCTTACGGATGAGATTGAGTGGTGATACTTATATTCTTCTCCATCAATATACAGATAATCTGATATACTGTTTAGCATTATTTTGTTGAGAGTAAACAGATGTAAACACAAACTTTAAATCTATGTGCTTAATGCAAAAATCGTTCGATAGAAGTTACAATAATATTTTAAAAGCGTAACCTTAACACAGGTTCTACATACACACTACTATTATAAAGATTTGTATTTTTGTATGTTTGTAATGAATAAACTCAAAAATTACTGTGCCGATTTAAAAATTCTTTCATCATTGGAAAGCTACATTCATCTTGAGTAACATAGGCTACATTGGATTTCCAGGGAAACGTATTTACCACCCGTGCGAAACCGGGGCGGATCGCTAGTCGTTTTATAAAAGTATATCCGTGCTAAAAATATTTAATGAGAGGCATTTAAAAATAAATGCTTCTTAATAAAAACATCTCTTTTGTGAAATTCAATCTCAATGTTGAGTAATGGCGGTACAATTATTTAAAAATATTATTCCAAGTACTATCTCAAGTTCCTAAACGGTTAATTTAATAAGAAGCGAGAGAAAGCGAAATCATTTAAATGGAAGACTACGGTAAAATACATAGCCGTTTCAGAGTTTTTATCAATGAAATCGCTAGATCTCAAGGTGATTAGCTTTTTTTTATTGATGATTCGTTGGGGATGGAATTCAGTGTCCGTACAACATAGCATTTCCTAACAACCATTACAAGCAGTAGAATAAAAAGACATTCTAATAGTGCCAAAAGCCTACTTTATAGACATACGATCACATACTATTTTAGTACTTAAAATCTGTAATGGTTACTCTTATTTCTGAAACTTTCCCTTAAGCTTGCAATCAGGTGAGGTAATAAACGTTATACCTAAAAAAAGATCAAAATTATGTTTATTGAACCTACATACCACCAGATTATAAACTAGAACCACAGCTAGAACTATGATGTAAAGGTTTTCAATAAGCCAATTTCTCGGTATGCAGTAATGCATGAGAACTACTAAATAGTATTCCAAAAAAGAACAATATTACCAGCTCACGTTCTGTTTTCGCTACTAAAATATAGAAAATACGCCATAGGAGAACCCTTTACCACAACATAATACGCCGATACAAATCTTTGATCAATATTTATTATGTTCTCCAGCCTAACTTGAGCCCGCATTCTATTCTAGTTTATAGAGAATCTGAAAAAAGTGAGCGATATAGAGGTCAATTCATAATGGTATTGTATAAAGGCCAGATTTCCTTTTGGGGAGGGGAAGGCAGTAGATTGGGTACGAAATGTCCGGAACCAGATTTGACACTCACCCTACATCGTCACATTACACCTTTTTTACTCACAAGGCTCGATTGTGTGAAAGTTGCTTATTAAAATGCTTTTAAGTACTTAGTGTAATTTCAGTAATTGAAAAAACCAAAAACATTGTTTTTTATTAAATTGAATATTTTAAAATAGAATAGTGCACATTATTTGGACCAATATCCTATTGATACGTTAGATAAATGTCTTTCCTAAATATAGTAATACTGAATCACTATAAAAGCTTATTATGTAACGTCATTTTGTTATAAATCTAATGTCATAAAAGGCGGTAGAAAATCATTACCAACAGTTAACACTCTACCCTAAACCATTCGCTTATAACAAAAATTCGCCAGCTATTTATAAAATAATCTTCTGGTACATCTTGTAATGAAATAAGTGTGACAATGACACTTAGGTTTGAAGATAAATCATGTCTTACAGCGCACAATAGACCGCTACTTCCATTACACAAAGAGTTGAGCTAACAATGCTCGTTTCTTAATTAAATAGCTTTACTTTTCGTTTGTATTATCATACTGCTCCTTCAACTAAAGTGGTTGATTGTCTTGTAGCATCCTTGAAGTTTTCTTTTGAGTTGAATTTCCTTTAATTGAAATGTATTTTTAGTTTGAGCTCCATCGAATGAATAGTGCATATCTTTGCATTAGGATTGAAATTTGGATACGATATCGTTGTAAATGGATTAAATGTGATAAAAGTGCACAAGAGTATTTTATAAACATCACCCTTCTTAAGTTTTTGGATAAAAAGTACTCGAGCATTGCTACGTATGGATTATTTTTGAACTCAAGTACAAACACACAAGTAATGTTAGTCCTAAAATAGATTGAATTGACACTGTAGCTGAACGATCTAGGGGAGTAGATAACTTAGAAGTTTATGAGGACGATGACGCTTCGACGACAGAGGAGTGGACCAAACATTCCAAACGCTTTTACATTATCTAACAATTTCTCTGTAAGTGAGAGGGTACTGTGAAATGGTTATGTCAGATTTGAACCAATACAATCAGTCAATTTTCCGTCACGTAGTTTACAACAAAAGCTAGGCAAACTAAAATTACTGATGAACTTTTTTAGAATGATGACCACCACGATTTGATTCTGCAACAATTCCTAAATAATAATAATGAGGTTAAGATTAGCCATTATGAGAAGGATACTTTTATGAGCTCTTTATGAATAAATGTATCTGTGTGAGTATTACTAGACATAATGTAAACGAGAATTTCAGTTATCTAAAACCAGCCAAGGTAACTTAGTTGGCACAGTATTCCTCCATAAATGGAAATTTCGCTGGTTTAAGTCCCGTCCTGTATGTAAGTTCTTTTAATTTCAATCATCATAAATTGATGTCAGACTGATCGTTCATTAGCTTTAAAATATGATTTAAGCGTAAAATATGTTCCAGCACACATTCAACGAAAAATATAAAACAGCGCGTACAAAAATACTGCCCCGGAAATTCAACCACGTCCCAAAAACTAATATTTTCATAACAAATAGCCGTCTCCATACAACCTACACCGAAGCTCTCGTTGAAAAATCGACAGGTGCACGTGATAGCATTCTACCATCGCCATTTTGCTTTATTTATCACTTTCCTTTCCTCGTAGAAAAAGACAAGCACATATTGAAGCCCTTTTCACGCCAATTATATCGTGGATCTTGTTGGATTTCGTTTTGAATTTACTGTGATGTAGGTCAGAGATCAGTTTCGATGTAGTTATCTATTGAAAAGATGTTCGGACTATTATCGTAGCTGTTTTCTCTAGTGTTGAAAAGTTATTTCTTCTTTTAGTAGATCGATAAATGAAATAGTCGAGTGAATATTTCTGTTTGCACCGAACTGGCATGGTCATTTATAGATAGAATCTATAGAAATAGAAGGCAGTCCTAGTTCGATGGTTTCATTGTTCTAAATTACAATATTTTATGTTCCTTTATGATTCATACGGTATTTTAGAAATCCAGAATTAAGTAACTCATCTTTTCATGTAAGTATAATACTCATACCTACGAGTGTATTGAGCCACCTTTTTCCAAAGGTCAATCCTTAGGTATCCAATTAGGCCCAGATCTAAAATTAAAATTAACGATCAAACTTTCTGCCAATCCTAATTAGAGTCATCAATGAAAATGTCGAGTGAAAATTGGAACAGTATTCAATTCAAAAAAGTATTTTTATACCAGCTCTGCAACGAACAGGGAAACGAAAATTAAATAAAAAATACGTTGCTACCCAGAAATACTTTTATCTGTAAAGGATAACTTCCATTGACTGGCTTATAATAGATACTTTAAAACACTGACCTCTACAGCTGATGCGCTAGACTTCTTTCGTTTCATCTGATAGGGAAAAATTTAAATCATCTGTATAGTTTTCCTTTCTTCTTGCAGTCCCGAGTCCTTTAAGTGGTTCGTGAAAAAGCTTCTGATGAGACTGTTTAAGGTGACGGCCACAATTGTAGCATATTGATGTCTGTAAAGGTGAACCTCATCCCTGAGACTTTACCTATAGCTCACCATCAGACGAGTTGACATCATGTCAATATGATTATAATGAAAAAAACCTCGAAATGAGAAGAAACTACGTTGATCTAGTCCGACGTGCGATCCACTAAAATAACTTACCATATGTGACACTCCGTGTAAAGTAAGTAGATACTCGGTGGTATTTCAATAGACAACAATTGACGCAAAGTAACGTCTGGGCTCCGTCTGTGATGTGAACGGCGCGATGTCCATTAACAGGTGGCTGTATGTGAATGTGAAGGGTACGGCGAATGTGAAGGGCAAACACTGTCTCATCCACCCACTATCAAAGTTAAATAAATATTCCACAACATTCCACACAACGCAACCTAGATCCATGGTAAGCATAGCTTTACTAGCTGGTGTTATGGAATCTAGAATGCAGATAAACATGCTAAGATACTTCTTTCTTTTTTTTGCAAATACATACATATTATACATAGATACACCCAGACCAATGCAAATATACATATTCAGGCATACAAATATTTGCACTGAGCGGGGATCGAACTCGCGCCTCCTGCATAGCGGCCGCGTTCACTACCGCCACCCCACAGAGGCTGCATATCTATAAAAAAGAAGCTGTCTATCTATCAAAGTTAGATGGCATGCTGAAATATTCGCGACATTGATTTATACTAAACGTTCGCGAGTAACATAGTCGTAAGCGGTTTGTATCAAACTCGCGCACGATTATCTATTCGACTTCAACAAACATTTCATTTTTTTTTTGATTTCATTATTATTTTTTGTAACGATAACAGAAATATGATTTTATAAAATTCAGCCTGGTGACAGATAGAAGGACAGTGAACAACAGTCTTACTGACAGGGAAAACAATTCTAATACTTATAACATACATACATATACTCACGCCCGTAAATCCCCGAAGGGGTAGGCGAAGGTGTATACAACACCCACATTTTGCCACTATGATTTTCTGTCCCACGTTATACTGACATCAATGAAGTTAATTGCAAATCTCTTAGGCACGTCTTCTAGAACGATACTCAGTTCTGCAACTTGATTAATCACAAGTGCTGCAACTGAGCACAGATTGTATCGACAGATTGACAGATCTGGCAGATTAACTACATAACCTGTTTTCAGATCAGTCGAAATTCAGAACTGAGTTCCATTCTAGAACACGACTTCAATCTCTGAACAAACACGACGTTTAATCAAGTGTGTTTAAAACTGCGACTATAGAGCTTATTCGGTAATAAATTAACAGGCCAGACGTGTACCTGTCACTCGGTTGTCTTGTCACAGCTCGAAATAGGAGGCTATTCTGTATATTTAATTATATACATCCCATCAATTATACAGTGAGTGACATGGGCGCCTTTGTTGTTAGATTAAAATAAGGTTATAAAACTGTTAATAAAGTAAGCGGGTATGGGTTTAGTCAAAAATCTATTTAATAACGAAACTTCAAGTTTATTGCTATAAGAATTCTTCTTCGCCAGCACTCTAATTTCTCTTAACTGAAATTTATAGACAGAGAATAAACCAAATTATTACAAAGAGAGCCTTTGCATATATTTTGGTTCATTTTGACCTTAACGAGAGGAACTACGTCTTACCCCCGACAAACCCGAAAATAAAAGTCTGCACCAGAGCCACGTGCCTTACAGAAGAGGATCGGATTAGACCCGAAAGTCTTGGTGGACAAATATACACCCGTCAATGAAAATTGTTGCAGCAAAAATATGTAAAATTCAAATATACACGCCTCAGATAATAAATAATAATAATAAATAAAATTATTTCTTAGAAACTATTACATGATTAAGCACGTAATGGTTTGTCGCTATTTACTAAAATTACATTAAATCAGAGTACTCTGAATTCCAAAACTAGGTATTGACCTGTATTCTGGAATTCAGTAATGGAGAGATGCGTGGTTCGAGTGCCTGACAGTGGTGAATTAACACCCTATTTCCGTAATAGGGTGTTAATTCATCTGTGTCTAACCCTACATGGATAAAGGCGTTATTATATGTATGTACCTATGTAATGTGTAATTTAATTGGGTATTGTATCTATTCGTGGGATTCACTGATAGTTGTTTTAAGTATATGTACACATCATAGTGTTTCTATTTTAAATGTGGCTGTTAATGACTCGAAATTTACTTATTTGATTATTTATATCCATGTAAGAATTTCAGTAAATGGTTCCTACGTCACCCTAACGTCTCGTACCATTATCGAAGCTGCAATAACACAAAACTAGGGTAGCAAACGACTTCAATGTATCACAGCCTATTTTTACCATCAAATTTATGAAATTCGAGACAGACCCATCGTCTGTCTCGCGACGTAACGAGCATCAGATTCTACTATATAGGGTGAGTCTGCAGTTACTTAAAGCTTTTGAGTCATATATCGTGTACGTAAGGTAGGGATCGAGGTAGGTAGGAAACGAAATGTTGATGCCTCATTAACTTGTTACTATTTAAGATTTACATACGTATTAAGAATTCCCTTGTTCTAACGTGCTTTGTGAGGTAACATTAATATGAACTTAAGAATTCTATAATATTGTTCTCCAAGGTGTTTTAAACTATCATGGTCACTCTCACTACTATTAGAGCTATCGGGATAATTATCATGTAGTTTTTGGAGTTTCCGATATTTCGGTACTGTTGCAAGTATTACTAACCAACACCAACAATACATCTCTAAAAGTAACTGTTCTCTAAGGTTAGGTAAGATAGGGCTAGATTAGTAGTCGTTTGGTGGTCTATGATCTAATTGCTCTTATACAGAGCAGAGACCAATACCCAGTAGTGCAATATACTGAAAATACGCAGCTGTACATATGTACATGTACTATATTTTTGGCCTACGCAGCTATCGTTTTAGTCCATTTTTCAAACACCCGTGGCGATAAATTTTCAGTAAAAAAAGAAACAATTTATTCATGTGGTTCGTTGTTCTATTCTTCTTTCGGACAAATAAAACTATTTGTCCAAGGAGAATATGAGTAACCGCATGCATTATACGACGAGTATATATATACCTATGCATATTCTCAAATACAAAGTTCCATAAACATAGGAAGATATGTGTGACAAATATCTTAATTGAAATCTCTATGTCACGTTAGTCAGATAGTTTATTGGATTCCGTCGTGCTAATTACTTATGTACAGACGTTACGGAGATAGCGCATTGAGTAGGTATTCAACTATAATGCATTGCTTAGCACGATGCAGATTGCGAGATGGATATCCCGCTTCGGTAAAACGTACGGCATGGCATGGCATACTCATGTTTAAATCGGCCTGATAATTAAAATAATCTATTTTGTCTGTTGTTTGTAAAGATTACCCGCGGTAGCCTAGTGGTATGGGTAATGGACTGCTGAGACGAGGTCTCGGGTTCGATCCCAGGTTTTCCATGGCACACACCAATGACTTTTCGATGCTTTTCGAAGTTATGTGTGTATTTATCGCAGGTTTATAAGTGCCCAGTTAATGGCAATAGGCTCGCCCCCTATTACATTGGGACCTAAACATAAACCGGCGAAATGTGGGTGCCAGCACCTCTACCTACCCCTTCGGGCATAAAGGCGTGAGTTTATGTTATGTTATGTTGTTTGTAAAGATTTATAAATGTTATGTCTTTATTTTACATCAAAAATATAGTTTTTTTTTTTATATATATAGCACACGTCAATTTGACTTTACCTTGCCTGATGGTAAGTCTCGGTCTAGTGGGTATTATAATTTCACGCAGCTTTTACTATGGGCAATAAGTAGTGTTTAAATTTGCCCATTAATAAGTTATTAATAGTTATTATTTGAAAAAATAACCCAGTCACAGTTTGAAGAAAATATATTTTGAATTTCTAGTATTCCCGTTATTTAAATTGCTAGTGTGCGTAGTATAATAGCCATTATTGAACCTGGGAACTAACGATCATACGAACAACTTTTTAACCACTAAGCTACCAATTAAATATTACGTTTATTTCTTGTTATATCCTAGACTAGACTGAAGTATCGCACTACGCGGTTTTTAAAACTCGTAAAGTGTTGTCATATAAACACCCTGTATCGTGACAGCTGTCTATAAAAGCCTTCATAATGTTCAAAATGTGATGTGTCAAGATATAAGGCTCAAATGAGATTTTTTTTTTGAAATCGTAAGAATTTAAAGACGATAAAACTGTGAGATTGCTTCTAGTCGAATCTATTAGCAGTTAGCGAGGGTCCCCGGTGAAGCTACAGTATGGGGCCCTGATGGGGTATCCACGCTTAATGTCTTCCGGTTACAAAAATATTTTAAAGATATTTACAGAGATAAACACGTGATAAACGATTCTCCGTTTTCGATTTTCGATATTCAAATTGAATTCTTATAAACTCATGGTTGTCGATACAGTTTAACTAATAAAGATAAGAATTTTATTTCTGCAATTTTTTTTTTTGTCCAACAAGTCTACTTACTCGGGAAATCTTTTCTAAATTAATCGGTCACACTCGTAGACTAGAGTAGCTACCCTACCACTGCTTCATGAATTTTTAGTTTTCCTTATTAATTTTTTTTTCATGTATTTTAGATTCTCATAGACTAATCTTAGGGACGGTAGCTTAGTGGTTAAGGAGTCGACCTTACGATCGAGAGGTCCCGGGTTCGAATCCTGGCCATTACACTACCGACGTGAACCTACTCCTGGCACAAGCAATTTAGCTTAGTTGGAGGGGTTAGAGGGAATATTAGTAATTTCGATAATTTCGGTTGCTAATATTCTTTTAAAAAAAAAAATACTGAGGAAACATTTACTAACATAAATAAACTAATGAACATTGGAAGCTGCATAAGTCTTCCGGTGAGTTGTTTATCAAAAGAGTTTGGGCCCCAAAAATCTTACAGAAGTCCCATAAAACCTCACCTATTGACCGATAAACCTGTAGAGTATTTTAACGGGTCCCCTATGCACCCTGCTACTCACCCACTTAGGTTTTAGGGACAAACTTTCAAAAAACGGTGATACTTCTGCGGTTATAATTTCATTCATTCTGGAAAAGCATGACTCTTACTTCCTTCAAAATGGCATCGCCTATATTTAGCGCAGAAAAAATCCTCTGCTCAATCCTGTACACGGTCACCCTACCTTCAGTCGAGATAAGCGTTATTTAATGAAGATTTATCTTGCGCACTGCACACTGGATTTACTTTTGCAATGAATATTCTACTCCTACGGATATCTGCCTGATAAGATAACATTGACGTTTTAAATGTGTGCAATAAAATTAAATATGTAGGTAAGTTATGATAGGACTTCTATATAATGGAGGTAAATAAGCTTGAATCTATTATCATGCACAAATCAGCCTTCTGACCTCAGATAACTTCGTAGCGCCAACTACGGTTGCATCCAAAGATTTTACTTTGGAGCCTGGGTTTTTTTTGGAACTTACTTAGATATATTTTCATTTATAAATACATATCATAATATACCTAGAGGAAGAGCAGTCGACTTATCTCCATAATATAAGCAAGAAAGATCCCCGATTATGAAGTTTATCCTATCATACACGATTAAACTATAATTGTGGAAGCGCCTACGTCAGTTATCTTAGCAAACAGCTAGTTGTCTACTTTAGTGATAAGTTTCAGTATGAGTTTTCACAAAATAATAGGTCCGTTTTGACCAATGTTTTGACACTTTTGACAGTTCACGCCCATGAAGTTATCTATTTTTTACCGATCGAAATGTTCTAAAAGTATTTAAATTATTCATTGATAGGCCGGCCCACTCGGCTAAGTGCGGTGCATAACGATAATTTAATTTTGTCCACAGATGATGTACAATAAAGAGTTATTATATTAAATATCTATCTATCTATTTTTTTTCGGATACCGATTATTATTATTCATAGATAGTATGAATAATAATAATCGGTTTCCGAAAAAAATATAGATCAAGAATTTTTTGAAGGCCTACTAGCACTTGGGGGTTTATTTATTTAAATATTATTGTTTAGATTAATTAATTACGGAAGTTCACCATGTGTGCAGTGTTTCTTTACTGAAAATTATCATCTTGGAGCTCAAAGCCGTAAATAATGGCAACAGAGAGGTCAATATTGATAATATATTTGAAAATTAAATAATTCTAAATACATGTGACGATGTTATTGTAACAAAAATATTAAATGATAGAAAATAGACCTTTCGTAACCTTTTATTATTTTAAAATACCTACAACATCAAGGTTAAATTAAGAGAATTAAGTCAGAACTTTATCCAACGCACTTAACAATACACATTCAAATCGATTAAATACTCATGCAAACTTGAATCGTTTTATCGTGAGTATCGACTACAGAGTCATAAGGTTACATCACTAATTACGTCAGAAAGGCAAAATGACAAAACAGGTCTTTTGTTTTGTGATGACTATAAATTATTATGAGTATATTGCATAGATTTAGTATTTTTCTTTTCCATAGATTGGCAATAGGAGTGAAAGAGAGCTCCGGCCTCTAATAGTACTTTTATGTGTTAGAAAGAGAGAGTAAACGATGCTGTCAGCGAGACCAAACATGTATTTGTTATCGGGAAATAGGGGACTATTGAGTGAACGCTTAAACTATTTTATGATTATATAAGTAATTCAAAGTCATAGCAGTAAAACCAACAACATTTTATGATGCGTTTATGTGCAGTACTAGGTTGTGATTCATCAAAGAAGAATAATCCCCAAAATTATTCATTTCATCAGTAAGTTAAATGTTTGTTTACAATCATCGTTTCTTCAAAAAAAAAACATAAATGTGGCAGCTTTGGTGTATATATAATAAAAAAAACAATATGCAAATCACTGAAATGAAATGGAATAAATGAAAGTGTCCTTTTTAAGATATAATGAATACAGAAAATCAGGATAATTATAACCCCACCTTGTAGGGATGTGATCGCGACATTATTTCGTTGTATCGACTGTGATTGTGATGGCTGAAGGTTGAAAATTTTGTTTCTTGTGAACTTAGTGTAATGTATTAATTTAAGTGCATAATGAATAAAATCTGTTTTCAACGGTTGTGCTCGCATTTTCTATTTAAACCGACCCCCACGCTCGTAACTATAATAGTACTGCGCCATTTAGAATATTATAATAGTATCGATTGTATGCATGATTCTGTGTCTAATTGATTATTGACTGTTTGACACTTACATGAAACCATTAGGTACTAATTTAATACTTCTGTACGTAGTACTATTATTTATCCTGTTCCCTTAGTAACAAATCCATACTACTTAATATTATTAAAGTGTATAATGATGCCCTAATAATATTTTCATATAGCAACTCTTATTGTCTATAATGACAGAACTTCCTGTGTTTGCCTACTTCCCTTTTCGATACGATCGCTATGTCTGCCGGACGCTCCGCATGTTAATATTTTATCTAATGTGTAATGTACAAGCGTTAAATAAAGAATGTGACTATTATAACAATGTGAGTGTCAATTCCATCCATCCAGCTAAGCACCCGGCTAGTTTCTTACGTTACCACGTCCGCCACTCTGCCTGATATATTCAGAAATATTATAAATGCGAAAGTAACTCTGTCTGTCTGTTTGTATGTTACGCTTTCACGCCTAAATCACTGAACCGATCTTGATGAAATTTGGTACAGAGGTATATTAGAGCTTGAGAACGGACATAGGCTACCTTTTTTTCACGAGAAGGGGGTTTAAGGGGGGGGGGGGAATAGGGGATGAAAGTTTTTATGAAAGTTTGTCATTTCTGAAGATATCTTAATGAAATTTGGTACAGAGGTTCATCTTCTGTGGCTTCTGTGGCGTGGCGGTAGTGAACGCGGCTGCTACGCAGGAGGCGCGGGTTCGATCCCCGCTCAGTGCAAATATTTGTATGCATGAATATGTATATTTGCATTGGTCTGGGTGTTTCTATGTATATTATGTATGTATTCACAAAAAAAAATTGTATCTAAGTATGTTTATCCGCATTCTAGATTCCATAACACAAGCTAGTTAAGCTATGCTTACCATGGGTCTAGTAAGCGTTGTGTGAAATGTTGTGGAATATTTATTTATTTATTATATTTATTGCAGTTGCTTATCACTAGAACTATTTATAATTTCATGCATACATTTTCATGCCTTAATGACCATTGTTTCCCATCATTAAATGACCACATATTTGAACAGGATCCAATTAATAATCACAAGTATCTTTTAATTAAATTGATTATTGAAACTTTACAACATTAGAATTAGGTATGAGCACAAATTACGTAATGTTAATAAAGATAGCATTCGTCAATTTTATAACAAGATTGTTATATTTAGTGGTGTCTAGAAGATACATTCCGATGATTAATAAACCATTTTTAAATTTGTACTCTTATTATTTTCTTGATCTTTTCTTCTTATACACATTTTTGATAATATCTCTTTCCCTCGAATATTGTTACATTATGGTCTGATAATTTCGAATATCCGTGGTAATGTTTGGAATTTCTTGTTCCGAGTCTGGGTGTTATTTCATTTCGTCATCATCAACCTAGCGATAGCCGCGGCACCGCAGGCAAAAAGGATGATAGACTTTCTAAAAATATATCACTGCCGAGAAATTTCATCGATATCGATAAAAGATCAGGAGCAACATTTTTGACGCACACATTGACATTACGTGCACATATAGACAATTCAATTTTAGTCTCGTCCGCTAGTTGACATTACCAATCTATGGATATACTATATCTATGGTATATTGACTATAAGTAATTGGGTATTTTCCTGTAGTTATAATTAATAAATTAGCTGAACTTATTAAATTAAGAATGGTAAAAGGGGAAAATCAGTTGAGTCGGTTCTTATTTTATGGTTGTTATTTATTTTTAATCATCCACCCAACCTTTAATAGTAAATGATTTGACTATTAAATATTATGACGTCACAATAATTTTTTTCATACAATTTTCCTTATAACTTTCCGTTTTGATGTTTAATAAAAAGTAACTAATTTGACTAGTCAGTCAAATACCCAATTATGATTATAAGTATAAGTTGATCATTTAAAATAAGTAAAAAGTGTACCATTTACTCTTTGAAACTGAACCATAATGATAGCTTATGAAGGTAATAGATTGTAGATTATTTATAAACATAATGAACATGTTTAGAAACCTCCATGACGTGACTGTAGTGAACGAGATTGATACGCAGAAGGCACAGGTTCGATTACCGCTCAGTAGCATTAATATTTGGATGCATGAATATTTAAGCCATCGGTCCTTCATGATATTAGGATGATATTAATAAATATACATATACATATTTAAAATATCGTGCGGACCTCAGTAGCGTAGCCAAGCCCAAATAGCTGTATCCATGTGTAAACCAAACCATCAAAAGTTTTGAACAAAACGTGCTACGGACACGTGCCAGAGAAATTGGAATTTTGTTCGAAAAAAAGTATTAAAACCAGGCTGGCTAACAGGGTTCGCCTACCGGCCAAGTGTTGTTAGAACGCTGCTATCAAGCTAACGATTTCTGCAAAGCGCTGACTTTGTTTTGCATGTACACTATTATTTGCTCTGTTGAAAGTTAGAAGAGAGGTTTTATTGAGAGTACTTTCAATATCGAACTAAACTATAGAACACAGAATACAGAATGAACATATTAAATGTGGGAAAATCCATACTAATACATTTAATAAATGTGAAAGTAATTCTGTCTGTCTGTTTATTACGCTTTCTCGCCTAAACCACTGAACCGATTTTGATGTCATTTGGTATCGGAGTACATTAGACCTTGAGAAAGGACATAGGCTTTGTCTCGTTGTGATACCCGACATACACGGGTAACAGCTGGTCTTAATATAGAGGCAAAAATTTTTAATGTCCTGTGATTTCTCAGGTTTTACATTTTATTAATACTCTGTTTCGAAGAATATAATAATGCCCTATATAATGTAATATTATTTGTTTTATCACTATTATTCTCTGATTGCGACGGTATCATCACCAATAAGTAACAATAGGTATTAACTCTAGCAGAGCCATGCCGTAACCGAAGCGCGTAGCAAGTAATCTGATTTGCTACGGCGTAGCTATCGTAGACGTGACTTAGGCTACATCGCGTCGTAGCGCTCCTCCGTATCACGACCGTGTGTTTTTAACAGATTTTACGCTAGAAAAAATGAAGCCTTTGAATGGTAATAATGGAAAATAACAATATACGTAGACAATGGTAACGAGGAGGTAGACAAGGCTACCTATAAGCACTTTCCATCAGGTGGGCCGGGTGTTTGTGAACCAAAGTGGTGTAAAGGTAGGTCACGACGGTATTTCCGGCCAATTTAACAGTCCGACTGGGGAAGTACCTCCACCCTACAAAATACCGCGGTCATAAGAAGCTTGTGTTGTGTTCCTGGCGGTGAGTAGGGTAGCCAGAGCTCACTGGAGAGATATTGTGCTGTCAGTGGGAAGACCTAAGGCTTGACCTGCTTTATCTTCTACACTGACGGCACAGAAACTCTCTGTTCTAACAGGGTCGGCAGCGCAAATGTGACTCCCTGGTGTTGCACACGTCCATAGGCCACGGTAACCACTTTCCTTCAGGTGGGCCGTATGCTTGTCTGCCACCTAGGTGGTATAAAAAATAAAAAAGTACATTGAGACTTAAGGGTAACTCTTAAGAAGGTGAAAAGAATGTAAGTGTGGATTCACCAATTTTATACGATCAATTGTTTCATGTAATTCGAAAGGTATTGCACAAGTCCAGAGGCCACGGTAACCACTTTCCATGGGCACACAGGTCGGCCGAGTGTATCTCCGCCACCTAAGTCCACCACCAATTTTCTTTGCTGCGCTGTAAAGACTTGGAATGATTTACCAGCACACATGTTTCATTCGTCCCATAATCCACGGTCCTTAGAAACAAGTGTGAAAAAATATCTCTGATTTAAATAAATTATTTGTACCTAGCTTTAAACTTGCCATCAGGGAAAGTAAATTCATATGAACGGACTCTAAAAAGAACAAATTACCCACTTATTTCATTATTAACAATGAAACTATTTGAGATAGAAACATTCATCACAAGGCGTTTTGAGTTCGATACACATTTAAACTGTCTGCAGAACCCATCTGCTCTATCTCAACTCAATCAATCTCTTAACAAAACCAATATTTTTTCACAACCAATTTCAACTGAAATATTGCTTTCTCAAAGAAATGAATATGAAGGAATTGTAACGAGTATATGTTTTTAGTATAACATCATCTTGCCCTATGCAAATAGGCTGGTCGTTCTTGATACTTCGTTGACACAATAAAGTAATTAAATCTGTTCCCTCTTCTTAGTATATAGATACTAACTTTTGCCCACCGCCCGCGTGAATATCGAATTATCGTTATAAATTGTAGCCTATCTGTTATTATTAGCTATATATATTATTGTATATATATATAGCTATATTATTGTAAAGTTTCATTAAAATCCATTCAGTAGTTTTTACGTCAAAGAGTAACAAACATCCAGCCATCCATTCTCACAAACTTTCGCGTTTATGATATTAGTAAAATTATTCATAGCTTTTATAATCCACAAACAATGTAGCCAAACCATCTTAACATTCATACGTAAACATACGTCGACTGGACATAGGTACACTAATACAGATATACATAACCATGCATGCAAATATTAGAAATGATAAGCTTGCGCTGTAACTCCAGCTTATATATTCAGTTGTCCGACACACCCTTTTCCAACACTACCTAGTCCTAGCGTCCTCGTTTGTGGCGTGGGTAGCGCCGAGGCGGGAGTTAGTGGCAGTCCTAGGAATGGGAGTGAGAACTTAAACGCTCGACACCTTGCTCGCGGTGATGGTCCGCTGTGCGGAAGCGTGGGCGGCCGGTGCCTCCGACCGGGAGTGAAGAAAACTGGCGGCCGTCATAACCTCCCCCTCCGGCTCCGTCGGGAAAAAAAGCGTCTTTGCTTATAACAACTGGTCTAGGATTTTTACCATTGTAATTACTAATTAGATACATCAGCCATGTGAGAGTGCATCAGTATCAAAAACCATACAAGCTCAACTACGGCTATCCACTTAGAAAACATCATCATCATCATCAACCACTTATCATATAGTGTGCTCGTATTCTTAAAAAATAATGTTACTTACTCGCAAATTCTTGCAAATTTGGAAAAAATCTACAAGTAAGAAACATTTTTTATTACAATTGCTGTCGTGGCCAAATCATCCTTTAATTTCTTTAAATAGCACTGCATATAAAACAAAGCATGAGTCTAACTAACCTTTTTTTTCTGTTTTTATCCTTCCCACCCAGTACAATGGCTAACACAAAATAAAACTTAAGCTACTGGATGGATATATCTACAGGCTTCTACCTGCTTTAATCTAATTCTAGCATTCAAACTCAGAGAGATTGTCTATGGATGCTGTCTGCGCCCAGCACGGCAATTTCAGTCCCCTGGCCCTGTCTAAACATGTCCCTGAACGCAACACGGAAAATCAATCAAATGCCTCTCTCGATTTACACCGAGATACAGAACATGTCTGTACTCCAAAATCTATTCAATGAATCACAAACGCATTTCTGTTGCAAATGGCTAATGATAAATTCGGCAGTGTGACGGTTGATATAATAACAAAAATCTAACGTTCACTTGACCTTATTTTAGTTAAAATACTTTTGTTTACTATAGCGCTCAATTGAGATAATGAATTGTTGATATAATTTCATTTTATCTAATTTCTTATGATGTAATGAACATTTCTTTTAATGTACATTTGACATAATATTAATTCAGAATATTATTCATTTACTTTAATACCCATAATCTCTAAATAACATTTAATATAATTTAGAAAATCTGAACATTGAAAGGTCCAAATCAATTATGGTTAATATCCCGACTCAGAGCAATGCGACTTAGATGGGTTAACTCTATAGCCTATGTCAAAAGAACATTAGGTTAAATGAATTTTATATAAAGAGAATATTATACGTATTGAAAATTATATAAAATGAACGTTATACTAAATGTTATTATATTATAGGAGTATTGGATGATGTAAAACATTAGGTCATATGAATTAAGGTTACTTGACAATAAAGCATATAAAAATTAAATCATATGAACGTTATTTCCAGTGAAATGAGAGCATTTGTTATTATACCAAACATTACATACCCGATAAATTCAGTTCATCCCATTCAATTATTCATTTAGAGTTCGAAGGAATATTAATACTTAGAACATAAGTCAAGTATTATACTTTTCTTTTTACCCTATAGGTACTGTGGAGTCGGGGGTTTGATCTCCAAAGTTTTACGAATGAAAAGACTTTTTTGCCGTAATATTGATATTGATTGGGATAAAACACATCATTCCTACACGAGCTTTTTTAAAAGGGGATTTTACGCGAGGTTTTTTTAATTTCATACTATACTCGTTTCAGAGGACCGTGGAAGCTAGCACACTTCTCTTCAATCAAATATCTTATTTATATTATAAGTGCGAAAGCTCGTGAAGATATTTGAATATCTGTTGATTTTTTTTAACCAAACACTTTATTTAGACCCTAAAGAATCAGTCTAGAGTAAAAACCTCCTAATTTCGTTCTAACAAAATGTATTAATTAGTAACCGCTTTTAAGTAAGTAAGTAAAAATCTCTGTATTGTGTACACTAAAGTCAAAATATTTATTACTAGTAGGTACATTGCAGATATAGACAATAGGCGGCCTTATCGCATAGTGGCATTCACGATATCAATGCACAAATGATCTATTTCTATTCAGTGCTAAAATAGACGGACGGACAGGCCAACTTGATACAGAGCTAAAGCGGACTATTTTAACCTGTTTAAAATAGACTTCTGTAGAGAGAAAAGATATGAAATAGAATAGAAATTAAATTATTAGGAGACATCTAGACACGCGGCAGCGTGTCAAACCAAATTCAAGTAACAGAACTGGTAAGCAGCACCGTGTCTAATATTACACGAAATATTTGGAGCCACTTTTGACCCCCCCATAACTCTAAAACTGTTTCAGATAAACGTGTCAAATATAGCCCAAATATTGAGACTCGCGAGATATGTATGTGCTCCAAATTTCATAAACACATCTCAAAATGGCTATGTTATAATACTAATTTTATAATATAACCTTCGCAAGTTCTAAACCTGTTACTTGTCGGTTCTTATTTTATTATGCCGAAAATTTGGCTTGCTGGTAACTAGCCATCGAACACAATATTTCGTAAATAAGAACCAGCCAAGTCGGACTTTAGGCTACAATATATTATCCTAAGTTATAGGAAGAAATTATATTTTATATTGTTATAAATAAATGTCAGCACTTACCATTGAAGTTGACACACATTTAGATCTCACTTCTTTTGTCGTTACAATCAACAACCAAGATATATAGCATAATATTGAACTTGGCTCTCATTTCACATTTATGTTTTTGATGGGATTCTTATTTCTAAATCAAATTACTCCAATCTAGAAAGTAAATTCAAAATATAAAAACAATTGCTTTAGGTAATATAAATTTACATAAAATCGAATAAAACGTAAACTTAAAGAAAACAAAGTCCTCTCAAAGTGGTCCTCCTCTTACAATTGTGATCGCTCGCAGTCTTCGATATAATATAAGATAAACTGTCTCTTTGTTCTGAATTTTTAGTGCTCGATGAATACATTTATATTTCAAGATCCCAGTGCTGCCAGACATTACGTATTTTCTGTCGAACGAAATGTGGGTAATAGACTAGTGTTAATGTGTACTTACTATGCCTGCTTCCCTGCTAGTTTGACCAGGTGGTCCAAAAGAAAATTCTGTACAGTATAAAATGAGAAACATTACAAAATTACAGTAAATGAGAAATAGAGAGGTCAGCATATACAAATTTTTGTCTCACTCACACTGATGTGCGTGGATAATACCCACAAAGGTATTTAAACTGGCCTTTTAGATTGGTCGGATCAACCAAAACATTAAAAAACTAATAATGCGGAGAATTTATGTGACTTTTTTAAATCCTTGATTACCTGATACCTTGAAACTGAACTAACAGGCAAGCATGCGATCATTGTACATACTAACACTACTCAATCACATACATTTCGTTCGTCAGAATCTTGGTATATTATACATACACGGTAGTGAGTGTCTCAGCAAAGTTCAAAGAGAGGGTCATCCTCATCCACCCAGGGCACACGATATTCCATGAAATAATTCAGGTTACTTCTGACCCTCCAAAAGTAAGAACCAAACAGACCTACTATGTAATATTTAAGTTAGCAGATTTTCATGTGACCTAATTGGCACAGTAGGTATCTATAGATACAATATCAAAGCATGAAAATTGTAAACACTAGCAAGGGTTAAGACAGGTGAAAATGAAAGAAAAGAATAGGCAAAAATTGAAAAAAAGAGACGGAGACGAATTATCAATCATGTAAGCTGGCCCAAACCTTACTGGAAAAAGTAAGAATATATCCTAGAATATCTAAATTCTCCATATACTTCTTGGGGTGATTGGGAGGCCGTTTACTGGAATTCTAAAGAACTAACGGAAACAATGAAAAATGCACTTGTACTTTTCCATCGATTCTATTTTTGAACCTGACCGGTTTCACCTCATGGCATTCTCAAAGGTTTGTAAGGTTACAATTATTGTAATTATTTCACAATGAACAATATTACCATCATTTTTGTGTTTCTTTTCCCGCAACATTAAATTAAGTTCCTAACATATTTCTAAACTCTTTATATTGCGTAAGTAATTTTAATAAGTGGCACATTTGCACCATATCCTAGAAAAAAAAATATTTCACATCTACCGCTTGCAAATCAAGGACATTCAAAGTATGTAGAACTTTGCTTATCAGCCTACAAAATCAACTCCTCGTGTATTTGCCCGTAACTAAAAGTATACTATTAAAGCATAATTCGATAAAATACGGAAAAAAGTCGACTCACACGTAACAATTTTACACTGCGATATTTTCGGAATATAACGTATTTTTTTAAGTGAAAACTTCTTTAGCGGCGTTGGATGGGTAAAAAGTGATAAACTCGCGTCAGGATCACTTGACCTTTGAACCGTAACCGACGACTGACGTCATACAACATTAGCTACAAATTGTTTATTTTGTTAGGTACGCTAAGAAGCTTCGTAGCTTAGCGGTAAGCGCTTCGACTGTAAGTCCTTATGGTTTCAGATAGTACCGGGTTCGAACCTGGGCTTCTAACACTTTTTGTGATTATTTTTTCTTTTTGTAATTCATTACTTCTTGTGATTATTTTTTTCTTTTTGTATTTCATTAATTTCTTCTTACAGAAAATTAGTGATAGGTACTATGATTGGCGCTATATTATATGTAGGTATGGTAAGGTATGTTCTTTTTATCTTTTTCTCTGTATATAACGAAGAAAGAACAAAAAGAAAAGTTTTTCACTTCTGCTGGCACTCCCGGAGTGCAACCCGTCTTTTTTTATTATTAACTAGCTAATGCCCGCGTGAAAGGACATTGCATGAAAACGTCCTCACACACCAACAAATTTGAAACATATATCATTCGAAGCGTCTATTAGCATAGATATTTTTTTAGTATGATGACATAAATGAAATGTTTGGGGTTTAGATTTTACAGCGTCTAGAAGGATAATTATTTTTTACCATGGAGATTACAAAAAGTTGTATAAAAATATTTTTTCCTATAGTTTACGCGAATATGTCTAAAGATATGCATATGAAACTGTAAAAAAAAAAAGACGGTTTGCACTCTGGGAGTGCCGGCAGAAGTGAAAACATTTTCTTTTTTCTTTCTTCGTTATATACCTACATAGAAAAAGATAAAAAAAGAACATACCATACCATACCTATAATATAGCGCTAATCATAGAACCTATCACTTATTTTCTGCTAATTTTCTGTCAGAAGAAATTAATAAATTATGAAAAGAAAAAATAATCCCAAAAAATAATAAATTACAGAAAGAAAAAATAATCATAAAAAGTAATAAATTACAAAAATAAAAATTAATCACCAAAAGTAATAAATTATAATAAGAAAAATCAATCACAAAAAATCCCTGAAGGCCAGGTGGTTTGAACCCGATACTATCTGAAACTATAAGGACTTACAGTCGAAGTGCTTACCGTTTAAGCTACAACGCTATCTATTGTAAAATGCAAAATAGATAGTCTACCTAATCTTGTATGACGTCAGTCGTCGGTTACGGTTCAAAGGTCAACTAATCCTGACGCTTCCTTAACATTTTACACCCATCCAACGCCGCTAAAGAAGTTTTCACTTCAAAAACAAGTCTGGTCTTCACGGGAGGGGATGTGCGTAGCCACAGGAAGCACAGTTCTCGCAAAGAAGTCGTCACTCGTTCGTTGTTTACCAACTTTGCATATATCTGTATATATTTTGTGAAAGCAAGCATTCTTACGAGAGTCCTAATGGGCCACCAGATTTGGTGCAGAATGAACTACCGAACTTGGTATGCTCCGAACCAAACCCAATTTTAGCTACTAAAAAAGCGACAGCTATGCATATGGTTATCGCTTTTTTAGTAGTTTAAATTAACAGATTCTTTTCTGATTGATTTTGCCGTGCTAATCGTACCTAATGTAAACTTGTTCTTAATGCTCGTAGGCGTTACTCTGCGATCTGATTTAATAAATAATTTTTTTGGTACGTGTGAGTTTCCAAAACAGCATTGTCGCTTGAAATAACTGTCGGTCCGCGTTCGTTGATTTACTGCACACATTTGTCAGAGTTGATGTAGATATATATCATAATGTATGCATGTGGCTACAACATTTATTTTTTTGCAAAAGAAAAATGTTATAGACTTCTTTATGGGTAGACAGTAATGGCGATAGGTCAGCTAGCTGTGAGAATTTGTAGATTGATTGTTACCCATTATTTTTGCTTGCAAGTCAATTACAAATTTTTTTGGAGCTTTTTCTTATTGTTCCATCTTGAAAAAGCAAGGAGTTGTATAGTGTGGCAATGAAAATCTAATATAGTAAAATATTACTATAGTGATTTTATACATATATTTCGATGCAGATGGCTTCGAACGTCACTCGGAGACGTCTATAGACAAACATTTCAACCAATCGTATTAGGTCAATCTCCTTCTCCTACTCAACTCTCCACGCCTCCTCAATAGTAGTGTGATAAACGGCTTTATTCTCACAACCCTAAATATGCCTAAGCTTATACATTCAAGCAGATTTAAAAAAGAGCTTTTTGCTTAAAATAATTCAAAGATTCAGTCTTAATACTGAACGTCCTAATTTCGCTTTAACATAATTAACATTAAATCCACTGTTTTTAATCAATCTCCTTCATTCACGATATCAATGCACTAATGATAAGCATAAAAACATACGGACTTTTACGAAATTATAGTCAAACGGCCATTACTACTCTTCGCAGGTCGATCCCTTTCTAATTCGCTTTTACTTGAAGAATTGCGTTCAATGAGTGGCACAGAAACGCGTGGGACGTCGTTGGCCGTATTCAAATTGCGTGTTAATAATCGTGAATGAGTAGATGCAATTAGCACACGACCGTTAAAGTAGTAAGCCTAAAGAAAAGTCAATTACACAAGCAGTCGCGGTATGTTCCTAACAATGTATAACTATAGGCCATGAGTAATGATGACGATTATATTCCTTTGTGTAATACACACTGTTTAAAGAATATTTGCATATTTTCATTGTTGTTGAGTGAGAAGTGTATTACGCTGAAACAATTATAAGTATAAACGATAGAATCATGTATATCTCGGTACGAATAAGCTGGTTTAACCCGGAAAATACTGTTACACTATTATACATGAATTGTTTGCTGTATACATTTTACATGTTACATTAAATGGGTGTTTCAAGATTCCATGTACTTTTAATATGTTGGTGTTTATTTATTATTGTAAGTCCTAGAGTGGAGACAACGCGAATACAAACAGAAGAGGGGACGCCCTCTACCTAGATGGTGCCTGACTACCCCATTAGGCGATAGGAGATTGTAAAGCCCATAATTATTAGCAATTTGTTGTATTAATCTAGAAAACGGTGTGCTTATCACGTAATCATTGTCATCTTGTCGTTATCTCCTTGTTTTCGAGGTCATCCAAGGCAATCTCTATGTAGTATATTCCAAAATACATAAATAGATACACACTATAAACACACTCACACACAAACACACACTTATTATTCCTTACGTGCTATCATTATTATGATAGCGCCGCTGCCTCACCTCTCTGCATCTAATTTACCACGTTCTCTTATTTTCAAACTATCACAATACCACACAGAGGAGCTGTGTGCTTATTTAGAAAAATATACATGTTTATATCCGAGTGGTATAAAAAACATATCAAAAACCGTTTGATCTCATCTCTGAAGAGATTTAGCCAAGTATATTTTTCTTTAACTTCGAATCAATTGAAAGGAAAGTCATTGAACCTGACAATAATTACAAACTTAGACGCTCAGTCAACGCTAGTCTAACAATGTTCTAGGGTTCGGTACCCAAATGTTAAATATTCCACCGTCCGTCGGTCTGTCATCAGGCCGTAAATGAACCATAATAGCTAGACACCTGAAATTTTCAGTGGTGATGTACGTGTTTCTGTTACCGTTAGTACAACAAATACTTAAAACAAAAAAAAGAATAATTGTACGGACTCTTCATGCACAAGTTTGATTTGCACATAGCCGGTGAAATACCTTCATTTATAAATAAAAAGAGTAGATTCAAATTCTTTCGAGTTCATTCACTCGATTTCTATAAGTCACTAATTAAGGCTGTGAAAAGTTTGCTTGAACAAGAAAGCTACTACGAGTTTAGCTAAATTCTTGTTATTCAAACGATTCAATTACAAAGTAATGCGATAAAATACATAATATGAGGCTCTAAAATTGTAACAACTAGTACCTACCTTATAATATTGACCTCCAAAACAATCTACATTATAACCCTTAATTAACTAGAGGTTAAAATTTAATCACGAAAGCTACTATAGTTAACACATCATAAATATGGAAAATAAAGGTAGGTATACTACTGAAGCTATCGTTAAAGGTTCCTACTATAAAGTGTATTTTTCAATTTTGTAATATTTTTAATTATTAAGTAACAAAACTTTCATAGCAGTAAGTAGCAAAGTGAGTTGGTGACGTTTTATAGTATGTAAGCTCAACTTATGAAGCGTTGGAAGTGAATGAAGAGCCTGTTAAAGACTCAAAGTAACTCAAAGCCTTTTATACACTTTATAGTTAAGCCTTTTCCCATTAGGGTAAATAGAGTGACATCTTTCCACTTATTCTTCCGCCTTTTGCTTTTTTATACTTGCACGCCGGTTAGGAATACTCTTGATCTGACCTTTCCTTAACAACCTCATCAATTGCAATCTCATTAGTTAATAAGTTTAAGATAATTACAATAATCAAACGAAACATACACAATCTCGTTTCCAGCCTATCGAAATCAAATTCTCAAACGATTACTACAGTAGTTAAGATTATGAACTATAGTGGTTTATAGTAGTGCGTATAATGTGAAAATTGAAGCTTAAAGGCTGGCATAGTTAGCTGGTGTTGTGAGTCACGGGAAACGGCTACCGTGAGGAAAAGGCATTAAACCAAAAAACAGTCGTTCCGAACGTTCACACGCTAACAATATTCAATATAGAATGGCGTAGTGATTACTCATCTAAATGTTTATTGAAGTGGCTGACAAGTTTTAGTTTCGATAAAATTAAATGTTTGTTATTGTTTGGAGAAGTTTATTATTGGTTAATGAACGTTTTCTATATTTGTTTGCTTTTTGAATTTAATGTACTACTGGTGTTACTATGTAACACTGTTCATTATTTCTATCATAAAGTGTATCCAATCAAAGTGTTAATTCCATTTATTCAGTTTAGGCACGTGAAGAGCACATATACTTTATGTGTTTATGTTCAAATAAATTGAACCACTGTCAAGTACACGTAGACTTCAAATAACGTATGACTGTTGTAAAAACACTACCTTTCTAAGAACACCAAAATATTGCCTACTGAAAAAATTACTAACTAATAATACTTACTAGAGGGTGCGTTTACATTGAGTTCCACAAGTTACAAAAAAAGCTTAACATATCAACGGTAGAATCACATTTGTAATTACCTCTACAATACGAAACTTAATTACAGTGGTACCGTTCAACCAATTTGTACGGGAAATGAGCCTTTTAAATACTCATTGTAAGTACAAATCGGGTAGAAAGATTTAGACATGCATTCTAAATGACATGTGAGTAGTATTGTTTCGCTTAGGTTTCCCTTGATGGGAATCACTGTCATCGTCTACTTTATGTACGGCATGGTTTATTGTGGCAGTAGGCGGCAAGTTATATCGGTTAAATGTTATGAAATCTTCATTAAATGATAAATAATTATGGAAACGGGGGTGGTAATCGCGTATGTTAACATAATGAAAAGGTAATTTTTAGAGTGCCTTCTATAATTTCTAGAAACGCAATTACACCGCCGCTAGGATACAACAGTGGCACTGCGACTACGCTTCTAGAAATAGTATAAAAATTAGTAGTACCACAGTGACACCATTGCAGTGCTTCTTCACGCCTCTAAAATGAACGCGCCCTAAGGATGGGTGACCAAACCTCTCCGTTGTGCCTCTGAAGGTACGAAAAGTACATCAAGTTGTAGATTTCAGATGATATACGAAAATCAAACCGAAAACTTTTGACACCTTTGATATTGTCAGTGTCTGGGGGGTGTCCAATGGCAATCACTTCATGTAAAATATTGAGGTTCAGCTGTTTCGTACATGAACTGAAACCCCGATTACAAATGAGTAGAAAGAAAGCTTTGAAGATAATAAAAATTATAAATTTCTTCGTTTTAGAGCTTTAATTTCCCTGAAACCCACTACAGCACAGCATCTGACAGCCTCTGTGGCGTAGCAGTAGTGAACGCGGCCGCTACGCAACAGGCGCGGGTTTGGATCTCCGCTCAATGCAAATATTTGGAAACACGAATATGGGTATTTGCATAGGTCTGGTTGTGCCTCGGAAAGCACGTTAAGCCACCTGTCTCAGTTGCCATTCGAACATCCTTGGCAGTCGTTACGGGTAGTTGGGGCCCTCAAAAGTTCAACAACTGGTCTAGCTGCAATGCTTCGATATCGCCTTTGGGTTGTGGAGGTCAAATGGCAGTCGCTTCACGGAAAATATCGAAGTTCAGCGAAATTCGCTGTTAGGCCAGTAAAGCAGGCCCGAGACTCCAAGTTGAAAAGCTTCGGATGCGACTGGGATTAACGCTAGGATGAAGGAGAAGACACTACTCAAACACAAAATAGAACTTATTTAGCCCAAAAGCTTTTTAATAAAATATAAAGGTTATTTCGAGGTTTAGATGAAAAAAGTTACCACGAGGGGTTTATTTTCGCCTTCGTGTAACTTTTTTGTCAAAACGTCGACGGAATGAAACCTTCACCTCTTAAAAGGCTTCGTTTTACTTTCGTGATACATTTGTGGATATTTTTATGCCTTTTATCCATTAGGCGTATACATATTTAAAATTACGGAAGATAAAAATATTCCACACTAACTTTTGCCCGTGGCTTTGCCTCTGAGTTCATACCTCGTTCTCGTAACCTATAGTAACTCAAATACTTCAGAATGGCTATACGGATCTGGATGAAATTTAGCACTGAGATAGATTATAGTTTCAAATTGCACACAGACTGTCTTCAGTCGCCGTAATAGGTTTCTGTGGCACATTTTATAACTTGTCGATAGTTTTCCTGCAATGTTTTTCTTATTATTTTCCAGTAATTGTTCTTCGAAACACACTAATGAGTTTCAGAAAAAAAAACAACATAGAAAAAAATTACTAATATTCAACTAAAGCAGCTATAATTTCCCTTAATAATATCCAAAGCATTATCTGTCCAAATATCCCTTCTCAAATTTAATATCAAAAGATTCGCCCTGTAAATACCCTAGTATGTATAACAGGGAAAAACCTCTAACATTTCAGTTTAAATATACCACGGAAATACCCTTCGTAACCGCAATGCCCACAGTTTTTATATATTCTACAAACCTTAAGATGGTGTGCATAGCGAGCCGAGGTTCATATCGACACTATTTCCCTTAGGACCGTGTTAGCAGCGTAAATATTGGCCCTCTGCCATCGCCGTGATATTTACCTGTATTGTTGTATATTTTACGCACTTTCGCGTATTCTTGCGAATTTTTGCGCCCCGCTATTCCTAGAGGTATAAAGTAACTGTATCAAAAGGAAAATGCACTATTACAGAGTGGAATTAAGAAATTATAGTTGGTATTTAGAAGTGAGTTCGCTAGTGCTCTTGAGAGAATAATGCTAATTTTGAAAAGATCTTTTTTTTATACTACTTAGGTGGCAGACAAGCTCACGGTCCACCTGATGAAAAATGGTTACTGTGGCCTATCGATGTGTGCAACACTAGGAGTCACACTGGCGCTACCGACCCTGTAAGAACTGACAGATTCTGTACCGTCAGTGCAGAAGACAAAGCAGATGATGTTGATTCGACTTAGGAAAAGTGAACGTCCAGTCGGGACTTGAACCCGAGACCAGTTCTTCACAGGAGGAATGCTCTGACCTGCAGATCTACATGAACACTGTTGTTTTCTTTTCTTGTTTTGCTTTTTTTTTCAGGGTCAGTTTGCGCCCTCCGACGCCCGAGCCGCCTTCGGGCGCGTGCAGCGATGTCAGCGAGCCTTTCTCGCTCATCGCGCCGCGCCCGCTCTGCTGTCTCCTTCGCGAGCATGACCTGCTCGCAGAAGGAGGCGCTGGCCGCCCACGCATCCGTGCAGCGGACCATCGCCGCGAGCAGGGTGGAGAGCGTGAGCACTCTCACCCCCAGGGCCGCCACCAGCTCCCGCCTCGGCGTCTCAAACGCCGGGCACTCGGTGAGCGTGTGCAGCCCCGAGTCCACGCTCGCGTCGCAGTGATGGCACTCGGGCTTTGGCTCTATACCCATCAGATGCAGATACCGCCCGAAGCTACCGTGCCCGGTGATAATCTGCGTCTGACGGTACGAGAGGCTACCGTGTTGCCTCTCTAGCCACTCCCCCATGATGGGCCTTACCGCCGCAATGACGGCGTGCCCTGCGCGTCGTTGCCCAAGTCGTCGCTCCCACTCGGCCACCATGACCTGGTGGAGCCGGGATTTCTCGGCCCGTATATCCTCGGGCTCGGGATCGAATCCCCGCTCCCGCGCCTCCTTTCGGAACTTATATAGTGCCGAAAGGGCCCTCACTTCCAGGATCCACGGTGGCGATCCGGCCAGGAGACTCGCCGCTTCGAAGGATATCGTGCGGTATCCCCTGATGGCCCTGGAGGCCATCGTGCTCTGCGCCGTACGGAGCAGAGGCAGGAATCTGGCCTCCAGGGTGTCCGCCCACACGGGGCACCCGTATAGGGCCATGGACCGCACGACACCCGCGTAGAGTCTCCTGCAGGTGGACTCTGGGCCCTTCAAGATAGGCAACAACCGGCCCAAGGCCTTCGCCGTGAGCACCAACTTGGGGCGCAGACTTCGGAAATGCTGTCCGAAGTCCCATCGACCATCAAGCACGAGCCCCAGGTATTTCCTGCCACGTATATGGCCACAAACGTGGCCATATACGTGGCTTCTGCCCCGCGATTCTGATGAACTAAGCCGAGAGAATCGGCCCAGCTCTCCAGAGCCCCGCCTCGCGCGTTTGTGCGCCGGGAACCCCAGGCCTGAGACCAGGCGTTGAAGTCGCCGAGCACAAGAACCGGACGAGGCGTACAGGCATTGACGACGTCGGTCAGCCGCTCCAGCGACCGCCGATACTGCCCTATGAGTCGGTGTGACCTCGGCGTGAAATAAACGGCCACGACCGCAATCTCCCCCACCCGTGCCGCTACGATGCCATGCTCCCTTGCGATCACGACAAGGGGAGGGGCACCCGCAGTGGCTCAACAAGGCGGAGCGTCGACCGCATGAGCCGGTCCTCCTCCGGCTTCATAGCCCCAGTTCGGGCCTTAGCAAGGCCTTTAAGGGCCTCCACCACCTGGTTAGAGGTGCTGTCGCCGGCACAAGGCAAGGGCGCCGCCGAGGAGGAGGAACTCGGCGGCGCCATGACACCCTTCGGGACTGGGGCTGGGGCACGCTTTTGTGGGGCAGCCCTCTTGCCACCCCGCGTCTTTCGGTGGCCAAGCGCCGCAAACTTGGGCGGGGGAGAAAGGTATTCTCCCTCCCGGCCACTGCTGGTCGTCGAAGAGTCAGTCATACTGACCTCCGGATCCGGCTCAAATGGCCGGGGGGAAGGAACTAGGTTCCTCTTCCCAGCTGAGCTCCGGGTTGTTACGCCCGGACTGCTAGCCCTGCTCTGGGCGGCGGTGTCAAGGTTGTCTGACACCGCATTGGACGCGACTTCCGCGTCGGGGTGCTGCACGGCCTCCGTGCAGACTGTTTCGCTAGGTAGGTTTTGTTTGGGTTTTGTAATAAGGTCTTCCATGATGTCCCACGAGTAGAACCGTACTAAAGACTTCCTGGGTGACGGCCATTCCAGGAAGCGGGGTATATACTGTGGAGGTCCCCAGGTATCCACAGGTTTTAAACGACTTCGCTGTCGGGTTTTCAGACTTTTCCTTGTCGTGGGCCGGCCAATTAAGGCAAGCCCCACGGCCTCCAGGATATCGGCGTTCCCGAGTGTGGCTAACACTCAGGTCGTTGTCGATATCTCGGAGGTTACGCGATGCGGGGGAGTAGCCAACTCTCCCAACGCCAACGGTGGCACGAATGCCCGTCAGCCCCTGCGCGAGCAGTAGGCCGACCCGTCCCCGGATCCAACGGATCCCGTCGCCTCTCCCATGTCTCCTCTGCTGAAGCAGAGGGGTACCGGGAGCGACGGCTAGCCCTGAAAAGGGCTGTTGAGGTGGGAGGAACCCTACGGATCCCTCCCCGCGGGCCTTGCAGGCCCGCCATACTACGACCCCCTCGTGCAATGGGGTCAGCTAGCCCTTAAAAGGGCTGTTGGAATAGAAGGGTGTCCTACGGACCGTTTCCCGCGGGCCTTGAAGGCCCGCCATCCCACGACCTCCTCGTGAGGTCAGCCGTCGGGTTATTCGTCAACGGCCAACAGAACTCCCAAGGTAGGAGTCTGTTAGCCGTTGTCCAGGGTGCACCAGCCCCCCCGCTTCCGCTCCCCAGGACCGCAGTCCAAAGGGGGAAGAAACGGAGAAGCCGACGTGGAGGTTACCCAACGAGCACCCCAAGTTGATTGTTAATGAAGATAGACGGTGCAAAGCGTAATTAAATTCCAAGTTTTTTTTTTTTTTTAATAATAATAATATCTTTATTGCACAATACACAGTAAACACAATAATAATTAAGCAAATACAGCAACTACTGGATAAGGGTGGAGTATTGGTATTTATATATTAAACTAGTTGTTTACAACGTAAAAATGAAGACCCTGTTCCTTAAACTAGGTAAACCTGTACTATAAGGAACAGTGTTCGGCACTAATAGTAATTCGATACATTATGAATGATTGTGTCGCTCGACCGCTCTAGCTACTGCTATGCCTGCCCAGATACATATTATTTCCTGTGCGTGCATAAGTGACAGGATGTGTGTGTGTGTGTGTGTGTGTGTGTGTGTGTGTGTGTGTGTGTGTGTGTGTGTGTGTGTGTGTGTGTGTGTGTGTGTGTGTGCGCGCGCGCGTGCGTTTGTGTGTAAGTGTGTGTTTGTTTCACCGTTTATTTTAAGTTTTAATTCAGTTAAGTTTAAGCTAATTTAAATTTATTTGTGTGCTATGTATGTTTTAATATATATTAGACTTGTGTTAACATTAATTTGTTGTTTTATTAAGCTATAAAGTTGATAAGGGCTTCTGTTTCTTGGTACTCATGTTTCGATAGCCACTCCGACACTATATCCTTTAGGTGTTTACTGCTAAGGTCCATTATATTCAATTTATTGTGAACTTGTTTGTAAATATATGTGCTCAGTACGTAGTATTGTTGTTGTGCAAAGGTGGTCCTGTGTCTTACGCTATTTGGGTAGTTAGTTCGTCTGTTGGGGTTCGAAGGGGGAACACAGGTGTGTTTTCTGAGAATGGTCTGGAGTACATATAGCTGACGAACAGTTAGGACCTTACAATCGTTGTATAATTGGGTAGTAGGGTAACGGTAAGGCTTCCGGGTCATAATTTTAAGTATGGCTCTCTGCGCTCTCTCTACTCCCAGAAACGAGGTTTTTGGAGTCCCTCCCCAAACCGGGATACAGTAACTTATTACTGACTGACATAAAGTAGTGTAGACCATCTTTAAAGTATTAAGGGTTGCCGAGCTTCTGAGAGTTTTAAATACATGGACGAGTCTCACAATTCTAGTGGTGAGGGTTTCCAAGTGCTTGTCCCAGCGCAGTCCTGAGTCAATTTGCACTCCTAGGTACTTTACGTGTTCTTTCCTTGTGAGACTCGTACATATACACGGCGCCGTTAGTTGAGAGCATGTATGTGCCATAAGTGAGAAAGTGGAATCTGGAGAGGTGTTTGTACGGATGGAAAAAGGCATATAGGAGGTTTTCTGAAGGTTAAGGGTCAGAAAATTTGTGTTAAGCCACTTGATGACCTTTGCCAACCCCATCTCCGCCCGCCTTTTTACATTATCCCATGTGGGGCCAGAGACTACAATAGCCGTGTCATCAGCATACGTGAACAGTTTAGCAGACGGTAGTTCCATATTACAGAGGTCGTTCACATAAATTTGAAATAACATTGGTCCTAAAATGCTTCCCTGAGGGACGCCGAATGTTATCGATTCTTCTTCACTGAGGAGGTCGCCAATTTTAACACTTTGGGTTCGATTTTGAAGGTAGCTTTTAAATATATCAAGCGCGATTCCTCTAACACCCACGCGTTCTAATTTTGTGATAAGGGAGGGAACAGAAACCGTGTCAAAGGCCTTGGTAAGGTCCAAAAAGATACCTAGACACTTGATTTTTTTGTCTAAGTTCAGAGCAACCTCCTGCGTTAGGTTTAGGACTGCGTCTTCAGTCGAAATTCCAGTGCGAAAACCATATTGGTTCTTGGAAATGATTTTATGGTTGTCCAAGAAACTCTTCAGGCGGCTGCCGAGAACCCTTTCAAAGATCTTAGAGATCGCTGATAGCACGGAGATTGGCCTGTAATTATTTACACAGCTTCTGTCCCCTGCCTTATGTATTGGGTGAACGATGGCCCTTTTCAGCGCGTTTGGGAAAATACCACGCTTCAGGCATTTATTTATAATGTGAGTTAATGGTGGTATCAGTATTTCCCGGTTTTCTTTCAAGATTGTGGACGAGATTTCATCCCAGCCAACTGCACAGTCATTTCGTAGCTGTAGTATAAGCGTCTCCACTTCGGCTTCATCCACTTCAAGAAGTGCAAGTGAGTTACACGGAGGAAGATGTGGAACTTTTGGGTTATGTGAGACAGAACCTGGGATCATATGAACTTGGTGTGGAATATTAGCCGCTAGATTTGTTCCTACGTTGCTTAGAGTTCTACAAACTTCGTTTATAGACGCTAACGGGCTGTCACATATTTTAAGTAACTCATTGGGGCTGGACTTTATCTTACTTGTGTGTGTTATCTGTTTTATTGTTTTCCAGAGGGCCTTTGGGTTATTTTTAGATTTTTCAAGCTCTTGGCTTTCATATGCAATTTTCAGTTTGCGAAGTAAAGAATTACAAAAATTACGATACCGTTTATACGTTATTTTTAAAATGACGTTTTCCGGTGCTTTCGTAGATTGTTTATGCATTTTGTCCCGGTTTTTTATGCATTTTAGAAGACCTGGAGTCATCCAGGGCTTATCTATCTTATGCCTTTTTGTTATTCTTATCTGGGTAGAGTGTTTTGTTATTACTGTTTTAATCGTCTTTATAAAGGAACTCATTGCTGTGTTAGGATCATGAATTTCAAATATGTGTGCAAAATTTGTAGTGGTTAGTTCAGCCTTAATGTTTTCACGGTTTACTGACTTAGACAGGCAGCCCTTTTCGTCTTTATTTTGCGTATTGGATAAGGTCAAGATTAGTGGGATGTGATCTGTAGTATGTGTTTCTAACAGCAGTGTTGTTGCAGGTAATTTGGTTTTGATGAGGAGGTGATCAAGACAATTTCCATGTCTAGTGGGTAGAAGATGTGTAGGAAGGAGGCCATGGCTAGCGTTTGTGGATAAGTAGTCCACTCTCTTCTCATGTCCGCCATTTAGTTTTATATCAATGTTTATGTCACCAATCAAAACAAGATTCCGAAAGCCGGTGAGTTTATTATAAGTCCGGTTCAAACTATCGAAGAACATCTCTATACTCTCGTTTGTGTCGTAGGATGGAGATCTGTATACTGAAATAATGGCCGTACTTTTGGTGTCAATTGTACATATAAGGCAGTTTCCACCCATAAATCTGGGTTGCCAAACGGATACCTCTAAGCCCGATCTCACATAGACAACTACACCATCGTTCTGATTACAGTTATCGCTAGTCCAGTATGATACGAAACCATCTAAGATAGGTAGGTTAATAACCTTACTTAGCCAACATTCAGTTAGTACTATAATATCGTATTTGATTTTTGTTACGTGTAACAATAATAGAAGTGCGTCAAAGTTTTTGTTTATGCTTCGTATATTTAGGTGAAATACTGTTAGGTTCCCTTGCAGCGGTTTTACAAACTTTAAGCAGTCTTCTGGTTCACAAGTAAAGAGATTTCCTACAGTTGGCGAATCAAGTTCGCGGTTAATGTTATTTATGTTAGCCATTTGGTATTATTTATTGAATTTAATATTATGTCACATTTGCAGTTGGACGGTTTTTTTTGTATGACTGGGTACTTGTGTGGTATATAAGGGACATATACATGGGACAAACGATGAGTTCTAGGATAGCAACACGAGGAGAGAAGGGATGTTTGACCATACTGTTCAGAGTGAAGCGGAAGTATATGTGTGAAAAAGAAAGGTATAAACGGTTTGTTTTTGTTTAATATTGTGAATGTGTTATAGTGTTGGAAGGGTACTATGTGATTTTTTGTTTGTTGAGTTTTGTTATATGTGTGTGTACGTTGGGTATTTATGAATGTTGTCTTAGAGTTTAAGGTTAATAATAATATAAATTTAAATTTGCTTTCATACAGAAGGCTCGAGTACCTGTCAGCGGTGACAATCTTTGACCGAATGTTATTATACCTAACTGTACTCTGATATAGTGCATAAGAGTATTTAAATTTAGACACAGTGAGAACAAAATACAGAAAGTAGTAAAAACCAGAACAGTCACACAATAAAGGATTGATTAAGCAACAAGGTATTAAAGAGCTTTTGAGGACGACTAGTCATTTGTGACCATTCAGCACATCTTGAAGACTTCTGTCGGAGGTCACAAGCACCTGTTTATCTCCTTCTGATTGCCGTAGAAAAATGTTCCCGTTCGTAATCCAGCAGTATTTGTAATTATTTGCTTTTGCAAACTCCCTTGCTTGAAAGAATAGCTTTTTTGTATTTGAGGACAGCTGCTCGGCAATGTAAACAGGTGAGGCTTTGCCCGCGATGCCTATGTTTGAAGTGTTTATTTTATCGTCTTTGACCTTACCTTGGTTGAACTTGCGGACAGTCGAGATAAACGTTTGTTTCTTCTGAACACTCGTAAATTCTGCAATAATCGGTCGTGGGTTGGCGGGGGCTGTGGTGGATTTGCCAGGTAGACGATAAATATCCCTCAGGTCCGACTCTAGAATTTGCAGCCCTACCGCATCCCCTATGTTGCAAATCGTTCTGGCAAGAGTATTGGAAGATTCGTCATTTGACTGCGGTATGTTGCGGATTTCTATGCCTGCTGATCTAGATTTTTGCTGCAAGTCTTGAACTTTTTTTTCTAAAGTTTCTATATACTGTCTATTTTCTTTACGCTCTCTTCTCAATTCATCGACTTCCTTTTTTAGATCCTCAAACTGGCTGTTCAGGAAAAACATCGATTTCGCTATTTCTTCGTTAGATTTTTTTATTTCCGCGTTTGAAGATTGTATCCGAATATTCTGTCTTTTTATTTCCGCAAGATCCGATACCAACCTAGACATAGTTACGCTCTGTTCTGTGAGCATCTTACCGATATTTTCACTTTGTTCGTCTTCCAAATTTGGGCTCTCAGGAGAGTTGTCTTTCCGAAGACGTTTGTTCCTAGTAGTCTTTACAGAGTCGCTCAATATAACGACAGAGCCTATATCCGATTCTGATTTAGTTTGCAAGGTGTTTTTTGTCGGTGTTCTTGCTGTCTTGGGTGGTGTTCTTAGTGTTTTAGGTGGTGTACGCCGTATGCCAGACATTGTAGCTAGTTTCACCGCACTTAAACAGGATTCAAACGGTAAGGGTAAATATGTAGCAAGGTGCCGTATCACTGTTGTTGTTCTGAGCGCAGTCGTAGCCGGTGCAGTCGTCCGTAGCGAAACCGTAGCACACCAAGTGACGTCAGTCGAGTGTAGCGGATCAGTATTTGGCGACACCGATCACTTGCGTGGTGGCGCGTTGGCGTAGCGTGTGGTATAAATTCCCACTACTATCGCTTCGAGATCGACGGTTCAAATCCAACCAATTACAAAAACACTTTTCGGAGCCAATCTTGACGTCAATGACAAAATATTTGTGTCTCCCTCTAGGACCGCCCAGGGGGTGTGTACCCCGGGTAAGAGACAGGTAAGTGCAACAAGGAATTGAATTCACTTCCGATAACCAATCACAAAATTCGTAAGCGACACACTAGAGAAATCAGCGACACACGTCCACTCAGTTACACGTCTCACGACCGAAAAAAGTTGCTGCTAGTTTATCGCACTAAGAAGTAATACCCAGGTGAGTTGCAGTTTATTATTAACCACATATTATATATATTGTTAAAGCTGAATGCGTCAAGCATTCAGCTTTAACAATATCAAATACACACAATACACAAAATAATTTGTTTTCCATAATATATAACCTTTGAGATAAACGTTCAACTAATCTCTTAAATTTTAATTTATGTCGTAACAAGTATTTAACTCGCAGTGCTTAAAAAGACATTAAAAATAAGAATTAATTATTCTACTACGTGCCTCTAAACAATGGACATAAAATACTTAATTACACGTAAAAAAGGTCCTTTTTAACATAATAAGATTAGGACGAAATCGTAGTACAATAGCCCTACGCTTGGGTGGCGCATATATTAAGAGATTATCTAATGCAATTAGTGTGTGAAGGATTTAGTCAATGGTATTTGAGATCTGGCCTGTGTATTTTAGAAACGCAGTGTGTTGTTTAATATGCAGACGCTGCTAGTAGCTATTTCTGTATTTCGGGTCTATTAGAATCCTTTGAGGAGACCATGGGAGGAGGCTGAGTGGTAACCGAGCAATTTAAGACATCGCATGGTTAAACAACACTTAATAAGTCAGTCTTGGGACAGGTAACCATTCTTAAGACATTGAGACCCCTCCGTGATCGTTGTCGCGCGTCGTTCCCGGTCAACAAACAACATCTATGACAGTCGCACCAGTTGTTGCAGCCCTAAAGTCCGATCACTGGTTTAAACTACAAGACCTCAATATGGGATATAGAGGTCAGATGACAGTCGCTTGGCCAAAAACATCAAAGTTCAGCTGCACCGTATTAATACTGAAAAAAAAGCCCCGTCATTTATGACAGTATTTACGACTGGGAGTGTTTTGTTTCATTTTGTTAACAGTTTTTTTTTACGTGCTGGAAATCTCCACGAATATCCCCCCTTCGGAGCCGAAGGGGGAGGTTATTTCGGACTCGAACCGACTAAACCGCATGCCGTCTGTGGGTCGATGTGCTACGCCGAAGGTGAGGTTGTCTTGTGACATATCCCTCGCACGCCGGGTGACCCAGGGCCATTCCTCTCGGCCCTCCTCGGGAGGGGGGACCACGCGGTCCCCGACTCGCCCCCGGTATGGGGGGGGGGGGAGCGCGCATCGTCCTACGATGCACGCCGCCGTCGTGGCCTGCTTCTGCTAGAGTGACGAGCGGCTCCACCCGTCACCCTCAGGCCCGCGCTCATGGGGGCGGAGGTCGGTTTGCGCCCTCCGACGCCCGAGCCGCCTTCGATATCGATCGCGGCCAGCGATGTCCGTGAGTCTTTCTCGCTCGCTGCGCCGCGCCCGCTCTGCTGTCTCCTTCACGAGCATGACCTGCTCGCAGAAGGAGGCTCTGGCCGCCCACGCATCCGCGCATCGGACCATCGCCGCGAGCAGGGTGGAGAGCGTGAGCACTCTCACCCCCAGGGCCGTCACAAGCTCCCGCCTCGGCGATTCAAACGCCGGACACTCGGTGAGCGTGTGCAGCCCTGAGTCCACGCTCGCGTCGCAGTGATGGCACTCGGGCGTTGGCTCTATGCCCATCAGATGCAGGTACCGCCCGAAGTTACCGTGTCCGGTAATGACCTGCGTCTGACGGTACGAGAGGCCACCGTGTGGCCTCTCTAGCAACTCCCCCATGATGGATCTTACCGCTGCAATCACGGCGTGCCCTGCGCGTGGTTGCTCAAGTCGTAGCTCCCACTCAGTCACCATGGCCCTGTGGAGCCGGGATTTCTCGGCCCGAATTTCTTCGGGCTCGGAATCGAATCCCCGCCCACGCGCCTCCTTTCGGAACCGATAGAGTGCCGAAAGGGTATTTTGTTAACAGTGTTGAAAACGCGATAATTTTTAATAAAAATACTAATGGTAACTAGCGAATAAGTTCACCGGTGTACATCCTTAAGTACCTGTATAGGAATGTTGATGGCATGTAATATATTTGAGAAGGCGGCTCCAGCCCTTATTTGAATAACATTACGCAATTTGTACCCACACGCAATAATACCGTAATTGTTAGCGATAATGTGTTATTTATTTATAAGAATTTTCTTATAATGAAATGTTGTATGTTGATGAGACTGTAAGTGTGAGTGCGCCTTTAAGTGGATCTTGGCATGTGTGTATGTGCAGTATGTGTGAATGTGCGGTTTGTGTTTATGTGCGGTATGTGTGTATATGCGGTACCTACGTGTGTTTGTGGGAGTGTGATTTTTTGTGTACGCTTGTGTATTTTCAATTAACGCTCTATTTATAGCTTAACTTTAATACGGAAGTATGCATAGAAATTAGTAGTGCGCGATTGTACTTATAAGCACGGCATGTAGCACTTCACATTTCATAACCACATTTTAAAAGCAGGTAGTTAGGTAGGTACTATATCGTTTAATGTTTTATTTGTGTACTATGTAAACAAACTGGCTATGTATTAGGCACTAAAAACATTGGGTACCTAATATAGTACAGGTCAGTTCACACTACTCCTTGTCGTATCTGGGCCGGGCCTCGGCCGAGCCATTCACGCTATACCCGGGCTGTTTCCGTGTATTTTGTTACACGGCCGTTTCTGTTGTTTTGTTTTACGCTACATTGCTGCTCTACTTACAAAGTTGCTTCGTTGATGTCCAGTGAGCGCGCGGTGCACATTCATGTGTCAGGGCTAAGAAACAATACCGATCATCGCGACGACGCTGTGCTGGGCCACGACAAAGCATTGACCGGATCATCCCAAAAAACTACAGTAGATACTATACCAGTACTGTAAATCATCTAATAAAAAAGGTCTGTTTTCTCGGTGAAACAACGAAGCAATCCTATAGGGTTTCCGTTTGTTTTTCTTTTACAGTACCAAACTTAAAAAAGAAATCATAATTATTTTAAGATAAATTTATATTGAAAAATAAACACCATCAATCAATATCTCTGAACGGTATATTCAAATAAAAAAGGTCTTGCATTTTTTACTTTACGTTAATACAATTGAAAACATCAACATTGTTATTAAAAAGATGAGTTGTTATCATTTTTTGATTAGTTTGAACCGAAATGAGGATTGAAGCTTTGAAGCGGCAAACTCTAACAGCAATATAAAAGTGACCATAAGTACCATAAGGGTCTTATAACCGCAAAATAAGTGCGTGACCATAATTTCGTGACTTTTTATACTAATTACAATAATGCATAATTTAACGAAATCAAAGAGCTATTGGCACTATTTTAACATCTAAAAAGTTTGGGGTATCTAACCCCGTATTTGCCAAACACAAATATCAAAACTTTCAACTGTACTGAATTTTGATAAGTTCACAACTCTTCATAATTTTTTGTACTAAGTAAATGTATGCGTCTCAAATATACTCCATAGCCTACCACATAATCATATACACAGGCTATGATTAAATAGGTTTTACAGGTCTTCATAGGTTTATGAATAAAATAACATATCTTGTAGTAAGTTTTCGAATATTCTATCCACTCTCTCTGGTTACCTTTTGTACAGAACATAATAATATCCTTATTTTATTATTAAGCTCATATGGACGTGTGCAATACCAAGTGAATCATACTCGTGCTGACGACTGTAAATGCAGAGCGTTTCTGAGCAGTTAGTGTCGAAGACAGAGTAGGACAAGCCTTTGGTCTTCCCACAAACAGCACAAAACCTCTCCAGTAAGCTCTGGCTACCATAATCACCGCCGGCCGGTAACACAACACAACACGATTTGTACGTCGAAGTTACTTCCGTAGTCAGACTGCTTAATTGGACGGGAATACCATCGTGTCCTGTCTCCACGTGCTGATTGCCGGATAAGACTCTGACGCAGGCTTTCCTATCAATGTTGAGATGTCAGATGGCAGTCGCTACAATAAAAGTCAAACCAAAGTACGAGAAGGATTATTATTCCTTCTCTTACTTTGGTTTGACTTTATGCAAACCCAGATCCTAGTCAACTCAAAATTTAGGTATTTAATATTTATTGAAAATATACAATGGAATCGACATTAATATATAATAACGCATTTAAATAATAACACATAGCATGCAAATTAAAAATACCACTGAGCGTGTATGTACGTCAACGTGACAAATTAATATCAAAGCAATAATCACTTCACATACGAACGTACAAGACTTACGACTTGTCGTTGCGACTGTACAGTCACCGCCGATTTATTGCGACACGCCTCCCAGTCCGCAGTAACATTTTCATTTAATGTTTTTGCTGGGTAAAATAATGCCAGTTATACGTGTTAACCCTTAATGGTTCATTGACACGAGAGCGTTCTAACGCTTCATTTTTTGTTGGTTTATTTTTGCTTTTGTGTCTAGTGGTGAAAGTTTTTGGGTATAACACTTAACTCTACAATACCTTAACACTTGCCTTCTGGCACTAAACGGTGTTTTTTACACATCTTTGAACTTACTCAATCCAACCCACGCGTTCAGTTATAGTTTGAATCTCAGTTCCATTTTTTATTATTTAAAATTCTTTTGATATATAATTTATCAGGTAATATGATAACAGGACACTACTGACGTGTAAACGTGGGTTAAGGAGGGGTCCTAATACAAGTAATTTCACTTAAAGGAAGTGGTAATACCAATTATTTTGGTTTCTCTCGAAATATGTTGTAAATTCTACACAGAGCTTATCTAACCTTTGGGTACAATTGAGTGCGTCAGGCCCGAAACTATATCTTTTTACTATTAGTAATGTCACTGTTCATAGGGTCTGGTAACCACTAATCAACAGATGAGTCGTGTAATTTAATCATTAATCGGTCAATACATCTGTCTGATCCTTTCAATCATTTTGTCGTGATGCTTTCTGTCTACGTCACTCTTCTCGTTTCTAACGCGACACAACACACTGCATCAGAGAGTATATGGAACCAGCACCCTTCTGATGCGTCACGAGACGACACGTCAGACAAAAATTGATACGGTTTTGCATATTGGTATTATAGTTATAAACGGAAAAACAAATTTAGTATATAATGCACTAATACATTGGTGAATCGTTGCTATCACAGACTGTTGTGATATTTAAGGTTGTTCATTATAGCTGTTCCAACTTTCATGGGTACTTACGAAATTCGCTTCGGGAACTCCCACAGCAATAGTGAGAAAGTTTCGTGTACCTATATAGTTTGTTGTGTATGCTTTTGGAGTTCCGAGGTGGCTCGTGTTCATCATATTCAATTTTGACTAAAGTTACTAAACTATTATCGACTTTCTTTGTCTCCTGCCGTTCCTCTCTCATTATTCTCTGTATAGTTGAAATGAACTCAAAGAATATTATTTACTTTAAGGGTAAAATATTTTGTAGGAAATATGTAAGAAAGAATGATGTAAGTTATTTTTCATTTTACTTGCTCATAATGTAGCTCTAATCACACCGAAATTAGGCACAAAATGATACCTATTAGTAAACTGTGGTTTTTTGATTGTTATTAAATCACGAGAGAGATAATGACGTGTTCAATAGAACAAATAAATTAATATACCTACCTATTGCTTGTTCATTTCATACAACTTCCAATTTAAATAGAAAATTTTATCTTGTACGTGTATAATAAACAAAACCTTTACTCAAATTTAACTTTTGTTTTCGCTCTTCTTAAAACTTTAAGTAAATTCACCATTTATTACACAGAAAAAAAAGAATTCTGTTTAGTCAGTGGCCAGTGTTTTTTTTTATTATTGCCACCAGTCCGCAAGTACCAAAAAGCTTCGCGATTCGTTTTTACTGGAGAAATTATAGTTATTTATTAATTAAAATGTCTAGAAGTATGTACTAGTTATGACGAAAACGATTTATGTACCTAGTACACCACCCGATATACACACATATACTGTACAACGTCCGATATGTGATGTGAAGTCGATAACATTATGGAATGTTTACTATCTGAAAACTGCAAGGGTAAATCTCTATTTTAGCATTACAATTATTCACAAATAAAATGAAAAATCGTATCTCATACACGTGTCCATTGTTGATTACGGTCTTCTGCTGGGGTGCTCGTTGGGTAACCTCCACGTCGGTCTCTCCGTTTCTTCCCCCTTTGGACCACGGTCCTGGGGAGCGGAAGCGGGGGGGCTGGTGCACCCTGGACAACGGCTAACAGACTCCTACCTTGGGAGTTCTGTTGGCCGTTGACAAATAACCCAACGGCTGACCTCACGAGGAGGTCGTGGGATGGCGGGCCTTCAAGGCCCGCGGGAAGGGGTCCGTAGGACACCCTTCCATTCCAACAGCCCTTTTAAGGGCTAGCTGACCCCATTGCACGAGGGGGTCGTGGTATGGCGGGCCTGCAAGGCCCGCGGGGAGGCATCCGTAGGGTTCCTCCCACCTCAACAGCCCTTTTCAGGGCTAGCCGTCGCTCCCAGTACCCCTCTGCTTTAGCAGAGGAGACATGGGAGAGGCGACGGGATCCGTAGGATCCGGGGACGGGTCAGCTTACTGCTCGCGCAGGGGCTGACGGGCATTCGTGCCTCCGTCGGCGTTGGGAGAGCTAGCTACTCCCCCGCATCGCGTAACCTTCGAGATATCGACAACGACCTGAGTGCTAGCCACACTCGGGAACGCCGATATCCTGGAGGCCGTGGGGTTTGCCTTAATTGGCCGGCCCGCGACAAGGAAAAGTCTGAAAACCCGACAGCGAAGTCGCTTAAAACCTGTGGATACCTGGGGACCTCCACAGTATGTACCCCGCTTCCTGGAATGGCCGTCACCCAGGAAGTGTCTTTAGTACGGTTCTACTCGTGGGACATGATGAAGAACCTTGAACTTAAAAACCCAAAAAACCCAAACCCAAGCGAAACAGTCTGCTCGGAGGTCGAGCAGCACCATGACGCGGAAGTCGCGTCCCAGGCGGTGTCGGAGAATTTCGACACCGCCGACAGCCGGGACAGAAGCCCGGTGGGTCTAAGGACCCGAAAAAATTCGAAATGGCGTAAGAGGAGCGCCAAAATAAAAAATAAAGTCCCTACCCGACCGAGGACAGAGTCCGATGCCGAGCGCACGCTCACCGACTCGTCCTCTAGCAGCAGCCACAGTGGCGACGAAATGCTGCGCCCATCCCCGCCCAAGCTGGTGGCGGTTAGCCGCCAAAAGGCGCAGGGTGGTAAGAAAGTTGCCACCCAAGCCCGTCCATCACGGGCCTCTGCCCCGGAGGATGCGGTGGCGCCGCCGAGTTCCTCCACCTCGGCGGCGCCCTTGGCCTGTACCGGCGACAGCACCTCGACAGAGGTGATGGAGGCCCTTAAAGGCCTGGCCAAGGCCCAGACCGGGGCTATGAAGCCGGAGGAGGACCGGCTCATGCGGGTGACGGTACGCCTCGTCGAGCATTACAACCTGCTCAGGGCGGAGCTGGCCAGCGCGCAGCTCGAGCGCGCTGAGCTCGGTAGGCAGCAGGTTGCGATGCTCGAGGAGACTGCGCGGCAGGCAGCGGAGTACCGCAGCGAGATGGCCAAGATGGCGGCCGAAATATCGGCGCTGCAGGAGGCCATGCCGGACGAGCGCGTGACGCCGCCGCCATCTCTGGCGCCGCGGTCGCCGCCGTCGCCGCCGGTGCGGTCGAGGTCGCCGGTGCGGCTGAGACTGCCGCCTCGGGCGCGGCCGGTGTCGCTGGCGCCACCGCCACCGCCTGTACCGGCGCGTTTACCGGCCCCGCTGCCGTTGCCGCCGCGTCTGCCGGCCCCGCCGCGCCTACCGGCCCCACCGCCGCCGGCGCAGCCGAGGCCCACCAATCCGGTGGAGGCCTGCATGGCGACGATGGCCGCCATGGAAAAGCGGCACGCGGCGCACGAGGAGTGGACGCGGAGTTGTCTGGAGGCCATTATGGACTCCATCCGTCGTCCGCCCCTGGCGCCGCCGAGTGGGGGCTACGCCGGAGCAGTAAAGCGGGGCCCCAGCCGTACGGTGACGGCGGGGACCTCGCAGGAGTCGGCCCGTAGTGTGTACACTGCGCCTGCTGCTCCGGCCGCTACCGCCGCCTCAGCCGGGAGCGCCCAAGCCAAGGGCAAGGGGAAGGGGAAGGGCAAGGGGAAGACGTCCCAAGTCCCAGCCCCGGCCCCGGCTTCGGTCCCGACTGCCTCCACGAGCTCCGCACCGGCAGGGGGCTAGGAGGTGGTCGGCGAGGCGAAAAAAAGCCGGAACGCCCGTAAAAAGGCAGCTAAAAGGGCCAAGAAGGCCCAAGCTGCTGCGAAGGGTGCGTCAGGTAAGCTGCGCGTCCCCCGTACCACCGCTGTCGTCTTAACGATGACACCGGAGGCGACGGAGAGGGGCGTGCAGTACGTGGACCTGGTGAAACAGGCGAGGGGCCTCATTGATTTGAGGGCCCTCGATGTGGCGGGGACCCTCCGAGTGACACACACTCGGACCGGTGCCCGTCTCATCCACGTCCCTGGCGCCTCCAGTGGTCCCAAGGCCGATGCCATCGCGGCTAGGCTGAGGGAGACACTGGATGCAGCCGACGTCCGGGTGTCCAGGCCCACCAAGTGCGCAGAGCTGCGCATTTCGGACCTGGACGACTCCATCACGGCCGAAGAGATTCGGGTCACCGTGGCGGAGGCCGGGGGTTGCCCTCTGGAGGCGGTAAAGGTCGGAGCGATCCGCTACGGCCGTCGCGGACAGGGGGCAACAGTTGTCGGCTGCCCCATCGCAGCAGCCCAAAAGGCTGCCGACCGGCGGACACTCGCGGTAGGCGGCGTTGTAGGAGTCCGGGTACGGCTCCTGCAGGCTCGGCCGGACAGGTGCTTCAGGTGCCTGTTGGCCGGCCACGTAGGTGTGCAGTGCAAGGCGGAGGTGACGGTCGGAGACCGTTGCTTCCGCTGCAGCCAACCCGGTCACAGAGCCGGCAATTGCAAAGCTCCGCCGCACTGTTTCAGGTGTGCGGCGGAGGGCAAGCCGGCCGACCATAGGGTTGGCAGTAAGGCCTGCACCCGCGGGGAGCCGCTGCCGCGAGGCGGGCGTTCCGCAACCGGTTCGAAGCGGGATGCGGAGATGGTTCCATAATGGATCCCCAGCTCCGCATCCTGCAGGCGAACGTGGGCCACGGTGTCGATGCTCAGGCCCTTCTGCTCCAGAGCATGGCACAGTGGTCCATACACGTCGCCGCTGTCGCCGATCCATACACTCACCGGCCCCTCGGGCCCGCCTGGGTGGTCGACCTGGATGGATCGGCGGCACTGGTGCATAACGCCGCTGCGGGTGCCCCTCCCCTTGTAGTGATCGCAATCGCGACCATGGCATCGTAGCGGCGCGTGTAGGGGAGATTGCGTTCGTGGCCGTTTATCTCACGCCGGGGTCACACCGACTCATCGGGCAGTATTGGCGGTCGCTGGAGCGGCTGACCGACGTCGTCAATGCCTGTACGCCTCGTCCGGTTCTTGTGCTCGGGGACTTCAACGCCTGGTCTCAGGCTTGGGGTTCCCGGCGCACGAACGCGCGGGGCAGGGCTCTGGAGAGCTGGGCCGATTCTCTCGGCTTAGTTCTCCAGAATCGCGGGGCCGAAGCCACGTATGTGGGCACCTTTGTGGCGGGGGAGCGCAGGTCGATCATAGACCTTTCGTTCGCGAGTTCCCTGTCACTCCGCGTGCGGGACTGGCGTGTCACCGTGGAGGTGGAGACACTATCGGATCACCGATACGTTCGGTTCGATGTCTCCCCTCCTGCGGGTGATGCGCCGGTCATATCGGCCCAACGCGAGCCGCGCTGGGTGTTGGGGCGACTGAATCGGGAGGACCTCCTGGAGGCCGCCATCGTACAGGCCTGGGCCATTGCGCCGGACAGGCCTGTCGACATAGACGATGAAGCGGCCTGGTTCCGGGAGGCCATGACACGGGTCTGCGATGCGGGTATGCCTAGGGCTCCAGCCTATAATCCGAGGCGTCGGGTCTACTGGTGGAATGCGGAGATCGCGAGGCTGCGTCAAGCCTGCGTATGCGTATGCGTGTAGCCGTCCCGCAGATTCGGAGCCCCGACTGGCGGAGCTTCACGAGGGATACAGGGAGGCCCGGAATGCGCTCCGAGCGGAGATCAAGCGGTCTAAGGCCGCTTGTTACCGGGAGCTCCTGGAGACGCTGAAGCGGGACCCATGGGGACGGCCTTACCTTATGGTAAGAGAAAAGCTGCGCCCCCGGGCCCCTCCGCTGACCCAGGTGCTCGAACCGGCTCTGCTCGGAGGAGTGGTGGAATCCCTGTTCCCGGCGCGAGCGGAACATGTTCCGCCGCAGATGGCTCCGCCGCCTCGGTCGCCTACGGCGCCCAGTGCGGTGATTGACGACGACGTGCCCGAGGTCACTTGGGTAGAACTAGAGCTGGCGGTGCGAAGGCTGAGAGCCAAGAAAAACACCGCCCCGGGACCCGATGGCATTCCAGGCCGCGCGTGGGTCCTAGCTCTAGGGGAAGACGGTCTCGAACCCCGACTGAGAGGGTTCCTCAGCGCATGTTTGGAGCGGGGCCAGTTTCCGAAGATGTGGAGGACGGGGAAACTGGTCCTCATCCGCAAGAAGGGACGCCCGGCGGACGAGCCGTCCGGGTACCGGCCCATAGTGCTGCTCGACGAGGTGGGCAAACTCTTCGAAAGAGTAATTGCCAAGCGCCTCGTCGAGCATCTCTCTAGAGTGGGGCCGGACCTGGCGAATACCCAGTTTGGGTTCCGCCGGTGGCGTTCCACTGTGGATGCCATCATGCGTGTGAGGACTCTGGCGGAGGATGCGGTTGCCCGGGGCGAGGTGATGTTGGCGGTGTCCTTGGACATCTCCAACGCCTTCAACACCTTGCCCTGGAGTTGCATCAGGGAGGCACTCGTGTACCACGGTGTGCCTCTCTACCTCTGCCGCATAGTCGGGGCTTACCTGACGGAGAGAGCCGTCGTCTACCCGAGTTCGACCGGAGTCGGTAGGCGTGAGATGTCGTGCGGTGTTCCACAGGGATCGGTCCTGGGGCCGTTACTGTGGAACATCGGTTACGACTGGGTGCTTCGCGGTGACTTCGCGTACGGTGCCACCGTCACGTGTTATGCGGACGACACGCTGGTGACGGTGAGCGGGGCTACGCACCGCGAGGCAACCCTGAGGGCCACGACCGCGGTTGGCCAAGTCGTCGAGCGGATCCGGCGGCTGGGTCTCGAGGTGGCTCTGCACAAGTCCGAGGCCATGTTCTTTCATGGTCCTCGGCGCAGGCCAGGCCCGGGAGCCAGCCTTACAGTGGGAGGCACTCCCGTCGACATCAAGCCCCAGCTGAAATACCTGGGGCTCGTGCTTGACGGTCGATGGGACTTCGGACAACATCTCCGAAGCCTGCGCCCCAAGTTGGTCACCACGGCGAATGCCCTGAGTCGGCTGTTGCCCAACTTGAAGGGCCCAGGGGCCTCCTGCAGGAGACTCTACGCGGGTGTCGTGCGGTCCATGGCCCTATATGGGTGCCCCGTGTGGGCGGACACCCTGGGGGCCAGATTCCTACCTCTGCTCCGTACGGCGCAGAGGACGATGGCCTCCAGGGCCATCAGGGGATACCGCACGATATCCTTCGAAGCGGCGAGTCTCCTGGCCGGATCGCCACCGTGGATCCTGGAAGCGAGGGCCCTTTCGGCACTATACCAGTTCCGAAAGGAGGCGCGGGAGCGGGGATTCGATCCCGAGCCCGAGGACATTCGGGCCGAGAAATCCCGGCTCCACCAGGTCATGGTGGCCGAGTGGGAGCGACGACTTGGGCAACCACGCGCAGGGCACGCCGTGATTGCGGCGGTAAGACCCATCATGGGGGAGTGGCTAGAGAGGCCACACGGGAGCCTCTCGTACCGTCAGACGCAGATGATAACCGGGCACGGTTACTTCGGGCGGTATCTGCATCTGATGGGTATTGAGCCAACGCCCGAGTGCCATCACTGCGACGCGAGCGTGGACTCGGGGCTGCACACGCTCACCGAGTGTCCGGCGTTTGAGACGCCGAGGCGGGAGCTTGTGCAGGCCCTGGGGGTGAGAGTGCTCACGCTCTCCACCCTGCTCGCGGCGATGGTCCGCTGCGCGGATGCGTGGGCGGCCAGCGCCTCTTTCTGCGAGCAGGTCATGCTCGCGAAGGAGACAGCAGAGCGGGCGCGGCGCGGTGAGCGAGAAAGACTCGCTGACATCGCTGCTCGCGCCCGAAGGCGGCTCGGGCGTCGGAGGGCGCTTACAGACCTCCGCCCCCATGAGCGCGGGCCTGAGGGTGACGGGTGGCTCCACCCGTCACCCTCAGGCCCGCGCTAGCAGAAACAGGCCACGGCGGCGGCGCGCATCGTAGGACGATGCGCGCCTCCCCACACCGGGGTTGAGTCGGGGACGGCGTGGTCCCCACCTCCCGAGGAGGGCCGGACCGAAAGGGATGGCCCTGGGTCAGCCGGGGTGCGAGGGATATGTCGCAAGACAACCTCACCTTCGGCCTAGCACCACGACCCACAGACGGCGTGCGGTTTAGTCGGTTCGAGTCCGACATAACCTACCCCTCCGGCTCCGGAGGGGCGGGTATCCGTGGGGATATCACGCACGTAAAAAAAAAAAACGGTCTTCTGCTCTCTTTATTTAGACTCTCAATCAACTCAATATCGCCTCAGCGGTAATCACCAACTTTAAACACTGGTACCATATTCTACTATTTATTGTAAAGCTAACTCATTAAATCGAAACGCAATTTCATTATGTCCAATATGTAACACTTCTTTATTAATTTTTCTTGTATTTTGAAAGGAAATTATTGTCAATTTTATAGTTTCAGTAGTTTTCTAAGCAAATTTCGTCAGAGAATAAAGTGATTTCTGAAAAAATTGCAGCTGTTTTTAATCCCAAGTATTCCCTATGTTTCAATCTTATAAACAAGCTAAGTTTTCAGTTTAAACCTAAGCATTTTTGTTTGAAGGAAAAAGGGTCGCTCAGAACTTTGTAACACGTCAAGTGAAAATCTAAAATTTTGTATTACGTCATTGTTCTGTGAAATGAGCCACAATTTCAATAATAAATTATTAAATTTACAAAGGTTCCCCTTTTTTATGTAGAATTAGTGACAAAAGTATTTTAGCTTTAAAACCTTAAAGTAATAAATAAGCATGAAAACGTAACACTCTTATAATAACTTCATTCCGCAGCTCAAGTTGTGGAGTGACCTCCCTGCTATGGTTTTTCCATGACTGCATGAACGATAAAGAACGTTCCTACAAGATCGGTACCATGAGAATGACGCACCTGGTTTTACACACGTCCATACTGGTAACCATTTTCCACCAGGTGGGTCGTGTGCTTGCCGCCACCTAAGTGGTATACAAAATAATAAAAATACTTTTACTTTGTTTATTAATGATGTTTATTGTGAAACTGCGAAATCCATGAACACTTGCTACACCAAAGCACCAGATTTATCAGTCGCCAGACTTCAAGAAACAATCGCCAGTACGACTGCCAACTGTATAGGGTTTACTAACTGATTCAATACTACATAACATTATAAACTTATTATAAAATATTTAAGGTTTTACCATTTCTTCATCCGTCTAACTGTACAAAGAATTATTTACCGCTCAAGCTAAATTTGTTACAAGACATTTGCTATCATCTGAAACTCTCAACTCGCTAACTCGACGTATCACGTACATAGAATACTGTAACGAACAAAGCGTGGTAATGAGATCTTTGCACGTTAAAGTTTGTGCTCCTGGCCCCAGGGGAGGAGGAATCCAAACTTCAGATGAACCGTGTTTAAAATGTGAGTTAAAGTTTCTTATTGGCTCCTATAACACCCTGTGTTTTTTTTACATATTGGTTTGATGTGAAAAAAAATAAGAGTTGTAACCGTGTAACATCTGAAATATTAAAATATTATGTTGTAATCATTACTACATGCTTTGTATTTGCATTTCAGTCATCGTCATTCTAAGAGCTTTTTCCATATATTTTGTCAATATGCTATCGTACTCAATTGGCACTCAGGTGGCTGACAAGCACACGGTCCACCTGATGGAAAGTGGTTACTGTGGCCTATGGACGTGTGTGAAAACAGAGAGTTTCTGTGCCATCAGTGCAGAAGACAAAGCAGGATAAGCTTTTGGTCTTACCACTGACAGCACAATAACTCTCCAGTGAGCTCTGGCTACCCTACTCACTGCCGAGAACACAACACGAGGTTATTATGGCAGCGGCAATCTGTAGGATGGAGGCACTTCTCCAGCCGACTACTGTCGTGCCCTACCTCCGTCAAATACTAATTAAAAACACAAAAAATTTCGTTATATCCTCATAATAAGCCACCAGCTTTGTTTCATTCGATTTTGTATTAGTTTCACTCTCGGCAAACAATGTACCAGTAACCTAAACTATTTCTGTATGAGCTGACTTATCAGAAGCCGTGATAGTTGTAGCAAATTTGAAACTCATACCATAGTTGCTTGCTCAGTATCTTATAGTCAGCTCCGAACTATTTACCTTTTATTATACACACAGTTACAACTACAAGACTCAGTAACATTATATTTGGCAATTTAGTTTCCATTTTATACAGTGTCCGAAAACCGTAATAAGGGTTATTTAATTTATTTTCCTGTTACAGAAACGCTTATCCTGTGGGTTATTTAATTCGATCACGTAAGTAATCTTGACGAAACCTATTTATGAAGCACCTGGACATAACAAGAAAAATGTTGCTAACTACTTCTGCTTTTATTTTTTTTAGGAACATAATATACTGACTAATATTACAAAGTGTGTTTATTTATTTTAGTTGGGTAGCAAACGACACTAACACTTTTAGTCCATATTCTAAAATGGTACTCAGTTCTGAATCTCGATGTTTTTGACAACAGACTGTATAGACAATCAAATCAACTCAAATCTGTCAACCTATCCTCAGATAAATCTAGATTCAGGACTGATTGTCGTTCTAAAATACACACCTTGTCTATAAGTATACTCTCCTGGCCTGCACATATTTGTACCACTGGCTCATATCAGCTACGTAATGTATTGAACCGTAATATCTATAAAATAACGTAAGGTATTAAAATAGGAAAACGTGAACCTAATCCAAAAAAGCAAAGGTCAAAAAAGGCACATATTTGGTTAACATAAAAATAAACACGTTATTTCGTCATTGTACACAGAAATAACTCCCGGCCTCTATGGCGTAGCGGCAGTGAACGCGGCTGGCATCTGACGTACACAACACATAGGTTGGACTTTTGAGGGCTGCAACTACCCGTAACGACTGCCATACATGTTCATATGGCAACCGGGACCGACAGCTTAACGTGCTTTCCGAGGCACGACCAGTCCAATGCAAATACTCAAATTCATGCATACAAATATTTGCCCTGAGCCGGAATCGAACCCGCTTCTCCTACAAAGCGGCCGCGTTAACTACCGCCACGCCACATAGGCTGTCAGGGTGATCAGGGCCTATTCATGATGATATTTCTAATAGTAAAAAGACACTATTTTGGGGTTCATATAGTCAATTGAGCTCGAGGGTTAGATGGCTCAATACAATTATAACTATTACTGTTCAAAGTAAATTTCTGTAATCCTTAGTAACAACTAAGTCAGTAGTAACACATAAGCCTTTATCAAATTGAAACCCATTTGTATACAATGACCCATACAATGCTCAACCAACTAAATCCTAATCCGTCTCAAAAGACCTTGCTTCCAAAATCTGCGACAAAAAGTACTAAGCATTTTTCGTAGTTCCTTTGTAACTATTCAACGAAAACATATAAAAGGAGTCCACGACTTAATCTGTACGAATTTATTCTCCGCTCTTCGAGGATAAATCACTGTAGTGTTGGTCAAAGAAGTCCATGAGACGTGAAAGTCCGTGAAAGTGTGAATTGCAAAGAGAGAAGGCTCATTCTTCGCATCCGAAAGGGCTTGGCCCCAAACCGGAAAATTAAGGCGGCTTTTACTTTTGTTCGTTTTATCGGCACCTAGAGCTTCATTTGTACGGTTTTCTTTATTATTTTATCTTGAAAAATAGAGATAAACAGCGCTCCTCAATGGGTTTCCAGTTTTGCGGCCTTTCGTAATATTTGAACTCGAGAATTGTGGAATTAACAATTGTGTTTTTTAAAGAGATAATTTGAAATTATTACGAATTAAAAGAAATTGAAGGCATTCCTTTCTACTGTATCAAAGCCTTCATTTCACTTTTTAGGTCAAACAGAAAAGGATTCGTTAAGATAAGTATTTCATTCTTAAAGGCAGCAAGTATAAATCGAATGGTCTTTTGAGTACTTATCAAAACATCAATCATACATTATCTCTCTCTTTCCTTTCTGAAAACGCTTTAAGAAAATGCCACCAAATGTTTTTCTGATGCAACGAAAAATACATTTTCAAGCCATTAACCAAAGTCAAAGTCCACTTTAGATGTATATATTTATATATTTTAGGTTTAAAGTATTCAAAAGTGAACGAAAGTGCTTGATTCATGCTTTACTGTATTTTAACTACGTCAAATAATTTGAAGAATTAAGATCGATTGCTTGATTACTTTTAATAGTATATACCTATTATTATTTAATTAAATAATATGCATTTCAGCAATACAATTTACATTAAGCTCTACGCTAAAACAAATTACTAGAAGGACTTTTTAGTATATGTCCGAATAAGAAATAAACAAAGACTCAAACAGCTAAATAAGAAAGTAACAAAAAGTCATAAAAAATAAGTCACAGTATCCTTAAAACCCTCCTGAACTTACCACTTCCCAATTTCATTAAAGCAATTTTTACTCAACGAGTTCATAATCCAACACATTTGAAGCAAAAAATATATTCCGTTTAATTTTTTTAATGCAACAAAGTTCGCTCGCAATGGGGATCGTGTTCTAAAATCTCCTTACTCAAGTAAGAAGCTTACAGCTTAAGGTAAGTCCTTGACAATCGAATACGAAAGATACCTCGTCCCAGACCGGTTGAGTGGAACAAATTTAAATTCTGGCCGAAAGTACATCAGGTGAATTGGAATAATACAAGGTAGGTATGCTAATCGGACACCTTTGGCAGCCATTTGTTAGATAATTATTATTTATGCATGCGGAAATGTTGGGAAATCTGAGATTTTGAAATCAGATCATTCTGAATATTTATTCAGATAGATACTTTTGTTTTGTAACTTTTGAGGAACACGTTAAACTGTGTACTGTGTATATGTAATAGAATTTTTTTTTTGTATTATTGATGACTCTTTCCGTGGGTATTTTTTTTTATATAGGACACGTGAATTTGACTTTACCTCGCCTGATGGTAAGCTGAAGGCAAAGTCTCAGGAAAAAGGGGCCACCATTATATACACGTGCCATGTTGACAATGGTGGCATTCAGCTTGACGGCCTCATCAGATGCTTTTTCACGCCCCGCTTAAAGGACCCGGGACTGTAGGAAGAGGGAAACACGTGAACTGGCAAGGAATTCCATGTCTTAATGGTGCGACAAAGGAAAGAGTCACCGAACCGCTTGGTTCTTGGTATGTCGTACAAGCCGTGTAAGAGCTGTTCCATACCCGGTAATGTATGTGTCGCAGCAACTAGCTTACTCAGCCGTTCCATTAATCGCCTAGGCTGTTAACTGAACGGCGCCGTTATTAACAGCTATTCGATTAAACAGCTAGGATCGATAACATTCAATTACTTGCCTAGTAATTGAATGTTATCGATCCTAGTCCTGCCTGACTGAATGAGTCGAACGGCTAGGCAAATTACTTGTATCTGCTTAGTTATAAAAAAATATCCTCGAAGGTTAATGCGGAAGCGGAGAAGAGGTCCCGCATTAACCTTCTATCCGAACCTATTCAAGTCGGATTGCGCTGCTTTTCTCAATAAACCTATCACTAACTTTCTGTCTTATTTCTGGGTGGTACTCGATGGAGTATCAGGCGCCCAGTTTTTTAAATATTGTACGAAACGAAACTGGCTGAATATCATTCTCCGATTAGTTAGGCAGTAAATTGAACGGCTGATTAAGCTGAGATCACTGAGACATAAATATACCTAAATGAATTTCTTCTAGACTCAGCCTCAAAGTGCTCAAGTGAAAGAATATAGAAATGGTTAAAAAGTTGACGTTTATTTTGCTCTACTGAACCTTTGAAAAAAGTATCGTACTTTATTTATCAGAGTTTTGCATGTATTTACTCCCGCAAAGTATGACTTCAAAGAATTTAGTGTCTAAACGAAGTCAAGTTCTACACTATATAAGTACGTATTTAAAAAATGTGCCCTAAATAAGTAGACTTAGACTTACGAAAATAAAATTAGCACGTTTCAAAATAGAAATATTAAAATATCATTTTCACTTAGATGTTAAACAACAAAGTACCCCAATTTAATACTCGCAACTGCTTTTATAGTATTTTTTTTAAGTTAATAACCCTTTTTGGCCGGCAACAAACTAAGTGATGTGATGATACTATGGTAGGTAGCACTCTTGAACTACGGTACACCATTAAAATTTTCTCGTATTCCTTCGGTAAATAAATCGATATGGTGATTGTCAGTTTCTCAAGATGTACTCAATCGATTTGATTGCAATTATCAAGTACTTAATTCAAGTTTAGTGAAAATGTTTTCAACACTGCTAGGTTCATTTTAAGCGATCAATCTGTCAACATACTTTAAGAGTAACCCTCAACACTAAATCGAATTGAATTACCTATTACATATAGTATTTCGTCTGTCAGAGCCCTGGTGAAAAGCCCTTTAAGCCCAGTCTGATCCTGATTATACCAGCGATTTATAACAACCCACATCCGCTTTACGGAATAGTATTTATCAACAATTGACAATGATTGTGTAATTCGTGGAAAATTCTAGAAACACGTCCCCATTGTCGTCGGTGAATTCTGCGTTGATACAATAGGACATCGTGCTCTGAATTATAAGTTATAAAAAATGATATTGAACTCGAAGAATTGGTCTTGAATTCTTAGTGTTTCCAACTCATTTTATAGACTGCTATGAAGGTGTAACGCAAAGCCAGAAGTAATACAGAAATATTTGATATCTATTAGGTAGCAGTTTTAGACAAAAAGACGACTTAACCACTAATAAACTATATGAGAAATCTAACCACTAGTACACATTTTCTAGATATGTTACTAGCAGAATTACATCGAAGAAACCACGCGATGCAGGATTATAAATCCATTAAACACTTATAAGGTAGAGCCTTTTATCCTTGTCTAACAGATAACCACCCAGACACCAAATAAACATTAGCAACCATTATTTCCATTTAAAAATAAATAATGTACCAAATTACTAAGAGCACATTATTCGTATTTATTTTGGAATAACTCCCACACAATTAAAAAATCCCTCAACAAAACAGTCGGTATTAGTTGTAAGATTATTGCAAACGTATTGAGTCTGAATATTACATGCCTTTACAAAATAATATCCTTTGAGCCGAACGACGAACGATGCACACAAACATTTATAACAGAAAATGCTCGTATGATGCAAAATACTCTTGGTCAAAGACACAAAGGAGCTTACAGGCCGAGATGTGAACTCGAGCCATTCATTTCATAGACATCTCAATTTCCATCGCGATCTAGGCAAAAGGTAAAATAGATTTCTCATGCGCTAGTCTAAGGAAATCCGAAGTCGATTGAAAAATCTTTGTGGAACGTATGTAGAGATAACATAGAGACAAATCTTTCTAGATACGCTTGGCAAAAAAATGCTGGTGTAATATAGTATTGTTGTTTAAGACTCCACTACCAAATGGAGTTATTAAATAGATAAACACTGGAGGAGCATGCTGAGGTCTGTAGCATTTTGATAATGCTAAAATCCCTCACGGATACTACGGTTATGTTTGACCCCAAAGGTCTAAAATCACACGCCATCTCAGGTCTCCGCTATCGCAGTGTAAGGTGGATCTATAAGGCTGGAGTTCTGTAGCGCCTAAATTAATTTTAACACCTAATCATATCGTATATATCGATTTATTACATGTTATTTTTATATCTATACTATATCCAATATTTCGGTTTTTTTTTTAATACCACTTAGGTAGAAAAGAGCACATCCCACCTAAATTAAAGTGGCTACCGGGGTCTATTGACAAGTTTCGTGCTTTCAAGTTAACAATATTTTATTGGTATCAGAATGTTTAAGTATAATATAAAGAACATCCATGGAAGAACCCAAGGCAACATACCATTGTCGTAAGGTCAAGCAGTCAGTACGTCAGGCTAATATTTTTTTAGGATCATCGATATCCGTTCCTTTATCCTTATTTTTCTTTAATTTCACTCTCTCTTTTCTTTGATTATTCGATATATAAAACTATTTGGCATACATAAACAAAATCTTTTGGGCATATAAAATCATAACCTGCAGGCTGTTACACCTCCTGATTGATGAATGAATCTCCGGCAATCCTCCTACCTTAAAAGGTTGCCTGGAAGAGATCGGGAAGGCCGCCATTTGTACATTTTTCATAATGTTGTCCGTACATGTACTATAATTTATTGGTGTACAATAAAAAAATATCTTATCTTATATTATCTTTAAAAATTGATACTAATAGCGTTGCCACTTCCAGTCTTTCAGTAGTCCCGTGATAATATTCCTCGAAGAGATTAGCTCCAGAGCCACAGGTCTCCGAGGCTTTTGAGTTCTAATAACTTCCTCGTCTTTATTCTCTTTCAGTTTCTAAAGTTAGTTTTCTAGCTAATGAAAGGTTCAGGCGATAATGTAGCTACGTGGCGGTAAACATTATGAGCGACGTATATGGAAGGTATGTCCGATGTCGTTTGATAGGAATACCAGTATCTATTAGGCGAGCTCAAACGTTGGTATCGTTCAAAAAGTTGGTGACTGAATACTATCTAACTAAAATAAATTGTATATATGTTGTATTTGTTGTATATATTGCGTACGGGTATTGTACGTACTGTATGTAGGTATTGTGTATATTATATGTAGGTATTACATGTGGTGTATATTATTATGTAATCATGTTCGTTATTATTATTTCATTTCCGTAATTGTATTCTAACACCAAAACCCACATTTCATTTCTAAACACTCCTGTCCATCCTAAGCTTGCCTCGTAGAGATTGTTGCTGACAATAAGGCCGCCCAATGTACATTATTATGTAGAATAATTTCCATTCATTTTTATTTTTTACTTTATTTATTTTTTTGTGTATTTTGGTATACAATAAAGCATATTTTACTTTACTTTAACTGTTCCCGACGTTTCAGATACATTTCACGTTGTAGTCGTCTACACAGAAGTAGCAACTATGATGTTGCAAGCATTTTTGAGTTTTGACTGCCACATCCATTTCTGTTCTGCCCCTCTAGACAAGTGGCAATTCGCTAGCAGGCGTTTGATGGAATAGAATGGAGAATGTATAGGATTTGACGTATTTGACATGCGTTAACGACTGTCATTTATGTCAAATCCCATACATTCGTCATTCTATTCCACCAAACGCCGGCTAGCGAATTGTCACTTGTCTAGAGGCTCTGTGGCCACATCTGTGGTATAAAAAAAAATATCGGAACGCATGGAACTCGCGCGCGATGCCGTAATTCTAAAGTACACCCGTGCGTGTACACAATACAAAGAGTACGAGCGAAATGGCCGAGTGCCTGTCTGCCACCTAAGTGGTATAAAAAAAACTTACTACTGAGCTATGTTCTTATCCATATTTGCTAAAACATTAAATTTACACAAACTGAATTTGTTAAATGTATAATGTGTTTGTAAAACAAAACATTCCCATCCCTTAATACATCCGCAACCAAAAATTTTCGGTTGGAGTTCTCCCGGTCATAAAGATGTTAATGCACATTTTTTTTTTCATCGTAAGGAGCTTAAGGTCAGTCTGAATGGAGAAGCTTAAAAACATTTATGTAAATCTGCGTTCATTAAACCTAACGAACGTAACGCTGTTGGGGATTACTACCGGGTTCATACAGCTTCATCCCCTTGCCGTCGGTACGTTTTTTATTTCACGTGTTATCCGCCGAGAATAAATTGAATTGTGCCGGCGATCTGTTAAAGGTTTGATGGTATTTTAGGTTGTTTTTAATTGAATTTATTAAATATATTTCTACTATAACAAACCTCCGCTTGAATCTAAGAAAAGAAACTGGACCAATCTGAAAACGCTCCTCAACTACGCTTTTCGGATATTTTAATAAGTTTCTTGTGATTTAAAATAACCCTAATTAAAATAGCTTTTTATACAACTGAGGTGGCAGGCAAGCACACGGCCCGCCTAATGGAAAGTGTTTACTGTGGCCTATAGACGTGTGCAACACCACACACTCGTGCTGCCTGACCCTGTAAACGCAGAAGGTTTCTGTGCCGTTAGTTTAGAAGACAAAGCAGCTTTTTCATTATTTGCTCAATAATGCATAGGTGATGTGTGTCATAGACTAAGGTAACCACTTTTCTTTCGACACCGGCATTATCTGAACGTTATAGGTCTACACGCTAGTGCAAACGAAATATCCGATACCCTAAAATACGTATTCTTTTTCAGGCGAACAAGATAAGATCAATTTTACATAATCGCCACTTAACAAACTTCTCAAAGCATGAAGGCCTAAAATATAAAAACTGAAGTACGTTGAAAATTAAAATGTTCATAGCAATTCCGGTACTAATGGACCGCAGTGATTAATACTGCCGAGAACATTATTTTAATGAGGATAAATTGCATATTTGAGTGCCCCCACTAATAGCTTCCTTAATTCTTCCTCGCTTTCCTAAAGCTGGGATTAACTATTGCGGACCTATTGATAGTAGCAAAAATGTGCCGTGCATTTTATTTTTATAGGACTATATAGTCTGGAAATTGGAACTGCTTTTATTTCTTTTTGTAACCCTGTACACATGTCTGCTGGTCGCTGTGACCATTCATCAATAGGTAAACAATGACAATGTGGATATGTGTGTGACTAAATCAGCTTCAGATACAAAACCAAGTTACAAAACCAGTGGGTCCCGATTAGCTAACCTGTTCTAACGCCTGATACAACATAAGATGTTTATTTCTATTTATGTATTTATACGTAAACCCCAAACGTATCACATTTCATCAGCACTGGAAAAAGTACGACTTTAGCACCTTTGCTTTGTATGATTAGTCTCATACGTGTAGTTTACCCACATTTTGCGTAATTTTTCTCACGCTGGGCCCACTTGGAAAATACCAAAAATAATATCCAAATAACACTTTGCCCAGCCAGCTAATGGAGCTCGACCTACAAAGTTCATAATTAAAGCAACATTGCCGAGGAGATGCAGAGAGATTAAGGGACAAATTACAAGACATTTTATAAAGAACGTACAAAGAATGGATTAATCAACAGGGTGATTAAAACTTTTAGATGCCTTCGAAGCACCGCAGAAATTTGGAGTTTATTCATTTATTAACTGACAATATTTATCTGTCTTCCGCGTAATTAAATTCGATATTTAGATTGACACTATAATTTTGTCGTTTTTTTTTTAAATATACCGCTTAATCTGGTGTTTACAATTACGTTTATATGTATTACCAATGCATTTCCGAACCTAAAAGAAAAAGAAAAGTGGAAAAATTGAATGATGATAGAAACTGCAATCACCACACATGTTACTTATACATGCGCGATGACCATACCACATGTCATAATATTCCTATATTTTTTAATAAAATATACTCATTTGTCACACTTCTAAAGGCAATACATTTTTTTATATAACACGTAGGTGGCAGGCAAGCACATCTGCAGGCAGGCAGTGGTTACCGTGGCTTATGGACGTATTTTGGGTAGATAACCAAAGAAGAACTGTATTTATTTACTGTTAAGTACCTATCTATAAAGTCCCTTTGAAATCTGAATATTAAATGCAAATATGCATGTATAATTCAATGTGTTGCATGTACAAAAATGTCAATTCAATAGCAATTTATTCGCGCAGTTCAACAATATTACGTCTCAAAATCCATTAACAAATCCTCAGTATGAGAGCTGCCATTGTATTAACTCATTTTAGTTAAATTTATGTACAGCTAATCTGCGCTAATCCCCGAGCACACAGACTCAGGATGGAATTCGGGACACCGAGCAATTTAATTTCACTCTAATATTTTAATACCAGAGAAATATAATGTGGAGGTTCCTAGATATGCAGCTGGAAATGTCGTGCATTCTATGCCTAACTGTTCTATGGTATTTTAGACATCAGTTATATTTGTGCCTAGTGAAGTTATGTTTACAAGTATGTTGGAGAAATACGTATCTATATAAAAGTGTATAATTCTGTTTACCTAAATGTTTAGTATACAATTTATTTATATATGCTTGAGGTTCCGCTCGCATGGATGTCGGTTATCGCGACCAAGCATAATCTATGTCCTTTCTCAATTAAACCCTATATCAAATTTCATCAAAAGTGGTTTAGTGGTTTAGACAAGAAAGCGTAACAAGCGTAACAGACAGAGTTACTTTCGCATTTGTAATATTAGTATTGATAATTTATTATGTAAATAATTGCGATTAATCGAAAACCTCCTCATTATTTTTGAAGTCGATTAATAAAGAGTAGGTATTCCTGTGGACGATGAAATCTTCTTACCTACTCAAAATTTCCTTTTTTTACGTTTTCACGGCAACTCTGCCTCAGCAGTTAAAAAAACAGCAATGTTTTGTACACGGCCTTACTACAACACATTGAATAAATAAACATTAAACTAAGATTTAATTAATAAGACCATACAAACCATTTTGTCAGCATGAACTTAATAAGTGAGGTTAATGTTTTTTTTTTAATTTGATATTGCTCTGTGTAATCATTTACTGTTTAAAGGTTAAAAGCGACAATGAACGTTCAAAAGATTCAACCTTTCAAACGACACACGGTGACCTATTAGCATTCTGGTGAACCCACCTTTGATATTAGACTATTTAATTTATAAAATACATATACATTAAGTGATGGTCTAGCTCGTAGTGTCTGCAAAGCGTTAGTTAAGCCTCTAATATTACAAGCGGCCATTGGTCTTACCAAAACCTTCTTTAATTACTTTTTTACTCAGTAGAAGTGTGTTCTATTTTTCTTTTTTCAAGTTTTCAATTAACAAGTTTAATACTAGGTTCCACTTGCGAGGGGTCCCTTCAACACTTTTCCTGCCGGCTTTTTACATTCATTTCCACCGGCTTGCCATTTTAAGCCTTCGCCACTACTAGGCTTTTTAAATCACTTAGGTGATAGACAAGCATATGGTAGCATCAGAATGGTCATATACGATGTTACAAATTCCTATGAAGTCTTTATGAGAAGAATTTGCTTATGAGTCTCCTGGTTTATCATTTAGTGCAATCGCGTGTACTTTTTGACCTAAGCTTGCCGATAGCTATACTTGAGAAGGCATATCTATGCCGATTCCAAAAGTTAGATGCGGTTGAAATTCATCCATCAGAAACAAAAAAGCCCTTCATCAAATAATAATTGATATCATGACCTTAAATATAAATGGATCGTCACTTCTATCACAATAACTAATACAATAATATATTGGAATAATGTGTTTTAAATCATTCTTTCATTCTTTTTAGAGTTCCGTGAAAGGAACAAATATAATCTCGTTTAAGAAGAACATTATATCTGTATCTCATAAAGACATAAAAAACATAGACATAAACTGAGAGCTACATAATATTACATTAAATTAAAAAAAAAACAGTGTAATATTGTTATAGACCTCTCTGGTTGCTTTAAAATATAAAATATTAATTTCCGTACTATTATTAATAAAAAAAAATTAAACTGACTTCGCAACCAAATAGGTAAAAGAAGTTTAAAATAACTTAATTTAGAGAGAGAATTTATAATATAATAGACGAGAAATAGAGTTATATCTTGTACCAATGATACGGAACCCTTCGTACCCATTGACTCACAGATAACCAGCTTTTTTTATATTTATAATGTAACTACTTTTATGACCAATAGTTCATTGTCCTGACATTTCAACTTAAAGAATTAAAATCAATGAGTATCAAAGCGTTTTGTTATGGCGTGAACAAAATCTATTAGAACTAAAATCGTAGTAGAAGTGGTTGATTACAGCACGTTCGTTCAATTAGAGGGCGTCGACTAATACTGCTATTATGTTAAAAGCTTCAACCGTGGACCATTTGAAAGATCAATTTGAAATATATCTTTTTAGGTACAGTTTTTTATAGTAGCTGCTATTTTTATAGAAAGTTTAATAGTAGATGATATTAAGTGTATCACCAGCAGCGAAGGGTGAACATTTTCTTAAGAAAAGCCAATGGCAAAACATACTCATATCGTTCTATCTCTGCAAATGCTTATCTCTCAGTAAACATACTAAGACATTCAGTAGTTCCAATTGGTCCCAGTATCAAATTGTCTCACAGAAATCTCTTGGGTTTCAGGGGCCACAGTCGTCGCTACCATAAAAACCAAGATAAACCAAGTTAAGAGAAAGGTTACGAGAGCGGACCCTGTACTTCAAAGTACAACTGGGACAGATCTTGTAAATCAGATCGTGATATGAATCGCCCCAGAGCTCTTTTTGCATGGGTCGTTTCTGACCACGTGGTTGGAGTGGTCTGTATTGCCCAGTATCTTTCTAGTATGGGTCGATTCTGACCTCATAATCAAATCGGCCGTATTAATATTGTTTAACGACCGATTTGACGTCATATGTATTGGATAGGATATTAATAATTTATTAGTGCACACGAGAAGAAAACTGGTTACGTGTTCAACTCTCACAATTAAATAAGCTACCAACAAAGAATGATCAAGAGATGTCTCAGCAGTTACAAAACGACGCCCATGTTTTCATCGAGTGCGCAACATCACTAACTTGTCAACGCAAGCGCATCCTCCGCACCAGTACTCCCAAAACTATCGAGTCACGCGCACCTAAACAATGTTTTATTGTCCTTCCTACTTTTAGTAACCATAACACAATAGTTGAATTAACAGTACGTAGAACGATCGTAACTTGTATGTGAAATAAAATGGAATGCAAAGTGCTTGCGTGTTTGTGTGCTTTTATAGGTAAGTACAGTCGTTAATTATATCTTTTTTATAATCAAATTTATGATACGGTTTCATTGTATTTTATGAGTCTGCGATAGATATTAGAGTTGCTCATGTAAAAAAATTTAAAACACAGTAGCTGATTTGTGACTAAGACTTGAATTCGTAAATTAGCTTATTAAAACTTCCGTTCGTATTCGTTACGGTGACACTAAAGAAAATTTCAGGAAGTGCGTAATATGGATACCCTGCTATAATTTGTCTCTCATAGGACAAAAAAGACAGTTACTATAACTATAATTAATGTGTTTATCAACCATCTAGAATTCATATTACGAACTATGCTTAGTCTGGGTCTAGATAGAGCTGTTTACTGGGTAAACCCAAGCCCTACGATAATTATTATTGTAATTAATGTAAGAAGTATTACGAAGTTGACATTTATCTTTGTATGTAACGGAATCTTGACTCTTTTTTGGACCACTTCAAGACGTCGTCGGATGGATTCGAAATTTTGCGCACTTATCACGGATCGATGCCAATACAATAAGCTACAAAATCGTCTCTATGTATGTTTGAACCTAACCATTGTTCCAGAAAATTGACATCGTGTAACATGTAAAATCGTGTAAAAACACATCTACATATATTTAACTTACTGTAAAAATGTAATTTCCAACTGAACCTCAATTTTTGAAGCCAAATCTGGCCACAAACGCAAAGAAGATAGCACACTTACTGCAGGTTACATACAAGTCCGAACTAACCTACAAAACAATATAAATCTAAGACACTTTTTACAAAAAAAAATGTAACGATCTGTCAAAATGTCAAATCAAACCATCAACTACTCGACTTTTACGACCACAAATATAATCTAGATGGTATTTTATATACATAGACAGATTTAAGGCAACAAATGAATTAAGTACTTAACAAACATTACGTATAAAAATAAATAATTCTGTTTTCCTTAAGACGTTACGTTCGAAACAAAACAAAATCCGAACTTTGTACCACAACTTTTCACGCACATTCTGACGACGGAAGATTAACTAGGTGTTTCCAGTAAGTCGTAAAAAGGGGAAAGGGTTACTTCAGCGCTCATAAATAACGGATTAGTGAAATGTCACTACTTAACTATAAATCTTACCTATATATTTTCGAAGAGCCTCGATTTTGTCCTTACCTTAACGGTTGAAGCCTCAGGATTTACCGCGACACTTGTCAAATAAATCAACTTGTATTTGTTTATAAAATATTAGTTTGTCTCCAAGTAGTGTTGTAAGTTTCAGTGTTCTGACCATTAAAAGTTTTCACACTGCGAGACGAGCAAAGGTTTAGAGAGAGTTATGTCGGTGGAAGGAGATGAATAATCGAAATACATTCAGTGTTTGTTGTATATTCATTAATTACTGGTTAATTGTATTATAAATTTATGGCTACTACGTAAATAATGAAACTGAAATGTAAAGTTTTCAGGACATACCTTCAAAGACCTTTTAGAGAAGTTTTCTTTCACGGTACAGTTAAATTTCAAGATATTTTTCTGAAATATCTTGAAATTTAGATCAATTAGATAGATTAGATAAATTTAGATCTTTGAAATGCTATGAATAATAGATATATTTTTTTAGTATTCCCTTCATATTTTCTCCATTCTCATCAGTCGCCACACCACATATATGAACATTCCCATCTCTCCTATTTGCAATCGTTTTTCATCCATCGCGTTTATTATAAACAAACATCGTCACGTGATTCCACCATAGATTAACACCACAAGTGGCCTGCATACAAGTGGACAGTTGCATATTTTTCCCATCACACATGCCATACACACACTTGTTTAATCATCGCCAATTAAAAACAATTATTTTATATCTCGCATGGAGTCATGAAAGGACATTATGTGCCATTAATGGAACACATTAATATCATTTTGCGCTGTGTTGAAGTCGTAACTATGGTTTGAAGCAGGGGAATTTCAAGGTTTTTTTACTTTAGGTCCTTTTTTTGATGTTGGATGATGGATTTATGAGTAATATTATTTCGAGTACTAACGGCTAAGAAAAGTGCTCCCGTCCCGGACCTATATTTTCACCGTTAAGTGACACCCAGGCAACTCTTAAAAAAATTAAAATCGTGTTATTATCACAACATACATAGATCTTGTAGGTGTACTTGGGTATTGATGCGTGAGAAATGGGAAACTTTACTTTTTTCTAAATTCTCGATATAAATTTAACAACTGAAGCCAACGCTTCAAATCAAATATATTTTTATCTAGGTCACAGTTTTACAAACGCGAACTTCAAGATTATTAGCCACTTACTTCTAGTTTTACAAGCATTTTTTATACTAAAAAGGTTATACAAGAAAAGAGTTTGACAAAATGTTTTCCAATTGTCATGTTCATTAAAGATTTTGTTTATAAACTGTATCGACAAGTTAGTTTCACCTTGTTGTTACAGTTTCGAATCGAGAGTAACGAAAATGCTACTCAAAATGAAACAAATTTCTACGAGTCCACACATTTAGTGTTCCGTGTCCCAAATATGGTACATTACACATTAAGCGGAGCCGGCCGACCAATTGAGCGAATTAACTGTCTCTTAAGACTTAGCGTGCGTTTAGTGTAAGTGTAGCCCTTTGTTTGCGACGCTCCCGTATTTGAATAAATTTATTGCCCATTTCTATTTTGGTTATTGCATGTTTTTTTTTATTTTACGAGTATTTAATGACGGGGTCGTTTAATAGCTGTAAAAGAGTGTAACCCTACGATTTTGAAAGAGTTACGAAACAAAGCTTTCTTTTTTTTTTCTTTGTATTTTCAACAGACAATGTTATTTTACTGTGCTCCATTTCAGCCAATACATGACTTTTTTTATTAAAAATATAGTTCTCTTAATCTAATATATAAAATTCTCGTGTCACAGTTTTCGTTCCCAAACTCCTCCGAAACGGCTCGACCGATTCTCATGAAATTTTGTGGGCATATCGGGTAGGTCTGAGAATCGGCCAACATCTATTTTTCATACCCCGATTCGCGATAACCGACATCCACGCGGGCGGAGCCGCGGGCGACAGCTAGTTTTATATAAAACTCACTACATACTAAAAAAACAAACACGACGACATAGTTAACTATCAAACTTAGGTCTTGTTATAAACGAACAATAAACCAATATTCCCGTAATTATAACTGACAAGCCAGTGATGGATTCGAAATTCGAATTTCTAAACCAACAGTCGAAATTAATGAGACGAGCTCCCCCTTATTTTTTCTAATTTAAAAATATCAAAAACATGACAAGGATTCGGTACTGTCTGTGTGGACTTTCTATGAGGGTATTAACACATAACAATGGATGATATAATTTACCTAGTATATTAATTAACATTGATACTAAAACGAAAGAAATTACTAGTATTTAATCGTCCAATATCTTATGTTGCATAGTGTATACGAAGTTAAAGTAATATTTTAGCCCTTTCCGTATGTCACTACTTGGAGACTATGACTTCGATGACGATGAAATTAGACCGTGTTTTGACATTTTCTTAAAATAGCAATACATGTTTCAGTGGGTATGACGTTTTTCCAATCACAATGCATGGTCCAACACGATCGGATTTTTGTGTACATTTCAAAACCACATAGGTTGCGTTTATTTTTTATTCCTCGTTTTAATTAATTTCATGTTTGTTGAGTCGAACGTATTTATAAACCGTTTAAATTAATTTGTATAGGAAATTGTTTGTTTTATTGCCGACAAGCTGTTGCTCGCAGCTTCACCCGAGTATAATATTGACCTCGATTCCATGATGACCCACAAAACCGATTGCCCGGGATAAATAGATAGATAGCCTATATGCTATGTCAAACAATGACTTTACTTTACTTGTTTAGAACAAAAATACTACCATATTTCCTGAGTAAGATATGAATTTTAAATTTCTGGTTGCATCCTAGTCTTTCATGTTGGAGTCAAGTTACGATTACGCATCTTCCTTTGGCAGGATTTATTCCTATGTAAGCTGTTGCCGTCTATACTCCCAACAACGACAGGTAACTCTTTATTCAATCAGCAGTTATACAGCTTGCAGGTAGAGTTGGCGTGACAACTTTACCTTCATACTCATACTTTGGCCGCCCACGCCACGGCCTGGCTCCCGATTCTGCTAATTTTATGACATAACAAAGCCACTGTCATACGGCTGACATTGCATAAAATGTCAATAAATTTTAGACTTTATCGCTGACATCCAAAGTCAAAAATGAAAAAAGAATGAGTTTATAACATTTTTCATTCACTGTACAAGATTGTAATTTAATTATAGACATTAACAGTATATCAGTAAAGTCCAAATTTAAATGGCATTGGTTACAGTGTGGTACCACAGAGGAATTGCCATAAAAAAATAATAGCCGAATCAGGGCCCTGGATGATGCAGCGGATAGCTTAAATGAATTTAATACTTTAATTCACATAATTCCCCTTAGTGTCAATCCAATTTTTCAATCCACTTTATCACGAATTTGTTAATAGAAATGGTTGCGAGAATACTCGCGTCGCCTCGCAGGTTCGCGCTACCCACAAAGGACAGAATATGTTTCCTTCTCCATGGCGCCACCTTTCCTTTACCTTCAAATGACTATGACCTCTTTTTCGCGTAGATAAGATCCAAAATGCTTCGTAATGAAAGCCGTTGCCGGCTGTTGCTCTTTCAGTGGGGATTGAATCTTACCATTTTTTACAATATTAAAGTGGATGCTCCTATTGCACTGACAATATTGCTGCGACTCCACAGGCCCCGCACGGTGTAGAGGCAAAAGCAATGATACAATTCAATCTAATGATGTTGTGAGTGGTCTATTCGTGACCACATCTAAGATGCTTGCCGATACTACTAACGCGGTATATGTACATTTTAATTATTAACTAAGTATTTAGAGTGACCATGAGTTTTTATTGCCAGATGCTGTGAATTTTTATTGTCATTATTTTCTTACAGGTTTAACTTATTACATTATAATTTCGGCCATAAATTTAAATGTAGTTGCTTGTGGAACTTGCTACACATCTTCAATGAAAACACTTGTACTATTCCACATTATTATTCCATATTATATTTCCACATTATAATGTGGAATAGTACAAGTGTTTTCATTGAAGATGTTAAATGTAGTTGTAAATAGCAATAGTCTGTACCTATCCCCGTGCTTCGGCGTTAAACCGTCTCGGTCCCGGTTGTCATACGAACATCTATGACCGTCGTTATGGGTAGTTAGAGCTCTAATAATTTCGAAAATTACCTGGTTTAACTGCAATACTTCTATATCGTCAATGCCAGATGGCAGTCGATTCACGGGAAATATCGGAGTTCAGCCGCGTCACAGTTATAAGGAAAAAGGTGAGCCCGGACTTCGGATGACCGGGATTAACGCAAGGACGCAAATGACATTCAGAAATATTTCTTTGACCTTATTTTGAAATGTTTCAAAGAGATCCCCTAAACTACAGTATTTAACTTCAACAATAGAAGTATAATCAGCATACGGGCGCTAAAAAATATTACATTAGGGTGCGAGAATTCTTTGAAGTCTTTATTGATTTTAAATTGAGTTTTATGTGACGTATTGAGTACCTTCTTATAGATATATTTTATACCTATTGTAAATAATACAATATTACGCCTGTACCCTATACATACTCGCTCATTTATATTTTTACACTAATATAAACTAACAACCGTGGTAGCCTAGTGGTATGGGCAATGGACTGCTGAGACGAGGTCTCGAGTTCGATCCCAGGTTTTACCATGGCACACACCAGTGATATTTCGATGCTTTTCGAAGTTATGAGTGTATTTATCGCAGCCCGGTTAATGGCAATAGGCTCGCCACCTATTACATTGGGATCTAAACATAAACTGGCGAAATGTGGGTGCTAGCACCTCTGCCTACCCCTTCGGGGATACAGGCGTGAGTTTATGTTATAAACTAACACTAATATAAATATAACTTTACCGATCTGTCCGTCTATCTGTCTGCTTTCTTGCATAAACCAGCGAACCAGTTTTGTTAAAATTCGGTGCCTAGATGGACTAGATCTTGATAAATAACTTGCCACACCTACATAGTATTTTATTTGAAGTATAAAACATTATCCATTGCAATGAAAAACATAAAAAGAATCCTTCTTGGTAGTCAGGTAATAAAAGTCAAACATGAGTTGCGAAGCGGTGTCATAAAAATTACAGAATGTTTGCCTTTCTGTAATGTTTTTGACATTCCTAACTAATGTAAAGCTCATTAATAGCTATTAATATATTAATTATCTAGTACAGTATATCGTATTCCAGTAAAATGCCAACAATGTCAAACAAAAGTTTTAATGTCAATTTGTACCAATGTTTAATTTATCTAGTTTTAATATCATATTCGTACATGTTAAAGTAAATATTGACAAGAACATGAATGTTATCGTCGATTTGTACCTTGAAATGACATCAACGCTAATAATTAACTCATTACAATAGGCATAGATACAAAAAATAAAAAAAATACTGATAATGTTATCAGACATCCAGAGTATTTTGTTTGCGTACTTGTCTTCTACATGCTTCTACTTATAAGAATTATAACCAACTAAAAAACAATAACACTCCCTACCAAATGATTAGCGATTAATTACCGTAAGCATGCCGCCTATTGCCCTTACATTAAACTGTATACATGTTTCCTACTTGTCCAACTGTAAATCTATTGGTGTACAATAAAGAATTAACTATCTATCATACCTTTGATTGCCACCAATAGATATAGAAGAAAAGGAAACTCGTAAAGTAAGTATATAATGATACTCGTAGTGGCGAGCTGTTCTCTCTGCCTACTCCGAAGGGAAATAGGTGTGAGCGTATTAATGTATGTATGTAGATTGAGAAGAACGGGAGGATTGGTTTTGGAAGAGAAATATGACGAAAACTCTTTTTAATATGTAAATATAAATAATAATAAATATTCCACAACATTTCACACAACGCTATCTAGACCCATGGTAAGCATAGCTTAACTAGCTTGTGTTATGGAATCTCGAATGCGGATACTTTTTTTTGTAAATATATACATATTATAAATAGAAACACCCAGACCAATGCAAATATACATATTCATGCATACAAATATTTGCACTGAGCGGGGATCGAACCCGCGCCTCCTGCGTAGCGGCCGCGTTCACTACCGTTACGCCACGGAGGCTGTAAATGTAAGTATATAAATGTAAGTATTTATAAAAAAAAGTATATAAGTAAGTATATCCGCATTCTAGAGCCCATAACACAGATATAAGAAAGATAGCGCTATGTAGAATGTCCTAGAATATTTATTTATATATTTAATTTTTAACAACTTTCCTAATAAAATTATAGTTGATCAAAATAAAATCTATTCATACGGGTGTAAGCGTGAACCTTCCGTATTAACCGAAATGTTAATTCGTGCACAAAGGAACTTTAGCCGCTAGTTTTCGAGATTAATATCTCTGTGCATTTGAATAACTTTGCACTGCGTGACTTTACACTTTAAATGGCTCATGCATTCCCCTGATTAATCGTTTAATTTAGTTCGGAATAGGCAATAAGTTATACTTGCACAAGTTAATAAGTGCCAGCACGATTTAAAGGCATATAAAATTAAGTGACATTCAAACACTTTCAACTTTAAATTGCCTACGGAATTTAATTATGGCTACATGACTTACGTTTAATAACAAATAATATTAAATGTACCTATTAACTTATCTAGCAGTTATCAATATGGATGATTTCGTAATGAATGCGGGAACCCCTTAATCACAGATTTAAGTACCTACGTACACGTCCAATAATCTAAGTTAAACAAAGGGCAACAATAATCAGACCAAAGAAATCTAGAAATGAACAGTGGATCGCAAAATATTTCGATGATTGCGTTTTTTAGATAGGTAAACAAAACATGTTTATGAAACGAGGGTGAATCGGCAACCCGGTAAGCGTATCTACCTACATATGGAAAACGGCATAATACATATTATACACAGAAACACCCAGACCAATGCAAATACCCATATTCATGCATGCAAATATTTGCACTGAGCGGGGATCGAACCCGCGCCTCCTGCGTAGCGGCCGCGTTCACTACCGCCACGCCACGGAGGCTGTCAAAAAATAGGCAAATGACTTATTTCTGCTTGCATTATAAAATAAAATAACCACGAAGACTAAAGCGGGTCCGCTCCTGCATTAGCCTTCTAACCTAGCCTATCCAAGGCGGATTGCTTAGCTTTCTCAATAAACTTGTCACTAACTTTCTGTGAATAAATGAAAAATAAAGGCGAAATGTGGGTGTTAATACTGTTATTACACCTCTGCCTACCCCATCGGGGATTTACAGATTCTGTCTTATTTCGGGGTAATGCCCTATGGTACGAATGGCTTAAGCATTAACCAGCAAGTTTATTAATTATTGTAATAATATTTTTTCCAATTTCACTGACAGACAAGTCAGCGAAATTCTGATCATGAATAATGATAACCCGCCTTTGAAATCCAAAAATCTGAAGGAGTTAACGATGTGCGAGAGAGAAACCTTGCACGTTCTGTGTCATGTGATAGACGTAATATTTGAGGACGCAGTATGTATACATTTTTAAACGATATTTTTTTTAGAAAAAAGATAAGTAGCGCATATTTTTTATAATAACTAATTTTTTTAACAAGTTTTTTTAGGCAACCTTATTGGTACTTACATGTGTTCAGCAACACATTTTATTCCCTAAAATGCATTTTTCATTCGGTAAACAGATGGGCGAAGGTCAATGTTAGGCCGGATCCTAGTCTAAATAGAAAGCGGTTTATTTATGACTAGCTGTTGCCTGCGGCTTCGCCCGAGTGGAGCTCGGTTATTGCGACTAAATATAGCCTGTCCAAGTCCTTTCTGAAGGTCTAACCTACCCCTATACCAAATTTCATCAAAATCCATTCCGTGATTTAGGCATGAAAGCGTAACATACAGACAGACAGACAGAGTTACTTTCGCTTTTATAACATTAGTATGAATAGGGTAGCTAAATAGTTTTGCCTTAATATACTAGCCGACCCGGTGAACTTGGCACCGCCAATATTTTTCCGCCCGCGTGGCGACAGATCCCGTTTCCGCTGCACCCTCTACTATATTAAACATGTATTATACATATAAACCTTCTTCTTGAATCACTCTATCTATTAAAGAAAACCGCATTAAAATCCGTTGCGTAGTTTTAAAGATTTTCGTTTTATACTATGTAGTGATAGGTACTGTTGTATTATATTTTGGGCTAATAATATTTTTTACGATTTTTATTCTATATTTTTTCATTCCAGTCTGCGTTAGCGGTGAGAGTATAGACGTCCAACTGGACAGCGCATGGAAGGTGAATGTTGGATGGATTGTCACATGTCGGTGGAAATTAGACCCCAGCGACACCCTACAGTCGGTCAGACTGTACGACAACGATCGACAGTTTATGATATATAGACCCGAGGTAAGAAGATATTGGCGTCTCGCCATTAATAATTTTATAATAGGTACATTTTACTTGACTTAGGCGAAGTTGCACCGATTAGCTGCAGAAGCCATTAAGAAAAAGTGAGGTAAGACACGTTTTTATTAAGGGAACTGCATTCTTGTGAAGACTAACAGGAAGTCTACATGCAATTTTTTTAAATAGTTTCTTATTTATTAAAGATTTATGCACACACGAAACAAACAACATACATTGGATGTTGAAAATTGGTACCTACATTAGTACTGCTTATTTCTACAAAGTCTTTTTTCCTAGCAGACTGGTGAGAGGAGATTGTGATGAACAAGAAAATAGGTGTTAATGTGTGTATATTAAATGGAGAAAAATACACAAGCTTAACATTATAAAATATACAGTAGTAATATATAAATAGAAATATGTATATACAACATGTAAATGTAAACATTGTTTATTATAATAAAGTATATATAATAATAAGTATACTAAACGTATTCTACTTAAACCTAAATATATCATATATATGTGAGTGTGTTCATATGTTTGTGTGCGTGCATGTGTGTGTATTGCATTGCGCATGCATATCATCGGGATTGTTTGTATGTGTAAGTGGGTAAGCGGATTTGAAACCATGGCTTAACTTGGTCATAGTCCATGTCTATAATTTGTGTCCGTATATATTTTTTGAATGTATTGTTGTTCATTTTATGTGTATGTAAGTTAGTTAACATATTGTATATTCGCGGTGCCTTGTAGTCATAGTGTCTTTGGGCATAGCTGGAATTTACTAGTGGCACTGGACATCGGAATCGTCTTTTGTCGTTTTTAGGTAGATATGAGATTGATACACGGTGGTATTTATATAAGGCCCGACAAATGAACAGTTTACGAGCGGTAAGTACCTGAGTGGTTTTGTAAAGGTCAGATGTCGGGTGACGGAAAGGCAGAAACAAAAGAACTTTCAAGACAGCTCGTTGGGCTCGTTCTAACTGTTTCATTCTTGTCTTGCCGGCTCCACCCCAGGAACAGATGCAGTAGTCCAGTATGCACTCACAGAGTGCTCTGTAGATTTGAATTAAGAGCTTCTTTGGTGCAACAGTTCTCAGTTCCTTTAATATATATATGAGCTTCCTGGTCCTATTACTCAGTTTTGAAATGTGTTGATCCCATCGAAAGTGCTCATCCACTACAACTCCCAAGTATTTGACTGTAGAAGCACGAGCCAAGTTGTCACAGTGACACTGAGGGAAGGCTTGGTGGTTATGGTTGCAGGGAAAGGTGTGGATTTTTAAGTTAAAATGAGAACCGGGACCCGAACTTTTAATTTTACCAAAGCATAGGTAGTTGGTTTTAGTGGTGTTCAGAGTGAGGAGATTATTGTCCAGCCATTTTGTAACCGTCACCAAGCCTGCCTCAGCCATATTTCTAGCATTTGTCCACGAAGTGCCGTGGAAGAGAATAACGGTATCATCCGCAAACATTATAGTTTCCGCATTGTTCAGGGTTAATTCAGCAAGACTGTTTCCCAGGCAGCAAAAACTGGTCGCAATGACGTCCAGGATACGTCAAAATATGATGAAATGACGTCCGAAAATGGACCTTATTTGACCCGAAAAAGACTCCAATATGTCACATCCAAACGACGTCCAACAGGATGTAAAAAAAGACGTCTTACAGGACGTCTTAGTGGACGTCCTTAGGACAAATAAAGTGACGTTTGTATGACGTAAAAGTTAGTCATTGAATTGACGTATAATTGTGCCAATTTTGAGACGTCATACAAGACCATGTACAAGACTAAGTAAATGACGTTACTATAACGTCATCAGTTCGTCAGGTACTGACGTAATAGTAGTCTTGGGACGTCTCAAAGACTTCGTATAGACCAATAAAGTGACGTTGTTATAACGTCATCAGTTTGTCACGAATTGACGTATAGCTACATTTTTCTGGGACGTTACGAAGACGTCGTGAGGGATCAAATATGGCGGTCTATAAGACGTCTTCTGGGCGAGTCAACGACGTCTATTAGACGACCATAAGAACGTTGATTCGACGTCTGTAAGACAAAAGCAGGTCGTAATAAATGACGTTCTGAAGACAGCCTCATTATGATGAATTTGGCCCTATCGCATACAACGTGAAGACACAAATACATTTCATATTATTTATTAAAAAAAATTGAAATACAATATAAATAAAAATCCGACATGATCTGCAACCACCTCATAGACGCTTTTTCTTCAGTCTGGATGTCAGATGTAGCTTCAAGCAATTTTACCTTTTCCTTTGCCTTCTGTAGTTCATCTAAAATGTAAGCAGAAAATTTACATACACTACAAATTTATTAATAAGTGAAAGTAACACACAAGTTAGATAATAATGTCAGATCATAATGCACATTTATTTGGATCAAAGATTAATTGAGCAAGTTTACATGTAAAGTGTTCACACAGGGTAGAAACTATAAGTATACAGTCAGCTTCAAAAGTTACTGAACACATTCTTATTTTTAAACTAACTTCAATTTTAAGCTTGTGACTTAGCTGAGCGACTTTTAGAGAATGTTATACAAATATGAAACCTAAATTACTATTATTTACCAAATTGGTCTTCATTAAATATTTTCTTGTAACATTTTAAATAAAGTTGAAAATCTTTATATGTTCAGTGACTTTTAAAGATGACCATACTCTATTAGTTCTAAAATAAATAACCAAAAACATCATTGTTCATTCTGGCATAAGGCGAGCAATCACAACTGACAAATTCAGCAATTATGCAAAAATGCTCGATGTTTAGCTACGTTAACAGTAGAGCTGACAAAACAGTGGGTCTAGGTTTAATGCATAATCTTGCTTTAAAGAGCAAGGCATTTTTCATCAGTCAAAACTTAATTGAAATTAGACAAATGTTTCAAACAATAGAATAAATAAAATAAATGTTGGCTAAAGTTCTATAAAATATTGTTATATAAAACAACAATCCGCACTGTGTATGCATAGTGGATGATGGCCTTTCCTCTTTATGTATGAGGGACAAAGGCTGGCCGCACACTCTACCGGTTCTGTTCTGTTCTTCTAGAATAAGAATAATCGTGAGACCTCTCTCAAGATTGCTGACCCTCGACAACGCAATACTAGGCAAAGAGATACCTTTTCTACATCTCTTTTCCTAGTATTGTGCTGTCCCCCTCTCAGGACCATTCTTATTCTAGATAGAATAGAACGAACCGGTAGGTGTGCAGTTGCCCTTCAGTTTAAGAATAAGACTCAAACATATAAGCATTAAACAGGCTGATCATAAGAAAAATGTGAAATAAGAATTAGTACCTAATTTATGAGATGAATAATTCTTGTTTATACCAGTTTCACAAACTCTGTCCTTAGGACCCCTTCGCATTATAAACAACACACCTAATTTTGAATAAGTTTTTAAATATTTCCAATAATTTCCACGATATTACACAAATAAAATGATGTTTGGTCAATTTAAGGAAAGTTTTAAATTTATTTGTTTATATTACCCAAAAGTTCATTTTCATTAGTATATTTTTCATGATGAAAACAAACACAACAAATACATATTCATGTATTAGTCAATTTGCTACTGTTTAATTAAATTATTATAATGCGACCATTACATTCACTAGTATGCCTGCAGCGGAATAAGGCCTTTTGTGCAATTGAATTATTATGGTTGGAGAGTTACCTTAGGTGCCCCTAAGGTAACTCTCCAACCATAATAATTTATGGTGGCTTAGCAAGTAATGGTAACAGTCTTATGGTAACAGCTACTGCTTGGACTGTCTCTTTTGATGAGGAGGTGTTAAGAATGAAACCCAGAGCAGACTTTAAAGGGGCCTCCAAGGTCTAATTAAGTACCAAGCTATGTTATCTGTACCCAACACGAGGAATTTGGAACACATATCCAAAAGCTCTTTTTAAACTTATCAAGGTATATAATTTGGTAGGTACTCACCAGTCTCGTAAAAAACTCGATCTACTGAGTATTTTTGCCACTTCTCCGGGTCGGGTGTTGTGCACCTTTCTTGGTTTTTGTACAAGCCCTTATTGTCTTTGCAGGGTGGCCAATAAACACTCGTCTTCTGTGGAGTAAACCACTTGTTTATTACAACAGATATGCTTCCGCCTTCGTTCGCAGCAAATTGTATTATGCCGTACATTTTGTTTGTTTGTTGTATACTCAGGTACTTACTACCCTTGATGTAGCTGCAACTAAAACACACCTATGACCATGATTTCTTAACCTAATTAAACATAGGCAGACCACGGATCGCGGTCTAGATTGAGCGTGTAATGGCTGCCATAACAGTGCATTTGTAATACCTACCAAACATACAAAATCTAAACAAGGTCTTTCTATACCTACCTACTCCATACTTAGTAATACCAGGCGTGGTTCACTCCGCGCAGTACATCCGTTATATACCTACAACGAAGTAGCCGGCCGAGCGGATTAAAAATTAGTCGAGTGTCACGCGCGCGCTCGTGTGAACGCTTGAGGTGTTTTCTATGCTCGCGCTCGGCTGGGATTTTATAAAAACATTTTTTTTCTCTCTTGATCGTGCCTACTACTGGTACCTACCTTAGAATGGACAAGAAAAGAAAATATGACAGACGATATTGTGTGGCGTTCGGCTGTTTGAATTCGAATAGAAATATGCCGGATTTATCTTTTTTCTCGCTTCCCAAAGATGCTGTAAGGTAATTTTGCCAAATTAATAAATTTTTAAATTTTAAGGTACTTACCTACCTACCCATAACCCAACCTACCACTACTACTGTTCAAAATGCGTAACTAGACTAAAACTACTTATTTTATAGGTAGACCACGAAGTAGGTAGGTACCTAGCCAGCTAGATTTTTGAACTGGGAGGGTTATTGGATCGGACCCATCGGGGTCAACGTACTCCGCTGTCACCCGCCTCGACGTATTTTTCTTATTTCGAGTGTCCTTGACGGGCATTGCGCGTTGACTATAGGTAGGTAGGTACCACTGACGATACCTACCCTACGTAATTTCTGCAGTTCCAAGTTCCTTCTTTTTAAACAACTTAAAAAAAGGAGGAGGGTCTCTATTCGATTTTTTTAATTTCTTATGTTTGTCCCTTCATAACGCCGTCATTTATTAGTTCTTAACTACATAATATATGAACCTTCGCGCTCGAAAGCTACCTTATAGCTTATAGGTAATATTTAGTATTCTTTGTTTATAGTCCGAGAGCTGAAGTAATAAATTTAATAGTTATACAAATGAATAGCATAATATTTAATATTATTCACCTGAACATGATAATTAGATACTTTGGCGCACTTTGGCTAGTCTGACGGGTATATAGACCGAGAGCTAAGGTTAAGTTTGACAATACATGGTGGCCAGCTCTCCTGGCCAAAAAATTTGGCGCCCCATATTGAGGAGTATTTGAGCCACCCCCATGTATGTCCAGTGATTTTTACTAGCTTAGGAGATACGATTTTTGAAGTTATACTACTTTTGGCGCACCTAACCTTGTATAGAGACTGGACTATGGCGACTGCAACGGGGACTGTTCCTGTGACGGCGACGAGCGACTACTACGGTGACTGTGCTCCCTCAGTGCCCCGTTTGCTTCACTCTAACCAAAGACCATAAGCACATGTGTGTTTGCTCCGTACTGACTACCATTTGTCTATTTTATTTTAGTCGCCAATAGTGGCTGATTTTAATAAGACGAGAGGACTTACTAAGCAAAGAAAATTTGAGAGCTAAAAGCTACGAAGTCTGCTCCCATCATTTTGAAGATTCTGCAATCAGGAAAATCAAACAACTGAAACCAAATACAGTTCCAACAAAGCTTATAGTATCCGAGAACCGAGTTCCTAACAATAATATAAATTCAAATACGAACTGCTTTCAAAGCGCATTCAATTTAGCTGGCGCAAATCAAAATAATTTACCAACATGATTTTTGGGTGTCGGCTCTCGGACTAGTTTAAGCCGTTTCGTGTTTGCGTCGTACGGCATGTAACTAAACACGTAAATGGTATGTTCAATTTAGCAAATACACTAAAGTGTAGTAGTAAAGAATACTAAATGTAGTAGTATGCTTATCGTCTTATGTTAAAATATGCGGACATTGTAATAAAATACTTTTTTCATCTAATACTAGGTAGGTATGTTTAAAGTTGTCATTTTCACATAAGTAGAAAAATAGTAACAGGTACATAACTGGACTGGTAATCAAATATTCATTTCTTCACAAGAAGGCAACCCTAACAGGCGTAAGAAGAGATAAGAGGTACGCGATAGAAAGAGACGAAGTAGTAGGTGAATAAAATTATAGGTACCTAATGTTGTGCGAGCTGAATTCCACCGTATTGCGTCGGAGCAAGACTGGAATTAATTAAATCTTCTTGCGCAGTGATCCTTCTGTACGTTAGTACTATTAATTATTCTGTGGTAATACTCAAGTTTTCCTTCAAATCTCAAGTTTTCCTTCATGTAAAAATATTATAACAACAATAATTATCCACTAATAAAATACTTACATGTTTGTGAAATATCCAGCTTATAAACAAAATACCACTAAACCTTCTAAATTAAACTCCGATGCTCCGATACTCCGATGCGAACAACAAATCAACAGCACTCATGCCAGCCAACGCAAGCGCCACGCGGAGTAAGAACGAAATACCCTAACGGTCAAGTGTCAAAGGCGGGAAAATTATATTTTACTTGCAAACTTAAACAGGAAAACAGGAATGCAGTATTTTTATAATAAAAATTATTGTTATCAACAACGGGACCTTTTCTTAATTTGCTCAAACCAGACTTTTAATATTTTGTATTATTACAGTCATATTTTTTTTTTTGTAAAGTGACGCTAGTGTTACATTAGGTGGTTTCATAATGAGGTTGCTGTCATCGCTTTCTTGCGATCCTTAGGAGCTTTATTATTTGTACCAATAAATTATTGGTACAAATAAACTAGATTTGATTCAACAGACGTCGCTATAGTGGTCGCCGAAGAGAATATTTAAAACCATTTCGTATAGTCATTGTGACATTTTGGGACTTTGATATCTTGCTTAACGTACCAAAGACGAAGGAAATATTTCTTTGAACCTCAATGTGACGTACATATACGTTACGTCACAAAACAAGTACGGACGTCGCCATTGTGACCTTATGGGTGATGTCTTAAGGTACATACAACATCCTTTTGACGTCTTTCAATAAATGTCCTTTATTGGTCAGCCAACAGATGTCGTACCGACGTCGCCATTGTGACCATAAGGGACACTGATATCTTATCGTACATACGACATCCTTTTGACGTCTTTATATAGACGTCCTTCATTGGTCAGCTTACAGATGTCGTACGGGTGTCACCATTTTGACCTTATGGGACTCAGATATCTTGACGTATATAAGACATCTTTTTGACGTCTTTAAATAGACGTCTTGCTTTAGTCAGCCAACAGATGCCGTAAGGACGTCACCATTTTGACCTTATGGGACTCTGATATCTTGACGTATATAAGACATCTTTTTGACGTCTTTAAATAGACGTCTTGCTTTGGTCAGCCAACAGATGTCGTACGGACGTCACCATTTTGTCCTTATGGGACTCTGATATCTTGACGTATATAAGACATCTTTTTGACGTCTTTAAATAGACGTCTTGCTTTGGTCAGCCAAAAGATGTCGTACGGACGTCACCATTTTAACCTTATGGGACTCTAATATCTTGACGCCCATACGACATCTTATTGACGTCTTTCAATAGACGTCCCTCGTTGGTCAGTTTAATGACGGTATTCGGACATTGTATTTCTGACACGACATTATTAGACGTCATTTTTACTTCTAAAAGACGTCCAAGAAAAAGACGTCTTTGATTTGTCAAGAAAAAGACGTCTTATAGACGTTATGGTTTGGCCGTTGACGTCCTTGCCATAAATGACCTTGATTGGACGTGAGTACGACGTCATATTTCGTCATTCGTCAGTGCTCTGCTGCCTGGGTTATGCAAGGAACAGCGTCGGTCCTATTGTACTGCCTTGTGGGATACCATATGTGTATGTAGCAGCGTCGCTCATGTGTTTTTCGACTCTCACGCGCTGTTCTCGATTCGTCAAATAGTCCCGGATCCATTGAAGGACATGTCCTCTAATACCTATCGTTTCTAATTTTGATAATAGGATAGGAATCGAGACGGTATCGAAAGCCTTTTTTAAGTCCAGGAAAACTCCTATTACCTTTCTTCGCGCGTCAACATGTTTGGTTACAGTCGAAGTTAAGGTTAAAACAGCATCGTTTGTGGAAAGTTTTTTCCGGAAACCAAATTGGCGAGGTGTTAACAGTTTGTTTTTTTTCAGGTATCCAACAAGCCTCTGGTTAACCAATTTTTCTAGTACTTTAGATAGACAAGACAGTAGCGAGATAGGTCTATAGTTGGAAACCGTTTTTTGTCCTCGGATTTGTGTATCGGGGTGATAATCGCGGATTTAAACTTGGCCGGAAAAGACTCCTGCCCTAAACTAAGGTTACAGAGGTGGGTGATCGGTTCTGCAAGTATTTTTCTTGCAGACTTGATAAAGTTACTGGTGATGCCATCATAGCCAGGGGCACATGTCGATTTTATGGATGCTATAATGTTTTCCACTTCTTTGGGATCGGTTGGGTGTAACTCATGGAGCTAAGCTGGGATCCCAGGCGGCGCGCTTGTGAAGCCAACTCTACCTCCGTTTTACCTAGCTTCTGGAGTGTTGCATCGGCCAGTTCACTACCTACACTAGTGAAATAAGTGTTAACAGCATTTAGTGAAGCCGTTGGTGAGTTTCTAATAGACAATAGCTCCTTGGCCGTGTCATTGTCTTCTTGAAGTTACAAATGTCCTTTATGGAGTCCCACGTTCTCTTGAGGTTTCCATTGCTTTTTTCCAGTTCGGCTTGATAATATTGCTTTTTTAGCGATTTTGTAGTTTTATTGCATGTGTTTCTATATTGCATGTATCTTTCTCGTTTGTGTTCATCATTGGTGTATTTCTTGACCTCTTGGTGCAGTTTGTCTCTTTTTCGTATACATTTTACAACGCTTAAAGTTATCCATGGTTTAAGGGGCGCCTTACGTTTATATCTTCTAGATATTTTTGTGTTTTTGTTTATGACACCCTGTATGACGTTGGTTAAGGATTCCGCTGCTGCGTCAACATCATTCATACTATAGTAATTTGACCAATCTACGCTCTTCAGTTCCTCAATGGCGGCTGTGTAGTCCACAACCGTACTCACGCAACGGGTCTCCCTTTTTTCTAACCTAGGGCAGTTTATGTATAAAAGAATAGGTGTGTGATCTGTTAGTTGTGGAAAAACCAGGGTCTGCCATTTTTCTTTTGTTCGAATCATAAAGTGATCCGAACACCTGTTTTCTCTCGTGGGATACGTTATACCCGGCTGAAGTCCGTACGACGCTGTCAGGCACAGGTAATGCCACACAGTGCTGTCAATTGTACCATCATCCAGCGTTTTAATATTAATATCACCCGTGAAGATAATATCTTTACTGCCAATAGTTTTGAATACACGTTCAAGTGATTCTAGATATTTTAGGGGGTCCTGAAAACAAGGTGGTCTGTAGGAACATATAATACTGTATTTTTCAGTATCTAGTAACAAGCAATTACCCTCCGAAATCACTGGCTCAGTAGCAGTAACAGATATTTCTTTTCTTACATATGCCACAACACCATCGTTTTTGTTTATGTAGGTTTTTGAATAGTATGTGTTGTAGTCATTAATACTTGGTGGCGCAACTTCTTCTATTGACCAACACTCTGTCAGCACTATTATGTCCACCATTACCCCAAGCGTCGTAGTAAAAGCAAGAAGCATGTCGAGATTACAGTTAATACTACGTATGTTCACGTGCAGTATGCATAGGGAGTTACAGTTCAAGATGCTCGAGCATTGAGATGAGTCAACGACTAAGGTACAGTCGGCGTTACAAGCCTTGTCAATTTCTTGTATAGTAAGTATAACTTGTGTCGTGAAATTATTGAATTTTAACTACCGGAGTATATGTATTTATGTTACATGTGTCCTAAAAAATATGTGTATGGTGATCCATAAACCACATTAAGTACTCTCCTCCCCTTTTAATCTGTTTTCTTTTTGTAATTCCTCACTTACAAAATGTAACAGATTTTGGACTTTAAGAAAAATGAAGTAATTGAAGGAATGTAGGATGACAAAATTATTAATAAATATCCATTTACCTGTTTAGCACAAACGCTATAGGTAAAATTGCGAATGTTTGTTTGTTTGTACTTTATTACGTACTGACAGCTACTCAAAGATTAATTACACGAGTGACGTTCAAAATATTCTAATCTTCTCTAATTAAAAAACATCCGACAAAGAGATGACGTCTATCCACAGGATGTTTGGTCACTGGCCGTAAACAAAATTTTAATCATTCTGATCCGTTTAGGGCCGGAAACATCCGATAATGCTCTACCTACCTGTTTAGTGGAATAAAAGAGAATTTGGGCCTCGCAATTTTAATTTGGTTCATCTGCGAGTATCCGTAGTAGGTATTTATGAGTAGAGGAAGAAAAGTCGGAAGGTGGCTGCAAGTTCACGTGGTTAATAAAGGCACCACTACGAAACTATGAATTCAAAACAATCTATTTTAGTTTCTGTTTGACCAGCACCAATAATATTGAATTACTAATACCTACTCAATCCGCTCAACTACCGAAATTGAATCTGACAATCACAGACCGCCTTCGACATAACAAAACAGTTTAAACACTTAAATATTGATCTCTCAGCATCTGTGTGGCCTAGAAATGTCTGCATTGGTCAGTTGCAATATCTATGTAGGATTTATTTATAATTGGTCCGTCAATTGACTGCACTACCTTGCTAGATGGTAAAAAGCTGATGTGCAGTCCTGAAGATATGGACCACCATTATATTATATTATCAGAAATGGTGGTCTATTGGCCATAAAATGGTCATAAAATGGTGGTTCTATTGGCCATAAAATGGTGGTTCTTAACTTGACGGCCTTGATATATGCTTTTTCACGACTCGCTTGAAGAACAGGGGACTGTAGGAAGAGCGAGCGTACTAGACCAGCATTTCCCATTTGTCGGGTCGTGACCTGGTACCGGGCCATCAAAATAAAATAACGGTTCGTACCATTCACACACTTTTGAAAAAAAAATCATACTACCGACGCATTGTATATTAATTTAAATGAAGCTGTAGTGTCATTCCTTAAAAATAAATATAGAAACCGACTTGAAGTGGAACGAGACCTTAGGATAAAACTTTCGTAATTTTTCGTAAACTTGGATTCACTTTAGTAAAAAAAATAAGCAACAGCTCCATACTTGGCACTAAAATTTAGTGATTAAATAGGTGATACCAAAATATTGTATGTACCAAGTATTAATAAAACATTTCTATATGTGTATTATTTAATAAATGTGTATTATAAATGAAACCAGCTTGGGTTAAAAAGTATTAATCGGGTCACGAAGGGGCAGTGTGAAAATTACCGGGCCATGGCAGAATAATGTTTGGAAATCACTGTACTAGACCACATATTTAGGGTTCCTGGAATCTTGTCTGGAAGAGATTGCCACTGTAGATATATCTATTAACTAACCAGACTGGCCGCTGCAAAAAAATGCTATAGCAAAGGTACACATAATATTGTCGCTGTCATACGTCATCATCATTCCCCTGCCTTTATCCCAAGTTTATTTGGGGTCGGTGCAACGTGTATATTCCTTCCACTCATGTTTAGTTGCAGTCATCTCAACATTCTCTCCTTTGTTAACTATATCATCTTTCACACAGTCCATCTCATTTTCGACTCCCCTTGTAGTAATCCACTTCCATAGATAATGCCTTCCTTACGACTTAGCTTTCATACAATATCATACAGAAATGGGACCCAAGCCAACCTTATCTGATTAGTGATCAGGATTGCAAAGGTCTTGGTGGGATCCCACCCCTTAAGTTAACTCATAGGAAAGCTCAAAATCTAATAAATTGCCCTTTTTACAGACAAATGGACTATCTCGCACTGAAGTATATCACCGTACCAGAGACATGATGTCAGTAGAATGTACTGAAGAGAGCGGTAGAGGAGTGGAAGGGACATGTGTACTAACCGTGTCAGCTAATGAACCTTTTATTAAAGACATGATATTCAGTTGTGAGGTGTCAGGGGAAAGACCGAGGTTTATGATTCACAAAGAGACTCTTCGTGTCCAAGCTTTAGGTAAGCATTTGTATAGCTTTTAAATATAATACCTAATGAAGCAATAAATTGGTACACCCTTTTGATTTATGGTGGCAGCTCAAAGTAGTCTCAAAATTGTTTAGGGGATTCCTTTTGGGTAATGATTTCCAAACGTTTTTATACCACTTAGGTGGCAAACAAGCACACGACCAACCTTATAATAAGATATATTCGAAAAACCTTTTTAAAAACAATCTTTTTTTTTTTTTTTCTTTTCTTGCGTTATCATCCGAACTGAACGTGCATACCAAATTTCAGCTCAATCGGTTGAGGGCAAGTGCCTTAAAATTGAGTTGTAAGATTCCACCCGAACAAACATACATTGCAAGTTAAATAAAAGCTTGTAAAAAGTGGTTACCGTCGTGTGTAACACTAGGGAAGTCACACTCGTGCTGCCGTCAGTGTAGAAGACAAAGCAGGAAAAGCCTTTGGTCTTCCCACTAAATAACTATATCAAATCATATCAAAATCAGTTAGTTTGTCCACAGCTGAATAGATATAGTCCTCTCCCAATGTAGGTACGTCATATCCTATTGACATTATTATAATTAAGTATATTTCGGAAAAGTTGCGCTGTAAATGGCTTGATCCCTCCTAGGCTTTTCCAAGTTTCCACCAGCGTAAGACTAGACGCACAGCGACCTGCAATCGTTGCATGGTCAAAATAACCATATGTATAAAAAAATAATTTATTAAACATCCATAGATGCAAGCGTAACTGTTGTCTATCTGTTACGCATTCACGCTTAAACTGATTTTGATAAAATTTGGTACAGAGATAGATAAGACCATGAGATAGAATATAGGCTATGTTTGATCGCGAGCCGAGGGCAACAGTGTGATATAAATCTCATACTTAGTTGCTCGAATTGTTTTGGCTTTATTATTATTATTATATATATTATTATTTATGCGTAGGTTCAGCTCCCAGAAACCTATAGTGTAGATAACTTGCGAATCTTCACCTTATCAGATAAGAATAAATATTAATTTTTAGTCACCAGTGAAACAGTGCAATAAAAACAGGTTTATTATTATTGCCTTTTGAATTACATTTTAATTTAAAGCAAAATGCTAACTATTTAAATAGACAAAGATAAGAAAAAATTAGATAGCTTCAGGCGTGGCTCGGTGGCTCAGGCAAGGGAAAAATCGCGGGTTCGAGTCTCGCCTGAGCTAATTCGCTTTTTCCTACCTTACTCGGACTATGCCCTTTCATTAATCATGACTAATATATTTGTTTACCTAATTATAGTGCCACCTACGGAAACTGAAATAAAATTAGAGTCAAGAAACGAAGACTCCGGGCGTGTAGTCCTCAACTGTTCATCAAGTGGCTTGCCCGCACCGCAGCTAACATGGCAGATTGGTGAGCAAAAGGTATTTAAAATTCCCTCCTTCTAGTCTTTTTCATGTGATAATCTTATATCTTTAAACGAGAATTTTTGTATATCTATATTAAATTGGAATCTCGGAAACGGCTCCAACGATTTTCATGAAATTTAGTATACCCGAAAGCCCCTGTTTCGGGTCGATAAATCGATCTAGCTAGTATTATTTTTCAGAAAATGACATTTTATTTAAAAAAATAGATATAACTCTTCCTGACATCTATTGGCGATGAGAGCAACTAACTGCTTTAACGACACAACAACACTAAAGCTTCCAACAGATGGCGTTGTTGCAAAAAAAGGCAGTCGCTTCACAGAAAAGTTGAGTTAAATTCGCAGTTAGACTGGTAAAGCGGACTCCAGAACTGGGATTAACGCTAAGAAGAAAGCTCCATGCGAAGAAAGCTTAGATATTTTATAACAATGACAAATTATTTTTTTCATTCCAGTTACCTTCGGACTTCACCAACACTGTGTGGAACGCGACATCCAAGCTCTGGCATACTTGGTCACTGCTCTCGTATACAAATTCTGATGAACACTCAGCTGTTTGTTTACCAGAAATCAGTAAAGATGGTAAAATCACACTGGGAGTCCCCGTTACCTATAACTCAGCAGGGACGATTAAAGGTAATAAGGTAATTAATCTTCAATTACGTATAGTGCAAGCCTGTACTACTGATTGATCGCGATGAGAGGCGCGAGTGCAGGCTCTCCACTCGGGTTTGGAGTTCAGGTATCATCGACAATCAGTAGATTTATCACAAAGTGACGTTTCTCTTCGCTAGAAGCGCTGTGTACATTTTTCGAAATGGTTTGATCACATGCTATCTATGTATACATAATATTTTAAGCTATGGCTAAGAAGATGTACGATTCGATGAATTATACCTAAAATCTCTCACTTCCTAAAATCACGTGAACTCTATGGAATCTAGCTAAATAGAGCGAATAATGTAGTATGTGCTCTGTTCGTTACCAAAGCCATTAACCATTGTCACAGAATAGATAATAGTAAATGGCAGGGAAAAATTAAACCATTCTTGAGCACCATCCTTTTTTTTTTTAAATTAAATCTTTAAGCGTTTTTCATGCTAAATATTTACATCGAATAAAGAGAAAAAATTGAATCGGTCTAGGCGGGGTTTCAACCCGCGGTCTTTACCTTACATGGGCAATGCTTTGACCACTAAGCTACCAGACCTCGCCCTAACCAATTCAAATTTCTCCTTTTATATCTGTCTTTGAGGCGACAGTGGAGCGTCCACCAACATTCTTACGAACTATCGGAACCAATGAATGATTTTTCAATCATTTTTAAACATTGATTTTTGACTACTCTGAGCATATTATTCTCTTTATTTCTCTTTATTCGATTTAAATATATAGCATGAAAAATGCGTAAAGATTTAATTCAAATAATATGGGCGGAGTAGTCAAAACTCAATGTTTAAAAAACACCGCCTTGACCGATTTAATTTTTTCTCTTCATTCGACACCATCCTTTTCTTTGCTTCCAGATTTAACAAACATTATGTTTGCTACCTTAATACCTATACTCCTGCTGCGATGATGACAACGGAACCTACAGGATCAAATACTTAATAAAACCACATAGTTATTTGTTCAATATATTTTATTTCGGCAAACTATCGTTGTGAACGATGTTGTAAAACAGATAATCGTTGTTAATGATGTAAGGGTCATTGCCATTGAAAGAGTAGACACAAAAACCGTTTTCAATCTTATCTACGTTTTAAAAAGTTCATAGTCAAATAACTACGAGCTTTTTCCTTCAAATGACGGCAAAGGAGGAACAATCCGGACAGTAACAAATACCCTAAAACCGAAGTTAAATAACAAAAAGTAGAATATAGGCTTAGGTATCTAAATACCAAATATCAGTACAAATTAAATAGTCGTCAGGAATATAAGCACGAGTATAACATTATTAGTTCACTGTTAGCATTTGTATAGTAGTTCGCGTCCGACTAAAATCGTCTTGCTTCCGTTTTTTGAGCGTTCTCTCTATCACACATCGCACTGACAATTTGATATCTTTATAGAGCAGTTAAAACCGTATCTGTTTATAAAATATTAAAACTGTAGCTTGAGTTCTATCTTCTTCATAAAATGTTTGGTTATTTTTTTTTATAAAATCGGAATCAACTGATGTTAGACCAACTCACACTCTACTGACCTATGTGCTATGTTCAAAGCCGAGTACTTTCCAGCCATTTCTTTTACATTATCGTTAAGATTGATACTGGATTACCTATATGTAGTCTGTACAACGTATATTTACGTTTGAATGATGATATCAAGTCAAATAATTATGTACAAATACGTTACCTATTCGATTTTAAGTAACAATCGACTTTGTTTATGAAGAAGTTTCAATCGATTTTACACGAATGTTACATATTGAAATAAGACCATTTTAATGAATTCTATGGCGATTTATTGTGTTATCGTGTTATTTACACTGATCCTAACATTTCAGTTGCTTAACGGGTGATAGGATTTGTTAAAATAGTTATTTAGTACTATAAATTTATACATAATTATAAATAAAATAGGAGTGTCTGCTTGTAACTTTTGCCAACATCAAAAATATTGAACCGTATAACCGATTGAAACTTATTCATAAACAAACACGATTGTCATATAATATCAACAGGTTACTCATTGGGACATAACTGCATAGAACTGTCAAAGTTAAGTTATTCGTTGGACAGGGTATAACAATAAATATGCAAAAGAAAACAATTGCTCGATGCTATATTTATGACGACTTTGGTACAAACAGAACCTTTTTGTAATGAAAAAGTAAATTGTAATAAATTGTGTAATTCAATCGTAATATATAATCATTGGCCATGTAACTTCAGTTTTAATTTATGTTCTATTTAGTACTTTTGGCTCATTTTAAACATTCTAATTTGTGTTACATAATATTACGTATATCTTAGGTCCTGATGATTTAAACTTATTTCAGTTGTTCATATTTATGCACTTAAAAAAAACCTTATCGTTAACAGGAAGACCTTTGCCATTAATTTATTTGTGACAAGAAAAAAATTATGTTATCGATTTTTAAGAGTAATAAAAATTGGAGACTACTATAAAATTGTAAATAAATTTTGGACGTAACATTTTTAATTATAAGAAAATAAAAGTACCTCCGTGGTCCAGAGAAGTATATAATAGTGTGACTAGGTCAAAACAAAATTGCTTGCAACAAAAATGGATTTAAATTTTGACTTTTTACCGAACATAAATATTGACCAGAATGTTGTAGAGAAGACTTAATTTGCCATATTTTCTTGCAAGCAAGTGTACATAAATAGTTCAAGGAAAATATATATCTTTAAAATAGATATTGTTATGTTATACGTTTTTAGGAACATAACTTTAGTGTTATTAAAAAGTGAATGAAATTTTGTTACATAGTTTAATTGCTTATAAATATTTTCTCTAAATTACGTGAAGAAGTTTGTTGTTGGCCGCCTTAACTATAAATCTAATTACAAAGTATATAGAAAAACAAATATTCAATCCATCCATAAGAAGAAGATTTTCCCGTATTCCAATTATTTATTTCCCATACCTTAATGATTTATACTCAACTATAAGCGTTATTAGGTATTATGGGTTTATAACTAGCTGACCAAAAACGTACCTTTCACAGACAATATGAATGAGTACAATAATGGAATGATGAATCGTATAACCACGACCGTAATGCCTTAACAATGTTATATCACAGTGCCTTCACACTTGGGTCTAGAAAATTCACAGTAACTTTAAGAATGTCTTATTCTGCCTCACTACGGGTGTAGATTCTGTCATAGTACGGGTATTTATATTTTAACGAATCTGACTTACAATCGTGTCGTTATTTTTAGGTGATATGCTGCTCATATGTAAAAGGTCAGTGCCCCAAACGCGAATAACATTCGAATTCGTAACGTAAACTTATTCAAATAATGGAGCATTGTGATTGGTTCACAGCAGGCAGGCGGCCAATCGCATTGCTCCATTCTCTGGATACGTTCACGTTACGAATTCGAATATTCTTCGTGCTCGGGGCACTGACCTCTTACGTATAATCTCCTGCGCTATACGACGAATCAGCAAAAGAATCTCAATAAAAATACCCGGCGCTTTCGAATTTTGCAACCAATACCAAAGTTGAACATTGTGTACCAATCGGACAGAAATAAATATTCCCAACATGAATTAAATACTATGACTTGCAATATACACAAGTCCGACTAGTATAGTTTCTATTAGTTATATATTTTATAATTACAGTGAACTTTCTGAACCCTGCAAACACATCGGTATCTCTCAGTCTGCCCGCCTAGCGAGGGAATACAATAAGTAAACTACGTACAAACGTTACAATGGAGGCCAAGATAAGACACTACTCACTAATATAATTAATTTCTTAGAGATAAGGAGGCTGATTCCGGATTTATGACCGTTTTAGTGACTTATGGAAGGAATAGATATTTTTAATATAGAAGGATGGTACATAAGTATACATGTTTAAGTTTACTTTTCAGCCCTGTAATTAAGTAATTATTTTCTGTATATAAAAACATTAATTTCGATTAACTATGTTCGTTCGTAAAAAATAATCATAAGTTTAAATAAAAAAGATATTTTATTAAAAACTTTGCAATATAATAAATAAATGATTCAGAAGTAATCATCGACGGCCACAGAGGGTCGAGGTGCAATGCTAAGATATATCTACTTACTACGAAACAGGTAGTTCGTCCTTAGGCGATATGCTGAGAAACGAGCAGTACGACTAGTAGCTTTGAGCCTTTATGAATCATTTGGCATCCCAACGCTCCATAATGGAATCTTTACCCTATTTGTCAAGTAGAAATCTATATTTAAAGATGGGTGGAACATAGAACGCTGCACGGTACAAACAACAAAGGATTTAAGTATTACATGCAAGTTTATATGAGAAGGTGTTTACCTTCTCTTCTGCTGTGTGTACATACTTATAAGAAATAGAATCGCACTCGCAGAAATAATAATAAAATTGTTGTTATGTGAAAAAAGCAAGCCTTCTTTTAAGTTTTTTTCTTCTAAAAACTGCGTAAGTAATTTTATAAGATGACTTCAAGCGACTCTATCCCAAAGTTACATTTATTTTGTGCGATTCCAAAGATGTTTTATGAAATTTATTGGTCACTTTATGTCGTATGTAAGGATTTGACATAATTTTAATTTATACCGATAATATGAGATGGGAATGTATCATATACATAATCATATTCGTATATGATATATGTATTCCCATGTCATATGGAATAAAAAAAGAAACATTCCTGATTAAATGCACTAAACTGGTACAGAATTAATATTTTGACTACGTTTAATATTAATAAATATAATTAGCCTACTCTCACTTGACATGGAATGTTTGTGCGAAAAAGAGAAAATCGTATATTACCGACCATAAATAAATTATTATATTTTAATAAAGAGTCTTTTTATTTTATTATTAGTTTCAATTTATGGTCTTTAATTTAATAATGATTAAATAACAGGTCAATACATGTTGCAACAATTAAAAAGAACATTTTTTTCATTTAGGTCGAGTAACACAACAATATGAACTTTTATGACCGATAATGTTTTTCACTTAAAATAATTTGTTACATACGAAACATTTCGACATATCGACTGTCGACATAGGCTAGCACATTTCAACACTATTATGATATTTTATTATATTGACTAGAAATATCTAATTAAACCTAAGATTTTATTATTTGGCTAACCGTAAGACAATATTCAAAATTACAAGTACCATTCAAACAAACACACAAATACAATTGATAAATAGGGTATTTGACAAATTTTGGAAAACCATTTTAAATTATTCCTTAGCATATAATATGCAAACTACATCGATATTTCAAAAAAAAATCAACAGATTTCAACAAAAAATCGATGTTAAAGTTTAAATTTTCAAAAACGCTGTCACATTGTATGGAGCCGATTACGTGACGTCACATGCAACTAAACATTTTGTATAACCTTAAAGCAGTGAAGTCAAAGTAAATAATAAAGTTTTTCTTCAAACTTTGTGAATAAAATGGTGTATAAATGGTGTGGTTGCACAATGTACAAATACGTCTATAAATAATTCACAAGAACTGTTTGTTTCTGTTCTGTTCTGTCACAAAGCCGTGTTTACTTGCGTGTGACGTCAGCAGTGCTGTGATCGATCACAGAGCGTTTTCGTCACAGATAAAAATTCGAAAAATTATTAAATATTTTTAAGCGAAACTCTCAAAAGATATGCTTATTTTAGTTGAATTTATAGATTTAAATGTCTTTTTACGCTTTTATCTGATAGAATGACCATTATTTGTAATATTTTTTTATTGTTGTCAAATAGCGTATTATATATTATTGAGAAAAATCTTTGATAATTGTATACGTTTTTCAGAATCTGTCTTCATATTGATTGATATCCTCAAAATTATAAGTCATTGAACCAATTCGAGGACCTACAATTTGTTTATAAAAACCGAGTAGCTGTCATTTTTGTGTTAAATTTAGATCGTATCTAATTGCGCAAAATACACATACTAATAATAGTCTCTCGTGCGTTTTGTCTTAGCCATAAAAATTAGTTATAGCTATACGTCAAGAAAACAATAATACACTTGATATAATATATCACTTACAATACCTAGAAATATGTAATTAAATGTAGATATATCACATACATAAATTAATATTATTTTAAGATAGAACAAAAATAACTAATGTCAGCTACCCCATCATCCGTTACAGTAGACATTTCACAATGTCACACTAAGTAGCATCGAGAAATTTGTGCATACGGATTTCGCGTTCGAGCGACTTTGCCTAAATTTTAGTCGCCGAGAGAATCAATGAAACAAGATTTCATACCATTTGATGAGACTAATATAACGTCTACGTCAAATAAAGTGATGCTTACAATCTTAAACACCTTTACATTCTGTTTCTTTGGCCTTAATATCGGCACCTTGGATTGTACAAACTCGTCATTCTCGTTCTTAGAACTTGTAAAATAAGAAGTAATTTATTTCCTATGTAGACTCAACAAAACAGTTCGGCTCCCAGGCCACACATGTCAGAATAACACACACATGTAAAGGTGGGATACGATTATTTTTGCCGAGTGTAGATACGTATACCTTACGGAGCAGTTTGAAGCCACGCTCTTAGACCACGAGCCCTTTCTGCTACTCCACCGTCGGAGTTGTCTTGAATTATTGGATCGGGCTAAAAAGAGACATTTTATTGTATTAGGATGTTCAGTTGAGAATAACACGAGATATGAGTCAAATAATGGATCACTCTGTTGAAGGATAGATTAAGATCCATGGGGAGATAGAGGTTGTAGTGAAAATTAATCGTTATCCCTAGCTAGGGTACACCCTAGCTAGATGATTCTACAAATTATTACACGACATTAAAATTACGTTAATATTTAAAAAAACACTTGAAATTGACGAGAGACTCCTAACGGGCCTCCGTTAGGCGTCTTTCTTCAATTTCAACTTCGTCATTTTCGTCTCGGTTACAGGGATGACCTGTGTGGACGGCCAAGAGATGACCGATGTATACGGCCAGGAGATGACCGATGTATACGGCCAGGAGATGAGCGGTGTAGACGGCCAAGAGATGAGCCGTGTAGACGGCCAAGAGATGACCGGTGTAGACGGCCAAGAGATGACCGGTGTAGACGGCCAAGAGATGACCGGTGTAGACGGCCAAGAGATGACCGGTGTAGACGGCCAAGAGATGACCGGTGTAGACGGCCAAGAGATGACCGGTGTAGACGGCCAAGAGATGACCGGTGTGGACGGCCACAGAGTTGCCTGGCGGTGTTAACCACGGGCACCAGGCGGAGACAGCTTCAGAAGCGACGTGCGGGAGCAATTTCAGAGGCGTCTAGTAAAGGGGGCCTCAGAGAAGTCTGACTAAACAGCCTGGCAGCGGCTAAAACACGTAGACACCTAAGCTGCATTCACACCACGATCACTTCGATAATACGTTACTTAACAATGGGTGCAACGGGTAAACGTTTCGTATTAGCGAGAACGTAGGCAATACTATAGTCTGTTTTTTAATTTCAGATAGTAAATTGACATTACCTATGTTGCCGGTTTATTGCAATTAAAATATAGTCATGTGCCACCAGTATCGAAAGTAGAGGATAAATTAAATTTAGTACAGATTTTTGTAGGTTATTTTATAGTTAGCTTATATGGATATTGGATAGTGAACTAAACTAAAATATAATAAAGCCAAACCACTCGTATCTAGGTCACAAACATTGTGGATAGTTTCGAGCACGTCACTAAGCACTAAAAGCTGTTACCATTATTTCACAATTTGACATTTAAAGTTGTCAATTTATTATATGAATTAAAAAACGGACTATATATAAAGGTACTTTCAGAGCCCGCAATAAACTCACCCAGCAATACCGCTCACTTCATAAAGAAAACTCTGGAGAAACTATTTGAATTCAAATCAGTTTAGAATGAACTAGAGATTCTAGACCGATCTAAAAGAAGTTGCTTATATAAAATCGCTGGCCGCTTGACAATAAAATAAAATAAAAAACATACAGAACGTCACGTCAAAAAAGACAAATTTCACAAAAAGTACACAGCAAATGTTCATGTTTATTTAGTAAAATTAACTGATAATCTTATTATAATACACAATTAAGTCATAAAAACAGCTGATAAATGTATAAGGCTACTAACTACAGCAATAATAAAACAATAATAAAACAGGCATGGCAGGCAACTTTAAATGACAATATGTTCAAGACAAAAAAATATGATATATCTTTACCTGTAAAGATTAACTTGAACAAATTAAGAATATTAAAAGGAACTACATACTACATGTAAGTAAGATTATAAATCAAAAAATTACACTACAAGGACCTCTTCTAACTATTTCTTGTTGGTAGTTTAAATAAAAAGAATATTCGTAGATTATATACTTACTGCCGACAAAGTCATCCGAGTCTGTGACGTCACTGCATTACACGAACTGGTTTCTGGAGACGCTGCGAAAGAAATTCCGTTAAATAGATATCAATCTCAATCACTTTACATAGAAAATATATGGTGCAGTACAGGTAATCTAAATAAAAAGGAAAGTACGGAAGCAGGCGCTTGTTCAGATTTTATTTTCAACCTTAAAAAATATGAAAACAGCGTCAAATAACTTTTTATCGTCACCACCGATGGTTCTTTTTAGTTATAATAATTTCAGTTACCAGTAATGGCATATTATATACTTGTGCGCCGTAGATCTGAAGAATAAAGATACCATATCAGTCTTTTTAAACCCATGTACCGTCACCGGCCTTCATAAATTGACCCTATAATAGCCTTGTCACAATATATTTATGAAGCTTCAAAACAAATATTATATCCTCACACGTTACATCTGGAAGCAGTATGCACATTCATGTTTGAAAGGAACTTCATCCCCTGTACGCAACTGTGGAATGAACTCCCTGCCGTAGTTTTTTCACAATATATTATACTTCAACAAGAGCATTAGAAGGTTCTAACGGGGTCGGCAGCGTGAGTTTAACGCTTCTGGTGTTGCTCACGTCCACAGGCCACGGTAATCACTTTCTATCAGGGAGGCCGTGTGCTTGTCTGCCACCAAGAGGTATAAAAAAAGACGGGTTGCACTCCGGGAGTGCAGGCAGAAGTGAAAACTTTTTCTTTCTTTGTTTCTTCGTTGTATACAGAGAAAAAGATAAAAAGAACATACTATACCATACCATACCATACCTATAATATAGCGTCAATCATAGAACCTATCACAAATTTTCTGATAATTTTCTGTCAGTAGAAATTAATAAATTACAAACAGAAATAAATTACATACAGAATAAATAATCACAATAAGTAATAAATTACAAAAAGAAAAATAATCACAAAAAGTGTCAGAAGCCCAGGTTCGAACCCGGTTCTATCTGAAACCATAAGTGCTTACAGTCGAAGCGCTAACCGCGGTTCTCATTATATCTTGCAAAATAAATAGTCTATAACTAATGTCGTATGACGTCAGTCGTCGGTTACGGTTCAAAGGTCAAGTGATCCTGACGCGCGAGTTTAACAATTTTTACCATCCAACGCCACTAAAGATGTTTTCACTTCAAAAATATACAAATTAAAAAAAATATGTAGTACTGACCCGTGTGCGGCCGCCTCGCGTCCAGCGCGCGCCAGATGTCTCTGACGTCGGCGTGCAGTGCCCGCAGCGAGCGCAGCACCGCGCCGCCCGCCTCCCCCGCCGGCGCCCCTCCCGCCGCGCCCCCTCGCGCGCCCGAACTGCCTGATGACGCGTCACTCGTCGTCACCTCCTACAGTACATATACATTTACATATCTTCCAATACTTAGATCGTAACCGCTATAGGGTATGCCTAGGGTATGTGCGCGGCGAGACGGAGGACGTAGCAGCCATTCGACCGTCAGATTTGGTCAGTCCGCCTCACGGGGTTATCTCGCTCGCCTCGATTCGATCTTTTTTACCTCGTCCCCCGTACGACGCACTTTCTTAGGGCGCGGTACAGCAGTTGCGATCATACTATTAAAGGAAATGATTACGCGATCACATAAACGTCAACCCAATTCTTACATTAGTAAATTTTCAAAAGATGATTGTAGCGAAACAGTGTCAAAATGATATCGCCAAATACTCTCTCAAATACAGGGTGTAATCGTTAAGTGTGTCCAGGCGATTATTCCGTAACTATTACAGATATCAAAAAACTTTAAACTGATATCGAAAGTACGTTACCTAATGAGTAAAATGGCATCAATAACTTTTTTTAAATCAAACGAGAGGTATCTGAAATTTTGACATTAAACACTCCCATACATTTAGTATGAGATTAGTAGAAACTGAGTAGAAAGGTTTTAGTTTCCTTATTTTAAGTGATCTAGTACCCATTTTACCTTAATCATATTTATGATTACGTATAATATGACAATGATGATTTTCAAATAGATACGTTTAAAATAATTATCTTAGGTACCACTTGAAATTAGTAATAAACCGTGTTTTAATATCGCATTAAGTAATTTGAGCTAACCGAAAAGCACTACAATAAAACAGATACACTTTGGTGTTCATTCTAAATTCAAAACTTTTATCTCGGGTTGTTGTTCCCGCCAATTTATCGTTGTTATTTTTAATTTGCTTTAATAATCGTGATTGTTTCATTTATTGATTGCAAAATGGCATATTCCAAAAGAGAAAAGAGAGATATGCTAAAAATTGACTACAAATATGATTGTAACAAAAGAGCGGCCATTATCGCCTACAGAAGAGAGTACCCAGATAGAGAAGTCCCGTCTGGTGTACGTACCTAAAACCTTTCTACTAATCTCATACTAAATGTATGGGAGTGTTTAATGTCAAAATATTTGATACCTCTCGTTTGATTTTTAAAAAGTTATTGATGTCATTTTATTCATTAGGTAACGTACTTTCGATATCAGTTTAAAGTTTTTTGATATCTGTAATAGTTACGGAATAATCGCCCGGACACACTTAACGATTACACCCTGTATATATGAATGGCGACTTGTACACTGTGAAACCTGAAACGTAAGTTTCCTCGATTATTTTCGCGAAACTCGTCGGGTAGTTGCGCGTGTTCCCGTCGCCTGAGTAACATGACTCCTGTCTCAACAACTATCAACAACAATTTGGCATTCGATTTGTACAAGAAATTGATGATAGTTCTTAGTATAATAATAATGTAAACAGTTCCCAGGCGCGTTTTCTATCAAAATACGCGACTCTGAAATCTTTTCAATTTCTAGTTTCCTAATGTAAAAAGGGCTTAAGCGATTGAGGGATAGTTACACGGTTTAATCGCGTCTGTTCGTATTATTGCTGTTTCACTTCCCCGCGTCCAGATACTACACAAAATAATGAGGACAATTATTCAGTAAGATATTTGATAGCACTTTCGTAGTATCAAATTTGCAGGAAGCGCTAAAAAATATTTTTGTCAAATTAGCCTTGCACGAATTTAAATGAAGAGGTCTATTGCATGTTGGTATCTTTTACCGCGGATAAGAAATATTGGCCAACTTTGATTATGATCGCGCAATCACTACTAAGGTTGATCTTACCTTCACATATTATTATGACAATATTTCACCTACAAATTAAGACGTTTTAGTATTAGCATTCATATTTTGTTATGGACAAAGTGATAAATTGGTCATAATAATAAATCTGCGAGGTGGACTGCGCGTCTCGAAATAGATAGATATAGGTTAGAAGGCTAAGGCGGAAGCGGAGCTCCCGAATTAGCCTTCGTGGTTTTTTCACAGCCACTTATTCTTACCTGAACCGAAGCGTATTTGAGTCGTCATGAACCTAAGTCTGACTGTGTAAACTTTCATATTTATCATAATGCCCATTTTATCACTTGGTCCATAACATATACACAGCATGAATATAGCAAAAGCCTGTGCAAAAAGAATTGTAATATCTACTAAAATGAGGAACGCAATTCGAATATGGAATGAAAAAGAAATCATTAGCGCTTAAAAGCATGACAACAAATAAAAGAAATCCAGAAATTGAAGCAGACCATGATATGTGAAGAAGTAATACTCAATCGATACTTGTGCAAGTTCATGAGGGAAGAAATAAAATAATATTTCACAGAAGCACATCTAGACAAATCAAAATGATGATATTGAAAAATCTAAAATTTTGACGATCCCCACTGAATCACCAAAGGGAATGGAAAGAAGCTTAAAAAAGTGGTGTGATTAATCTATCACCAAAATAAATATGGTTTGTCGACAAAATAGTAGATCTGCCGCTAAGCTAGAACGAAGAGATCTGCGAGACCTCCGTCAATCTGTTTTAAGTTCTAACCTATATCTTTCGGTGTCGGGGCGCGTGGTGTCATATTCTGCGGACAGTAGTCGATATATCTGGCAGCAGATCTGCCATATTAGGCGGCTGATCTACCACATTTAGCGCAGATTTACCACATTTGGCGGCAGATTCACCAAATTTGGCGGCAGATCTACCACATTTAGCGCAGACTTACCATAGTTGGCGGCAAAATTACCACGTTTGGCGGCTGATCTACCACATTTAGTGCAGATTTACCACATTTGGCGGCAGATTTACCACATTAGGTGGCCGATCTACCATATTTGGCGGTAGATCTATCATATTTGGCGGCAGATTCAACACATTTGGCGGCAGATTCACCACATTTGAGGACCAAAAACTGACAAAAATAACACCAAAAACTACTTCAATGATAAAAGGAGCCATTTTTCCAGGGCATTAGCGTCAGATATCCTTCAGCAACCTGTATGAGTGGAGGTGGGTGTGCGTCGGCGAGGCGCCGGAGCGCTCGCTCGATGTGTCTCAACCGAATCTCTTTCTCGCCGAGCAAGGCGCGCGCTCGGTGTAGCGCTACCTCTAGTTCAGTGACCTCACGTTCTTCCTGGTAGCATAATAGTTACCATGTTGAATAATTCTAGACGTCATACAGTAGTATATGAATAATTATTGTCATACGGTCCGCTGTCATACAGAAGATATAAAGAATAAGGTTAGTTTTTTTTTTTGAAGTTTTTTGGCTTGGTTACAAGACCTTTAAGCCATGTCTTTATTTAGTTTTGTTTATTCACTTTTCATGACGATGACGATGAGTGATGATTGCCATGACGATGACGATGAGTGATGATTGCCATGACGATGACGATGAGTGATGATTTCTGCTTCAGTAAAGTTGTGGGGACTTTACTGAAAGCTCCCCCAGGAGATTTGGAACGAACACGAAATGACACAATTCACTGTAATATCCCACTTTCCTACACTTGTGTGAATTGTCCAAGACATTATGTCTAAAAATCCACCATTTTTACACATAAAAACTCGAATACACAACAATTTCGGAAAGTAAAATAGCACAAGGATGTGCCATTCTGCGTTTTCCCGCTAAAACTCAATAAGGTTCGCTATGCGCATATGACATAGTTTCTGCGTCCCTTCTTATATTCAAATTTCAAAATGCATTCCCGCCTCACCCAGGGACAGTGACAACTTTGCTTACACTGCGATTCGCATCAGGAGTCAGTGTCGTATCATTTGCACATAATAAGATCAAATTACATTAGGAATTGCAATCTAGGGTGGACTGAGATTCCAACTGTAGCTATCGTTGGAATTTTGAACAAACATAAAAGAGAATATTTGCCAATTTTTACCTTGTAACTTTTTAACAAAAGACAACAAACCACTCAATAGAAAATTTATTTTTCTTCTCTTCTCACACAAGAACAACATCAACTATACCGACGAATGTTATAGTCGTTTTGGAGCAAAACATTTTGAACACAAATTTCGATAGCAAAATTGTCTAAATATTTTAAGTTTGTGATTTTGTTTTTTACTCTGCCCAAAATGTTTGCTCCGAAACGACTATAAAATCAGCTGATATAAAAAAGTAGACACCAACAATAGCGATCGATAACAAGTCGTACATACGGAGGGCGCTCGGTGCGGCTCCTCAGTGTCCCTCGTGTCCCTCAGCGCGTCACTGCGGCGCTTGAGCGCGGCGCGCGCCTGGCGCATGCCCTCGCGCTCCACCAGCGCCCGGTGGCGCACGAACTCGAGCTCGGCCGTGTCCGCCGCCGCTACGCCCACTGCGCCTACCATGCGGATACACTACATACTACTCTTGTACAAAACTACATACATAAACTGAACTTGTACTTTCCACAATTTATTTTGTTTTTATTTTTAACCTGACCGGTTTCACCTCACGGCATTATCAAAGGTTAAAAAAAACCTTTGATAATGCCGTGAGGTGAAACCGGTCAGGTTAAAAATAAAAACAAAATAAAGTGAGAAAAGTACAAGTGATGTCATTATTCAATATGTGTAGTAGATTCCACCAAGTGCCATTAATCTCCAGTATAAACACATACATAAATAGTTACTACTGTTATTCTAGATATATAAGGTCCCTATCACACTTCGTCTCAAGCACGCACGTCCGTACGCATGCATGCACGTACGTACGTACACATACCTCGGGCCACGTATCATGGACCTAAGTTGCCAGACAAACAAGGCCTTGACGCGCGCGGATTGTTTTGTAATAATCTATGCTTATTATGCTTGGTGAATTTGTTCTCGTCCACCGCCGTAGCACCCCGTGCTAGTTTCAAAAGACACATACTACCCGTACAGAGTACATTAGATATATGTCCCGAGATCAACATATATAATAGTTAGGGACTTCTGTTATTGCAGAAAGGCAAGACCTTACACTTACTCCCAAGCACGCACGTACGCACGCGTGCTCGTACGCATGCGCATACCCTCAAAAATACTTTTTAAATCGAAATTGTGGCTGTAATTACACCTTTATGAGCAATAGCTCTTACAACTAATTTACCTTGAACTGAACAAGAACATTATTGCACTTAATTGTAATGAGTTTCAATTTAGATATCCTTTTCCACCCTATCTAGAATTATTATCCCTCATAACACAATGAGGCTTGTCTTACCTAACTCAGCGAAAGGGTACCGCAAGCTGTAGGCTGGTTGGCACGCTAGGTCGGGGAACTGGTCTTCTAAGTCGTCCAGTTTGCGTAGCTGTTGCCGAAGTGACTCGAGCGGGCTCGACCAGCCTTCACCGCGCCTGTACAATAGTTATTACTTCTCTGTGCGTGGCGATATTGAACGCGGCCGCTACACAGGAGGCGCGGATTCGATCCCCGCTCAGAATGAATATTTTATGCATCAATGTGGGTATTTGCATTGATCTGGTCGTATCTCAGTGAGCACGTTAAGCCGTCGGTCCCGGTTGCCATACAAACATCTATGGCAGTCGCTATGGGTAGTTAGTGGCCTAAAAAGTCCGACTAGTCTAGCTACAGAACTTCGATATCGCTATTTAATCATATGGCAGTCGCTTCACAGAAAATATAGAAGTGCCGCATCACAATTAGACTGGAAAGCCCACATTTTGCACATTTTAATTTTTATTTTTTTTAATACCTGATTAATAGTCACAGAACTGTCTGTTATGCTTCCACACCACAACTATTGAGCAGATTTTGATATATTTAGTACAAAGTAGAGTAAATTTATTTATTTATTGCAAAACCTCCCATGTAACTGTTTTGCCAGTCAAGAGAAGGTTGGGTAAGAATATACAATTATGACAGCTGAACTGACTGGAAAGCCGATACCAATAGTTGACGATTCCCACGACGAATACCCATCGGAGCCAGTGATAGTGGTCATTTCGGACTCGAACCGACTAAAACCGCACGCTGTCAATTGGGACATCAATTTCTGAGGGTGAGGTTCCCTCTGGCATATCCCTCACGTGACCATCTACACTTTTTTATAGTGGGGAAATCCTCTGGATACCCTCCGTTGGAGCCGGTGGGGGTGGTCATATCGGACTCGACCCAACTCAAATCGCACGTCATTTTGGGACATCAACTGGTGAGGCTGAGGTTGCTTCTGGCATATCACGTGACCATCTACACTGAATATGAAATAGCACAACATAATCACATAAAAATAATCGAATAATCTGAATACAACTCACTTGGGTGAATAATTTAACCGCGATGTCGAAGCCGATTTTAATCTTGTGAAACATCTGCGTCGACTGTGACCTGTAATTGAACATCAAATAATCAAATTTCTCTTAAGAAAAACTCGTGACCAAATGCGGGTGGGAAGGGAAACGCGGGGGGCATGACGTAATACCTTGTCCCCCATCTCATAGCAAAACCAAACAGAAACAGGGTCTTGTAATGTTTTTTGTAGTTTAACTACTCGCCACTAAGCGCTATACAGAATTCTAGAATAATCCATCCAATCAGGCCATCTTTCGGATTATAGCAAATATCATTAAGGCCCCCTAAATGATTTGGCCTTATACCAACAGATAGCTTAATTCTTTTCATTTTAATTTTCAATTTCAGCTAAATACACCATTTAATAAATAAAATCACATTTTTAAAATTGCTAATGAACTCGGGCGCGACTACTGTGATGAAATTTTCATAAAATGGATTGAGTTATTATTACAACTATTATTCAGTTAAGCCATGGTTACTTATTTCTTCTCAACGCTAGATGGTTCTGCAAAGACATTTTTTCCCAAAAAAAATAAAATATAAATATAGTGGACTTACTGATGAAATTTTATACCCTTAAAATATTTAAATTGTTTATGTGTACACTTTGTGTACCCTTGCAATGCACATTTCATACTTTAACCAGGTCAAAACTATTTTATCGTTGAACTTTTGCCCAGAAATGACAACAGAATGATGTTTCACTAGAACTAGATGGTGACGTCACAGACCAATTGAGTCGTTTTGACGTATGGAAGGCTTGCGACTCGATTGCCTTGCAACATCTCCGCTATCATTTCCTTCTCCACGGTTTGAACAATTAATTAATAGATTATGTTTAAAAATTGTCAAATTATTAGATTCTGATCTCGAGAGTAGTAAAAGAGCCTAGCGTGAAATAAAAAGGTTCACACTTTATCGCCGTAGTCAGGTTCGACTGCAACGTCAGAATGAATTTTTAATATGTAATACATTTTAGTAACGCTCAAAATAAGTCGAATGAATGTTTATTTTTACCATTAACATTTTCCTTTGGCTTTTCGTCAGCAGTGGTAGCATCTGAGGAATCTTGGCAGTCGGTCGCAGCACCTAGAAAACGTAAAAAATGGTATTCCGTACTATGTCAAAACAAAACCCACCCAGTATTTCGTCTCTCAATAATTTTTTATTGATATTTTTTTTAATTGATGGATTTTTTTCATGCCAATTGGATGACAGACAAGGACACGGCTCATCTGAAGGTTACCGTGGCCATGGACGTATAACACCAGGGGCGTTACATTCGTGATGCCGACACTGACTGCCATCCCGAGTCTTCAGGTGCCGTGGCGTAAAACTGTCTAAAGTAATTATCTCTAGCACTCCGGCTGACCCAATGCCATCTCTAGTTCTGCGGATGTAAACTCCAAAACTTACCCCTGTAAAGGCTAAACTGTTACACGACACTTAATTGTACCGTGCCAGGAACACAATGTAACGATTCAATTTATTTGTAAAGTATTTTGTTTGAACTGTTGGGGTTGTACTTCCAAAATGTCAAAGTCATCATACTAATGTACATATCTGTATCACTTGGCGAAGTTAATGTGTCTAGTTACTTCATTATTTATTATGTTTTATTTACTGTTAAATTCAATTTGTGGTCAACGGTGTGGGGGGTAAATTTGATAACACCTATCAATATTTTATAAATCACTCGTGTAATTTACCGCTGTTTGTTTATACAAATAAATAAATTAAAAAAAAGGCGCCCCTGGCTTTTTTATACCACTTACGTGGCACCTGAGTGGTATAAAAGGCCAAGGGCGCCTTTTTTTGGCGTTATACTCGTGCTTCCGACCCTGAAAAAACTAATGCCGTTCTTGAAGAACCTCGTATTGTTGTCGCTTCAAATTTTAATTACAATTAAGAAATAAAAAAGAACCCGTCTGTCGTCTAAAAGATCAAAGTAAGCCCACTGCTGTCTAAAAGATCGATCGAGGTTTTTTTTTATTTTTTTATTACCATTAACATTTCGATTACAATATTAAAAAGAGAAATGACTTAGGGAACTTACATAGACAAGCTGGACGAGGCAGGCAAGCCGCTTCTATATGTAAGCACCGTTGAACCAACTTGACTTGATAGCTCAGTGGTCAGAGCCTTCCTCCTATAAGGGACTGGTTGCGGGTTCAAGTGCCGCCTAAGTCGTTTCTCTTTTTCCTATCCTAATCGATTTGAATAATTAGTACTTATACTAATTGCTAAAAAAAAATTCACGCAATTAAAATTTGTCCAACACTGATGACAGGCAGCTTCACCCCGGACAACAGAGCTGGTTGAGAAACTGACTTGCGTCCTCATGTCGTATTGCAAATAAAAAATCCAAGGCTCGCGCTTGATGCCTCGTGTGACGTCACAATTGGTTCGAATTGAAAAATTTAATTATTTTGAATAGTTTTTTTATCGAGACAGGAAAAGGCGCAATAAACATACTTATCAACTAATCCCAACACTTGTGACAGGCGGCTTCACGCCAGAGAACGGGGGTGGTCATGCAACTGACCTGCATCCTTGTCCCGGTCTCGCCTCCTGCGCGGCGGCTCTCGAAATGCGACCGCAGTCCGTCGGTGCGGTCGCTGCTGCAGCTTTACCGCTGAGGCTTGCGACGTATCAGCTGATGGCAGAATCTGGAATCAATGCCGATGTAATTACGAACTTTTAAACATAGGTGTATTATGATATACCTACAATTAGGTTAATGAGAAATAACGCATAATACCTTAGAGTTGATGACTGATGTTTGAACCGGATCGGAACATCTCGAAAGACTCGAAGATGGCCTCCTTATCTTCGAGTGTTCCGAGGTGTCGATATTTTGTGCAACACTGAGTCAGTTTATGTCATACAGATACTGTAATAGCATTTTGTTAGCGTTCATTGTCTGTAAGTTTAACTAAACATGAGTTCCCGTACCCCTAGCAAGAACAACTAAACGTATTGTGAGAACGGAGCATTGCGATTGGCCGGCTTCACATACACACAGGTCACAGTTTTTTCTTACGTGTTGGAAATCCGCACGTATACTCCCCCCCCCCCTCCGGTCCCCTCATGTCGGACTCGAACCGACTAAACCGCACGCCGTCTGCGGGTCGATGTGCTAGACCGAAGGTGAGGTTGTCTCGAGACATATCCCTCGCACCCCCGCTGACCCAGGGCCATTCCTCTCGGGAGGGGGGACCACGCGGTCCCCGACTCGCCCCCGGTATGGGAAGCACACAGGTCACAATAGGCAGGCGGCCATTCGCAATGCTCCATTCTCTCAATACGTTTACCATTCGATTACTATAGTGTTTGTGCTAGGGGTACCGTTCTCAGTTTAATTGAATGGATTTTTAAAGGGGAACTCCAGTTTTAGCCAGCTATTTTATGCAACTACACGAGATGTGTTTGGTAAGGGCAATTGCTTGTACTCATTAATTCCATCTGAATAAGTACAAACAACATGTACAGACGGCAATGGAAATAAGTACACCTTTACATACAATACATACATACATATAATCACGCATTTATCCCCGGAGGGTTAGGCAGAGGTGAATTAACACCCACATTTCACCAATCTGTATTTGGTGCCACGTAATAGGTGGTGAGCCTATTGCCGTATTCCGGGCACTATTGTTGACTCGAGCCATGCATCTGAGGCTGAGTCTGGGCTGTACATATCAGTCTGATGTTAAAGTTAATCAGCCCTATCCCTTATTCGCCTTATACGACACCTCATGGGAAGAGAGGGGGTGGCCCAAATTCTACTCTGACGGGTAAAAGGTGTATATGTATACTTATCTCCTTTGCTGTGCGTAACATTAAGTTAAAATATTCTCTCGACGGCAATAAGCTCAATCTCATTTACATGGTAACAAAAGTCATAGTTGGCGAAATGTGGGTCCTACCACCATTGCCTATCCCTACGGGGAATCCTGAAATTATGTATGTAAAGTACTCACATTATCCCTTCTCAGTTTCCATTCATCGTTATTATTATCGAAGGACTTGTGCGCGTTGCTCTCAGAGTACGAGGTCTCGTTATCGTTATACTTGAGACTCGGGTTGTTGTTCACACGAAGCGGTATAGACTCCACGACTGCACTCACTGACACTTCATTTACTTCTTTACATCTGTGGAATAGATCGAATGGGTTATGCTTTAGTTGGAACTTCTATTTACACTACTAATGGTCATTAACACCATAAAACACGAAGTATTTAAATCAGAAGCATGCTTAAACTTCCGAACTGTAAGATTTGAAGTTAGAAGAGATCGAAAGATTTCGAAGAAGAGAAAATTCAGTCTGGATCTAATCTCAATCTCCTAAATTTCAAAAACGGTATAATGTGATTCCCGAATATCCCACATCTGCAACAAAGGGCAGACCAGTTCTCGTAATATTGTTATTCTCGTAACACCATTTTCAAGAAAGAACATTACTATCGTGATCGTTTTTAACATTTGGAAGATTGGGATTGGATCGGAATTTAATTTTAAACAACTTTTTATTACGAGAATTGGCCCTCAGAGGAAATGGGTGAACTAACCCCACACAAGAAGGGTTAGTTTCAACACCATCGTTGGAAATAATAATGCTTATACTTGCCTCTCTAACGACTGGTTAGCTTTATGTGAATTAGATTTCTCAGTCTCAGAGCCGGTGGTCATGCTCATCTCGCGTCTCTTGTTGCGCCGTTCTATCGACATCTGTAACACGTTATAACCTGGTTGTTACCTATAATATAGACGAAGTGATTTAAATCTAGTTAAAATGGAAACTATTGTTGTCAAACTCTTGAGGACCACACATCAAAGCAGCAATTTGTTACGCATACAGCAAATTCCCAAGAAAAATGTTTCTGGACAAGAGATCTCAAATAAATAAAAAAATATACTATAACATTTCACACATCGCTATCCGGACCAATGGTAATCATAGCTTAACTAGCTTGTATTATGGAATCTAGAATGCGGATAAACATACTTAAATACTTTTTTATTGAAAATCCATACATATTATACATAGAAACACCCAGACCAACGCAAATATACATATTCATGCATACGAATACTTGCACTGAGCGGGAATCGAATCCGAGCCCCCTGCATAACAGTCGAACGTTCTACCGCTCCGAGGACGCCACAAAGCTGCTGCGTAGGGCATATAACGTGTAACCCTCCTTGCATATAACGTGATTCAGTAAATCACGTTACGCAATACAGGTATGCAAACAAAGAATACAGTTCCGGTAGCATCAAATGCTAAAAAAAAATCATTAGGCTAAAAAGAGACCAAATGCGCAAGGTCACAGGCATCTTGACCGGTCACTGTCCCCTAAACAAGCATCTGTTTACAATAGGTGTGACGGACAGCCCCCTATGCAAAGGCTGCATGGGGGCAGAAGAAACGCCACGGCATGTGCTTACAGAGTGCACGAGCGTGGCCACACAACGGGCGAAATTCCTCCAGTCACCAGCGTCACTCCGGGAAGCATGTGGAAACCTGAAAAGGCTGCTGGCTTTTTGGGAGGATCTAGGTTGGTTGGAATGAGAGGTAAGGTGGTACGCACAATGGCCCAATCAAGAGGCTAAGTGCGGAACAGCACAGGTAAACTAAACTAAACTAAAACAGGTATGTAACAGAGGACAAGCTCCTTTTGGTTCTTCTTGTTTTGCAATAATATTTTCAGCATAATTGCGAAGGTGTTAACATGTTTGTTTAAGTATGACAGTGATACACGAATAGATTATATATAGACTACTAGCTGTCGCCCGCGGCTCCGCCCGCGTGGATGTCGGTTATCGCGAATCGGACTATAATTTGAGATTTAAACTATCCTATCTCTCAAGTTGGATCGAACTGCACATGGTGTGCGAATTTTATTATAATCGGTTAAGTTGTTTAGGAGTCCATTGAGGACAAACATTGTGACACGAGATTTATATATATTAAGATTATAACACACAAGCTACTTTATATCCCTGAAACACGGGTGAAAATATGGATTGCAGTACCGGGATCAGAATGCCACACTAACAATAGATAGTACAAATATGAATAAATCACCTTAACATCGTGCTTCAGCCGGACGTATTTCTCCTTGAGACACTTGTACTTGTCCTGCAGCGCGCGCTCGTCGTGCAGCCGGCCGGACGCGGCGCGCTCGCTCGCCAGGCGGGAGCGAACCTCCTCTAGGTGGCACGCGTGCTGCGTGCGGAGGCGCTCCACCTGAGGGGGCACAGGTACAGTCATACATACATACTTATATTATAAGTGTCGACGAGTCCCTACAATCCAATTTCTGCCAAGCCGGTATAATGGGTCGCATAGTTCATGACAAACTAAATCAGGGTATGGTGTTCCGGTTTCCCTTTTGAAAACTTTCATACTTCGCCACTGATACATACAACGTGTCCCAAAATTCAACGATAAGCGGGCGACAAAAGGTAGTCCTGCTCATGAGCACTCGAGGAAAAAAAAATAAAAAAAATATACCTAATTTTTTTACGGTTACAACATTAATTTAGAAATTCTTTGAAAAGGACATATTTCATAATCGGCTATCGTGAACAAGATGCTTGCAAATGGTTATTAGTGTCATTAATTAAATATCATTTTTATAAGGATATTGGTGTTTGGTTTTTGTATCAACTTATTTCGTTGAATTAGTAGTATTTCAATTATTTTCAAGGTCTTTTGGTTATCCATTTTATTTCCTTATAATGTTGCCAAGATATATTTAATAAAAATAATCGGTTATAAATATAATCGATACACATTATTAGAATACTGGTTTTTCCCTAAAACTGTCCCTATTTGAATAATAATAAGTACTAATATATTATCACAGTCATATTTTACATCATACTAAACACTTAGTTCTAAATTAAACATTAATAAATCGAATTATTTACTTCATTCCTCATTTATCGATTCTGATTCTCATAATTATTTTTGGAAATATATATGGCAACACAGCCATCTGTCACTCGCTTTGTTTTCGTTTGGCACTGTTGATACGCCTGATACATTGATAATTGAAAATGAATCCTGGATATTCCGTTTATTGACGATCCTGACGCGCCTACCTTAGTACTGGCTTGTATATTGACACTGAACGCAACATGGGACTGGATTACATGTTTAAGAACTTTGAATTGTGGCGCCGACTGCAGCCTAGCCCAAGGACGAGCCATATTCTTCGTCTCACTGAAGTTTTTTCTGTTTTTAGACAGCTGATTACCCCACACATGTGGTACGTTTCTTCCTCATTATTTTAGGATGTCAATATGTAATGCAATTATAAAGTATAGTAGCTAATCCAAATCGTTTTCCAGATCGAAGATGACAGTGTTGTATGTAACTCCTATCTGTTGAACTTTGGCGTTATATGATTCAAATACTCAAGTGAATGCAGGAGCCTCTACCAGTGATGGATATCGTCAGCAAGAGTGAACCAACTTTGGAAGTTCCATTTTGCAAACAAAATCGCATTCATTCCAATCTGGCACTGAACGAGAAGCACACATTTTAAATGTTATAGTAGTATGAATTTAGCCTCGATAAGTAAGTTTGTTTTAAAGATTGTAATTGTATAGTAATAGGTACATAGTTGTCCTGCCGGTGTCAAGACTGTTCGGTGTCATTTTATAACCTTAGGATAACATACTATTTCTTATTTATGTCAATAAATGTGTGGTTGTTGGTAATAATAATTAAGGCGATATGAATATAAACTTATCTTCTTCATCCTAGCGTTAATCCCAGTCGCAGCTATTATTGATGAATATAAACTAATATTGAATATTAATGTAGAATGTTTTACTTGCAGTTATATGGAGCACACCAAATATGTTAACAATACTGGCAAAGATTTGATCAAGCAACATCCCATCCATCACCATGTCAAAATAATGTGCTATCTATATATCTGCCTGAAGATTTTTTTACTTTTACTTGCCTAAAGATATAGCCAGCAGGGCAAGATAGCCAGAGCTAGATATCCTTGAGCCGACTTACAGTTGCTATGAGCTAAAATTGATAGTAGACATATAAATAAAAGAATCTACTATAAGAACCATGGCAGAGAAGCTATATTTTATTGTAGGCCAAAGGACGGAGGGTTGCTGTGCTCATGTAATGACAATTATTTGTTTCATGACCTGGACAAGATATAAAGTCAATATTAGTCCATCAGCACAGTTTTTAGACTACATTCTGTTAACATATGACTCAGATTTACAAAAAATACTAATTAAAATGGATGTTTTATTCACATGAACCCGCTAAATGTACTTATCAATATAAGGTGATGTGTGGACCTGGATACAACTTTATTAGTAAAATCTGTTAGTTGTTAGTGTGAGGTACAAGTTCCATATCAGATTTGGTTAAAAAGTATTTGTTCATGAATCTAATTTTTTGTTTAAATTTAAGGGAAAAATATTATTTTGATCAATTTTTGTGTAAAAACTGCGGGCATTTTAGTATTTTTAAGAGTTGTAGTGAATAGTAGTACTAATTAGGTATCCGATACAAAAAAACCTTAAGCATATTTGAGAAATTGTGGTCGTGGTAACTCAAAATATCATAAAAGGTGTAAATTTTCAAAGAATTTCTAAATTTATGTTGTAACCAAAAAAAACATTAGGTATATTTTTTTATTATTTTTCCTCGAGTGCTCATGAGCAGGTCTACCTTTTGGGGCCCGCTTATCGTTGAATTTTGGGACACGTTGTATATAGATTATACGGGGTAGGCAGTGACAGTAGCCCGCTATCTGCTTCTATCATTACACACTTCATGACTTAAAATCTTTCATCTAAGTTCGCTATTTTTCAGTGCTGCATGGCCTGCCTTTCAATTCAGATACATACAGATCGTGATAGAATCAGGCAACACTAGGTAACATTTGACGCACAACACGTGTTGCTGTACAAGTTCGGCAACGTTGCGCAACAGGCGTGATGGTGGCAGATGACGCGCGCGAATCTATCATGCGTAGACAGACAACTTGGTTCCGCGCTGTTGCCATGTGCAACAGCGCGGAACCAAGTACACAGGAACACAAATATATTGCCTAGGGGATACTAGACTTTACACGATTATCCTATAAAATCTCACCAAAGTTAGTGGCCGTGGACGATTGGCTGTGATCCCAGCCGCCATAGTATCCACCAATTTTGGTAATTTCCTTTCCAGGGCTCACCTGGTATAAAAAAGAATATCGGAACCACTTTATTACAATATTACGAGCAACAAACTAACCTCAGCCCTATAATCATGCCTTAACTCTGTGATGCGGGCCGTGTGCTCCTCCCTGAGCGCCTCTATTGTACTCCTATTATCTTCTACCATTTGAGATCTCTCTTTAGCTAAAGTTGCTTGTAACTGTTCGTGGAGTTCCGACAAGGCACATTCATTTTCTGAAAACGAAACACAGAAATAAAACTTAATTTATATTATACCATTTTGACTGTGAATAGTACATTATCGGACTTTGTACAACATAAACTATTTTTTTCATAACTAGGACTTGTAGACTTTTTCATTAATAAATAACTATAATTTCAAAGGTGAAAACGAGTTCTGAATTTTCTTTCGCAATAGAAGGATAATTTTATTTTCCTATGTCCGCGAATCTCGATCCTCTCGGCTATCTTCGGTTTCCAGATGGCCATCTCAGCGTTGATACATAAGTTGACCCGTATTCTCATTAGACTAACACGTTAGCAACTTTCCTTACAAAAAAATTAAACCACGCTACTGAAAATTCACGCTCTAAAAAGTATTAAACAAGAAAATTTCAAGGATAGCCGTGTTCATATGTCACTTGCTCTAACAAAGTTTAGGCTTTGCCGTAATCGGGTAAAAAGTAAAAATTATGATAATGTTACCTATTTCCAACTGCCGCTGTTGTTCAATTAGCTTCTCCCTATATTGCTGCTGCAATCTCCCCATGTTCTCTAAATGATGCTTCTCGGCTGCTTCGATATCGCGTTGGTACCGCTGCGCTAATTCTAATGTGGCGTTCTCTAAAGCTTGTTTGTGTGTTTGTTCTGCAGTGCTGAGAGCCTTGACAATGTAGTAAATAAATCGACACTGAAGGATATTAGTACAATCTACACCTATCTAACGTTTATATAGATTCTATAAAGCGGATGAACATACAGTGTATGTATTTGTTATTTGATTATATTTGCAATGTGCGGGAATCGAACCCGCACGTCCTGACGTAGCAATTGAAAACAGCAGTAGCCACAGCAATAGTCACACAGCAGTAGCAATAGCAGTAACGAAACGTCACAAGTTTTAAATTGTGTATATTTCTAAAAAATATATTTAAAGTCAACATAAATAAAATGTAAAAAAAAACTGTAATCAATCAATCAATTAGCTTATTGTAGTCCACTGCTGGACATACGTCTCACCCAATGTTAGTAAATTGATTTGAAAGTTATACATTGGACAGTATACTGAACTTACTTCTTTTATCTCCTTACGATGTCTTTCCGCCTGTTCACTCAATCTCACTCTCTTTTCCGTTTGGAATTTCTCCTCAGCCTCCTTCAATTCTTCTTGTAACTCAGCTCTTAGTTTTTTCTCTCTCCCCGACCACTCTACTCTTATACTCTCCAACTCTTTCTGTAAAGCTAATTCCAGTCTTCTTCTCTCATCTGCTTTGTTCCTCTCTATGAAATCTCTATTCCCCATATCGGGAATTAGAGGAGATTTGATGGCCTTAAGATAACTGTCGTCTTGATTTTCAAATTGATATACTACTACTACATTATCGGAATTTGATTTTCCTTGCGACAGAATAACCCCGTCTAGCCTAGGACTTGCTAACCCTTTCCCTAAACTAGATGCCGAGTCTGAAGTCTTTATTTGAGGAGGTACTGCTTTGTTCAAAGGTTTAAACGTGGACATAGGACTCCAAGGTTTACCATAGTCAAGTCTAGGTGAACGCATTTCTGATCCCAAACTCGGTGTCGGCGAAATTTTGATTTGAGGCGATTTCAAAGACATTTCCTGCGATTTTAGTGATAATTCGTGAGACTTAGACTTTGATTCTTCGAGGATCGAAGTCTTTTTAGACTCGTCGGAGTCAGAGTGAATCGATTTGGAGAAATCTAACGTAGGAACCTTGATTTGAGGTATCGGAATACTCTCACTTCGTGATCGTCTATCTGAAACTGACTTTTTTTCTGAATTTTCGTCTTCTTTTTCTACGTTTTCGTTTTGTTTTTCTTTGTCGTTGTCATTAGATTCGTCAAGATCATTGAGATCTAGATTAGCGAATTCGCGCTCAGGAGAATCTATTGAAGTCTCTGATTCTATGCTCTCCATAAGGTTTATTGATATTTTACTCTTTTGTGGTATCATTGGTGATCTGTAAATTATATTATTTTATTTAGATAAATAAAGCCAATCATTTTGTATCCCATGCTATGGGATACATAATTGTTGGAGGTCAGATGTTAGTTTTAAATGAAGAAATGCACAGCAATATTTCATATGGAAATCTTTTCTGTAGTTATTTTGCTATTGTAGGAATGTCTTATGATATTTAAAAAGAGAAGCCAGCAACTTGCCAATGCAAAATGGTGTAGTATAAACCTTTCTTTAAAGCTCGTAAACATCTTACTTCACTGTAAATCGTATATACGGGAGAGTATACTGGAAAGGTCTTTCCTTAGTATTGAACGACATTACTGGCTAAATTCCAAGCAAAAATATATTTTCACTGACCTTGGCCTAGCCTCCTTTTCCGAAAAAACAGGCTCTTCTAAACTAGCAGGCGTTGGTTCTATGTCACCAGGGCGCACTAAATCGGATATCTTCTGAAAATTCTTCTGGAAGAGATCCGGTTTGATGTAATCGCCAGGAGGGGGGCGCAGTACCCGTCGGCGAGGTGACGTGCCGCGGGGATGGCTGTCACCTTCTGAAATAAAACCATACAATATGGGGTTCTTGAAGAAGGGCATTAAAAGGTTTCTTCAGGGTCGGCAGCATAAATGTAACTACCGTGGAGTTGCACACGTCTATAGGCCACGGTAACCACCTTCCATCAGGTGTGATATGTGCTTGTCTGCTACCTACGTGGTATAAAAATACGTGCAGATCAGATTTCTTGTATGGTGGATCGCGGCCCAGCTCGGACCACAGCATTATGTCATCGTTTATAAATAATCATACAAGTAAATAATCTGGAGAACTTGAAATGTTATATTTTAATTTTTCTACATGCATTTAGAAGGTGTTTTAAAAAATTGTGGTGGGTCACGATTGGAAATAATTAAAGTAACTTGGCAAGGGCATAAAAGTTTGGGAAACGCTGCAGTACAGTGAAGAATATGAAAGATCGCTAGTGACAATCTTTTGTATATAGTCTAAGGTGACAATGTTCCATATAAACCGATAGAAACGTGACAGAATTTTAACAAGAATAGCTCATGGCTTACAATATTTTAATATTCTAATACGTAAATTTTGACAGTGAGAAACGATAAAATAAATACCTATCTGTCTCTTTTGTCTTCTATTTGATATGGCAAGTAGTGTATTTATCATATTTCCAACCCCTCCTAATTGCTTTTCATTAATTTCGATTCGGATTTAACAGGTTACTTCTCGAGTGCCATTACAGGAGTTAAGTACAGCAGGGGAAATAGGGGTGGTATCAATAAAAAAAAGATAGTAAATCACTTTTAGAGGTCTTTCAGTAGCTGAACGGTAGAAGTATCCAAATTTAAATCACTCTGAAAAACTTACGGTGTGGTACCATGGTGATACTAAGTTATAAAAGGTCTGAATAATATTATCACTAACTGTGTAATGTTTACACACTAGATAAGAAGGCTTGAAGCTCTACTCGGTACTGAACGAATATTGAACGAAAAGTTAAAGGAGTTATATAAACCGTGAGCCGCTTTAGATTGCACGCGATTTGGCGGTAAACGGTGGCTATTGAGATTCAACGAGCTAAACCATCGAAGAATACGAAGGTAGGTACTATGTTGAAATGAATTACTTTGTTGTTTTCTAGTTGTGTCTTTGTTAGCTGATGTTTACGGTTTCGCGTGGATATCGATCTTAAACTTTACAAATTGAAATTTATAGAAAAAGGTAACATATTATATTTCATTCTATTAAGAATAAATAAGTGAATAACTCAGGCGAGACATGAACCCAAGACCAGTCCCTAAAGACCCGCCTGAGCAAATCACTTTTAAATTGCATTATTCTAGTAAACCTTCTAGTATTTCTAATCAATTTTTTTTTCTACAGCGCTCTCTCTGTCGCACAGCGCATTTCTATGTTTCTAGAGTAGTTGAAAAAGAAGTTGTAGTTTTAAATTTTTATAACTAACGGTTTTAACTACTCTTTAAAGGTACCAAACTGTCAGTCAGATGTGCGTTAGAGAGGACAATCTACGAAACCGAAGTAAGCCATTCTTAGCTAGACAATCACTCTTCTTCTCAACTTGCCAAATGATAAGCTGAATACTGTAATATCCTATTTACATACCACTGGAAGTATTACTGGAATGTGACGAACTATTTAAGCCTTTCTGATCATTCTTTTTGCCGAACATAGGTAGTGGATCAGGTGTTTCTTTCAATGGAGATAATATTCTTGGTAAAGGAGTAGGTATTGGAAGCTGGATGGGTGAAGGTGGATCGCCTGGTGACGGTGGATCACCTGGTGATGGCGGATCGCCTGGTGATGGTGAATTGGCAGGGGAACTCGAGGTATCTGGATAAAGGATAAACCAAGGATGTTATTAAAGTATTAGTTTGTTATAGTGGATATTTCAATTCGCCTATTTAGATAGGAATGTGACATTAACACAATTCGACAATTCCATGTAAACATCGTGGAATTGTGCAATTATAGAACTTTGTTATACAGGTTTTCATAATACAAATATTGTAACTTAAAAACTTAATGAACACCGGGTGTGCCAAGCGAGAATATATGTAGATCTGTTTTGTTTAAAAAATGAAAGAACGTTTTCTTCGAGTAAAATTAGCTATCTCTACTATTGCTAAATAGTAGAGAGAACTAATTTTACTCAAAGGACTTTATTTTCACTACAGGTAGAGTGCAAAAATACCGCTCTCTATACAAAAGTATTATAGCACACTTACCTGCAGAATCTCTCTCCGATCCAGACAAGCTTTTTACCTCTCTGGGACTTTCGTTAGGCCGCGGCGGTAACGGTGGTCGTGCCGACAATGGGGTCAAGACAATCTGGTTAAGAGGAACCAGGGGAGGTGAGATAACAGGTGAAGAAGGTATAATGGGTGATAAAGGGATGATAGGAGATGGGACGGATGGAGGTACAGCGGATATAATTGAGCTTTGACCATCGTTCTGTTCTGATGAACTATTGGAGCCAGGACTGAGAGTTGGTTCAGGCAAGTTTTCAAGTTTGAATCTGGAAAAAGATTCAAATATTTATTTCTTACCATCTTCACATTTTTGGCTAATAATTGAAGGTATTTAAATGTTAAAAAATAAAAATATGTGTAAAGTTTTCCTTTAATAATACCAACTTTTATTTCACTTTAATTATTTGTTCTAACGATAATGTTAACTATAACGAACCTACTCTACAAAAATGACGAATCACTTGAGAAATAAACCCAGTTCAGGAACCTCAAGTAGTATACTACTTCAGGCAATTCCCCTATTGATATTTTTAAGAATTTCAATAAAAATGCATTTAGGCAAGAACCAGACTGCCTGCTAACTGGTTGAAATGTTATAATTATCACTTACGGAATGACAAATTATTAAAGTTAATAAATACCTGACACTTTTGCGATCTTCTTCGTAACTAGCCGGTTGCTTTTGTTTTCCCATAAAAATACTATCAACCTTTTTATGCAATGCATCTGCCAGTTTTTCTCTAAGAATCCCTTTAGGAGGATCGCTTTTAGTAACTAAATCTAAGGCTAATGACTTTTCTGTATCTGGACTAGGGAGGTCTGATTTTGAAGCTTTAAGGAACATGCTGCCTTTGCCTGAAATAAAAAATATAACATTACATCTCCCTATCCTGCCTCTTCAGTTTATCCCATTCCATCCACGCTTCGCCTCATCTGTCAAGAACCACACTTTATACCTTACAATTAAAGTAATATTTACCTGTCAATGGTAATCCTTTATCAATTTTAGTCCCCGTTAACAAGGGACTAAAATTCTCTTCTTCCGGACTATTCAACACATGCATCTTCAAATCAATGATGTCTGACTGTTGTTTAAACAGCATCTTCGGTCTTTCGAACGACGGACGACTAAGTAAATCGCGATCTGAAGCATTCCTCATAAGACTAGGTTTACCGGACAATGAACCATCCACGCTGCGTCTTAAGGGTGATATTCGCGTCTCATTGAGTTTCTTGTCCAGTCTTGATAATGGTGACGGTGGTGGTCTGCCTAAGGGTGTTAGACGCCTCGACCCTGTCAAAGTTTGGTTATCTTTGACGTCAGAGCCATGGTTCTCGCTGTCTGTACTGAGTTCCTCGTCGCTCTCAACTTTAGTTTCGACTCGTTCTAAGTTCTTAGTGTAGTCCTCGGATGTTGGTATATCCTGTAGAACAAACCAGAACTAAATAGGTGACAGAGAGCAGAGAAAATCAATTAAAAAGTATTTTAGTCATTACACAACCGACGTGAACCCACTCCTAACACACGCAATTTAGGCTAGCTGGAGGGGTTAACGGGAATATTGGTAATTTCGGTCACCATTATTCTTTAAAAACAAAATGCACCCGAAGCCGTGAGTACCAAAGTAGTTCTTATAAGAATAGAGCTGCCATTCGTCCAGGTTTCCCCGGATTTATCCTAGTTTAGAAGGCATCCGGGGAGCGTCCAGGCCGGTCTCTAATTGTAGTCCGGGTTTTACCCGGACTACATTTAAATCCCAGAATGCTGCAGTTGATGGGACTATGAGCTCCTTCTCTCCTAAACCGTGACTATCTTGCATAACAAATTGCCCACAGGATCTTTATGCAGGTTCTGTCAGGCTGACAGGCGAATCCACCCGTCACCTCCAGGCTGTCCTGGATTGGCTGTCGCTTGTTGTGGGCTTTGCGGGCGAAGAGCATAGAGCACCGCTCACCGTCACGAGCGTGTCATCATAAAATGGGACGGTGGCACCGTCCGCGAGCTCACCACCACTTATCTGATGTTCCACAGAAACCGATCACTGCGGAACACCGTACGTCATCTCTCGCCGACCGTGCCCGTCGCACTTGGGTAGATGACGGCTCTCTCCATCAGCTACGCCCCTACTATGAGCGAAGGTAGAAAGACTTCGTTGTACACCAGCGCCTCCCTAATGCAATTCCAGGGCAAGGTGTTGAACACTATGGCGATGTTAAAGCATCCTCATCCTCCGCCGCATACTCTACCATGGCATACACGGTGGAGCGCCTCTGTCAAAAGCCATTAGTCATCCGCCAGATCCGACCCCACTCTAGAGAGATGCTCGATGAACTGCTTGGCAATAAGTCTTTCAAAGAGCTTTCACACCTTGTCGATGGGCCGATAAGCGGCCCCGCCTTCAGAACCAGTTTTCCCGTCTTCGACACTTTCGGAAACTGGCCCCGTAAACCTCTCGGTCAGGGCTCGAGAGCATCTGCCTTCACCTAGAGCTAGGACCCACGCTCAGCACGCCTTCGCACCGCCAGCTCTAGTTTCAACTAAATAGCCCCGGGTAGGTCGTCCTCATCCACGGTGGGCACCAAAGGTGACTAAGGGTCGGGGGTATCTGAAAGGATTTTGGTTGTCCGGGTTTAAAGCTCAAAAGTACGGGATTTTCACAATTTTCGTCCGGGTTTACAAATTTTTGAAGTGCCCAGCCCTCAATAAGATACCTACTCGTAGGATCCTACAGGTAGACCAAAGTTAGATCCATAGAATCCTTAGATTTGTAAAAAATCTATTCGAAACCTAATCCCAATGCATTTCCAACCACGGCCTAGGATAAGAAGTACGTGCGTGAGCACGTACTTGTTATACGACTTCATAATGTTTGAGACTTTAACTCAAAATTTTTGCAATTAAAATTAGATTCATAAATTGTAAGAACAAAATATTTCCATAAACCGTTTATTAGCAATATACTTTGAAAGCAGGCGTCTATTCTATCTGTTTATTTCGGCCAAGTACCTTTTTCATGACGCATCACCCACAACTAGAAAAACAATCGTCGGCTCGTCCAATTTGCTCTACTAAAGGTTAATTGGGGTAACAACACGTTTATCGCTCTATAAAGACGCCTACATAACGTGTGAATTAGGCGACAACCTTGTCACGCCATCTTGACCATAAAAATCGATACCAATTATATACGTATAACGTATAACGAAACAGGTATGACTTGAATATGTGCTGATATTTGATACTGAACTAAAAACTAAGAAGTCTATCAGTAAATGAATTGGTGGAAACTGAACAACAGTAAATACGAACTCCGATAGAGAACTAAAGATAATAGCCTATATATCACTAAATAAATGTATTTTTACAGCTGGGTTAGCACCACGATGCGGGATAGTGAGTAGATAGTAAAGACGTCACAGGATCGAGTTTAAAATTGTAATTAAATGATATCGGTAAGACTCTTCATGAAAAAATGGCTTGAGAGACGCCCTTATACTCATACCTTCTCACCGGCTGATGCAAGTAGGAAGGGAGGAACTCACCGGGCATGGCTGCCCTCGTTAGTTCCTGCATTGTATAGGCCAGAAGCCAAAAGTAATAGTTTCCAGTGTGAATTGAGCAACGCCGTGTTCTCCAAGCAACCGTCGTAGTGGGCAGTCAGTTCGTTGTGGCATTCGGATTTCAGCAGTCACGACTCGACATTACTTTACAGCTTTCGGATACCTGCGACCCGAAACGCGAGTACCAACCGCAGTAGTCAACCAGGACTTTTAAAATGTTCATTTTCATCTGTAAACGTCGCCGGCGCCATTTTCAAGTTGCGGGAGCGGGCAGCGCAGCCATACTGCTCCCAAAGCAGCACGACGGCGGCGCTGTCAAGATCGCGGCGCCCAGCCGTGCTGCACTTGCTGAGCTTGTGTCGGAAGCTATATTGCATACAAATCAAGTAAGTACCTACGTACAAACAAAGTAAGTACGTAACTTGTTTTATACCAATCAGGTGGCAAGGCCTACTAGTCGGTAAAATTTTTTGAACACTGCAATCCTCTGCAGGGTTATGATAACTCCACTTTTCTTTTGAGGAAGACGATAATACTTCTGGCTAATGTCTTCTGCTTCAAGGCGATTCTACGTTTTAGATTACTCCGCAAGTCTCACTCATTAGCAGAGGGCGCTGTGGAGAATCAGCAGGTTCACAGTCTCTGAATTCTATCAAAGTGGGGCATACTCCACCAGGCAACTTCTATAAGTACCTTGGAAGTGGCCAGTGAGCAGTCCGCCTACTAATGGGTTAAGAAAGAAATAATAAATAATCTCGCGCACATTTCTTAAAAGGGAAGGAGGGCTTGCGCACATCGAAAAAGGTACCAGCAATTATGGCCAAGACTCGCCAGGGGCTGTTAGGCATTGCGCTCCACGGGAATATCACCTCTCCCGGCAATATTGTTTGCCATTGGACACATCGCGTGGTGCTAGTTAGTGTAGTTCCTACACAGCCGCTTTTCATATCCATGGACAAAAAAGATGTACATTTAGTACCAACTTGCATAAGTAGGTAGATAACGGCCTTGTGCCCTACATTACGTATGAGGGCCATATCATTTTTATTACATTGCCATTAAATCTACACATTGTGGAGTCTTCCAATTTAGAATGGCTAAGCCCCTTGTATTGTAACCTAATAAAATGTAATGAGCAATATAATTGAAATTAAATATGTGTTCATATATTTATTTTATTTGTTCTCTTGAATTACAATAAATCACTATAGCTTCAGTGATGACACAAGAGTTGCTGTAGATGTAGAGAATTACAAATAGAAGATTTACATATTAAAACAAAAAAAACATAGTGAAACTAAATACACTGAGTGTACATGTACCAATATCAAGTGTATCTTATTACATTAAATTAGAGTATTGGAATTCCAGTAAAAGTTTGTTACTAGCCACAGCCATGCCATGGGGCCATGGGGCGGATATCACATTTTGTGTAGTGGTAGTGCCACTTTTACCAGTGGTAAAATGATTATTTTTTAACATATAGAAAATAGAGAAAAAAAATAATATTACTAAGCCAACCTGTACAGAAGCACAAGTATCATCCAGTACAGATGCATCTCTTGCTTTCTTCACCAGCTCCCTGTACACATGGTCTAGTGGATGTTCCCATTGTGTCTTTTTGGTCTCCTCATTGTAGTAGTAGTGAGACTGTATCTTGTCATCGAAACTGTGGAAAAAGGAATCTAGGATTTTAAGATATTTTTAAAATCAGATATCAAGTAAGTAGGTCAGTAAACTTTATTTTATGTACTTGATTTTTGCAACATAGAACTTAGTACACAGTTCTATTGAATCACAAACATTCAAATGATGTTTTAAACACATTGATTATCTGTATACACTTGCTGCTAGCACCATAGTAATCTCAATCAACAACTTTATTTCTCTACACAAGCCTGTATATGTCTTTAACAGCTATTTGTTAATTAACAATTAAAAGCAGAGAATTATTATACACTAACAATAAAACTCATGCCTCACCAAGATTGAGCCCTGAATTAATGTGAAATAAGAAACAGAAGATTACCTGAAATATCACTCATTGAAATAAAACCACTTTATAATCCTTTAAATGTGGGATTATTCCAATTAATGTGATTTAGAAGGAAGAATACCTACTAGGCTTTCCAGGGAGCCGGCAGAGCTTGCATGAGTCCATCTCGAGCCAATGGGAGAAGATGACTCTCACTGTCAGGGTCGATACCCAGTTGTGCAGCATATTCAGATATTTCTATAAACATTATTTTTTATTAATAGTTGATTCTGGACTCAATGGTCTAAAATGACCTTGGACTCCTAGTTCTACAAAGGCCTCGGATGTGACTGGGTCTACTGCATTGATGACGATAATGATTATTTTATAATTTGAATTACATCAGTTTAATGACAATAGTGGAAGCTCATAGAAAGAAAAAAACAGATGTTGGGTTGTTGTCTCTCCTAAAACTAAAAGAAAATATTCCAGAAATAGAAAAATAAGTTTTGGCTGGTTCATTTTCATATACATAAATTACCCAACGTACATTTGTTCCACAGGACTACTATGCAAGATTTATAATGCAAGTTGTAGATGGGTAAAATAAATTGAAATTATAATTTCATTATACATCATTATCTTTCCATTAGTCCTGGTCACATACGAGGCTTTCACCAGGGAGCCCAGGGTCCCAATAAAAATAAATTATAGTATAAATTATAATTATAGAATAGGTTCACAAAAAAATAATTAAATGATTTGTATTGAGTTTATTAGATACTTTTAATTTATATACTGGTTTTCAAGTTTACTTGTAGAGACAGTAAGATGATAAATGAATACTTATGTAGTTTTAAATAGCTAGCAATCGTCTTAGGATTCTACGACTAAGAAGAAAATAAAGAACTAAAATTTAATTTAACTATTTCTAATTTAAATTCTTTTCTAATTTAAATTCAACTCAAACAACAAAAACTCGACTTAATAATTTAGGTATAACCTGTTACCAAAAACTAAGTCAACCTCGTAAATTTATGAACAAAATAATGTAAAGCCTTTGTCGATCCCATTAAAATTTAGTATTACAAACCCTCGGCGGATGGTTGACTGTTTTCATCGAAAATTTCACGGCAAACTACAGCTGAAGCCGAAGACATCGTATCACCGTATCATTATCTCACATTTAACACGCACTGCACAATTGATCTTAACCGCAGAATGTTTTGTTTTTTATAATTCATAATTAATTTCAAATCTAACAAAACTTGCCACAATTTCACCTTCCGCACGTAAGTTCCGCACACAGAAAATTCTGTCAGATTTATATTGGAATTTTTGACAATTAGTTATTTGACGTTTTTCGCCTGAAGAACGTCGGTGGGGTTAGTCAACTGTCACTTGATCTTAAAAATTCATATTTTTCATTTATGAATATTGCTTTTTTTCAACAAAACTAGTATCTATTATATATATTTTTAATTTAGTATTTTAATTAGTTTAATCTTATATCTATTTTTTCTATTCTTCCCTCCTTTATTAGGAAGGTGGGTTCCATTATGGGCCCGCCTTCCAAAATCCCTCCTGATCCTCCGGATCCTGAAAAGAATTCGGACATGGATGTTGATATTATTGATGTGTCGAATCACGGCAAGCGTCACATATCTGACGATACTAGTGGCATTGCTACCAAGTTGTCCATATCGCGAAGGGAAACTCCGTTTCCGTCAGTTCAAAATGTCTATATCCACCCAAACCTTGTCCTAGGGTTTAAGGCTTATAAGCCTTCTGATAAAGGCCCGTTCGTGGTCCATGTCTCTCGGAATGATCCGGACCTTTCTACTGGTTTGTCAATGCAAACAATTAAGTTCGGTAAATTTTTATTCAAAAATAATATTTCAAATATTCGCGCGGATGGCGTAAAGCGAGTCGGCAGAAATAAAATTTCTGTCGACTTTCTTACTGCAGCTGACGCTAACAAATTTTTAGACAACCCGATTCTATGTGAGAACAATTATTCAGCATCTATTCCATCTTTTATTATTTCCAAAATGGGCGTAGTTCGTCAGGTGCCAACAGACTGGTCAATGGACGAATTTGTTCAATCACTATCTTTCCCTTTCGAGTGTGAAGTAATTAAAGCCAGAAGACTAAACAAAAAAGTCTCGGATAAAGGTAAGACAGTTTGGATTCCCACCCAGTCTGTTGTGTTGACATTCCACGGGCAAATTCTCCCTGATAGGGTTTTTTGCTACCATTCATCTCTTCCCGTAGAAGTTTACTATTTTCCGACTATTCAATGCAGACAATGTTGTCGCTTTGGCCACGTCAAAGCACAATGCAGGTCCAAACCTCGATGCTTTCGCTGCGCTCAGTCACATTCTGGGGAATCTTGTGCTGTAGATGAGGCTAAGAGCTCGTGCTTGCATTGCCTTGGTAATCATTTTGCAAATAGCAATGGTTGCCCAGAGTTTGACAGACAAAAAAACATCAAAGTTTTGATGTCTCGGGAAAGCCTTTCCTACGAAGAAGCTAGCTCTCGCTATCCTAGGGTGAATAAATTGTTCTCTAGAGTTGTCAGTGACTCTTCGTCTCCTTATCCTCTTTTGACTCCCGCGCCTCTTAACCCTACACAACAGTCTTCTCGTCCTGCTTCTGTGTCTTACAAAAAAACAGTTTTCTCTTCCCCTCGTTCGAGGGCGCCCTTAGGTAAATCTTTCGACAAATCTTCTCATCAGGCCATTATCGCTAATGAGGCTTCTTCATTGCCTAATGGCTATTCTCTCCTTTCTTCTCATTCATCCCCTCCTGCTTCCGATGACCTATTGGAATTATTATTAAATCTAATTATCAATTTAATGTCAAAGAATAATTCCTTTTTACCGCCCAACGTTGCCCAAAAACTAATTCAGATCTCCTCCCTATCTTCTAATTATGACTACAGTCCTTCAATGGAATCCGGGCAGTCTTCGTGCCAAGAAACATGAACTACATAATCTAATTAATACCTTTCGTCCTTCGATAATTGCCATAGCGGAGACATGGTTGAGGCCTGGTGCTCGGTTTAGAGTGTCGGGTTTCTCGTGTCTTCGGGATGATAGAGCTACTGGTCATAATGGCAGTGCTATTCTTATTAGACGCTCTCTTCCTTTTTACCAAATTCCCCTTCCCCCAATTTCTCCAATCATAAATATGGTAGCTGTAAGGGTTCTTAATATTTCTTTCCTATCAGTATATATTCCTCCAAATCCTCACTCTAGTTTAATTCCAGACCTTTTGCTAATTATTTCTTCTGTTCCTCCTCCGATTATTTTATTGGGTGATTTCAATGCCCACCACTTATCTTGGGGTTGTTATTATAATGACTCCTTTGCTCTTTCTCTCCTTGAAATTTTGGATGATGCCAATCTTTGTGTTATCAACAATGGATCCCCCACTAGAAGAGTCCGCCCTTCTCAAAATCAGAGTAGTGCCGTGGATCTATCAATTTGCTCTGCTTCTTTGGCTTCTTCTCTCTCCTGGAATATTTTACCTGACTCTCATGGCAGTGATCATTTTCCTATTCTTCTGTCGTTCTCTGACAGGGTCTCTCCTACACGTTCCTTTAACCCATCGTTTAAATATAGAGTAGTTGAATCCAACTGGCCCTCTTTTGCCTCTTCCCTTGAAAACAAACTAGCTACTCTTCCTTCTCCCGAATCCAGCAACCTTTCTGATTGTTACTCTAAATTTGTTGATTCTATTATCTCGAGTGCTAATGAACATTTTCCTTTGAAAAAGCCTCACAGTTCTAAAGTTTCCACACCTTGGTGGGATTCAGAGTGCACTGCTGCAGTTAATGAAAGGAAAAGGGCAGAAGAGATTTATAAATCTTCCATGACTATTGTAAATTTATTAGATTATCAGATGAAAGCTGCCAGAGCAAGAAAACTTTTTTCGAAAAAAAAGAAAGAAGGCTGGGTGCGATTTTGTTCCAACCTTTCCCCACGGACTCCCTCTGCTTTAGTTTGGAAACAAATTAAAAGGTTTAGAGGTTCCTTCAACAGCATTGATATTTCAGCTAATGATCCCTCGTCCTGGCTTGAGGACTTCGCTGATAAGCTATCTCCCCCTTTTGTCCCATATTTAGATTACTTTCCTTCGCCTCCTCTTCCTCTTTCTTCTCGCAATAGTTTTGATCAATTATTTACATTTTCTGAACTTCAGTTGGCTCTTGACGGTCTACGAGATTCTGCTCCTGGTGTGGATGGAATTCCCTATTCATTTTTGACTCATGCATCTGTAAAAAGCAAGGAATATTTTTTAAAAATCATAAACAATTATTATGATTTGGGCTCTGTCCCTCAGTCTTGGAAAAACCAAATAGTGATTCCCATTCTTAAGCCTGGTAAGAGTCCTTCCGATGCTAATAGCTATAGACCAATAGCTTTATCCTCAGTTTTGTCTAAAGTCACAGAACATATGATTAAGCATCGCCTTGAATGGTTTGTAGAGAATAAAAATTTGCTAGCTAACTCCCAGTACGGATTTAGAAAGGGTAGAGGTACTATGGATAGCCTTAGTATTTTAACCTCGGATATTCGTATCTCTTTCTTTAACAAGGAATATTTTGTTGGGTGTTTCCTGGATATTTCAGCTGCCTACGATAGTGTTATAATTCCCTTGTTAAAAAATAAACTCATGTATCAGCTAATGATTCCAGAAAAAATAGTTCGTTTCATTTGTAATTTACTTTTGGAAAGATCCATATCGATTAAAAGCGGAAATTTGTCTCTTCCTCCCAGGACTATTTGGAAAGGATTACCTCAAGGGTCAGTCCTTAGTCCTCTCCTATACAGTCTGTACACGTATGATCTAGAACTAGTGATTGAACCAAATTGTCATCTTCTTCAATATGCAGATGACCTAGCCTTATATGTATCCAGTGTGTCCATTGAGCTAGCGGTGGGTCATCTATCGTCTGCCCTCAAATACTTGTCAGAATGGCTTCTTCGTCACGGTCTATCTTTATCGGCCTCTAAAAGTTCCATTGTTGTTTTTAATAAAAAACGATCTATTCCCCAAGTAGTCGTAAAAGTAGATAATGAAGATATCCCTCAAGATAACAAAGTTAAGTTTCTTGGAATGTGGTTAGACTCTAGGCTTACAGGTTCCAATCATATCGAATACGTTGAGCAGAAATGTGTAAAGAATATTAATTTGCTTCGCTGTCTCTCTGGGGTTTGGTGGGGCTCTCATCCTTGCACCCAGAAGTTACTCTATAATGCCATTATTCGTAGTCATTTGGATTACGGTCTTTTTATTTTAGACCCTTGCAACAAATCAGGTTTGCAAAAGCTTGACAAAATTCAATCACAGTGCCTTCGCATCATTCTTGGGGCGATGAAGTCTTCTCCCATAAATGCTATGCAGGTAGAATGTGGTGATCCTCCTCTTTCTATTCGTAGACAATTTCTTGCTAAAAGGTTCTTTTTCAAACTTGCTCAACATTTGGATCATCCTCTTCTTAATAAACTTGGGTATCTATCCAACCAATTTGACGTTCGTTATCCCCGTTCCAATGCTATTCCTTGTTTACTTATGGCCTTTCATCAATTTTCTCAGCTTGCTGATCCATTCTTCCAATCCTCAATTTTGCCCCTTTACGTTACGCCTTATGAAGCGTTGATTTTCCAACCCAATATCGTCTTGGATTTCAATATTAATAAAGGCTCATTAGAAGCTAACAGTCTTTTTATAGATAAAATTTCTTCAAATTACCATAATTGGCGTATTATTTTTACGGATGCTTCTAAAATATCAGTCAATAGCCCAGTTGGTGCTGCTGTATGGATTCCTTCCACAAGAATAATTCTGAGTTACAAATGCTCATCTTCCACATCAGTTTTCACAGGTGAAGCTATTGCTATCCTTGAAGCTATTTCCTTCATTAAATCCCACAATTTAAATAAAAGTATAATTTTTACAGATTCCAAAAGCTGTCTGCAATCAATATTGTCTAACCCTTTTCGATCTAATCCCTGTTTTCCTATTATCCTTAAAATAAAACATCTTCTGCTTGAATGTCATCACTTGCATATCGATGTTGTTTTAGCCTGGATTCCTGGCCATTCAGGTATTTCAGGAAACGTAACTGTTGACTCCATTGCAAAAATGCTATCCATACAGGTTCTCTTGATCATCCTGAAGTATATTCTCATGATATTTGCGCGTCTTTAAAATTAAATCTATTTGATTCATGGTCTAAAATTTGGCGAATTTCCAAAACTATCACTGGCAAATTTTATGGGGATATTCAGCCTGAAATTCCTCGTAAGCCCTGGTTCTTTAAATTTTCTAATCTAGATAAAAGCACCACCTCTACAATTTGTCGGTTAAGACTAAATCATTCGTGTACTCCTGTATTCTTAGCCAAACTTAGAATTAGGGATAGTTCAATTTGTGATTGTGGTCTTTTCGAAGGAGACGTGGACCACATATTTTTTAATTGCCCTAGGACAAGGTTTTCTCTTTATGATATTATTCCCTCTAATATTCCGCGCCCTACTTCTATTAAATCTCTTCTATCGCTTGTCTTTTCTCCCTTCGTTAATGTTCTTGGTAGATATATTATTGCTAATAAAATTAAATTGTAAATATGTACTAATTTTATTATTTCCTATTATACTTATAAAACATGAAAGCGTATTCTTTCAAGAATTTTCCTAATTTACGAATTTTAATTACTCTTTTAATTTAATGTGTCCGAATGTATATATTAAATAAAGATTATTATGTTTAGAGTTTTCTAATACTAGTTTTGTTTGATGTTTATTTTACATATTGTGAAACTCTAAATTTCCTTTGGCTCCGTTATCGATATTTGTTTATCATTTGACAGTTTGTCTTTCTGACACATGACATTGGCGAAGTTGTGGTGGATTTCCGCAAAAGCCACTCTTTAAAAGTTGAAGTTGAAGTTAGTTATTTGACAGGCTCGATACCTACCTAGCAACAGATTAAAAATATGAAATAATTCTAGGATCAACTATATCCTTATCTTAGAAAATGATTGTGATTTTTGAATTTTAATGAATTTAATAAATGAAACTGTTGTTGCTGTTGCAGTTCGATATCTTCAGCATCATCATTATATTTTTTTATGAATTCAATTGTTTTTCTCTACCTACTATAAATATCCTATTAATCATTTTGCATCAGGAGAGTATCTGAAACAGTCCCTTGAGTGTATAATGTGTATATGAAATCCCACTAGGATCTTCACGGCCCAAGTCAAAGCCATCACCTATTTAGTAACGGACGAACGATATTTGTTAAGGAATAACACTAATATCAATAACACCCATTTAAAGCCATACAAAAATAATAAAAAAAAGCAGCACGTGAACTCCAAAGTGTTTGACTGGCATTTTTAAACCGAATTATAAAGATTATGCTATGCTTTAATTTTAACTTTTCTTTGTAGGTCAATTCCCATGGAAAAAACAGTAGCTGGCAGCGGTTTTTCAAGGCAAAATGTTACAAACTTTTTAAATTTTATGCACTTGAGAAAATGGTCGTTGAAAGACAAAGGTACAATATTTTAAATAGAAAAATATGGGCAACCGCCGCCGGTCACTACTCTTTGAGCTGAAATTGACTCTAAATTATTAGGAAGTAGCGTGTTAGACTAAATTCCATAACCATGCCTTTTTGCTAAACTGTCTTTCTATGAAGGTATCTTTAGTTATAATCTTTGGTTATAATTGTTTTTAAATAGCAACATTGCAGAATTTTCGACTTTGACATGTCATGGTGTCACGTTCTGAAACTGAATAAAAAATAATGACAATCATGTTGTTTGCAAATTCATTAAATGCTAATATTAATACATGCCTATTGCTTTTGATAAGTTATATTTTAGCGAACAAATTAATAAAATGTTATTAAATTAATAAATTGTTTGTGGGTATGTAGGCCAGCTTATTATAATATTAAATTTTTCTTATTTGTTTTTAATAGGTCAGAACTTTAGAACGTTTCGAATCAAATCAAACAACCTCAATAGTCAGGCGGACCGACACATTCATATTTTGTTGTATTACTAAAAATAAGGTAAAATGGCATCGGTTAAAGATGTGGCGTCTCTGTATCAAAATTTAAAGACTGAGTGGGCCAAGAAACCTCGAAAACTTGACAAATGTGGCGAAATATTGAACAAAATAAAGGTAAATAATGGACGATGACTTGACAGGAATCTTTGTTTTATTACTTGTGTAATCAATGCATTTCTTTCAGATTGCACTAACACAACTGTCGTTTTTACCAAGCAATAATACATTGGTTAACCAGAAAGAGTTGATATTGGCACGGGATGTGCTAGAAATTGGGGCACAGTGGGCAGTAGCTGTGAAGGATGTCAAAGCCTATGAGCGGTTCATGTCTCAACTTAAATGTTATTATTTCGATTACAAGTAAGTGGCTCAATCCATATATCAAGATTTTATTATTTTCATGTGTAGAAATATGGATAGATTATCAATGTCAAACTAGTCTTACCCAATACTGGCACTTGACTGATGGGAATATGTACTTACTATATTTTTATTTTCAGGTCCTGCCTCCCTGAGTCAGCGTTCATGTATCAGCTTCTTGGGCTTAACTTGCTGTTCCTTCTATCTCAAAACCGTGTAGCTGAGTTTCATACAGAGTTGGAACGTCTTCCAGTAGATGTCATTCGGGCAGATCCCTACATTAGGCACCCATTAGCTTTGGAGCAATATTTGATGGAAGGCAGTTACAACAAAATATTTTTGGCCAAGGTATGTGCTAAGAAATATATTACGCACAGTCAGCCTCGTAAGTTGATTAACACTAACATTTATAAAGTTGTAAAATATGTACTCATTTTTCATGTTTTGTACAGTTTTGTAGTCCCCATAGCACTAATTTAAAATTACAATATTAAGTTAAAATATAAGAGAGAGAGTGTGTTTGATTAATGGAATGCACTGGTGTGGCCATATTTTGTAGTATATGCCTTTGGGGCCAAGCCACACTGGTGCAACTGCAGATGTTGATGTTAGATGAGACTGGTATGATTTGAGATTCTGTCTATCATTCACAACAATAGTGTAAAATGTAACACTCACCAGGATAAGTTACCATGATTTTTATTTGTTTTGAGTAGCCAATATTTCAGCACTGTTGTATGCGCCATAATCACAGGATCAGGTTCTCTATTTTCATTTCTAAAATTTTATGTCATAATTTAACATTGCATAATGTTACTTGTCATAACATTATTTACGCATAATACTCATTTGCCATAACTTTTTAAGCATAATTTTTTTACTCCTATTTACTATTAGCATAATATTTAATAAGCATAATATCCCAAAGCATAAGTTTACTTAAGCATAACGACACATAACCATAACTATTCTGAAAAAATCACTACAAAATTTTTATTAACAATATTACACTATTTTATACATTACTCTCGTCAAACTTGTTGGTGCATCAAAGTTCATTTAACCTAATGTTATTTTGACCTAATTAGTTGACGGAGCCCCGCTACGCGGAGCTCCTACTTCTGGGTGGTTTATAAAAAAAAAGTCCAGATTGCATCCAGATCCTTGCCAGCTTGCTAGCAGGCGTTTATCATTATACCAAATAACTATTAGACAAATAAACAATATGCTTTACAACTTTATGCATATCAATGTTATGAATAAAAACATTAGGATATACAATATTTATGCTTAATAACACAGTATGCTAAAAACCAATTATGGCACACTACTATTATGATAAAGAAAATTATGCCTAATTTGTTATGACAATTTAAATTAGGACAAAAACTATTATGACAAAAGATGGAATCCCACAGGATCACAGTGTTCAGATCAGTTCATTGTGATCATGGTGCTTTTTAGTGCCGCTGCCTGCTCCCGTAATAGCAGTATGTTGCTTGGATGCAGAAACCTCAGATGCAACCAAGAGCTAACTTGTGGATAATGGAATATCTAAAATATTCGTCGTCAATATAGTATAAGTTTTGTATTTGGGTTGATCTGTTTTGTGTGCTGCAGTAAGCTGAAATAAATGCATTTTTTCTTTTTTTTTATAATAGTATTCTTATATTTTACAGGATAATGTGCCAGCTGAAAGCTATACTCTATTCATGGACACCCTGTTAGATACTGTAAGAGGGGAGATTGCTGCATGCATTGAGAAAGCTTACCTGTGTATATCGTGTGCTGAAGCTGCTAGGAGGCTTAATCTAGCATCCCAACAAGATGTCCTTGAGTATGGCAAAAAGGTACCTAGTTTTAAATCATACTGTCAATATTATAATAAATTTTGTGGCTGTTTTCAAAATATTTGCTAAATGTAAAAAAATCGTCTAAAATGGCTCAGAGAAGGACTCTGATATGATAATATGACATCATGGTTGCCTGGCCGAGATTGCCTTCTGCGATAAGGCCACCAATTGTTGTATACTGTGAAACTGTAACATGTTATGTGTTCTTTCTTTGTGTACCATACAATAAAGAGTAGCTACTAAATTAATTTGTATGCTGAAGTGACAAATCATAGTGACTGTAATATACTAAAGATCTCACAAAAATGGGACCACCACAATACTTTGGCATACTATCCGAGGCATAGGAAACGACCAAAGAAAAAAAAAATGATTTTTTTATTCTCCACAGAGGAATTGGGTGCTCGGTCCAGACAACTGTTATAACTTCAACTTCTCAGCAGAAACAAGCGCGGCCGCTGTAGGAGTGTTGCCTTCTTCCGAGCTCGCTGGCCAAACTATTGAATATGCCAGACATCTTGAGATGATTGTCTAGAATAGATTTCTAATATGTATTACGATTTAACATAATTAAATTACCCTTTATAATATTCGTGTTTGTATTGTGATGATTAAAAAAATAAAACAATTTTTGAGTACATAGGAATTAAAATCAATCATAAAAAGAAAAAAAAAGAAATTGCAGAACTTATTACTACTAAGATTGTAATAGTAATGCATGCATTAACTCCCTAAAACAATTTAAGTCTAATCTATTAGTATTTTTAAAGTTTGTTAAATTTACCATTCCAATATTACATTTAACATAAAAAAAACAGTTGTTTTATATATATGATATAAGCCAGATGCTTATGTAAATTCTCAGCCTAAAAAAGTCCGAAACTTATAGTACTGCGCGTACAATGTATGGTCAATGACAAAAGCCTAAAAAAGTGCTGGAGTCATGGTTTCACCAAATCATAGTGACTGTAATATACTAAAGATCTCACAAAAATGGGACCACCACAATACTTTGGCATACTATCCGAGGCATAGGAAACGACCAAAGAAAAAAAAAATGATTTTTTTATTCTCCACAGAGGAATTGGGTGCTCGGTCCAGACAACTGTTATAACTTCAACTTCTCAGCAGAAACAAGCGCGGCCGCTGTAGGAGTGTTGCCTTCTTCCGAGCTCGCTGGCCAAACTATTGAATATGCCAGACATCTTGAGATGATTGTCTAGAATAGATTTCTAATATGTATTACGATTTAACATAATTAAATTACCCTTTATAATATTCGTGTTTGTATTGTGATGATTAAAAAAATAAAACAATTTTTGAGTACATAGGAATTAAAATCAATCATAAAAAGAAAAAAAAAGAAATTGCAGAACTTATTACTACTAAGATTGTAATAGTAATGCATGCATTAACTCCCTAAAACAATTTAAGTCTAATCTATTAGTATTTTTAAAGTTTGTTAAATTTACCATTCCAATATTACATTTAACATAAAAAAAACAGTTGTTTTATATATATGATATAAGCCAGATGCTTATGTAAATTCTCAGCCTAAAAAAGTCCGAAACTTATAGTACTGCGCGTACAATGTATGGTCAATGACAAAAGCCTAAAAAAGTGCTGGAGTCATGGTTTCACCAAGTTGTCACACCAGTGTGAAAAATGTGCAAATCAGGATTTTTTCTTGTTTGTCACACCGCCAGTAAATGTACCTATAACAATTTGGTTCATTGAATGAATCATTTCATTCATACTACATCGTGCAATCAGCTGTAAAATACTGATAAATGAATTTGTTGTGAAACAAAATAATTTTAAGAAACTAGCACTTAAATCTTGTACAGAAGCAATCTTTAATTCAAGGTTCAAAATAGTAGCTCATCTTACTAGGTTCCGCTATTACAACATGTAGTAATTAAAGTTGTAGTAGATCTATGTTCAACAGAGGACAATATGGCTGAAAAGATGATGAGAGGGTATATAATAAAAGTTTTATGGTAAGTATTATGTAGGTATATTCTTTTAATCCATTAGAATATCAGGATTCTTATAAAACTTCTTTAGTTAATGACTCCAAATTGTCCAACTTCCATAACTTAGTAAAATGGTCTAAAGCCTCTCTTAAATTCCACTTCTTTAGTTCCAAGCACCTGTGAAAAATAAAAGGTATTTAGACTTGTTTTTCCATAATATTATTAGCATGTATTATATATTATTAGCAGGTATTATAGATCATCATCATCCTCCTTGCGTTAACCCCGGTGGCATCAGAGGCTTTCACCTTGTCTGTTTTTTTTTTTATCAGACTGCAGCTGAACTTTGATATTTTGACTAAAGCGATTGTTTCCACAACGCATTGGTGTTAAAGAAGTATTGCATTTAGACCCGTTGTTGGTCTCATTAGGGCTCTAACTTCCTTAAACGACTGCCTTAGATGTTCGTATGACAACCGGGACCTACGGCTTAATGAGCTCTCCGAGGCACGGCAACACCCCGACCAATGCAAATAGACATATTCATGCATAACAATATTTAAACTGAGTGGAAATTGAACCCGGACCCCCTGCGTAGCAGTTGAATGCGAATGCACTACCGCCACGCCAGAGAGGCTGTCATTTAGTTATTTATAATCAGCTGGATTATAAATAACTGAATGAAAAAAGTATTCTATCTTGTTATTTTTTCAAATACTGGGAAAAACATTGCAATATTTCATTTCGTATATAAAATGTAATGATTTTTACCTCTCGCTCACTTTTTTATTCATTGTTGTCAGCGTCATGAAAATTTTTAATAATTCCTTTTGTAGTTCTTCATCTGTAGTTGAATCTATTTTAGGATACTGTTTAGTTTTTACCTGCAATTAAATGAATTACGTAAATAAAATATGTTAGAACTTATTTAAATACTTACTTAAGGTAAAAGACCCAATGGTCGACACTAACCCAATAGTCGACACTTTCTAAAGAAACCTTTATTGTAAGAAAAGTAGGGGAGAGTGGGTAACAGTGGATCTCGGGTCACAGTGGATTATTCACTATAATTTTTACGTGTGATGTTTTACGCACACAAGCAAACGCTTGGCTACTGCGCTCACGCACTTGCAGCCGCGCTCGCCGAGTGGAATCACGTGTTGTCACGCGCAGGCCAATAGGTAAGTACGAAAATATTTTTTACGTAATTTAGAAATTTGTCTTATTCCCAACCCTTTAAAAAACATAAATGACAGTTGTATGATTTGAACTTGTTATTTGTTAAATCCGTTGTGGGTAATGTAATTTTGGCTTGGGTATAAGTAGTTACTTTTAGATTTTTTTTCTGTCGTAACGGCCTATGGCTCACAGTGAATAATTTTCATTTGAGTCACAGTGGACTGTGATCCAGTGTGACCCACATAAATACCATGAAATTAAAGTGGTTTTGTACTTCTTCGTAGGAAAAATGCCTCGCAATCGGGTACGAAAAACCAGTATCGGTCTTCACACTGAAGAACAGATGAGTAACACCTTAAAACTTGTATCTAATGGCTGAACAATAAAATCTGTGGCTAAATCGACTGCTATTCCATATACAAAGTTATATCGATACTATGTCAAGAAGTTTTGAAGTTTTGAAGTTTTGTGGACACCGCACGCTCCAGGACGGATAGATTAGGTTTGAAGAGAAGGTCTTACAGAGACCTCCGCTGTACCCTTCGTTGGTTTCCTTCAGATGAAATAGAAGCCGCGAAGCTTGATTTCGTCGACATTCCTTTCACTGTTAATTACATTTTAAGGTTTTATTTATTCCCTTTACCGAACAAAGATGGTAAATGTAGAATATACTGCTTCCGGGCTGTTTGGCCGTGGACGAAACGTCTGGAACGCAAGTTTCACATCGACCACGGCCAAACAGCCCGGAAGCAGTATATTCTAAATGCAACGCCGGCCGTGAAAGCCTGAAGACTTATAAAGATGGTAAATATTAATAATAGTGGTGAATTTCAATGTATTTAACACATTTACCGTACTTGGCATATATTTTTATTTAATTTTTATTTTATACTCTTTTAATTGATCTACTAGTCAAGCTCTATAATTTGATACCCATATGAGAGGACCTGCAATGTTCTAGTGGCAGCCATCTTGGGCCGATTTTTGTCAGTCATAGTTAAGATTACTCCCGATTAATTCACCTTTCAAACAAAAAACTTTATCAAAATCGGTTAATCCGTTCGGGATCTACGATGCCACGGACACACATATACATACATAGACACGTTAAACTCGGAACACCCGAACGTATGTGTCGGGGATAAAAAAACATGTAACGGTCATTCTCTAATACAGTGGTTCTACCATGGCCTGGTAATTTTCCCACTGCCCCTTCGTGACCCACTGAATACTTTTTAACCCAAGCTGGTTTAATTAATAATGCACATTGATGAATAGTAGAAATGTTTTATTAATATTAGCAAGGTAGGTAACCTACATACAATATTTTGGTATCACCTATTTAGTCCCTAAATTTTAGTGCGATGTGCGAGCTGTTGCTTATTTTTTACTAAAGAATCCAAGTTTGCGGAAAATTCTAAAAAGTTTAGAAAGTCTAGTTGCACTTCAAGTCGATTTCTAAATTTATTTTTAAAGCAAACTAGTGTTGAAAACCCAGCTTCATTTAAATTAATATACCGATCGATAGTAGATATTATTTTTTGAAAAAAGGGCAGGAATAGTGCGACCCAGTATTTTATTTTGATGGCCCGGCACCGGGTCGCGTCCCGGCAAATGGGAAACGCTCTAATACATATGTTCAATATTGTAGAGTGAAATTTGATTGTCCTTAAAGTGTCTACTATTGGTGTTAATGGGTGTCTTCTATTGAGGAGATGTTGTCTACAATTGGTACATATTTACATTACGTTACGTAATGTTATTTAAAAAAAAAGGATGATAGTTTATAAAGGTTTCATCTGCAAAAGTTAATGTCTAAATGTTGCTGTAACAGTTAAAAAAGAATACAACGATCATTCTGTAATTAATGTATTTAATTTTGTAGAGTGAAGTTTGATTTGTCCTTAAAGTGTCTACCATTGGTGGTTTTACCTTACCTAAACTGCAAAGCATTGAAAGTTCCGTGAATAGACCACTTTATAAGTATGTGCAGTCTGTGAAAATATTTTTATCTGTGGTAAACATTCCATCGATTCACAGACGCCGCTGTCAAACTTTGCGTTTTGTGAAGAAACAATTAAGTTTCGTTAAGTATTTGTAATCGTATTTGAAGTGAAATAATCGATAAAAGGTTTTGCGCAAAATGAAGAAACATCAAACCCGACAAAAGACTATAAATGATCCTATTATTGTGTCGCGCGTAAAGAATTATCTCGCCGAGAATGTGGACAAGACGTTCGTCGATGTTAGTCAAATGGCGCGTTCATTGAAAGAGCGCTACCGCGAGTATAACAACAGGAGCGACAACGCATTTTGTCAAATGGTAGAAAGCGCTTATAAAGTAGTATTACAGAGTTACGGGTTAGACGGCGCGACTACGTCAGAAGGTTCGGAGGAAGAATCCGATCTAGAACTGTTAGACGAAAACAACAGTGCGCTCAACGACCGCCTGCTCGCTATGTATAAGATGCAGGACAAAAAACGGCCGGCGCAAAATCGTCGTAACACAGATAAATCAGGTGAACCCATCGATATATTGAGTAGCGACGATGATGGTACTGCGGCTCCGAAATTACCGAAAATCAACGACCAAATTACTATAACCCCCCACGTACCTTCTAAGAATTCAAACAGTACGCCCATTGAGATCAAACCACAGCAGAACCAACAAGTTAATGACAGAAAGAGAAAAGTTGATACAAATAAGATAGCACCACCAAAGAAAAAAAGTTTAATTGGTACTGTCAAAAAGGCTAAGGTTAGTTTTGATGACATAGGCGGAATATCAGACATTATAACACAGATCTGCGATTTAATATTACATATGAAACATCCAGAAGTATATAATGAGTTAGGTATTAAGGCTCCTAGAGGTGCCCTTTTGCACGGGCCTCCTGGGACAGGCAAAACATTGATAGCGCACGCTATTGCTGGGAAACTCCAACTACCAATGATTGGAATAAGTGGTACAGAATTAGTTGGTGGAATGTCAGGAGAGTCTGAAGAAAGAATCAGAGAATTGTTTGAAAGAGCAATATCGGTAGCTCCGAGTGTATTATTTATAGATGAGATTGATGCGGTCTGTGGAAACAGAATTCATGCTCAAAAAGATATGGAGAAAAGAATGGTAGCCCAGTTACTAGCTAGCTTCGATTCCTTGGCAGAGCAAAATTCTCCAGTTTTAATACTTGCTGCTACAAATAATCCAGATGCCTTGGACCCTGCTCTGCGAAGGGCTGGTCGTCTTGAACAAGAAATTACACTTGGTATTCCTTCGTTTAAAGCAAGAAAAGAAATTCTTAGTATTCTCTGTAAAAGTATTACCTTAGATGAAGATGTGAATATGAACACCTTGGCTCAGATAACACCCGGGTTTGTTGGAGCTGATTTACAAGCTCTTGTAAATAAAGCTAGCACTTATGCTGTGAAAAGAATTTTTGCTGAAATTCAAGCATCAAAGACGGCAGTGGAAACAAAACCCAGTGAGGTACCTCCTACTAAGGATGAAAAAGCAGTAATACCAAATGGAGAAAAAGTAGATGAAGAAACCGTGACAGCTAGTGATGCCCCAGGAGAGGTTTCTGCTGTGCCACTACCAGAAACTGGAAACCCTACTGAAGAAGTAGTAGATAACACTCCTATTGTTGTTGCCCCAGAAGCTAATAATATCAAAGAACCTGCGATAGTTCCTGTTGATCCTGTAGATGAAGTTTTAGCTCTTCTTGAAGATATGCCTTATACTAGAGATGAGTTAAATGGACTTGCCATCAGGCATGAAGATTTCGTTAAAGCCCTGAAGACCACCAAACCTTGTGCAGTAAGAGAGGGTATTGTAACTGTGCCTGATGTTACTTGGGAGGATGTTGGTTCCTTGAATCAAGTCCGGAAAGATTTACAACTGGCTGTTTTAGCCCCTGTGAAGTACCCTGAACAGTTAAAAAAGCTTGGATTAGCTGCCCCAAGTGGAGTTTTACTGTGTGGTCCACCTGGTTGTGGTAAAACATTGTTAGCGAAGGCTGTAGCAAATGAAGCTGGTGTTAATTTCATTTCAGTAAAGGGCCCTGAATTACTCAATATGTATGTTGGTGAGAGTGAAAGGGCTGTACGCACATGCTTTAGAAGAGCCCGGAATTCTGCACCTTGTGTCATATTCTTTGATGAATTTGATGCCCTATGTCCTCGACGATCAGGCCAGGATAACAATGGTGCGGCACGAGTTGTGAATCAGTTACTAACTGAAATGGACGGGATAGAAAGTCGTGAAGGAGTATTTGTGTTGGCTGCTTCTAATAGACCAGATATTATTGATCCTGCAGTATTGCGACCAGGCCGTTTGGATCGAGTCATGTATGTTGGGATGCCAGCGAGAGAGGACCGCTATGACATATTACAGAAACTCACTAAAAGTGGCACTAAACCTCAACTTGGATCTGATGTGGACCTGCAAGTAATAGCTGACTTGACAGAAGGGTATACAGGCGCCGACTTAGCTGGCCTAGTAAGAGCCGCCGCTACAAATACATTGACGAATCACATTGCAAATGGAACACTTGAAGAAGATATTTTTGTCACATTCGAAGACTTTAGGGCCGCTCTTTCGAAGTGCAAGCCTTCTGTTTCGTCAAAGGAACAACTTCATTATGAGAAGTTGAGATTGAAATATGCATCTGGGGCTGATGATAGATATATGGAAATGGAGACTGAACCATTAAACGAAGAATCTATGGATACTGTCTGATCATCGTTTAGACGTTGTTTTCTACAGAGTTAATTTTTTTTTTGATCTTTGGGCCCTTATTTTAAGTGTTTGTAATGCCACCAATAGTGCCAATTTGTTCATTTTAAGCAATTTTTGATATTCAAATGTTCCAAATCCATTTCATTCTTGATTAACTAGTAATATAGGATGGCTAATATAAATAATCAATGTGAAATTTTTTAAATAATCAGAGTTATGAATTAAGTAGATATGCTCATAAACCATTTATAAGCTGCACATACATTTTAAACTCAAGAACTTGAATAAAGATGATAATATTTTTCTATGATCCTTTTCTTTCTACTCCATTTTAAGCTTGGTACCTACAATCTATACCTACCTAATAATCATGAAGCAGAAAACTTCATTTTTTTGGGAAAGGTATACAACATCAGACTTCGATACAGAACAATAAGAAAAAAGACGCAAAAGTACGACGAGTTAAACCGTCTGTCTCAGTCAGTGCTATAAAGTGCAACAATACCAGTTGATATTATTGTATAGTGATGGGAAAGTTATAGTACACTGTTTGTATTAGTAATGTCTGAGTGACACTGACGATACAATAAAGAATGTTGTAACAAAGGAGTAAGTATTAGTTCCCTGTGCACTCGCTATCCGTCCGGGGCAGTTAACGTAGGGAATAGGGCAATAGAATAATATAGCCTTTTGCATGCTTTTGGACGTGTGGTAAGACGGAATATATTGACCATGAAAAAGTAAGATCTAGGGAATATCGGGGAACAACGTTTCCCATGTTACTTCTGAATACAATAGGTAGAAACCTAGGTATTTTATTCAGAAGAATGGGTGAAAAAAAATTAAAAACGGGTCTATCAGTTTCTGATTTTATCGATTACAATTAAAAAAATCTTTCCACTGTGATATTAGTACCTATATTTGTTACACGAATACCCTTTCCAAACCCGTATTCAGTATAAGGCACGCGTCCTCCAATCGCATACGGGTTTGTCACGCAAACTGTTCTAACAAACACGTGTTTAATTCGATGCATGGGACTTAGAACTCTGGCAAATGCGGGTCCGTTTCGACTGCTCGGCCACTATGTCGTAGAAAAAAAAACTTATGTCTGCATTTCGAAGTAATTTGTAAAAGACGAACAGTAAAAACCGCAAATTCGAAGAGTCAATATTTAGGAAGTTATACCTAAGGGTTTAAGCGTGGCCGCGCAGTCCGCACGAATTCATCTGCGCGGCCACCAGTTCTCTTAAACGGAGCTACGTACAAGTCTTATTCTTTTTGCTAATCACTGATACGATTTCGAAGAAAATGTAGATTATAAAAATAAAGCACTACTGTTTGGACCTCACGACAGCATTCTTGCACTTCAGCACTCCAAAGTTATGCGCAGTCCGCACAAATTTAACCGCGTGGCCACCAGTTCTCTTAAACGGAGCGTTGTAGAAGTCTAATTCTTTTTGTTAATCACTGATACGATTTCGATGAAAAAATAGATTGTAAAAATATAGCCCTAACGTTTGGACTTCTCGTTCCACAGCACTCGCGTAATGGCTAACCACGCAGTCACGTGTTTCTTAAAGTGGAGCTTAAACGGAGTTTGGTAGAGGTCTCATTCTTTTTGCTAATCACTGTGGGCCTGCAAATAAGATTGGCTTCAGCCTCAAACGTCTTGGCGGAGCCCCATTCGCTCAAATTAACGTAAAGAGTACTTAATCAAGAAAATTGTTTAATACAGTCGTGATTAAACTACCGTCACGCATTAACAGACACGCATTAATGTTTTTGTGGCGATAATTCATTTTTCAATTACATTATTCAAATTCATAATTCTGACACGGAATACCGAGTAAAGCTATGTATTGAAACTCAGGTAATAAATGAATTAAGTGTTCCTTGTGTTAGTCGGAACATATTTATACAACAATGCTGCTCATTAAGCGTCATTTAGGCGGGGCGAGTTCATTCTACAAAATCGTATGCAACTATCGCTAGCAATAATAGCGCTCATTGATTATAGTAACAAAATGTTTACACACCGGCAAGCACACAATCCTCGCATACGATTACCTAATAACATACGAGATTACCAAGTTTAGTGAAATTTCACCTTATGCCTTATGTCATTGCTTTAAAATTCTGTTTAGGGCTCTATCAATACAATTTAATTGCGAGGCAATTTTCGCCAGGCGTGGACCCCGTGGACGAGCGAGCAGCAATTGTTTCTGCAAATGTTTAAACGAAGTATCTTTTTTGTTCTATCTTCTCTAGAATCGTATCTTGCGAGCGATAAACTTTCCTCGTCTAAACGAGTCTTTAGGATTACCTACTTGAATATTTATGAACTGAAACTTAGGTTATAAAATTAACATACTTATCTAGAATCGAAAATAAGTAGTAATTTATTTTAAAGCAATATTTTGAACGATATAAATAGGTAATATCTTTCAAAATATTCATTGAAAAAGAAAAGAAAGCCAGATCCTCGTCCGTCAAATAGCAGTTAGACTGCTTATAGGTAAGCTTGGCTTAGCCTCAAAGGTCTGGGGCTTCAATGGGCGACCTCATTCTCCCACCCATCAAATGGACACGGAATCACCCAGACCAATGCATAAAAAAACCTGCACTCAGGTGTTTTATACTACTTATGTGGCAGACAAGCACGGCTCACCTGATGGCAAGTGGTTACCGTGGCCTATGGACGCGTGCAACACTAGGGGCGTTACACTCGGGCTGCTTACCTAGTAAGAAACTTCCAATACCCCAATGAACGTTCTCCTACATTTATATTCTTGTAAAGTTACATACATACATGTACTTACGTCTGTAAATCCCCGAAGGGATAGGCAGAGGTATATTAACACCCACATTTCGCCAACTATGATGTATTTTTATCATCGGGTGTAGAACAGCCCTACGACACCCACAGGAAGAGATGAAGTGGATCTAATCTAGTCCACCGGGAGCCAACACCGAATTTGTTACTTGTCCAGTTAGCATCAAATCGAAGTTGATGAAAAAAGTGCTCAAATTGGGTATTTTCCTGTAGTTAAAATAAATAAATTACCTGAACTTATTAAATTAAGAATGGTAAAAGGGGAAAAGCAGTTGAGTCGGTTCTTATTTTATGGTTGTTATTAATTTTTAATCATCCACCCAACCTTTAATAGTAAATGATTTGACTATTAAATATTATGACGTCACAATATTTTTTTTCACACAATTTTCCTTATAACTTTCCGTTTTGACGTTTAATAAAAAGTAACTAATTTGACTAGTCAGTCAAATACCCAATTGATCTCAATTCCTTGGTTTTCTCCCCTTCCTGATTACGGATTTTGATATTTGGCATACATCTTTAGTTCGGACAATGTTTTCCTTCTTAGCGTTAATCCCACCCGAATCCGGAGCTGTTAATACCAGTCTAACTGTCTAAGCGGATTTGGCTTAGCTTCAATGTTTTCCGTGAAGCGACTGCCAAATAACCCAAAGGCGATATTGAAGCATTGCAGTTATAGGATCGGATTTTCAAGGCTCCAACTATCTGTAACGACTGCCATACACGTTCGTATGACAACCGGGATCGGCAGCTTAACGTGCTCTCTGACCGTGACCAGACCAATGCAAATACCCATATTCATGCATAATATTTGTACTGAACGGGGATCGAACCTCCGCCTCCTGTGTAGCGGTTGCACTCACTACCGCCACGCCACAGAAGCTGTCAATAAACAGCATCTGGATGGTGGTCCATATCATTTGGACTGCACTTCTGATTTTTTACCATCTAGCGGGGTTCAGTCAATTGACGGAAGAAATATTCAAGGAAATAAATAAAACAAGTAACGTACCGTAGTAATAGCGAAGGCAGACCTTGCATAGTCTCCCACAGGATTGCTCCAGTATAGCGTCTCGGCCTGAATCTTGTACTCTACGGTGTCCTTAGTGTGTAGCACCACCGTTCTAGAGAACGCCAGTAAGTGTTCGTCTTCGGCCAGCGTTTCGCGTGTTAGTTTCAGGATGCCGTCGATCCGGATGATTGTGGTTGAACCCTGTTAAAAAATTATCAATTCAATAGTCAAAATAAGTTCTAGAATTTTATATTTTAGTTTGAATGCATTTCATGAATTTTTAGCAGGTCATTATCATCACAACGCTACAGTTTGCATACTAAGCTTGTACTTTGGAGCCCGGTATATTACTATTTCGTTCTTTCTTTCTACTTTCTATTTGTCTTCTACACTGGCGGCACAGTCTTTGTGTTTAGTGTCGGCAGCACGAGCGTGACTCCCCTGGTGTTGCACACGTCCATAGGCCACGGTAACCACTTTCCATCAGGAGGACTGTGTGCTTGTCTGCACCTCAGTGGTATAAAAAATATGTTCTTAATTTGGCTTTCTTGGTTTTTGTGATAGCTACTGCCGCTTGACCTAACCATGAAAGGTTGTATTGCTCAGGCAATATATCTCGGACCTAAATCTCGAGACGTAAAAGGTCCTGACGCGCGCGGATTGTTTTGTAATAATATATGCTTGATGGATTTGAGCTCGTCCATAGCAGTAGCCACCGTCCTCCCCTCAAAAGACATCCAGGAAACGTTAAACTAAGTAACTTTCAAACTCTCGCGTTCTATGGTATATAATTAAGAAAACGGGAAATAACGCGATCATGGTACAGGTACCGTTTTCTTAATTATATATCCAATACATATATCTTAAACCTACGCGCAGTACACGTTACTGCGCGTAGGTTTAAGATATATGTCTCAAGCGATACTGGAGTCTCGTCCCATCATGTTTAGTGCACTGACTTGCAGGTGACATTGGCTTGGGCTTCAAATATGTAGGGCCCTGTACAATACACCCATGGGCGACCACTACAATTTGGGTATTTGACTGACTAGTCGTCGTCGTCGACTAGTGACGTCAAAACAGTAAGTGAAAAGGAAAATTGTATGAAAATAATATTAGTGACGTCATAACTTTTATTAGTCAAATATTAATTAAATTACTATTGATGGTTGGGTGGATGATTAAAAATAAATAATAACGATAAAATAAGAACCGACGCAATTATTTTCAGTCTTTTTACTATTCTTAGTTTAATAAGTTCAGCTAAATAATTTATTTTATCTATTGATAACAAAAAGTGTCAAAGTTACCAGCGTATAATAATGACTCCAGCCACGACATAACATATATTCTATTCTTTTTTATTTAGGACACGTCATATAAATTCACCTTAACTGATCGTAAGCTGAGGGCAAAGTCTGAGGAAAGAGGGTCACCACCAACAATATTACAATGGTGGCCTTCAGCTTTAAGGCGTAGTACGCGTTTTTAAGGTGTCTTTTGAGGATAATACGGAGTACGTTGGCCATGGGGGAGCGCAAATAGATCAATCATAGATTATATCAATGACCTCCTCCTCCCTACTCTCGTAACTTGGGATCAACATGATAATATGTGCCAGTAACTATAGGTAGTAACGAAAGCCTCTGTGGCGTGGCGGTAGTGAACGCGGTCGATACGCAGGAGGCGCGGGTTCGATCCCCGCTCAGTGCAAATATTTGTATGCATGAATATGTATATTTGCATTGGTCTGGGTGTTTCTATGTATATTATGTATATATTTACAACAAAAAAGTATATAAGTATGTTTATCCGCATTCTAGATTCCATAACACAAGCTAGGTAACTTACCATGGATCTAGATAGCGTTGTGTGAAATGTTGTGGAACATAATTTATTATTATTTATTTATTACATATCTAAAAGAAATATTATCAGCCTCTTACCTGGCTATTACCTTCTTTTAGTTATTTTGAAGTGAGATGAGTGTCAACATATCATTGTTAAACTCCAATTTTTTTGTACATACATAAACTCACGCCTTTATCCCCGAAGGGGTAGGCAGAGGTGCTAGCATCCACATTTCGCCGGTTTATGTTTAGGTCCCAATGTAATAGGTGGCGAGCCTATTGCCATTAACTGGGCACTTATAAACCTGCGATAAATACACACATAACTTCGAAAAGCATCGAAAAGTCATTGGTGTGTGCCATGGAAAACCTGGGATCGAACACGAAACCTCGTCTTAGCAGTCCATTACCCATATCAATAGGCTACCGCGGTTTTTTTTGTGATATGTAAAATAAAATACAATGTACCATTGTTTTGTTTTGGAAATAAAAATACCGGGTCATACTTACACTATGATAGATCACATCGACAGTGAACGTGAAGGGGTCGTGTTCCATGTGAGGCCAGCTGGTGATCGTCTTTACGATCGCTGCCGAACCCTTTATGATATCCACTCTGCCTTCTTCAATGTGTCTGGCGTGTGCGAACAGAGATTTGAAACATCTGTATATGGGGCTGAATGCTACAACACAAAAAAAAAACAGAATTTTATTTAATATATTTAATAGTAGTTAAAAGAAAATGAATTCTGTTTTTAATAGTAGTTAATACAATCTAAATTCTGTTTTTAAATCCAGTATAGGTGCCAGCAATCCGTCGCCTCACACGTTTTCCATCAAAGAGACCTGAAAATCTTGCTGTAGTGCAGTGTCAAGAAGTTAGCCGGGCGGCTCCACCCGCGTGAAATTTGCATTCCGTTCTGGCTACTCATGGGAATCCATTCTCGGGATAAAATATCCTTTGTATTGTTCTATAGTCTATCGCACAGAAATATATAAGAATAGAACGGTTACACGCACCTACATGTCGAGCGTGGCGACTTTTTCACTGTAAATAAATACTCATGCACGAGAGATAAGAAATACCTTTTTCTCAAACATGCTTGGAAATGTGAACATTATCTTGACAACCTTCTTCGAGATATATCGAAATTGCTGTACATGCGAGCAGCGGCCGGCAAAAGTTGTATGAAAATCCATATCTGTCGTGTTTTAGCGCGAAATAAATTACTATGTAAACTCATATCTGTCGTGTAATTTAAAAATGGAACCATCTTTTACTTCGAACCATGGCAACCAAGGAGGTAACTTATCCAAGGCATTATTTAAATACAGAACTGGCTTGCAAATAGAATGCTGTTTATTAAGAAAAATAAAAAACAAATGAACATTTCGTTGTCCGTCATTGATTTTGAAAAGTAGGTAACTAATAAGTTCTGCCTAGATATTACTTAGTTTTAATTGCCGCGCTTTTTTTGAGAACAGCACTATACGAGCCTTGGCCACAACTGAGCGTTGCCGGACTCCGTAATGCGTGCCTCGGCTGCGCCTCGGCCCGCATACTTCACGATCGTCCGGCAACATTACACTTGGCGGCTGCGGCAGTAATGTACTATATTCTACAAATTTTCTTGTCCATTTCTATTCTACAGTCGGAAATAGCAGAATACGGCATATTCGCGGTATTTATAGCGATGTTATTACAAGCTAGTCTTAACAGTACCGAGTAAGCGTTCGAAAGTTCCAGTCACATAGGACAGCGAGTAAGCGTTCCAAAGTTCCAGTCACATAGGAGAGAAATTGACCAAAAAGTTGCCACGATGTTTCCGCTCACATGGCCGTTCTATCCTAATATATTTCTGTGGTCTGTCTCTATACGAAATTTCAGACACATACGTTCAGCCGTTAGATCGTGATTGAGTAACAAACACCTTCATAAACTTTCACATTTAATAATCATCATCACCATAATCATTCTCTAAACCTTTTTCCAACATAGTTGGTCGGCTTTCCAGTCTAAGTGTGATGCTGCCTAACTACGATATTATTCCGTGAAGCAACTGCCATTAGAACTCCACATACAGTTAGCGATACCGAAGGTCTGCAGTTAGACTATAATATTATTAGGATTAAAAAACGTACGACACGAGATCGTTACCATTTGATTTCGAGTCTCCATGAAAGGACTCGAAAGCAAATGCTCGTCAAGACAGTTAGTCCATTTAAATTTTAAATTTTCTGCGTGCATTGGTCAGAGGGTGCAATTTTATTTTTTAGGTATGGGGGGTTGTTAGTTTATAGTTCAATCCAAGTTTGTGGGGTTGCAACTCTTGTGCAACAGCCATCATCTTGAAAAAGAGGGTCCAAATGGGTTTTATAGTTCCTTGAAAGTTACATTAAGGGTTGCACTTGTCGAAGGGTGCAATTTTTACAAAGTGTGTAACGACAGAAATAGATGGGGTCTACGGTCTACCCCAGTAAGACAAAGATAAGTATACTTATGTATGTTTTTTTGTATATACTGTATTACTTATACTTACCCATCTTATAATTGTACGTAATAGTCATGTTAGCAGTACTTTCATACATGTCTATCAACTGTTCTCTATGATCGATGTCTTCATCCAGCAGTGAGAAATACACTTGCAGGAACTTGTCGGCTATTTCTGTAGCATCTGCCGGACAGTAGCTGCGGTGGAACTTCGGCATTTGTCCTTTAACAGGGATTGGTACATCATCCTGAAAATTAAGTTGATTCAGTACTTGATTTAAAAAAAAAATAACATGCCCCGTTTTTTTTAAGAGTGCTGGTATTCGAAATTCCTAATATTCCTGTTTAGCCCTTCAGCGAAAAATGTTTTGATGTTAGGAGTGGGTTTACGTCGGTAGTGTAATAGCCAGGATTCGAATCCGAGACCTCATTATTATGTTTATATTATCTATTAGTAGACTTCAGGACTCGCCCATAAGATCGAGTGACCCGAAACGTTTTTTTTTCTTTCTTTTAGAATTAGAAAGTGGTTACTGTGGCCTATGGACGGGTGTAAAACCAGGAGAGTCACGCTCGTACTGCCGACCATGTAAACACAGATAGTTTCTGTGCCGTCAGTGTAGAAGACAAAGCAGGAATAGCCTTTGATCTTCCCACTGACAGCACAAAACCTCTCCAGTGAGCTCTGGCTACCCTACTCACCGCCGGGAACATAACACGAGGTTATTATGGCCGCGGTATTCTGTAGGGCGGAGGTACTTCCCCAGTCGGACAGCTTAATTGGACGGAAATACCGTCGTGTCCTACTTCCTTATGGTTTACGTCGGTAGTGTAATGGCCAGGATTCGAATCCGGGACCTCCTTAACTATTAATGGACTCGGCCTTATGATCGAGTGATCCGACGGTTTTACTTTTGTTTTGATATACTTTACTTGGTGGGTGCATGAGGGCTCAACAAGATTTTCAGGGCCCAAGTCAACCTTATCTGTAAGCCATGCACCTGTGGCGATACCACATATACCTAGCGACATCAAGCCGAACTACTACGAAACTTGAAATCCTGCATCGCGAAAGTGAAGTTCCCGCGCTGCGCTGGTACAATGCATATACAACATCCCAACGACAATCGTTGGGCCGCGGCCCGCCAGGCGTGATCACCTTGCCTGGGCGGAGTATTCTAACTTTGTGTTGGAGGAACATCCTAGTGCCTTTAAATCATTTACTGTTTGCTAAAATAAAATTCAGGCTTCTTCCTTTTTTTTCCGCCACACCCCTATACTCATCATCTATTAGTCATAGAGTCATTTTAATTAGTAATAATATACTTACAATTGTGGTTACACTAGAAAACATCATCTTCACGACTTTAACGTACTGATCAGGGTCGATATAATTCCTACATAGAGGGTTTCCTTCTAGATGTATTGATTTCAGATGCAGTGATCGACATTTCAATAGTGAAGTGATCTTCTCCAGACTATTGTAGGACAAGTTTAGATGTTTTAGTCTAGGTACTGTTTGGTCTAGTTCGAATCCATCAAGGGACCTGTAATAAATAATAACAATAGTTACAAATAGTGCTCCTTTCAGGGGAAGCTTGAGTATTTTTTTATTTAAAAAAAACAAACGCAACCGAAATTATCCAAATTACTTTTGTTAGCAGTGGGTCCACGTTGGTAGTGTAATGGCCAGGATTCGAACCCGGGACCTCTCGATCGTAATGCCAACTCCTTAAGCACTAAGTACCGAAGTTTCACAAACCGACACTGTGTAAATTTAATATCATTAAGTTTTTTGCCTGTAATCTAAAGTAATCTTCTCACTGTTCGAAGTGAAAAGTTGTTTCACATGTAAGTATTTTCTTTAAGTCTAGTGCCTTTAAATCATTTACTGTGTTTGTTAAAATAGAATCACTCGTTACGCTACTAGGCTTCTTCCTTGTTATTTGAAGTCGAACAGCAAAGTTTGCCAACTAATAGTGGCAGAACTTTACAGAATGCCCAGTGCGAGATTTTCACAAGTTTTCGCAAAAAATATTTCACAAGTTTGACATTAGGCGCCGCTAGACACTCTCGATTGCGGTTTCGAACCACATCTATATGATTTATGTTACAAGCAGGCTTATGGTAAATAATAATACTTAATACTTACGTAATCCGGTTGTGTGATAAATTCAACTCCGTCAAGTGGCTCCATGCTGCCTCAGAGTGTAGCATATCAACTAATTCCATTTGATTGGTTAAACGATTCAATGGGAAGTATATGAAGTGACTGATGTCTGTAACAAAAATAGAATAATTTCTTTCTTTATTTTATTATACATATGAAAGTAGCTCTGTCTGTTTGTTTGTTTGTTTGTTACGCTTTCACGCCTAAAATGCTGACTTTAAGAAAGGACATATGCCATGTTTGGTCGTGATAACCGACATCAACGCGGGCAGAGCCGCCGTCAAAAGCTATTTTGTAAATACAAGTACGGATTCAATAAAATATTTGGGTGATGAGTGAGTATGGGATCATATACTCCATTTGGTTGGTAATTAAATTAAATTAAACAATCTTAATGTGATTATCACACAAACACGTATTGAACAAATAAACTACTGCTGAAACTAGTGGTTTTATTTTGGTTTTTAGTTAAGATTTGAATTTATAGAAAAAAAAAACAGAATTTTGAAATAAAAATTGAGATTGCTTTACCATAAGTTAAATACCTAATATAATAAATCGAAGTACAGGGCCTAAAACCATACACATGTGTAAAATACAATGAAAATATTGGTATGCATGAACATATCTATTTGCATTGGTCTAGGTGTTTCTGTGCCTCGGAGAGCACGTAACGCCATCGGTCCCGGTTGCCATACGAATATCTATGGCAGTCGTTACGGGTAGTTGGAGCTTTTAAAAGTCCGACTAGTCTAACTACAGAATTTCGGCATCACCAATTGGTGACACTAACGGTAGGGTTAGTCCATAAACTAAAAGTCGCGCAGCGGGCTATGAAGCGAGCTATGCTTGGAGTTTCTCTGAAGGATAGAATTCGAAACGAGGTGATCCGACAAAGAACCAAAGTTACCGACATAGCTCGCAGAATAAGCAAGCTGAAGTGGCAATGGGCTGGCCACGTCTGTCGAAGGACCGATGGCTGTTGGAGCAGACGAGTCCTAGAGTGGAGACCGCGAGAAGGCAAACGAAGGGTAGGACGCCCCCTAGCCAGATGGACCGATGACCTGAAAAAGGTGGCTGGGACGGACTGGATGCGGAAGGCGGAGGATCGTACGAAATGGCGCACATTGGGGGAGGCCTATGTCCAGCAGTGGACTGCAGTGGGCTAATTGATTGATTGATTGACAATTGGTTGTGGAGGTCCGATGGTAGTCGCTTCACGGAAAATATCGAAGTTCAGCCGCATCACAGTTAGATTAGAAAACCGACCTAAACTGTATTGGGAAAGGGTTCACCGAATGATGACGATAATGAATAAAATACTACAAGAAATGTTAACAATCACCATGTTTGAAATAAAACTACTATTTAACGGATTCTATTGCGATTCATTTCTTATTATTTACTTTTAGCCCGATGTTTCTGCCATAGTTCCAGCAGCTATGGTTGCGGTAGGTAGTATAAGTACCTACCCGAATCATGATAATTGTTGGTGTTACTATTTACGCAGAATGAGATCACTGTGTCTTTAAGTCTCTTAGTTAGTTTTGTTATGCGCGTGGGCATAAGCAAGACGCAGGCTTTCTTTCAGATTTATTTACTCAAGGACAATCACTTAGCGGGGTCGCGGGGCGGTTTTTCATTTTTTACGTGCGGGAAATCCCTAAACCTCCGGTGCCGGAGGGGGAGGTTATGTCGGACTCGAATCGAGTAAACCGCACGCCGTCTGTGGGTCGTAGTGCTAGGCCGAAGGTGAGGTTGTCAGGCGACATATCCCTCGCACCCCGGCTGACCCAGGGACATTCCTCTCGGTCTGGCCCTCCTCGGGAGGTGAGAGCACGCGGTCCCCGACATGCATAGGGTACCTATACACAACACTCTAAAAGTGGTTTTATTTCAATGAGTGACATTCGCGTAACCTTCGCAAAGTATGTACATACCTTCTTTGAGTGTAAACGCGCTCAAATCCATGACCGACTCATCACTGCACATAATCAATCGTTTTCTCAACACGAGCCTCGGTACAAAGTCCAAATGGGTGAGCGTCAGTTCAGTTTGCCCTATAGTTATAGTCAGTTCGACTTGGTCCTTGCGAATGATAAAACCGCATTTGTGTAGACTTAGAAGTGCGGAGCGGCAGCGGTGTGTTAGGAACTTGCATTCTTCTCGATTGAACTGAAAGTAACAATGTCTATGAATACATACATTATTATAAATGGGAAAGTGTATGTGCAGGGCACAATGGCTAGAGAGGTCACACGGTAGCCTCTCGTACCGTCAGACGCAGATTATCACCGGGCACGGTAGCTTCGGGCGGTATCTGCATCTGATGGGTATAGAGCCAACGCCCGAGTGCCATCACTGCGACGCGAGCGTGGACTCGGGGCTGCACACGCTCACCGAGGGTCCGGCGTTTGAAGCGCCGAGGCGGGAGCTTGTGGCGGCCCTGGGGTTGAGAGTGCTCACGCTCTCCACCCTGCTCGCGGCGATGGTTCGCTGCGCGGATGCGTGGGCGGCCAGCGCCTCCTTCTGCGAGCAGGGCATGCTCGCGAAGGAGACAGCAGAGCGGGCGCGGCGCGATGAGCGAGAAAGGCTCGCTGACATCGTTGCACGCGCCCGAAGGCGGCTCGGGCGTCGGAGGGCGCAATCTGACCTCCGCCCCCCATGAGCGCGGGCCTGAGGGTGACGGGTGGAGCCGCCCGTCACCCTAGCAGAAGCAGGCCACGGCGGCGGCGCGCATCGTAGGACGATGCGCGCCTCCCCACACCGGGGTTGAGTCGGGGACCGCGTGGACCCCCCCTTCCCGAGGAGGGCCAGACCGAGAGGGATGGCCCTGGGTCAGCCGGGGTGCGAGGGATATGTCGCATGACAACCTCACCTTCGGCCTAGCACTACGACCCAGAGACGGCGTGCGGTTTAGTTGGTTCGAGTCCGACATAACCTAATGACATAGGCTATGTTTGGTCGCGATAACCGACATCCACGCGGGCAGAGCCGCGGGCAAAAGCTAGTATATGAATAGATATGCTCACGCCTATTTCTTTTTGGTATAGGCAGTTGTGGCGAGGAATCCCTATAACACGAATCCGGCCGGTTTGTTTTCACAGAGACGGCAGAGACCACTGGTTCGCATCGCGTGGTGTGTAACAAACTAGATCGCGGCAAGGAACATTTTCATCGGCTTCCCTTTTGAAAATTTCCACCCTTCACCACTGTCAGGAAGAGACCATAGCCTGCCACTTCCTTCTACTCATAAAAACATCATGAGTTTCTTCTCATTCGTTAATTAAACCTTTTATGCAAGCCGCCGGTTTCGAGTACTTCTTTACCATTTACTTGAGCCTTACATACATGGTGTGTCATTCCACAGAAATATATTAGGATAGAACGGACATGCGAGCGGGAAACGCGTGGCAACTTTTTAGACAATTCCTGTCCTATGAGACAGGAACTTTCGAATGCTTACTCAATAGTGTTAAGACTATTTTAGCTTGTAATAGCATCGTTAAAAATACCACCAATATGTCATATTGTGCTATTTCCAACTGTAAAATAAAAATGGAGAAGTAAATTTGAAAAATAAAAGTATTTCTTATCTCTCGTGAGAATTTCATTTACAGTGAAAAAGTCGCCACGCGTGATATGCAGGTGAACACTTATGGCCTAATGTATATATATATTTAATTCGATTATGTTCAATTAACTGCATAGGCTCTTTACTAAATGGCGCCGTTCAATTAGTAGCCTCAAAGATGTTCAACCATTTGATTAACAGGGCTAGACAAATGGTTTGGACCGATGACGTTCAATTACTTGCCTAGCCATTTCATTAAACAGCTATGAAAATGATTTTTTTCTGCTTGGCATACCCCCTCGGGGATTTACAAAGGTGGGTATATGTGTATGTTCTTTTCTGTCTTAATTCGGGGTGGTCTTATCTTAATATCTTACAAATGGTCTAAGCATTAGCCAGCCAGTGTTGTAATAAACGTGACGGCTGAATACTATTCAGGCCGTTCATTAAATAGCGCCGTTCAGTTAACAGCCTAGGCAGTTAATTGAATGGCTGATTAAGCTAGTTGGCGGTGACATATGTACCCATTATTGTGCGAGGGATATGTCGCATGACAACCTCACCTTCGGCCTAGCACTACGACCCAGAGACGGCGTGCGGTTTAGTTGGTTCGAGTCCGACATAACCTAATGACATAGGCTATGTTTGGTCGCGATAACCGACATCCACGCGGGCAGAGCCGCGGGCAAAAGCTAGTATATGAATAGATATGCTCACGCCTATTTCTTTTTGGTATAGGCAGTTGTGGCGAGGAATCCCTATAACACGAATCCGGCCGGTTTGTTTTCACAGAGACGGCAGAGACCACTGGTTCGCATCGCGTGGTGTGTAACAAACTAGATCGCGGCAAGGAACATTTTCATCGGCTTCCCTTTTGAAAATTTCCACCCTTCACCACTGTCAGGAAGAGACCATAGCCTGCCACTTCCTTCTACTCATAAAAACATCATGAGTTTCTTCTCATTCGTTAATTAAACCTTTTATGCAAGCCGCCGGTTTCGAGTACTTCTTTACCATTTACTTGAGCCTTACATACATGGTGTGTCATTCCACAGAAATATATTAGGATAGAACGGACATGCGAGCGGGAAACGCGTGGCAACTTTTTAGACAATTCCTGTCCTATGAGACAGGAACTTTCGAATGCTTACTCAATAGTGTTAAGACTATTTTAGCTTGTAATAGCATCGTTAAAAATACCACCAATATGTCATATTGTGCTATTTCCAACTGTAAAATAAAAATGGAGAAGTAAATTTGAAAAATAAAAGTATTTCTTATCTCTCGTGAGAATTTCATTTACAGTGAAAAAGTCGCCACGCGTGATATGCAGGTGAACACTTATGGCCTAATGTATATATATATTTAATTCGATTATGTTCAATTAACTGCATAGGCTCTTTACTAAATGGCGCCGTTCAATTAGTAGCCTCAAAGATGTTCAACCATTTGATTAACAGGGCTAGACAAATGGTTTGGACCGATGACGTTCAATTACTTGCCTAGCCATTTCATTAAACAGCTATGAAAATGATTTTTTTCTGCTTGGCATACCCCCTCGGGGATTTACAAAGGTGGGTATATGTGTATGTTCTTTTCTGTCTTAATTCGGGGTGGTCTTATCTTAATATCTTACAAATGGTCTAAGCATTAGCCAGCCAGTGTTGTAATAAACGTGACGGCTGAATACTATTCAGGCCGTTCATTAAATAGCGCCGTTCAGTTAACAGCCTAGGCAGTTAATTGAATGGCTGATTAAGCTAGTTGGCGGTGACATATGTACCCATTATTGTACATTACTATATACATTATATACATTTTCACTATATACATTACTATATACATTTCACTATATACATTTTATAATTATAATTTATAATAACTATATCATGGAACGTAAGAGTTAAAAGTTACTATTCACACTAGCTTCTTCTAAAAACACTTTGAAAACATACAAAATACTATTATGGGGGACTACTATGGGCCCGCACGAAACACAAACGAAAGAGCGTTTTGGTTTCATGCAATTATTACATATTTCTTTCGATAGCGTTCAACTACATGAACTTTCGTCGGCTCCGATGCCAAGATAAATCCGTTTAATGGAACTTATAACCCGACACTTCGGTCCGCAACTACAAATGTATGTTTGGCAAGAGATGGAGAGTTCACGTTCTTGAAAACCGAAGGAGACACTTTAACGCTTACCTCAATAAAGCAGGGTATAAAACTATATCCTCTGATATTTTCCATTAGCGTGTCTATCACATCTTCCTTTTTCCAAGATGGCGGGTATCCTCGTACCTGAAATATTAATTAATGAAAATTTGAAAATTTCATTCAATTAACCTATTATACGGAGGAAAGATTTGTATTTTTGTAAATAACGAATAAAGTTCATCACTTCATCTAGGCCACAAACATTGTGGATAGTTTTGAGCATGTCACTAAGCACTAAAAGCTGGTATCATTATTTCACAATTTGACATTTGCAGTTTTCAATTTACTATCTGAATTTAAAAAAACGGACTATGGTATATTTAGTGAGATTTCAACTTACAGTGACTTGAATGAAAAGTGTTTCTCTGTCATATATTTCTTCCATTTGCTCACTTTCCAACATCATTACCGTCTGAAAGAAAAACAACACTTGTATATTGTTTAAACTAGGATCTTGTAGCTTTCATTCGGTAAGTGTCATACTGCACTAAAGGTTGCACTAGGTTAAGTCCGACAACAGCGCCCCGAGCACGATAATCATTCGAATCCTTAACGTAAATGTATCGAAAGAATCGGAGCATCGTGATTGGTGAAGTAATCCAGGCACATCTAGTATGATATTAGATGAGCCTTTGAGTTAAAGTGCTTTCTTTTGGCAAATTTAATTTATAAGTTTAGATTTCATTTAATTTGCCAATTTGCCATCTTTGGTAGAGAGATTTGAACCTTATGATTGACCCTATCGATAGATGACATAAAAATACAAATTGTTTTTTGCAGTTTGGTTCGATTACCGGTTGTGGCAAGCGAATGTTTGAATTTTCCTGAATGCAGTTTTGTTTATTTAAAAAAAAAGGAATGTTTCCTTTATTTTTATGTCCGAGTAGTAAGAGTACTTCCACTACAGGTAAGATCAAAATCTTTGACCCCGTATACCATCTTGTAGAGTGAATCTAAAAATGTGATGAAGACTTTTTCATTTCATTTTGGAATTTGAATCAATATTGACACACTCTATGATGGCATAGTTTGTGATTGACAATTAGCAGAATCGGGGTCCTGGGCGAAATATCAGGCAAGGCTATGTACGGCTATGTACGTACTATACCATGATCAAGTCAATTCCCGATACAAAATATGTATACCATGCGTGCAATTTTAAATGTTAGTGATAACCTTAGAGCTCCTGACTGTAACGTTCTTCCTGACGATAACATTCTTCTTCCACGGCCAAATCTTCAGATACTTCTTGACTACTTCATCGTTACTCAGTAGTATATCTTCGCGAAGGTGCACCGGGGTTATCTCCTGTTCTTGTTCTTCCGTCTCATCTACTACTTCCCTGTTGAGAGAATGATTACATTTACAGTTAACTTATTGAAGCCTAACTTTTAAATAAGTATAAGAATAAGAATCTTTATTTCCTAGAATATGGTGGGTTACAGGTGTTGGGGTGATTTAGGATATACAGCATATTCTGCCACTATTGGCGTGCAAATATTAAATCTTTATTCCCTACCAGATTTTTTACATGCATTACCAAATTTGTAATTAATAATTTTGCTTCATAGGCTAAATTCTAGCTATAGTCTTAACTGAAACGACGTCTCTCAAACATTTTCTTCATATGTGTTAAAACGTCGATTGTTTCTTGAACTATGCTATGTATGCGACCTTGCGATCGATTAGTCGCGTGATCAATCCAGCTATGGTCTATGCATGGACTAGCGCTGAAATACTTTTTTTTTTTTTTTTTATAAATAGGACACGTCAATTTTACTTTACCTCGCCTGATGGTAAGCTGAAGGTAAAGTCTCAAGAAAGAGGGCCACCATTATATACACGTGCCATGTTAACAATGGCGGCACTCAGCTTGACGGCCTCATCAGATGCTTTTTCACGCCCCGCTTAAAGGACCCGGGACTGTAGGAAGAGGGAAACACGTGAGCTGGCAAGGAATTCCAGGTCTTAATGGTGCGACAAAGGAAAGAGTCACCGAACCGCTTGGTTCTTGAAGGAATGTTCTGCACCGTATAGGGGTGGTCCTGTATAGGAAGGGGGAGGGTGGGACTAATTGGAATAGCTCTTCAGAACATTCACCATGGTAGAGACGGTAAAAAACTGCGAAAGAAGCAAAATCTCTACGCATCTGCAGAGACTCGAGGGTACTCGTGACCTCAGGATTTCCGATAATGCGGATCGCACGTCGCTGCAACCTATCGAGAGCATCTAATAAGTACTTTGCGGATCCATCCCAGAGATGTGAGCAGTACTCCACGCAGGAACGAATTTGTGTCTTGTAAAGAAGACACCGTTGCTCCGGCGTGAAAAACCGTCTCACTCTGTTCAGGACTCCGAGTTTACGCGAGGCTGCTTTGATGATACTCTCGATGTAGTTTTTGTTGTTCAGTTTGCAGCGAACATCCATACCGAGGATATTGAGGTTGTCCTGCAGTGGCAGTGGCGTGCTCTGAAGAGTGGGAGAGGGAAGGAAAGAAGATACCTTTGCTGTAAACGCACATGCCTGCGTCTTCTTGGCATTGAACTCGACCAAGTTCTCAGAGCCCCATTGGGAAATGTGATTCAGGATCCGGTCAAGCTCAGTGACAAGAAGCTGCCTTTTTTCCGCGATATGCGTCTGCTTATCCGCAGGACGTCCATGATAACTCCCGTGTAGGGTGCTATCATCCGCATAGCAATGAATGCTGCCGGTCGACAGCATGTCATTGATACGCAGAAGAAAGAGAGTTGGCGATAGGACAGATCCCTGTGGTACGCCGGCATTCACCTGCAAGAACTCCGAGGCTCGTCCATCACAAAGGACACGAATACGGCGCTCCTGCAAGAAGCCGGCAACCCAGTCGCACAGTCTAGGAGGCAGACCAAAGGCTGGTAACTTGGAAAGAAGCGACTTGTGCCAAACTCTATCGAAAGCTTTGGCGATGTCAAGGCTAATTGCAAATGACTCGCCGTGCTTGTCCATAGCCTCACCCCAAATATGGTTAACATACGCCAGAAGATTACCCGCTGACAGTTTCGGCCTGATACTTGTTGTGTTGTGTTTGTAATATTCTTTGTTACCTCATATCGCCTAAACCACCGCACGGATTTCAATGATTCATGTCTCAAATGAAAGGCATTTATTGCCCAACTGTTCTTGGGTACATAAAATATGAACAAAAGCTATATGTTGGTTTTTTGGCGCCAAAATACATGTGGTAAAAATACAATTTTCACTCAAATGTATCAAGTGGGGTATTAAAATGAAGGAAATTAGAAGACGATTACAAAAAAATATATATGTCATAGTCATAACTAAAAACTATTAAAAATAAAAAAACCCAAGGATCGAAACAAGTTTTATAGGAGGCGGTACCCATTTGCAAATCTCAAACCAGATGAAAATTAATGGGTACCGCCTGCAGTAAAGCTTGTTTCGATCTCTTCAGAATCTTCGGTATGTGGATGGCGTCCAAGCGCTGCGTGCGAGACGCCCGTTTTGTGGCGTTCGGTTGTGAGTCCGTACTGTACTTGGGGCGGGAAATAAATATAAATTGCACGGAGGGATCACTTCTGCACTTTATCCTGGGTTTATGTTATGATTATAATATGTTCACAATCAATTTTGAAGGCTTGGTTGAACATGGCGTCATTTTCGATCGGACGCGGGTAGAGTCGGGCTTGGCTGTCTTTTTTTTTTGTTTTGAAGAATGTTTTTGGCTTGGTTACAAGACCTTTTGTAATTAACTGTGTTGCCAATATGGCGGGCACAGATAAGATAAATGAAAAATGTTGTCTTTTTATTTTTATACTGTCTGTGTTTTTGTCGATAGTATTTTAGTAATTTTAATTTAGTCGTTCTTTTTATAGTGTGGTTTACTTCTATTGTATTTTACGTGTTTGGCTTGTGTAACATAATTGATTTTTGTAAATTATACTCGTGGCCGTCTCTGAAAATCAGCGCTGTACCGCCTGCACCACAAAGTGGACAGCATTAAGCTGAGAGGCGGCCATTTATTCAGCACAGTTGTGCGTTTATGTGAATTTATTATTCTGCTGTTGCTGCCAAATTATTGTGCAGCTGTGCTTAATAATAAATATTTCTTTCTTTCTTTCTTTCTTTCTAATCAGTCGGGTTTTTTATTTTAAATTATTATTATTTTCATATACACATGTATGTAACCCCCTTTGTAGAATTTCGGTTGCATACAAAGCTTACACTTGACAATTTTCACTGCAGGATGCTGCGGACTCTTTGTGTGCATGTACTAGTGCGACTGAAATGGTGCTACTTGACGCTGCTTCACACGCGAGTTCTATGCGATTCTTGACTAGATCAGTGGTACAGAGCTACAGGTACAAATAACCTCATATTACAAACATAAGAGACCTACCGACGTTCATACCTTACTTCTTGATCTTCGTTTACTGTGACGCTGATGGTGAGCTTCGGTTTCTTCGGCTGTGTTTGCGGTCCAAGCCGATGGAACGCGCTCAAACGTTTCGTTCCAGATTGACTATGTTCTGGCGAATCTGGGTCGTCGTAATCTGGAAAGGCGGAAGTCAATAATTTTATATCAATTCCTTGGGCCGCTAATATTTGCGATATAAGAGGGGACAGAAGTGGGGAACTAGATAGATCAAGGGAGATAAAGGCTACCATTGCAATTTTTTGGTGTCTATAATGGTGACCCTTTTTTGAGACCTTTTCTTTAGCAGTGAAGTCAATTTGCCTGACTAATATAAAAAAGGTAAGCAGCTAATTATCTGCGCTCCAAGCACGAAAGACATTGGAATTCGTAACAGAGCATTGAGATTGGTTCACAGTAAGCAGGCTGCCAATCGCAATGCTTTGTTCTCTCGATACGTTGCTGCATTATTCGTGCTTGGGGGCACAGATTGGAGAGATTAAACTTACTGATACTTTGATTCTCATCATAACGATTTCCCAGTTCCGTCCAAATTTTGAACTTTAGATCGATTAAGGACGGAATGAAGAATAAAAATCAAAATTTCATTCAATTTGAACTTTGGAGGCCGGGGTCCGCTTATTTTTTTTTCATAATTTTTTAATATTTAGGAAACCAAACGTTGTTTAGCTTAGCAGGTGCACCGATATGCCGGTGAGGTTGGCTGAGGGCCTGTACCTACGAGTGTACACCATGTACTTTGATTCTTAAAATTAATCAATTATATGCAGTCCTCTGCTGGATACAGGCCTCTGCCAATGTGCCTCATTGAACCCAACCCACCGCACCGCCTTCGGCATCCAGTCTGTCCCAACCACCTTTTTTGTAGGTCGTTGGTCCGTCTAGGGGCCCTCTACCTCCCGTTTGCCTTCGCGTGGATTCCACTTTAGGAATCGCTTGCTCTAACTTTTAAACAAGAATAAAATGTTAATGAAGAATAACTTACCAGCGCCCATAGGTAAATCTATATCGTTATATAATTCAGACGGCGAGTAAGGCTGCGGCATATCAGTGTCGTCACCAGTTTCAACCATTAACGGATTCATTGGACCATCAACAGGAGGTACTGGCATCGGCGTATTGGCCGCATAGCTGGGCCAAATTTGTCCAACATGGTCTGAAATAAGAAAAAAGTATATTAATTAAAATGTGGTGTAGTCAAGAGCCGTGGTGATAGTGTCCGACAGGTACTTCGGTGTTTGAGTGTCAATTTCCACTCTGTACAAATATTTGTGTCGGTGGATGTCGGTCATCGCGCTTTTTGCTTATATCTCCGGTACTATTTAACCGTGCGAGGGATATGTCGCATAACAACCTCACCTTCGGCCTAGCACTACGACCCAGAGACGGCGTACGGTTTAGTCGGTTCGAGTCCGACATAACCTCCACCTCCGGCTCCGGAGGGGCGGGTATCCGTGGGGATTTCCCGCACGTAAAAAAAAGGGTACCTACTATTTAACCAACTGCGATAAAACATACGTAAGATTTTAAGTCTGACCTTTTTCATGTTATCCCTGACTGGCATACAGATAAAACAAATAACTTACCGATTGTATGAGGATAATTTGCGTGTTGTTGTTGCACCAAAAAACTTCGCGGTATGCCTGAAAAAATGCAAAGCAATATCAACATTAACTTCAGATAACCGCATTAAAAAATAGAAGAAAAAATTTCAGAATCGTTCATTTAAAAGAATTCAAGTTTTTTTTAATATCTCCAGTGCCACAATTAATTTACAATTTTATACTAGTCATTAAATAAAATATACATGTGATTGGCCTTAGGTGCTATAATACATTAATGTACATACCTCTTGGATAAGCAAAGCCTAAAACAAAAACATAAGTACGATTAATTTCATAAAACTCATTCAACACTCAAAACAGTGGTTATTTGAAATAAGTCGGTACACGGGTACAAATGACATGAGATACAACAAAAAAGCGAGGGGTATGCATGCCAACCAACCTCGCCGAAGTACTACGACCCCACAGAAGGCGTGCAGTCGGTTCGAGCCGATATAAACTCCCACTCGGGGGTTTGGTTGGGCATCCGTGGGGATAACTTTACCTCGCCTGATGCAATGTCGCAGGAAAGACGGTAATCATAAGATCATAAGACACCACGTGGCTGGTAAAGAATTCCAGGACTATAAGGTGCTTACTTATCTACTTTGCCCCCAGTACATTACATGACGCGAAGTGAGTTATTAAAATTAGCTATGAAATAACTGAACACATTAACAGAACCCATGAGCTGAAACATTATTTACAGTACTTACCCGTCGGAAAGAAGAGTGAGAGGACGGCTAACATCGGCTTGCTTTAGTTTTATATAGCGTTGTGTCGCACAAGGGACTGAGAGGACAGTTTGATACCTTTAAGTCGCGTACAAACTACGCACGGCAAACCATCAAACATTAGCGCCTTTTCACGCATAGTCCTTTGCTAGTGAAGACCACATTTGCATATGAAAGAGCGCGTTGTGAGACGTCGCTCATTCTTAGAAGCGTCCACGATTGCGCGGCGCAATACGCACGCATAACCGCGCGATTGTTGGAGACAACGAGAGCGAAAACGTGTGTTCAGCGCTTCTCTCTGAACTGTCGTGCGCGCACAATCGCGTCTTGTTTTGCGTGGTCTATACCGCGCGAAAGATTTTGTGAACTTTGAACTTCAAAAGATAATCGCGCACGATTATACGTACGAGCATTCCGCCGCCCAATTGTGGACGTTCAAGAACGTGTGATTGCGTGACCGTGTAAAGGCGGCTATTGGCTCGCGCGGCGGTCGCATGCAATGTGGACGGGGCTGCCGCGCGTAATTTGTACGGTGTACCTACGTTTTTTAATTTGTTTTTTTTTTCTCATACATAGTACCCAAAGTCAACTGTTATTCTTACCATATGCCTCTAATGGGTACTTTTGACCTCTCCCAGATTGTACCTGTACGGGTTTTGGTGATATTTGCTGTTTGCTTGGATTCGTAAGTTTTTGTGGTGAAACTGCGGAATATTTATTAAATTAAACAAAATGATTGATGACTAAAAAGGATCGATCCTCGAGGATCTAAGTAAATATCTATACTGTCGGAAGTATGCTACGTCGGGTAGGAGAACTATTGATTTTCAGCCATGCAAATGTGGGGTCAAAATTGTAGCATTTTGGGTCCTCTAACACCCCTGACAGGAGTACGTCGAGTTACCAGTAAGTCTGTATAGAACAAAACTACAAAAACATACATTGCAAAAAGGTGATAAAACGATGAGATAAATAAATATAAAAGGTATGGGTGAAGTATTCGTGCATCAAATATCTATTTATGCAACTAATGATTTCAATTGAATGACTTTTTAGATAATTCCGATTTATAACAAAAACACTGTCCAATACAGTCCGTTAAAACATGTTAAAACAGACATGCAGACAGGCATGAATGAGCATCAAATAAAAGTATTGTAAGTAAATCACTTACGGGACCGATCATAATTCATTTGGAACACGGTTTCTACGAGTTCAGGTTGCTGGGGAGTCGTTATTGGCACCGGTGTCAACGCAATCGATATAGAATTATTTTGATGCATATTTGATGGAGCTGTTAACAAAAGCAAAATTTACTTCCTTAATAAGTTATACGTTGAAACTATAACGTCAAGTGTCAAATCTATAGACTTATTGAAGTATTCATCTACATCATTATCATTGTGTTAATACCCGTCGCATCCGTGGCCCTAAGTTCGGAGTCCAGGGTCAGCTATTTGAACTTTTATTTGGTATTACCAAAAACTAACTGCTTCGTATTGTTCACATTTTAAAAGATGTAGAAGTATGCCCCACAGGCCCCACTACAGCGGCTTATAGAGAGTGGAAGATTTTGCCCTTACCTGGAGGGGAAAGTAGGTACTTTTCCTTTTGTAAGGAACTATTCCTTTGTTTTAAAAAGAAACAAAACTGCGTTCAAAGATTTTCGTAAATTCGCTGGCCACACCCGGTAATCTAACCGACTAAAATCCGAAAAATAACATCCTGTATTTTTGTATTTTATAGTGTCAAGGATCAAATCTCTCTGACAAACATGGTAAATTAAATTTAAGGAAATCCCTGATATCTAAACTAAGTATATGTCCTGAAGTGTAACCACATTTGAATCGTGGGAATCCAAAAATGTTCCCAATTTATGTGGAAACTCTCACTCTTCTTCCCGAGTACGTGCGAAGTCAAAGGCCGGGTACTGTATATTATGATATCCGTGGATAGCTAAAAATTATGTCTCCCTCTAGAGAAGAAATTTTCTTAGCTATCCATGGATTCACCGTGCCGGGTCCATCGTGACTTGTGATACGGGTATATGATAGAAGCATTTGGATAAAAAAATATGAAGGAGATTATTATAGGAGATACCAGTACGTCAAAACTCTACTAGATGGCGTTAAAAACAAAAACCCAAAACATCTAGATACTTTATAGTATAAAGTACCTGGATAACGTACCAAGATTATTTACCTTAAGAGTACCTAACGTAAATATAAATGTTATAATCCACTAGCTGTTGCCCGCGGCTACGAACGCGTGGATGTCGGATTTGTTGACATTAATGATCACTGCTCCGCTCCCGTTAATAGTAGCATGTGTTATTCTGATGTATAAGCTATATTATTGTAAAGTTTCACTAACATCCATTCAGTAGTTTTTACGTGAAAGAGTAACAAACATCCATACACACATTCATCCATACTCACAAACTTTCACATTTATAATATTAAGATTTGTTTAGGTACTTAACTAAAGGTAAACAATCTTGTTACGACTTTTTTTTTAAACACATATTTAACATATAAACTAGTGAGTCAATCAAAGTCAAGTCATCAAAGTCTTAAAAATGAGTTTTTAAACAAAAAAAATATTAATTATCTTAATTAAATAAAACATATTGAATAGAAACATCTAGATTTTTTACGTTTATTAAAGTACTTAACCGATTAGAGTATAGATCAATATAGTGATTTGCAATACTTGCCAGGCATGTTTCGCTGTATATTTCGTTTGTCGTTCTTATTTAGCTTCCCAGTTGCACCAGGGATATAAGTAGGTGTAAAACTTCTATTAGGATCTCCAACGGAATTTTGTTGCATTTGAAGGGGATTGGGGACCCCGACTGGTTGTGGCACTCCCATTGGATGTTGGATAACGATTGGGTTCTGAGTCGCAAATGGATTCTGTGGGTCCATACCAAAACCCATGCCAGGAGCATTTGGAAATCCTATATTTGGGTTGCTAAAAGCATTCACTATACCAGGATCTTTTGGCACGTTAACAATAGGAACAGCTTGCGCTTGACGCATTTTTTCTTGTTGCATCGATTTCATTTTCATTTGGAATTTAAGTATTTTCTTTTGCTGGTTGGCTGTGTTTCTGAAATTAAAATGTAAATTTTAGTTCACAAAAGTTATATTATAATAAGTAATAATAACACGTCGTCTACGGTAACATTTTTATCAGATGGCGCATGTGCTTGTCAGCCACCTAAGTGGTATAAAAAACTGGTAACAGAGTACCTAGTGCGTGATTTTTCTCACATTCACCGGTGACCAGAAGATGGTGAATTTTATGCGCAAAACATGCTTCACCTGTGTATCATTTGGTCTCACTCTTCTTCAAAAAGTGGCTATCGAAAGTACTTTACTAAGCGATAATACCTAATATCGTTTAATAGTTTTAGGTTTGAAACAAATACAACAGAGCGCCTAGTGTGAATTTTTCTCAGATTCACCAGTAACGAATAAATCGAGTTTTGTATGACATTTATTTAACGCCACCTCGCGGCAAAGTTGTGACACATTTCTTACGCATACAAAACACCATTCACCGGTGTATGTGAGAAAAACTCGCAATAGGCACTCTGTATGTGTGTACAATAGGAGTATCAATCGCACATTACCAAACGCAACATCTAAAAGACAGGAGTAACTTTTTGTAATATAAAATCAATGTTCTGAAATTAACTTACTCTCTCTTGTTTCCAACAATGGTTATTATGGATTTATTAGTGTTTTGTAACAAACTCCCTTGTTTGGTGGTTGGTTGGGGTACTTGCTTACTGTTATTAATATTGGTCATAGGTTTAGGGTTTACCACTACTTCTTGTAAAGGCTTGAATTTAGGCACTGGTTCTGGATTATTGGTTATATTTATTAGGTTAGAATTTAGTTTATTAGGTAGATGGGCAGATGCAACAACATTTTTTTTTAAATTAAGCGCTGGATGTTTTTTGTTGGTGTTTAATTTGCCAGGACGAACAGGTTGACCAGAAATAACTGGGGGAATTGTTTGGCTAGAAATACCTGGACGAATAGCAGGTCCAGGAATACCTGGGCGAATAGATTGACCAGACATAACTGGGGGAATTTTTTGGCCAGAAATAACTGGGGGAATAGTTTGACCAGAAACACCTGGTCGAATAAGTTGACCAGATGCAACCGGGCGAATAGGTTGACCAGATGCAACTGAGCCAATAGGTTGACCAGAGATACCTGGACGAATAGGTTGACCAGAAGTAACTGGGGCTATAGATTGAACAGAGCTTCCAGGTTGATGAGCATCTGGTGTACTTTCAATTGTATTTTTAGTAATGGCTTTATCTGAATTTTGTCGACTAACTTTTTGGTCTTTGGCTACAGTAGATGTACTTTCATTATTTTCATCTTTGAAAATTGGTTCATTGGAAGCACTTGGGTTGGATGGGTTTGTTGTATTTACTTCTTTGAGATTTTCTAATTGTCGTGTGGTAACCAAATTCTGTTTTGGATTATGTGGGACATTTTTAGTTTCTGCAGCCTGTCGCCAATATTGAAGACCAGTGGGCTCGTTTGATCCTTTCGTTTTCCGTTTCCGTTTTTTGGAACTGGAACAGAGAGGTCTCAATGAGTTAGGAAAAGTAACATAAGAGTGGCGTATATACCAAAGGTATAGCAAAGACGGAAACCACTGCTACCATATAAGTATCAATATAAGGGATCATAAGACCAAGTTCCAACCTTTATTAAGGAATAGCAACATGCGAATGACACTCCAATTTATTTATTATACTTAAGAGTAGTCGTAGTTTGCAAACTACTTTATTTAAGTGAAAATTTCGTTAGGTGCGATGTGCACTGTGTTGTAAAACATTTTTGAGATGAGAACTTCGACTGTACTTGCAACACCGTCACCGTTACCGACACCACTTGTGAAAGATTGTGACAATGAACATGTGACACCTCCACTTTCATTTTCATCAAGAAGGTAATCTGGTCTCTAGTCACAATTTTTTATCTTCCTCTATTATTATTAATTTTCTTATTTCCTTCATTCTTAGGGTTCCGTACCCTAAAGTGTAAATACAGAACCCTATTACAAAGACTCCATAGTCTGTCTATCTGTCTGTCTGTCACCAGGTTGTATCTTATGTGATTGTGATAGCTAGGCAGCTGAAATTTTCGCAGATGATATATATTTACTGTAAAATAATTTTTTTAGCTATATTTAAAATTTTCTGACGATTTTTACTCAATATTAATGAGGAACAAGTGAAAGTTAAAAAGGTTATAATAATAGATATAGGCACTCAAACACATAAAAATTTTATGCACTTCACCAAATGTAGTTGGGAATGAGGAAAGTGACTGTAACTGTAAGATGGCAATGAGTAGACAGTACTAATTGTTTATACAAGGCTGAGTATTGGGAGCATGAATGAAAAATCGAAGCCGATAACCTTAACAGCACACAAATAAAACTTTATAAATATAACTAAGGACAAAGGTATCTGGAATAGGATCAGGTCCTGTAGTTTAAAGGTTCGCAGTGGATAATATCTATTGATGAAGTTTGATTTTCCAATAAAGAAAGCTGACACTAAAATTGCAGGGAATATAATAAAATTGAGGATGTGCAATATTTGCTGATTTCCACAAAAACAGATGAAATAAAAATCCTTTAAAACTAATGTTCTTTAGGTCATTATTGTTATATCTATTGTACAGTCAGAACCAAATCGATCTTGAGGAACAAACTGCTTAAAATTATTTTAATGCCTTGTTTTCCCCCCTCCCATTTTTTTTACCCTCCCTGTCGATTAATTGTTCTGATATATGGTATATACAGTGTTGGCCAAAATTACAATTAAAAAATATAAAAATCTAGACTACTGTCTAAAAGATCGAAACGAGTTAACCCAACTTCGGTCTAGAAGTATTGATACAAATTTGACAGCAGGTTGTACCCCATTTCCAAACATAATCGACCTTTTGCAGTAGTTGGGTAAATTGCAATAACAATATGCCCAACATTGGCTACGCACCTTAAGTTCAGACAATAATACAATTTCAATTAATAAAATAGTCTAATTTGCTTGATTAAGATCATTTGCAGACTTTGTACTCAAGATTGTTCTAATGCTGACTGTAGAATGTCCATCATCAACATCTCACCATTCTTAATGGTACTACGTATTAATACCTTTTTGATTGCCGAGTTAAAATGTGTTCTAAAATACCCAATTCACAGTTACAAGAAGTCAAACAACACAACATCATGATCTCAACAATTTTATTCCTTCTACAAGCAACCCTAAAACCCCTGAACCAAAGTTAACTGTGCAATAAGATAAAGTTAGACGACAAGTAAAAAGATTCTTTTGCAAGTGTTCACTAAATTAGATGTATGAAATATTAATTTGAATTTAAGTTGTCTTGGTTCTTTTAATTATTTGATATAATTATAGCTTGCAGCCGATAGTTTTTGGCAATATTCAAAACAAAACAACAGTTAAATTTAATGTAAATTTCCAAACGGAATCTTCAAATTGATGCATATACCCATCAAAATGTTAGCCTGAAGAAATTTGTTGGCAGGACAGCGGTTGATGTTGTTAAGTATAAATTAGTTACCATTATTTTACCTAACAATGACATAACAGATCGAACTAATAATTCTATATTGACGGTGCTTTACTGGCGGCAAGCACGTACAATATTTTAGCCGGACTCGAATTTGAAAGTAAATAATAACAGTAACAAATGCATCTCAAACAAAATGTTTCACAAGTATGGAACGCTATGAAAATCGTCCCTGTGATGATACTAAACACTCTGTTTCAATAAATAGTAGTACTTACGAGGTTGCATTTTGCATTTTCCAACAAAATGATAAGAATTCAGCTTATAATAATGTTTACTTCTCACAACAAAATAGTTGCTACATGCAATGACGTTCCATTACAGTTGTTTCATAAATTGAAAAACAAAAGAACTAAAAGTAAACAAAACATACACATATTTTCGCTTATGAAAGAGATAGCATAAAATATTATGCTTTAAATATATTATTGACCACGCAAATGCATGGAAACGCAAAACGACAAACTTGACTGACTTGATAATGACATTTGACTATTTGTCAATTTAGACATTAATGACTTTTTTTATTTTATTCATTCCTTTTGAAACAGGCTAAGGTGCTATGTATGACGATGCTGCCTTGTCATCAGTAGTTTATTGGTAAGTAAGTAATAAGTAAGTACTTATAGGTCTACCAGAATATCATGGCACGATTAAAAAAAAAGGATTATGGTTTAGGAACACCTTAGTAGATGCTCGCTGACATCTAATAACCAACTGCGTCTAATGACCAACTGCGTAGTAGATTGCTAACATTTTAAAGATAGATAGATAGATAGATAGATAGATAATTCTTTATTGTACACCAACAGATTTACAGTAGGACAAGTAGGAAGCATCTAGAAAATTTAATGTAAAAACTAAACTAAACTAAACTATCTTCACTCCTTTTAAAAGCTGTCACAATACCTAGTTTTCCCTTAGAACAACCGGGTGTTTATAAAATTGAATGCAGCTGTGGGAGATCCTACATAGGCTAAACACACAGTCTCATGCCAGATCAAGTAGCACATCAGGATGGTCATAAACAACGAGCCACAAAAATATTGTGAGTGTTAGGTATATTATTGATGTGAATGACCATGTCAATCCTAAGTCATAAATCAGTCATAGCACTGACGAAAAACTATAGTAATTACATATTCCTGTGGAATATAACATTTACAACAAACTTCAATTTGATATATAAAACATTCGGGAGTGCTTACCAGGGCGAAGCAGTATTTTACTGCGGGGCAAAGACTTCTTACTGTCGACAGCCATCGTGGTGCAGCGGTAGTGAACGTGGCCGCTACGCAGGAGGCGCGGGTTCGATTCCCGCTCAATGCAAATATTTGTATGCATTGGTCTGGTTGTGCCTCGGAGAGCACGTTAAGCCGTCGGTCCCGGTTGCCATATGAATATCTATAGCAGTCGTTACGGATAATTGGAGCCTTAAAAAGTTCAACAACTGATCTAACTGCAATGCTTCGATGTCGCCTTTGGATTGTGGAGGTCAGATGTCAGTCGCTTATCAGAAAACATCGAAGTTCAGCCAAATCAGCAGTTTGAATGGTAATGCGGACCTCGGACTCCAAGCTGAAAGCTTCGGATGCGACTGGGATTAACGCTAGGATGAAGAAAGGCTTCTTATTGTAGGTAAGTCGCAAATCGGCCCCTATATGGAGTACTACTATCACCTTCTATCCGGGAATTAATGTAGGTACGTGGACATTTATAAATACGCCCCGCTCCCTGGAGTGAGCCATGATGATAAAAAAAACCTTCCTCAATAAACGAACACAAAAATATTTTTTTTTAATTCGAACCAGTAGTTCTTGAGATTACGGCGTTAACCAAACAATCAAACAAACTCATATTAAGTATATTGTTTCAATTATTTACAATAGATATTTATCATTCATTTCGTTTCAGGGTGGTAGAAATTTGATGGCACAAATTTGTCGCAAATTTCGACCGGGTAGGTACCACCGTGCACTATCAAAAAATCCCTCCAAAGTAATTCAATCTCGGTTGGATTATAATATGTTCAGGGGTCAGCAAATGCATAGCTAGGCATTGTGGTCGGAGCACAAGTGGGACCGGTGGATCTTGGCGTAGTCTAGTGGGGAGTGCCGCGGGACGACGCGTCGAACAGGGAGACCTGTAGAAACGGTATAGTACATGTGCCCAAGGGGACTAACCACCCTGGGCTCGTCGTGCCGGTTGGTGAGCGGACGAGGGAGCCCAGCGACCATACTCGTGGGGTACGGGGGCCCTGCCGTTCGGCGCGTCGGCTCGTACCATACCTCACTTTCAAAGACGAAACCAATATCCCAATACGCCTTCCCTCTTTTCATCCTAATGGTAGCGCACAACAACAGTAGATTGGTCTACACAGCGGCAAGATACTCTCCCTCGGGCTTGCTATTTGATTCCACGAACATCTGAGGGCTCCATACTAACCTCAACGCCTTCCACCAACACCTAGAGACGGCGAAACCAGCAATTCTGTTTCTTACGGAGACGCAAATATCTGGCCTTAACGACACAACATACTTGCTCTACCCCAGCTATGACATTGAGGAGAATTTCCGCGCAAAATCCGGAGTATGCGTGTATGTTAGGGCGCATGTTTGTTGTCGCCGTTTGCACTGCCTAGAGGACTCATCCTTCTCCACCATTTGGGTACACATAGACCATGGTTCTACTAGTCAGATCTATGTGTGCTCCCATTCAGGAGATGCCGAGACACCTCGACTCTTTGAATATCTGAGTCAGGTGGCAGATGACGCGCACGAGCAGTTTCCGAACGCTGAACTGGTGTTTTTGGGGCATTTTAACGCCCACCACGAAATTTGGTTGGACTCCGCCAAAACAACTTATGCGGGAAGAGCCGCCCATGCATATGCTCTGGCGCATGGCCTGACCCAATGGGTGCACAATGTCACTAGAATACCAAAAAGGTAGAATCATCAGCCCTCTCTGCTAGACCGTCTGCTGACGAGTCACCCGGACCAGTACAATGTTTCGGTGAGTACCGCTTTATGTACCGATCCCAGCGTGGGCTACTTCAAGGCGGCGTACAACAGAGCCACCAAGGTTTGCAAGAGGGCTTACGTCAGAGAGGATACCCAGCGCATAACACAGCTTGGTCAGGAGCTAGTGGCGCATCCCACGGGCAGCCGTGGCTACTGGCGACTCGCTAAAGCCGTGCAAACCAACTTCTGTCAGCTTTTGCTGCCCCCGCTGCGCAATCCCGATGGATCCCTGGCCCATGAGCCGCAAGAGAAAGATAATTTGCTGGTTAATCTCTTTGCGGCCAACTCATGAGTCGATGATTACGGTACGCAGCCACCGATACTGCTCATCAGTGACCACGCAATGCCTGATATTCGTATCAGGCAACACGATGTCCGTGTAGTACTGCAGTCACTCGATGTAAGGAAAGCTGGCCTGGCTCGTGGCCCGGTTAGTATTCCGGCGGTGGTTATCTCTAATGCTTATGCGGCTGTACCGGCTGTCCTTCAGCTATGGTACAGTGCCTTCGACTTGGAAGAGGCGAATGTGAGGTGCTGTGTAAGGTGTTTGAGCACACAATCCACATTCAGCTCATGCGTCACCCTGAGGATCACTCTCTAATTAATGACCGGCCAACGGTCAACGGCTGATCTCCTACCGTATGTTACCCATATTTGGGGTGAGGCTATGGACAAGCACGGTGAGTCATTGGTAATTAGTCTTGACATCGCCAAAGCTTTCGATAGAGTTTGGCACTAATCACTTCTCAAGCTACTAGCCTTTGCTAGCTACCTCCTCAACTGTGCAACTGGGTGGCTAGCTTCATACAGAGCACGCCGCTGCTACTGCAGGACAACCTCACTATCCTCGGTATGGATGTTCGCTGCAAACTGAATAACAAAAACTACATCGAAAGTATCATCAAAACAGCCTCGCGTAAACTCGGAGTACTGAACAGAGTGAGACGGTTTTTCACACCGGAACAACGGTGACTTCTATACAAGACACAAATTCGTTGCTGCTCGCATCTCTGGGATGGATCCGCAAAGTGCTTATTAGATGCTCTCGACAGGTTGCAGCGACGTGCGGTCAGCATTATTGGAAATCCTGAGGTCACGAGTACCCTCGAGATTCTGCAGATGCGTAAAGATGTTGCTTTTTTGACAGTATTATACCGTCTCTACCATGGTGAATGTTCTGATGAGCTATTCCAATTAGTCCCACCCCCTCCTTTCCTATACAGGACAACACGTGCAGGGCTTAGATGTCACCCGCATACGATGTAGACCATTTCTTCAAGAACCAAGCGGTTCGGTGACTCTTTCCTTTGACGCACCATTAAGACCTGGAATTCATTGCCAGCTCACGTATTTTCTTCTGCCTACAGTCCCGGGTCCTTTAAGCGGGGCGTGAAAAAGCATCTGATGAGGCCAATCAGCTGAATGCAACCATCGTTAACATGATACGTGTATGTAATGGTGGCCCTCTTTCTTGAGACTGCCTTCAGCTTACCATCAGGCGAGGTAAAGTCAAACTGACATATCCTATATAATGTATTCGTTTCATTGAAAGTGTATGTTCCCAAGATTTTTAACTCAAGTAATTCCTAGGGCAGCGGTGCCTCAACTTTAACGCCATTATAAAAAATGCTCGTAAGGCAAGCTCTAATGGATCGTATTTTCTTTTTTCTTTTCCGGCTTTCGATTTTAGACCAAAATCAATGATGACTTTACACAAGTGGGCATAATAAGAGTTTATATGAACTACATGATACTTAAGCCTACATGACTATGTTCACCGGTGTTTATTTCCAGTTAAAACCTAAAGGTATTATCATCCTTTTACCCTAGATTTATTCTCGCAATATCAGCCATAAGTTTCTACGTCAGTAAAGTAATATTAGCACTGCATGCACCCGGAGCGTTACAAAATGCAATATTGCTCGTTAAAGCCACTTGACCCGTAGGTCCCCCGTATACACAGGCTGTTTCATTATTTCCAGTATGAACGACGACGTGGAAAAAGTTACGCTGAAGAAATAAAGTGTGAAGTTTATATTGACTTTCAGCACATTTTCAATGGCAGCAGTATTTTTCAAATTTATGTTTGGAACGAGTTGTTACCATTGTATTTGTGAAGACTTCGATATTAATCATTTTCATCATGATCCTGGTTGCATATGAGGCTCTTACGTTAGAGCCCAGGGACCGCTTTCCTCTTCTATTCTCTTTCATTTGGTTATTCTTCCGTTAGAACCGAGATGAAAGTCCGCATCCACTCCAGAGCCTCGTCTATTGATCGCCAGGTAGGTATCCTCGGATGAATAATTACTGGGCTTTTCTGTTGTCTCAGTAGCACGTGTGAGAGATCGTTAAATGTGGTTGTTAGCACTTAGGTACCTACTTTACAGCCCTGGGTCAGCTGGGGCGCGTGGGATATGTTTTAGACAATTTTATACTCCGGTATCTGAGGACCCAAGATGGCATGCGATTTGAGTGATGCGGTTCGAGTTCGCCATGACCACACCCGCCCCCGCCTCGAGGAGTGGTATCTGAGAAAATTGAAAAAAAAAAGTTACCGACTGTAAGAAATAATAAGACTGGGCTTCTAATTATTTCTTACAGTCGTGCGTCTCGGTCTCTCACTACTTGCGCGGGTGCACTAAGGATCGGCAAGCGCAAATTCACGTTAGTGCGCTCTCTATTCTGAAGGGGTGTATTACCGACAAAAACCTTCATAACTGAATTAAATCTTTAAGCATTTTTCATGCTAAATATTCAAATCGAATTAAGAGAAAAAAAAGAATCGGTCTAGGCGGGGTTTGACCAACGATCATTGCCTTCTCTTTATTCGATTTAAATATTTTAGCATGAAAAATGCTTAAAGATTTAATTCAAATAATATGGACGGAGTAGTCAAAAAACAATGTTTAAAAATGATTGAAAAATCATTCATTGGTCCGATAGTTCGATAGTCTGTTAGTGGTCAAAGCATTGCCCTTGCAAAGATCGTTCAAACCCCGCCTAGACCGATTCAATGTTAATAAACTAACCGACATCAAAAAAGAGGAAGGTTCACAATTTGTCGGTATCTTTTTTTTCAAATGTCTTAAATTTTAGTAAATGTTGGGGTCAAATCTTGCTACTGGTTTTGATGCAGATACCGTCAATGATTTTGATGTAATTTTGCAAACACTTTCCATTTCGACAGTCATTAATATGGTACCATGGAGCTGTTCTGATGAATCTGATGATGAAGTAGGAAGATGAGGCACTCCAAATTAAAGTTTTTTATTGTGGCAACTATGACCCTTTGAATTTTTGTGCGTTAAGATGTCGAACAACTGGTAGGCTTATAGATAGAAAGTGATACTGTGGCTATAAAAGTTATAGAGAATATATTAAGGAAACACATCCTATGTAGGTAACTGCTTTTTTGAACAAGATTGTTAATTATACAAAAAAAGACGGGTTGCACTCTGGGAGTGCCGGCAGAAGTGAAAACATTTTCTTTTTTTCTTTCTTCGTTATATACATAGAAAAAGATAAAAAAGAACATACCATACCATACCTATAATATAGCGCTAATCATAGAACCTATCACTTATTTTCTGCTAATTTTCTGTCAGAAGAAATTAATAAATTATGAAAAGAAAAAATAAACACAAAAAGTAATAAATTACAGAAAGAAAAAATAATCATAAAAGTAATAAATTACAAAAAGAAAAAATAATCACAAAAAGTTTCAGAAGGCCAGGTGGTTTGAACCCGATACTATCTGAAACTATAAGGACTTACAGTCGAAGTGCTTACCGTTTAAGCTACGACACTATCTATGGTAAATTGCAAAATAGATAGTCTTTACCTAATCTTGTATGACGTCAGTCGTCGGTTACGGTTCAAAGGTCAACTAATCCTGACGCTTCCTTAACATTTAACACCCATCCAACGCCGCTAAAGAAGTTTTCACTTCAAAAAATATACTTACTTAAGATGATTTTCATTTCTTCGTAGAGGTGAAATTATTTTTAAATTGAAATGGAACCACACTTAGTAGTATTATTCTGTTAGGAACTGCGTATTGGGCCTGATTCATGTTTCTAAAACGTGTGTTTATCTTTTTTTTACGGGAACGACATCATTCTTAACTACCCAACTTCAAAAGGCAAGCCTATGTCATATTTAGCCCGTTGATCAGCAAGTGTCTTTTATCTTTGACTGTGGTGCGGCGCCATATACCCGCAGCCACAATTAAATAGATACACAATTACAATCATCCTGTACAAATGTAACCTCCGCCGAGGTCGTGATCAAATACATTTAAACTTTATTACCTTCCATCGAAATCATGATGGTAATAATTACTCAATTTGTTAACAATTTGAATTATAACATGGACTCAGTCCGTCAGTGTAGTCCTATTATTAATATCAGACTTTATCTTGCTGCTGAGAACCTTTTCCTCATTTAAATACTAGAACTCTACTCAGTAGGTATTACGTAATGTAACAAGTGTTAGGTTTCTTTTTTTAATAATATAAAGTTAGTGCTTATGTTGTTTAGTGAAAGATGTGCCTAAAATATTGTCGTTTGTTATGTGTTGAAGCGCACTATCTTCTTAATCGAAAATAAAAGTGAATTTCAGTTAAAAAAGACTTTAGTATCTAAATTGCTTTTTTTATTAATAATCGTGTTGATTTTTTGGTAAAATAATGGTGAATTTCTATTAAAACCAGATTAGTTGGTGGGTAGGTACACTTATTAAAACCTTTTTTTTAAGGACGTAGTCACGTAATTAGGTATAAAGATTTTATTTCACATTGAACAAAGGCGAAAAATATCATTATTTTGATGTTGTTGTCTCTTTTTCAGTTTAATAATAGATAAGTATACGATTAACGCTTAGCAAGTACGTAATAACTAAATTAACTAAAGGAGTCATCAATATCAATATATTATTATTATTAATAATATTCAGTCAATTAATTAGCCTACTGTAGTCCAGTGCTGGACATAGACCTCTCCCAATGCGCGCCATTTCATCCGATCCTCCGCCTTCCGCATCCAGTCTATCCCAGCCACCTTTTTTAGGTCGTGAATCCAGCTAGCTAGGGGGCATCCTGGCCTTCTTACAGTTGAAACTCTTTGAAAAAATAATTTTGTAGATTTGTCCTTTATCGTCGCTGAATTCTTTTGTTATCAGATATCGTTCTTTAAATTCAGTGTTTGTTAGCTGAAATTAGTGGTTTACGATATAATTGAGCGTTTGGCATAGACTGATATTTTATTGTCTGGCTCTTTCTGTCACCAAAACTGAACCAAACACTTATCACTTTTGATTCAAAAAAGAGAACAATGCAAGCCGGTGACCTGCTGTTTAAAGATGAGGCTCTAATGAAATCTGTCCTCTCGGGCTTACAGCACGCAGGATAGACAGCAGTCGTTCCCGCAAAAGCCAATATTGGCTAAATCTAAACTAACATTATGATGATGTCTATTTTTTTAGCACTCGGTTGGTAGACAAGCATACCTACTACGGTCCACCTGATAGGGAACCGTTATCGCGGTCCCTGGAAGTGTGCATCAATAGAGGATTTAAACTAACGGGCCGAGGCCTAAGAGATGGACAAATGTCCAAGGATCCACCACGAAAGGGTTTAAACTGGGCATGGCCCTGGGTCAGCCTAGGAGTGAGGGATACGTCGGTGGTAATCTGACCCTGGTACCAGAATTACCTTCTTTTTTCCATTAATACAAAACAATACAAGATCAATAGTAATAGCACAAAAAACCACTAAGAGCCACGACGGCATGGAGTTTCAATCGATTCGAGTCTGATATAACCGCCCCCGCGGGCACTATATGGCAGGAGGGGTTTTTTAACGTGCGGGAAATCCCCACGTATACCCCCCTCCGGAGTCGGAGGGGGAGGTTATGTCGGACTCGCACCGACTAAACCGCACGCCGTCTGTGGGTCGATGTGCTAGGCCGAAGGTGAGGTTGTCTCGCGACATATCCCTCGCAGCCCGGCTGACCCAGGGCCATTCCACTCGGTCTGGCCCTCCTCGGGAGGGGGGACCACGCGCATCGCCCTACGATCAGCGCCGCCGCCGTGGCCTGCTTCTGCTAGGGTGACGAGCGGCTCCACCCGTCACCCTCAGGCCACTATATGGCAGGGGTATACACTATAGAAAAAGGGGAATTTACACTTACGCTGCCCAGTCTTATAGTTCTGTTATTTCTAACCAAGAACTATAAGGTCATGAGGATACGCCCCACGTATGACTTTGAAATAACTTTATTCTATATTGTGATCCGTAGCTTTACTTTTCAACAATGCTCTTTGATATTGCGGAATGAAAGACTGCAGTTTCTTGATACCGATTGATTACGACTTGATATGACTCATGACTTTGGGATTTGTTCACAGTCGTTTAAGTTTTGGTATCTTGATAATAACAAACTAGAGTTTACGGAATTATAATGGCTTGTTTTGGAAATATTTGCTTCGTTCGTTGGATGGTGTGGTCACATAGGAAAATCACCATCAACAAAATTAAATGTTTGTGATATAGTGTGAATTGGTTGCTCAGCACTAGAATAACCAAATTTTTTTTTGTAATTTTAATTTTGCAAGTTTACCTATGCATATCGATGTTGTACCAGTAAAAATTAAAACAAACCAAAATTTGGAAGAAGGATTAGATGTTGTTACATCTCCTAGGTCTGCTCAAATGAAGAAGATTATATCGACATGTCGCCGCCAACTAGCCGTTCAATTAACTGCGGTAGGCATTTAACTAAACGCCATTCAATTAACGGCCTGAATGGTGTTCAGCCATTTAATTAAACGGCTTGGATCGATGACGTTTAACTACTTGCCTAGCCATTTAATTTCTGCATGGTTATAAAAAAATATAACCACGAAGGCTTAATGCGGGAGCTACGCTCCACTCCGTTCCCGCATTAGCCTTCTAACCTAACCTAACCAAGTCGGATTGGGGGTGCTGGTCGGGTAACCTCCACGTGGGCTACTTCGTTTCTTCTCCCTCTGGACCGTGGTCCTGGGGAGCGGAAGCGAGGGGGCTGGTGCACCCTGGACTGCGGCTAATAGACTCCGACTCCAAGGAGCAGGAGCTCTGCTAGTCGTTGACCAATAACCCGGCAAGCCCTTTTGAGGGCTAGTTGACCCCATTGCACGAGGGGGTCGTGGGATGGCGGGCCTGCAAGGCCCGCGAGGAGGAGTCTGAACCGTCGCTCCCGGTGCCCCTATGTTCTCAGAGGAGACAGGGGAGAGACATTGGGATCCCTAGGGTCCAGGGACGGGTCGGCCCACTGCTCGCGCGGGGGTTGACAGGCATTCGTGCCACCGTCGGAGTTGGGGGGGTTGGCTGCCCTCCCGCGTCACGTAGCCTCCGGGTGATCTTCAACGACCCGAGTGCTAGCCACACTCGGGAAGTCGTGATCTCGGAGAACGTGGGGCTTGCCTTAATTGGCCGGCCCGCGACAAGGAAAAGTCTTTAAAACCTGACAGTGAAGTCGCTTAAAACCTGTGGATACCGGGGGACCTCCACAGTATGTACCCCGCTCCCCGGAATGAACGTCACCCGGGGAGTGTAATAATTTCGTTTCTACTCGTGGGATAAGTCCAAGAAATGTCACAAATCCAAACCCAAAATAAAAAAAAACAAGATGAAGAGGAGCAAAGTAAGGAGATGGAGATCGAGACGGAGGTCGCGAGGCCTCTCGGCTCTCTCACCGAGGTGAGGGTGGTGCTGGATCGCTTAGATCCAACCACCATTCCGAGCACAAGCCCTGGGAGTTCGCGGTCGTCTTCCCCTGGAAGACTATGGCGGAAGCGGATCTCAGAGGCGCAGACAGTGGCAGCAACCAAGAAGTCCCGTGGTCGCCCAACCGCAACGGGCGAATGCGTCGGCTTGGCGCAGGCCAAGGCCGAGTTAAGCGAGGCGTTGAAGCGGGAGCTCGAGCTCCGAAGGGAGAAGCGGTTGGCCGATGACCTGCAGCGGCAACGGCAGGGGGCTGTCTCCTCAAAGGAGACCCATAGCCCACAGCCGGAGCCCAGGCAGCGGCCCCAAGCGGAGGAGACACCGGCGGCCCCAGAGTCCCTCAGTGCGGAGCAGCTCACAGCCGGCATCGATAAGGCGGTGGGGATGGTGCAAACCATCGCCACAAAGAGCTCCAACCTGAAGGGACAATACGTGCGGGACCTGAGGCTTGCGTGCTCCACCATTGTGGAGCACGTGCGCGTGCTTCGGTCCCGCACGGAGTCCGAGGAAGTGGCCAAGCTCCAGGCCGAGCTGACCGCTGTACGGGCTGAAATGCGGGCCTGGCAGCAGCAAGCGCAGTCTGCGCCGCCCCCGATGAGCCGCGACGAGATCGGGTTTATGATCGACGCGCGGCTCGCCGGGATTGCGGACAGGCTGTTGCCCGAGGCACGCATCGGCCCACCTCTGGAGGCGGACAAGCGGGCCGCGGCTCGGCCGTCTAAGCAACTCATCACCGAGCTCCCGCCTCTTCCTCCTTCGCCTCCCTCCGTCTCTCCCCACCTGCCGGGTGGGTTGAATGAGACAGGGCCCTGCCTTACCGGGCTGGGGGAGAAGAAGAAAAGGAAAAAGGTGAAGAAGAAGACGGCCGCAGCCAAAGAGCGAAGCTGCCCGCCAGATTCGGGAGTCGCTTCCTTCGAGGTCTTCATCAGCGCCCTCGTCGGCCCCCGCCACTTGGAGTCAGGTGGCGGTGCGGCCAAAAGTGGTAAAGCCAGCACCAGCCCGGCCAGCGGCTATCCCAACCGCTGTAGTTCTGACAGCTACTGGAAAGCGTAAACGTGGTGCCCGGAAGCCCCGCAAGTTGCGCGCCCCGCAAACAGCAGCGATCACCATCACGCTGCTGCCGGGCGCGCAGGAGAAGGGCATCACCTACGGGGACGTCTTATCCAAGGCCGAAGGGGTCATTGACCTGAAGGTCTTGGGGATAGACGGCCTCCGGATGCGCCCTGCGTCAACGGGTGCTCGAATTTTGGAGGTGGCAGGCGAGGACCGATCCCAGAAGGCTGACGTCCTCGCTGCCAAGTTAAGGGAGGTGTTGCAGGAGGCTCGTGTCGCTAGGCCAGAGAGGTGCGTGGAGCTGCGTATCTCTGGCTTGAGCGACACGGCCACTAAACAAGCGGTGGCTGCATCGCTGGCAGCTGAGGGGGGCTGCTCTGCCGAGGCCATAAAGGTGGGCGACATCCATCGCCCACCTGGCCGCCAGGGCACCGCCTGGCTGCGGTGCCCTATCGAAGCGGCCAGAAAGCTTGTGGATGGCCGTCGTGTACTCGTCGGGTGGTCAGTGGTCAGGCTGACCACACTGGAGCCGAGACCGGCGCGGTGCTTCCGCTGTCTGGAGCCGGGGCACTTCGGGGTAAATTGCACTGCGGGAGTTGACCGCAGTGCACTCTGCTCCGCCGAGCCCAGGTGCCCCGTCTGTGCGGCGGAGGGGGTGGCGTCCGGTCACAGGCTCGGATCCGGCGAGTGCAGGGCCGCCTTCCGTAAGAAGGCAGCCCCTAGAAAAGGTGGAGCTGCAGGCACAACAGCCCCCGCCCAGCAGTAAAATGAGGAGGAGGAGATGGACACCGCCCAACAATAATGGCTCACCATATCTCCATCCTGCAGGCCAACGTCAACCACTGCGTCACGGCCCAGGACCTTCTGGCCCAATCGATGGCGCAGTGGCAGACGACAGTGGCAATAGTCGCCGACCCGTACCACGTTCGCGACAGCCCAAATTGCGCCCCACCCCGGCTGTGGTGGCCGGGGATTTCAACGCTCACTCTCAGGCGTGGGGATCTTCGGCGACCGACACTCGGGGGGAGCTGTTGGTTGAGTGGGCGGTGTCCCAAGGCTTGGTGCTGCTGAACCAAGGGGTGGTTCAAACCTGTGTGCGGCCCCAGGGGAGCTCGATTGTCGATTTGTCGTTCGCCAGTTCTGACCTGGCGCGACGAATCGACAACTGGCGGGTCGCCGAGGGGGTGGAGACCGCGTCGGATCATCGGTACATCCGGTTCGACGTCGTCCCCGCCGCCTCGTCGGCTCGTGTGGAACTGTACCGCCCCTTGGTGGGGGAGGGTCCGCGGTGGCGACTAGGAACCCTGGACAGGGAGCTGGCCAGAGAGGCGGCTATCGTCGAGCGATGGGCTGCTCATGAGAGCGGCCTGGACGTGGACGCGAGATGCGAGAGGCTCGCAGGAGCGCTAACTCGCGTCTGCGATGCGGCGATGCAGAGGGCGAGGCCTGTCCCGCTCCGGAGGCAGGTGTACTGGTGGCGTCCCCACCTAGCCGGGCTGCGTACCGCAAGCTACGCAGCCCAAAGGCAGTACACCCGCAGTCGAAGGCGGGCTGTGAGAGACCTCGCCCGAGAAAAGCAGCTGCACGCCGCGTACAGGGTCGCTCGTGAGGCCCTTAGCTCGGCGATTAAAGCCTCCAAGGAGGAGTCCTGGAGGGAGTGGCTCGAGAGTCTCGACCGAGACCCGTGGGGGCGCCCGTACAAGGTCGTGAGTCAGAAACTCCGGCCCTGGGCGCCTCCCCTCACCAGAACTCTCGAGTCCAACCTCCTGGACCGAGTGGTCAGCTCCCTCTTCCCTGCGAGGGAGGAGTGGGTCCCACCGCGGATGGCAGCACCAGGCCGTATGCCGGCAGACGAAGAGGCAATACCTCCCGTGTCCGAGGCCGAATTAGGGGCTGCGATTCTGGCACTCAAGTCCAGGAATCGTGCCCCGGGCCCGGACGGCATCCCTGGGAAGGTTATTGCCACCGTCATGCCGGCACTAGAGGGAGAGACGCTGTCCCTCATGTCGGAATGTTTGGCGTCGGGGAGAGTCCCGCGACGATGGAAGACCGGCAAGCTCGTGCTCCTAAAGAAGCACGGGCGCCCAGCCGAGGCGCCGTCGGCCTACCGCCCCATCGTTCTGCTCGGCGAGATGTGCAAGCTGTTTGAGCGGGTGCTTGCTGCGCGTCTCGTCGGTCACCTTGAGGGGGCGGGGCCCAATTTAAGTGATGGCCAGTTCGGCTTCCGTCGCGGGAGGTCGACTCTCGACGCCATATCCCGGCTGAGGGACAGCGTTGATGAAGCGGTCGCCGGGGGTGAGGTGTTGTTGGCTGTATCGCTGGATATAGCCAACGCCTTCAACACCCTCCCCTGGGAGACCATTGCGGAGGCGCTGAGATATCACAATGTCCCGTGGTACCTCAGGCGCATCCTTGCGGACTACTTCGTGGACCGGGTTATCATTTACCCGGCCCAAAGCGGAGTGGTCCACCGTAGAATGTCGTGTGGCGTTCCACAGGGGTCGGTCCTTGGGCCACTCCTGTGGAACGTAGGCTACGACTGGGTCCTGCGCGGTGCTAATCTTCGGGGAGTCGGCGTAATTTGCTACGCCGACGATACCCTAGTCACCGCGCGGGCCCCCACGTTCCGCGACGCCGTCTTCCTAGCCACGGCGGGCGTCGCCCATGTTGTGCGCTGCATCGGGGCGCTCGGGCTAAGGGTGGCCCTCGAAAAGTCCGAGGCCCTGTTCTTTCATGGGCCTTGGCGGGCGCCGCCTCGAAACCAGACTGTAGTGGTGGGTGGCACCTCTATCGCTGTCGGGAGCAGCCTGAAATATCTCGGGCTCGTTCTCGACAGTCGGTGGCGGTTCGCGGAGCATTTGCAGCAGCTGGCACCGAAGTTGCTAGCATTTGCTGGAATGCTCTCGCGTTTGCTGCCCAACAGTGGAGGACCGGGGTCTGCCTGCCGCCGTCTCTACGACGGAGTGGTGCGCTCCAAAGCGCTCTACGGAGCGCCCATCTGGGCGGAAGCCCTCTGCCCAGCAAATGTTGTGCTGCTGCGGCGACCGCTGGGATCTCGAGGCCGGCGTCCTGAAGAGGGTCTATGAGGAGGGCGCCCTGATGCGGCGCCTTGCGGGTGGCAGGCCTGCTCCGGAAGAGATCGATCGCTGGAGACGGGAGGCGCGCCACGACCTCTTCCGGAAGTGGGCTGAAAGGTTGGCCACTACACGTAGCAGTGCACTACTTGTGGGGGCCGTTCGGCCCGTCCTTCGCGAGTGGGTAGAGAGGGCTCATGGGGCTCCAACGTACCACCGCACTCAACTCCTCACAGGTCATGGCTGTTTCGCCAAGTACCTGTGGGAGGTGGTGGGTGTGGAATCGGAGCCCCGGTGCCGAAACTGCACCAGCGGCGACCCCGACATGGCACACCACACCTTGGCCGTGTGTGAGGCGTGGGACGGACAACGGACGGCCCTCACGAGCACCATAGGTGCTGACCTGTCGCTGTCGGCCGTAGTTCCAGCTATGGCCGGCAGCGAACAGTGTTGGGCCGCCGTCGCCTCGTTTGCCAGCGAGGTGATGGCGGCAAAGAGAGAGGCGCTGCGGGAACGAGAGCGAGCTGGGCTCACTCTTCCGCCCCGCAGGCCGCCGGCGAGGGGACGCCGGCGAGCACAATTCGCCCGCGTCCCCGAATGAGAGTGACCACGGGTGGCGGGTCGGGGGACCCGCTGCCCTTATGCTGATGTGGCGGAATGCGCCCCTCCGTATTCCTGGGGCGCATTCTTAAGATGAGGACAGGCCCCACCATCTCGGCCCGATAGCCGGGATGGTGGGGTCTCGAGAGGAGGGCCCGTTAAATAGGGCGGGCGTCCCTAGCCGAGTCGCGGTGATCATTCTATCCCGCGGCTCGGATTGGGCGAAGGAGGAACACCGTGGTGGTTTAGTGTGTAGTCTGGCCTCGGCCAGGAGTCCCACACAAAGCGAGCCCCCTGCCCCCGCGGGGGGTGAGTGAAGTGCGTAAATGCATTCCACCACGTAAAAAAGAAAAAAAAAAACCAAAACCAAGTCGGATTGCGCAGCTAATAACAATAAAACTATTACTAATTTTCTGTGAATACACCTCTGTCTACTCCCTCGGGGAGTATGTAATTTTCTTTCTTATTTTAAGGTAGTGTCCCAACTTACGATTAGCCTAAGCATAAGCCAGCCAGGTTATTAAATGATGTAATAAACGAGATGGATGAATGGCGCCGTTTAGTTAACTGCCTAGGCAGTTAATTGGACGACCGATTAAGCTAGTTGGCGGCGACAGACATATTATACTTACCAACTATGTAGGTACTTACTATGTAATCCCTGTAGTACAGCGGTGAGTAGGGAGCCGAAGCTCACTGGAGAGCTTTTGTGCTGTCAATGGGAAGACCAAAGGCTTGTCCTGCTTTTTATTACAGAGTTGGCAACACTCAGTGTGACTCTCCAGGTGTTGCACACGCCATAGGCCACGGTAACCACTTTCCGTCCATTAATTACCATTATTTGTACCCATTAATTTTCATCTGATTTGAGATTTGCAAATAGTACCGTCTGCTATGAAGCTTGTTTCGATCTTTTTAGCATCAGTCGGGTTTTATGTTTTTAATAATTTTTATCCGACTTTTTCTATACCACTGCCACCTAGGCAGGACTAACACAACACACGGCCTACCTGATGGAAAGTGGTTCGCCATAGCGTGTGCAACACCTGTAATCTGTAATCGTCTTCTAATTGCCTTCATTTTGATACCCCACTTGATAAATTTGAGTGTTTTTTTTTACCACATACATTTTAGCATCAAGAACCCAACATAATATAGCTTTTGTTCATATTTTATGTAACTGAACACTTGGACAATAAATACCTTTCATTTGAGACATGAATCATTGAAATCCGTACTGTGAATCAGAAGATATGAGGTAATAAAGAATATTAGAAACAAACATACAAGATACGCGCGAAAAACATAACCCTTCTTGGAAGTCGGGTAAAAAAAAAGTTGAACGATTCCGTCGGTAGTGAAGGGAGTGCGACTATTGTGTTGATTGTACATGAGGTCCCAGGTTCTATTCTCAAGCCGCGGATATGTAAAAACTTATTATTGGGTTTGTCAGCTAATTCTCGGTTAATAGAGCCCTGTGGGAGCTATTAAATCTTAGCAACTCCACCATCTCTTCGAGTATTCAATACATATGCGTGAGTGACCTATGACTTTTAAAAGCTATTTTGATTATCAGCATTGACATTAAATTACTCACATAGGCCACACTGGCCTCAAGTCTGTTAACCTAAATAGTTTAGGATACATTTCAAGATCACAAGATTACAATTAAATAACAACTCTTAACTAGTTCATTGAATCTGCTTCGTTATTCTAACTCGTCTATTGCTTACTGCGTGAAAAAGAGACAACAATATCCAATCACCCGTTGTTTTTAACAGAAATCTTAGTTACAAACTTTAAAAAAAATTAATCCAGACAATAGCTTAGGTCTCATAATCAATATAGGGCCATGGGAAACACCAGACAATGTGTTTCCCCATAAATGTGAGGTATAGGCACTGGAGGCTACTCAGTCGTTTCATATTAAGGAAACGAGTGACAACGCGAGCGCGCAAAAAGTATAAAAAGTTCGGTGGAAAATTGAAGGTGTCATGGCGAAAGCAGTAGTATTCAGTATTTTGAGGTAATTATTACTTTATTTACCTATACTTGTTTTCTTTTTATCTTGCAAGTAAGCGCTTAACACAGGCTCTGTTAGTTGCATTTGGATTTCGTTGATTCAATTGCTTTCTTCTTTTTCTTTGTTTTTGTTTTCTTGAAGCGATATTATTTAATTATGCTTATCAAGATTTTACTGTAGTTTATCTAAGTTTAACATAGGTACTTTTGCGTTTTGAACCCCTACTGATAATGTTGCTAGCCATTAAAATATAAAATTACTAATAACTATTATGTATTATTTCAAGTTACTACAATATTTACGAACCGTATACTTAATATATTTTCTTCTGTAAACATGAGCCTTTTAAAGTTTTTGTAAATATAGAAACAATGAGGTTCATTAATTCACTGTTAACTATATCACATTGTCATGGATATAGAGCTAGTGCGATGCTTACGAGCAATATCACGATGGTAATGAATAGCGAAAACTTTTTGTTCGGCTGTTATTGTTTTACGTTTGTATAGCATTCAATAAATTACATTCAAGGATGGCAAGGCTCTGTGTGTGACCAAGGTCAACTTCTGGATGAACTGGTTACGGAACGATGCACTTTGTATTGTTCGAAATTCGAAATATTTATGTTGTGGGTGATAGGTATTTGCACTCTCTAAATATTAAAAGGTAATGGGTGACGAGAACTACTAAAACAATCAATTAAGTTTGGATAAGCGAGTAAACAAGAATAATAAATATTGTTTCAAGTTTTGTGCCTTTTTATATTGTACTGTTCTTTTATTTACTTACAATTATAGGTTAGTAGATATTCCGTCCATTCTCGAATCCTCCTGACAATTTTCGACTAATAATAGCTATTATAATCCGAAATATTTTCGAGGATAATCGAGAACGGAGGGAATAGCAGCTATCCCACAATTTTGGTGTCTTCCATGTCTTCCGATTTGAAGTCAGTTTTTTTCCATGTAGTTTTATATTTATTTTGTATTTTGCAGTGTTTGTACATTGTATTAATTTTTTTTACCCCATTTAGTGATTTAATCCAGTCCAGCATGTCTTCGACCATAGTTTTTGAGTCTTGACATAATGCTCTCAATAACATATACGAGACATTTGTGCCATATAAGGAGTTCTGTTGTCTATCTCCATAGTTCAAACCTAGGTAATACCAGCACGTCCTTGACCATCATAATGTAGCTTGCCTTGTCACAGGATCACAAGATCCAGTTTCCATGAAATTGGTATGGAACCACCTGTGAGTTAAAGCAAACCCAATGCAAAAATAATTATTGGAATCGGTTCATAAACGACGGAAATATAGAACAACTTAAATAATATGTCGGTTAAAGTTGAATTAAATTAATACAAAATCTTCATAAAACTACTGGAACAAACTATATAAAAAATTTATGGGATCAAATGGCGACTATTCCGCATCGAACTAAAAAAACCACGTAAATCGGATAATAAATCTCAAAGCAATCGGTGTCATCATCAGGCTGTATTAGTCCACTGCTGGACATAGCCCTCCCCTAATGAGCGCCATAGCGCCCTGTCTTCAGCTTGCCGCATCCAGCATCTGCCTGCAGTCTTTCTTAGATCGTCATCCCACCTGGTCGGAGGGCGTCCTACACTACGCTTGCCGAGTCGCGGTCTCCACTCAAGAACACGTTTACCCCAACGGTTGTCGGTTCTTCGTGAGATATGGCCAGCCCACTGCCACTTCAGCTTGCTGATTCTTTGAGCTATGTCGATTACCTTGGTTCTCTGTCGGATGCATTCGTTGCGGATTCTATCCTTCAGAGAAACTCCGAGCATAGCTCTCTCCATAGCTCGCTGAGCGACTTTGAACTGGTGGACCAACCCTGCCGTGAGTGTCCATGTCTCGGCTCCGTAGGTCATGACGGGTAGGATGCACTGATTGAAAACTTTCGTTTTCAAGCATTGCGGTATGGATGACGAGAAGACTCGGCGTAGTTTCCCAAACGCTGCCCAGCCCAGCTGGATCCTCCTCTTGGCCTCCCTCTCGAAATTGTTTTTACCTAACTGCAGAACCTGCCCTAGGTAAGTGTACTCAGAAACGATTTCGAGAGGGTGACCATGTACGACGACCGGTATCGGATCAATGTGGCCATTGATCATGACTTTGGTTTTGTCCAAATTCATGCCAAGACCGATACGTCGCGAGGCTGAAGCTAGTCCGCCCAGCATCTGGTTCAGCTCCTCTAACGACTCCGCCAGTAAGACTATGTCATCTGCGAATCGTAGGTGTGAGATGTAGTCGCCGTTTATGTTAATGCCCTTTGCTTTCCAGTCCAGCGTCTTAAACATATCCTCCAACGCGCTGGTGAACAGTTTCGGGGATATAGCATCCCCCTGTCTCACTCCTCTGCGCAATTGGATCGGTTTAGACTGCTGGTCCTGTACTTGGACACTCATGGTGGCGGCTTCGTACAGACATCTCAGCACCTCAATATAACGATATTCTACTTGGCATCGCTGTAAGGATTCCAGAACAGCCCAGGTTTCGACAGAGTCAAAGGCCTTCTCATAGTCCACAAAGGCCAGACACAGGGGCTGATTATACTCTTCGGACTTCTGTATAATCTGCCTCACTGTGTGAATGTGGTCTATGGTGCCATATCCTCCGCGAAACCCGGCCTGTTCCGGCGGCTGGAACTCGTCGAGTCTCCTGGCGAGACGATTCGTGACCACTCGTGAAAACAGCTTATAGACATGGCTCAGGAGCGAGATGGGTCTGTAATTCTTAAGAAGGGTTTTATCACCCTTCTTGAAGAAGAGCACCACCAAACTCCCGCTCCACGCCTTTGGAGTTCTCCCACTGTGAAGGACGGCGTTGAAGAGGTTCTGTAGTTCCTGTATAACAGGGGCTCCTCCAGCTTTCAAAAGCTCTGATGTTATTCCGTCCTCACCGGGGGATTTTCCATTTTTAAGCTGCCTCAGAGCTGACACGATCTCGTCTTGACTGATGTCAGGCAGTTCGTCGGTGTAGTGGCGTGTCAGGGTGGCTCTGGAATCGTGGTCATCTCGTCGAGTATGAGAGGCATGTGCAGCGTATAATCGGCCGTAGAAATCTTCTATCTCGGCGAAGATCCCTGGCTTTGACAATACGGTCCTCCCGTCGTGCGTTTTTAGCTTCGTCAGGTGGCTCCTGCCAAGCTGCTGAGTGAATACTTTAGACCCTCGGTTTCGCTCTATCGCCTCTTCAATAAGGCGTGTGTTGGAGCTCCGAAGGTCGCGCCGTACCATCTTCGCAATTTGCTTGTTCAGGTCTGACCTCTCCGACGAAGTCGCTTGGGTGGTTTACCGTCTTTTTGTCATCAACCTGAGAGTCTCAGCCGAGAGTTTGGATATCCTGCCAGTCCGCTGCGTTCTACAGAACTTGATGCCCTCATCTCTCAGAGTTTCGACCAGATTGTGTAGGCTCTCGTCAACGTCGTCGATGGGTTCCAAGGCAACAAATCCATTCCCGAGAAACTGCTGGAACTTCTCGGTGCCCGCCATGATATGGATTGGGTTAGGTCGGAGCGTGGACTTCATTAATCGGCTTATTTCAAGCTTTAAGTTGATATTCAAAGAGCCTCGGAGAAGTCGGTGATCAGATCCGGTATTAAACCTGTTGATCACTGAGACATCTCTGAATATGTGCTTGCTATCCGTCATAATGAAGTCGATCTCATTTTTTGTCACAGTGTCGGGGCTTTTCCATGTCCACTTTCTTTGAGGCTGTTTCTTAAAGAAAGAGTTCATTAAGAACAGTCCCTCCTTCTCAAGGAAGTTGACAAGCATTTGCCCCCTGTGATTCCTAACTACATAACCATGTGGGCCTATACGGGATTCGTTGCCAGTCTGTGTTCCCACCTTACCGTTAAAGTCCCCCATAACAACATTGAAGTGGGCCTTGGTGGTGTTGTGTAAGGCCTTGGATATGTCTTCATACATATCCTCCACTTCATCATCCGGGTGTGTCGAGGTCGGTGCGTAAACCTGAATGACCTTCATGTTGTAGCGCTTGGACAGCCGAAGGATCAGGTACGCTACCCTGGTCGACACACTGGAGATTTCTTCAACGTTGTTAGAGAGGGCCTTATTGACGAGGAAACCTACGCCACCCTGGGATTTCTTATCCCCCTCGCGAAAGTAGAGAAGATGGCCCGAGTCTAGGGTTACGGTGTCCTCCCCCTCTCTACGGATTTCACATAACCCTAGAACATGCCATTTAATGTTCTCTAACTCCACTTCCAACTGCGCTAGATGGTGGTCAAGCCTCAGAGTGCATCCGTTATACGTTGCCAGGGTCAGATCTTTGTGGCAGCCTACCGTAGCCCGGTGATTCTTTGCACCCCCTGCCCCGCCGTTACCATGGCCGCTGCCATGGCCAGGAATAGCGAGGCGGCCGGGAACTGAGGGCCATCTTTTTAGTTGTGCCATCTTAGAGGGGTAGTGCCCATAATCCCCACGCTGGGCATGCGGGTTGGGGATCGCAGTTTGGTTGTGGGTTTGCTCTGCAGGGGGCGCTGCTGCCCACCCCCCGGTTTTGTGTCCCTTAGTCGCCTTTTACGACACCCGCGGGCAAAGTTGGGTTGGTGCTATTCTTTTAGGCCGACATACATAAAAAAAATACCGATCAAATTAAGAATCTCCTCCTTTTTGGAAGTCGGTTAATAAATAGTTTCAACCTTAAAAATCGGCCTTGTCTGATGGTAAAAAATGTTCTGTCTATGAATGTAATCTAAAGTCTATCTAATATCGATTAAGAAATTTCTTAATGGTCAGCCTTGTTAAATAAGTAAGAGGTTTCTAGATCGCTATCAGTTTACAAAGAGACTAGTTGAATCTTGGCTCTGTATATCTTGGCGGTGTCTACTCAAGTGATAGGTACTTGAGCTCGAGACACTCAAGTCAAAATAATGGTAGTTTCGGGTTAGCAAAACAGTTTCGTCATCCATACCGCAGCATCGTCAGGTGTGTCTACCTTGGGCGTGTGGTTATCATATAAAAGTCAAATTATTCCTTAAATTATTGAGGTTAGTGGATAGACCACAGTACGTTGACACCTTCCATTAGAGTCGGGTATTAGTCTATTAATATTTATGTATCCATACTATTATTATAAATGCGCAAGTAACAGCCTGTCTGTTACGCGTTCATGCCTTAACCACTGAACCAATTTTGATGAAATTTGGTAGACGGGTTTGGTAATTTGGTAATTGGACCTTGACAAAGGACATAGGCTTTGTTGTCGCGATAACCGATATCGATATCGAATCAAGCAAGTGTACTGGTCTGCAGATGATTTGGCCTAGACCCTGAAGGTAAGTGTGGTCATATATATACAGCCAATTTTGGCCTTTACAATTATTTATAAATAATAGCACATACTATGTACCATAACAACTTACAACTTGATCTTTCATGTGACTTGTGATAAGTAAGTAATTTAATTAAAATAAAGTTGCATTAATCTAATTAATTTTATCAGTTTTTATTTTTATCAAAAGCAATGGCTGTGCATGTCGTTCATTAAGTATGGCCCTTGATAAGAATATGTATATCATGAAGCCAACTAGCTTAATGAACCGTTCAATTAACCGCCTAGCCTTTTTGATTCCAAAACTTGGTAAAGTGTTATTTCAACAACATCGTCCGGCAATAACATACAGATTGTACAAATCTAGTGAACGTTTAACCTTATTAAACATGATTGTTCCATCCTAATCTATCGTAAGGATTTAATGCGCAATATAGATATTTAAATGAACAGTATCTATTTCTGGACATGCAAGAAGCCTTCAACTGAGTGTAGTCCGTTCCCATTACACGACGTTTAGTCGGGCATCAGAAACTCACTCCATGGATGCTGTTAATATAGCTGTTGCACAGGAACAAGGCACAGGCACAGGACAAAGCATAGGAAGAAAAAACCGAATCATGATGACAGTGTATAGGATGCAAGAGGGTGGACGGATTCTCCGAATGTAGGCCTGGTGGTGAAGGAACCGCCTTTCAAACCTGTGCCTGTCTCTGCTGCGGTATCAGGTGGCTACACCCGCCTTTACTCTTGTTTGCTCCAAGCGTTTTGCATATGCTAACCGGTAATTTGAGAGAAACGGAGGAAAGCTTCCGAACAACCCTTAAAAGGAAAGCTTCTGCCTGGCTCACGGTTGGCCGTTGACAGTAACCTTTTTTGCATCTGGAGAGACAGGTCTTCTCACATCTCCGTTGCCCAGGATGCTATGTGTGGAGGTTCCTGACCTAGCACTCCGTGGGACTAAGTAGTACCTACTACCTACATTAAGTTATGAAAAAATAAAATTGGTGAAATTGTGGACGCGACACCAAGCTTAGAATTGGGGTGGATTTTTTTAAAATAATAATATTAAATAAATAATTAAATTCTTTATTTCGGATTACTTACAATGATCCATAGTTTTGTTAGTAGAAGTTTAAAAAATACATATATCCACGAAAATATTTTCTAATAAAATATACATACGTTACCCACAGAAAAAAATTGTTTCTTTCTTACAAAAAATAGTCATGAATGTTAACATAATATTTTCTGCAGTTACGACGGTACGAATATAACTCACTGAATCAACACATACTACAAGCCGCCAACGAAGATAAGTCAGTTCTTACCATCTGTCAAGTGCCAACAAAATCTACAAGATGCAGGAGTCTATAAAATAGACTGTAACTGTTGGCTTTCATATATCGGTCAAACCAACCGAAGCATTGGCGCTCGCGTCAAAGAACACATAGCTGACATAAAACACCAACGCTCAACAAAGTCAGCTGTATGTGAACACGCGGAAAAAGGTACCAACCATTATTTAAAGTTTGAAAAACCACAGATACTCGCTAAAGAGCATAGATATACGCCGGATCATCCGCGAGGCTATTGAAATTAAAAACCACCCAAATGTTAATAGAGAAGATGGTTGGAGCATACCAGCTGCTCGGGACCCAGTGACCTATTTAATCAAACCTATACAGCAAAATAAAGCAAGACTTAACGATGCAGTGAGCTCAGTCTGCGTAAATAGTAACACCAACAATTCAGCATGATTCGGGTACTTTGAGATAATTTACACTTCAAACTATATGATAACTATCATTGTTAGTCAAACCGCGAACAGGGTTGCTGAAAAGTAGCCGAAACGTTGGTCTAAAAATCAATAATAACAAATAAATCACGATAGAATCCGTTAAAAAGTGGTTTTATTTCAATCATTAATATTAACTTTACGGTATGACTTTCAGCCACGTCACGTTAATTTTACGTTTGAGAAATTCGTCCTGATACAGTTTATCGAGCTTAATAATGAATTTTACTCTATCTAGGATAGACGTGGTACCATCACAAATTATCAAAGTAATTTAAAGATAAATTAAACTATACCTTCCTAATGTAGTATAAATTAATTATTGCAGTTCATTGCTGGACATAATGGCCTCTCTAATTGTGCGCCATTGATCCTATGCCTTCCGCGTCTTAGACTCGACGTGACTAACTTCCAGTCACCTTGTTCAAATCGTCAGTCCTTCTGGCCAGGGGGCGTCCCACCTTCCTTTTGCCTTCTCGTGGTCTTGCGGTGTTTAATAGATGTGCCCAGACGAATGTGCGAGCTATCTCGATAACTTTAGTTCTATGTTGGATAACCTCGTTCCGAATTAGGTATATCCTTCAAAGAAATTGTATATACTAATAGTGACGTTTTGGTTCTTTCCAGTTTGATAGTTATCTTCATCGGACGAGCACAATGCGAAAGAATGAATGTAACAACAAATGGGACAGGCATTTGCAATGGAGGGCAATACAAATACATCGCTGATATGAAGAGAGGTTTAGCTGGATGTGTCGTGGTCGTAGGATATTTGGAGCTCGTGTTTAGACCCGTGATGAATAATTTTAGTAACATGCAGTTTAACGATCTGAGAGAGGTAGGAATAGAAAATTTTCCTACTAATATTATAAATGTGAAAGTTGGTGAAGATGTTTTGATGTTTGTTACTCAATTATGCAGTAAGATCTGCACGGATATGGCTGAAATTTGGTACAGGGATAGAGTATAGTCTGAAATAACATTTACTTTTACTACTACATTACTTCTTGTCCCGGGATTAGGTTCTCATGGGTTGCCGGAACGGGGCCAAAAATATCTAACGGGCATCAGTTAGAAAGATAAACACTTAAATTAAACCACTCATCCAATATCTAGTAAAAATTCGAAAATACCTTCATATTATCTGGAATAGGTTTTACTTTGAACTTCTATTCACATGATATTGGACGATTTCACTGTAAACGAGACTGCGGATAAGTGAATTTAATTATCGTCAGTCATTTAACCGCGGTAGCCTAGTAGTATGGGTAATGGACTGCTGAGACGAGGTCTCGGGTTCTATCCCAAGTTTTCCATGGCAGACACCAATGACTTTTCGATGGTTTTCGAAGTTATGTGTGTATTAATCGCAGGTTTATAAGTGCCCAGTTAATGTCAATAGGCTCGCCACCTATTACATTGGGACCTAAACATAAACTGGCGAAATGTGGGTGCTAGCACCTCTGCCTACCCCTTCGGGGATAAAGGCGTGAGTTTATGTTATGTTATGCATTTCAGATTATCAGATGAAGAAGAAGTCATTTCACATTATTATTTTAAGTCTCTTCTTATACTATTGGTGCATGGTTACACATCTTCATTAGTACTGCTGCTGATGCAATTATATTTTGTGATGTAATCATATTTCAGATAACAGAATATTTAGTAATCTACAGAGCGTACGGCTTGGAGTCCGTGGGTCAACTCTTCCCAGCGTTGACAAGGATAAGAGGAAATAGATTGTTGGACAGCTACGCTTTAATTATTTACGACAATCTGAATTTAAGAGAGGTAAACCAAATTATGTGCTTACCTAGGGAGGAATATTAGATGTAAACTTTGGAGTTTTTTTTTAAATTGTGTACCATAATATGGAGTAAGGTTTTATAGTATGTAAGGCCTATGTCGAGCAGTACACTGAAAAAGGCTAATTGATCCTGGTATAGAGGTTTTGGGGTTTAATTGCTATACAAGAATCTGAATAATATAATTTTGTTGTGTGTAGCACGTGAAGACCAGGCTGTTGGCAAAGTTTAGTAGTTGAACATTTATTTTTTTCTACAAATGTAGAAAAAGCGAACATACGCGTACATATCTACGTGTACGGTATAAATATTTTGAAATGAATTTCTTACTTTTACCACAGTATTATTATCTATAAGCTTATGGGATAATAAGCCTGTGCTTTTACACAAATAAATTAAGTTTATAATAAAAAAATAGGTAACATTTAATTACAATAAAATCAAGTATGACAAAAAAAATTATTTTTGAAATTTGAAAGTCAATTTTTATTCGCTCCTGGACATCTAAAAATTTATATTTAGATAGTGTTAATAGAATTTCATAAAAATGTGTTTAGTTTTCGCGATTGAATTGAATAGAATTCACCAAACAGCTTTACTGCATTTATTTTGCTAACAACTTGGAGGATCCAACTCGGATCCAACCAAATCTTTGGAGCTCAAGCAAGGCGGTTCAGATGCTGATTCATGGAATCAAGATTGTGATTAATGATTTTAGATTGCTCTCTACAACTTGCTCCAAATCGATAGAGGCGGAATAATAATGTGGGATTCGCCTCAGGCATGCTACATCGATACGATAGATTGGAGAGTGTTGGCACCCAAAGCGAGACATATCATTAGTCCATCAGAAGCACAAGTAGAATGCAATGTACCATGTAATTGTCCTTATGGATCGAAGAACCGTTGCTGGACAAATAAGTAAGATTTTTTCTTAAATAGAGTTTCCGAGAAGGTGACTTCCATTTAAATTTAATAAAAAAATTGGGATGTCTTTGGGCGTAATGTCGGTAAATTCTTTGCGATGAAAGTTTTCAAACATTTCTAATATCTTCTCACATTAGGATGTACAGAATGAGATATATGATAATATAATTATTTTAGTTTACAAAGACAAATATAAATTGTTTGTCTATTCAGGTGCGCACGGTATACAGATACCTCATCTACATACCGTACGTGGCTAAATAAAAACATAGTGGTTAAATATTATTAAAAACAACGCCGTATTTTACAAAAATCTAACATCATTCCTTGTTTCAGAAAATGCCAGCTTTTTGTAGAAGAAGAGCAATGTCACGATCAATGTCTTGGCTGTCGCAAAACTGCAAAAGATGTTTGTTTCACGTGTAGGAATTATAATCATCGGTTTGAATGTGTTTCTGAGTGTCCATCTGGAACGTAAGTATCTACTATGATTACCTGGATATTCTTAAACATTTCAATATGTGATATTCGTATAAAACTTCCGCCACGGTATTTCCGTCCAATAGAGCAGTCAGACTAGGGAAGTACCTCCGCCCTACAGAATACCACAGCCATAATAACCTCGTGTTGTATTTCCGGCGGTGAGTAGGGCAGCCAGAGATTACTAGAGAGGTTTTGTGCTATTAGTGGAAAGACCAAAGGCCTGTCCTGCTTTATCTTCTACACTGACGACACAGAAACTCTCTGTTCTAACAGGGTCGGCAGCGCGAGTGTGATACCCCTGGTGTTGCGCACATCCATAGGCCACGGCAACCACTTTCCATCAGGTGGGCCATGTGCTTGTCTACCACTTAAGTGGTATAAAAATAAAATAAAAATAAATATGTTGTTTTAAAGTATCCGTCTGTTTTCCATCTGTAATGTCTCTGACATTTGGAAGTTCCTAGTCCTCCTTCCCGCCATAATTGCCCCTAAACTTACTCATGCACTTCGTTCATCCCAGTTTTGGCAACATTTGACATTTGCCAAAACGAGAAATGACGTCTTTTCGGAGTTTCTAAGAGCCATGATTTTTTGTAATAAGTCATTTATTTCGAGGATCGGATTCCCTTGGGAGTCTTCATTGTTATTCAGTTACAACGGATTATACTGATTAACCTTATCATACTCGTTTTATTTTCACTGTGCAATGCTTTTACATAACGTTTATAGCTGTTAACGGTACAAAGAGGAAAGACCCTAAATGGCACCATTAACACCTTTACAAAAAATAAATTTCCTATTCGCTATCATTGTCATTTACACCCTTTTATAATATTTTGCACCATCCTACAACTTTTGTTTTCCTATTTATACTGTTGATTGATGGCATTTGATGGAATTTGATGTTATACATATTGAGAACACGTGTACTGTGAAAAAAGGATAGGTGTTCTCTATATGTGTTTTGTTTTCCTATTTCAGAATTGTTATGGTCGACAATCAATACTGCATAACAAAGCAAGAATGCTACGAATTGCACCAATTTGTTTGGAATACTACCTGCATTTCTGAATGCCCTATAGGCTATAAGCTAAATAATAAAATAGCAGAACCTACTTGTGAACCTTGCATTCATTGTGAAATGGTTAGTAAATTGTCATTATTTCCTGGCACTGCCAAAACAGGAGACAGAGGAGCATTGATAGTGTTTTTAAGTTGGCTTTTAGCTTTTACTATGTAATTATGATTGATCATTAGTTGGTAATACTTCTGGATAAGCTTAAATCATAAATTAAAAGCGTTGTTGTTCAGAACAGATCAGGAATATTTTAGATTTTAAGAGCAGGTACCCCATTAGACCACGATTATCTACGCAATTTTTGTTGTATTGGCAGTAATTTATTTCCTTTTATTATTATAATCATTCATCTGTTAACGATTGTGTAGTATGTACGCTACAAACTAGTGACTAGTGGCCCAGTTAAAATAATAATGTTTTTAATTTCAGAATTGTTCCAGTTTGACTATACACTCTTTAGGAGCCATTCAAAATGCAGATAAATGTGTTTATATACATGGTTCCTTGACAATCCGTATGAGATACATTTTGTACGCTATGGATGAGCTAAAAAAATATTTAAATAAGATTCAGGAGATATCGGATTATATAGCAATAGAATCATCTGATGTTATAACCTCTTTAGATTTTCTATCATCTCTTCGGGTCATTAAAGGCAACAAATTGAAGGACAATAGATACAGTTTATACGTCCATAATAATATTAATTTACTAACATTATTTTCTCCGGAAGTAACAAAGAAGCTAGTAATTAACAACGGTACTATGTGGTTCCAGCAGAATCCTGTGTTATGTATGAACATTATCGATGAAATAAAAGACAGATTTCCAGTTCCTCCAACCGATTTAGATATTCCTTTAGGCTCTAATGGATACCCTGGTGGATGCGAAGTGCCTGTTAATTACACCATAGTATCCAGCAGTGAAACATCTATTCACATCAGATTTTCTATACATGACTATAATATAAATTATACAGTGTTGTATGTACGGCTTTCACCAGATATTAACTCAAAAGCAGTTCCTGAGAGTTGCTGTCATTTTGAATGGCATAACGTTGATATTAAATTGAATAACGGTCAAAATTTCAGCGATGTACAACTTAAAAATTTAGTACCAGCATCTACTTATACTTTTTGTGTCGAAATATTTAATCCTACAAACCGTCAACTAAGTAGAAGTAATATGGTTAACATCACCACCGTCGTAGGGATTCCTGAACCACCTTATATCCTAGAACTAGTCGCTTCTACTTCGAATGTTGTAATATTGCGCTGGACTGACCATAAAAACTATATTGAACATATAAATAATTACACGTTAGAAGTTCAGCTGCTAGAAATGAACCTTAGGGAATCTAAGGTAAATTATTGTAAATTCAAAGAGGATTTTTTTGAAGAAAACGAAATTCACCATGCCGTTGTTAGAAAAGTACCTCCAGCATATAAAAGAGACTGTGAAACAATGTGTGGTATACTTTCTTCCGTTACACCTGGAGCTATTGCAGAGGAACATTTTGAAGTATGTGATGAACATTTCAGCTGCAGTGATAGTGAAGAGAGTGTAATCGCAAAAAATTCAACTCACCAAAACTATGTTCGGACCTTATTTTTAAACATAAATGGGCCAAGGAACAGCTTTCAAGTGGGTGGTTTGGCTCCGTTTAGTGATTACAGATTCAAGCTGAGAGCATGTGTTGGTAATAACTGTAGCAGATCAGCTCGAGGTACTGTCAGAACATTACGTTCTAAAAATTCTGATGTCATGTCGAACATATCTGCTCATGCAGACGCATTGGGCTATGTAACAGTCAAATGGGAAGCTCCAAAAATAAGTAACGGTCCGATACTAAGTTATTTTGTCGAAGTTTTACCTAAGGTTAATATAATACCCAATATCATGCCTCACGTTATATGTGTACAATGGAATGAAACGATGGCTGTTGTGAAGTCGGTGATAACTGCCAAATATTTAGTAAAAGTCTGTCTCAGGACTCTTGCTACAAGTAGTAACTGTAGTGATATTATAGTGGTTGTCGCACCAGTATTACCTTCTGCGCTACCTATTTCAAAAATGTATCTACTGTGGACGGGTGTTCTCTGCGGTATTTTAATGTACATTGTAACATGTCTAGTGGGATGTTTAAGAATTCAGAGAAGAGTGAAGAGCGATACAATACCTTTAGTCGATAGCACGTCTTCGTATCATATCGAGAGCGAACCACCAGCTCAAATGTTATCAGATTTCATGCAATTTCATACAATACCTGTAGAGTGATAGGTTTATAATATTATTGTAACATTTTATAGAATATTATTATAATGTATACAAGATATTTGTTCAGATTGAATGGAATCATTGTATTTTTATGTAAATTGATGGAGCGTGAAAGAGTTAATTATGATTTGAGAAGAGAAACATTTTGTTTACTTTTTATTATGGTTTTGATAACTTTGGTTGTATTTTTACTCTCGAACAAAAATATAATTAAGAACCTCGCATTTTATATATTAAAAGAAATGATCAATTATGATTTTTTTTTATGACGATCAAATTATTACTCAATGGACATAATAGTGTATGCAAATGATTTCAAATAAATAGAGCGGTTGTAGTAGTAGTCTACTACCGCTCTATTTATTTGAAATCATTTTACACTAAGAGCCATTGTTTCAAATACAATTTGCTAGTAGGAAGTGTGGAACATGAATTCACAGATTTGATTGAGCTCAAAGTTACAACAAATTTAAACCTTGAATGTTAGATAAACCCATTTCCAACTAGAAAACGTATTTATAGCAAAAAGCAAGCAAGAATTAATAGGGAGATCCTGAAATTAAAAGCATTTGTGTTTAGTTATTGAAAATTCGTCTGCAATGGATATTTTGCTTTACCGCTACCATCAGTTAGCTGGATTTATAGTAACGTAATTTTTGATAAAAGGCGCTGTGGCATTTTTGCCCAGAGATGACACAGAGCAAATCGTTATCTATCTCACCGTAATTAAATATGAGAGAGCTCCCCTTCAGATAAGTATCGCGTTTCTTGTTTTTCATTAAATCCAATAAATTCACACAACTTTCAAATTTACGAGTAGCTTCCAAATTTAATTTATCCAGTTTGTGAAAAGCTCCTAGTTTCAATATTCAGGAAATAATCATCACAAGTTGGAGTCAATTTAAATAATTTTTAGTACGAGTTATATTGTGTACTAGTGGCATTACAAAATGGCCTGCGCAGACGAGGATATTTTGTCCACAGAGGACAAAAAGCCCGAATCTTGAATACAATGTCCCTCAAGAACTTGCCACGGACTCAACGCACACGGCGTACGACAATTTGTTGCTCTGTAATTTATTGAGGCGCATGCTATAGAAGCAAATCTTTGAGATTACCTTATGCTGTTATTTGCACGAAGTTTAATAAAAAGAGAAGTCGTTTTAAAAGAGAATACTGGGTCTAATCAAATTAGCTTTAATTTTTTTCGAGTATTCCTTTGTAGCTTTGTTAATGGATGTCGTTGGTTGCTCAGAGGATTTTCGTAAGCGGTACTTTTAATCTATTATGTGCATAATTTTTAAATTGCTTGTTAAGTGTTTTAGTGTCAGATGCAAGAGAACTATAATCAGCATCATTGTCTTTGCATTAATCCCGGTCGACCGAAGACCTTTTTTGATTGTTTACTGACTCTGGTTCTGGTTCTCGGTTAGCTGGCCGGCTTATACTTCTCCACTTTGCAGGGTCTGGGGCACACTCTATAGCACGGTGTCCCTGATAAACGGGCTAATTGACACCCATCTACGACGCCAATCCACAAAAAGTGTTCTTGTAACGGATTTATTACGAAGGTCTAAAAAGTACGCCAATAACAATCTCTCGTCTGGACAGGCCATAAGAGGCGTTGAACCCTGAAGTTGGCTATTATAATGTAAAAGCAAAGTTGCTAAAGGTAAGTGCAATTACGTAATGTATGACAAATGTAGTGCGAACCGCGTACGAAATAATGTGTGAGGCCTTTATTTCTGGCATTACGGTAATTATGGAAATGAAATATTATGGCATTCAGGTACTACATCTGTGTTTATGTTAGCGAGAAGTCTCAATGAAAAAATGTTCGGAAAATATGAGCATAAATAGAACTGAAGAAGTAGTAGTAGTTAGGATTTGGATCTCAAATTTTACTAAATTGTACAAATTTAAAACTTATGTTCAATTTTGACTATGATTATGATTAACCAATAAATTTTGTAAAATATTAACAGTAGCCAGACCAGCACTTTATGTAGTACTCTAAAAATTTATGAGGCTGTTTTGATGATACTCTCGATGTAGTTTTTGTTATTCAAGATTACAGATTACCTAAAAGAAGTTTTCATCATAAGCAGTTTTCTTACTATTAATAATATTTAAGTTGAATATTGAAATGAAATTTAAATTAGCAATTCTAGTGAATTTATTGTGATTGAAGGAATTGCTCATTTGGTTTCTCAGAATTGGCTTTTAAGCAATCGAAATCAACGACAACGTAAAAGCTCGTGAAGTGAAATTACTTATCTAACAGTATCTAAACTTTTTACTTATAAACCTTTGTCCTATTTTCTCTTATCATTGAATTTGCTGCCAATTTAAGTTACATTTTTGAGACCGCTAGGTCAACTAACGAACTACTTACGTTTAGTGCTAAGGCTTCTAGGAAATAATGAGAATGTGAAACTGTTCACTGAAGGATAAAATAAATAATAAGTAGTACATTTTTCAAAATACTTGTAAATAAAACACATTGCCTAATTCGTAAAAATGTTGTCCTAGACGTAAGTATAAGAGAATTTCAAAGACATGTACAAGTAGCTCAGGTTAACTAAAAATGAAATATTTCACCTGGAAACTTCGCGACTTACTCACGGTTCAAGTTGCGTCTGATTAAAATAATAATAATAATAAGAGATGGCTATATCCTGGATAAACTATAAGAAGGCTTACGATTCTGTACCGCATACATGGCTTCTGAGGGTCCTAGAGTTGTATAAAATTGATACAACTTTAGCGACCTTTTTGAAGGCACGTATGGGGCAATGGAAGACGGCCCTTCACTATCCAGGATGTTGCCAGACAAGCGATGCACCCATAAGAATTGAGAGGGGTATATTCCAGGGTGATAGTCTGAGTCCCCTATGGTTCTGTCTAGCACTGAATCCTCTAAGTACAATATTAGAGAATTCACGGCTAGGTTACCGGTTGCAGAAAGAGGGTCGAGTTATATCCCACCTCCTCTACATGGATGACCTGAAATTATTTGCTCCGAATAATACACAATTGATAGAATTACTAAAGATGACTGAAAGCTTTAGTAGCTCTATCAAGATGGAATTTGGTTTAGACAAGTGTGCGGTCATGCATGTAGAAAGGGGTGGAATAGTGGAATCCGAAGTTTTGATTCTCTCGGATTCCATTAAGCTTACAGCTATTTCTTCAACCGAAACCTACAAATATCTAGGTATGTCGTAGGCATTAGGAATACCTGAAGCTGGCATGAAACAGGCACTGCAGGAGCGTTTCTTTGGCCGTCTGAAAAAAGTCTTAAAAAGCTCTTTATCGGGCGGTAACAAGGTGCGAGCTTGCAATGGTTGGGTCATGCCAGTCCTAATGTACTCCTTCAGCATACTTAGATGGACTCAGACGGAACTAGATGCCCTGGATAGAAGATTTCGTACACTGTTGACCGCATTTCGGATGCACCACCCCCGATCTTCCGTAATGAGGTTGTATATCCCACGGAAACTGGGGGGTCGTGGCTTTCTAAATGTCAAGACCCTTCATAATCGTGAGATATACAACCTCAAAGAATATTTCTTACGTGCAAATACGGATATGCACCGTGATGTGACAGCAGTGGACAATGGCTTAACCCCTCTTGCGTTGGCTAAAGAGAACTGGCACAAACCTGTAGTACTTGGTACCGCTGATCGCAGGGAGGTATGGATGGGTAAAGAACTACACGGACGGTTTTATCGGGCCTTAAATGGACCCGATATATACTTGAAAGCGTCCGTATCTTGGCTAAAGTTCGGTGATCTTTTCGTAGAAACCGAGGGTTTTGTCTTTGCAATTACGGACGAAGTTGTTATGACGAACAACTATCGTAAGTATATTCTGAAGGACGGTACGGTAGACATCTGTCGGGCATGCCACCGCCCCGGAGAATCTCTCAGACACATTATTTCCGGTTGTTCTCGTCTTGCCAACGGCGAGTATTTGCACAGGCACAACCAAGCGGCCAAGATTGTTCATCAGCAACTAGCCCTTAAATACAATCTTGTGACTTCGGAGGTACCATACTACAAGTATGTGCCCGACCCAGTTCTCGAAAATGGTCGTGCCATATTATATTGGGATCGATCTATCATCACGGACAGGACTATTGTCGCTAATAAGCCTAACATAGTGGTTATAGATCGATTAGAGCGCCTTGCAATGATTGTTGATGTCACCATTCCTCATGACGAAAACCTCATGAAAGCCGAAAAAGACAAACAAATAAAATATTTGGATCTGGTTCATGAGGTGGAATGTAGATTCGGCAATCATTGTGCCGATAGTCATATCAGCCCATGGGCTGATTGCTAAGAGCCTCGATCAACGCCTTAAGAGGCTCTCGTTAGGCAGCTGGCTCAAGGGTCCGATGCAGAAGGCGGTACTCCTCGACACGGCACGTATTGTGAGGAGGTTCCTTTCTCTGGAGCCCTAGCCACCGGTAGCTTGGTCCCTGTGCCCGATGCCGGTGGGACTCTATTTTTTATATTTTTAAATATATGTTTTTATATTTGTATATGTATTTAAAAATATAATTTATAAGATTAAAAATGTTAATAAAGAGGAATAATAATAATAATAACCTTTATTTCTAAAACCATAACTAATACAATATATATCACATTTGTTCTACACAATCTCATTTAGGTATATTAACAATCGTCTCATGAAATAGTGAAGTTCATGCACAACATTAATTAGAATAACAATTCATGGGATTCTGCGACCTTGCATTGTTTACAAATAAAAATATTAGTGTAATCCATAGTTTTCTTAAGTAATTAATTATATTTCTTGCACTTTTATGGTTTAAGGTTTAATGTCTCTTAAAATAAATCCCCTGCTTCTCTTTATACTTTTTCAAGAACTAGCTTTACGTAATAATTGTAATAATAATGTTTTAATAATACAGGAACTCCACTGAATAGACGAATTCATTATATTCCGAACAACGAAGCATTGCATAGTAATGCTTGCGTTTAATTAGTCCCGAAGAAGATCTGTCGGGTTGAGATAAGGTATTTTACGTCTAATTACCAAATGGTCGGACGAATATTGTCTTTATTATTAGGATTTAGGCAGCTATGTATGTATATCCATCGTTTGTAAAGGCAATTATACCGTGAATTAAGGCATGAGGTGACGTCACGCGTAAATCTCTAAAGGGTGGGCTGAACCATCACTATAGTTAGGTATACTTAGATTTCATGCCACAGAGAGTACAGATACTGGCCATTACTAATAAAAAGTTACACTGGGTATATACAGCTGTTACGGCAAAATTTTGTATGGGAATTTTGACATAACTGTAACTGTATTTTTAGTAGGATTGAGACTTACTTGAAAAGTTTTAGCGGCCCTAATAGTTAAAATTAAGTCGCTTCCACGTTATGTACTAACTACCTATACGTCCCAAATCCCAGGGCCATCAAACGTTACGTCACGTATTTTCTGACGAAGGAAATGTGGACGATTGAGTAGTATTAGTATGTACCTACTAAGAACGCATTATTATTATGCGGTTATTTTGGATGATTGCTAGTAATATTGGCATACAATAGTAAAAGAGTGATAAGTAGGTAGTTTCAAGCAGCTGAGCAATTAGTATGGAAACTATTATGAAATTAGAAGTACAAAATGCGTATACCAGGATCCTGCTTCCTATTCCTGCTTTGTCTTCTACACTGACGGCACAGAAACTCTCTGTGTTTCCAGGGTCGGCACTACGAGTGTGACTCCCCTAGTGTTGCACACGTCCATAAGCTACGGTAACCACTTTCCATCAGATGGACCATGTGCTTGTTTGCTAAATCTGTAGTATTAAAAAAAATCTATTTCATACATTATTATGACTTCTACGGAGGCGTATTAGAGCTTGAGAACGGACATAGGTCACCTTTTATCGCGAGAAAGGGGGGATAAGGGGGGAAAATAGGAGATGAAAGTTTGTATGAAAATTTGTCATTTTGAAGATATCCTTATGAAATTTGGTACAGAGATGGATTAGAGCTAAGGAACGGACATAGGCTACATTTTATCGTGAAAAGGGGGGTAGAAGGGAGGATCGGGCTAGGGGACTAATGTTTGTAATTTTTCAATCGCGCAAAAAAGGGGGTGAGTAGGGGATAAATAGTAAGAATTTTTTGAAGATATCCTAATGAAATTTGGAACACAGATGGATTAGAGCTTCGGAATGGAAAAAGTCGAGTATTGAGCCAAATATAGAAGCGAGTGGAGAGGCGAGTAAAGGTTGTTATAGGGGCGAGTGGATTGGTATGCAGAGGTCAAATAGAAAGTCAAGTAGAGTTGATTACAGGGGCGAGTAGATATGCGACTAGAGAAGCCAGTAGAGAGGCGAGTATAGAATCAAGTAAAGTGCAGTATGGAGTTGAGTAGAGAGGCGAATAGTGAGGCGAATGGAGAGACGAATGAAAGTCTTCTCGAACAGAGGCGAGTAAATAGTAGAGGAAAAAGTTGAGTAGTGAGGCGAATTTAATACTCAAAAGTGTCGGCTCAACACTAAGCGATAACCGACATCCACGCGGGCGGAGCCGCGGGCAAAAGCTAGTTTGCCATAACGATACTACTTACTACTGTTTTACTATTTTATGTCCAAATTACTAATATCATCCAAAATAACCGCATAATAATAAAGCAAAGAGTACAACACTAAACACTATTTCATTAAACCGTAGTAAACTACTCAAGGGCATCGCTCCACCTTTCCTCAGAGCCTGTAAAGCACCATTTAGACGGATAATCCGTTGCTCATTCAGCTGCTATTGCGGGGAGTTAATAACCTTCCCTGGTTTCTTTCAATGTTGATTCAAGAGGTTTTATACCGGAAATGGCCGTCAGCAGTAAAATTCTGCCAGGGAAAGATAGTTAAGAGGTTTATTTAAGTTGTGATGAGGTTGTTTGGTGGGGTCAGATAAAAATATGTTAATATTTTAGAGAAAATTCATTATTTATTTTGAGTGATACCCAGATTTACACTAGGCATAGCTTGTGATTCTCACTTTTATTGAGTGAATTAGATGGTAGTTACTCCTGCCATATAACCTCCAAAACTAATTAGTAATATCGAAGTTCTGTACCTAGAGTAGTCGGGTTTTTTAGGGCTCCAACTACACGTAACAACTGCCAAAGATGTTAGTAATATGGCAACAGGGACCGACGACTTAACCTAGATCAATGCAACATATAAACATTCTACAAAATTCTACACAACGCTATGATAACATCCATGGTAAGCATTGCTTAACTAACTTGTGTTGGAATCTAGAATGCGGAATGTTTACTTAAATACTTTTTTTGTAAAAACATATATAAGGTCGTTACATATGAAATTGCCGAAATTTTCTTACTGATTCATGAGTTCGTTATTCCTGTAATTTAATAGCTATTTCTATTATTTATACTTTGTTTGAAAGTTGATTTCAAAATTTTACAACTCTGTATTAAATTTTGGTTTTATTGGCCGCTTGATAAATTAAATTCGATCTTTTTAAAATAGTACTTAATAAATGCTATCCATTTTGATGATAAATTTCGTATAACAATATTACAACAGTCACTTTTCAAAAATGTAATAAAAGTTGCTGTTAGCTTAATGTTGTCTTATTCATACACAAAAAATAATAAAATGTAGATTTGTAATTTCTAAAAGAATGCATTAATGTTAATGTTGTCTCCAATTTCTTGAATAAATTGGCAAGTTCATATGTAACGGCCTATTATATTTTTCACTAAGACTAATGCAAATATTCATGCATACAAGTATTTGCACTGAGCGGGAATCGAACCCACGCCTACTGCATAGCAGTCGAACGTTCTACCACTACGCCACAGAGGCCGTCATATACATTTACATATATTAATAATAATATACTAAAATATTAACTATCGTTGGCTGGGGGAAATTTTAATTGAATGAAACATTACCGGATGAGTCCTAGTTTCAGAATTTAATACGTTTGGAGTTTGGAACTCTTGGTATCGTTTTAATTCTGGTTAATTAGCCAAAATTAAGACGAATTAGGAACTGGAACATTTATCTTCCATTCATTAAAATAGCATTAGACATTCCTCGGGACTTGCGATATTACAGTACAGTTTATTTAAGAAAAATTTATCAAAATGTACATACTTGGTACTGAATTTCCTCAAAAAATATGATTGAGTATCTGAATGTCAAAAAAATTAGACGTCGTAGGGTCCTTAGTAATCGTGAACGGACTCCCGTGTAGTTTTCATCGGTTCCTCGGCTTTATACGTTGGGCGTATCCACCCATATAAAAATAAGCGTTTTATTCTCTTTCGAACGTTAGTTTTATTCATCGCGAACGAAAATTGTTTGAGTATCTTTGAGTAACAAACATCGAAACGTTTTTACAAACTTTTAAATTTATAATATTTATAAGTAGGATGAGTAAAACCAAGTCCAAACTTCAATAAAATTGCGTTTTTACTTCAAATTATAAAGTATTTTACAAGGGACACCAAACCCTTCCCATGGGTATCGTGCAAAGCGACTGTGGGAAGGGTCATCATAATGAGCGTCACGGGACACTTAACATGTGTCAAACATCAAAACCATTATACCAATGGAAAATATATCCTGCCCCATTAATATTTTGGATGAGAAAGTTTGTAAAAATGTTAGTTTGTTTACGTACAGCATTTAACATGTGTCAAACATCAAAATCATCTTGTATAGGAAATATATACCTATGGAAAATATATCCTGTCCCACTAGAGGTCGATGGGGAGGAACTTCGATGCCTAAAGTTGCAGTCTCTCCCATCTTTTATTTTATTTTTGTATGTATTATATAGCACAATTTTTATTATTTTGTATTATTCCCTCGCACTAATATTTAAGATGTTTGTATGTTTATGGACATTACGATGCTGCAGGCGGCTAGATTACAGCCTTGAATTCCAGGACTAGGTTATATGAACGGGATGAAATTTCTATTCGGACTAAGCCGAGGGCATAGTATAGAAACTAAATTGGGATAATCACATAAAAATAAGTAAAAATAGCATTGGTTTATAAGCTATGTAAGCTTATAAATTAATGCTATTTTTTACTTAGTTTTTTATTCGTGTATTAATTCTATTCAGATCTAAATAAATATATTAAACTCGATTACTAAAATTGCTATTGTAATGACCGCAGACCACACCAAATTGTTGACTTAATTTGGGTTCCAACTGTTGTATGTAATTATAGTTCTTGACAGGGGACTCTCCCACGAGAACGCGTATAATAACTTTTGTTATTACCTCAACGTTGGTGCGGTTGTCGACTTAAATTTTAAAACCCTAAGAATAAGGTGCGAATGGATCCCTTCATGGTCTTCCCTTGACAGCTAACGTGTATTATATTTGCTTTGCGGCATTATTTACTTTAATTTTCAAGGCTGCAACCTGGGATGCGTATTCATAGAAGAAAACAATCACTTTAATTTTTGTTCACTAGTACCTACCAAAATAATCCCCACGGATACCCCCCCCCCTCCCGGAGCCGGAGGGGCAGGCTATGTCGGACTCGAACCAACTGAACCACACGCCATCTGTGGGTCGCGGTGCTAGGCCGGAGGTGAGGTTGTCGTGCGACATATCCCTCGCACCCAGGCTGACCCAGGGCCATCCCTCTAGGATGTAATACGGACCGGTAAGATGATAATGACTGTTATAAATCTCTTGTAGACTGATCCCACATTTCGCCAAGTATGATTTTCAGTCCCACGTAATTAGGGGCGAGCTAATTGCCGACAAGCGGGCACTTAGTCATGGGCTGTATGCTCACTGTCGGTTGGTGAACAACCCTGTCCCTTAGTCACCTTCTATGAAACTCACAGGAAGAGTCGGGGGTGAATAAGGATACTTTAAATATACTGACATGACAGGAGATTTCCACTCCTAAATACAATTAAACTGTCAACTAAACTACAGAGAAGGGCATGGTAAACTTATATTTGTTTCCCAATAACAAACTATTTAGATTATTATTCGAAACATTTTGACTGTTCAGTTCTCTTCAGATCTCATTACAAGTTCCTACAGTTTGTTTAATTGGCTACCCACTACACGTAATTGAGGCACCTGTGCCAATTTAACTTGGACTTCTGCTTCACCCGCGGTTGATACTAAATTGGGTTAATAAAGAGAGAATCAGTTTAATGTAAAGGTCTTGACGAGTTGGATATTCAAATGCAACAGTCGGTTGCGTTTGCAATTTAATGTTTTCAGTGCCCTCCATCCATGTCATTGTTGTATGAATTGTCTCGATGTGGTTTTTGTGGCTTGTGAATTATTATACAAAATATAGTGTAAACTATTTTGATTCAGTAATATTAGCTAATTTTACAATTTGGTGTGTTAGTTTGTAATGCTCATTATGCATAATGACAACTGAATACGTAGAAGGGTAGTCCTGAAAGTTCGCGTTAATATTTCTATCAGAATGAACAATATACCAGTTGAATGAATGAACAGTATACATGTTCACCAGAACCCATTTTTGATATACAGCACTTAGTATCTAAAACTATAATCGGGCAAGTGGACACTGAAAAATGTATAATATCCATAAGTGCCTTTTTTGACAAAATTTCCCTTGTATTATTTCTCCAGCTATTCCTTATAAACATAGGTACTTGGATACTCGGTTAAGATTTCCTTTAGGTTCATATATAGCATTTTGTTAGTTCTGCTTCGAAATAATATTGAATTTTCGAAAATTATTCAAATTCAAATTCAAATAATTTATTTAAGACGTCAGTCCATAGGGTTAGTTACAAAAGAAAACTTATATGCTATTGTTAGTCATTTTTATAATTTTTTTAACACTTAAAAGTTGTATGGAGCTTCACCCAGCGACCCAGCCAGGGTGAGTCCCACCTATCTTTAAATATGCTCAGGAGACCATTGGTACTATGGCGCAGTCTCGCGAGCATGGAAGCGGTGCGCTTTCTTATTATGGCATAAAAGTCAGCTGTGTGCGCCTCCGCAAACATGCCAGATGCGCTGCAACACCGAGGCAGCCCCAATAGTATCCTGAATGCATTGTTATACTGAACGCGCAGGTCGCTGTATGCCCGCTGCCTAAAATTTAACCAAAGGCTGCACGTGTGAAATGATGTACAAAATGCTTTGAACAGCAAAATTTTTACTGCATTCGTACATCGTGCAAACCTTCGGATCAGCATATTGCAACGAACAGCCAGCGACCTGCGCTCTCTTTCAATGTCTTCATTATCCTTCAAATCACTAGTGACCCAATGACCCAAGTATTTAAATTTGGAAACCCAACTTAGAGGTGTACCACCGAGGACGACCCCAGGTACATTGTAGTAGTTCATATAACTAGATGTAAACGTCATGAGCTCACTCTTACAAACATTGTACTTGAGTCCATGCGACTCCGCATAGGACTCACAAATCTTCACTAGTGTTCTAAGACCACCAATCGAGGGACTCAGCAACACCATGTCATCTGCGTAACTTATATTATTTAGACACTGTCCATCAATATGACATCCGACACGGGCTTTGCTGAGCTCCTCGATCAAACCGTTTGTATACAAGTTGAAGAGGCGGGGTGAGCTCAATCCTCCCTGCCTCACGCCACACTCCATCCTGTACACCTCGGATTGATCCTCTGCCTATCTAACACTATTGGTTTGGTTACAGTACCAGTAGCGAAACAGCGATACAATTTCCTTCGGTAGTGTGGTATCCTTACACAGTTTACCCTATAGCACATCCTAAGATACCAGATCGAATGCCCTTGATAGGTCCAAGAAACAGGCGAAGACAGGCGTCTTTCTGGAATATAGTAACTGGAATAATATTGAACAGTCTGCTTGAGGCACAGGATGGCACTCTCTGTCGACAGACCCGGCTTAAACCCAAATTGAGCATCACAATCTTTGACGTGTTTAGACAACTGTTGGTCAAGCAAACTGTCTAAGACCTTCGCAACTACAGTAGCTAACGAAATAGGCCTGTAATTGGACACATCAGAGGGATCCCCCGTCCTATTCTTTATTATAGGGACTACCACTGTATGCATAAGGTCCAGCGGTAAATGACGATGATTAATACATAAATTGAAAAGTAAAGCAAGGACTCTATGCAGATGCGGCCCTGCGTGCTTCAGGTGCTCGACGCTAAGGCTGTCGTGACCCGGCGACTTGCCTCGTGTCATTTTCTTAATAACAGCAGCAACTGGGATTCCATCTTTTGTCATAATAGTTTTTGTCCTAATTTAAATTGCCATAACAAATTAGGCATAATTTTCTTTGTCATAATAATAGTCTGCCATAATTGGTTTTTAGCATACTGTGTTATTAAGCATAAATATTGTATATCCTAATGTTTTTATTCATAACATTGATACGCATAAAGTTGTAAAGCATATTGTTTATTTGTCTAATACTTATTTGGTATAATGATAAACGCCTGCTAACATGGTGCTAGCAAGCTGGCAAGGATCTGGATGCAATCTGGACTTTAGGGCACCCCGACTCGGATAGGTTAGGTTAGAAGGCTAATGCGGGAGCGGAGCGTAGCGAAGCTCCCGCATTAGGCCTTCGTGGTTATTTTTTTATAAACCACCTAGAAGTAGGAGCCCCGCGTAGCGGGGCTCCGTCGACCAATTAGGTCAAAAGAACATTAGGTTAAATGAACTTTGATGCGCCTACAAGTTTGACAAGAGCAATGTATAAAATAGTGTAATATTGTTAATAAAAATTTTGTAGTGATTTGTTCGGAATAGTTATGGTTATGCGTGGTTATGCTTAAGTAAACTTATGCTTTGGTATATTATGCTTATTAAATATTATGCTTATAGTAAATAGGAGTAAAAAAATTATGCTTAAAAAGTTATGGCAAACGAGTATTATGCGTAAATAATGTTATGACAAGTAACATTATGCAATGTTAAATTATGACATAAAATTTTAGGAATAAAAATAGAGAACCCAGCAACTTGCTTAGGTGTAAATAAAAAGGCAAGTTCACCAGAATCGTCGCCACCCTCCACGTCCGCCACCCTGCGAGCATGCAGAGGAGACTCAACCCGAAAGTGTTTTTGAAAAAGGTTAGCGATGTCTCTCGGTTTGGTCAATCCAGCGACACTCACAGGCAGGGTTGGTTTAGCACTTAATTTCTTGGTAGCTTTCCAAAAGTTTTCGAATTGCTTATTCGAATGGTTCTTAGCCAAAATATCCAATCGAATTTATTGCTGATTGCGTTGAACGTATTTTAATTTTTGTTTAAATGCTTTTTTTGTCTCCCGCATTTCATCGTAAAGTTTACCTTGAGCAGATGCACCATGCGACAACCACGATTGGTAGCATAACCTCGCTGTCCTGTGAAAGTCACTGACAAGCCTATTCCAACCTGTGATATATCTTTTTTGGTTTATGCGATCGCTACCAACATATGTATTCTGGGCGCCTCGTTGTAAAGTTGTTATTATCTCTGAATATAATGTATCTATCAGTAACAAATGATTTCTGTTATTACAAATTTTATGGCAACAAGTTAAACACTGTGCAGGTAAGTCTATTAATTTTAATTTATCATTACAATAGGCGTAATATTCATCGATTTGTGTTGACTTTCTTTCACCCCATCGCACTTTATTGCTGGGCAGATTTTGAGCTGGTAGTTTAATATTTAATTTAGTCATATTACAGTCAAATAAAACAGGATAATGATCAGACTGATACACTCCGTATGCAATAGACGCATTAGTTATTAAGTTCTTAGCAGCGCTTGTTATTAAACAATGGTCTAACCAGCGCTTCGAGCCGCTCGCCTGACAAACAAAGGTATGAGAATCCCTAGAAAGGGTTTCATAGTCAACGCAAAACCATGTCTGTTCCTTACAAATAGACATTAATTCTTTAAAGAAACGTGAATCAGGGTGGGCATTAAAGTCGCTCAGTATCACTACACATTCAATACCACTACTCTCTGTTACAGCTACAATTTCACTAAGGCACTGCGTAAATGTTAAATTTTCACTTTTACCATTGTCAAAAGGCATATTTATCGAGAATACTAACATTGGCCGATTCCCATGCTCAACCTTTATGGCGACTAATCTATCACTTTCGCACTTAATATTAGACACCGATGGAAATGCTGACTTTCTCCATAAGAGAGCTACCCCACCGTATGGACGCCCTGTGATGATTTTGAGTCTCGTATCCATGGCTGACTTGCCAGTATAAGTAAAGTTATCATCTAAGTTACCTAGTAATGCTATATCTGACGGCCAAAGCCAGGTCTCCTGTAGTGCAATGATGTCAGCAGTTCTACATAGATTTCTCACACAGTCAGCTGATCTATTAATACCTTTACAATTAAAGGTAGCTAGTGTTATATTTAATATACTATTGTGAGCCATTGATTATCGGTACTTGCTTTACAATAGGAAGCGGAGTCTTATTTGAATTTATCTCCTTTTTAAAGAAAATGAAACGTCTAAAACGTATACCTTCTGGCCATAAACTGTCATCTAAGAATGTGTCCAGTTTATGTTTCGAAACAAACACTTTGAAAGCATTGTAAGACCTCTCACTTTTCATGTTGATCTTTTCTAACTTTACAGTTAATTGAGTCTTACTTAGGATATAATCACATATACCTATCTGATTCCGTCGTCTGTTTATCTACATTCGACACAAAAAGAGGTATAAAACTTACCGCCGCCTTGAAGTTTCCCATAGACGAGGGCGAAAAGTTTATCCATGGAAAAACGTTCAATTTCAACTGAGTTTTGGTATAGTATATATATTATAGTACTTAATATTAATTTCATATTTTTTACTCTGTTAAATATCTATTTCTGTAACAAGTAAAAAAAAAACTGAGTTGACCTTAAATTAAATTGTTTCTCAAGTTCTAAATACATCTTAATTATCTTCGAAATTGTAAAATATTTACACAAGAAACCCAAAAGAGAGGGAAGATATACAAATTTACAATTAAATCAAAGGTACGGTCGTAGTGAATTTCTATATCAAAGAATTTTTCGTCATCGATGTTGACAGGTAACATGCTAAATAAGCTGTCACAATATTGGAAAAGTATTCGAATATCAAAGGATAATGAGACCCGCCCAGTCTAGAGTTGTTCCTACCGTTACTGGTAAGGCAGACTAATACCGGTGTAGAAATATATTGAATAATAATTTAACTGCCGATTGCTGTGGAGCACTTACTGAATGGTGTTTAGCATTGGTATACGGAATTCTAGAGAGTTGAAAATACAAATTTACGATGGTGTTTATGTTCTTTAGAATTTGTTAAGCGCACCTTTATTGCATAAAAAATATATTTCTATACCACGTTCTGCGCAATCGTATGTGCAAAACGTTGCTTTCGGCAAAATAATTTCTTTTTTTCAATTAACTGTTAATTGCTTTTGAATAAAGGATACGTCAAACTGTGCCAAATATCTTACAAGGTAGGTAATATTTCTCAGTCACGATAATAGGTTACCACGTTTATAAGGAAAATGAATATTAAGGTACCCAATACAAAACGAAATATTCAATTAACCTTCTATTAGATCCCTTTCATTACCGAAAGTATTTTTTCATTCATCTATTGAAAGAGGAAACAGGGCTCGTTCAATAGTTTGGTAATTAATAAGTAATTAAAAGCTATACACCATGCTATAACATACATCTAGCGGATGTAGAGGACCTATGCTCTTAGTGTAATTATTTTTCGAATACAACACTATCCGATACCTGCGGCTTCGCTTGCATAATTTGGCAATGTGGTACGAAAAACGTATCACTTCACAGAATGATCAATGTATGGAATTGACATTTAAATAAAATAAAAAATGTTTATTGCAAAGCTTCAGAACACTATTTTCTTTCTATAAGTACATTGCACCACACAAAAATGAGAAAGAAAATAAATAAAAATAAACAACTACGCAATTACAACTCAAGTACACACCCGCATCCGCCACTATACGACAAAGTTAGCGAAAACATCACGAAAACAAGGAACAGCAGTTTTAAAGGCGCTGCAAATAACATCGTATATTTTGGTTTCCGGACATGGTCAATAATTTTGAGTCAATTCTGTTAAAATAGTAGTAGCTTCCATGAATATATGTACTACAGAACAGAAAAAACTTATGTACACATTTATTGTTGTCAAGTTATTGATGGTTATTTGACCGTGTCCGGAGCCCACACAATTTGTTATCTGTGTCTTAAAACGCATATTCTACTCTATAACTGACCACTTGGCGCCATGTGCTGTCAAAAGTATGTAGGGGTTATAACAAAATTTCTTAAACCAAGAACTGAACTGAACTGAACAAAATTTCTGTTCGCTGAGCTTGCAAACTATAATAGCGATGTCATTGCATATCACAGTAACTAATTTTCAATGTCCGCTTCAAGAGGACACATCCAACGGCACGAGACAGCATGTAAGTCACTCATAGATTATAATTGATAACAATAAAAACAATTTACTACCAGATACTCCTCAACCAAATATTGATCAAATGCTTATTAACACTTAATTAACCGAAACATTTCACGCTCAGGTCAAGAGCCACGCTCATTCCGGACCCATACATCACAATGTACCGACCCACATAATAAAATCAACAATCAAAAATGATGTTTTCTGAAGTTTACGCGAAAATCACTCATTGAAATAAAACCACTTTTTTTCCCGGATACTTTCACGATTTATTTGTTATTATTTACTTCAAGCCCGTCGTTCCGGCTACTTTTAGAAGCCATGGTCGCGGAGTGACTAATGATGGTAGTTGTCATATAGTTTGAAGTTTAAGTCATCTCAAAGTATCATGATGAATTGTTGGTTTTACTATTTTCGTCATTCTGCGAAAATGCGAGCTTACTGTGTCATTATTTCTTGCTGTATTTTGCGGTTTACTAAGTTTGATATAGTGGACTGGTCCCAGGCTGGTGCTACCCTTCAACCATATTCTCTGGTGAAATTTAGGTATTTTTTTAATTTCAATAGCCTCGTGGATCATTCTCGGTGTATTTCTATGCTCTTTAGCGAGTATTTGTGGTTTATCAAACCATAAGTAATGGTTGGTATCTTGGTAGCTGTATGTGAAAAGGTCATGAACGTCAAAATTCAAGTCAATTTCGGCCAAGAAATTACCACTAGTCTAGGGGGGCCTGCTTTTTCGTTCTCTAGTCGTCAACGTATACTATGTCAATCTCACACATCAACAATCTAATCTATTCTATTCTACAAACATATTGCCACATGTCAAGAGGGGCACGGATGTGATAGATAGTGTATAGAAACGTAAACTAATCATTACATTACGAAATGCAGCTGGTTTGGAGAAGTCTAAAAACATCTCTGTATATTTTCTCCGTGATTGCCTCGCTCCAGGGGCGTGCCAGTGGGCGGACCACTCAACACATCGGGAAGCTTCGCAGACGATGATTGAAAATATGTATTTAGCAGCAAATAACAACGCCAGGCGTAGACGGAGACTTATTGAATTATATACGTTCATTCCATTAGATTAGATGAGGAAAAAATGTGAGCACATTTTCTTATGAGCTTCAAGTAATATTATTTTCGATATGTCTGATGCAATGAATGTACGTTTGGTGATCAGGTTTCTGAACATAACTTCTGCAAGCATCAACTATAAGTATATTATGAACAGTTGTTTGTTTAGTTAACATCTCATAAATATATTAATTTATTTTTATATTAAAAAATATAACTAGGCAAAAAACATGCTTATGTCGTGTCGAATAACCCACCCTGTATTGTTCCCGGCGCAAAGGTACCCACGATGCTGGCCGCGTTGCCTCGTTGAATCGCAATGGCTATCCTTTGCACCAGGAACGAGCCAGAGCGGGGGTCATCGTGGATGCGGCGGCCCATTTTGTTTAAGAGTTTCCAACTGGATATAATAATTTTAATGTATAGACATAGGACCGCTTTATTGATAGGAATTAATATTTATCTCTGCATAGTAAAATGAATTTTCGTATAGGTGCGTGCCGCTTCGTGTTATTTGTTTTTTTTTTTTTATAAATAGGACACGTCAATTTGACTTTACGTCGTCTGATGGTAAGCTGAAGGTAAAGTCTCAAGAAAGAGGGCCACCATTATATACACGTGCCATGTTAACAATGGTGGCACTCAGCTTGACGGCCTCATCAGATGCTTTTTCACGCCCCGCTTAAAGGACCCGGGACTGTAGGAAGAGGGAAACACGTGAGCTGGTAAGGAATTCCAGGTCTTAATGGTGCGACAAAGGAAAGAGTCACCGAACCGCTTGGTTCTTGAAGGAATGTTCTGCACCGTATAGGGGTGACATCTAAGTCCTGCACGTGTCGTCCTGTATAGGAAGGGGGAGGGTGGGACTAATTGGAATAGCTCTTCAGAACATTCACCATGGTAGAGACGGTAAAAAACTGCCAAGGAAGCAACATCTCTACGAATCTGCAGAGACTCGAGGGTACTCGTGACCTCAGGATTTCCGATAATGCGGACCGCACGTCGCTGCAACCTGTCGAGAGCATCTAATAAGTACTTTGCGGAACCATCCCAGAGATATGAGCAGTACTCTACGCAGGAACGAATTTGTGTCTTGTAAAGAAATCACCGTTGCTCCGGCGTGAAAAACCGTCTCACTCTGTTCAGGACTCCGAGTTTACGCGAGGCTGCTTTGATGATGCTCTCGATGTAGTTTTTGTTGTTCAGTTTGCAGCGAACATGCATACCGAGGATATTGAGGTTGTCCTGCAGTGGCAGTGGCGTGCTCTGAAGAGTGGGAAGGGGAAGGAAAGAAGATACCTTTGCTGTAAACGCACATGCCTGGGACATGTAATCATCATCATATATCTGGGACTTCAAGCATCGCAGTCACACTCGCATTATTTGAAAAAATGTGCTTTTCCCGAGTCACTCAGTATGCGGACATTGTAAGATTGGGGATCAGATAGTATGGTGGCAAACCATGACCCACACACATTGTCATCCCTTCACCCATAGTTTCTACTGGGCGCAGTCCATCCATCACCCCAACGTCTTTCCATCTAAGATCTAAGACTACTAATATATAGAGGCAGCGCTTCACAACTTTATCAGTAATTTTTTTTTTGTAAGATGTGGGGATCAGATCGTGTGCTGGCAAACCATGACCCACACACACTGTCATCCCTTCACCCATAGTTTCTACTGAGCGCAGTCCATCCATCACGCCAACGCCTTTCCATCTAAGATCTATGACTAGGTACAAATATATAAAGGTAGCGCTTTACAACTTTGTCAGCAATTTTTTTCATTTGAATATTTGGGTGATCAGATAGTTAGGTGGCATACCATGACCAACACATGGCTGTCACTCCTTAACCAATAGTTACAACTAGGGGTAATCCATCCATCACCCAAACGCCTTTTTTCTAAGATCTAAGATTACAAATATATAGAGGTAGCGCTTTACAACTCTGTCAGCAAATATATTCCATAAAAACACTCCTTCTCTGCATAGTTGAGAAGAAACTTCAAACTACTTCAGAGTTATCAAGTTCATATGTGTAAATACAATAGATAGTGGTGCCAGAGACAACAAACTAGCTGTTATAATGTTACACAAAGTTGCTTACGTCTCTGTGGCTGACAACCTTAACCAAGTAGAGTTGAGTTCAAAGTTTGAAATCGATATTGCTTTATGCGGTTGGATCTTTGTTTGTTCCTATATATCTTGTACTCTTCGATTAATATATATTGACTCCTATTTGAAGAGGAGTTCATTTAGTTCGACCTTCAATCATTTCTTGCGAAATTTGGCTAGTTTATGTTATTTGCAAATATTAATGAGTTATGCAAAGGATTGACTGAGTAGGAAGGTGATATCTGATTGGAATGTATGGAGGAGACTGACAAGCTAAATTGCTTATGTTAGGAGTGGCTTCACGTCGTTGGTGTAGGTAATGGCCAGGATTCAAACCTGGGACCTTTCGATCGTAAGGCCGACTCCTTAACCACTAAGCTAACGACACTTTGGAACAAAGACAATAGTGATGATGATTATCAATATACTACACGTATGCAACTCAACTATTTTACAGGAAAACAAATATACTTGTCTCCGCCTGCAATATTTTTTCTAACATTTAAGTTAGTTGATATTACGAGATATGTTTAAATAAAAATAATATAATCGCCTATATCTACGGAGGTTTAGGCAGAGGTGAATTAACACCCACATTTTACCAATCTGTATTCGGTCCCACGTAATAGGGGATGAGCCTATTGCCGTATTCCGGACAGTATTGTTGACTCGAGCCATGCATCTGAGGCTGAGTCTGGGCTGTACATATCTGTCTGATGTTAAAGTTAATCAGCCCTATCTCTTAGTCGCCTTGTACGACACCACATGGGAAGAGAAAGGGTGGCCCAAAATTCTTTTCTGCCTTCGATAGAACAAAGCTATAGGAGAGATGAATGTTACGAACATGTATAACTAACTACTATATTTATAACATGTTTAAGTAGGTACTAATATAGTACTCGTACTAACAATAAAACATAACATGGTCACGCGGAGCATATTTAGAAAATCATACAAAATATCGTTGACGTTAATAGAAATATACATAACGTACGTAAATAACTTAACTGTAGGAGAGATGAAAGTTACGACCATGCGTAACTCTCAACGAAAGTACTATTGTTTTCACATGCAGTGTCCAGTAGAGCGCAGCGGTGTGTAATATCGAAACTAATCCCAATATCTTCAGACCGATATAACTTCTCAGGCGATCGGAACTAATTATATTATAGTGAACCTCTATCTCGAGGATTTAGTTGAACGTGGGATCTGGTTTTCCATTTCCATTCCCTACTGCTAGCTACTATGGGTATCTGCAAATTAATTCATCATTGCACAAGTTGTAGCTGAAATGTTACTAAACTTTTGGGCACTGTGTAAATGATAAAAGAATGTCAAATAAGCCACGAGAGAAGATTCTCGATGTCAGGAACTGTATTTTTGCAATCTATTCTATTTTTCAAACATGTGAACAATTTAAAATGGCGCATCTATTCATGTAGTTTACCCGCACACTGCTGCTGTGTGGATTATTATGAGTTCAAAAATGCTCAAAAAGTAATTACCTACTTTTATATTATTAACGGTTATTTATTGTTGAGTGTACTCTGTATTTGATATTAATGTCTACATTATTCATATTATCACTAGCTGATGTCCCGTGGCTCCACCGACGTGAAATTTAGACGCTGTTCCCGCTACCCACGGCAACCTATTTCCGGGATATAATGATTATGCATTATTTTAGACTATAATTTATCACTGTACAAAACTTTAGCTAGATCCATTCAGCGATTAGAGTGTGATTGATTATCAAACATCCAAACACAAAAACATACAAAAATCTTCACAAACTGTCAAGTGTCACATTTATAATATTAGCAGGATAGGACTAGATATTTAATTCTGAATCCATAATATTAATCATGGCACTCCTTAAAACGTCAACCGCCGATTATAGGACTTTGTTTAGGACAGACTAGAGCAAAATCATTTTATGGTGCCTTCACTAGTACCTGAGGGACTTATGAGTAGTATGACTTTAAATTTAGTTCTATTTTCAAATTTCCCAATTAGAATACCCACAACTCGAGAACATCTCCAAACTGCATACTAAACTACTGAAGTCTGTTGTAAGTGCGGGAACTCCGTTGGAAGTGACACCACTGATTTATTGTAGTACTCTAGTTTGAATGTTAAGTAAATCCTATCTGAATCCAATTTAGTTATTACCGCTCTTCTTGCTCTTCAGTTAACCCAGACGATTGACCATTGAAACTTGTTTATTTAGTTTACTAAGTTTGTCACAGAGATTTGATCCTTTATATGTAATTGTGCCCATCGATTTATACCACTAGAGTACAGGATGCTATTTTTCAAGCTGGTTTGATAACCTAGTTGGCAGCAAGCGAGCTTCTGAAAATGTAAGAATCCAGATTTTTTCTTTTTAAAAAGAAAGGAATGTATTTCCTTTAAATCAAATTCCTTCTATCCAATATCCAGTATTTAGAGGACTTTCCAACCTCCACTAGAATTCATAAATTCCACGCTGTATAGTATACTTCCAATAAGTAGGTAGGTCACGCCTCTTTGCAAATATAACTAATAAATAAAGAATTTTAACATTTTATGTTATATTTCAAAACTTTTCCTTGACCAAACCATGTAAATTAAATACCCAATTACTTATAGGAGAAAGTGCGAGGTACAGATTTTTCACTATCCTGCTAGATCTAATACTAGCATGTATACAACAGAACGGATCTCATTTCTCCAGATCCATTTGGTTCCATTAGCGATATCAATATAGGTCATGGATGCCGATGACAACTTAGTTATGAGATATTCGTTCCGGTATTAATTAAACAGCTTTCAATAATATCGGTCTTACCGTGTTTTGTGCAAGACTTTACTAGTAGATAATTGAATGCATAAGAGGAAATTAAAGGTTTTACCAAAAGATATTTGGATAGTTAAATACTTTCCGGCCAGGTGGGGTATACCCTACACAGTTTATTCTCTATAGAAACATATTAATGAAGACTAAATATTATAAATAAGGAAAATAACTGCGCGTGTATGCATCTTCTGTACGTTACACAGTATGCAACGAGAAATACTTTTAGAATCGACGTACGAACACGTATTTCCGCCCTACGCTGTGTGAGTGAATGGTTTTCCAAACCTTTAAACAAATTATTTCAATATCAGATTCATAATCCTACTACCCCTTGAGCGCACCCAAAGAGCAATCTTAAAAGTAGCCACTTTTCAACCATATAGGTTCCCCACAGATCAGCTCTACAAGTCAAGTAAAGTGCTAACTGTGCGCCAATTGTTTATTCTAAGCCTCACGCTATACCAACATACCAAACCGCCTTCACAAATAATAACCTTAGATAAAAGACGAAAAGGAATTGTTTGTGAAAAACCACAAACTAAACATGAGTTTGTAAATAGATTTTATATGTTTTTAGGTCCTTTTCTGTGTAACAAATTTAATAAGTTACTAAACATACATATTTTAAGTTATTGGAACTGTAAGGCTTTAATTACAGAATACCTAGACTAGAATACCTTTAATTACAGAAAACTAGATTATGCGGACACGGAAAAACTGCTAGAAATACTAAAGTAGGTAGCGATAAGGAGTAAATATAGATTCTTTGTTTATGTTGTCTAATTAATTGCAACAAGTAATTATCATTGAATGGACATAGCCTGAAACACAGGGTTACAAAAACCTATAGATCAGGTAGGTCCCAAATTGTTAGTGTAATTAGGCTATAAATATTAAATTCTACTTGTTTACAATATAAATTGTTTTTTTTGGTATACCAACTAGTAATTTAGATATTATTATACTTTTTTTTTTGAAAAGTTCGAGTTCCTTTAATTTTAAAATTCGTCAAAATACAATTATACAAGTACAAGTATACAATACAACAAAGGTATTAGTCGAATAACCCACCCCTGATTGCTCCCGGTGCATTTTTATCATAATTAATTTTATTATACTTAAATTAGTTATAGTTGATCTCATTTGTAAAACTAGTAATAACACAATGTTTTTGATAGTTAATTCAATTTTTGATTTGATTTGATATTAACTGAAAAGGCAGTATTGAAATAAAACCACTTTTTAACGGATTCTATCGTGATTAATTTGTTAAAATGTGGTTTTTATTTCAATGAGTTATATTCGCGTAAACTTTAGAAATTATCATTAAAGGCAGTAGTTAGGATGTAGTAAGTAATATGAATTCTTTGCTGTTAGTTAAATAATTATTAGCAATCTTCGTGCCTAGATTTCAGGCCTTATAGTACTCAACCGAATTGTTAAATTTAGGTCCGATGTTTGTACTTACATCTCCAAAACATCGATGTAGGTACGTCATAAAATTGCATTCATGTTTTCCTTGACTTTACTTGATGAAAAAATATATAATATTATCTTTAATAAAAGCTGAGAGTAATGCTGGTGAATCGTTTATCCGGTTCACGTTACAAAAGAAACAACCAAAGATTTTACTATCATAAATCTCATGATCAAAGTTATCTAAAACGATTTCATGGAATAATAAAATTGGTCCGAATATTTTTTGTGAGGAAAAAATGGTTGTTATTGAAATTACTGGAAACAAATTCAATTTCCAAGTTGAATGGTGAATCCAAATCAATGCGGAGTGAAGATTCAATTTGTGAATCTTTCAAATACAAACATGAATCCGGCTACAAGTAGTTGCTATGCTGTATACTGTAGCTGATATGTTCGCGGATATATGCAATACGCGATTTAAAACTTTAATTTTATAAGACAGATCTGCAATAAAGGAACCATGTGATGTTATGAAGTCATAGACTAGCATCCTTACTGCGGTTATATTTTATTCTAGAAAACTGTACTCAGCTGTTTCAAGCGCTGAATAAGTTAATCTTAAAATATCTAAACATATAAATAAAATTGAAGTGTCTGTTTGTAATATTGAAATAACCCCGTTTTTATTACATGCATATGAATTAATACGGTACCACCAAAATAACAATTTTTACAATTTTTGTCTGTCTGTCTGTTTCGGCTTATCTCTGAAATGGCTGGACTGATGTTGACGAGACTTTTATTGCCAAGTAGCTGATGTAATAAGGAGTAACTTAGGCTACTTTTATTTTACAAATATAGCGTTGAATCAACACTAAGCGATAACTGACATCGACGCGGGCGAAGCCTTGGGCAACAGCTAGTCTTACTTATAATTCATAACGTGCTGAACTTCTGATCTTCAAAACAACAGAATATACTGCGATTATAACAAAGCCATTAGCGGTTACAATAAAAGTATATTAAGTGATTTAGACACCGGGTGCGAAAAAACCTATCTTTATAAAAATAAATCCTTTTTCCCTTGGTCACTCCAGAACTTGAGAACGACTTAACCGATTAAAAATATTTTTTAAAGTTTTCCAATACTTTTGTAAAAGGTGCTCACGAAATTAAGAAAATTGTAAATCGTAGAAATTTAACGACTATTTTAGTATTCCACGTGGGCAGAGAGGTGTGAGTAACAGAAAGTAACTATATATTTCTACCGTTATTTTTTAACGTCTAAGGGTAAGTCCTTTTTCAATAAATAAGAGGAATCCCAACGATATACAACATAAAAAACAACATTTTTCCGTAACCAGTGAAGATTCAATCAGAAAATATCAAATAGGTATAATATGAATGGTACAATGAAAATCATAAAGTAGACATACTTAAGCCATTTTAAAGTTAATACCGGTGCATGTAGTATTAAAGTATTTCGACAATTAAAAATGTAATATTCAGAAACATTTGTATCGGAACATGGATAAATAAAACCCATTTGTGGTCTGCAAATTACTCGCGCCGTTAATGAAAACTAAAGGCTGATACAAATACAAATTTTAACTCGATTGGAAAATACGTTCTTTTATCAGAATACATTATTAATAACATATTTTACAAAACATTTGCCGTAGGCATATACGAAATGCCTACGGCAAATGTAATAAAATTCGGTATAATCATAATCAGTATTCTCACAGATAGATATCAACTTCTTTTAGTGTCGGTAAGGTATTATTAAATCAATTTCAGACTTCAGGCGTTTCCAAACTGACTAAAAGAGCGATACCTAGTAAACCCAAAGAAACTTCCGAATCAGATGCTTATAACTCAAAGGATAAAAAATACGTTTAGCGAGCATAATTTCATGCCAGATGAACAGAAAGCGAACCTCGAACGTAAACTTGTAAGTCTATTTCTTTTAGTGGATTTACGAAAAGGCTTTTCATAAAGATGTCCATTTCATTCGGCGCGTAACCAAATTGATAAAGGTTACGTAAACGTTAGTTTTTTCGAAGGGATATAGCGGTATTTACATATAATGCTGGTAAATTTGAGTGACGTTAGAATTATGAATGGCTGAGGCCATTTGTGCCCTTTCCGATCGGATATGTAAATAGGGCTGAAGAGGCTATATCGTGAAGTTTTCCATCGATATCCGTGGACCCTTCGTAAACTGTTGGAACGGTTGCCTATTACAATAATAGATATTGCTATATTTATTGGAAGAAAATGTCATTTGCAGAGGTTTATCCCATAATGTTGTGGAAGGAAAATATCTTGAGAATTTTTATAGCATGTTATAAATAATTTCTTTTTACGTTGTACTAACTAACCCTTTCTGAGTTAATTAGAGAAAAATTCGTAAGAACAATGCTATAACTTTATTGCAATAACACCTACCGAGTCTCGTAATTTTACTCGTGCTTAAATAGGTTGCCTAAGTTTTATAAAAGTAATGAAATGAAAATTCCCAAATGGCTTTGACTTTTTCGACTTCACACAAAATTTCCATGTTGCAGGCTGCAGTTAAGTCAATGAGCACAAAAAAAATACACTGAATAGAGTTGTACATTGTATTTCAAAAATGTTGACTACAATTTAATTAAAACACTATTTTTACGTACATTTATATTATTTTATGTTGTCTTATTCTTCACCTTCACTGTATACCCTTTGCAGTAAAGAGAAATAGGACCAAGTGGTACTCACTACCTGAAAATAATAAAGATTCATTCAGCTTGATGTATAAATTACAGTAACACAGCAGCGATGGCAGAAACTATAAAAATTATAAGAATCCGTAGACAAGGTATAATTATATAGAAAACTTTGATTGCCTCTAACATCACCTTAACTATAGGGGAATTATTTATATTGAGGTAAGTCTCGTGCTGTCGTTTCAAATAAACGTTCTACTCAATTACAAGTTTCTGTCAGAATTTTTCAGTATTAGTCTTTCTCATCAAATTTAAATTAGCACCACGCATAGCAAGAGTTCATTAAATTCTATTTTAGTAGCAATGGTCAAATTTTCACCACCGCCAGAGGCATCTAGTTTTCCCTTCATTTCCATATCATCCTTGTTCATGAAAATTTACATAGTTTTCTTATTCCGTGAATAGTTGAGAATCTTCATGCTACGTTTTCGTCAACAAAGGCCAAACATACATTACATTAACACATTCAATGCAGTTCCTGTTTCTGTAATGGGTTCCCTTTTGAATATATATTTGTTTGGTATAATAATACGCTCGTGTTCTGGTGATTTGTTACTTTTCTTTTCATACGATAGTTAGTGCGTGCAATGAGTGTTGATTTATTGTAATCAGTATGTATGTAATGTGTATTGTAATCAGTCCCCACGGATACCCACCCCTCCGGAGCCGGAGGGGGAGGTTATGTCGGACTCGAACCGACTAAACCGCACGCCGTCTCTGGGTCGTAGTGCTAGGCCGAAGGTGAGGTTGTCATGCGCCATATCCCTCGCACCTCGGCTGACCCAGGGCCGTCCCTCTCGGTCTGGCCCTCCTCGGGAGGGAGGGACCACCCGGTCCCCGTCTCAACGCCGGTGTGGGGAGGCGCGCATCGTCCTTCGATGCGCACCGCCGCCGTGGCCTGCTTCTGCTAGAGTGACGGGCGGCTCCACCCGTCACCCTCAGGCCCGCGCTCATGGGGGGCGGAGGTCGGGCGCCCTCCGACGCCCGAGCCGATTCTCTATATTGCAGCAACAAATAAAGCTTAAGAGCAATACTGTTGTCATGTCATATCTACAGGGTGTAATGGGAACGCACCCGAACCCGAAGGCACCTGGTACTACTCCGGGTACACTATATAATGGCATAAAAAAATACGATTTTTATATTGTTTAATTAGTACTATTTACTCTTCATCGTATGAGTAAAGCTCAATGAAAAGATAATTTCATAAAAAAATATATCTACAAAAAAAAATATAATTATGGCACCACAATGGCGCGTTCTTTTTTGTAGTGATGTTGTTGCTATGAAATTATCGTTTCATTTAGCTTTACTGACACAATGGAGAATGAATAATGCTAATGAACGGAATAAAACAAATATGAAAAAATATTTTTAAATGTGTGTGTACCCAGAGTACTACAACCAAGTGCCTTTGGCTTCAGAAGCGTGCCTATTACACCCAGTATTTATTCTAGCGTAAAATATGAGAACGATTGGTTGGAATGCGATGAGGCTCTCATTTCACTGAATTGTGCAATTCGTCCCTTTTGACCGGAACAGTATTGTTACAATATGAAATTGTCCATTTTGTGCATTCGTTTACCGGCAATGGATCGGGGTACTGAGGGATTTTTTTCATGATCTTTTTCGCTGCTTCTATTATAGGGAAAATACAAATGAACTTTTATAATTTTATTTATGTGGCTGCCTATTTGTCATTAATATTTACTTTGTTTGAACAACTATACAATTGCAGTATAAGGATTATAAAAAATAGCGAGTAAATTATGAAATAATAATTGAGTACTTCCTTAGCAACAATTTTAATGAATATGAATGTGATATTTGGTTTGCACGATTTTATTAGTAACGACTGCCATCAAATCTCTCAACCCCAAAAGGAAAGCTGAGCCCAGATCCTCACCCATCAATCAGTAGGAGTATCCGCTTACAGGAGAGGTTAATTTGACCCCACAGCTCTTGGTCGGATGCCATACATTCGCCGCTTATTTAGGAGAAAGGGACGTACCAAATAGCCCCAGGGAGTCCAGTGGAGTTATTATTGTATTATTTACATTTTGGTTGTTTTCTTTATAGAAAGAATGATTAACTTTACCTTAGTAAACGTAAGAAGTGATACTGCCGTATATTTTAATGACGTCAAACCACGAGGTTTTTGCGATCTGAAATTTATTAGAAATTAAGATACCACTTTTAACAACATTAATTATTCTGATTATATAAAAGTTCAAGCATCAATGACGTATTAAAAATAGTTTATTATAAATAGGTCGTCGTTTTAATCTTCCGGTACCCACACTATTGATGTGAACCCACTCATAACTCTCATAAACTCATAATTGAAATTACAAAACAATTTCATTACAAGTAATCTAAAATAAGGTTTAAAATTACATCGTGATGATTAGCCATATTGCCTTTCTGTACTGCAAGCTACCTCTGTACCACAAGGTATTATAAGCGACTTCGCTTATACGTATGCTCTGAAACAAGAATATATATTTTTTTATAAAGGTTAGGAGCTTATCGCGATTTATGAAACTTACTTTTGCCGACATGTCGGATGCGTTGTAGCACCCGTGGTCACGACTTGACTGGCCTGTGAGCATCGACGGGTGTGCGGGGAACATAGTTTTGTTCGCTTACCCTCCACCAGCTCCAACGCATCCGAAACGTCAGCAAAAGTAAGTTTCATAATTAATCGGGTTAAATCCTGAATAATTAAAATAGTATGAGTATACATACGATAGTTTGAAAGTAAAACAATTCACAAAGGTTAAAAGATAATAGTATATTAAATAATATTTATAATATATAAAATAATATGCGTTATATATACAAGTGGGAAGAGATTTATTTTCAAACATGCTCGCCGGTTTCCAGGTCAGAGTCTAGACTTTTGCATACGGGTATCCTCTTGGAGTCTAGTCTAATGGGTATTTTGCAGAAGTGTTTTTAGATATAAGTCGCTCTATTCGACATCATCCAACTTGTATGTTCCTAACCTTCTATTTTCTCCATTCGTAGTTTTCTCTGCCCCTCTTACACAAACTAGATGAGAATAAATACTAAGTAACTATTAAATAAAGTGATTCACCGCATCTGTCAGCAAGTTGGAGTAGTAACACGCAAAGAAAACGGTTCCTAGTGCAACCAGTAGTGCCACATAGTTGTTGATCTTATACATTAGTCCTTGCGCATACTGAAAATGTAAAATTATAGGCAATTTAAAACGATACCACACCACTCATCACTCCGTTCTTCTATTTTCCTTTGTGCAGTCATCATCAGATCCTGCATCTGTTCCCGTGTGAAAGGGTATTTCATCAAGTTATACATAAATGTAAACAATGTGGACTTGACTTGTGACAAGGTAAATTAATAATAGGGGTTAAAGTAGGAAATTGCCGTTTCATTGTAATAGGTACTTCGAATTGACATAGAACCTTCATGGTTTGAGATTTTTGAGTGAAACTTTTTCCACATGGTACCTATGTAGTTCTTCATTTAAAAATGTGCAACATTCGATTATCGACTTTCAGTTGTTTTTTTTATTCAGCTTAGACAAGAAAGATGGATACTTCGCAAATTCGAGTGATTTTTGAATACGAGTTCCGACGCGGAACTAACGCGGCAGAAACAGCTCGCAATATCAATGTTGCGTTTGGAGAGGGGACTGCTAATGAACGCACCGTGCGATTTTGGTTTAAACGCTTTCGTGATGGAAACTTTGATTTGAAGAACGAACCACGAGGAAGGCCGTCCACACAGGTGAATAACAATGAACTGAAAGACATGGTGGAAGCCGATCCGAGCCAAACTACCCAGGAATTAGCTGCATGGTTTAACGTTACCTTACCAACAATATTGACTCATTTGCGTCAAATCAATAAAATAAAAAAATGTGAAAAATGGGTACCTCATGATTTGACTGATCTGCAGAAAGAAATGCGTGTTGCCTTGTTGAATCGATACAGAAATGAAGGAATATTGGATCGAATTGTGACATGTGATGAAAAGTGGATTCTTTACGATAACCGTAAGCGAAAAATGCAATGGCTGACCCCAGGTGAAACGCCACAACAGTGTCCTAAAGCAAAGCTTACCAATAAAAAGGTAATGGTAACTGTTTGGTGGTCTCAGCATGGTGTTATTCACTATAGCTTTCTACGATCTGGTCAAGCAATAACGGCAGATGTCTACTGTGCCGAACTCCGATCAATGATAGCAAAACTAGCAGTGAAACAGCCCCGACTCATGAATCGATCTTCACCATTATTGCTCCATGATAACGCGAGACCTCATACAGCACGAGAAACCGTTTTAACTCTACAGGAACTGCAATTAGAAACTATCCGTCACCCTCCGTATTCGCCAGACCTTGCTCCAACAGACTACCATTTTTTTCGTGATTTGGACAATTTTCTATGTGATAAAAAGTTTTCTTCTCAGGAGGCAGTGCAAAATGCTTTCACACAGTTTGTCGAATCTAGATCACCAGAGTTCTATCGCAAAGGCATAAATGACCTTCCTACTAGATGGCAGCAATGTATAGATAATAATGGTAATTATTTTGATTAAATAAATACGTTAAATTAAAAAAAAAACGAATTTCAATTTGTCAGTACAAATCGGCAATTTCATACTTTAACCCCTAATATTAGAGACAATTCTATCATTCATTGGTTTAATTTTGTCTTGTAACATATTCTTACTAAAGGGGCTATTGTGAAGAGTTTATCAATTGTCATGCCCACTCAGTGAGCGCTTACTTGCTTTTTATACGCTATTAACTATATATTACGCTATTAACTGTATTAACATCAACATAGTGATGTAACCGTATTCGATATTGTCCATCGATAATTACTTTTACCGTAAACGATGGACAAATACATTACATGATCTTCATTAAGCACCAGCATCAATTCAAAAAGAACGACAGATGAGTAGGACGGGCGTAGTGCAAAGCATGCCGCGATTATCAAGAAGGTACACTACTACAAGACACTCGAACTAAAAACTTACAACAGATATGAAGGTCTGGCTTTAGAAGGTAATGAAGATGAGCAAATTTTGTCAGTTCACAACATAACATCAACTGGAATACGCATTGGGCGCTCCTATACTTTTATTGCTGAACGAAAACTCAACATACAATGAGTTGGTTCAATGAATTGAGTCATTTGATAAACGTTTTACCTCCAGTATCGAAGTTATAACAAAGTTGCAATAAGTTTATTTTAAAAATGTTCTTTTAGGTAAATAAATAAAGTCAGTTAACAAACAGTCAAACAAGCAAGCATAAACCGCGCCTGTAACAGGCAAGTACCATGCAGCAAACATCGTTTCTGTCATTGCTCCGGCGCTACGAGGCTCCGGTGGCGGCTCCACACGAGCTTATCGTCGCAGACGGTTGTGACGCCCACCCGGCTTTATAGCCACCTGCTCGTCAGCTCGTGGGCTCCCTCACCCCTCCGCGCCTACGCGGGCTTAAATAACACTCTATAGGCAGGGTTAACAAGACTACGTGATGTCGGATTTGCATCGATTCATTTCTGTCACAAAATTTGTGTGTTTTATATCATCTATTTTGACTGGATTACTAGACTTTCTATAACGTATAACATCGCTGTTTTCCGTGTCTATCTATCTGATCCAGTAAGTGTTTGCGAATAAATCCGTAGATATTTCAAATAAAGATACGATTCTGTCGTTATTCGATTTTTGTTGCCTATTTTAAAAAGGCTGGTATTGAGTATACATCTAAATTCATAATTTTGAGCAGCAAATAAACCAATAATGGCTGTGTTGTCATTGATTTGGACTAGGTCATTTGTGTTGGATAGCCTTTGTAAAAAATATAGTAAGATTCCTAATTATGTATTTGTAATACTCACGTTGCCAGCAAAACTAAAAGCGCAAGTTGTTATGCCAACAAATAATAGATCTATAAATATCATTCCGTTGAACACGTTATCCAACTGTCGAGTTAGCCTGTCAACAGATGAAATATGTGCTTTATTGGTATCCTGCTCTATATGTGTAGATACTAGTCATGAAGATGCATAATTCTATGGTTTGTGGCAAATCTCATGTCAGGATAAATATTTTTGCGTCATTCCCGGTCGCCTTCTTCAGAGCTCTAGGGTCACTCACTTCTTCTGCTCCTTTAGGGTTGGTTTCTACAATTTCTACAGCTCCACTTATAATGCCTGATCTTCCTTTTACCATATTTTTTGTTCAGTTGCGGTAACCGTGAGATGACGAAGGAAAAATACAGATATCACCGCCCCTTCTCATCCGAAGGGTGAAGTTACAGTGAAGGTAAACTCGACATAAAAATCTGTGCCAACCCACGATGCCAGCGCGTGAACAATACGTCAAAGTGTCCCAACATTAGGAGAGACCTGTGTCTAGCAGTGGATTGTGATTGATTAATATGCTATTATATACTGGATTATTCGTATCGATTTGAAACTTACTCGATTAATTTTTGATGTTTCTTAATAAAATCCTGCATACCACGGTCACCATTTGCACTATCATTTTTTTTAGGTGATGTACGAGCCAAATCATCTCCAAGCATCAAAAATTCGTTAGCAAGTAGCCCACATAATGTTATTAGTATTAACTCCAATCCTGTGTATAAATAGGATAACAGGAACACTAGAAATAACAAATTTAGGTAGGTATATTTTCAACGTTTACCAATACCTATCTAAATAATGAAATAGCAAGGATCCATATCCAAAACCTTATAGCATGTTGAAGCACCGAAATTTGTTAAATCGATAACACTTAGAAAAAAGAAAAAAAAAAACAATTCATTACATGTCGTGAAATGAACTCACTGCTGTGGTTTTTCCAAGCAACCACAATACAGGGTTCTTCAAGAAGGACATTAGAAGGTTTCTAAAGGGTCAGTAGTACGAGCGTGACACACCTGGTATTGCGCACGTCCAGCTTCTTCATTCTAGCGTTAATCCCAATCGCATCTGAAGCTTTTCAACTTGGAGTCTGGGGTCCGCTTTATACCAGTCTAACTGCGGATTTGGCTAAACTTCGATATTTTCCATGAAGCGACTACCATCTGACCTCCACCTTTTTGCGGGTTCCCACTACCCTTAACGACTGCCAAAGATGTTTGTATGACAACCGGGACCGATGGCTTAACGTGCTCTCTGAGGCACGGCTAGACTAATGCAAATACTAACATTTATGCATACAAATATTTGCACTAATTAACTCACTACCGCTGCGCCACGGAGGCTGTGGAGCTGTGCGCACGTCCATGAGCCACGGTAAATACTTTCCAAAAGGCTTTTCTGCCGGTGTGTGTGAAAGTGTTATAAAAAAGACCTAGGATCAGGTCTAGATGGACGAAATTAATTTCGTCACCAAGATTTTTAACTGTGACCAATTTTCATTGTAGCTCCAGCACAGTGGTGACAATAACCCCAACTTACATGTATAACACTGGTGTAGGTAAACTGCTAAATATCTGAACCAATTTTGATTATAATCGAACGGGTACTTAGCAGTGACGGGTAGTCCAAATTCTACGTGCTGTTTTAAGATAAATCTTCGAATTAAAGTTTCCATGACCGATGAGATTGAGAATTGGACCATACCAAAATTGACTACCCAGTACATAGCTGAAATCATTGTTAATAGAAAGTTAGAACAAGAAAAAAAAAGAAAATAGAAAAGAAAAAACAAGTCATAATGATTATGTATGTTGTCTGATAATGACCATCTTTCAAAATGAATTCTAGTAATAATAGGAAAAGATTTTGTGTAATAATTTATATAATGCTATCTAAAATTAACGCTCATCGGATCTCTGTTTGGGCAAAATTTTGATGTCTATAAAATGGTACCTCGGTTACAGAAGTTAAGCTTTTTAACTATTTTATTCTTTTCTTTAATTTGTTTCTCAGTATAGTCCATTCTCCACAGAATTCCAAGGTCTCGTATTATCATTGATATATCTGCCGTTTTTGGTACCATATATAAAGCTTTCAGAGTTGCTGAAATAGGAACTTAATTTAAGTTTTGTAAACATACTTTTGAGTTCTTCGACAATTATGCTTTATAACGATGATACTAATTCTGGTATCTACCGATATTTTTAAACAAGAACTTACCGTGCATAACGACTAAGAGCTGTGGTAGCACATTAGAAACACTATTAATGCGCTTGTTTGAGATCATGATAAATATGTTTATGAGCAGAGTGCTGAAGTGCAACAGAACAGTTGGGCATATGTAAAGGAAACGCCAGTACTTCTTAATGAATGACCGGTCATCTTTCAAATACCTGTTGAAAATTAACTTTCTTGTACTATTAGGATTTGATGCTGTAAAATACAAGAGTATTTCTTTCATAATAACACGTGCATTATTATTTAATATAAAACCATTATTACGACTTTCCTTTTACACGGCTGCGAAGCATGGCTGATGCTAGAACGACTAAAGTAAGCTGTGTATAACGGAAAATAATATGCTACGCTGGTTGTATCACCTAAAGATCCTCATGATATTATATCGCGGATAAAATGGATGGAAATTTGCATTCGCTGGTGCGGTCAACGTTTGAGCCAACCGCCAGGATAAGTAGGTAGCAAATGTTTGGTCATGCCGTCTATGCTAGGTTTTGGTAAAAGAGGTAGACGCTTGGCGTCGTATTAGTTTCACTGTAAAGGGTGCCAAATACCGCATGGAGTGAAGGAGTATGAAATGAAAGCTAATCTTTAACTCCGAAGTTAGAGCCTCTGATGTAACCGATTCCCAACGCTATTATGATGATGGGTAAAATAATTTAAGCCCTAATATTGCTTATGGGGTTAAACTCATTGTAGTATTGGAGACTACTAATGAAGTACTTAGATCTTTGAGTAACATCACTAAATAGAGAGACCTCAGCCTAAACTACAATCTCAGAGTGGCCTCAGTATAAACTACAATCTCAAGTTCCAGGAGGTGCGAGGATATATTGTGGAAAGTGTTTCTGTTGGAAGAACATTAAAATTTGCTAGAAGTTTATTCTACACATATATATGACCCAATTTGAAATGGTTAATTTTCACAGACTGTATAGTGTGTCCATTAGTGGACTTTTGGGTTAACGCAACTAGCGCTCATACAAATTATTTTATCGTTTTAGGATACAAAGTTTTCACTGAAACGACAACTTTTATACAATATATACCTTTAAGTCAAGTCTTTATTATTTGGACGAGTATGTAAATACTAACTACTAAATGTATTTACTGTTCTATGATCCAATAGGGAATGCCACAAGGAAGTTAACCAAAAAGGTTGTTTTGGAATATTATGTATAATTTTATTAGCTTTATATTCGAATGCGTATTGTAGAAGTGAAAAGACTTCTTATTGAATAAAAATATGGGAGGAAGTAAGTAACAAGAATGAAACCCACATTTCTATTTCTGTCACTCAGTCAAGTCTCCAGGCAAAACTAAGCAATCCTGGGACCCATAAAGACATTGATCAACTATTAATTAATATTTAAGATAAGGGAACGTACCCATACAATGTGACCCGTTTTTTAAGATTCTTTGACCTCTTTCTACCTCGGTGTCCACTCGGTGGTATATGAAAAGCCACTTCCCTAAAAGTATTTTTGACAAGTTTAATTTTGATTAATTTGACCAAAATCTGTTACACTTCCGGGCTCCTGCGACTGAGCGTAGTATTTTTAAAGACCTCCCTCCCCCTCTTAAACGGGTTGCGTAGTATGGGTACATTCCCTAAACGACTTAGTGTACGATAATTCTCTCTAGTTGGTATACACGTTACAAGAGGTTTAAAAGCAGTTAGCCTTAATAACCAACAAACAGTACCTATCAAATCAAATTATCAATAAATTCCCTAATCGAGAAAACAAAGATTATCCAAAAAAAGAAATTTAGTGTCTTAAATACCTAATATTGCAGTTCTTTAATAAATCAACACTGGATTTGAAACATTTGGAGAATTCGTCAGGGAATTCGTTCAGAGCCTCCATGTTCAATATCTTGAAGTTGATCGAGCTTACTGTGACAGTGATACGTCTTTCTCTTGAGACTGTTTTTATACACGTACCCAGTTCTTTCTGTTTTCTTTACGTACCTTACAACAAGAGGCAAAATTAATGATTAAATCGATATCTACTTTAAGTCAGAAACTTCGTCATTTTCGTTTAGAATTCCTTATGAATTTATTAATTCTTTATTTTTTCTACTATATAAATATAAGTCGGGTTTTACCGATTTCCACGGTTTTGCATTTGTTGGAAAGGTCTCGGGCTCCGTGAGGTTTATAGCAAAAAAAATCAGGAAAAATTTGAACAGAAAAGAGGGATAGCGATAATCGACATCCACGCGGAAGGAGCCGCGGGCAACAGCTAGTTTTTATCTATAACATTCTATTGACTCAAGATAAAGTTTGGTACAGAGATAGATTATATTTTAGTTTGGAATTTTAACTTCCTGTTGTTCCCTAAAACATGATCAATATTGAGATTTCTTTTCAGTATTAAATGGAATAATAAAATATTATAGTTAAAGTATTGTATAGCTATTATAACTACGTCCATAGATACATCCTGTTATATAACCAGTCTTTCTTCTCTCTGAACTAAGCAAAGACAACAGCCCACCATCGGCTTCTGTCCATACAAACTTTACTAATTCATCTACTGTCATATCATTCGTGTCACTTTACACCTTTCATGCAAGCTTGATGGTTTGGAGTACTTTTGATTTGCCCTTATTTCATACATATTATTGTGTTCTTCAAATTAAGTAGGTATATCAAATATAATAATCGTCAATCAATTATCTTGTAGCAGTTCACTTTTGGACATGATGGGAGGTTTTGACCTACGGTTTTCATGCTGGCCAGAAAGAGGCCGCTCCGCTCCTGCATTAGCCTTCATGGTTTTTTTTATAACCATGCAGAAAAAAGTCCTTTTCATAGTTGTTTGATTAAATGGCTAGGCAAGTAATTACACGTATTCGACCCCAGCCATTTGCTAGGCTGCTAATAGAACGGTGCCGCTTACTAAAGAGCTTAGGTAGTTAATTGAACGTCTGATTAAGGTATTTGTCTGTGACATTTATATAATAATGATTCCTTATAATTACAATCGAAATAATATACCACCACGCTGCACAAGTCCTCCGTAACCGAAACTTTTGACTGATAAGCTGTGATTTTTTTTAGCTGTGATGTGTTCAGCATACATTTGGCAGAAAACTGAACTTGAAAACTTGTTTGACATTTGCTATTATAACATATGACTAAATTCTACATTGACATTACAAATTTATAATACAATTGAGATAATACATTATGATATTGTTTAATTTTAATTTCTAAGTAACCATAGGTAACATGACATTTTGATTTGTATTCTGGAATGCATAAATATAAATAATTTGACAGTATAAAAATTTCTAGGAGTAAAATATCAGATTATTGTTAAGTATTTTTTTCCTAATAGCTATTTAATTGCATGCCTATTATGGTGGAATATGGCGAAACTATATACCTAGTGAATGTAACATCTAATGTAACCCATATTTGCAAATATTAAATGAATTTGAATTTGAATTTGAATAAACCAAAGTAATGCAATTATAGGTATTTCTATTAGTCAACTATTAGTTAAAAAAGAAGTGTACGGAACCTCGGTACCACGCTATTTTTTCTAATATTGAACATGAGTAAAATTCGCACCATAATTTCACTCTAACCCCCACACATTACCTGCATTCTATTATACCTTCGTGCTCTAGGTGTATTATTTTGTAATAGACGTATAATCTAAAAAATTGCGGCGGTATCTATAAAACATTGTTTATACGACACTTAATGTAGTATTATGAAGTTATTATTTTGCACCATAATCAACATAAATATCAGTTCAATATAATGTATGGGGTAGGTGAGAATATGACATATGTTTGTTTTTAAATTGCACGAACGCATTAATAATTTATAATTTCTTGAAGTTTGTTTACTAATGTTTTACCCGACTGCCAAAATATAGGTGGGATGCTGGGATTTTTCATTGAATACTAATTGCAATACTTTATTCATATGCTATACATTGAATACCAAAGAAGAAACTCGAATATTTGGTCGATATATAATAATGACGTATTGATGTGTTTGCGGCTATGCGCGCCTGACGGGTGCGTGGGTGCACGCCGTCAGCCCTCTACGCTCCGCGTCCCAGTGGCGCGAACTAACTGGCTTCATCACGCGCCATAAGGTTTATTACTGTTATAGAAATGCAGATAGACATCTATAACTGTAGCCTCCCGAAATTAAAAAAAGTGGCCCTAAGACGTATTACAGCAAATGAGTAGATAATTTATAAAATTATTGTAATGTACTCTTTTACTTGCAGTATCGTTTTAGGATAAGGATCCTGTAAATAAACTGTAAATGTTAAAATAATAAATAAAATAAAATGTTTGCATAAATATTTTTTTTCCTTCTTTCTATCTTTCTTCTTTCAATATGTCTCACACAAGCTAAGGTGAGTTATACGGCTGAAAATAAGATTGAATTCATCCACGCTGCATAGACTGATTTTTGTAGAGGTTTTCTTCCTTGCAGATCCGATGAGCCATTAACCCTGACTTGCCATTCAGGGTAAGGGCTTCGCCAAAATTTAGCATCCTCACAATTGCAGGATAATAACGACCTAGAACCATTTCGACATTAGATCCTGAAACGTACGTGTTTTTTCTTTTTTTCCTTTTTATTTTAAAATTATATTAATAACCAAAATCACTAATATTCTCTCTGAGTAGTGTAATGACCAGGATTCGAGACCGGGACCTCTCGATTGCAAGGCCGATTCCTTAACTACTAAGCTACCGTTGTTTCAGTTTAAATTAAATTATTTAAATCATAGCAATTGATTCACACGAAATTAATATTATTCTATAACCATCATTAGTGGTTAAATTTATTGTGAACCTAAAAGCCATTATCTAAATAATGACTTTCCGCCACCCTTCTCTTAGATGTCCATTTTGATTAGAACAACAAACAATGCTTTAGAAAGACGCCAATTATTTTAAATTCTTCCTGGTTTTGGTTAAAGAGTTATCATGGGCGATATTATGAAAGTTAATTAATTTATTTCTACCAGGCATTGCTAGCGGGTAAAGATTGGATGTCGGTTAACGTTACTAAACATATTATGTGTCCATTTCCATGCTCTAGTCCATTCTTGGTGCAGGAAAATACTACCTAGACCATCAGATTTTACTAAAATCGATTCAGTGGTGCAAGCATGAAAGTGTAATATGGCGACAGAGACACTGAATAAGTACGAAAGTGTGTACTATTGTATTATCGTCATGTATTTCCCTAAACTAGATAGTCTATTACATCTATATTTTATAGAATGGAAGATCGTCTTTCGAGAATGTTTTGAGAAAACCCCGTAACTTTACGCCAGGCTAATTACAGACGAATAACATACTAATCTACCAACAACAACAAAGACGACCCAATGACAAATTAATCATTACTTTAATAAAAACTTTAAAAGGTTCCATTCTGTAAAAAAAGCAATTATGCAAATCAGTTCAGAAACCGGATTTGAGAAATCGGCGCACCTTCTGTAATCAGTGAAGTTGAAGATTTCCTTCCTTTTTCTAAGTCAGTTAAAGAGTCATCTTTAACAAAGTTAAATTATTGTCACTCTACTTACAGTTCGAATTTGAACAATTACCAAAGAAAAGAACAGTTGAAACGTTCATTTAGATTGTTTTCAAGAACTGCTAGAATTATTGCTATTTACAATGCCAAGATTTCCCATCAACGTTAAAGTATATCAAACTTTTCATTCATAATACAGATGAAAACTCGTGGATGTATTGAAATGTGAAACACTTTATGCTGATTCATTCTTGTGTATAACTTCTGAAATCAATCAATAATCAAAATATACAGATTAGATGTACGATAAATATCTAATATCCATATTTTGTTTACTCAAACGTTTGAATCGAATTACACGGATCTAAGCCAAGGTCAAACCTATTCCTAGAATGTGTTTTTGTTATTCCTGATTCGTAACTTTGTTGCATTCATCGTCACGGCAATAAATAGTGGTTGAAATTTAAAAAGTGGTTGGTGGTTCACTATGGTGACAATATCACTCTGTAGGTCAAATTAAAGGAGACTTATGAGTATGTTACTATCGGCGTGTTTTCGTATAACATAACATAAACTCACGCCTGTATCCTCGAAGGGGTAGGCAGAGATGCTAGCACCCACATTTCGCCAGTTTTGGCAGGGATAGTACGTGTAAATGTATGCGTATTATTACTGTCTTGTGCTGTTGAGTCTGGCAGTGCATTCGTAAAGTCATTGCTGTCGTTTTATCATCTGTTGTTATGTTAGTAGTTGAGGGTAGCACTGCGGTGTTTTAGCTAGTTCTCCCGTAGGAAACCCATGGCGATGTGCCTGGTTATGGAGGGATACCTAACGGTGGCAACGACTCCATATTTATCTGAATAGCTAGGGGCCGGTAACCTTTGAAGCGGGCGGCATTCCGATTTTTTACCTGTGGAAACGGGATCGGAAAAGCTTCCTGAATGTGGGTGACTGTTTGTTCTGTGATGGGTAGGTACCGTCGAAGTGGAACCGTCCAATTGGGCCTGGATCAGAACTTACAGAGCTCGCAGTTCAGTCTTATATATCTATTTATATATACACTAACTATTATCTCGTTAGGGTTTCAGTTCACATCCCTGAGCTTCGGCTCGTGGACTGGAGCAAGCACACAGTTATGAGGATAGGCCAGTCAAGCCTAACTAGCTTGCACCCATAGCAGAGCAGGAGTGTTGATGGAATACCATCAATACATGATAGGCTCACAACACACCACACGTTTAAATGTAAATGAGGTGACGTTACACCTAGTTTTGGTTGAACAGAAGTTCTAAGTTGGGGGTAGAGTAGGCACTCACACAATGGGAATAGGTTAGGAAGTGTATTAGTAAGGACTAGTATTGTAACGGTTCTGAGCTAATCGGACCTTTGCTTGGTGATGTAACATATCATTCCTTGGTGATGCTTGTGATTGATTTAGTTAAGGCTTTTCGTGCGTTAATGCCGTGGTGAAATCGTGATTTGAGTAAATTGTATACGAGCTATCGTGTTGTATATTTTAGTAGGCGTTCGTTGTATTCGGATTAGACCTATAAGCGAGCCGTCGTTGGACCGCGTTGCTAATGTTCTACTTGCCTAGCAACTGACTTAGTATGGTCTCAATGAAACTTGGATTGGTGGCATAACATATTTTAAATCCACCCACATCATAATTAATCAAATTCGTAATGGAAATTATTCCGAAATGAGAAGTTTGTTTGAGTGATCTACCAATTGACTTTGAATAAAATACTATGCTATAAATAATACTTATTACTCGGAGCGTCGTAGCCGAGGAATCATTTTGGCGAGGTACATCTAGCTCACCTTAGCAGAGCGCTTTCCTAATTTGGAACTTGTATCGAACCTTAATTGATTTGGGCAGTTGACCCTAGATATGGCTGTCTTCTACACCAGGGACACTATATCGATCTCGTTTATGCACGTGACAAGTATGAGTCAGTTCTGACATGTTAAAGATCCTATTTTGGACACAGAATCTCATTTGATGGATTGGTCATCAGACCGCGCTACGACATGAAACTATTCATTGAATCTGTACTAGTCATACTATGTTTTGACAATATTGTGAAAGAAATAATCTTATTTTGAATTAGAATTGATTGGCAACGCCCTTTCTAATTCAAGTCTAATTAGACGTATACACTTGTCTGGATTCAGATATTGGGGGAGGGAAAATGCGAGTCGGCTATCCTACTCTCTAAAGGCGCGTAAGTTCCATTTGGGGCTACGTGCTTACAAAAGGATAGAGGGGGGATATTTAAAGTTGGTAGTATCCCACTGCACACGGCGATTGGTGGAGCCTGTGTCAACGGGGAAACAAAAACTAACAAATTCAAAGTATGTGTCAACGGGGAAACAAAAACTAACAAATTCAAAGTATGTGCCAACGGGGAAACAAAAACTAACAAATTCAAAGTATATGCCTATGGGGAGCAAAAGTTGTTCGGGTTGTTTGCCACAGTAGTAGTAATTAGGGCAGTGTTAGGCTTGCAACACTAAGTCGACAATGTAAAAGGTTAGATCAATAAAGTTATTCGGGTTGTTTGCCACAGTAGTAGTAATTAGGGCAGTGTTAGGCTTGCAACACTAAGTCGACAATGTGAAAGGTTAGATCAATAAAGTTATTCGGGTTGTTGGCCACAGTAGTAGTAATTAGGGCAGAGTTAGGATCTAGTACGGTTGTAGGTTGCTTGTGAGAAAATTATTTGTGAGAGACTCATTCATTGAGAAATTGTTGTACCTTAACATAAATCAGTTAAAGTAAGTGGGGGTAGAATTAAGTAATTGTATAGTAATGTTTCATTATATAAATACCAGCATTCCTAGAACTCTATAGGATCCGGGATATGCGGGCTCATCTAGGGTCTCCTCTGACCATTATACGATCATTGGCCAAAGTAGAATTAACAATATAGACGATTTATTTAGTGTGGTGAAATGCCGTGGGTATGACCACCGCTTTATTACGTATTGGTGCTGTGACGCAGGATCACGGTACAATTTGCTGCCGCTGACCAGGATTACTATGGTTAAGGCAGTGTTTATTACAATTTGGTCCCGCGTGACCAGGATATTACATCTTGGTGACGTGATCTAGGACCGGGGTTATTACAATATATAGCATCGAAAAGTCATTGGTGTGTGCCATGGTAAAACCTGGGATCGAACCCGAGACATTGCCCATACCATTAGGCTTTTCAAAATGCAGAATTATTATAATGTCTTATTATGATCTTTTAAGTACACTAGATAGTGCAATTTTATACCTAACCCGTAAAATTGAGTATCAAATCAACTGATAACATACACGACTACTGAAATATAAATATCCAAGTGGCTTACTGAAAAAACGAAAATCGAAATAACGGGTCCAGTTATCACGAACTTTATAGCGAAATATTTTTTTTAGTAAATGAATAAAGGTACTACCCGTCATAGTACCTACCAATATTCTTGCTTATAACATAATCTGGACCTAAACCAAAACGGATAAAATACTCAGATCATTTTCCAGATAGATATTCGAGTTAGAAATAACTAGATTAATGCGAATATGCTTTTAACAAGCTTTTTATTATTATTTTCTAGTACGAGTCAAATCTAGGAACTGAATGTTAAATCCACAACCAAGCGGATATGACTCTGTGAATAATTTATTCATGCATTTGGATATCTGTGGATGAGACAAGACAGACATTTGAACTTGCATAAATTCAAATACAGCTGAAAATTGATAGGAACAGTTTTGTAGATAATAATTGCATGTATATGTAAATTGCATATATCATGGAACGCGAAAGTTTAAAAGTTAATAATTGCATGATTCACAGGATCGCAATAACACCTGCAATTCACAAAAAAAACAATGCGAGGAACTAATATGTTTGACTTTTACTTAAATAAATAAAAAATGCAAAAGTCCAATTCATGGGGGTTTTGATATTTCTTTTATTTATGCAATATTTCCATGTTATTTTATTTATTTGATTGAAATTTATTTTCTCTATAATGTTATTCAAATTCAATATCGGGGATTTCCCAAGATGCACCTCCCTGAAACGCGTATTTGTCTCGTCATTAATAAATTTATAATACATTTTACTTGCCGGCACCATTGCTGATCGATGATCGAAGATCTGGCGGAGGTTTATCGTTCGGGAGTTGGAAATCATTAGCCAAACCAAAGGTACACACAGAACTAAAATCAAACCATGATAATGAATGGATTGGAGTTGAGAACCTTTGTAGCTACGCAACGACGGTGGAATATACGTAAATGGATACATAAAATGCTAAGCAAATAACTATACATTACTATGAACATAGCATTAAGTTGTTTTGTATGTGTGCAAAAAGTTTAAATGAATGAATAAACCTAAATTATAGGTAAAAAATCACCTTTAATATAACCTTTTGATGGGCATAAGGTTATAACCTTACAAATTATTATGGATAGCCTTACAAATGTCCTAAAATAAGATAATATAGTACACAATGGCGTATAATTACAATTACTATAACCTAACGTCTAAGGGTTTAGTCTAGACAAACTTATTTGATGTCTAGTGTTTCAGAAAATTTTGTTTAAAATACGAATACAATATCGTGAAGCCTTACAACTTTTTTTGAAAGTTCAGCAATTTTTTTCTTAATTTATCGCTTCGATGCGTTTGAAACAAAAAATCGGTACTTACTTGCAGAGGTTTAGATGGAGTTTAAAATTGATAAGATTTATACTGACATGTGTACACATACCTACCCATCGTTTCTATCTAATGTGTCGCACAAAAGTGTAGTGTAGTGTATTTCTTAACAGCCCCTCTGGACAAATGGTAATTCTTTGGCCGGCGTTTCGTACAATAGAAAGAGAAATGGATGCGATTTGTTCTTTGTGACATACGTTAACGACTGTCAAATACGTCAAATGCCTTACACTCGTCATTCTATTCTACCAAACGCAGGCCAACGTATTGCCACTTGCCTAGAGGGGCAGGGAAGAAAAATGAACTATACTGTTTTACCCTTGCTTTGATATTTTCAGATTCCTAACTGTTGCTCACGGCTCCGTTTGCGTGGAATTCTGACCTCTATCTGGCATATCTCCCGTTCTAGGGATAGAAATAAAAAGTAGCTTACGGGCTATTCCTGATTAGTGTGCCTTTCAGCTAGAGCTAAATACAGCCGTGATTCAAGGCTTGTCATCAGTCGCAAGTCAGCCGCCGGCGAGGCAAGGTCTCCGAAGTTGTCGTCGCCCGGCCCTGCGCCACTGAAGATGTCGACCGCAGTGATCGACGAAACGTCTGGAACGCAAGTTTCACATCGACCACGGCCAAACAGCCCGGAAGCAGTATATTCTACAAATAATCGAAACATTTACAAACTTGCATATTTTAATATTAGCGGGACGACAGTAAAAATACTGGTTATTCTTATATTATGAGAAGCAAAACCACAACATTTTAATAATTCTTTCTTATTGCAATGTGTTGTAGTCCCATATATTGTAGAGAGGCTTACCAAAAACGGAATTTTGTGCAAAATATTGGACCTTGTACATATGTTTATTTAATTTGCCCTGACAGCTTGTCCCCACCATGATGAGGGTAGCAACAAAACCTTTAGAAAATATCTAAATGTCCATTCAAAACTCAAATATAACGAGACGGAATATTATTATATAGGAGTTTTAATAGGGAAAGGCCCGTGTCGTGGATTTGTTACGTGATTCATATTTTTGTCATTCGCTTATTTGTGCGTTGATTGGGGACAACACAACGGTAATTTGAAAGACTTTAACACGAAAAGATAAATAAAATCTTGAAGATCCTGAACATATCTCAAAATAAATACCTATATTAGAACTTGATCTTTTTATATAAGACACGTCAATTTGACTTCACCTTACCTGGTGATATGCTGAAGGCTAAGTCTTAGAAGAGTCGGTAACAATTACAGAAACGTATCATGTTACACTGGTGGCACTCCGCTTGACGGCTTCATTTCATGCATTTTTACGCCACGCTTAAAGGCCCCGGTACTGTAAGGGTAGGGAAACACGTAGGCTGGTATGGAATTTCAGGTCTTAATGGTGCAGCAAAAGAAGGAATTGCCGCACCGCATGGTTCTTGATGAATAATTGGTGTACAATAAAGATTAATTTTTATTTCATGTATGAATGTAATTTTTATATTATTTCATGTATGTTTTACTGTTAATAGTAGTAAAAATCTGTTATCCCGAAGTTAAACTATATGGTTCGGGTATGTTCGGTTGAGAGCTCTCATATGAAGGCACGTTACTCCAACGGTCAATTGATCTTGAAACTAGCATCCGATCGCTCTTTCGAACTCTGAAGAGCTTCAAGTGGGCTTCCCGTGCCGTTATTTCTTTTGAGCCCACTTTTGAACTTAACACCGAGAGCCAGTGCGAAGGATTTACTTTACGTCAATTCTTTTTTTAACGTACGGTCAACAAAGTACTTATTTAGTTATGTACTTTTTCAAATGACTCTATATGTAAAGGTATATACTTATTAAACGTTCTCGTGGAAATCCAATATAGCCTATGTTACTCAAGGTGAAAGCAGCTTTTCAATGGTGAAAGAATTTTTGAAATCGGCACAGTCGTTTTTGAGTTTATCCATTACAAACTTACAAACTTTTCCTCTTTATAATAATAGTGTAGATTACTCATATCCTTTGTTGAGTTCAAACGGCTTAATATGTTTCCATCGGATTTCGTCAATATTTCCATCCGTATTTTTATTTAATAAGGTAAAAGGAAATAAATTAAATTATGTTCTTCGACATAACCGTGTGAATCTGCACTGAGGGCCCGACTTGTCAAACGAAATAAAACTTAAAGGGCGAATAGTAAAAAAATGGTAAAACTTAAAGAAAACAACCATAAATTTCTAAAACGTAACATAAAAATGTTGTGATTAATAATAAAATTAAAATAATAAAATTACTCTGGGTTCTAAATTACCTACATATAATATGTAGGTAATTTAGAACCCAGAGTAATTTTTATCTACATATTTTTATATACATATTTTACCTACATATAATATGTAGGTAATTTAGAACCCAGAGTAATTTTATTATTTTAATTTTATTATTAATCACAACATTTTTATGTTACTTTGCATGATTTGAGTGTATCTTTACGTTCCACGTTGGGCAAGAGCGAGTAGATATATATAAAGCCTCAATGACATTTGGTTAGTTTACAGCCTGCTGCTGCTGCTGTTAGTCGGCCAGTTTAAAAGCTAGTGAATGGACGAGTAAGCAATGCAATTGGATACTCAAAAGCAGATAATAAATAGCTCAATGACACGAGGCGAGTTTACAAGCTACTCGATGGCTTGTGGCTTGTAAACTATAGCACAGTGTGATCGAGGCTTTATACAGACCGTGAGTAAAAAGGGTGACATTTAAAACCAAATTTTATTTATTTATTCAAAGCTTATGCACACGTATAACATACAAAAGAACTCCTATTTGCTCCAAAATTGAAAACTGAATATATTGTGGTTGAAATAACAAAATACGCTGTGGTTGAAATAGTACGCCTTTTTCAATTCTATGAAATATGAAGATACGTGTTGAGATTAAATATAAAAGGCAAAGAAGAATGGATTTGAGGCAATGAATAAAATTCAGTGTGTTTGTTTATGATTACGAGTTTCGCTTGTGGTTGGCAATTTCCCTATAATGTATACACTTGACTTTGAAATAGCAATTCTTTTTTCCTGAATATAAGGAAATTCGAGACGGCTTTCTACGTTTCTTTGATGTTCCTTATTCTGACTCTGAATAATTTTGCTACGGTAAGAATTTCCTTTTTTAATATTAAAGCTTATAGTTTGATAATATAAACTATTATTAAATATCACAAGATTTCACAAGTTGTAGCCATGATTTTCTAGTCGAATAAAAATATATTATATCTTTCCAAAATCAGAACAGTACGTATTTATCTGTTTATATAAAAACACCAAAGAAAAATCCTACACAAGTTTGTTTTCTTGTTTCCTTCCTTTATATTTATCTGATCCTGTTTAAAAGTTTATGCCGGATATATTACGACTATAAGAATTTTACGTAACACACGTGAGCGAAGACAATGTGAAGTAAGTTTTGTATAAATATTCTGAGCATGTTTGTTAGTTTTCATGTAAACCAAACTAAGGAAAGTTTTATTTTATTGATATCATATTTACACACACACAGCTGAGATCATCATCCGATCATTAACCCCGGTTGTACTGTGGTGTGGTGTTTCTGCGGTACATTCAAAGTTGTACTGTGGAGCCGGGATCTATATGATTTGTTGGTTGACATGCCACTAAATAAGTTAAAATAGAAGTAAAAAGTGCTTGCTCGCATAATATAAATCTATAAAAAAAAAAAAACAAATTGTTTTAAAAAAGAAACTATAATATTATTCACTGAGTTTCATGCTGGTATCTTCTCACTAGAACCAATTTACCGAACCAGCGAAAGAATCATTTTCAAATTATTTATTTACTTTGTTCAATATTATATTAGTAATTTCTTGACATGAGTGTAAAATTTTTGACGTTCAAATGTACTCTTTATGTGCCTAAACTGAATAAACGAAATTGATTCATTGATTCTTGATTAGATTTATCTTGTCTTCTACGAGAGCAATCTTTTTTTTTATACAACTGAAGTGGCAGATAAGCACAAGGCCCACCTGATGGAAAGTGGTTACCGCTGGCCTATAGACGTGTGCAACACCAGGGGAGTCACACTCATGCTGCCGACCCTGTAAACACAGAGAGTTTCTGTGCCGTCAGTATAGAAGACAAAGCAGGAGTAGCTTTTGGTTTTTCCATTGATAGCACAAAAACTCTCTAGTGAACTCTGGCTACCCTACTCACCGCCGGGAACACAACACGAGATTATTATGACCACAGTATTCTGTAGGGTGGAGGTACTTCCCCAGTCGGACTGCTCAATTGGACGGAAATACCGTCGTGTCCTACCTTTTTTCTGTCAATGCCCTTTGACCGCTTTAAAAGTTGAGGTTGAGGCAAGACTGCGCCACAACCTCGTACATCAATTAATAGATGTACTGGCTGATAGGAGAGGTTGGATTGGACTTTGGACACTCCTACCCGCCTGGCTGCCTGGCCTGGATTTCACGAGATCATACTCAAAATTTCAAAGTACTTATACTGTTTTATTTGTGTACGACCTTCAATCCCTGGATTACCCTTAATACTTTTATCTAACACGTTCAGCGAGTATTTAAAGGGTTAAAATCATAATTTAAACATTCATTGTCAACATCCGACCAGTGACACTTCACTGGTCGGATGTTGAATCGAATCCGTGAGGTATTAGGTTCTTCATCTACTTGCACATTTTCAATATTGCCCTTCCTCACGGACTCGAAGACGGCGGGCGTGCACCGCTGAGCCTGTCAGCCTGTGACCACGGCCGGTGTAACCTGGTCGAAACGTCAGGCAATCAAAGATATGTAAGTACCTATACCGTGATCTCGTTAATTCCCGTTCTCATTATTATATATCATAGAACGCGAGAGTTTAAAAGAAAGCTATATTTTCTAATTTGAAGCTCGTACTGCATAACTTTAAATCTTGTTAGTCCTTGCTTTTTAAATGGCTGTGTGCTATCAGGGAAGCCAAGTGTTTTTTATTACCTTGATGGAGTTAGGTAATAGGTATTGTGTCAGTATATACTGGTGCCTACCTGATTTAGTAAAGCTACATTTTTAAAACGCGTGTTTTCAATTTCATTAGAAAGACAACCGTAAAAAAATGATTTGCAGTATGATCTGACAATACCATACCTGTTTACGATTTTGTGAGATTATATTATTCATTTTCTTTTATTTCTTCATTATTCATTCAGAATCACTTTTAGTTTTCTTTAAAGAATAATAACCCCCTCTTCAGGTGGTTACGTATTTACATTAATTAAGAAGTTTGAATTTCCTAACTTTTCATAAGTTTTATAATAAGACGTTATAAAAACGTAATCTTACTGAATTAGACTCGTAGACGCGTAGCGGTGAACAGAGGTGTATTTTACACAGAAATTTCGCCAGCCATAATTTAGGCTTCACGTAATTCTTTTTCTCGTCTAGCAGACATTTTTCTACGCTCTGTATCGCAGTTCAGGCATTTCTATAGAAAAAAACGTACACGTACATTAAAATTTAAGCCAACCAACCAATTCCAATAAAGAGATTAATATAAATGAAAAAAAAAGAAGATGGATTTACTGCTGTTTCATATTAGTCATCTAAAGGCAACAAATTTTTCGTCATAGCTTTAGAACAGCAGGGCTGCAAGCATTATCTAAAGTACACTCATTACAGCATCAAGTTGCGGACGTACCGTGCTTGTAATGCCTTTCTTTATTATACCGTTTACATAAGCAACGTCATAAACTGCGTTGCTAACAAAGTTACTCCTCCCGGTATAGGGATATGTCGTAATAAGGTTTGAATGCATTATGCTGGTTGAACTTTTCGTGTTGGAGACGTGTTAGCGAGAATGGTCTTGCCTTGTGGTTATTATAGGGTCGGTAGGAGTTTGTCGCTTCTGTTATTGCAGACGTCCATAGTCCGTTGTAACTGTTTCCTATCAAGTGCGCCGTGGGCTTGTCCGCCATCTAAGTGATATTAAAAAGAGAAGGGTCACTAGAGTTTTATGTGGATAATTAGGTAGTATCTTTTTGAGAAGTTCTTTGCTGTTGATGCTGTAATTTCTAATATTTTAAGTCAATTTACTCTGTTATGTCGAGTCTCCGACGTAGTACACTTACAAATAAATATACATTGTAACTATTATATAAAAGGTAAGATAAGTCCCACTAACAACAAATATACGTAGGTACTGTAGATACATTTGGGATGTTTAATGTGTCAGTGGTTGCCATTTCAGGAGTAAATTCAATTATAATCTAGTTTACTCCTGAATTTCATTTACTAAGAAAATATTCCAATATTTGTACATTATTATCTACAAATATTGGAATCTTTTCTCAGTAAATGTGAGACAAAAGAGACAACTACCTACATAAAAGGTAACTTGGATTTAAAAGAGACATATTTATTACCAGAATAAAAAAATTGTCATTTGCATGTCTAGGTATGACGTACTTTAGTAACATTCGTGCACTCATTTCGACATACGAAATGGGCGCGGTGAGTAAAAAGCAAACAAATTTTCAAACTTGCTATATTTTGTTATTAGGTAAATTTTCGAGGCTTCGAAGGGGCTTATATTTAGCACTGTATTCGGTCGATTATATCTTCAAACATATACCAAAACATGAATGTATACGGATATTGAGAACTATAAGTGGAGTGATGATCAAATAGCTCTTAGATCTCTGAGGCGTACATTATTACCAGTAACACAAACGTACACAAATTACTACTAGACGTGTTAACCAACCGAGTGAATCCCGATGGCTTACACATGAGCACCGAACTAAAATCCTATTAATTCTACCAAGATTGAGGGACTTTTCGCCGACAAGATGGTATGACAGCAGTTTCCGAAACTTTGATTACAACGTGACGGCCACGCTCAAACTTCCGATAGATTCCAGCAGTGAGACGTCGCCGTATCTGATTAGCTTGTGAACTTGTTACATATTACCACTACCATTGGTGTTTTTGAGCATTTGTATTGAAAAATTACCAACTATAAGTCTCAGACTAAAACTAGTACCATTTCGCTTGCACTCTTTGTGTGAAATGATACTACTATTGTAGTACTTCATGCGGCTTCATACAACAGTTTGTATCACGTTACGGTCGTGAATGCGGCCGCTACACAGGAGGTGCGGGTTCGATCCCCGTCCGGTGCAAATATTTGTGTGCATGAATATGGGTGTTTGCATTAATCTGTTCGTGCCTCGGAGTGCACGTTAAGCCGTCGGTCCCGATTACCACACGTACATCTATGGCCGTGGTTACAGGTAGTTGGAGCCTTAAAAAGTTCAGTAACTGGTATAATTACAATGCTCTGACATCGCAAATGGGTTGTGCAGGTCAATCACTTCATGGAATATATCGAAGTTCATCCAAACCCGCTGTTAGACCGGAAAAAGCGGACCCCAGAGTCCGAGATGGAAGCTTCGGATGCGACTGGAATTAACTAGGATGAAGAAGAACCAATTGACATTCTGGGACGAAGAAGAAGAAGAAGTACGTGATGAAATATTGTATGTACTTCGTAATATAATAAGGCATTCAGCAGAATTGATAGAATCACTCAAAACTTAAATTGGGTGTGTCAAATTTACTTGCCTAGAGTAGATCATTATTGTTAGAGTTCATTAAGTAAATCCTTGGTTTATCCGGAGCCAACAGGTAAAAGTATTTACTGAATGAATAGTCACTCTATTTGCATAATCCTTTACGCGAGGGAGGATCCGTGATACTCGTACCTTAAAACTCTCATGTGTCATATAATATTGCTTAGTTTACTAAAATTAACTATTTTTAACGTTCTACCGTGGTTATTTTCAGCAGTGGCACCATGCCAGGTAAATTTTTCGGAACCTGATCATGGCTGCTGAAAAACAACCGAAACTTCGGGAGCAGTGTAAATGATAAACTAACACCAAATTAATCACGATAGAATCTGTAAAAAAAAAAGTCAATGCACAAACTTCCGACAATATCGCTTAGTATAGTGAAAACAATAATCTGAGATATTGTTTATTTTGTACAAGTAAATCAATCAATTAGCCTTTTCCAATTTACATCATTGCTCCCGGGCCTGCATCTCAATCCATATCCAATTTTTAAAATTCGCATTCCACCCATTATTTTGTTCAAGTAGCGAGGGTTAACAAGGTAAACCTCAAATAGACAACCGAATCCAATTGACAATCCCGTATCCCTTTATGCACAAATGATATTAAGCAACCATTATCATGATAGATTGAGAATATGAATGTACGGACGCTAGATGCAATATAGTACAGCCTAATGACTATACTAGGTATCTGTCCAGTACGCCAAGCCACGCTGCGTGAAGTGCAGGTCTATGTGGGAATAATGTCATAGATTTTATAGTTTAAATTAGTAGATTAAATAGGATATTGTTTGTAAGATACTGTAACCAAACCGCGTCATTTGGATTGCTCCTTAAGCCGCACTGCGGGCTATGGACAAAAATTGTACTTAAGTACGCCCATTCCGGCGATTTGTGTATTCAAATTGTTAAAGTGGTTAATTTGAAGAAACTGAGAGAAAACCAAGACTGGCGATAAAAGGTCTAAGAACAAGCGAGACCGGTGATTAAAGGTTCGGGTGTATTGAAGCCCAAGCTCGGTGACTAAAGATCAAGGGTCTGATCCCAGGTCGGTGACAAAAGATCGAGGGTTAGTAGCGTACTCAAATAATACATGGTCTAATAAGAACCAAGAGATAAAACCGAAGAAATAAACAAGCATTGCGAAAGAAATAGTTGTTTTATTCATCTGATACAGATCAAACTCATACAGTCCACGACAATATCTACTATATCACTTGTAAATTGATACGGCATTTGATCTAAAGTAAACATAGCTTAACTAGCTCGTTTTATGGGTCCTATAATGCGTGTAATCGTCTATTTTATTACTCATCCGCTATCCATTATTGACTGTTATCTTTGCCTATCCTGAAGGGTGAACAATACTATTGTGTATGACAAAAAGAACACAAATTCTCAATATTTTTGAATATGGGTCCCCAATTTTTACACTTCCGCGATACTAACGTAACATAAACAATACGGAACCCAGTAGAGAGTTTTAATATTATTCAAATCACGTTGTGTGTACGTGGCCGCGGTAACCAAACCAATAGGTCGAGTTGTAGAGCTCTCGACTGCTATTCAGATTTTCTTCTTTACTCGAATTTATTCTTGGAGTTAATTTATTCTTTGGGTTGTATTACTACAAATCTTAATCTTGTAAATGTGGATTTTCGAGAAACATCCTGTGACTTGCCAACTTCTGCGCTGATGTATTATGATTTATTCTATGATTTATTATCATGATGCGCATTTTAAATCTTAGCCTCAGCAGTTCTCAGGAGTTCAGTTGATGGAATATGGATATATTTATACACACGTATACTGAAGTCTGTAAATTTTTGGTTCGTGTCAAAACATTATTCAAACAACTCAGTATTGGTTTTATATCCGATGTGATTTGAATATGTAGAGGATTTTATTGTTATGGTAAAGGAAACGTGTACTATCGAGCACATTGTGATCCGATTGAGTTAGTGTCGCGAATAGGATTGTGTTTTGTAGCAACATAGTGCAAATAGTACATGGCCGAGCAATCATGCAACCTTAGACCATATACAAACTCTATAAACGCTCAAGCCAGTCATCAAAATGCCATAAATAATGTGTATTACTACGGTGTAATCCATAGTAATTTTATAGATGGGAAAGCGTATGTGTGTGTGTCTATTGTCTGTCTTTCACGGCTAAACCACTAAACCGATTATGATGAAATTTGATATAGGGGTACATTAGACCTTGAGAAAGGACATGGGCTATGTTTAGTCGCGATAACCGACATCCACGCGGGTGGAGCCGCGGGCAAAAGCTAGTTTGACAAATACAACATCTCATGACGCACACACATTGACGGTTTAAAGAATAATATTGGCATTAGCTTCTTACACAAAATTGATTTTTCACCCCGTTTTTTGCGACAAATTTTCTCAGCCAAGCATCGTCTATAGAGTATTTTGTCTAAGCATGCAACAGATATTATTAGAGATTCTATTATATTTAAAAATAAATACTTTTTTGTACGCTAATTACATCATTCATGGTATAGAAATTAATTGATAAGTACATTGGGCATATGGCAAAAGTAAATAATAATGTTTAAGGGTAATCTATATTTATTTGTATTTTATTAAAGAGGGTGCCTTTGGTATATATACACACTTTGACATCCAGGCACTTAGTGAAGAACATTTTTCAGCTGAAGGAACTGTAAATTTCATGTCAAAGTAAAGCATTAAGACGTCACTATTATCTAGGAGAGGAATATAACTGCTAGACGGTCTATTATTCAAACTGGTACGTGATACGATAACCATTTACACACGGGAAAAGTAAACGACCGATGTCAGCTTCCCACGTTACGGCATTATAGGAACTAGATGTACTTACTTGCTTATTATGTATCTGTCGCAGCCAACTAGCGTAATCAGCCGTTTAATTAACTGCCTAGGCTGTTAACTGAACGATACCTTTCAATTAGGGACCTGAATGAAGTTCAGCCATTTCATTAAACGGCTAGGAAAATGGTTTGGGTCGATAACGTTTGAATTCTTGCCTAGCCATTTAATCAAACACTTAGAAAGCGGACTTATTACTGCATGGTTATAAAAAAATCATTTTTTTTTAGACTTCTAACCCGATCCATCCAAGTCGGATTGCAAGGTTTTCTCAATAAAGCTATCACTATTTTTTGTGAATATACCTTTACCATTAGAAAGGTGATAGATACTCAGTCCTGAACCTCGATTTGTAACTAAATCTGTAATAACAGTTCTATTGTCATTGTGAGAGTCGATTCACAACATGAGCGTTGTTCTGGAATGCGGGCCTTATTATCAATATACTCAGCTAGTATCGTATTTTTTAGGTTTGATTGAAAAGACCAAATAAAAAAACCACGTGTGAGTCAAAATACTAGCACCCATACTTCCTCCGTGGCCTTCAACTCATCTATCTGTCTCTACTTGTTATTCTCCTGTGCAAAAAGCAATCCACGGGAGATAAATAATAGAAGTGAGTAAATCTATTAACAACTAGGTTTCATGTATACTTTAGCGCTATAAACTAAACAAAACTGTACTATAATGTGGTATTCGTTCGAGTTCCATTAGTAGGGTTGAGATCCAAGGACACGCGGAAATAGTTGCGGTCATGAAATATACTTTGAAATAGCATGTAAGCAAGTTAAGGAAACAGATGCGAATTATGCGAAGTGCCCATAGTTTTGTGCAGCCGATAGTTCCGGGAATGGGTATTGAAACGTTGACTAAAGTCCAGAACTTGTGGTGAAATTTTATGACAGTAATTCTACCTATATTCTCGTCTTCACTGGAGCAGAAGATTGGAGCTCAGGGTAGACCACCTAGTAGACCCCTAACAGGCTAGTTTTATTTTTATTTTTTTGGGTTTTTCGGAAACAATTACCGACTGGCCCGATTGTCTCTCAATTACAGTAGTATTACTAGCACGAAAAACTATACGTAAACGTATTGAGAGAACGGAAGCAGTTACGATACGATTACTACAGTTTTGCGTGCTACACAAGTTTAATTTGTAAATGAGGAAGTCTCGTAAATCTTGGTCGGGCCCCATTTACTCCCAAAAGTAATTTGCACCCATACTTAGGAGACATTCAAGTGAAGTGGCCTATACGGGAATATCAAAGAAATCTTCAATATTGTGGTATACGAAAAAAGGTGCAAGAAAGAAAGGTTAGGGCTCCAGAATTTTCATGACCATTGGAAATGGAGCTGTCTGCTACTTAACGTCGGAATTAAGTAAAAGAACGCAGGTGATGCTCTGACGTGGGGTTCAGGAAATTGTCAGAAGGATGAAAATGAGCCGCGTTATAATAATGAGAGTTTAAAAATAATAGAGGAAAAGTATTTAAAATTCAACGATCATAATTTAAAAGTCTGTCATGTGCTCTGAACACGGGCGTTGTCGTTCGGCACCATTTGTGAGCCTGTCAACAAAATGTTTTTCCTTTTCTGCCGTTTGCAATGTCCGAGAGGCCGTGCTAACTCTGTTTGTTAACGGGTTTTGTTTTGTTCGAAATATCTATATTAAACTACCTTTCGGGACTAGAATTCAGCCAAACTAAAAAATATATTAATTGTTAGTATGTAACAGCTAAAAAATATTGTGGATGATTGAACGATAGAACGAATAGTTTGAAGCATTTTCGTTGTTGATTTTAATTGTTATTGTTTTGAATTGTAATCTGGAACGGGAATTCAACTTGCAACTCCTTTCTAGACGGAATATTAAAAAATGGGCACACCTCGCATCTAAAGGCCACGGCTCAGCTACAGTCGCATTGAAATTACGGACCACTTTACCTCTAAAAATTTACATAAAATAAGATATAAATTGAAAAATGTTCTGAACTTCGCGTAAATTAGTAAGTTAATTGTTCCTTGACATGTAACTCTGAAGATTATGTTTGTACTTATCAACTTCTGAGGGCTTACACTCAGGTCGCTTAAAATTTATCTATATACCTATTGGGGCGACCTAATTCTGGTTGATAGAGCTATCTATGAGTAGGTATTTCATTATAATCTACCAGTAACGAATATGTGGATTTCATCAAAATACATTTCAGCAATTTGCGGTATTCTGGAACGTGCTGAAATAATATTTGTGTAAACCAAATATTAATCTAACACGTTAGTTTGACGGTTTTGAAACTTAAGGGACACCTCGGAAATCTAGTCAATTTTGTAATCTACATCTTACTATAACCTAATTTTTGAATAAATGTTTCTGGACTGTGTAGAAAATGGACTATAAATTTGCGTAAATAGAAAATATGAGAGCCCATTACTACATTTTTAATTACACACAAATACAAAAAATTCTTTGGCACTTAAACCATTTATTTTCTTTCTCTTTTCCGTTGTATACTTTATATTGTCATCTCACAATTAACGTACTATAATTAATTATTCCAGTGTCGTTCTGCAAGACATAAGCCACACCCCCAGAGCGAAGATTAATTTTCAAGGTATCCAATGAGTTGCTTTAACACTCAGGGACATCAAAGATAGATGACATCGGCATAGCCGAGTACTGCAAAAGGTGGGATATTACAAGCAATATTTTAGCGACAAATTTCTATTGTCCGTCTATGCAAGGATCCGGCTAAATCAAACAGTATGCTATTGACATCTGATGGCGTCGCATGTCGTCTAAGACTATACATGCATAGTTACACATATTCAGCATGCATATATTATTATTAGAACAGGTGTATTAACACTAGGGTTTGGGAATTCTCGACATTTCAAAGGTCACGGGACTCGTGATAGCTTATGATATAAGTCCTAGGACTTCGAGATACCATAAATTAATATATAAAGAATCTATATATATATATATAAAGAATACAATATACTGCTTCCGGGCTATTTGGCCGTAGTCCATATGAAACTTGCGGTTCAGACGTTTCGTCGATCACTACGGTCGACATCTTCAGTGGCACAGGCCCGGGCGGTGATGAGACCTCTTATCGCCGGCGAATTCTCTGTGACTGATGTTGAATCTTGAGTCACTGGCGTATTTATAGGTGCGGTCGGAGGGCGGAAACGACGTGCTTGATCCTGATTGCCGCTTCTGCCACTTCGACAAGATTCAACATCAGTTGCAGAGAAATCGCCGACACCGAAAGCTAGTAGTTAATATTTAAATAGATAATTTAACAACCACTTTGTCCTACAAATGGCGTGATATGTATGTTATTCTGGCCCTTCTCTCAGAAACATAATCCCATTTCACATCATTTGAGTATTTTTGTAAGACAATATTATACAATTTCAACAGTCGTGTCTCGTCTCGAGTCTCGACCCCAAAGTCCCTGGACTACGAGACACAAGACGTCCCGGGACCGAAACTGTAATCAACATTATGATTTTTAGCGTTACATAATAAGGAGCGAGCCTATTACTTTCAATCAATCAATCAATTAGCCCACTGCAGTCCACTGCTGGACATAAGCCTCTCCCAATGTGCGCCATTTCGTACGATTCTCCGCCTTCCGCATCCAGTCCGTCCCAGCCACCTGTTTCAGGTCATCGGTCCATCTGGCTAGGGGGCGCCCTACCCTTCGTTTGCCTTCTCGCGGTCTTTACTTTCAAGCGGGTACTTTATCATGGTCTATATGTTTATCAGTGGATGGAGACAAGCCCTATTCCTTAGTCCCATTACAAAATGAGTACACTAACACTTTGAGTTCTTAATTAATTGTTAGAATTGCAGGTAAATAACTAGTGGATGATTTTGATCATAGTTAGTAGTTATCTAGTGCATCACTTCGGCTAAGCTAAATTAATGGGCGGGATTAGTTGTCGGTTTAAAGACAGATGCTTTCCGTTTAATTTAATTGATTGTTGTATAAGTGTAGAATAGAGAAGGTGTTTTATTAGGTTTAGAACCTGATTTTAAAAAGTGCTTTTGCAACAGTCATGCTTCTATTATACCTTTTTATTCACCTATAATACTTTCTTATTCACTTCTTTTTCTATTTTGTAGCTGACAGCTCATATGACACAGCATTGTATTCAATTCATCTGTAGTGTTTATTCATTTAATTTGTTTTATTTGTTTAAAATTAGAAAGTTTCTGAAACTGTTGTAATTTTTCTTAGTAACAACTAGTAGTGCTTTGTGGTAATCCCAACTATTAGGTAATCTGTGATAATACCCCTTAATGGTTATTCTTAGATAAAAACTGTTCCTAACCATTCGAAGGCATCTTTTATTTGTATGCCATTAACCTTTACCATTAAGATTAAATGACAAATTAAGGTTTTACTGCCCAATTGTCAGATGAAAGTAGCAGGGGCCCTTTGAAAACTTTATTACACAATTATATCAGATCATTATCATACTCGTTTTGGTTAACAAATGTTAGGTCACTGAATTCTTATGAGCCTGTAATAACTGTCATAAGATATAATTGATTTGGAGCATGCTGGTTGTGACATGGTTGAACCGAGATAATGGGAGAACTATTCTGTATTTCAGATTTACTTTTGCAGACTTCAACAATTTTGACAATTGTTACAAAAATATACCTATAATAAATAACAGGGGACGAGTGGGAGCATCAAATATTTGAGAAGGGTACGGGTGCAGGGTACCTACGTATTTTAGGGGGCCAGTGGGTTCGTCGCTCCTAAAACGACATGAACCCAGGTGGCATAATACTTTGTTCCCTAAGAAAAACACTGTGTTTGTGTGTATTAATACGTTAAGATCGTACTTACCAAGCAAAGCTATATTTTGTATAGATTTTAGGTCTGTATTCTAGAATGCCACTCAGCTGAACCTTGATTTATCTGGGAAGTGATTGTATACACATTGACAAATTTGACAAGTTTGGCTATACAATTACCTAACATTTGGCCATACTATTTTTCATTTCATAAATCGTGATTCAGCTGAGTGACATTTGCTGAGGCCTTAGAGTGCTAAAGAATTTTTATACTTATATTTCGTTGTTGTTATTTGATTTTCTCGCCACCTCCTTCATGCAGGTAATCATCGTCTTCATTCGAACATCAATCTACTACTTTAATAATTTTCTTTTTTCTATGCCACCCTTTGTTATAAATAGATTTACCTTGTTTTGTCCGAAAGTAATTGCCGTTTAAGGCCTGAACTTCGTCCCTTAATTAGTAAGAGTACCGGTCTCAGAAGATCTTGGTAGCACAATCCAAATTTACTTGCAATTTGGATTGTGCTGCAGAGATCTTGATAGGGCCTCACACACTTATAAAGAGGTAACACTGCAAAAGTGACACTTTAGCGTGTTGCAATGCCTGAACTTAATCCCTCAATCAGTAAGTGTACAGGTATGAAAGTGAATTTTGATTATACCCCAAAAGACTTGATGGGACCTCACACACTTTTACGGAGGTAACATTGCAAAAGTGACACATTAGGGTGTTGCAATGCGTTCGTGGGCCTCGGTTTGTTTACCTTGATAGAAATAGAACCCATGACAATATGATGAAAGCGACAGTTCGATGTTATGGTTAATGTGTGGATTATGTTATGGATTAATTACCTATACAAAGCTGCTAGTTATGTACCAAGTGCCAATGCCTAAAATATTTACAATCGTTTTTTTATACCACTTAGGTGGCAAACACGGCCCACCACATGGAAAGTGATTACCGTGGCGTATGGATGTGTGCAACATCAGGGAATTTACACTCGTGATGCTGACTATAAGGTCGGCAGCACGAGTGTAAGAAGAGAGAGTTTCTATGTCGTCAGAGTAGAAGATAAAGCAGGACTTGCCTTTGGTCTCTCCATTGACAGCACAAAACCTCTCTAGTGAGTTCTTGCAAATTGTATTTATCCATTAAAACGTAGGTATAGGGCAGTGAAAGAAGTTTTTTCTGTACTATTTCCGGTTAAAAATCATAAGTAACAAGTTGATGACATAGGATTTCAGCAATATTCAGTCAATTTGGTTGTATCAAATGTTGTTAGAAACGTTTTGGACAGGGGTTAAATAAGTTGGTAAGACCTTTAAATAGCATTTAATTTACAAAAACCTACAAAATGGCTCCTTAAAAACTAAATTAGATTTAAACCTCAATATTAATTAACTCTATTTTTTTTCCTACTTCCAAATAACTCATACTTTCTGTACTTACTCAAATAGCGTACCACATATACCCGTGCATAATTTGTGATACTGAAAGTCCTGATGATGCGACTGTCCGTTCACTTCAAGCACATCTACTGATACATTGGTAGTTAACTGAACATACCCAACACAAGTAATTTACAGTTTCCAATCGTGCAACACTGATTTGAAGTTGTTTCACGTTTACGGTTTAGGTACCGAGGAGCCTAAAACGTATTCCTTTGTAAAAAAATAAAGGTAAAGGTATGTTATTAGTCAAACAAACCAATGCATGGGTATAAGGCAGTTACCGACAATAATGAATTTGTTAATATTTCGTAAATTATAATTTCACAGTTAAGTGTCGCGAGGACGAGTTCAAAACTACCGTTGTAAAAATCTGTCGATTGTTACAAAATTAGCATTTAGAATTATTGCTAACTAGACTTCTACTCAGTTAAATACTTCATTATACACGGTTACGACTTATTAAATGTTGTAATAGAACAAAAGTTTCGTGAAAAAGTGATAGCAGATTGTGAAACTAAACATAAATTTATTTACAGACATCGTTGATAACCATTATTGGCTACACTACAACTTCTAGTTGATGATTATTTTAAATAATTGTTCTACTAACACTAACCAAAAGACTAGAACTCATAAATAGAATACAATTTACAACTTATTTACGGAACTGTAACCGGTAAAAACATTTGTGGATCACCTAGTTTGGGCTCTAAGCGGATGTTCACTTTCGTATCACCGTCACCAACTTCTAGAAAACTATTCCAATCAAGCATCCAATAGAAGCCGTTTTTCTTTGGTGGTGGTAGTTGAGAGTCTCCTGCTTGAGAAGAAGTTGCACCACCAAAAGAAGCTTCCAGGTCTGATAAAGAAGCCCCTGTGTCCGCAGGAGCTGTTCCACCTATAACATTAGTTTTAGGTTCTTCCGTGGTGGTAGAAGAAACTTCTTTTTTCTCTTCTTCATTGGTAACCTGCCGCTTACTCTGCTCATTACTAGTGCTTATTTCTTCATTAAGGGGATTCAATCCTTTGCTTAGGGGAATAACTTTTACTGAATCATAGTCTATTGGATCAAAATTTGGTGAAGTTATTGACTTAGATTTTTTAACTGGCATATCGTATGGAAGGCTAACCTCTTTTGTTTCTGAAGCTGAAGAGTCTAACTCAAACGATGGTTCTGGTCGGAGTGGTGAATACAGATAATTGTTTGTAATGGAATAATTATCGTCACTGTTTGTCTTAGAGTTGCTGCTTGGTGCTATTAGGTCATAAGTAAGTAGAATATTCTCAGGTAATTGAACCGAACCATCCACCACTTTCGCTGGCGGCAAAGGTTTAAATCCTTCCAACGGTAATAAGAAATGATCTTGTCCCGGTTTTCCCGTCAAGCCATGAGCATCAAGAAATGCTTGCAATTCTCCAGGAAAATTATTCATCAGTTCAGTAGGGAGTTCCAAATTAAATTTTACCTTGGACGAATGACTTTCAATGTATTTTGGGGTATCAGGTTTTGCCGTTGTACTTGAAACATGTACTACTTCAACTCGTGGCGGTCTTGTATATAACTCTTGCAATGATGATCCATCTCGTGGAGTATAAGGTAGCACCACCATCAGTTTAGGTTTACTTTCCGTAGTAGTTTCTGGAACATGAGATGGTATTGGTGTAGGTGTATCTGGAACTTGAGGATATAATTTTTGAAGGGAAAAACTCTCGTCATACTGGGGTGAAATTGATTTAATAGGCTTTTTATACTTTGTAGTCTCGAAAATACTAATTGGTGGTACTGTAGTTGTGTCAAATATATTATCTTTATCACCCGCTATGTTATCTAGTGTATTCGGCAAAGGAGGGTTCATGTCGTTAACGATTGAACTGTACTGTGAAGGAACTTTATCCCTATCAACTTCCTCTTCTTCAAGTTCTATTGATGATGATGATGATGAAGATTTTCCGTCTTCGGACCTAATGTCATTCAATAATTGCATAATTTCATCTCGTGTTAGTCTAGGCAGTTGTTGATTTGCCTGCAGTATGCTTTGAACTTGTCTGACAGTTTTTTCCACATCGATTGCGGCCATGGAGACTGCCACAAAAGCAGCTAACAGGCAGCACCAAATGATCTTCATTTTCTGTAACATAACAAGAAAGATTCAAATCAAATTATTTCAGGTTTAACTAGTAGGTCTGAAAATGAACATAATAACTGTAAGATCAAATAAAATCCGAATTGTTCTTGACAGGCAATAAATCTGCTTCCTTTAAGCTTAAATGTTATAGGCATAACCCAAATGAATAAATCGTGCTTATGTAAACGAACGTTCAAACTGTGCAAAATCATTTACAGCCCTGGATTCGTCTCACTGAAGAAAAACCAGCGAGAAAGTACAAGTAACTGTATAAGCAGAGACGGAGTTATCTCAGTAATTACAGTTTGAGTTACATAACAGCACCATAATCGTAATTCCCCAAGTTTGGAGAGCGCTAAGATATCGGGAAGTTGCTATCGTTTCAAACTTTCGACTTTGGATCATTCCTAAGTCGGCTCACTCACATCTGTGCGGTATGAGAGAAAAACATTGGATAAACTGTTACATTAGGGAATCAAATTAGTTTCTGATTGACATAGAAGTTTAAGAATCTTTGCGATAGACTTAAGACAGTTTTATTCATCTCTCAAATAAGTACTCTTAATTTATCCCTATTTTGTTAATTGTGTGACTTTCACAAGATATAAGAGGCGATTCAAAAAAATAATAATGGCAGAGAGTCAAAGCAATATAAAAAAGGAATCTACTGAATACGGGGATTTTAAAGATTCATCCTTAAACTAAAATTTATCACACAAATCGACCATGGCCAGGGTAGGGATTTAGGTTCCTATGGTGGCAATTTCAATATAAGACAAACAAAGTGGTCGATAACAGCTTCATGAGAAAGAAGTTTAAGATTTGGTAGCAAAGCATTAAATGGTAACGTAAAACATATTCAATGTAAACTAAAATGGGAAAACATCATTGCACATCTACCATGTACCATTACATAAACAAATATCGGCCAAACACTCGCTTTCAGTCTCCGTGGGTATATCCAATTCGTGTGACCCATGAATATTTAACCGCACGCCGTCATAAATTCGAATCAAACTGAGAATCCCGCACTTTTAACCCATGAATAGCGAATATTTTGATGGTATAATACTTGGGCATGATATAAAACAATACCATAGATTGCTAATGAAACTATTACTGGGTTAAGTATCTTGCTTAGTGAATACAGATGTAAAAATTATGTAAGTAAGGTGGTGGAGTGGTTTAAAGTAGTCCCAGTTTTCACTGCGTATAATGTTTAAATATTTGATTTACGTTTGAGGTAATAATTTGTGAGATTAACTGAAAATTGTTTTGAGTTTTGCTATACCTACTTGTTACCTAAGTTACAGTATTATTTGGGTATCAAACAAGATTGCAGTTTTTTCTCTTTAATCAATCAATTAGCCCACTACAGTCCACTGCTGGACATAGGCCTCTCTGGTCCGGTCAGATCCTCTGACCTCCGCATCCAGTCTTTCCCAGCCACCTTTTTCAGGTCGTCAGTCCATCTGGCTAGGGGGCGTCCTACCTTCCGTCTGCCTTCTCGCTGTGTCCACTCTAGGACTCGTCTGCTCCAATGGCCACCAGTCCTTCGACAGACGTGGCCAGCCCATTGCCACTTCAGCTTGCTTATCTGCGAGCTATGTCGGCAACTTTGGTTCTTTGTCGGATGACCTCGTTTTTAATTCTTTACGTCAGAGAAGCCCTAAGCATAGCTCGCTTCGTAGCCCGCTGCGCGACTTTTAGTTAATGGACTAGCCCTACCTTCAGTGTCCACGCTTAGGCAACTTTCGGTATCTTTTCTCTAAAAAAATGTATTCGCGTTGTATTAATACATAACTCTTTCTTTCTAATGTGAATAAATTAGCACACAAAAAGGTAACCAATGAATATTCCAATTTTTTGACGAGATTTCTTCACAACATACTTTACCACATTAGTGAGTCGTAGGTGAATCAACTCGTATCGGAACATATGCTGTTATTCTGTATGAATAAAAGAAAACATTATTCAAGGCTATTTTTCTGAGCTATTTGAAATTAAAATTAAATGAGTAAACATCATTTGAGTAAACAGCAGTTGTAAATTCTTACATGCCAGTTAGATATTTTTTATTGCATATTATCACGTTATTATGTAAATTATTCATAAAGAACTATCTGCTCATGTCTCCGTTAGCGTGGAAATCCTTTATTTATTACGGGAGATACAGTTTTCAAAGTAGAAGTTCGTAAGTCTATCGGTAGAATGCTCCACAGTCGTCCTAAAGACGATTGCATAGAAAATTCAGAGTGTCAAAGACGTGGTCCACGTAGTTCAGTTGGTCAGAGCATTTTTTTATACCACTTAGTTGGCAGACAAGCACACGGCCCACCTGACGGAAAGTGGTTACCGTGGTCTATGGACCTGTGCAATACCAGGGACGGCACACTCGCGCTGCCGACCCTGTTAGGACAGAGAGTTTCTGTACCGTCAGTGTATAAGATACAACAGGACAAGCCTTAGGTCTTTCCATTGACAGCACAAAAACTCTCCAGTGAGCTCTTGCTACCCTATTCACCGCCGGGAACACAACACGAGGTTATTATGACTGCGGTAATCTGTAGGGCGGAGGTACTACCCCAGTCGGACTGCTCAATTGGACGGAGGCATCCCTGTAAGCATTGTCCCTGGACTGGTCGCGGGTTCAAGTCCCGTCTTGGACATTCACTTTTTCTTTTAGGTAGTATACAAAATGCTTTAAAAAGTTATTTAAAGCAGTACATATTTAATATTGTCTTGAGGTTATAAGCATCTGAATGTCTTATTAATAATAATTAATGACGTGTATTTGGAAAAAAATACGAAAATGCCACATGCCTATGCTCAAATTCTATGTCATACTAATTGACTGCAGTGCTAATTTAAACGATTGCACACTTGGCTTTTCATTCCGTGACGTCACAAAAGACTTTCTACGACCAGTCTCGTTACCACCCATTACATTGTGACGTAATATGCTGCACTCGTTAACTACAACGTAATGAGCTTTAAAGTAGTCTCACCCCACGTCACATAAAATGTAACGCGTGGTAAAATCATGCTGCCAAGTATAAATAAGGTTTTTCTATATAGGACAAGTCAATAGATGGTAAGCAGACAGCTAAGTTTCATGAAGAGGGTCACCATTACAGACACCAACATTGTTAAGGTGGACAAAAAGTTATCAAAGGTAATTAAAATTGAAAATCGTTTGGCAAAAGTATCGTAGAATGTTGAAATGAGAAGTTTCTGTCTTTTTACAAGGCCTCAAACGGTCCAAGTCCAATCAGGGTGATCAAACTAAAGATCATTGACTTTGGTCATTGTTGTGATCTATAATAGTGATTTTATATTTTTTTTTTCTATTTTTTTTTTGTAAAAAAATATTAGCAACCGAAATTATCGAAATTACTAATATTCCCTCTAACCCCTCCAACTAAGCTAAATTGTTTTTGCTAGGAGTGGGTTCACGTCGGTAGTGTAATGGCCAGGATTCGAACCCGGCACCTCTCGATCGTAAGGCCGACTCCTTAACCACTAAGCTACCGATGACGCTTATAAAAATCTTTGGAGTTCATTAGCAGCTTACTTGACGGTAGTTAATTTGTGAAAAGGTAAGTTAACTCTAAATATAAAATAGGAAGAGAATGGGTGTAAGACAAAGGTTAACGACCATTTCATTGAAACTGAAAGTAAGGTAGGTCGTACAGATATATCTCAGGGTAATGCGTGTAGAACACAACCGATACAGAGGCAAAATGTGAGAAACGGGTCAGTTTACTAAGCGTAAAAACTACGTTTAGGCACATTTAGGTACGTTTAGGCTTGTCTTGTTTTTATCCCTCACTTAATAGTTATACGTTTTTAGGGTTCAGTAGGGCTTAGTCAAGATACAATAGTACATTGAGTGAATAGCAGGCAAGATTTGGAAATTCAGGATACTTTTGTCATAATTGAAATGAAAATCTGCATTGTTGAATTTCTTCAAAATAATTAGATTAATAGAGGCTAGTTTTCTAATTTGTTAGTCTTCGGTATTAGGGTATAGTAGTACAACATAATATTTAAATTCCATTTGTGTCATTTTATGTTTAATCATAAAAATAAATAAAAAAAGTTTTAATTTTACATAGATACCTACATGGCGTAATCTCCTATTTTTCCCAAGACAAGAGGTAAATTTTGTTATTGTGAGGTACATTGTACCGAAATTTGTCGAAATATATCTTAATATATTCAAATTTGTGTTGTTACGTACAGGTATTCTACATATTACGACAATAAAATGAACGAATATATAATCTGTTACATAGATATTATTAAGTAACGGATCTGTTCATTGCGTGTTCTGACACACTTGACACATTTGAACTTAAAGCCATTTTATTTTGAGGAATGTTTGTTTTAGGCGACGTAATTTAAGATTGACTAAAACTACTCCTACTCTAGCGATTACATTGTGAAAAAAATTGTAAAACACAAATCTAGACAATAATTACCACATTTTAACTAACTTTAAATAAACTAAAATTACTTACTAAAGTTACGATGTATACACAATAGTAAAAAACTAAAACTAAAAGTTAAAGTAAATAATAAAATAAATGTAAACAAGAAAAGGTTTTAATCTTAAAAAAAAATGAATATTATATATCTATGTCTTGCCTATACACAGGTACTCGTATTTCTTTGGTTAATTTTTGCCCGTATGTAATAGTGTGTTTAGGTGTCTAACCTAGGCGTGTAATATGGATTCTACAATTTTCACTAATACATTATTAGTTGTAAATACATTTAATTCTACATGTTTCATATATTGGCAGCTAGTCTAGCTTATCAGCTCTAGTCACACAAGTTTATCAGCCCTTTGTGCTTCATGAAAATTTTTATGTAAAGGTGTGCAATAATAAATCTAAATTAATTCTTATACTAGTACTATGCCTATTCATGCAAATAAATATGTAGGTACACAGAGCGAGAAAGGCACCTTTGACGTAGTTAGAGTCGAGACTTCGAGTCACACACGCCGTAAATGCGTATAATATGTATGTGTGTATGTGAACTACATTATAACAAATAGAAAATTCTAGGCCAATGTTTCCTTACGGTGTTTTTTACGTTCGTGTTCCCGTATAAAAATATTCGCTGATATAGAAACCACATAAAAACGTCTACGTATTATTTACGTAAATAATAGATGCCTCAATACATTCGCTGTGAAAATCTACGTGCTCCTTTTCTTATCCGTGGCGTCACCTGTGTCAATAGTGTTTTTGTTGCCCTTCGGACACAATTTTGTTTGCGAAACAATATCTTTTTAACATAGAGGGCACCTCAAGCAAATTTGTCTATTAAGATATTTATTTTTTTAGTAATAAATTGCCTAATGAATTCATTTGACTCTAGAATTCAGCCACATCTCTATAGGAGGAGTGTGTAGACGATCTCTATTGTCTAGCGGTAGAGCGATCGACTGCTAAGTCATAGGTCACTGGTTCGATTTTCGTACGGTGCCCATATTTTCATGCCCAAATATGTCGATGCAATAATTTCAATAAAAATCCATATAAATTTTAAATTAGTGGTGTATGCAGTGTTAGATATAAAAGTTAATAACCAAATTTAATAATAAGTTTTAATAATAAGCATAATAATAATAATTTGACGTTGAATATAGTGTCAGACTGTCACAAGACACTGTTTGAGTATCTCTGATCGTAGTTTGGCAACATTTTTTGCACCAATAAACACAATTCCGAACAGAAGTTGTAAAGTTAGTTCATAAGGAATTCAGCAACAATAAAGTTCCTTAACTTTTATACCCTCTGTAATCTAATATTCTCTGTGTGATACGTAAGTCTTTTTTTCAATTAACAGCATGACAATAGCCACATGTTTTTCATATTAATGTCTCGCAATATTAGTAGATATAGATTATGCATTTGGTTGTATTCAGCCCGTCAATTGTAACATGGAAGTTGGCTAGGGCAGCAAAGCTAGGGTGAGGTCCAGATAATTTAGACCACCATTCCAGAAGTTGATTATCGCAAAATGTTGGTCCCTACCATGACAGCTTTGACAGATCTATCATCATCTATAAAGAAGAAGAAGAAAACATCTATTAAGGCCGTTATGTTAGGAACTACTATTTTAAGGGCAGCATTAGAAATGGTAGTCCGTATCTTCTGAAATGCTGCAGTGGTGCAGTTAATCGACGGACCAAATAATAAAAAAAAAACTTTTTCAATCCAGGACTGTAAGGTGATGCTTCCCCCTTTTAAGCAATTTGAAGACACAACGCCAACACTGTTAAGGTGGAAAAAAGGTATCAAAGGTAATGAAAATTGAAAATCGTTTGGTAAAAGTATCGTAGAATGTTGAAATGAAATGTTTCTGTCTTTTTACAAGGCCTTTAAACGGTCCAAGTACAATCAGGGTGATCAAACTAAAGATCATTGACTTTGGTCATTGTTGTCATCTATAATAGTGATTTAAATTTTTTTGTTATTTTTTTTTTGTAAAAGAATATTAGCAACCGAAATTATCGAAATTACTAATATTCCCTCTAACCCCTCCAACTAAGCTAAATTGCTTATGCTAGGAGTGGGTTCACGTCGGTAGTGTAATGGCCAGGATTCGAACCCGGCACCTCTCGATCGTAAGGCCGACTCCTTAACCACTAAGCTAACGACGCTTATAAAAATCTTTGAAGTTCATTAGCAGCTTACTTGACGGTAGTTAATTTGTGAATACACAATATATCATGTACTTTACGAATACGTCTATATATATGAGTGAAGTCGTTTGAAAATAATAGTAAGTACCTAGTCATCGACTAAGTTCAGGATTCACGGCATAAGATCAGGGACATATTATGTACGTATCTGTTCTATGTTTTTATAAATAGATTAATACTATACATGTACAAAAACATAAATAAAACATGTCGTATATCGTGTTAGGCCTCTAATGCTAATATATGGGAGTAAAGATAACCCCTTTCAATCTAGTCTACGCTTGATCCAACGTAATTTATATCGGATTTGAATACTGATTTCGTTTCGCAAGATATTTTTCTCACTTTTCTTGCTTCTCTATTCAGTATTGATGGAAATCGGTAATTTTGACGAATGACTTTATGATACGAATATATCGTTGTTCAGCATCCCTATGGTTTATATCTTCAAATAGAAATATAGCATTTAAATTTCGGCTATACCAACATGGGGCTAGAGTTGAAATTTGTATGGTTTTGATTGTAAGGTATCCTGCTCAATATTTTCATTTTATTACATCCGTTTGTCCGTCTATTCACTTACTCAAATTCTGTTTACTGTTGTGTATATCCTAACTGAATCGGGTCAACCGTTCCGACTGTTCCAAGACCGAATTTTGTTGATTGCCGATTCTTCCATAATATCGGCGACTTTGGAAAGGGTAAAGTTAAAGGTTACGTTTGATATTTTTCTGAAACCTTTTACAGTTAATTTGAAGGTTGTTAATGTTAAATAATATATAACATTTCTCAAGGCATTTTTTTTAACGTGTGGCCCGTGGGGGTTCCACGGGCTTCACCCCATCGGTGCCGACGATGGGGTGGGCGTGTCGGAATCGGACCGACTAAAACCACACGGTGTCCTTCCCAAGTGTCCATTGCCGGGCACCCCGGGTAAGCCCTCGAAAGGATAACCCCAGGGTTGCCGGCGGACATTGGCCGCCACCGCGGCCTCGCCTGGTGGGGTCGGGTTATATCCCGCGTCGGTGAGTTGACAAGCGTGTGTAGGACACACACGACACGCCCCCGCCACGGCCTGCTTCTGTAAGGACGGCGAGTTGGCCATCTGCCGTCCTCAGGCCCCGATCATGGAGGTACAAGGATAAAGTTAACAACAAGGACGGGCCCATGACTTGTCTCTTTCTAGAGAGAAAAGGTACTCTGAGTTACTTGGGTCTTCACTCTGCCAGTAATAGGTAAGTGGAACTAATACAAAGTGGCTCCTAGATTTCAAGATTTATTTTAAGCAAACGGTCACAAAGAATCGCACTCTTTCGTTTATCAGCCGGAGCTGTTTTGTGACATTGACTATAGCTGACACAAAACAGCCAATGCGTATGATGTTTTTTTGTACTATGGGAGCAAGACAGTAGTGACGGTAGCACAAATTAGCCATTACCTAGGCATCGCATACAACGTTACCTAAGAAGTCCTTTTTGGTTCATCCATTCGCCATGCTCGTGAAGTAGCAGATAATTTATCATATTTCTTGAAAATAGTAACCATCTCCAGGATCAGAAATGGATTATAACTAGACCGAAAATGCATTATAACTAGTTTGCCATGTTTCTAGCATCTTCTAAATCTATTCATTGTTAAGAAGCTTGAACGAGAGGAAACCAAAGATAAAATCCTCTAATCAATTCATTGACGTACTTACAAAACGTTTTACAGAAGTAGATACCCTTGTGGAATATTCACATGTAAATTAACTATAAAATGTAGTCATGTGAAATGTAAATGGGTTACAGGCATAAGTAAGTACAGTAATATCAACATTATGGTAACTGTAGACCTTCAGAGACCAGTCCGAACATTAACTCATTAAACCGTTAGAGGCGACGACACGATACCGACATCGATAAAAAAATATATTTTAAAGAAATCACCGAAGATAGGCTCTGACAAAGAATCTTACCAAATAATTCAATAAGGTCTGCTTATTAAATATTTAAACCTCAACATCTGTCTAGTTCTGTAGATTCTCTTTAGATACTTTTTATGTCAATATTCGACATAATGGTTTACTCATTTCTTATGGGATTAGGTATGATCATTGAAGAAAGTCATTGGCTTCAGGTGATTACGGATTGTTCACCTGAAGCCTCATAGTTGATGTTGTACACTCTAGATGTGAATTCAAAATTTCTTTGACTGGCTCTATAAAACTTGAAACAGGAGACACACTTTTAATTTCATTTATTTTTCTAATCGGTCACAATATTGTTCTCTGGCATACTATTTCGTAATCATCTGATTAATTTCATAAAACCTTTGTAGACATTGATGGTAATTTGCTCCAGTGTATTTCTATGCAGGTCGTGTAGCCCTCATTACGAACTAAAACCGATGTCGTGTTGATCTCGTATACTGTAGTAACTATTTAAGGATGTCATATCTTGACCGTATTCACCAAAACTATAAAGGAGACCACGTTTATTGGCCATAAACAAGATGATTCATGGACTAGAGCTGAACATTATTACACAACTAACCGGATGTTATCTAATATCTTCATTTCACTTTATAATAATATTACTTTCAGCCAAAAGTTCGAGGTTAAATATAGATTTATCTTCGGTCTAGATATATTTGTGTCAGCCTGAACCGGTTTAATATTACCTTTTATTTGAAATACATTTTATGTATTAAGGCTAATTATATTGCTAACATCGATTCGATTCACATTCGATTTTATTTTTAGAATATTACCATATTGATTGAAAGTTGTATGATTATAATGTTGATAGACTTATAGACGACATTATTATGAGAACAGATACTTACACATGCTATGTCATTGTGTACAGTAAAACCAACGATTCTGTTAAATGGCGAAAATAGAATCTACTGTTGTTACTGTCATATGCATACTATTATCAAAAACAATTTAGCACGATCTGACATTATTGCAGTTTTAATCTTACTAATATGTAAAAGTTGCATATTTTCCATAGCCGTTTGCCCAGATTTTCTCGATCGAAAGGTCCACTACATAACTAGTGAATAAGACTGTTTCAATTTGTGACGCTTATTTTAAAGGTTTTAATGCAATAATTCTATAAATTGGTATTTATAATTAAAGTTTCTATACATAGGCTCACGCCTTTTTCCCTCCGGGGTAGGCAGAGATCACGGCTTGTCACTTACTCCTGTCCTTACGTACCTTCTTCCCGAGCCTCCTCAACTGTAATTAAACCTTTCATGCGAGCCCTCCTATTTTGTCTATACCTTTAGTTCAAATATTTAATTAAGGGGTCTCTCGATCGTAAGGTCGACTACTTAACTAGTCAATAAGACTGTTCCAGTTAGTGAAGCTTATTTTAAATGTTTAAATGCCATGATTCTGTAAATTGGTAGTTACAATTAAAGTTTCTATACATACGCTCATGCCTGTTTCCCTCCAGGGGAGGCAGAGATCACAGCTCGCCACTTACTCCTATCCTTACGTACCTACTTCCCAAGCTTCTTCAAATGTAATTAAACCTTTCATGCGAGCCCTCCAATTTTGTCTATATCTTAAGTTCAAATATATAATTAAGAAATTCAAAAGGCGTGCAATACGTATTTAAATATCAAATCATAAGTTATACATTGAATTACAATTTGATTGAGTGTTGAATATTGTATAGATGTAATATTAATGCCAAATAATGATACTTCAGTCATAGGTCATACTTATGTAAAATTGAATTCAACCAAAGGGCGTCTCCTTATTAGGTTTGGCTGCGTTTTTACTAAAGATGAGCGAGGTAGCTGAGCGGTGCGTAGTTGCAGCGCGTCAAATTTGTACTGGAAATACCATCTGTACGAGGAAGAATGCTCGAAAATGTTATCAAAATCTGTACAGTCATTTTGGACTCCTTTAAGACTTCGGGGTACTTAGATATATACATTTTTATAGAGATCGATTAACACTAGTATTAAACGTTTTAATTTTAGGTTTTTAATCCTATACGCGCATAAGATTCTTCTCTTCTCCCCCTTAATTCTCTGCACACTTTTATATTTAAATACTATTCATTGTCTTACGTTGTTTCAGGAGGGTGTGAATTCATGACTTACTAAAAAGACTTAATATGTAAGTGACATCCATATGATAGCATATGAATGTTAAGTGAGTTTGCTGTTCTCAGAATATAAAGGAGCAATACAGACTAACGTACGTGTAGCTGTATTTTAGGTTAGTGATATTAACTATCTAGCTACTGATTATCGACATAGCATAAGAAGATCTTCCCCAAGCTTTTATTTAGATACTCTTCCCCTATTTTTAGGTGCTTTTGGATCAAAAGAAGAAAACGAATACAGATTTTTTTTTACATTTTGTCTTTGTCTACACTTGTCTAGAGGGGCAGATCTGTTCAGCAATTAGAAGGTGATTGATAACAAACATCCAAACATCTTTTCAAACTTCCACAGTTATAACATTAGCAGGATAGTAATAAGAATGACTTTAGTAAAGAAAAATATTAGGCGAAACGTAACATAACACAATTAATAGATAGTATCTGGATATTAATAGGTAATGTTATCTAGTAACTCTTTCTATGTAATGTTAAACAGCAATCTAAGGTATAGGAATGTTAATTATACCTGATTTCTTTTTTTACACGACGTTGCACACATTGATGAGCGGATAAATGCAACCACACGACAGCAACCATCGACGTTGGAAGCCTATCGTTTGAGATTGACTATCTCCACAATATAAGGTGAGAGTGTTTGGGAGTCCCAACTTTTCTTTTCTAGGTGGTGATGTCTACCAAGATGGCCGAAAAGTGTATACGCAAAAGAAGAACAGGCCTCTAAGTCACTACTCACGTAATGGATTAGCAAGTATCTTAGCCACAACGCATTTATGAAAATAAAATAAAGCCGATTTCTTAAAACATAGGACTTGATGAATGAAAAGCTAATAGTAGTAAGGGTAGAAATAGACGGTGGATTATTAAGTTTCTGCAGTATTAAAAAAAAAATGAGGTTGGTAAGATGTGTCAGGTGAGGGATACAATTTTAGCAATTTTTTTTTTCAAAAGACAACTCCCGCACTAGGTTACAAGCCCTGTATCGCGGGGGACTTTACAAACATACAACTAACGGACACGCAGTACACCCAGACTCAGAACTACTACTTGTGGATCACACAAATTTTTGTCCTGTGTGAGGATCGAACCCATAACCTCCTGCACAGCCGGCGTATGCTACGCCCACTGAGCCACGGAGTTATACCTGGCTAAGGTAACTACATACATACATGCACGCGATTACGCCTGTTTTCATTGCTACCCCAAATATTTATATAACGAGCCCAGAAGAAGCAAAAGTAGCAAGTGGAGAGATATGTGATAATCACCATACCAACCACGCCTTTTGTCTTCATTAATCAATCGATTAGCACATCGCAGTCCACAGCTGGACATTGGCCTCTCCCAATGTTGGGAGCTTTCTCCTACTATTTCCACCGCCGGGAGAGTTTCCACCGCCGGGAGAGGGGGGAGAGAGGGGGGGGGAGAAGGTAAACTCGTCTGAGCCGTCAGACGAGTTTACCATCTCTCTCCTTCGTCGACACCCTTTCGGATGAGATGGAGTGTTATACTTTTTCCGTCACCACACGGATATTGTCATCTTAATAATATTGAAGTTTGCTGATAAAAGCAGCTACTGTGTTGATGTGAAGCAACCGTTATAATTAATTTGTAAGAAAGCAAACCAATTTTTTACGGACCGAAGAACTATTGATTCTTGGAAAGGAAAATTTTCAATCACTCTCTGAATAATAGATTAGAAGGTTGTTAAGTAAACGTATCGACAGTATCGTTTCTAATTAGATTATTGGACCAATTTACCCGGGTATCCAGAAACTGTTGACTATAAATTTCTTAACAAATATTAATATTGTAGAAAAGGAAAATTACAATATTAATATATTTTTAAGGAAGGACTGCGTACAAACTTCTGCCGAATTTAGTTAGGTGTTGCGAATTCGAAACCCATACCGCACATTATGGCTACTAGTAGTATACTAATAAAAAAATACAAAGCATTTTGGACATTTTTTTTTGGTGAAAATTATATGGTTGTAATGTCAAAATTTTTATTCAACATTCCTATATGGGAATTTTGTAATTTTTTCAATCACCTTGTGTATTTTTTTATTAAAGAGAGCCTATAAGTGAGGTATAAGTGCGGGACGGGAAGTGCTATTTGCAGAGAAACAATTACATTAGTTATTTTATGACCATACTAGTTGTTGCCCGCAGCTCCGCCCACGTAGAATTTTGTTCCTGTTCCCGCTATGAGATTTATGTCTTTGCATAATTGAGTACGTATACGAAGATGTTATGTTATTTTCAACAATGGAACAGTAGGTACATTTATTGACAGCCTCTGTGACTTAGCGGTAGCGATCGCAGGGGCGCGGGTTCGATGCCCGCTCAAAGCAAATATTGTATGCATGAATATGGGTATTTGCATTGGTCTGGTCGTGCGTCGGAGAGCACGTAAAGCTGTCGGTTCCCATACGAACATCTACGGTAGTCGTTACGGGTAGTTCTATATATATTTATCCAACAACTGGTCTTCCTGCAATACTTCGATATCACTTTTGGGTTGTGGAGGTCAGATAGCAGTCGCTTCACGGAAAATATCGAAGTTCCTCCAAATCCGCAGATAGACTGCAAAGCGGACCCCAGACTCCAAGTTGAAAATTTAGGATGCGATTGAGTTATTGCCACGATGAAGAAGAAGCGGGTACATTTATTTCTTATCGATGTCAATAACATTCCTACTTAAGCTCAGTTTACCACCGCTCCCAAGGCGCTGGTGGAAAAGAAACGGCACTACAAATCTCCCTACTATCCCTCTTTAAGCCAATCAACATTTTTTTTTTTTAAGATTCAGATTCAGATTCATTTATTTTCATAAACACGGGTTACATGGATTACATGGATGTTATTTCAATATAATTATCGTTTGTTATTGTGCCAACATGTTTTGCCCAGACAGGCGTACAAAAATTATATTATTGATCATTGAAAAAATATTTTAAATTAAAAGTTATGTTATGTCACAATTATGAGAATAAATAGCAAATTACAAAAACATTAAACCTAGTCAATAGCATAAATAGGAAATCAAATAGTTCATGTCAATATTCAAATTTAAAAATGTCAATACATAAAATGTCAAATTCCCAAAAATAAATTGTACATTAAATCAAAAAGTAAAAATTAGCCAAGAATGTCATGCATAACAATGTTTTTAAAAATTATCATTAAGGAAATCCATTATGTTGTAGTAACTCTTACGACATAGTATATCCTTCAAGGTCTTTTTAAAGGGATTCATAGGCAAATTCTTAATGGATCTAGGTAATTTGTTAAAAATCTTAGGGGCTAGGCAGAAGATGCTCTTGTTCATGAGCGTCGTTCTAGAACTTTGTAACCTTAGTCTACTGCTATCCCTTTGACTGCGTGTAGAACCATCCGCCACTCGGGGAAACAGCTCTGGATTAGCTTTCACAAATATGGCAGTTTCATATATATATAATGACGGGAGTGTAAGAATATTGTACGTCACAAAATATTCTCTGCAACTATCTGTCTTTTTAAGATTAAAAATAGACCTAATACAGCGCTTTTGAGCTTTAAATATAATTTCCTTGTCGGTAGAATTGCCCCAGAAAATAATGCCATAACGCAGGACGGATGCTACCAATCCGTGGTAGGCGGTAAGTAGGCAATCTGTATTAGTGATTGGGGAGAGCTTAAACAATGCATATGCCGAACTGCTAACCCTTTTACAAATCTCCTCAATGTGAGCCTTCCAATTTAGCTTCCTGTCAATGATTACGCCAAGAAACTTTGCCGTATCTACAACCGATATTTGCTGACCATTTCCGCTTATAACCATATTTTGAGAATGTGGTTGGCGTTGACTGAAATGCATTATTTCTGTCTTATTTAAATTAATTTTTAAGTTATTAATTTCGAGCCAGGATATAATAGATGTCAAGGTTTGATTTATGTCAGATTCATATACGTCAGGATTATTCGATGGTATAACTACTGTACTATCATCCGCAAATAGAGTAATAGGGTACTTGATTATTTTTGGTAGGTCATTGATGTATAAAATAAACAATAAAGGACCCAGAACGCTGCCTTGTGGAACTCCTTGTTTAACTGTGCGCTCCTCAGAATAATAATTCGTTTCTAGATTTTGACTATTTATTCTGGAAATTGTTGTTATTTGCCTTCTGTCACTCAAATATGTTTTGAATAGGTTCAAGATATTGCCACGTATTCCGTAGGCTTCCAACTTATTGATTAGGCTATTGTGAGCAACGAAATCGAAAGCCTGCGTCATATCGCAGAACAGTGCACAGACAGGTGTATTACTATCAACGTTTGACATTATTGTACTTAAAAAATCGTAAAGTGCTAAGTTAATGGTTGCCTTTTTCCGGAAACCCTTTTGTTTGAAATGCCATCGCTACCTACACTACTAGTATTCCTTAGGTTATTGATAATATGTAAAATATCCGTAGGATTACTGGGTGCCATGAATATTGAATCCCTTCTGCTTGTAATCAAACTGGTCACCTTTTGACCCTCGTCCCGCCCTAAACTGACTTTATCAATAAAGTAATTGTTAAAATGTGTGGCTATTGTTTTTGGATCAGTAATAACATCATTGTTGACACGAATATGACGTATATCATCTATAGGCTTACCCAATTTACTACTATTTATGATTTGCCATGCTGCTTTCGATATATTTTCGGATGTTTTAATTTTGTGATTGTTTTGTGCCTGTTGAGTCAACTTTATTATTTTTTTAAATCTTTTGCTGTAGTTTATGTAGTTTTGTTTATTTTTCTCACTAGGACTTTTTCTATAAGTCCATAAAAGAGATCTTTTTCTTTTACTACACATTTTAATACCGCGTGATATCCAACGAGGCTTTTTACACATGCGCTTGGTAACAAGATGAAATGGAAAGCATAAGTCATAAAAAAATTTAAATTGTTCAAAAAACATGTCATACGCTGTATTAGGGTCTTCAGCAGAGTACATCTCAGAAAATGTAAGGCTTTTGATGCATGACTTAAATTTAGAAACATTCTCCGCTGCATATATCCGCTGCTTTCTACGCCAGTGCTTAAGGCAAGATGTTTTCATTAAAGGGCAATGAATCAATTGTGCCGTATGATCCGACAAGCCAAATTCTAACACTTCAGTCTTACAATGTTTTTTATAATTGTGTGCAAAGTTGTCTATACAAGTTCGGCTTTTGAGCCGCGTTGGTTGTTTTACAGCTAATTTAAAATTGTAATTTAGAAGTAGACAGTTAAATCTCAAAGTTACCTCATTATTTTTCATCACGTCAATGTTGAAATCACCCGCAATTACAATGTTATTATATTTTTTCTTACTAATAGTGATTAATACTTGTTCCAACTTGCAAAAAAATATCTCTGAATTTATTTCATAAGGTGTCCTATATATACATATAATTAATACGTTGCAGCTTGTGAGCTCTATGCCGCAACATTCAAACGCACTTACAGCTGATAGCTGTGAAAACTCTGGTAGTTCTTTCCATAGGTTACCATTTTTAACCAGAATACATGCACCACCTCTTTTGTTTTTAGTCCTGCAGAAAGAGGCACCAAGTGTATAATTAGGGATAGAGAGCTGGATTTCATCGCCTGCTTGTATAAAGTGCTCTGTTATGCATATCACATCAATATTTCTTTCATCATCTATTAGTTCTTCCAAATGAACAGCTAGCCTGTCAGTTTTGTTGAGTAGTCCCGCAATATTCTGATGCAGTATATTTAGTGTTTCTCTAGTTCCGAAAAAATTCATCTTCCAACTCGTTTATATCTATAGTACTGTGGTTATATGTCATGTAATCCTGTAATTCCTGAATAACCCTGTGTACTTCATTGAATATGGTTTGCATTCCATTATTGTTTAATAAACCTGTTCGTTTGTTAAACATCAAGTAATCAGCAGTTAATTTTTGATTCGAGTCAATTAGGTGTGCACATCCGTTTGTGATCGCATCCTGATAAAGTAGGTTGTTGAATGCTTCAACCCTACAGTTGAACATAGTGCTGTAATCGTTACATTGATATGTGGGCAAGCAAATTATTACATTTGTATTATCTATTTTTTGTACAGTATTTCTTATTTCAATGACCAAATCCATGTAATTGTTTGTCCTCTTGAAGTCGTTTTGTCCCACAAGTAGAATACAGTAATCATTTCTGGTATATGATGACACTTTCGTGATCATACTCTGAAGTAGTTGAGTTGTTTCTGCATAAGGTGTGAGAAAGTGGCATATCTCGAAGTTACCCACGAAGGTGTTTTCAGAGATTGACAATATATTATTTGTTTTGTTTGTACTCAGGATGCATATCCTGCCTTTTTTATAGTTCATCCGGCCACCCTTGGCGATTTGTTTCAGTTGTTGGCTGGATTTTTGTGCTAGTACCGGTCCAGATACTTGTATACTCTTATCAGATTCGTCATAGTTATTACAGCGAGCCTCGGTTTGCGTATGTATCGAGATTTTTTTTGTAAAAGTATGCTTTGTTGTTGATTGCTGGGTCTTTTTTGGTGTTTGACTTTTTATCTTTATCGGACTGTGTGTTACTTTTTTAAGCATATCATTTTTCTTTTTCAATGCATTTTAGCAACATTTTAGCATCAATCCCACTTCAAAGTGACCCAGTAAGCTCAAATTCCCCCACATAATTAGAACAACATCACAGTTGAGGTTCAGTGAGGCAGCAAGCCGACCTGACAACTGATTGATGACCGGTGGTCAATTGATGACACGTCTAACGACTGGTTCAGACACTAGGGATTTTCGTATCGGAATTTGCATTTTAGCCTCATTATATTTAATGGTACTTATTGACATAAGTTTGCGGTTATGTTTAAGTACGAGTTTGATTGGTGGGGCAAAAAATGTTTCAGTAGCAGTACGAACCTAACCGAAAATCTATGATGAAGACGGCAGTAGGCTCCAGCAATGTTCTCACTGTCTTGGCTGGTCAAGGCTGTGCAAAGTGATAAAAGTACTATGAGATAAGCCGTAGATATTTATTATCCGTATGGTGGCGAAAGAAGAATGCAAGTATCACCACTCTATTTGGTTGCGAACGGTTTTTGTGTAGGTGACGTCACCCGGCTTGGCGCCACCTGAAAACCAGGGCTGCGCATGCTTTTTGGCATGGGGAGCATTATGCTGAGGTGGCGACCATATTTGGGTACGCACATAGAATAGTTATAAGAATAGTTGTAAGGCATTCTATGTATCGTGTGTCGTACTTAAATAAAATATTTTTCTTTCTTTCTTTCTTTCTTTCTATCTCATCCGAAAGGTGTCATAAGAGGCGACTAACGATAAAATACGCAGACGATGTCACTGCGAGAGAAGGAAAACGAGAAATAAAGCCCTATACCAGTCAAAGCTCCCAACATTGGAAGAGGCCATGTCCAGCAGTGGACTGGCGAAAGACCAAATGATTGATAAGATAATAGCTGGAAGATTATGCATCACAGTATCAGTTGAATTCATTATAGTGTCAAGGTCCAGAGGTTATTGATACGAATCGGATACGGTCCACTGAAAATAACAGTGCTTCTCTGAATAACAATTGAAATGTGGCCTTCGAATCAACAAACTATTAACATTTTTCTTCATTTGCTAATAACTTAGGAATAAGAAAAATTTAAACAATCATGGTCTTTTGTATTACCTACTTTTAGTATTCCGATATATCCTGATGTCTCTACTATATTTCGTAAAATATAGCTTGATACCTGTGACTTTAGAGACTTCGTTTATAAAGACTGCAACAATAAATTTGTTGTTGGAAAAGTTTTAATTTTTTAAATATTAATAAGACATTTGTATAGAAATCTAGAACACTTTTTTCAAATAGAACTTGTTATCAAGGAGATACTAGTAAAAACAAAGGTAATTTAAAATATTTATTATATTTTATTATTTATATTTTTTTTGTTAGCTTACTTCGTAAACTCTTTTCGCAGCCTTGTAGGGATGTGTAATCGACTGGCCAGCGAATATCGATAAAATAAATGTATGACAATTTCATTAATATAAATTGTATAAATGATTATATCTAATAATTTTTTCACAACAAATTCGTATTTTTTTAGTCTTGCAATACCTACTGCTTTCGCATGCAGCGAACAAGCGGGCGCCATCTTTTTTGAGTGCCCACGCCTTGTATACGCTATCGCTACGTGATTAATATTGTTTTGTCGTTATTACTGTTGCTTTGTTAAGTTTTGTTGTTATTTCTAGTTATTTGTTTTTTTTGCACCACAATGCCGAAAAGAACAAAAAAAACTTTTTTGAATAGCGAAAGTCGCGAGTTTGTGATTCGTTTGCGCGAGTATTTTGACCGCGAGAATCAAAATGGCGGACCGCTACTACCATTGGAGCAAGTGTGCAATAGAGTTGCTGACGCTCTTGGTATCGGACGAGCTACAGTGTCTCGAATTAGCAAAGAAAAGTATGGAGAATCGTCAAAGGAGATGGCGGCCGAAGATGAGGGAGGTAAAATATTATCGACTCCTAATAAAAAAAGGAAGAGAGTTTCGCCAGTCACCGAAATTGACGACTTTGATGCTGCCGCAATTCGAAATCATATATATGCGTATTACGCACGTGGTGAATTTCCCACGTTAAAAAAAATATCCGTTTCGCTTAAAGACGCGGATTTATTTAAAGGAAGTCCACCATCGTTGTCCAAAATATTGAAAAAAATCGGCTTTGCTTATAAAAAAAGCGATAAAAGAAAAAATTTAATGGAGCGAACAGACATTGCTTTGACCCGAATTGACTTTTTGCGCAAAGTCAAAAATATAACAGATTGGCATAAAGTGGTTTTTCTTGATGAAACATGGCTCAACGCAAACCACACTGTTTCAAGATCGTGGACAGACGATAAAGCGGAGTCTACCACCAAGGTGCCCGAAGGCAAAGGACAAAGATTAATAAGTACTCATGCGGGGACATCGTCTGGTTTTGTGCCCAATTGTTTACTGGCGTTTAAATCAGTAAAAACAACAGAGTACCATGAAGAAATGGATTTTACAAAATTTAGGGAGTGGTTTCTAACTCTTCTAAATAATTTGAGTGAACCACATTTTATTCTGATGGACAACGCTCCGTATCATTCAGTACAAAAAGATAAGGCGCCTACGACAAGCAATCGTAAAATTGAAATTATTACTTGGCTGCAAAACAAAGGAGTAAAGGCCGACAACAGCATGCTCAAGAAAGAATTGCTAAGATTAGTAAGCATTCATAAGCCCCCCACTCCAAGATATATTATAGACGAAATTGCAAAGGAAATGGGCCACACCGTCATCCGTTTACCACCATATCATTGCCATTACAATGCAATAGAACTAATCTGGGCTCAAGTCAAAGGTTCGTATAATCTAAAAAAACATACATAAAAAGCTTACAAAGAATTTAGTAGGTTTTTTGTTTGATCGGATACCTTTTTTTTCTAGGTTACGCTGCCAGACATAATGTAGCACCGCCTTTCACAGCAAACAAAATGTTGACATTACTACATGAAGCTTGTGTACATGTAAATGCTGATGATTGGAAAAAGGTAGTTGAGAAGACAAAAAATGTGATTCAAAAAGATTGGGAGCGCGATATTCAATTTGACAACATATGCGATCAAGAATTAATTATTAATCTACAGGACTGCTCCAGTGATGAATCAGAATTTGACTTTGAAGTTGATCTCGGCTGTACACCATTTGACAATTAAACTTTTAAATACCTTCAAATTCATCTTTCATTTCCTTTTTTCTTTCTTTCAATATCGTTAAAATGTATTTTTTTAATAAACTCATTCTATATAAATATCGATAAAATACTAAAGACGTCCCATACCTATTACATGTCATTCTGACAAACGTCAGAGGTATCAAGCTATATTTTACGAACTATAATAGGGATGCTTTCAAGCCGTATGTAATTTTTTTTTACTCACGCTTATATCCCCGAAAGGATAGGCAGAGGTGCTAGCACCCACATTTCGCCAGTTTATGTTTAGGTCCCAATGTAATAGGTGGCGAGCCTATTGCCATTAACGGGGCACTTATAAACCTGCGATATATACACACATAACTTCGAAAAGCATCGAAAAGTCATTGGTGTGTGCCATGGTGAAACCTGGGAACGAACCCGAGACCTCGTCTCAGCAGTCCATTACCCATACCACCAGGCATAGCACTAGGCAAATGAGTAATTTATTACATTGTTGCGTTGTAGGAATATACTTAACCATGAATCTATATATATATATATATAAAAATGAATCCCTATTTCCCTTGGTCACGCCATCACGCGTGAAAGGCTGGACCGATTTTGATAATTCTTTTTATAGAATATTCCTTGCTGTACAAGGATGGTTCTTACGCAGTGAAAAATACTAAAAAGGATTACGCCGTCACGGGAACGGGAACAGAATTTCACGCGGGTGAAGACGCGGGCATCAGCTACTATGAATATAATTACTAGTTATCTCAGTCATGCTTATTTTACGTATAATTACGTATATTTTAAGCACCAAATCTTTTTGTATTTCGCTAAAACACTGAATTCTTTGTTATGTTACATCCATACAGATGTTTGAATTCCAAATTCACCTTTTGCCTTTGTGTTTTGCCATAAAAGACAAACCGCGGTTTTATTAAGCGACTTTAGAATTATAGCCCGGTTCGCTTATGGTTCCGTGCTACCTTCCATTAGAATCCATTATGGAGTTGTTGGTACTTTGAACAAATATTTGATTTTATTGTATATTTATCGAACGTATGGTCGAAGGTTCTGTCTATGTTAAAATTTGGGTCATGAAGGTATTCCAACAATATTTTACCTTATACAGTAATTAAAACATTGAGAAAGAATTAAATCGGGGAAGAATGAAACAGTCCTCGCGAATTTTACATTTTCAAGTAAAATTACTTTTAGCAGTTTTTATCGCTATTTAAATAATTCTAAACTGTTCTAATGTTCGCTCTACATGTTGGCAAATAGAGTGGCAAACGCGCTGGCCAACACTCGCACACAGGACCACGCGCCGAATCAAGAATCGCATAAACCCCGCTATACACGTTCACCAAAAGGAGTTGGCATTCGCCACTGCATTCGTCAATGTGTAACTGTAATAGGTAAGTAACATGATTAGTAACCAACACAAAGATTTTCAGCTTGCAGCACATGGTTGTGGAATTTTATTAACTACATTTGCGAGAAGGCGATTTATAGTGAAGAAATTTAAGATGACAAACACCCAAACAATGAACACTTGAGAACATTACACGAATTCTAAGCTTCCGTAAGAATCTCTTGTCAAAAAGGGCAAACTACGGTCAGTTAAGGAAACAATGTATGTTCAGAGTATACATCCTTATTTATTAGGATTTTCATCGGATTCCCGGCAAAGCCCTCAGATTTTCGCCGGCTTAAATCTGATATAATCGCTTTCCGTACCCTATACGTGTTTCATTGGTATTTCTGTATAGAAAACTCAAATGGCGTCGGTAGCTTAGTGGTTAAGAGGTCGGCCTTAAGATCGAGAGTTCCCGGGTTCAAAGCCTGGCCATTACACTACTGACGTGAACCCACTCCTAGCACGATTAGCTTATTTGGCTTATTTGGAGCGGTTAGAGGGAATATTAGGAACTTCGATAATATCGGTTGCTAATATTCATAAAAAAAAAAAAGTAACATTGAACTGTGGAATACTTAATGAACTAGTTATACATTAATAAATGATAATGATTATACAGTACGATAATTATTAAGTATTAATTTATTTTCCACGGTACAGTCATCTAGTAGTCGCAAAGTGCAGTCGTTTCGATATTACTTACTACTTATGTACAAAAAATATGAAAGTTGAATATTATCTTAACACAAAAGTGTTAAACAGCTGAAAAGATAATATTTACGTTTGTCCTTATATTAAGAGATCAATTTAATGCTGTCTCTTGCAAAATCATCATCATTAATTAAAAGATACATCTTTTCGGTAGAAAGTGTCCGATTCGTATCACTAAGTATCTTTAGACCTTGACACTATAATGTATCCAAGCATCATGGCAATCTTCTATCGCTGAGTTAATATTACTAACGTTCTTATATGTGAATAATACTAAGTTATTTATTTCTATTAACTCTTTAATTTATTTCTAGTTATTGCCCGCGCCTCCGCCCGCAGGGATATCGGTTTTCGCGCTCAAACATAGCCTATGTCCTTTCTCAAGGTCTAATCTACCCCTACATCAAATTTCATCAAAATCGGTTTAGTAGTTTAGGCATGAAAGAGTAAGACAGACAGAGTTACTTTCGCATTTATAATATTAGTATGGATATGGATTAATAATAACAGATAATCTTTTATACTGCTGACTGACACCCAATAAAGGTTTGAAGTAACCGGCATATTACCTTGACCCAAGTCATGAGAGAAACAAGACTGGCGTGAGTGAACTGGTTTGATATCCTACTAATATTATAAACGCGAAAGTTTGTGAGTATGGATGGATGGATGGATGGATATTTGTTACTATTTCACATAAAAAGTACTGTATGGATTTTAAATCTTCAGGCTTTTACGGCCGGCGTTGCATGTACAATATACTGCTTCCGAGCTGTCTGGCCGTGGTCGATGTGAAACTTGCGTTCCAGACGTTTCGTCGATCACTGCGGTCGACATCTTCAGTGGCGCAGGGCCGGGCGACGACGACTTCAGAGACCTTGCCTCGCCGGCGGCTGAGTTGCCGGAAGCAGTATATTCTACATGTATGGATTTTAATGAAACTTTACAATAATATAGCTTATACATCAGAATAACACATCCTGCTAATATTATAAACGCGAAAGTTTGTGAGTATGGATGGATGAATGGATGTTTGTTACTCTTTGACGTAAAAACTACTGAAAGGATTTTTATGAAACTTTGAAATAATATAGCTTATACATCAGAATAACACATAGGGTATATATCATCACGCTTCTACTTAAGGGAGCGGAGCAGCGATCATTAATATAAAAATAGTAGAGGACAAAGTTCAGTAGAGAGGTGAAATGCTCATTAGCGTCGGCTCAACACTAAGCGATAACTGACATTCAAGCAGGCAGCTGTCCTTACACCCCATATCCTTAAAAGACAAGACAAAAACGCGTATTGCGCTAAGGGAGTCATTTTGCGATGCTACTGGAGTCAAAATATACGTCGATAATCATACCATACACTTATAATTTTGAAGTAGTAAGTCATCTCTGCAGTGTGAACCTAGTGACCTGTAATACAGGTCTTTGCTACCTACCACAGGCAACACCGAGCCACAGACAGAATTTTTATTGTATAAAGTAGCAATTACTAATCGAACAATGTATCAGTATTATATTCTGCTTGTGGTGAGGAAAAAAAATATGTTACCATACACTTATGTTTAGTAAAATTTTATATAGTCGAGTGATTACAAGGTCATGGAGTATTAAAAATAAAAAGTTTAGACTTTCTGTTACGTCTCAAAAAGCAATTTGTACAACACCAAAGTTCAATACAATTACAACATTGAAACACGTACTATGCTAAACACTATATCCGAAGCGCATCTTAATGGTCCATTGTCATAATTCGTTGAACTTTGAACCTAGGCTAACATCTGTTGTTTCTAAATCTTACATTACACTGTATGACATAAAAACATGTACGTGACAAGTAGACTCTGTATTGAAAGTGAAAGGCATAGCCTCGACGGTATCGCGTGAGAATATTTTGACACAAATCTATAAAACACCGGTTAAAACATCACCCATTGCTTACTTTAAACAATAATTTTATACAGCATTCGCACGCATACATCAATGGTTCGCGTGCAAGAAGTAATTGTTGAGTTAAGGCGGTATTGTAGTAGGTAACTCAATGAATACATGTTCATGTCACAGCATTGGCGAAGAGTATTTATGTTACGTGATGTTGAACTGTGCTAAAATGTAAGCCTTATTAAAAGGAGCTAAGGTTGATAATGTGATTATGTTTCTATCGTAAATGTTAAAATTATGTACTGACATACATTTAAGTAGACACTCAATCTGTTACAACTTTATTTATAGGATTTCCTTCACCTATTTATGTTTTAAAGAAAAAATATGTTTGAGCGTGTTGTGAAACAATAGAATTTAGCAAATTAATTGCATTAATGTTAAAAGTAGTAAATTCCCGCACAATAATTCCTCTATTATGTTTTTACTAATGATATTTAAGATTCTATTATGCATTCATTATGCAAATTACCTCTTATGTAGGTTACAAAGATCTTATCAGAAACTTAATTTTATATGACATGTATGCTTCAGTAATCTAAGTTTAACATTAGTAATTTTATGTTTTCTAAATCTTCAACTCGCCAAAAGGTAAGCTGAATCTAAAAAATAAATAAATCTAAATCTCAGGAACGATAGTCAATATTGCAGACACTAACAATCTTACAATTCATAGTTTTCACAACCTGCTTTCAGTAAGGACTGCTAGAAGAAGGAAACAAGTGTGTTCTGGTAAATTATTACAAGTCTAAAACAGTGCAGCGAAGAAAAGAGCACAAAACCGCTTAATTCTTAATAGAATTATTGAAAAGCATCTAACGAAAAGATGAAATTACTTCAGATTTTAAATAAGAGCATATTAATGATCCAAAGACAGAAGATTAATCGCATTGAGAACTAATAAAAATCCTAGACGTTCCAACTAATTGCCAGTTGATTCAGAATAAGTAATAGCTACGCAAGGGCTTCATCAATCATATAGTGAAACTATTGTCGATTGAGACACACATTGTAACATCAGACCCAGTGTTGAGACACCAGCGGACGCTAAATTGAGCGACAATAACCACTAACCACTGCAACGTATCTTGCAACACGATTAAGTACTAAGTGCAACACAATAAAGAAAATATTTTAGATCCTATCATGGATTTGTATTTTTTTTTCTTTAAAATGTTTTCTTTCTTCGTAATTAAATTCTTAATTCAATCATCTTTATTTTCTCTGAGTAATAATTTAAGAGAAGATATTAATTTGAAGGGCGTTGTCTGTTGAAATAATAGTCTCGTGGTTTGTAATAATATCAGCATATTAATGACCCACAGACCTTTCCTTCATAAATTATAATAAAAGTAAATTATACTTTGTCCCGCTATGCGAGTCTAGTTCTCGGAAATAAAAAGTCCCTTAATATTTTGAAATTCGTTAAAAAATTTAATAACTTTTACCACTATAGTCGCAAATAAACTCGATAAGCATCAGATACGATTGGACCTTCATTGCCATAAATAAGCCCGAAGCATGTCTGATACTTCGCTTCACTCATCATACTAAAAGAATGTATAGTGCATTTTAAGCCATAAAATTGATGAATAAGCTCAAATCATTTGTAATGCGGAGTGGTTATTGAATATAGGTGCTTATAATCTGTTTTACACTATAAAAGTGGTAAATATGTTCGGGACTCGTCTGATACTGAACGGTTAGAGCGTTTTCACACTCATCCGATATCCGATATCTGATATCTGATATCCGATATCCGATATCCGATATCTGATATCCGATATCCGATATCCGACATCCGACATCCGACATCCGATATCGGAGGAAGTCTAATGTATGAGATATATATATATATCTCTTTCAAATTGTCCGGCCCGATATTGGTTATCGGAGCCAACACCACTGTTTTGGCCCGATATCGGAACACAAAGAAACTAAAACTGCGATTGCAAGCAATTTTCGAACTTAAGGACGTTTTCTGAGTTACCTACATGTCTTTTCGCTTTAATTGTTGACGCTGATCACGAATATAAGAAAGGAAACTCGATACCATGTCATGTCAATATTTCTTTTTTTTTACTCCTAGCATCCCTGACTAGTCTGTGGTTTCAAACAAATGGCCATATTCGGCCGATTTTATCAGATAAATGTGAAAACAGTACAATGTGTCGACACCGATATCGGATATCGGATATCGGATGAGTGTGAAAACGCTCTAACTGTCAACAGATATGACTTGCCATGAACTTGCCACATTTTTATGAAATCAAAGTGGTAATAATAGTGCCATGTATTTGCATTCATAATTCTTTTACCGTGTTTTTACTAATGGTATTCTAGACTATTATGCATTCATTATGCAAATTACCTACCTCTTATCTAGGTTACAAAGATTTTATCGGAAACATAATTTTATGTGGCATGCATGCTTCAGTCCTGTAAGTTTTATTTCAGAATAACACGCGTCTGGAGACTGAGCAAGCACCGCAATTAAAGTGTGGAAGAAACATATTTCATGCCGTCAAATTGGCAAATAAGCTCAAAATATGTACCCTGCTAAGAGGTTACTGCAAAGATACAAAGCGTGATTGTAATACCAGGGTTATCATTGTGTGTTGTATCACCAAAAATAGATAAAGCGGATCTTCAACTATCATTAAAGACTGTGGTCCTATAATCGAAAGGTTGCAGGCTCTTGGACCGTGCACTGTCCTTTTAGATTAAAATGCTTATCTCAGTAATTTATATCAACCAGTGGAGGACGGAAAATTCGGTCAAAATGGGCAGAATAACGAAGGACGTTATCGACGTATGTGCACGAATTCATAGTAAGACTTTATTTTTGTTGTATGAAGTAAAACAATCATAGTAGTAGCAGACTTAATAAAACTACGAGTACTACTGCAGTATTGCTATGTCTAATGAGTGCCTATGTTTTAGGTATGTAGAGAAGTTTTAATGTCCATGAAAGTCGAAGAAGCGAAAGGTGAATGCCAGGATTATAACATATGGTTACACGTGATCTTTGATCATGGCATTAGAAGCTTGATTGTTTGTGTGAAATACAGGCGAATAATGGAAGAAATGAGAGCAATACAGAAAACACCTCCGAGGATGATTCATTCTGCAAGTGATACCTCTGCGGTGCAAATGTTCATAACTATTCCCCATCAGGTAAGCAGTGTGTTTAACTATACGCTTGTATATTGTACTATGTATTATACTATGGCTAATGCCCTCTTCTTCCTGTACTTCGCGGAAGAGCTTAAAGCTTATAAAAGAACGGGAAGGCGGATTAATTGCTGACTAAAGGAGTCAAGTAAGAATGTGGGTCACTCTTTGATACTGTTACGGCTTAACGCTTGACTCCTGAATTAATTGATACATAAGCCACTTAATGCCAGAGCATAAACAATGGGTAAATCTCACAACGTGAATTATCACATCAACATAATCGATGTTAATCTGAATTATTCTCAGTATCGTTCTAAATGCATTAACTTAGAACCTTCCCATAGAGGTCATAATTTGACTTAGTTTCTCAATATCTGTACATCTGACCTTTAAATGTTTTGTAACAAGTAAAGTATTTCTGTCAGTGTGTGTTAGATAGAACGTGTTTAAATTGATGGCTCGATAGTGACCGCCATATAGAATATACTGTAAAAATGTCATACATACATACACATACGCTCCTGTCTATTGCCCTCTGGGGTACGCACAGACAACAGCCCAACACTTGCTTCTTCCTTAACCCTTAAATGCATGATTTTTTATTTAGTTATGAAATAAATATTTCAGTATAGATTTTGAGTCACAGATGAAGGGAAAAATAATAAAAAAATCTTGATAATAATAAAAAGTATATTTTTGAAAAAAAACAGTAACATGTCGTGGAAAGTGGTAGGATCAATGCGAAATAAGAATCGAGATGAGAGATTAAGGAATTTGGAATTGGTATGAGCATAAGAAGCTATTCGGAATAACCGGACAATATCATGTAATTCATAACTACTATAAATAGAGTACGTGATATTGCTGGTACTCAACATCAACAAAGTCAGAACTTGGGCAACTCTTGTCTCAAATCAAACTTGTTGCTTCAGGCACTCTCAAAAGATAAACATGATTGTTTCTAATCATTTAAGATAGCGGCTTTAACAATCGTTCAGTGAGAGTTACAGTCATGCAATGTAAATCGTACTTAACATTTAATTCTGTAAACTGAATAAACATCTGATAAAATTTCACGCGAGCGAAGCCACGGTTATCAGCTAGTTCCACAATAAAATATTATTCCCGTTATATGATTTACACACAAAGGATATTGAGGACATTTTTATTATAACCCCAACAAAATGAGAATAGAAATGATGGATAAATGATACTAAAATATTGATATCATAGATTTGAGATGGTCCGCAAAATCAGACAATCCTCAATACGGTAGCTCTGTTACCGAATACAGGGGAATTCTCCGTAAGCTCCTTGATAAAAGGATACCGTTCAAATCATTTTAGGTCAAGGACTCAGTTACGAGTATGTCGCGTTCATTCGCAAAAATAAAATATATTTTATATGTTTTGTGAATAAAGCTTTTGTACTCGTTTTAGTTTATATACTTTTACAAAGAAGGCAATAAATATTTAAATAAGTATAAATATATAATATATACAGGATGGAAGATTTTAACCTTACCTGGAGGGGAAGTACTCTTAATACTGGAGATAGTCAATTTCACTCAAAGGAAAGATTTCTTTATTTTTAATAAGAAATAAAATGGCATTCAAATTTTTTTGAAAATTCGCTTGCCACACCCGAAATCAAACAGACTAAAATCTGAAAAAAAATAACATCCTGTATTTTTATGTCATCCATCGATAGGGTCAATCATAGGATCAAAGCTCTCTAATAAACATGGTAAATGAAAAGAAAGGAAATCATTGAAATTTAAACTTATAAATTAAAGTTTATAAAATAAAGCACTTGAACTCAAAGGCTCATCTGATATCATACTAACAATGAAATTCGATATTTGAATAAAATTACTTTTTTTTCGTGTAAAACGGACTAAAACCGACTAAAACAGCACGTAGTCACACGGCTCAATTATCAGCTTCTGTGGTGTCGCATGACGCGGCCGCTACCGAGGAGGCACGGATTCGTGCAAAGTCTCCTCTTAGTGCAAATATAAATGTGGGTATTTGCAATAGTCTGGCCGTGCTTCGGAGAGCACATTAAGCCGCCGGGCTCGGTTGCCAAACGAATATCTACCGCAGTCGTTACGGGTAGTAGGAGTCCTAAAAAGTCCACCAACTGGTCTAACTGCAATGCTTCGATATCACCTTTCAGTTGTGGAGGTCAGATGGCAGTCGGTTTAGTCGGTTCGATTACCGGGTGTGGCAAGCGAGTTTTCAAAAATCTTTGAAAGTAGTTATGTTTCTTTTTAAAAATAAAGGCATATTGAAATTTGCTATCTCCAATATTTAGAGTGCTTTCCCTCCAGGTAAGGTTAAAATCTTCCACCCTGTATATATACTTTATTAAACATTAATTATATTTTAAATATAATAGATATAGGTACTGAAAAGGTATATATAATGATATATACCTATTCAGTTGTTTGAATTTTACTATCCTTCTTCTTCTTCCTCTTAGCGTTAATCCCAGTCGCTTCCGAAGCTTCCAACTTGGAGTCTGGGGTCCGCTTTTACCAGTCCAACTGCGGATTTAGCTGAACTTCGATATTTTCCGTAAAGCGACTGCCATATGACCTCCAAAACTCAAAGGCGATATCGAAGTATTACAGTTAGAAGAGATGTGGTATTTTTGAGGGCTCCAACTACCCGTAACGACTGCCATAGATGTTCGTATGGCAACCGAAACCGATGTCTTAAAGTGCTCTCCGAGGCACGATAAGACCAATGCAATTCCCCGAATTCATGTAAACAAATATTACATTTGGATTTTAATATTCTATTCATATTTAATTTATCAATTTACTATCCATATTTAAATGATCCATTGATTATTTAAATATGAATTCAATAGTAAGCAAGCCAGTGCTACAAAATAATCTTGTAAATTCACGATACCGTTCTTGGATCTTTTACTTCCGAACAGGAATTTTTCCTTTGCTAATCGTTACCCTTCTACAACTACTTCAGCGATAGCTTACTTTTCTGTCAAAAACAGAGGGTAATTTAAAACTATTAATAACCCGCTACACAAATATTTCACTAATACCACGGGGATGGAGAGTCTTTAAATAATACCTACGCTTTGGCTCCAAACCAACTTCGTATAGGTAACGCTATCACAGCAATTCAGTTTTCTTTATTGCTCATACTTTACCAAGCTGAACTGAAAATGAAACGAAAAGAATACGAATATGAGAATGACAGTTTCGACGCGCTCGGGTGCAGACTTGCCTTCCGAGGTTGGTAGGTCAGACGGTCGTCGCACCTGAAAAAGTCGACATGCTAAACAAAAACAACAAGCGGACCTTGTGCCCCAATATATGTAAACTTTTAACGTAACTGTGAAATCCTTATGAGGATGACAGATTCCAAATTGAATAATGACATATTCCGAATTCAAATGTAACATTGCTATTTTTTTTTATTGTGATATTAAAGCTTCTGTTTTTATTTTATTTGGTGCTTAACCATGAAACGGATTTTACTTATTATTGTAGAAGACTCATCACTAGTGGACATATTGTTCACACTGCGTTTCCACCTTAAAATATTATGTTGCTATTAAAATCATCATAGTTTTAGTCGCGATCACATCAGGGCTCTCTAAGTTTGAGGTCCGCTGTTTCGTCATCATAACAGTATTGTCGCCCGATTGCACCCTTGGCCTTCATCTCAGAGTCCAGTATCCTGCTTTCTGGCTTTAAGTCCGGGTCCGCTGTTCATACTCATAAGGTCTATTAGTATTGTACCACGTTAAGATACCATAGTCATAACAATGTTCGGTAATAAGGTTCGTTCGTAGTGAGGTGCGTTCACTGTTCGGTACCATTGGGATGAGTGACTGCTTAGTAGTATTTATTTATTTATTTTATTTTCAAACATTATGCACAATTTGTACGAAGGTGGACTTAATACCAAAGGCATTATCTAACAGTCTACCTTAGGGTGATGCAGAGATAAATTGAGGTAGGCATAGGCAGAAGAATGAGCTAAGAATTTTCTAACAGGATTACAATAACACTAAAAGGATAAATACATACACATTTATTACTTATATACTCATATTGTAATATACCTACATTATATACACTTACACATATTTAAATATAGGTACATAATGAATGATAGAATATAATATTTTAGTTTTAAGCATTACCACTAGGTTACTTTAGGGCAGAGTATCTCATCTCAACGCCAAAGGGCTACGGAAGGCATGTTAAAAGTCGGTCCGGCTGTCAATAGTCGTTAGGTTAAGATGGAGTTCCCCTCTGTCAGTGGGGAAAACTTAACACAAATCGAGGTCAGACGCAGTCGCTCCCAGAACATTAGATTCTAAAAGTGCAGGCATCGGATTCGACCGGGACTAACACAAGTACAATGATGATGAAATTTTCAATGATGACTGAGTATCGGCTCATTTCGAGCAAAAACTAGTTTTTATAATGTCTATTTTAAACGTTATATATTAGTGTCAGTTCATTAATTAGCTACAACGATGCATTAATTCGGAATAAACGATTTTAACGCTATTAAGTAATGGATGCATGGACCTGATGGCACATTATGTGGTGTTATATTGAATACGATTGCTTCATACTTAATTATGCCCACAAACTATTTAGTGGTAAAGCCGATCGTTGATTTTATGCCCGCAAGTATGGTTAAAGTTTTAATATTGATAATAAAGTGCCGCCAAATAGCGGTTTAAAATGTTTTGTGGCCATTGACATAATTATTATGTAAAGGGATTATGATTATTTGTTTGCTATTATAATTATTAAACAAAACAAAATTTCAGTAATGTGGCGCTTAATAGTAATTTAGAATTTAGAAAAAAAAATATTTCAGTAGAAGTCTAAAATAAAAAGTACAAAGTATTTTCAATGAGATTGACATTAGAAAATAGAGTGACGAACTTCTAATCTAAAATATAATTATTTAAATAATATACAGAATTACTTCTTTACTTTTTGGTTTGGTCTTCTATAGAAGATTGTGTTTGTTTTTTTTATATAGTAAATATTAGATATAGGTATTACTTAAGAAAGGAATCAAACACTTATGTACTTCTATGTTTGTACAGGTAAAACTAAAGGAACAAACATAACATTTGACTAGCTATGCTTAGTTTGACTTAAAACAATAATGTGTAGGTATAGTATGTCCCAGAAATAATTACTTACAACCATTGTTTTACTCGTAATCTCTTTACAAAAAGTTTTCACTTTCCTTAGCCATTACAAATTGACGTAACAAGGAAGGCTAGTGTGTGGTTACCAGTGCTTATAAATATTCTCGAGTGGTCACTTGAGCCTCGCTGACCCTTACCAAAGGGCTCTGAAAACCCTACTCACACGCAGGTCCAAAACACTGCTCGAGTATTCTTGTTTAGCTAGGATATTTTATAAGAATATTTTCTTATTCCTGCGATTCTCGAATATTATCGAAAAGGAAATAACAGTCAAAGGAATAACAGATTTCGACAGGCTTTTCATGTCTGTTCCGTTTCACTTTAGGGATATGCGTCTTCGAATTTTTGCTATTATTGTGTAGCGACTTTTTAATATCGGCAATTCTTATGTATTCTATGACATACTACACAGCGCTACCTAGATGAAAAGTAAACATTGTGTAACTAGCTTGTTATATGGGTTTTAATCCTTCTAATATTATAAACGCGTAATTTTGTAAGTATGAATGGATGTTTGTTACTCTTTCACGTAAAAGCTACTGAATGGATTTTAATGCAACTTTACAATCATATATCAAAATACCACATAGGCTACAATTTATAACGACATCCAGGTGGGCGGAGCCGCGGGCAGAAGCTAACTATAAATAAACATAATCTACTTAGATACTTTTTATTTGTAAATACATATTGTATATAGGAACACTTAGACCAATGCATATGCCGACATGTACTTTCTATATTTCAAATATTTCCCTTGAGCGAGAATTGAACCCCCGACTACCTCTAGAGCATTCAATTGCTACGTCGTCGGTGGTATCAGACCAACGCTTTAGAGATCGTCAATTCTACAATTAACTATACCAAATATTTCTGGTTCTAATTATGAATTTTGTAGTATACATACGTACATATACATACGTACTTCATACGTACAATACATATATATCATGATAATTATATTAGTTTTACTGTCTGTCTGGTGCGTTAACGCATGTCATATACGTCAAATCCCATAAATTCGTCATTCTATTCTACCAAATGCCGGCTAACGAATTGCCACTTGTCTAGAGGGGCTGATTTCCAACTTTCGCTATCATATTATCCAGGTACAAGCGAAAATTTTACGTTTTTTCTACGAATTTTACTTACAGAAAAGGCATAAAGCGTGAAGACATTATTAGAGTAAAATGTTTGTGCAAATGCTTGCTTTACTTATTTGTGTCTTCTGGCTATTCCATATTTTTCATTTCTTAATACAGTGACTTTTAAAATGCACCCCATTTCACACTCGTACTACGTAACGAGTTGCGAGTTAATTTATTTTATCCAATTTTTACCAATTGCCCATAGTTTATTTTGTCATTTTTGGAGCTATCTGCACCGGGCTATCGATTGGCCATTTGATGACCGAATACCGATCGATAGCTAGAATGTAACACACTGTTCACTATAATACGAGTAAACATTTTTTACCACTAAATAGTTTGTGGGCATAATTAAGTATGAAGCAATCGTATTCAATATAAAACCACATAATGTGCCATCAGGTCCATGCATCCATTACTTAATAGCGTTAAAATAGTTTATTCCGAATTAATGCACCGTTGTAGCTAATTAATTAACTGACACTAATATATAACGTTTAAAATAGACATTATAAAAACTAGTTTTTGCTCTATAATAGAATGACGAATGTATGGGATTTGACGTAAATGACAGTTGTAAACGCATGACAAATACGTCAAATCCTATACATTCGTCATTCTGTTCCATCAATCGCCTGCTAGCGAATTGCCACTTGTCTAGAGGGGCTGATCCTTAGTCGCCTTGTATGACATCTGCAGGAAGTGATGCTATTCTTAATAAACGACTACAATCATAGGTGTTAATTCTACCTATTTTGCCGATCAATGGAACATGTATAAGATATGTTATATTTACCTTCACTTTTCCCACTAACCTTGTAACCTAAGCGACCTTCTCATAATAATGCTGGCATATAATTGTTCTCGCTCAAACACAATAATATTAACAGACTGCATTGTGCTATCTCAAAATAGTACAATGCAAAGATAGAAAATTACAGTTTAGGAAGCTGTCACTGCTTACGTGCTTGCACACATTATAATATTCTTTTTTTTATGCAGCATTAAAGATATCGAAAAGTCAACCTTTTCTTCGTTTTCTAGACAACATTATATGATGTACTTATCATATGTATTTATAATAGAAGTTCATAATGTCGAGACTTGCAAGATTGCAAATTGATTGATTGAATTGACTGGTAGATACTACAAACAAACAAAGGAAATATTTCGTCAATAATAAATACAAAAACAGTCTGACGACGCAATAAACATAATCCATACTATAATATTATAAATGCGAAAGTAACTCTGTCTGTCTGTCTGTCTGTCTGTATGTTACGTTTTCACGCCTAAACCACTGAACCGATTTTGATGAAATTTGGTATAGTGGTAGATTAGGCCTTGAGAAAGGACATAGGCTATGTTTGGTCGCGATAACCGACATCGACGCGGGCGGAGCCGCGGGCAACAGCTATTAGTTTTATAAATGAGAAAATTAATCTTTTTTTTTTTGAAAACCAACTACCCTATTGTGTATTTGGGTTTGACGACAGGGAGAGCGGGTTCGATTCCTGCTCAATATTTGTTTGCATGAATTCTATGTATAATATATGTTAAGTATATATGTATACTTATAGCAAATAGGTTTGTATTTGCAAAATAAATTGTATGTTATCCGCATTCTTGAACCAATAACACAAGCTACTTTGGATCTAGATAGCATTGTATAGCTCTGTATAAAACATCCTGGAATATTTTATTAACACTTGTTTTTGTTACATTTCTTCTTGAAAGGGAATATAATGGTTGAGTTCGTTATTCATAATAACCAATCGAATCGTTGGTTAAACGCACACTTACAAGCCCCTAATATGAAAACACCCTAATAGTGCACTTTCAATTGTTGGTAGTGATGTAGCATGCGCGACATGCACTGCGTAACTAATGTTTAGATTTTGTGATATTTGAAAGTGGAAACAAAATATTGCACTCCATATATATTTTATGTCAACATAAGTACAACTATTGTCATACTAGCATGTTATTGACAAGTTAATATGACAATACAACGATAGAGAGGAAAAGAGAGTGAATGCAGGACATGGAGGGAATGGTAAGAGAGAAAGTTGTCCTGCATGGCAGTTTGTACCTAATAATGTGTTGTATATGTACTTGCCCGGCCGGTACGCATTATTCCAGTACGCAATCAATTCAGTCTACTGCTGGACTGGATTGTACTGTTAACATTCTGCCAGTGATACACGCGCTTGAACTTTTAACAATCTAGTGACTGAACTGGATTACTCACTGGAATGGGCACATTCCAGTTATGGTTCACATTATTCCAGTAGCATTTCAGCACTGGATTTGCTCGCTAGACTGGAATGCTACTGGAATGACGTGAACCAGGTATAACAAACACAACGCAAATACACGAAACCAGATAAACCCTTCATAAAACTACTAGGAATGCTTCCTGGGGAGGTTTAAGTTGTATGTTATATATAATTTCTGGGATGAAAAGTATCCTATCTTGGCAAGTAGGATATTACAGATTATTTTATCCAAATCTGTTCAATTATATACGCGCGATTGAGTAACGTACATACAAAATACTTTGATGGCACAAATTTGTTACAAATTTCGGCCGCTTGGGTACCACCGTGCACGATTGCGAAAACCCTTCATAATAATCCAAAATCGGTTGGATTGCGTTCAGGGGTCAGCAAGTGCATAGGTGGGCAGGAGGAATTGGGCAGAGGATTGTCGTCGCAGCATCGCGTGACACCAACCGGTCCCACTGGTGCTGCGACCATAATCCTCTTTCGATGAGGCCGTCAAGCTGAGTGCTACCATTGTTAAAATGATACGTATATGTTATGGTGACCCTCTTCCCTGAGACTTGGTCTTAAGTTAACCATCAGATGAGGTGAAAAAAAATTGAAATTGACGTGTCCCTTATAAAAAAAGGAATATTCCGGCCCATTATAACCTAAACCAATACCAGTTACTCATTGGGATAAAACATTCCAACGCGTCACACTGTTACTCATTATCTACTTTTTTCTAAACAGTAACACCGCTTCTTCTTCACTAAATGATGGTGTTACTAGATTAGAATAAAAAGTTCCATAATTTCTGGATGCAAAACTTTTTTATTTTCATTATTTAGGTAGAATTAAATAAATGAAGATTCAATTATTAAAGCAATATCCAGAGGGGAAGTAAGCATGATTTAACTAGCTAGTAATTTGATTTTTTTAGCGAACGCATTTTATTTAAGAAATACAAACATTATTCAATAATTAATAAACAAAAGTTATATTTGCCTTTAACGGAAATCAAACCCGCAACCTCGGCTGTAGCAGTCGAGTGCTCTACACCACACCAGTTAAACACAGGTAACAAGCGAATAAGTAAGGCGGTCGAGGCCTACCTTTTAAAAATAGTTATATGTCTACAAACTACATTTATTTATGTAATGTTGGCAAATATGTAACCTAGATCCGTACTATCTCTTAATAGTAATGCTATTTCAAACTTCATCATCACATCAGCCGCATATAGTCCACTGAACATAAGCCTCTCCTATGGACTTCCAGAACGACCGATCTAAAGCAACCCGCATCCGGTGTTTCCCGGCGACCTTGATGAGGTCGTCCTTCCACCTGGCCGTTGGGCGTCCTACACTACGTTTGCCCGTACGCGGTCGCCATTCCAGAACGTTTTCGCTAGATCGGCCATCTGTTTTGCGCGCTATGTGTCCCGCCCACTGCCACTTCAACGAGCTAATCCGCTGGGCTACGTCGGTTACTTTACTTGTCAAACTTATTTTACTTTAATAGAGTGATTCGGAACCGTAACGTCGTCCATCGATATTTGTGTACTGTATGTTGTAAGACAAGTGTGAAATCTAACAAATTGAACAAATAAATATATCAAGTACAGTAAGATATAATGTTTGACGCAGTTTGAACATATAACACTAGTATTCTGATCATTCTAGGTTCCCGGCAGAGTAAAATTTGGGCCACCCCTTCTCTTCCCATGTGGTGTCGAGCATGCGTCTAAGGGATAGGGCTGATTAACTTTAACATCAGACAGATATGTACAGCCCAGACTCAGCCTCAGATGCATGGCTCGAGTCAACAATAGTGCCCTCAATACGGCAGTAGGCTCACCCCCTATTACGTGGGACCGAATTCGAATGAAAAGTGGGTGTTAATTCTCCTCTGCCTAACACTCCGGGGATAAAGGCGGGATTATATGTATGTATGTATTCTGTCAGATACTGACGGTCAGATTCATACTATGAAAGTCACAAAATAAGATTAAATTAATACCGACTGCTGGAGATGGTGGTGGGGCTCCTAATCATCATTATTTTTATTGTTACTCCTGGATGCATCTTTTCACCTCTTTACCCGGGCTCCGATTACAACTTTCCTTCCTTTTGGTCTTATTTACATGGCTACTATGCGACTATCACCATTTGACATTTCGACCCTTAGAGGACAAGTCTATATGCCAGAACCACATTCGTCAACTAAAAAGTGTGTAATTGATAATAACTTGAGTATGCAACACACAGAACAGAAAAAATTGTGCAGCATATCGATTGGGTTACTGAATTATTTGTTTTGAATTTTATATGTTTTGAAACCTGCACGTGAGTACATCTGCATCAAAATAAAAATTAAATTAACTGATGGAAGTAAGCTCACGTAAAGCATTAATTTATATCAGCTGAGCAGGTTTTGAGTGATGTTCAAATAAACAGACAAACCATATAGGTACTTAATGAGTCTTACAATAGTGCCTATTATTTTCTTGGCTATAATAATATCATATTATGTCTAATAACTACGTTTGAAGTTTTGAACCACTGTCTATAATTATATAAAGATACTAAACTAAGTAATTAAAATATTCATTGAGGGTCAAGCACCACAGACTTATATAATTTTTTGAATAATTTATAAAAAGAACACAAAATTTAAAAAAAGAACTCATCCACACTGACAGCCCTAAACTTATTCACACTTAATAAAAAAAAAATTGCACTTGTACACAAAAAAAGAAATAAATTCCATTTTCAAACCTACCGCAATAAATGATCCACCTGGTACCGTTCACTGCACTACACGTCACAACGCTGTTCACGCTCACACTACTGAACACTTCTTACCACCACTAGTTGTTGCAACACGCTTCAACGACCACTGCGATGTCCAGCGAGCGTTTTGTGTGTTAATGTTTATTATGTCATCGAATGTACTTATTTCGTAGCGTATTACACGTCTGACATATTCAGGTGATAGTTGCAACTGGAGGCTAAGTACATAATAATCTTGGTACAATCAAGGTCGTAACTCATTTTGGTATAGGTAATGTTCGATTAGATGCACATTGATCAATACGCCAATAAATAAAGACCAATGAAAATAGTCATTATCATATTGTGTTCTGCGTTTTACTATGAGGTCAGATCGAAACGTTTTTTTTTTACGTGTGGGAAATCCCCACGGATACCCCTCACCCTCCTCCAGAGCCGGAGTCATGTCGGACTCGACCCGACTAAACCTTGACCTGCTCGCAGAAGGAGGCGCAGGCCGCACACGCATCCCCACAGCGGACCATCGCCGCGAGCAGGGTGGAGAACATGAGCACTCTCACCCCCAGGGCCGCCACAAGCTCCCTCTTCGGCGTCTCAAACACCGGACACTCGGTGAAAGTGTGCAGTCTCGAGTCCACGCTCGGGTCGCAGTGATGGCACTCGGGCGTTGGCTATATGCCTATCAGATGTAGATACCGGCCGAAGCTACCGTGTCCGGTAATGATCTGCGTCTGACGGTACGAGAGGCTACCGTCTGGCCTCTCTAGCCACTCCCCCATGATGGGTCTTACCGAGATGGAAACGGTCACGGTAAATGTCGAAGTTTAGCCAAATCCACAGTTGGACAGGTAAAAGCAGACCCCAGACTCCAAGTTGATAGCCTCGAATGCGAATAACACTAGGATAAAGAAGACTATGAGTTGTTATGGTAATAAAAAATTATGCAAAATAGTAATAATGAAGCTTCACGGAAAATGTCGAAGTTTACCCAAATCCGCAGTTCGACAGGTAAAAGCGGACCCCAGATTCCAAGCCTCGAATGCGACTGGAATTAACGCTAGGGTAGAGAAGACTGAGTTGTTATAAAAATAAAAAAAAATATGCAAAATTGTAATAAGAAGAATTTATGTAAAAATTCATGAATGATTCATTGGTTTGTAGAGTATTAAAAAAATTGTGCATGTGAACTAACTCAACAGCAAATATTTATCTACCTTCGATTGTTTCTTTCACACCTACTAAGTTAGTTATAGAGACTGAGAGAGATATTTTTTTGTTTTGATTGTGCATGGGTGTGGTTTAGTTTAGAGGATATTGGTGAAATGGCCCACAACGAATGGCAGAGCACCCGTTCGGTCCACGGTGTCCCCTGCCGGCCGCCTTCCAGTACACCTTTTGATGGACGGACGAGGTTCTGGCGACGGTTTTTTTCTCACTTGCGGTTGGGGGAGTCTGACAGCAGTTGCAAGCAGTTACGGATAAAAGTCAAGTTTAGTCAAATCAAGAGAAAAAGTAGGAAAACGAGTCCCAGGATTCAATTGGTTAGAACCAGAACTAGCATCGCGATGATGATGGTGAATTGACAAGTAGAAAGGTACGCGAATAATTAATTAAAGGGACTCTATATTTCAGTAACAATATATCAGAATCAGGGATTAATATTTTAAAGTCACTACCAATTTAATTCAGAAGCTTGAAATACCTTCTAATTTTAAATCTAAATATAGTAGTATATAGAAATTCTGTTTAGAAGGGTTGTTAGAGCTCCTTAGGGCTTTCCCTAACGTCACGCGAGTTTAGTTTGAGGATTGATACATATAATATTCGCCAGAGCCAACTAATCAGCCGTTCAATTAACTGTCTAGGCTCTTTACAAAACAGTGCCGTTCAATTAGGGGCCTGAATGATGTTCAGCCGTTTCATTAAACGGCTAGGCAAATGGCTTCGATCGATGATGTTTAATTACTTGCCTAGCTGTTTAATTAAACAGCTATGAAAATAACTTTTTTTCTGCATGGTCATAAAATGCGGGCTAATGCGGGAGCTTCGCTGGGCAATAGCCTTTTAACCTAATCTATTCAAGTCGTATTGTGCAACTTTCTCAACGAAACGATTAGTACTAATTTTCTATGAATACACTTCTGCCTGTTTCCTCGGAGATTCACAGGCGTGAGTATATGTAAGTACTTTTCTGTCTCAATTCGGGTTGGTGCCCTATCTTTCAAATCGCCTAAGCATTAACCAGCCAGGTTATTTAATGTTGTAATAAACGTTACGGCTGAATATCATTCAGGCCGTTCATTGAAAGGCGCCGTTTTGTTAACAGCCTAGGCAGTTAATTGAACGCCTGATTAAGCTAGTTGGCATTGACATATATATAATGAGGGTTGTATATAAGCAACAGTAGCCATAAAATAATTGGTCAGGCAATGAGTTTACTTAACACTTTCCGACAAAAAGAAATGAATACTGGCCTTTTTTAACGTGTGGAAAATCCACTCGGATGAACCCCTGTCGGTCTGTTGTTTGTACAACGAAATAACTTGATTAACACTAAAATCAGGGGCTACGGTAAATAATAAATTAAAATTTATTACGTTCCTTTTGTCTTCAACTGTACATGAATAAAGATGTGAAAATTTCCAGACAATTATTTATCTATTGATTGGGACACAAAAAAGAAGAGATTGGTTGATTATAAGCATTAAGAAATCAGGATGTGGGTGGCTGTTTGCCTGATACGACAACGGTGGCCCTCAGCTTGACGGATCAGACGCTTCTCACTTCCCACTGAAAGGACCCATGTCTACAGGTTCTTTTTTTACCTATTAACAACTGAAAGGAGAACTTCTTAACGTCTGCTGTATTACGTATGAATTACGTTTACCTTCGTAGATCAAAATCAGCTACCTGTACAAGACCGCGAGCCAAAACGAGGCCGCTCATATCCGGATCATTACATAACATCGTATACATTAAACACACTTATATACACATGTTCTTGTCGACACTTTAAAATGTGCAATATTCTCTATGGTGAACGGTAGCCTGCCGGTAAATTGGAAGTATAGTCGAAACTTAAACTATTTAAAAACGATAGACACAGTAATGGCTACTACAATGCAGCGTTAAACATTGCTTCTACTTTGGTGTAAGTTTGACATGTACTATAGAGTATAGAGTCAACGCCACCATACTGTTTGTTCATTGGTAGGAGCCATGACAGAGTTGCCATCACATTTTTTTATGTTTATCTAGTGGGAATTTTACTTTTGCCTATTAATCTACTATCCTAATCACGTCATATCATGAAATGAAATGAAAGGTAGGTACTTTACATGTAGGAACTTTAAATCCTTAGTACGTGTTTTTTGTTTCTTTTGGGAATAGCATGAGGAGGTACACTATAATACATAAAAAAATATTATATATCGATTAAGTGAATCGTTCAGGCGGGACTCGAACCCGCGATCATTCCCTTACAGTGGGAATGCTCTGACCACTGAGCCATCGAGCTACGCCGGAAGCTATCCAAATTCTCGTATACTACCGCCTTTATTCATTGTTTCATTGATAGTTCGTATGATTGTCGGTAGATGGCTCCCACCGTCGCCCTAAAGACGGTAGTATAGGAGAATGTGGATAGCTTCAGGCGTGGCTCGGTGGCTCAGTGGTCAGAATCCGTTTCCAAGTTTTAATCTGTCTCTGTGCCAAATTTCATCAGGATGTCGTCAAAAATGTCAAACTATCATCCAATAGCCCTATTCCCCCTCCCCCATCTTCTATCCCTTTTTTTGCGTTAAAAGGTAGCCTAGGTCCGTTTCAAACTCTAATCCATCTCTATACCAATTTCATCAGGATATCTTTTAAATTGGCAAACTTAGATCTCCTAACCCTATTCCCCCCCCCTCTACCCCCTTTTTCGCGATTAGAGGTAGCTTATGTCCATTTCCAAGCTCTAATCCATCTCTGTACCAAATTTCATCAGGATAGCTTCAAAACTGACTAACTTTAATCCTCTATTCAGCCCCCCCTCTACACCCTTTTTCGCGAGAAAAGGTAGTCTATGTTCGTTCCCAAGCTTCAATCAATCTCTGTATCAAATTTCATCACGATATTTTTAAAAATGACAAACTTTCACACAAACCTTCATCCCATGGCCCTACTCCCCCCCTTCTGCCCCCTTTTCGTGACAAAAGGTAGCCTATGTCCGTTCCCAAGCTCTTATCCACCTCTGTACCAAATTTGGTTAGGATATCTAAAAAAGCAGAAACTTTCATACAAACTTCCATCCCCTATCCCCCCCCCCTTAAACCCCCTTTTTCGCGATAAAAGGTAGCCTATGTCCGTTCTCAAGCTCTAATATACCTTTTTACCAAATTTCATCAAGATCGGTTCAGTGGTTTAGGCGTGAAAGCGTAACATACAGACAGACAGACAGACACAGAGTTACTTTCGCATTTATAATATTAGTATGGAGGGTATATTAAAAATTTTCATTAGTAAATTGGAGTTGATGTCACTTTAAATGTCGTACGTACGTAAACAGATTCTGTATCACTATTACTCTCTGCTGATATTTTGTTGCATCTATTAATTCATCTTTTTTAAAAAAATCATCATCTACGTGTTTCGCATTCTAACGTTCTAACGTTGGAAACACGGAAATTTAAGAAGTTATTTCTTAAATTCTGTGGTTCAACTACTATTATATTCACATCTGAACAATAACAGATCTGGTAAAATAAAAAGACGATACTGGCAACATTACATGTTGTCGCAACATGTAATGTTGCCAGTATCGTCTTTTTATTTCCACGTCGCGGTTATGGGACTTATTTCGTGGCGCGAACTCTACCTCCCATAACATGCACCACCACACACTCACACATAACGCGTATTTTGAGGCGTCTTTTGCAATGAATTCTCTTAGAAATACCACAGAAATACTTATATTGAACATCGGCCGTGAAAGCCTAAAAGACTTATATACAAAAATACTGTCTCCATACAGTAAATTGTCTAAGTGTATAATAATATAAGTCTTTGCGGATCTAAATCTATTTATAGCACCCAATATTAGAACAAGTTTATAAAAAAAACATTAGTGACGTAAAAGAAATGTACAATTTAATGGACATAAATCAAAAGCATTTACAAAGATTAAACGAAAAGAAATTCTTATGATGATTCCTCTTCGCCATTAGAGTAGTACTTATAATATACACTTATAATATATATAATATATACAAGGCTGGTAGGTCAAAAGTTAGGTCAGACAAGGTATAACAGACTCAGAAAATATCCCAGGATAGTTTTTAGTCAGTTTAGAAAATCAGGTTGAAATAGTTGGCAATATGACCATTTTATTTTATCCTCTTAATCTCACATCTGTAAATTCACCTATCGGTACAGATATACACCTATTTTGAACTGTCCCGTATACGTGTATGTAATTCGGGAGCAAACCCAATTAATTAATCAATAAGCCTCTCCTAATGTGCGTCATTGCTCTGGATCCTCCGCTTGCCGCATCCAGTCTATCCCAGCTACCTTTTTCAGCCACCTACCGTTTACCTTCTCACGGTCTCCCCTCTTGGACTCGTTTACTTCAACGGCCATCAGTTCTTCTACAAATGTGGCCCGCCCATTACTACTTCTGCTTGCTTATTCTACGAGGTATCAGAACTTCAGAATAGAAACAACCAATACACTTTGTCAGCCCCCTAGACAAGTGCCCGGTGTTTTGTAGAATATAATGATGAATGTATAAGATCGACACATATTTGAATGAAATTTTGAAGAATTTTGCATGCTAAATATTCAAATCGATTAAAATAGGAAAAGTGTGAATCGGTCTAGGCGGGGTTTGAACCCGTAATTTTTTTCAAATTGTTTGGGCGGAGTAGTCGAAAATCAATGTTGAAAACTGATTGAAAAATCATTCATTGGTTCCAATAGTTCGTAAGAATATTGGTAGATGCTCCAGTGACGCCTCAAAGACAGATATAGAAGGAGAAACTTGGAGTGGTTCGGGCGAGGTCTGGTAGCTTAGTGGTCAAAGCATTGCCTTTGTAAAGCAAAGATCGCGGGTTCCAACCCCGCTTAGACCGCTTCAAACTTTTCCTATTTTAATCGATTGACACATATTTTGAGGTTCGTCCTATCGCCAACTCTTTTTCTTCTGCATATCAAAGACATCCTGTCGACCGGCAGCATTTATTGCTATGCGGATGATAGCACCTTGCACGGGAGTTATCATGGACGTCCTGCGGATAAGTAGACGCATATCGCGGGAAAAGGCAGCTTCTTGTCACTGAGCTTGACCTGAACCACAATTCCCAATGGGGCTCTGAGAACTAGATCGAATTCAATGCCAAGAAGATGCTGGCATTTGCGTTTACAGCAAAGGTATCTTCTTTCCTTCCCCTTCCAACTCTTCAGAGCACGCCACTGCCACTGCAGGACAACCTCAATATCCTCGGTATGGATGTTCGTTGCAAACTGAATAACAAAAACTACTTAGAGAGTATCATCAAAACAGCCTCGCGTCAACTCGTAGTCCTGAACAGAGTGAGATGGTTTTTCGCGCCAGAGCAACGGTGCCTTCTATACAAGACACAAATTCGTTCATGCGTGGAATACTGCTCGCATCTCTGGGATGGATCCGCAAAGCACTTATTAGATGCTCTCGACAGGTTGCAGCGACGTGCGGTCCGCATTATCGGAAATCCTGAGGTCACGACTACCCTCGAGCCTCTGCAGATGCGTATGTTGCTTTCTTGGCAGTATTTTACCGTCTCTACCATGGTGAATGTTCTGAAGCGCTATTCCAATTAGTCCCACCCTATCCTTTCATATACAGGACGACACGTGCAGGACTTTGATGTCACCCGCATACGGTGCAAAACATTCCTTCAAGAACCAAGCGATTCGGTGACTCTTTCCTTTATCGCACCATTAAGACCTGGAACTCCCTGCCAGCTCACGTGTTTCCCTCTTCCTACAGTCCCGGGTCCTTTAAGCGGGGCGTGAAAAAGCATCTAATGAGGCCGTCAAGCTGAGTGCCACCATTGTTAACATGGCACGTGTATATAATGGTGCCCCTCTTTCCTAAGACGTTGCCTTCAGCTTACCATCAGGCGAGGCAAAGTCAAATTGATGAGTGCTATAAAAAAAGTCATCAACGTATGTCGATCCCATACATTGATCAATCTTTTATTTTTTATTCTACAAACGTATTATCATTTTTTTAGAGGGGCAGGTCTGCTAACTACACTACTAAACCTTATGGTACTTAGAAACCGGAAGCAACGGATGTAATCAGTAATACATATAGGGAAACGCTGGAGACATATCGGAGCTACTCCTGTGAAATGCTTTGTAGGGAGATAGGGAATAGCGAGATTTCCTTTTCAAATTTGTTGCCACCTGTTAGGAAAGTTTTTCGCTGTCGTAATAATGGCTTACATCGTACAACTCCGGCTTAAGTTGTATAAAAATATAAGGAATCCCAAGATATGCCAGTCAAAATTATATTTGAGCATTCTGAAGTTTTATTTGGGAAATGAGATGTTGTAGATTCGTCTTATAAATTTGTGTATTTAAAATATTGTATTAATTTCTTGAATTAAAATAGTCAAAAGCAAAATTAATTAAGGCCAAGGTCAAATTTAGTTTCATAGTTTTGATAGACTGTCATAATTAACTATACGTACCTGATACGCGGTAGCCTAGTGGTATGGGAAATGTACTGCTGAGACGAGGTCTCGGGTTCGATCCCAGGTTTTCCATGGCACACACCAATGACTTTTCGATGCTTTTCGAAGTTATGTGTGTATTTATCGCAGGTTTATAAGTGCCCAGTTAATGGCAATAGGCTCGCCGCCACCTATATTACATTGGGACCTAAACATAAACCGGCGAAATGTGGGTGCTAGCACCTCTGCCTACCCCTTCGGGGATAAAGGCGTGAGTTTATGTTATGTTATGTTATGTTACCTGATAAAAAAGTAGGTACATAATTGAACTTGCATAGGGTACAATACTACGTCCAAATCCCCAATGGGGTAGGCAGAAGTCTATTAGACATCTACATTTTGGGGTAGGGGTACGGAATAGGGGAGAGCCTATTGCTGACAAGCGGACACTGTCATCGGCTGAATGTTTACTACGGTTACTAACGAGGTAAAAAATAAAGATTGACTTTATATAATTCTACATTACCTGTTCAATTTATACCTCATACAGTCAGCGGAGAAAGTTGTCCGGCCACAATGTCAATAACGCAGCGAGCCGGCCGGAAGCGTTCGCGTAATAATTACGCAACCTGCTGCCATTTGGGTACCTACAGTGCATTGATAATCACTTAATTAGATTTCGATGGTAATCAAATCCTCATAACCTAAATTAGTTAATTTCGTAATGACGTCATTGCAAGCTGGTGAAATTAAGTAGGTATAGATTTTGTGCACTCATGGAGGCCAAAGATTGTAATGCAATCCAACCCTCTTTATTATTTTTATTTTTATAACCTACTGGAAATCCCCGCGGATACCACCCTTGCCGGAGCCGGAAGGGGATTTTTTGTCGAACACAAACCGAGTAAACTGCAAGCCGTCTGTGGGTCGCAGCAGGGCCGAAGGTGAGGTAGCTATAGTGCATATCCCTTGCACCCCGTCTGACCCAGGGCCATCTCTTTCGATCTGGCCCTGTTGCACTCAAACCCCCTAGACAAATGGCAATTCGTTAGTAGAATAGAATAGATTGTTCAATGTATGAGAGAGTTGGTTATATTGGACCAATTTTGCCTTGGACTCGGATATTTAGTTTATAAAAGGACTTATACAGACCAATAGACATTTACAATGAAGTTTTATATCTTACAGTAGTAGAAGAGAAAACTCTAGAAGTGTGTAAGAACAAAAGCAGATAACGCAATGTTGTCTCTGCCAGCCCCCTCATAAATGAAAATGTCTTACCTTTACGTTAGGTTCGATGAAATGTTGTTTTTGCGGAGGTCCGCCACCGGTACAATTTTGTATCATAGGTATTTAAATCGTACCAGACAATAAAATACTGCATAAAAAGTTATTCATGTATGACATAATATAGATTCGACATAGCTTCAAAACTTACACCACGCTAATGCACGCAAGCAGGCTGCGGGCTCCGAATAACAAACTTTGGATGCAACTGCAAATCGCTTTAAGGTTGATGATACTTATGATTATAAGTATATTTTCAGTCTATCTAAACGTAAGTATAATCGTGTCACAACATAAACACACACACTTACAAATTAAGATTCGCTAAGTCAAACCCTTCTAGCATAACAGATTTATTACCTATTAACAAGGATACGTAGTTGACCACGGTCGAGTCGGCTCGATTAACTTAATCGACCACACTGAATCCTCAGAGAGGGCCCCTCACTGAAGGTATTAACTCATGAAACATGGCACGTGGACCGAATAGATAATAGGGGTGCTGATTCGGTTATACTTTGCTATAAATTTACTATGAGGTATAGTGTGGTCGGCGCGTAAGAATGGTCTCAATTAATAATTGTTAAGATTTTAGATGGTGATTTGAGCCTGTCTACTAGTATCTGTATTATAATTTAAAAAGTACTTTGAAAAAAATTGGACAGATTCCGCTATTTGTGGCTTGATTGTGACGACCTCTGTTGCGTATCGTTAGAGTGTACGACTGCTAAGTCAAAGATCGTGGGTATTGTATTGTATTTGTATTTGTGTGTGTGTTCTTGTGTAAGTATAATGTAAAAAGTGCTGCAGTCACTCGATGTCCGGAAAGCCAGTGGTCCGGACGGTATTCCGGCAGTGGTTCTACAAAAATGTGCAGCGGAGTTGTCTCCAATGCTTGCGCGGCTGTACCAGCTGTCCTACAGCTCGGGTACAGTGCCTTCGGCTTGGAAGGAGGCGAATGTACAGCCGATCCCCAAGAAAGGGGATCGCTCAGACCCGACTAACTATCGACCCATAGCCATCACCTCAGTGCTGTGCAAGGTGTTCGAGCACATAATTAACAAACAGCTCATGCGTCACCTTGAAGATCACTCCCTAATTAATGACCGGCAATATGGCTTCAGGCCGAAACGGTCAACGGGTGATCTTCTGGCGTATGTTACCCATCTTTGGGGTGAGGCTATGGACAAGCACGGCGAGTCACTTGCAATTGGTCTTGACATCGCCAAAGCTTTCGATAGAGTCTGGCACAAATCGCTTCTTTCCAAGCTACCAGCCTTCGGTCTGCCCCCTAGACTATGCAACTGGGTTGCTAGCTTCTTGCAGGATCGCCGTATTCGCGTCCTTTGTGATGGACGCGCCTCGGAGTTCTTGCAGGTAAATGCTGGTGTGACGCAGGGGTCCGTCCTGTCCCCTACTCTCTTTCTTCTGCATATCAATGACATGCTGTCTACCGGCAGCATTCATTGCTATGCAGATGATAGCACCTTGCACGGGAGTTATCATGGACGTCCTGCGGATAAGCAGTCGGATATCGCAGATAAAAGGCAGCTTCTTGTCACTGAGCTTGACCGGATCCTGAACAACATTTCCCAATGGGGCTCTGAGAACCTGGTCGAGTTCAATGCCAAGAAGACACAGGCATGTGCGTTCACAGCAAAGGTATCTTCTTTCCTTCCCCTTCCCACTCTTCAGAGCACTCCACTGCCACTGCAGGACAACCTGACTATCCTCGGTATGGATGTTCGCTGCAAACTTAATAACAAAAACTACATCGAGAGTATCATCAAAACAGCCTCGCGTAAACTCGGAGTCTTGAACAGAGTGAGACGGTTTTTCACGCCGGAGCAGCGGTGTCTTCTGTACAAGACCCAAATTCGGTCCTGCGTGGAATACTGCTCGCATCTCTGGGATGGCTCCGCAAAGTACTTATTAGATGCTCTCGACAGGTTGCAGCGACGTGCGGTCCGCATTATCGGGAATCTCGAGGTCACAAGCATCCTTGAGCCTTTGCAGATGCGTAGAGATGTTGCATCCTTGGTAGTATTTTACCGTCTCTACCATGGTGAATGTTCTGATGAGCTCTTCCAACTGGTCCCGCCCTCTCCTTTCCTACATAGGACAACACGAGCAGGGCTTAGATGTCACCCGTATACGGTGCAGACTATTCCTTCAAGAACCAAGCGGTTTGGTGACTCCTTTCTTTGTCGCACCATTAAGACCTGGAACTCCTTGCCAGCTCACGTGTTTCCTTCTTCCTACAGTCCCGGGTCCTTTAAGCGGGGCGTGAAAAAGCATCTGTTGAGGCCGTCAAGCTGAGTGCCGCCATTGTTAACATGGTACGTGTTTGTAATGGTGACCCTCTTTTCTGAGACTTTGCCTTCAGCTTACCATCAGGCGAGGTGAAGTCAAATTGACGGGTCCTACATAAAAAAAAATTAAAAAAAATATATGTAAAAATGTACAAACAAATCTAGGTATGTTGATCTCCATTCTAAAACGCGTAACATAAACGTTAGTAAGGGCCTTTATGTTCAGCGCAGTGTATAATGTTATAGAATATTATATTTAATCCTCAATAGCCACACCACGCAGATCGTCAACGGTTACTATCATAAGTAATTTGCAAACCATTCTATAAATTGTGGTCTGAAAACTGAGATAAATCTTATAAACTACAAACGCCGAGTGTGCCTACCTACAGTTACAGTATCACTGTTACACATACAGTGACCTGTCATGTTGGGTAGCAAGTAAGCTAGATAAATCGATGAGCTCTGCGTATTTTTGGCAGTTAATTCAGGGCTACTACAGAGCAATAGAACGAATAGGAATTGTTTGCCGACACTTATTTGGCAGGCGTTTGAAACGAAAAAGTATTTTAGCTTTACTTAAGTACCTACTCGATATTTTATTATACTTGTGTGTTTAATCTAGAATCTCTATAAGAGAGACTCGTGGCTAAGTGGTAACTGAGTAGGTTAAGTAACTCATCTCAAACCACTTGGGATGGGTGACCATTTTTAAAAACCCCTCCGTACTTCGGAGCGCACGCTAAGCGCGGACGCGATTGCCATACGGATATCTATAGCAGTCGTTATGGGAAGTTGAAGCCCTAAGGTAGTCCGATAACTGGTCTAACCAATTTTGATATCACCAATGGGTTCTAGGGGTTAGATGGCAGTCGCTTCGCGAAAAATATGGAGGATAAAAGTGGACTCCAGACTCTGAGGTGAGGGTCTCTTTGATAAGCTTCTGTTTTATAAGTGCCAGAGATCGTCTCCCGTTGATATTTTCTGTTGTGTGTGTCTTCTGTTTTATCATTGCCAGCATACCGGCAAGAGGGAAGAGAGAGAGGGGAACTAATTTATTGAAAGAAAATTATAAATAAAATAATTTTATTTTAAGGGTCCTTCAGATCAGACAATGTAGGACGATGCGTGTGCGTCAAATTCGTTCGATCAAAAGAATGTGCCTGATGAAATTATTGTGGCAAGCATTTTTACTATTACAAGTTTTGCTTTAGTTTATGTTTTTATGGAGGCGCTACCACACATTACCTAATTGGCGCTACGAAGATCTGTGAGACCCCAGCCGACCACATCTATTGGCTAGTACACCTGCTGACGAACGAGGCTCTGGCGCTCCAGTAAAGTCCAAGAATAAGTGGGAGAGAGAACTCCGGACACCAAAATTCAAGCTTTGGGTGCAAGTGGAACTAAAGATGTGAAGATGATGATAACAGAAATCAAAAATACATATACTCGCGTAGTTTGTAGGTAACAGTATAAATATGTTTAGTAAAATTCCTCAGGATCTGATTGACATGCCACTACATAAGTTTAAAATAGAAGTAAAAAAGTGTGTAACGAAAAAAGGATGTTATAAAGTAGACGAATACCTCAATGATAAAAATGCATGGTCATCCTAATCTTTTTGCTTGCTCGCACAATATAAATCTATAAAAAAAAACACTTTGTTTAAAAAAGAAACGATAATATTGTTCACTGAGTTTCTTGCTGGTTTCTTCCCAGTAGAACCAAGTTACCGAACCAGCGAAAGAATCATTTTCAAATGATTTATTTACTCTATTTAATACTAGCTGTTGCCCGCGGCTCCGCCCGCGTGGATGTCGGTTATCGCTTAGTGTTGAGTCAACGCTATTGAGAATGACATTTTCTAAAATAAAAGTAGTCTTAGTTACTTCGTATTACATCAGCTACCTGCCAATAAAAGTCCCGTTAAAATCGGTCCAGCCATTTCAGAGATTAGCTGGAACAGACAGACAGATAAAAATGGTAAAAAATGTTATTTTAGTGTATATACCGTATTATATTCATATGCATGAAGTAAAAAAAACTATTATTTCAATATTACAAACAGACACTCCAATTTCCTTTAAAAGTACCTATAGTTGTATAGATCATTTTAATTATTTCTTGTAAAATTTTGACGTTCATATTCTCTTTATGTGCCTAAACTGAATAAACGAAATTGATTCTTTGATTCCTTAATTACGCCTGTAAATCCCCGAAGGGGTAGGCAGAGATGTACAGACATTTTACCGACTATGATTTTCGGTCCAACGTAATAGGGGGCGAGCCTATTACGTTGGACCGTAAAAGGCTCGTCCCCTGTTACGTTTAGCGGGCACTTGTTCATGGGCTGTAACTTTACTATCTTCATCTTCATCCCAGCGTTAATCCCTGTCGCATCCGAAGCTTGCACTTGCTACTGGGGCAGCCGGGGTGCGAGGGATATGTCGCATGACAACCTTACCTTCGGCCTAGCACTACGACCCACAGACGGCGTTTGTTTTAGTCGGTTCGAGTCCGACATAAGCTCCCTCTCCGGCTCCGGATTATCCGTGGGAATTTGGGGGGTACCCGAAGGTGAGGTTGTCTCGCGACATATCCCTCGCACCCCGGCTGACCCAGGGCCATTCCTCTCGGTCGGGCCCTCCTCGGGAGGGGGGACCACGTGGTCCCCGACTCGCCCCCGGCATGTGAGGGTTGGCCTGCTTCTGCTAGGGTGACGAGCGGCTCCATCCGTCACCCTCAGGCCCGCGCTCATGGGGGGCGGAGGTCGGTCTTCGCCCACCGACGCCCACGCATCCGCGCAGCGGACCATCGCCGCGAGTAGGGTGGAGAGCGTGAGCACTCTCACCCCCAGGGCCGTCACAAGCTCCCGCCTCGGCGTTTCGAACGCCGGACACTCGGTGAGCGTGTGTAGCCCCGAGTCCACGCTCGCGTCGCAGTGATGGCACTCGGGCGTTGGCTCTATGCCCATCCGATGCAGGTACCGCCCGAAGTTACCGTGTACGGTAATGACCTGCGACTGACGGTACGACAGGCCACCATGTGGCCTCTCTAGCCACTCGTGTGCTCTGGGGTGGTCCTATACTATACATCAGTACACCTGGAACCGTATATGTTCTAAAAATATTATTCCGTCGACAACGTCTACAACTAATGATACGGAATCATATTACTATGTTCAGCATAAATTTGTTCCCTAAAATACCTATGCCAGAGATACTGTCACAGTATTCATTAAGTAACATATGTGGTGATTACTCTTTATAATCATGGCATAAATTTCTGCCAGCTTGCCATATTTTTGATTTGTTGCTGATTTAATTTATTTACTGCTTGCTTTGAATAATTTGGTTTGGTTTAATTTTATATAACGAAATGTTGCATGTTGTACAAGTCTTTTCCAAATTAAGTTGTGGATCTTATGTGTGACATAACGCTGGTTGAAGGAATAAAACTACAACCCCCTTATATATAGTAGAACAGAATAATGAATTTATAGGTTTGATACGCATTTTGACATTTATGACAGTCTTCAATGTATATAAATCAAATACATCGATCAACATATAATATGACTTTTCTTGCTTTGATACTCGTACCGCCCCATGAAATCCAACCACACGTCCTGATAGTCCACCTGAATCTCGTGGGACGCGGACACCCTAAACAATTTTACTGGCGTGGCTAACGTGGCTCTGATTCACTTGACATTGGCGTCTCGCTTTTAATAATTTTATAATAGATACATTTTACTTGAACTTGTGTGTGTTGCCAGCGATGACCTACAGAACTGAGACTTGGTCCCTTACTATGGGCTTCATAAGAAGGCTCAAGGTCACCCAAAGGGCGATGGAGCGTGCTATGCTCGGAGTTTCCCTGCGTGATCGAATCAGAAATGAGGAGATCCGCAGGAGGACTAAAGTAACCGACATAGCACCCAGAATCGCCAAACTTAAGTGGCAGTGGGCGGGGCACCTTGGGGCAAGAGAGTTCTCGAGTGGCGACCACGCGCCGGAAGACGCCGTGTAGGCAGGCCTCCCACACGGTGGACAGACGACCTGGTGAAGGTCGCGGGAAGGGCGCTGGACCGGTCACTGTGGAAATCCTTGGGGGAGGCCTTTATCCAGCAGTGGACGTCTTTCGGCTGAAATGATGATGAAAATGACTTGAAATTGGTAAAATTGCGGTGATTTGCTGCAGAGGCCATTTTGAAAAAGTCGAGGTTGAATCTGATCAACAGATCTTATTCTATTCTACAAACGTATTGCCCCTTCTCGATGTACAGGTATATAAGAGTAGTGTGGTCTGAAAGAAGATTATAGTGACGACCATTTATTAAAATCATCGCTGGCACAGTTTGGGCTTTTAGAATTCTTCGACGAGTGGGTTTATAATATCTCTGTCTACTAACTTTTAAAATCTCGCACTCCATGATAAATACATTAAGTGAACGGGAATTAACGCGATCATGGTATAGGTACTTACATACACTTACATAGATTTGATTGCCTGACGTTTCAACCAGGTTACACCGGCCGTGGTCACAGGCTAACAGTCAGCCTGTGACCACGGCCGGTGTAGCCTTAATTATAATTCCCGTTCTCTTAATTTCCTATTGACTGCACAAAAACTCTACAGTGAGTTTACAACACAAGGTTATTATGGTCGGGGTATCCTGTAAGGCAAAGGATCTTCCTCAGTCGGACTGCTCAATTTGGACGTAAATACCTTAAATATTTGCCGGAAATATTACCTACATATAGATATTTTGATGTTTGACACAGTAAGTGAAGGGCAAACGTAATGGAACCGCGTGTCTATATGGAACCGACCACATGAGAGTGTCACGTATTATTACAGTCCTCTGAAAGTTTGTTGTGTAAATATAGGTTCCTATCATGCATGTGTTAAATAAGACATAATGTATGATTGCAAAATTATATTAATTAGGTAAACTAATGCCCGCAGTTCCATACATGTGAAATACCTACTAAAATTTTCTTCATCACTGTATACCGTCAAGTCGATAAAGTTTTCTGGAATTTTCTAACATTCTTAATTTTTCTTTCCGCAAGATTGAAATCATTTTTAAGCAAAGGCGTGCGTGACCAAGGGTAAGTCGTCATTATCGTCTTTTTATTGTTAATCCTTGTCGTTTGATCAGTGGTTAAGGAGACGGCCTTACAACCGAGTGGTCCGAGTTTCATATCCTCATAACTCACGCATAATACAAACAATTTAGCAAATAACAAATTAGTAGTATCGGTTACTAATATTTAAAAATTCTATAAAGTATTTTAAATAATATAACACTATATGTAAAACACAGTGAAAATTTTTGCACGTTGAATTATGAACCCTAAACTTATGGTATAGAAGACAAATATGCTAATTGTAAAATTTCTCACTTAGTATGTTTGTATTCTAAACCATCGGTATAACTTACTAAGCTTCATGTTCGGTGTAAATCAAATCCTTTTCGATCAAACTTATGTACGTACTACAATTACTGAACCTTGATACAGTGAGCCGAAACTTCTGTATAATCGTAGGGTATCAGTATCTAACTTGGTTGAAGTTCGTAACCTAATATTCTGGTAACGGTTAACATCAATCAACTTCAACTTTTGAGTTGCTAGGAGATACAAGAGTCAGGTGATTCGGGACATCTCTGGAATATCTGTAAATACTTCTTGAGAATTTTTTGCTGTTAGTATACTAAAACCAAAAACCGTTACCTTCAAAAGTAGTGAAACTAGATATTATTCAGTAGCAGCAGCGGATTTCATTATATAATTTATGGGTGATGAAATTCACACAAAAACTTTCCACCTATTGTGTATAAGTGATTTCATGGTCTAAATTCTAATGACTTTATCACTGTTACTGTGGCAAGGGAACGAGAGTGAATATGCTCTAAGTCAAGACCAAAATTTTAGTCAATGTGGTGCTATTGCTTACCCAGATATCGAACGTATATTTTAATATTAAGTGGATTAAGTGCATTTGATTGCACCTCGCCAACAGTTTTTGCTATTGAAATAACTACAGAGAAAAAACCAAAAAATGTAACATTACAGATGTACAAATTATGCATAACATTCAGAAATATAATGCAGTTTAGAGTTGTGCTATATAAAGTTGTAAAATAAAACATAACATCTTATGCCCCGTAGCAAAAACGTTTAGCAATTTAAACAATGTTTGGTGATGGCGAAAGAAAACAAGTATCACGCCCCCCCCCCCCCCCCCCATCTCAACCCAAGGGCGTCGTCGTAGTCGCCTCTTGACTAACGGAAAAATACGCAGACGATGTAACTATGAGAGAAGGAAAACTCGAAATAAAACCCAATACCAACCTGCCTGACCGGAGTGGAAACTGTAGGCCAAAGCCTGTTAATATTGGGAGAGGTCTGTGTCCAGCAAGAGACTGCGATAATTGATTGATTGATCAAACAAACCAATAATAACGTTTCGCCATTTTGTAATTTTCCTAATACCGTTTGAACTGCCTGCGACATGATATTCTCCGATACGGTGCTAATGCAGAGTGAAATTACAATATCAAATTATTGGTTCTGTATCAAATTGGTATGATGAGAGGCGGTTATATATCAATATTAGATTTTGATTTTGGGTGGACAGCCTTTTGAGCTCTTAGATTGATGGTGATAAATTCTTGTTGAAATCTTTAGAAACTTGGGATCATAAATAAAAAAAAAAGAAACTGTCCGTTGAGCTTTATACGAGACTGAAGTTTTGAGGCTTTAAGGATATATTAATTCATGCGAAAACATGTGGTCTCTGCTAAGCCCAATAAAACATTTTTAAACGATTTTTTATTGTGATTTATAAGGCAGTTTATTGATTTCTTCTTCGTCCTTTCCATGATTGAATTTTTGCTGACCCCCCAACCTAAAAGAAAACTTGCATTAGGATCTTACCTGTTAATAAACAATTTTAAATGTATTGCCTCACTATTTATCTTTTTATTAAATTGTACATTTAATTTTTTTGTTTTATAAACACATTGGTTTTGTGAAATACCAAAATAAAATTAAGGCGTCATTTAGACGAGGCGAGTTTCTCGCACGTTTCGGTTCGATAATCGTACGCAATAACAATAAATATAATTCGATACGATAGCCGAACGATTATTGTATTAAAATGTTAACACACATTCAAATCGCCAACGAGTATACCATACGAGATTTGCAAGTGACATATGTAATAGTTTTAAAATTCTTTTTAGACGGACAATCAATATTCAATTGCGAGGCAATTATCGCCAGGCGTGGACGAGCGAGCGGCAATTGTTTCTGCTAATGTTTAGACGAAGCAAAAAACAAAAAAACCTATTCATTTCATTCTATCCTTTCGAGAATCGTATCTTCGAGGCGAGGAGCTCTCCCCGTCTAAATTATGCTTTGAGACAGTATCTCATCCACATAGGGTAGAATCAATAATGTATTTCCACTGCAACTGTAAGCTTAAAGTTCAAATTTTATTGTTAGAAGTTTTTGATTTGTTTTATGTGTTGTTAGTTTTATGGACCATTTAATTGAATTTGGCGAAATACCAGTTGCAGTTTTTTTTATTTACCAACTCTGTAAACATTTTCACATATATTTAATATATACTAATTAATTTCCACATAATTATAACAAGATTAAACTTTTGACAACACAACACATTTTGATTTTTAAGCACTTACTCGTAAAATGTACTACAGAACCGTCATCAATTCAAAAGTTTATAGTAGGTATTTGAGTTCCGTCCACAGGTTCTGTCGTTATTATGAATCAAAGAAATTTAAAAGGAAGAATAGCAAAATTAATGTTTTTGTAACTGTTCCACGACTTCAAGAATGTCATTAACGATAGACAATCGAAATTATTGTAGTAAGTGTTTTGGGCTTTTAATATTGTAACAATACATACAGTATACGCAGTTTACTCACTCTGGCACATGCCACGACGATTTTAGCTTAAAGGTTTACCTCTGTCTGTTTTAGCCCGCTGCACAAAATGTATCTGAATAGTAAACGCATGTAACCAGTATCCAAAATAAATAAAATTTCATTTCACCGGCTCTTATGCAGAAAAGTGTAGTCTTTTGTTTGTATAATGACATCACGACGTCCTTCAAAGTTTTCTATTTAAGCATTATAGCCTGATTTTGGCGATTAGTGAATCCGCATTCTGTTTGTCGACTTTATCTCTGTGTTAAGTCGATTGAACAAAAACAAATATTATCGTAACCAAGGTACATAACAATTAACATTCATCATAACATTAATGTTAATTTTACAGAAAAGTGATTGCTCAAGCTCAAGTAATTAGGGGTCAATTAGCATCACTCTAGCAGAAGCAAGCTTAGGGTAGGGAGGCGCGGCGCGTCATGTATTCACGGGCGTCTCTTTGGGAGATGAGAGATGTGACACTATACCACAAGTCATAAACACAACAACAACAGTGAACAAGGCTAGTCAGGGTCTCACGCATATCCTTTCCAGGGCATAAGACCTGATCTAACACAAGCAGAACAAAGGATCTACAACGCGCCAGTCCAAACCGACAGATCGAACCGGCGGTTTGGAACGCGGTCCCGATGCGCGGTTAAATACAGTACGTGTAAGCGGTGCTATTGTACCGAAAAATCGTACGATGTTAGGCAGTTGGAGTTCGACTTATCCACCTAATCGTTAACTCCGGTGACGTGGAGTCTGAAAAGGCTTCCAAACAACGGATTGCAGTCATTTAGTTAGTCAATCAAATCAATTAATTAGCCTAAAGCAGTTCAATGCTTGACATAGGCATTGAGTTAGTAGTTTGACTTAATTAAGCAAAATGATCTTTCTGTAAGACTGCCAAGACTACCATTAGCGAAAGATAGATACTATAATGGTAAGTATATTGCAGGCGCATCCATTCATTTTATTCGAAAAATATCAATCACAAGGCAATTCCGTCTAATTTGCGAAAAGACGAATATAGTTCTACCATCGGAAAATGCATAAAGGTAACGAATACACGGAAATGAAACTCGTAACAACTAAACTTATGTTATACAATAGTACTGCTGGAAGTTTACGCCAATGTTACACATTCAAATGAAACTATTTTGAACAGGTAATCTTCAGCCAGTCCCGTGGTACAGTCGAGAAGACACTTTCAGTGCCAATTCAAAAGGAAAAAGCAACTATTTTAAAGTGAACTCAATTTTATACTCTATTTTGAAGTGAACTCAATTTTATACTCAATTGAGTTCACTTTAAAATAGTATAAATAGTAATCTTTAATAAGGTTCTATAACAATATGAATAACATTTCCTAATGCAAATTAAATACTCAAGATATCTGAGAATAGTGTCCCGTCTCTTATAAATGAGAGAAAAGAAATAGATATAAATGAAAGAAAATGAGAAAAAGTAAAAGCCGTAGCTAGCTACGGCTTCTACATTTTTCTCTATTTTTTGACAGGTTAAGCTTCAATGCTTGAGAGGTACTTTTATAATTAAATTGTAAGGTTAAATAGAAGAAGACTGGGATAGACTGAATGAGGAGGATCGGGAAAAATGGCGCATATGGGAAGAAACCTATGTCCAGCAGTTCACTGCGATTGTGTAATTGAGAGTGATTGAAAAGGTTTAATAGGCTATATTAGTCGTTCATCATCACCTAGATACTATTTTAGATTTCCTCCTTTGCAATAAATTAAAGTGATAACGATATAAAAAAGGCAAGACCTTAAAAGGACTTAATTAAAATTCACGCGAGTCAGCGAAGTCGGTAATGTGAATTCTTAGCCGTGTTGTGTCGTAAGCCACCGTCTTCTACAGTTACACGAGACTTTACACTCTGTATAATGAGAAAAGTTTGTGTATATTGTGCTCAAACATTGGATGCATCAACCAACATAAACTTAGCTATGACTTCAAAATTGGCAATGAAGTATTTGTATTGTATTGTTCAAATAATGATAGGCACTGGATTAAAGTAATCTATTCGTTTAATGACTGCTGTGTACTTCGTTTAAGATTCAAGAGATATTCGACGCAATTAATAAACTGTACAAAATTAAAAATAAAATGCGTATTAAGAATATGTATTTACATTCACGCCAGACTAGCGGTGTCTTCTATACGAAACACAAATTCGGTCCTGCGTAGAATACTGGTTGCATCTCTGGGTGGCTCCGCAAAGTACTCATTAGATGCTCTCGACAAGTAACAGCGACGTCCGGTCCGCATTATTGGCAATCCTGAGGTCACGAGCACCCTCGAGCCTCTGCAGATGCGTAGATGTTGCTTCCTTGGCAGTATTTTACCGTCTCTACCATGGAGAATATTCTGATGAGCTCTTTCAATTCCAAGTCCCACCATCTCCTTTCCTACACAGGATTACACGAGCAGGGCTTAGATGTCACCCGTATAGGGTGCTGAATATTCCTTCAAGTACCAAGCGGTTCGGTGACTCTTTTTTTTGTCGCACCATTGAGTCCTGGAAGGCAAACAAAACGGAACTGGTAAGCAAAAGAATTAAAATTAAGTTTTTGTGAAAACGCCTTACCAACATTTTTTATTATCGCTTAGTGTTGATCCGACGCTATTAAGCATTAAATTCGCCTCTTTACTCAACTTTGTTCTCGACTATGTATTCACCTCTGTTATCGACTTTCTACTTGCCTCTATATTCGACTCTCTACTCGACTTTCTACTCGCCTCGATACTTGAATTTATACTCGACTCTCTCTCTTTTTACTCTTCTCTATACGCCTTTCCATTGGTCTCTCTTCTTGCCCATCCATTCGATTCTCTTTTCGCCTCTCTACTTGACTCTCCCCACTCGCCTATCTACTCGCACCTCTACTCAACTCTCTATTCGATCTCTACTCGCCACTAAACGCATCTTTCCACTCGCCTCTATTCGCCTCTACTCAACCCTTTACTGCATTCTATTTCACTCCATATTCGCCTCTCCACTGGCTCTCTAGTCGCATATCTACTCGCCCCTGTAGTCGACTCTACTCGACTTTCGATCTTTACACGCCTATCCACTCGTCGCTATAACAATCTCTACTCGCCTCTCCACTCGCTTCAAGAAATTCTTACTAATTATGCCATATTCACTCCCGTTTTTGTGCCATTGAAAAATGAGAAAATTTACCCCATAGCCCTATTCCCCTTCCTCCTTCTATCCCTTATTTCGCGATAAAGGGTAGCCCATGTCCATTTCCAAGCTCTAATCCATCTCTATACCAATTTCATCAAGATATCTTCAAAATTGTAAAACTTACATACCCTAGCCCTATTCCACCCCTTCAACTCCCTTTTTCGCCTTGCCCCATATGGGCGGACACCCTGGGGCCTCTAGGACCATCAGGGGGTACCGCACGATATCCTTTGAAGCGGCGAGTCTCCTGGTCGGATCACCACCGTGGATCCTAGGCAGCCTATGTTCGTTTCCAAGCTTTAATCCATCTCTGTACCAAATATATCATCAGGATGTCTTCAAAACTGGCAAACTTTCATCCCCTATAAGCCCCCCCCCTCCCCTTTAACCTCGTCTTTGGCGACAAAAGGTAGCCTATGTTCGTTCCCAAGCTTTAATCCATATCTGTACCAAATTTCATCAGGATATCTTCAAAAAAGACAAAGTTTCATCCCATAGCCATATTTCCCCCCCCCCCCCCCTTCTACCCCTTATTGCGATAAAAGGTAGCCTATGTCCGTTCTCAACCTCTAAACTATATCTGTACCAAATTTCATCAAGAAATCTTCAAAACTAACAAACTTTCATCCCAAGGCCCTAGTCCTCCTTCTACCCCCCTTTTCGTGATAAAAGGTAGCCTATGTCCGTTCCCAAGCTCTAAACTATCTCTGTACCAAATTTCATCAAGAAATCTTCAAAAAGAACAAACTTTCATCCCAAGGCCGTAGTTCCTCCCCCTTCTACCCCCGTTTTTGCGATAAAAGGTAGTCTATGTCCGTTCCCAAGATTTAAACTATCTTTGTACCAAATTTCATCAGGAAGTCTTCTAAAACCATAAACTTTTATCCCAAGGCCCTGCCCCCCTTCTTCCCCCCTTTTTGCGATAAAAGGTAGTCTATGTCCGTTCCCAAGCTCTAAACTATCTCTGTACCTTTCATCAGGAAATCTTCTATAACGATAAACTTTTATCCCAAGGCCCTGGTCTCCCCCTTCTTCCCCCCTTTTCGCGATAAAAGGTAGCCTCTCACCGTAGCTAGCGATAATTATACATTGTAGATTTCCAAGAGTAATTTTCAAATTATTTTTAATGATACGCACTCAGTATCAATAAATTACAGTTCGTACGATTGATATTCAATTAGGAGAGCAATTTAAAAAAGTCACCCTCCAAACGATACTTTTTGAAAACTCCTAATGAATTCGGTTAATTTGTAGAAATCAAAAATTAGAATTTGCTTTTAAGATGAGCATATCTTTGTGTAATTTTTCTAACTAGTAATTATTCGTTCTATACAACAAGGTTAAAGTTCAAAAGTATTTTCGTGTATAGTCAGCATCAGAAATATATTGACTACAAAGTTTCAAAACGATCTTAAAACTCTCGTATTAAAAGCAAATTAAACTGCTTTATTGATTTAATTTGTAAAATTGTCCCAACTGAAGGTGTGTACCAAATATCAAAACAATCCGTCAACAGAAAAGGGGAAAAATCTAGGAATTAACATAATTTTGAGCACTTTGTAGATTAAGTTCGGTCATATGCTGACTGTGACTGATGCTGACTGTACCTGCAATCTAAACTTATTAAATAGCGACGATAAAGTAGCACCCACAATTCCACTAAAAGGTGTATTATCTGTGGTGATATTTACTTCTATTAGATATTAATTTACCTCCGGGGTAAGGAGAAGCAGCAGTCCGTCATCTGCTTCTATCCTACAGATAATAATGTTATGTTATAAAAACGCGAAAATTTGTGAGTATGGATAGGTAGATGTTTGTTACTCTTTCACGTACGTAGACTACTGAATGAATTTTAATGAAACTTCACAATAAGATAGCTTATACATCAGAATAACACATAGGCAATATCACGCTACTACTCAAGAGAACGGAGCAGTGATCATTAATATAAAAATAGTCGAGGACAAAGTTGAGTGGAGAGGTAAATGTTCAATAGCGTTGGCCCAACACTAAGCGATAACCGGCATCCACGCGGGCGGAGCTACGGGCAACAGCTAGTCTTTCCATATTTCAAGAGTTTCCTCTATTGCAATTTAACCTTTCTCCCACCGATTTCGATACTTTTGAACTGCTATTTTTTAGGTAGTACTCGTATTTAGTCGATTAAAATTCTCTTAATTCTCACTATTTAACGTAGCCTAATCTAAAAGGTAATTGCAGAACCGAATACCTCAAGATATCTCAAAATACCTCAGAATAGCTGTCTTTATGAAGAAAGTAATTTACAAAGTTCATTACAATTTAGATATATTTATAGCTTTTGCTGAACAAAGCAATAACAGTGTTTTAAAAGTATATTTCTAACCAGAAACTTATTAAAAATGTCTGCCCTGCGGCCGTTTGAGAATTTTATGATATTTTCCCCATTGCTTTAGAGTTAATTTACTTTGCAGCTGTATACATGAAGTATAATTTTTAAAATGGAATTTTAATTAACAATAATGTAGCCGCCGTACTATTTCGTGCCGGTAGCGGTGGAGACCCTGGGGAGCTAGGGCAAGGAGGCTAGCAGCTTTATTGGGGAGATTGGACAGAGGCTCATCACGACGACGGGTGACTATCGTTCCGGATTGTTCCTGGTGCAAAGACAGGCCCACGCCACCCAGCGTGGTAATGCAGCAAGTGCGATGGGCACTTTTGCACCAAGAGCGATCAGGGGTGGGTGGTTTTTTAATTGTTAGCACTTGCTCTATGTAATTTGGACTTACGTATTGTTATTATATTTACGAATTGTACACTTTTGACATTTTAAATTTAAGGGATTATATTCTTAAGCATAAAATAATAGAAAAGAAATAAATGTCCTAGAAAAAAACAATATTGAAATGGAATAAGTCTTTTGTCAGTGTTGGGTCGAGTGTGTTAATAAAATGGTTCCCGTTATAATTTTACAATTTGCCCTGCCGTTTTAGAGCGTTTTAGGCGTCTGTGATAGTATGTCACTAAACTGATGCAGTGCCAAATCTAGTAGTGATAAAGCAACTTAATGTTATACAAGTTTGCAATAGCTTTTTTGCAAGCTTGTATTTTAACAAAATTTTCCTCGGCATGTAAAGACCCCGGACCGGAGAAGGCACACAATTTTAGTCAGTATCCACTGGGGGCAGGTCGAGGCGGGCGCTGTATCCGAGGGTATTTCCACGCAAATAAAAGGAATCAAGTACTCACAAACAAACATGGAGAAACTAGAGCAGTCATAATCAATATTTTTTCCTTGAACTTCATCATCAGCCATTCGAAACGTTTTCGAAGTAAACTGCCAGACACTCCGCCACCACGAACAGTTAAAAGGAACTTTCTAGCACAAATTGGTACAAACGGCTATCGTTACGCTCACTCGTGTAGCAGTGCGCAACGATAAAGGAGACGCAGTAATTTCATGTCTCTAAATTAAGGGTGATATAGACGTGGGCCAGTCTCGGAATGAAAGTCATACTCTCATGGGAAATAAGTTTACTGTATGCTGTATGTAAACTTCTACCCGTATTTAGTCAGCTTTGTATCACTGGTGATGAAGCAGGACTGAAAGAAAATCAAATCAACTCTCAGTATTTTGAGGAAGGCAGAAAATTGTGTGATTGTGCGTGCCTTAGGAGAGGCTTATGTCCAGCACTGGACAGAATAGGTTGAAAGTATTCATTTTATTTGACATATACATATTTTTTGTGTAAGGTACCTATCGTATTTTAGAGAGATAACCACACAGAGCCTTCAAATCATGTGCTATGTGTGCTATAGTACAGGACACCGTATCATTAGTAACTTTTATCTATTTATTTTAAAATGTAAAGTAAAAAACTAGCCTTATTGCATAGGCCAATGATGTAGAAATAAACTTATGCGCTTTGCATAAGTTTTAGCTTTTACTGGCTTGTTGTTCTTAGGCTGACTAAACATTCAACACGTCAGCCCAGTTGTTCGACCCACTGGGCTAAGCTGACAGTCGTATTTCGGACCATGCTTAAGGGTGGCAAACTTTTTTGTAACTATCGTGTTTTTCTACCGGGTTTTCAGCAGCTTAAATGTTTTGACAGCTTCAAGGTTCAATCCCAGATTATACAGGTTTAAAATAACAGAAATTTGTATAACTTTTTTTTCAAAAGAAAACTGAAAATATTTTCAGTGATTCTATTGCTTGTCAACTTTACTGTGGCGATAAATGTACTCAGGCAACACATAGAAAGCAAAGGGGGTAATTAAAGCTTCAGATCGGCGTAGTTAGGTAACTTCACATAATTGTTCGTCCCGCAGGTACTTTGCATCCCTTTTGGAGAGCAATAGGTGACTATCCGCTTTGATAGTGCTACATGGTAGCAGTGAGGGTGACGTTTGTTGGATGATACACTTGAAAATATGTCTGCTTATAATATTTGAACGTGTTTCTCTTCTTCTTTATTTTTATTTTGTAAATTGAATACACTTGTAATAAGTATCATAGTGAAAACTTAACTGTTTTACAATTATTTGTTTTAACGCTTGATCTGTTCATTGCGTGATTTCTAATAACAACGATGTTTTTTCTCTCTCCCTGCTAAATGTTAATGGATTACATTTTCTACCATTATTTAAACTAGGTTAATAAATCTTGTCCATTCACCTTTCTTACCTTGACTGGATTACGGCTTGACTGGATGGTGGTCTGTGTGGTAATTGCGACCGCCTGGAGTGTCTACTGATATGTTCCTCGCAACCACCAAGTATCCGTTAATAACAGTGAATCACTGAAATCTATAATTTTTTTCACAACCATATTACAAGAATATTATCTTGCAAATGTTTTAAAATAATTACGTTAAAATAATACGTGATGCTATTTTTGTTTCCTACAATACTTTGTACCTTTGATTCTGTCCATCAATTGACATAACTTTAAAAACGTTGCACAAAATTGCGCTGGAATCGTTCACAATCAAACATCAATTCATGAAATCTTCTGTGATTGTTGATATCGCATCTGACATTTCAGTTTGAACGCTTTTCGACCTTTTCGACAACGTAGCTAGTATAACACTGACCTGTTTTCTTATTACAGGTCAGTGTAGTATAACTATAATTTGATGTCCCTATATAATTCAAAATATACCAGTGAGCATTTTGTTTAATGGCCTTGTCAATCTAAACCAAATTATATGAGCTACAATAATATATGGCTATAATAATTCGCACCCGAATGAAATTTGGTAGAGTTGTTCAAAACACTATCAGAAATTAAATATAAAAAAATTGGTTGCCTGTAAAGTCGGTATACGGGCGAAAGTTTTACGTGACAACGACTTTGAGTGGTAACCATGCCCGAGTGGAAGGGACGCGTGCCTCTCACTCGCTCTCATTGTGAGCGCATAACGTGAGCGGAGCGTAACGCAGTTTCTTGAAGTGTCACCCGGCAAACCAATTTATAAGACGTTGTCACGTCAAAAGTCCTCATCGATTATACCTATAAGTTTTTTTTATTTAGATCCGAAGGTCACGAAAATGGGTATTACGCGATGTTCAGCAAAACGGTAAGGTCCTAATTTTAGTGCGAGTACTTGTGATACAAAAACGATTGCATGGAATTAGAAGTTCTATTTTAGGAAAGTTCCCACTGAGCTTGAATTATGAATTTTGGGAAGAAGCAAGGTCTTATAGCACAGTTAAAAGGAAGTGATCGAAAGCTCTAAATATGTAGCTACCCGTGCCGTACCCTACTGCTACCTGTAGATAGGTGGATAATGGTGGTGAGCTTCATCGGTCTTTACCCTTTATTTGTGCTTTAAGGTTTTGCTACTTCCCAAATTTCATTTATCCCATTAGCAGTGAAATTTCTAAAAAATATTTTAGTTATGTTAATAGAGTATTAAGGCAACTAGATTTTCCAGTAAAACCTCTTTTACATCGGCAGAAAATCCTCTTCAGGAGTAAGAGGATCTAAAGTCATAATTGGCTCCAAGTTTCCATCAACTCGACATTTCCATTCCCATATTTTAGGTGGTAGTTGATTCCTAAGCCACTTCTGTACCTGGGGAAATACTCTATAAGCGTGATATTTCGCTGAACCTTTGGAAAGAGGGACAGAAGAAAGATCCGGTTTGGACATAGATTATATCACAATGTGATAGTTATATAATCTATGACTCAATGATGAATCAAAAAAGACCTTTCTCTCCCTCCCCACGTGTCCCACCTTCGGGGACTTTAATCTGGGCACCTTAAAGACTAACTGTATCAATTTTTCAAAACTACACGAATTATTTGGCTTTAATTTAATCTGCAATTTTCACATTAAATTGAACTTCAATGTTTGGATTTCCACTACGAATAATTAGGATACATTATTCGTAGGATTTCCAAGTAATTTCGAAAAAATATAACTGTAAAACATTTTTATTAACGTAAGTTGTTCACAATTTCAATGATCTTATCTTGTTAGACATTTGCTTCCATTTCACAAATAAAGGGTAGACTTTTGTTGCAAGGAGTAGTGGTGGTACCAAGGAAATTTTCACTGCGTAAAACGGCTCCACAATCTTCGTCCTCCGGCAGCGGTTGACCGTGGTTATTATAAAAAGTTTTGTGTTGATAGACTTCGTCAAATTTCTGACCTATATGAACATAGAATATAACATGTTATATTGACTTATATTAAATTGTATTATATTAGTAAATATATTAAACACTGAGTAGAATATATAATTTTTTTTTCACTATTATGTTTTATTTTAGGTACAGTCAGCATCAGATCGATTTTGATGAACAAAGTGCTCAAAATAATCTTAATGTCTTGGTTTCCCCCGTTCCTTTTGACTGATTGTTCTGATATTTAGTACACCTTTAGTTCGGGCAAATACAATTTACATCAATAAAACAGTTTGATTCGCTCTTTATAGGGTGGTTTTAAGATAATTTTGAGACTTTTTGTCAAGATATTTCTGACACGACAAGGCGCATAAAGGCGCAACCGTAAACTCCTTTGTCGACTGTACAATAAATATGAGGTGTAATCTACGCGATGGAGGCGGCAGCAACTCTCTCCTACAGGGGAGATGCTGCCGCCTACACTAAATTCCAGCGGCCAGGAAGCTAAGGCAGACGCTTCCTTGTAGAGGGCTACTTGGAGTCTGTCCACGTGTCCCTTTGACCAGCAGAGGGTACAGTGGAAATCAGGCAAGGGGCGATCTGGTTCTCCGATTGCGAGCTGGGGGTAATAGTTGCGGCAACCTGTCATCCCTTCATCTTAACGAACATCTTTTCCGGATTTGATACGGATATCTTGCTTCCCACACCGTAGGGAACCATCCTAGGAGTAGATTTACACCACAACACCCGAGGGTTAAACCCTGGTAATTAAAGACTCGAGCTGGTAAACGTTGTCGGTCCATATACACCCCCGATGCCATCACTGGAGATTTCCGCATGAATTGAAAAGGATTATGAAATATTATTAAATGCCATATTCTAAGTATGTGTTTGAAGCACTCAAAAATGATAAAAACGAAGCACTGCAAAAACTTACACTAGACAAAGAATATCATACATTGAGTTGAATTATTAAGGTAAAGTGTGTACGTAATAATGAAGCGTACAAAGGCCGCACTGTCTCTGCTATCAGTAAGTAAAGAAAGACAACAAAACATTAATTTGTTCATTTTTCCTGGTAACTGTGTTTAACCCGATGACATTACTGGCCTCATGAGTAATATGACCGTTATCGGTACTCACAGTGTGTTAATAATAATATTATTATACAAATGTAAAAACCAATGGATGAGAATGATGACGAGAATCCGTTAAAATGTTTTGGAAAACATTCAACAATATTAAAATGCTTTTACCTTTAACTGTGTAATAGTCATTGCCGGAATACCTCCGTCGTACACCAACGTGATATGTGGAGTAAACATTTAAAAGATCACGCAAGGATTGAGCTTCTGCCTCATTTTCTACAACTACCAATATTCCTCCTTCCATGTAACAAGTTCGCATTGCTTCATTCCACACTTTCTGTCGATTGTTAATTTTGTAACATTTTTTTGTTGATCTATTATATTTGTAACCTGAAAAAATAACCCAATCATGGTCTTAATAACTTGTATAAATAAACTCATTAACTCTTAATTTGACATTTTTAATAAACAAAGTTCGCGAAGTCTGGAGAACGTTGTGAAGCAACTTACCTTGGTCAATAGTTGGACATGATTCGCTTTCCACTTTCTTGCATACATAAGGAAAAGGCATATCTGCATCTTCAGCCGTACAAGGACCTTCTCTGAATAAACCCGTGTTAATATTCATCAGAACACAACTTCCGCCAGGAGAGTTGTCACTCCCTACAGCTTTATCTGTGGGCAACGGAGACGGCGTTGCATGTCCTGAACAAGAGAATTATAATGATAGTAGAATAATTAAAACTAAATTTATTTAATGTTGAAGTTGTTTAATTTGTAGAATAACGCACTAATATAGACGTTACAAGGGTCTCGCCACCATCTCTTAAAAGTTATATTAATTCAATCTTTCTATACTTTTATAGTGTGAATAGAGCTCGGACCACTGTCGTTCATTGATATTGGTGTACTTGTATCTTGTAAGGCAAATTAAAGAAATAATATATCCAATGCAATAAGATACTCTGTTCGGCGCAGTTTGACTAGCTAGTTGACATAATACCAGTATCCTCCGTGGCGTAGCGGTAGTGAACGCGGCCGCTACGCAGGAGGCGCGGGTTCGATCCCCGCTCAGTGCAAATATTGTATGCATGAATATGTATATTTGCATTGGTCTGGGTGTTTCTATGTAGGTATAATACGTATGTTTTTACAAAAAAAAAGTATCTCCGCATTCTAGATTCCATAACACAAGCTAGTTAAGCTATGCTTACCATGAGTCTAGATAGCGTTGTGTGAAATGTTGTGGAATATTTATTAATTATTTATTTATCCTGACGGACGTTGACGGTCCTATTCAACTGTGAAAGTCACATAAGACTGAAATACTACCTTTAGACATGATAGAAGCCCCCCAGATAATGTAACTTGGCAAGAATACAAGTCCTAATGAGAAGTAGAGCTCTATTAATCAGCAAAGGGTTCGTCTGCGTTATAAAGCACTATGAAAAGCGCCAGAAGCAAGACACTCGTGCAGTCGACCCAGCAAGAACCTTCTTATATTTTGAGCCAGTTATGAGTGTTAAAAGATAGCAATAAAAAATAGCCGAGTGTTTGTATGCTGTAAGAAGTGAACGTGATTCGTTGCAAGAAGCTGCTTAAAGAATGACTTACTTACCGTCAACTGTCATATATTCACCCAAACCAAAATCGTCGTATAACCCGACGTATATATCTGTGACATTCGGAGCTTCTGACATTTCGTTTGTTAAGTTCTTCACCAAAGCCCACTCATCTTTAGCTTTTGGATAAAAGAGTGTAGCCCCTTCGTCATCACATGCTAGAAAAGCAGCTTCCCATGATAATCCGTGGGAATCAGAATGTATTTTGTAGAAAGCATCAAATTCTGGAATGTATGTGTAATCTTTTCGAAAAAACTCGACGTGCCGCGTGGAAACAAATGGTAAAAATATTGCTGTAAATGAAAATGTATGCCTTTTAAATAAGTTAACTATCTGTTTCTTCCTAGGCGAAGTATTGGGGTAGAATACCTTGAAGCGCGCCAAGTATTTTTTCTACAGAGTCTGATTACGCCTGTATAAGCTTGCATGAGTTGTACCTAAATAATATTAATGCACAGCGTACGTTTATTCGATTAGCTTCGATTTTTTTAATTTTAATTGTAGTCAAAATTTGAAAGTACGTTAATAATATATTCGAACAAAATACGGGAATTAGAATTTAAGGGGTTGGTATCAGGAGGACCAAGGTTTGCAAAAGGACTTTGTCACAAGATAGACGGAAATAGTGTAACATTAAAAACTGGAGTTTATAATATTCTTGGACTTACCAGATAATAATAAAAACTTGATATATTGCTCCATAATAATCGTATTATTACACACAATATTTCAACTGCACTGGCTGCTCAGATCATAAAACTTGCTATTATATAAACTTTAATGTAATAACTACTTAAGTACAGAATAACTACTTAAGACATCACCTGATAAGCAATTGTAGTACAGGCTGTTCATAATAAAAATATTGCAAATTAATCTTTCTTTGCCGTCTAGCGATACGGTAGTCTAATTTTTTTTTAAGATTTTAAATCAAAAACATACGTATAGAAAATTATAACATATTGACACCTCAATCTTTTTGCCCTTTCTTGAGAAATTGTAAATTGTAAAAAAAAAAATAGGACTGTGACCGAATTTTTTTTCATTACAAATGAATATTTAGTAATACACTTTTGGTGTACAAAATATGTCGTAGAAGAATCGCAGGAAGTCGACAAAAGAGTGAATAATGTTAGTGATTGCCCTTATCCGAACAGAAAATAATGTATTCATTGCTCTTAAAAGTAATGATAAGAAGTGGTAGAACGTGTAAATAGTCCTACCATTAGTGTGTTTGCACACAGGTTGTAGGCATGTAGGTACCTAAATAGAAGGCGTGAAATTGTGGCAAGAATATATGACCGCTTCTACAATCAAAATACAGCCTAGACTGGCACTGACCTGCTTTCCATACAGTGGTCTGGATTCTGTGGTCTGCAAGCAGGGGCGTGGCTCTTGAGCCCGTGCTGGTAGGTGGGTGTCAACCGGCCGGTGACTATTTCTTGTATTCCAACGTCTTCTTTATACAATTAAGCGAAAAGAGACTTGCTCGCGCGCCCAAAGGGCTTCAGGAAAAAATACACAAAAAAACGAGGAGTTGAGACGCTCAACCTCCGTTCGCGACGGCGTCTTGGAGAAGAGCGAGCTGCGTGTCAGCGAAGCAAACTCCAATCAGTTGAACTTCCGTCCGTAGTTCCGTCGTGTCGCACTCGGGCGCATTTCCGGTTTTTGAGAAGTTTTGAACTAAATTGTGTCCAACGCCATCTATTCACCCTATCCAACACTAAGTGGTATACAAGTAAGCGCACAGACACAAACTGCATTTGACAATAGAAGCGGATAAATTACATATGAAGAACAATTATAATGATTGAAGTTTACATAAGTATTGGTGAATTATAATACTATAATCAATGAGGTACATAGGCGCTCCACCATGCACCCGGCTTTGGAACGTCGCCAGATGTTCCGAAACAAGCGAAACACTGCTGATTTGAGCTTATAGCGGATTAACACGTTAAATAAACTACACATAAGAAAAAAAAAAGAACAGCTTACACTAACAAAACATACCTACTAAGTATGTAAAATTTATTGCGTTGGGATAGGATATAACTTAGTTACGGCGCGTTTGTAAGTTCCAGTCCGCGTTTTAACCATTGCTACTCGGACAACTTTATCAGAGCCTCTGAACACTTCTGTAATGACTCCTAACGGCCAACTCAACGGAGCAGAATTTTCCAGCTCCAGAAGAACGACGGTGCCGATTTCAACTGGTTTGTCGGGAGTAGCCCATTTTTGTCGGACTTGCAACGTGTGCAGATACTCTATATGCCATTTTTTCCAAAAGGAATGGATCATATTGTCCACCAATTTTTTCCGATCTACTAAACTAATGCGTTGGTCTGAAATATCAGTCGCGGGTAAATATTGTAACGGAGTAGTCATCAGAAAATGTGCGGGAGTTAGCACCTCAGGGTCAGGGTCAGAGGACAGTAAGCCCAATGGGCGCGAGTTCAGAATGCATTCTATTTGAGTCAGTACCGTTTGCAACTCTTCGTAGGTGAGTAACTGACTACCTATAACTCTGTATAAATGTGTTTTCATGCTTTTTATATTTCCTTCCCAGATCCCACCAAAATTAGGTGATCTCGGGGGAATCATCTTCCATTCTATGCGTCGAGATAACAGCTCATTTGACAGCGCGGTTTTGAAATTAGAGTTCAATAAGAAATTGTATAACTCATCTAATTGTGCCTTTGCACCAATGAAAGTAGATCCGTTATCGGAGTAAAGACATGAAACGGGTCCACGACGGGAAATAAAGCGTTTAAAGGCGGCTAAAAAATTATCAGTAGTTAAATCACTGGTCACTTCAATATGAAGACCTCGAGTGGCCATGCAGACGAACATAATAATGTAAGCCTTCTGCGCATGCTGACCTCTGCGACGAGAAAGTATGGTCTTTATCGGACCCGCATAATCAACCCCAGTGTGACAAAAGGCTTTGGCTTCCGACACACGATAGTCGGGTAGATCAGCCATTATCGGTGTTGGGTGCGTTGGATTGCATTTAAAGCAAGTGTTACACTTTCGCAACTGAGACCTGATGACAGTTCTGGCATCTAATATCCAGAAGCGTTGGCGTATAATAGACATGAGAAGTCCAGGTCCTGTATGACAATTCAAAACATGAAAATGCTGTATTATTAGATCAACAACGTGATCACGTTTAGGGAGAAGGACAGGATGTTTAGCTTCAAAGGGAAGCATTGATTTGGAGAGTCTGCCTCCTACACGTAAGATCCCTTCTTTATCTAAGAAGACTGCAAGCCTCAGCAGCTTCTTCGAAGGTAGCTTCTCAGCCTTTATCAGTTTTATATCTTCAGCGAAGTGAACCGATTGAACGGCGAGAATCAAGGACGTCTCAGCGATTGACAATCCTGATACAGTATAAGGGACGATCTTACATTTAGGTCGCGCGAATTTTAAAACATATGCAACGATTCGTAGTAATTTATGCCAAGAAGAAACACGTTGTGCCAATGAACACAGTAATGGCGGCTCTGTGTGTTTCGTTGTCACGCTTAACACATTTGCCTTATGCTCAGGCAAGTCAGAGCAATTAGCAGGAGAGAAAGATTTAATTGGCCACTCCTCAGGGGGGCCACGGATCCATACGGGACCGTTCCACCACAAGTCGTGGGTTAAAAGTTGCGAGGGGAGCATGCCACGTGACAGACAATCACTCGGGTTAATGGCTCCGGCGACGTGATAAAAATGTTTAGCGTTCAAGTTTTCTTGACACTGAGCGACCCGGTTGCTCACAAAAATAGACCATCGATGTGGTGACGAATGAACCCATGATAAGGCAATTGTGGAATCAGAAAAGGCGTATATATCAGTAACGGGAATGCGTAATGCATAAGTATCACGTACAGTTCTTATTAACTTTGACATGAGCAAAATAGCACATAACTCTAATCGAGCGAGCGTAGTAATCTTGGTCGGAGTAACCTTTGACTTAGCACACAGAATGCGAGTTTGAATACTGAACTGATAGGTACAATGGGCGTAAATAACACATCCCATCCCATTCATGCTGGCATCACAAAATGCGACAAGTCGCAATGTGCAGTCACCTCCGAAACCTATATGTCGCGGAATTTTCAACGTGTCAAGCAATTGTAACTCTTGAACGAGAGCGGAAAAACGTGAGCGAACATGCTCTGGAGCGGGGTCGTCCCAATCACTCTTACTAAGCCAAAGTTCTTTGATTAACAACTTGGCGTAGAGTATCACAGGCGCCACCAACCCGAGCACGTCAAATAGTCGCGCAACTATAGAGAGTATATTTCTCTTAGTGCACTTCTCATCAACCAAAGTGGATGTGAAGTAAAAATTATCTTCACACGGTTCCCATGAGAGACCTAAAACCTTTGAGACATAACTGCCAACGTCAAATTCAAGCGACCTGCGGTGGGTATCAGGAAGTGAGTCCAATAGCATAGAAGAATTGCTAGACCACTTCACTAAGTCAAAGTCGCCGGCCTTGAAAAGTTTTATCAAGTTGCGGGCTAAGTGTATGGCAGTTTCCTCATCAGGTGCGGAATGAACCAGATCGTCAGTGTACAGACAGGTCTCTGCCACTTTAGCAGCGTCAGGGTAGTGCGGACTCATGTCTATAGCCAGCTGACGCACAGTGCGTATAGCTATATAAGGACTAGACTTCAGACCGAACGCTTGTCTATTAAAGACGTAGGTCTGAATTTCATCAGACTCCTTGAATCTGAATAAGATGCGTAAGTATTTACGATGATCAACAGGTACACCAATACGTAAATAATGTTGTTTTATATCAGCGTTCATTGCAATAGGAAATAACCTGAAATTTAATAATAATAAGAACAGATCGGCCTGTAAATTGGGCCCGATGTGCAATATATCATTGAGCGAAAGCCCAGTGTGCGTTTTAGCGCTCGCATCCAAAACAATACGCGGCATTGGTTTGTCAGGTCGGACTACTGCGTGATGTGGTATATAATAACCATCTAAAGATAACTTAGAATCATCAACGAGACTGAGGTAACCGTTATCTAAATAATCCTGAATAACCTTGTTGTAATTTTCACGTACAGTTGGTGATTGACGAAGTTTACGTTCGAGCGACATAAAACGGCGGTGGGCGACGCCGCGCGAGTTCCCTAGTTCAGAAGGATCTCTGCAGAACGGCAGCGCAACAGTATAACGACCTATGTCATCGCGAGTCACAGTAGATGTGAAAATATTTTCACACTCGGTTTCTTCTGGTGACAATAGGCGCTTCGTGGGTACTTCCTCCAGCTCCCAGAATTTCTGTACTAAATCATTTAGAGCTAGCGCAGAAAAGGATGCTGTGGTAGGGACAACGTCTTTACGTGGGTAATCACCCATAAGTACATACCCAAATGCTGTTGAAAGTACACAAGGGGCATTAGGACCACACTCGACCCTATTCCCTAAGTAGATATACGGGAAGAGCTGTGCACCCAACACGATATCAATATTTCCTGGAACATTCCAGCTTAAGTCAGCGAGCGGTAAGTCGCGAAGATTGAACTCACGATCACATTTAATCATTTGCGAGGGCAATTGATCCGTAAGGCTATTCATAACTAACGCGTGTATAGTATATTTCTGATCTGCGTAAATACGGGATTCAATGTCCAAATAAACATAGCCTACTATCGGGAGTGAAGTGGAGCCAACACCTTTGACAACAGAATTACTCATCGGTATTATTGGCAGATTTAATAAACGACAGCAAGATAATGTTATTAAGTTATTCTGTGAGCCATTATCAATCAGACATCTGACTACAGATTTATTCCCAGTACCAGCTTTAGAGCGGGCGAACACCTGAGCGGTTGCCAAAAGTATATCACACTTATGGCTAGAGGCATACGAGTGCACAGTACCCGTAGCGAGTGGTGCCTCAGGATCGAGACTAACCTGGTCACACTGGGGCGGAGGCGCGACAGTAGTCGCAGCATGCGAGTGTGAATTATTATCTTTATTATCAAAGTGCAACAATTTATGATGTTTTTTCTGACAGAAACAAACAGACGTGCTTTTACAATGCGGAAGATTATGTAATGTGCTTAGACAATTGACGCATCCACGCTTAGATTTAATAAACTCATATCTAGCTTTTGCATTTTGCATATTTTTAAACTGAGCGCAGTCATATAAGTGTCGGTGATCGCTGCCGCCACATAAACAACAAGACGCGTTCACTGCAGCGGGCGTATTCGTATTATTATTAATCGGCTCACTGACAACAAAAGACTTAGAATTAGAATTACGCTGTACACGTCCATCACGAGACTGTGGCGTTACAGCAGTGGACGACTTCGCATACGACGAAGAACGCGGGTTTGACCGTTCAATCATCTTAGCATGATCTTGTACAAAGTCGATCAGCTGTTGCGTCGTAGGTATATCCACACTTCGAACAGAAAGTTCGAAGGCTTGGATTGTTTGAGGGTCCATTTTCCTCAAGGCACATTGTAAGAACATAAAATCAGTTAAATCATTTATACCTAATATTTTAAGCGCGGCGATAGAAGACGAATATATGCCTATAAAGGTATCAAGTGAGTTTACACTGGGTGAACAATTTTTTAAATCTAATATATTATTAAGATAGTACACACCTAACGAACGTTTATCTTGGTATTTCTTGACCAATGCGTCCCAAACTATACTGTAGGTCTCACTTGACGGAACAATACCGGCAGTGAACTTTAATGCGTCATGGGTTAGTTTTGAGAATAGGTACTGTACACGTTGCGAATCAGACAGTTGTTTATTTAAATGAACATTAGCCTTAAAGGACTGATAGAATGTATTCCAGTTTTCAGGGCGTCCGTCAAAACTCGGAATTACTAACATTTCCAATTTCACTATAGACGCGTGCGAATTATTCGACCCGTGTGATGCGACCTCCTTGACCTTGGGAGCCAACATTTTATTTCTAACGCGTTTTGTTCTCGAATATAAATCATCAAATGCATCGAGGCAAGAATAATCTGGTTCCACTGGAGGTTCTAATGACAAATTTAAGTTATTTATTTGATCTACAATTGACTCGAATTTATCGCGTACATCATCTATGGTCTCGGTTTCAGCCAGAAAATCCTCACAAGATCGCGTCGATAAATCGAAAGAAATAATGGATTTTGAAGATTTATACCATCTAGTAATGCGTGCAAACAACAATTCCTTCTTTTGATTCAACATAATCAACTTCGATTCGTGATCTTGCGACATGTTTGCAATTTAATGTTGTTTACCTAGTTAAAACGAGTAAATTATACAGCTACCAATATGTGTAGTACTGCGAAGAAACTCAAAATATAAGATGTACTACGGCTTTGAATAATAGCACTAATAGCACAGCGGAGCGAAAATGTAACCAAGTAGGTAGGTACAAGTAGGTGGGTATAAAAATGTTACGCTTATGTGAATAGAATGACGAAAATTACCAATTAATACGTAAGTCTTCAACTATATCAACAAATAACATTTCCCTACAAATATCTACCAAATATTACGTAGATATTGCGTTTTAAATACAGAATTTACCAAACAATTTACGTAAATCTGTTCGCGAATGAAAACTAAGATGGCGGTAAGAATTCACCAAAATTACGTGAATCTTATGAATAATATGAATAGGAAAGAAATATAATTCACCAATAATTACGTGAATATACTATTTACTGGCCTATCCGGCTCGTAAGGACCAAAATTATGGTAGAACGTGTAAATAGTCCTACCATTAGTGTGTTTGCACACAGGTTGTAGGCATGTAGGTACCTAAATAGAAGGCGTGAAATTGTGGCAAGAATATATGACCGCTTCTACAATCAAAATACAGCCTAGACTGGCACTGACCTGCTTTCCATACAGTGGTCTGGATTCTGTGGTCTGCAAGCAGGGGCGTGGCTCTTGAGCCCGTGCTGGTAGGTGGGTGTCAACCGGCCGGTGACTATTTCTTGTATTCCAACGTCTTCTTTATACAATTAAGCGAAAAGAGACTTGCTCGCGCGCCCAAAGGGCTTCAGGAAAAAATACACAAAAAAACGAGGAGTTGAGACGCTCAACCTCCGTTCGCGACGGCGTCTTGGAGAAGAGCGAGCTGCGTGTCAGCGAAGCAAACTCCAATCAGTTGAACTTCCGTCCGTAGTTCCGTCGTGTCGCACTCGGGCGCATTTCCGGTTTTTGAGAAGTTTTGAACTAAATTGTGTCCAACGCCATCTATTCACCCTATCCAACACTAAGTGGTATACAAGTAAGCGCACAGACACAAACTGCATTTGACAATAGAAGCGGATAAATTACATATGAAGAACAATTATAATGATTGAAGTTTACATAAGTATTGGTGAATTATAATACTATAATCAATGAGGTACATAGGCGCTCCACCAAGAAGTTCTTAATGACTTCTAGGGAATAAGCGTTGTAATGATTGAGAGCTTTGTTTATAAAATATTCTTATATAAACTTTCGCGGGGTATATGCAGGAATAAGGGTGGCTCTTGGTCCAGTGCAAAAAAAGACGGCCCCTCTAAAAGAGATCGACGGCACTGTTATCACTGACAACAGTCGTCAACTTAATCGGTGGGTAGAACACTACACTGGGCTTTATTCTCGACCAGTTGAGATCAATCCCGTAGCCGTGGATTTAATTCCGAACCTACCTGTTATGACTGAGCTCGATGATTTACCCACCGTGTGGGATCTTCGCGCGGCCGTACTAAAGCTTAAATGTGGTAAGAGTCCGGGGATTGATGGTGTACTCACTGAGCTCCTAAAACTCAAGTGCATATTACCAGTATTGCATAACTTCCTGGGAAAATGCTGGGAGAGGGAGCTATTCCCACAGGATATGCGCGATGCAAATATAGTAACTCTTTACAAAGGGAAAGGTGACCGCGGCGATTGTAACTGCTACCGTGGTATTTCCCTTCTTAGCATTGTCGGCAAGCTTTTTGCAAGGGTCATACTGACTAAACTGCAATGTCTTGCCGAACGCGTGTATCCTGAGGCACAATGTGGCTTCCGCTCCCAGCGTTCCACTACGGATATGATATTTACCATCCGGCAACTTCAAGAGAAGTGTCGTGAGCAGAATACTCCTTTGGTGATTGCGTTCGTTGACCTGAATAAAGCCTTCGACGCGGTCAGCAGAGAGGGTCTCTATATTGCACTTGAGAAAATAGGATGTCCCCCGAAACTGCTGAAGTTGGTGAAATGCTTTCACGAGGACATGAAAGGCACCGTTGTTTACAATGGTCAAACGTCCGACGCTTTTGATATGCGTAGAGGAGTTCGCCAAGGCTGCGTCCTGGCACCAACTTTGTTCGGCATATTCTTTTCACTTCTGGTCAAAGTTGCCTTCGGTGATGCGCAACAGGGTGTCCATCTACACACACGAGCCGATGGGAAATTGTTTAATGCCGCCCTCCTTAAGACTCGCCGTAATCGCGAGGACTTATTTGTTGACAGCTTGCTGTTTGCCGACGATGCAGCCTTTGTTGCAAAAACTCCCCAAGAGCTCCAGGTCCTACTGGACAAATTTCACCACGCATGTGCCCTGTTCTTCATGTCCATAAATGCAAAGAAGACCGTCATCCTAGCGCAGGGCTACACCTACCAGCCGACCATCTTGCTGGAAGGTGCACCCTTGGAGGTAGTCGACAAGTTTTGTTACCTGGGGTCAACCGTGTCGAGCAATCTCTCCCTTGACGGTGAGATCGATATTCGCATCGGCAAGGCAGCCACGGCGTTCGGCAGGCTACGTATAAGAGTATGGAATAATAAACATTTAACGGTCAGGACAAAGGCGATCGTATACCAAACTTGCGTCTTGAGCATGCTCTTGTACGGAGCCGAAACCTGGACGTCGTATGCAAAACAGGAACGTCGACTTAACACCTTTCATATGCGCTGTCTTCGTAGCATTCTCAACATAACATGGAAGGACAGGGTAACAAATGAGAGAGTGTTAGAGATTGCACAGCTTCCTAGCATCACCGCCCTTCTAAAACAGAGACGTTTGCGGTGGCTAGGGCATGTGCACCGAATGAGCAGCACTCGTTTGCCCAGGCAGACCATGTTGAGCCAAGTCGCTTTCTCGAAGCGTAAAGTTGGACGTCCCATACTGCGATTTAAAGACTGCGCAAAACGCGACATGATCGCATTCAACATCGATCGCGACACATGGGAGGATCTGGCTACCGACCGTGATGAGTGGAGAAAGGCCACCTACGAGGGCTGTGAGACGCATGATACAGCCTGGTTTCAAATCCTGTCCCAAAAACGGGAAAAACGACATGCCCGTGCAGAAGGTTCCGCCACAAGAAACTCTCAGTTCGCGTGCCGTAAGTGCGGACGAAAGTGCCGCTCGAGGATCGGTTTATTTAGCCACGAGCGACGATGCTCTTCTCGCGTAGGCGCTGTTTAAATCATCTGTCAAGATGAAAAGGCCTGATGATGATGATGATGAACTTTTAATTTCAGAATTCTACTATACTGCGTCCTATGAATAAGCTTTGACAGTTCATTTGTACAGTTATCTTCCAATGAGCAACCATACCAACCGACTTTGTCTATGAAAAAGAAAATCAATCGGTTAGGGATTAATAATTATCATCTATCTATACTATTATATGATTGTAAAGTGGTCGTGTCTGTACATTGAAGATATTTATAAAAAAAATACTTGGGTTATGTTATATTCACGATACTGAACACGAAAATATATTTTTTGGAAATCCTGTCTGTTTGTCTGTTTGTTCGCGATGGACGCAAAAACTACTTAAAGGATTTCAATGCGGTTTATTTGTTAGAAAGGGCTTGCTCCAACTTAAAATCTTACGTTTGTTTGATCACAATCGGTTGAGTAGAACCAGAGATGTTAGCGATAATGTCGCTTTTTTACTTGAGATTATTTTTATGCTAGCTGTTGCCCGCGGCTCCGCCCACGTGGATGTCGGTTATCGCTTAGTGTTGATCCGACGCTATTGAGCTTTAAATTCGCCTCTCTACTCAACTTTGTCTCCGACTATGAACTCACCTCTGTTCTTGACTTTCTACTCGCCTCTATATTCGACTCTCTACTTGACTCTCTCTACTTGACTCTCTCTACTTGACTCTCCCCACTCGCCTATCTATCTACTCGCACCTCTACTCAACTCTTTATTCGATCTCTACTCGCCACTACATTCATCTTTCCACTCGCCTCCCTATTCGCCTCTCTACTCAACCCTTTACTACATTCTATTTGATTCCATACTCGCCTCTCCACTGGCTCTCTAGTCGCATATCTACTCGCCCCTGTAGTCGACTCTACTCGACTTTCGATCTTTACACGCCTATCCACTCGTCACTATAACAATCTCTACTCGCCTCTCCACTCGCTTCTATATTTGGTGCGCTACTCAACTATGTCCGTTCCGAAGCTCTAATTCAACTTTGTACCAAATTAGGACATCTTAAAAGAAATTCTTACTTTTTTATATAGGACAAGTCAATTTGACTTTACCTCGCCTGATGGTAAGCTGAAGGCAAAGTCTCAGGAAAGAGGGCTACCTCCTCTATCCCTTTTTTCGCGATAAGGGGTAGCCTATGACCATTTCCAAGCTCTAATCCATCTCTATACCAATTTTATCAGGATATCTTCAAAATTGTCAAACTTACATACCGTAGCCCTATTCCACCCCTTCAACTCCCTTTTTCGCAATAAAAGGTAGCCTATGTCCATTTTCGAGCTCTAATACATCTCTGTACCAAATTTCACCAGGATATCTTCAAAAATGACAAACTTTCATACTAACTATCTAGACCTTATCCCCCCCCCCCCTTTACCACATTATTCGCGATAAAAGGTTGCATATTATGTCCGTTACCAAGCTCTAATCAATCCCTGTACCAAATTTTATCAGGATATCTTCAAAACTGTCAAACTTTCATCCCTTATTACCCCCCCCCCCCCTATGCCTCCATTTTCACGTCAATAGGTAGCCTACGTTCATTCCCAAGCTTTAATCCATCTCTGTACCAAATATATCATCAGGATGTCTTCAAAACTGGCAAACTTTCATCGCCTATAACCCACCCCTTTAAGCTCGTCTTTAGCAACAAAAGGTAGCCTATGTTCGTTCCCAAGCTTTCATCTATATCTGTACCAAATTTCATCAGGATATCTTCAAAAAAGACAAACTTTCATCCCATAGCCATATTCCCCCCCCCCCTCCTTCTACCCCTTTTTGCGATAAAAGGTAGCCTATGTCCGTTCTTAAACTATCTCTGTACCAATTTTCATCAGGAAATCTTCAAAAATAACAAACTTTCATCCCAAAGCCCTAGTTGTCCCCCTTCTATCCCCCTTTTCGCGATAATAGGTAGCCTATGGCCGTTCTCAAGCTCTGAACTATCTCTGTACCAAATTTGATCAGGGAATCTTCAAAAATAACAAACTTTCATCCCAAAGCCCTAGTTGTCCCCCTTCTACCCCCCTTTTCGCGATAAAAGGTAGCCTATGGCCGTTCTCAAGCTCTGAACTATCTCTGTACCAAATTTGATCAGGGAATCTTCAAAAATGACAAACTTTCATACCAAGGCCTTAGTCCGCCCCCCTTCTACCCCCCTTTTCGCGACAAAACGTAGCTTATGTCCATTCCCAAGCTCTAAACTATCTCTGTACCAAAGATCAAGAAATCAAGAAATCAAGAAATCTTCAAACATAACAAACTTTCATCCCAACGCCCTAGTTGTCCCCCTTCTACCCCCCTTTTCGCGATAAAAGGTAGCCTATGGCCGTTCTCAAACTCTGAACTATCTCTGTACCAAATTTGACCAGGGAATCTTCAAAAATGACAAACTTTCATCCCAAGGCCCTAGTCCCCCCTTCTTCCCCCCTTTTCGCGATAAAAGGTAGCTTATGTCCGTCCCCAAGCTCTGAACTATCTCTGTACCAAATTTTATCAAGAAATCTTAAAAAATGACAAACTTTCATACCAAGGCCTTAGTCCGCCCCCCTTCTACCCCCCCTTTTCGCAATAAAAGGTAGCCTATATCCGTTTCCAGGCTCTAAACTATCGCTGTACCAAATTTCATCAAGAAATCTTCAAAAATGACAAACTTAAATACCAAGGCCTTAGTCCGCCCCCTTCTACCCCCTTTTCGCGACAAATGGTAGCTTATGTCCGTTCCCAAGCTCTAAACTATTTCTGTACCAAATTTCATCAAGAAATCTTCAAAAATGACAAATTTTCATCACAAGGCCCTAGTCACCCCCCCCCCCTTCTACCCCCCTTTTCGCGATAAAAGGTAGCCTGTGTCCGTTCCTAAGCTCTAATCTACCTCTGTACCAAATTTCATTAAGATATCTTCAGAAATGACAAACTTACATAAAAACTTCCATCCCCTATTTCACCCCCTTAAACCCCCTTTCTCGTGATAAAAGGTAGCCTATGTCCGTTCTCAAGCTCTAATATACCTCTGTACCAAATTTCATCAAGATCGGTTCAGTGGTTTAGGCGTGAAAGCGTAACATACAGACAGACAGACAGACAGACAGAGTTACTTTCGCATTTATAATATTAGTATGGATAAATAAATAATGAGTTAAACCGATTAAGGACTAAGGGAACAAAAAAGAGGCACTGAAAAAAGTAACTGGTATTACAGCTATTCTGGTAGAAGTCTGTGCATAGCCCGAGAAACCATAATATTATATAAATTAATTACATCGTAGTACTTCAGGCACATTAAACAATGTTGGCACCGACTTCCAACAGTGTTTCTTGAAGTCCGTTTAACTTTATTATTATAATTTTATTTATTTTACCTTTATAGTGTCTAAGTATCTAACCGATTCATCCTTGATCATTTGCTTAGTTTGTTATTTGTTTTTATTATCAGTTTAACATCATGATTTTAGAGGCAAATACTCAAATTATGTAAAAGCAATAGAAACAGCATCTTTGCCTACATTTTGAGGATTTCCCTAGAATTCTAGATTCTTACTCTCTGGATCCCGCCATCTGGGCCGGACCTGGCGAACACCCAGTTTGGGTTCCGCCGGTGGCGTTCCACTGTGGATGCCATCATGCGCGTGGGGACTCTGGCGGGGGATGCGGTTGCCCGGGGCGAGGTGATGTTGGCGGTGTCCTTGGACATCTCCAACGCCTTCAACACCTTACCCTGGAGTTGCATCAGGGAGGCACTCGTGTACCACGACGTGCCTCTCTACCTCCGCCGCATAGTCGGGGCGTACCTGACGGAGAGAGCCGTCATCTACCCAAGTTCGACGGGAGTCGGTAGGCGTGAGATGTCGTGCGGTGTTCCACAGGGGTCGGTCCTGGGGTCGCTCCTGTGGAACATCGGTTACGACTGGGTGCTTCGCGGTGACTTCGCGTACGCGGCCACCGTCACGTGTTACGCGGATGACACGCTAGTGACGGTGAGCGGGGCTACGCACCGCGAAGCGACCCTGAGGGCCACGACCGCGGTTGCTCAGGTCGTCGACAGGATCCGGTGGCTGGGTCTCGAGGTGGCTCTGCACAAGTCCGAGGCCATGTTCTTTCATGGCCCTCGGCGCAGGCCAGGCCCGGGAGCCAGCCTAACAGTGGGAGGTACTCCCATCGACATCAAGCCCCGGTTGAAATACCTGGGGCTCGTGCTTGATGGTCGATGGGACTTCGGACAGCATTTCCGAAGTCTGCGCCCCAAGTTGGTGCTCACGGTGAATGTCTTGGGCCGGTTGTTGCCCAACTTGAAGGGCCCAGAGTCCTCCTGCAGGAGACTCTACGCGGGTGTCGTGCGGTCCATGGCCCTATACGGGTGCCCCGTGTGGGCGGACACCCTGGAGGCCAGATTCCTGCCTCTGCTCCGTACGGCGCAGAGCACGATGGCCTCCAGGGCCATCAGGGGATACCGCACGATATCCTTCGAAGCGGCGAGTCTCCTGGCCGGATCGCCACCGTGGATCCTGGAAGTGAGGGCCCCTTCGGCACTATATCAGTTCCGAAAGGAGGCGCGGGAGCGGGGATTCGATCTCGAGCCCGAGGATATTCGGGCCCAGAAATCCCGGCTCCACCAGGTCATGGTGGCCGAGTGGGAGCGACGACTTGGGCAACCACGCGCAGGGCACGCCGTCATTGCGGCGGTAAGGCCCATCATGGGGGAGTGGCTAGAGAGGCCACACGGTAGCCTCTCGTACCGTCAGACGCAGATTATCACCGGGCACGGTAGCTTCGGGCGGTATCTGCATCTGATGGGTATAGAGCCAACGCCCGAGTGCCATCACTGCGACGCGAGCGTGGACTCGGGGCTGCATACGCTCACCGAGTGCCCGGCGTTTGAGACGCCGAGGCGGAAGCTTGTGGCGGCCCTGGGGGTGAGAGTGCTCACGCTCTCCACCCTGCTCGCGGCGATGGTCCGCTGCGCGGATGCGTGGGCGGCCGGCACCGGGGTTGAGTCGGGGACCGCGTGGTCCCCCCCTTCCCGAGGAGGGCCAGACCGAGAGGGATGGCCCTGGGTCAGCCGGGGTGCGAGGGAACAACGGCAACACTGTGCCAACGTAAACATTGCCTGCGTATATTTTATTGTTTAAAAGTCTAATTTCTAATATTAACTTCCATAGAATTTCAGAAATAGTGCATAAGTGGTTGATAAATAACATATATTGTTCGCGATAGTGTAATTTAAGTACTAAAGACACAACTCATCATCTCCTGAAATATTCCTAAATGCTAGTGAAAGAGTGATATAAGAAACTTTTTGTGGTTGATGACCACTGATAATCTCGAAAGTGGCATTATGGTTTCAATCTGTGACAGTGAAGTGATAAATTAAAGCGAAATTATCAAATGTTAATATAAACAGACCGTTACGAAAAATATTCAATTCAAAAATTTTAGTGCCAAATACTGAACTTGTACCAACCAAAACAAACCAACAGCCAATGAGCATAAACTTATGTACCAAAGACAATCAGTGTAGTACTGCTATAAAATTATAAGCAGAGTGAATTAGTAACCATAGACAACACGGAATATTCCAAAGAGCGCTTTTATATTTCGTAGGCTACAGTGTTTGAAACCAAAGGGCGCTTTTATATTCTTGACAGCAGTGTTTTGAGACCAAAGGGCGCTTTTATATTATTTTCGTTGACGACAGTATTGAAACCTGTTAAAGATCGGACGTTCAGATTTTCCTGCTAAAAATAATACTATTATATAAAATAAAAAGGAAAAAATAAATAAAAAATAAAATTGAAATAAGTGACTGCGTAACTGTAGTACTAGATATGGAAGATCAAAATAATATCACGATGCGAAAGCGAAATTTGAAATCAACATCGCTAGAAAACATCAATATGAGTATTTCTATGCGTTCCTCATGCTCCGATGAGCTACTAGGAAAAAGTTTAGATCTCTCAACACACAACTTTTTTCTGTACAGGGAAGAGATGAAATCTGAACTGAGCAACATGAAATGTAATCTTCAAAGCACACAGAATGAATTAGAAAATGTCATCTTGGAAAATATGGCGTTAAAAAAACAAATATCTCAGTTATCACAGGAAATTGCAATGCTTAAACAGATATGTAAGAGTCCACTATCATCACGCCGTAACTATTTGGGTTCAGCAAAAAAATTAAGCGTTAAACGTCGTCTTACAGACACATTCATAAATAGTCCTCTCACGCTGGATAACGAACCACAGAAGTCCGAAGAACAACCTGCAATACATTGTGAACCGTGTAAGGCGGTTGACCAACAACCGAACAAAATCTCAAAATCGGTTGGCCATCCTGCCCTCGGTACATTGACTAATATCACAACCACAGCAACAGGTAGCAAACATAATAAAAAGAGTAAGGTTTTTATAATTGCCGATCAACAAGGCAGAGGAATGCGGGATAAGCTGCAAAGACTTCTAGGGAAGAATTACGAGGTGTTCTCCATTTTGAAACCAGGAGCATCCACAAGAGAGCTACTGGAAGGCTACAAGAACGATATATCCAATTTATCAAAAAGTGACTATTTACTGCTGCTAACAGGTGTGAACGACAAGAATCCGCGTGAATTCCAATGCTCACTAAACAATTGGTTGGCCCAAGTTGCCCACACTAATGTGATAATAAGTGAGGTTCCCTTCAAAAAATATCTAAACGAATTTAAATTAAATTACGAAATGAGGTTCATTTGCAGAGGTTACGCTCATGTATCGTTTGTAGCCATAAACTTTCCCTTGGATTGTAACCGCCTCGGTATGTTTTTAAGCCGCACTTTACTGAAGGAAATTTTACACTTAACATATAGAAGATCGTATACTTCATATAAGCAGAGTTTAAGTTTTCGAGTTAGTGTTAGCACACAGACAGATGACAGTCCTCAATTTGACAACTGTCCGCAATTGGACAACTGTCCGCAATTAGATAACTGTCCGCAATTGGACAACTGTCCGCAATTGGATCCTCCTATAGAAAATAGTATAAATGGTGATACGTTGCCTATGCAAATTTTTTTTCGAGAATAATGTAATTGCGGACGAATCTAGTCAAGGAGATTGTTTAGACCTTGAACCATTAAATATTTATCATCAGAACTTGTGTGGTATAGGTAATAAATTGAATGAATTAGAATTGTATATCGATAATATTCAGAATAAGGTACATTTCTTGTGTATAAGTGAACATTTTTACAATTCAGCACAGAAATCTCTGCTTAATTTAACTAATTACAAAGTAGTATCCTATAACGCGAGAGTGAATAAGCTGCGAGGAGGCACGGCTATTTTAGCTCTCAAAGACAGAGAATGTGTTGAATTGCCCTTTGTGAAAAAATTGTATGAAATGGGTGCATTTGAGATATGTGCAATTAAAGATGTTTCAACTGTAGTAACAATTTGCTGTTGTTATCGTACTCCTTATGATGTTAATTTAGATACTTTTATGCGTCGACTTGAACAATTATTAGAACGCCTTTTTAACGGAAACTGCTGTATTTGTGGCGATTTTAACATCGACCTTCTTTCCGTTACACCAAAAAGGCGGGACTTTTTAAATTTATTGACATGTTATAATTTTAGACCAATCGTTGACTTGATTACGTTCAAAAGAGATGACCAGAAATCTTGTATTGATAATTTTTTGACAAACATTCCTGACGATAACCTGCAAAATTGTGAGGTTGATCACAATGGGTTAGGAGATGGACATGCGGCGTTAATATGCAATATGACATTATGTACCAGTAATAATTTTAATAGACATTATAACCCTATGACATTTATTAATAAAATGACATTTAATTCTAAGAGAAATAGCATATACAGGGAAAGGTTAGCTAATCAGAACTGGAAGCATATGGGAATTAATACATTTATAAAACGTTTTGTGGTTACGTTTAAGCAGACCTTTAAGAAACGCAAAAAGCAACTTCGTGTAAATAGCATGGCAGGCCTACGCTGGGTCTCGCAAGGAATTAAAGTTTCAAGCAAGATGAAGCGATTCTTAGTTTGTAGTAAAAGTAACAAAGATGATTCTAGTGTAGTGAGCTATAGGCATAAATATATCTCTATATATAAAAGAGTAATAAAAGTTGCGAAAAAGAAATCTATACAAAGTGAAATAGCGAGATTTAAAAATGCATCAAAGAATATATGGAAAATAGTAAATCGACATAGAAATAAAGAACACAAATCAAAAGAAAAACTAGCTTTAAAATTCAATAATAGTGTGACAGAAAACCCTTCTGAAGTAGTCAATATTCTCGCAAATCAATTTTGTAAGACTTTTGGTCAGAACCAAGGTTACTCGCAACTGGCTCTGGATATATTAGAGGGAAGTACAAACAAAGTTGAAAGCGATATCTCTTGGGACCCTGTCACCCCTAGCGAATTACAAAAAACAGTGATTACAATGAAGAGCAAATTGTCATGTGGATACGATGATGTACCGATTTCAGTTATCAAAGAAAACATCGACTTACTGGCTGAGCCGCTTACCACTCTATACAATAATTGTTTTGAACAAAGTGTATTCCTAGACCAGTTTAAAATTGCCAAGATCATTCCTGTACATAAAAAAGGAGCAAAAACGGACCCATCAATGTACAGGCCTATCTCACTCCTGCCAACACTGTCTAAAATCTTTGAAAAGTTGATAAAGGTTAGACTCGTGAGACATTTTAATTCAAATAGGGTTTTGAACATGAGGCAGTTCGGTTACCAAAAAAATGTAAGTACGCAAGACGCAATAGGGGCACTAATCGAAGACATAGTGAGTCAAATGAATCGCAAAAAGAAAGTTGCTGGACTCTTCCTGGATTTGAGCGCCGCCTTTGACACAATTAACCATGAGCTGCTGCTAATAAAACTGGATCACTACGGCATTAGAGGCAAAGCAGGGGAACTATTAAGGTCTTATTTACTAAATCGAAAAATGTATGTAGAGATCCAAGCTATCACAAACAAAATGACAACCCATGGAATAGGTAGGTACGAAGAGTCTCATAAGTCCACAATGTCACAAATAAAAACTGGTGTACCGCAAGGCTCAATTCTGGGCCCAATTCTGTTTATAATATTTGTAAATGACCTAGTTAATTATGTCACTAAAATATCGCCTCCGGAGGTACAGCTGGTAATGTTTGCTGATGATACTAATGCTGTGGTATCCGCGGATGATATAAACGCTCTTAGTTTACAGGTGAATGAGGTGTTGAAGTTATTCTCAACTTGGTTTTCGGTAAATAGTCTAAAACTAAATCCAAGTAAAACAAAGGCTATCATCATCATCAGGCTATATTAGTCCACTGCTGGACATAGCCCTCCCCCAATGAGCGCCATAGCGCCCTGTCTTCAGCTTGCCGCATCCAGCATCTGCCTGCAGTCTTTCTTAGATCGTCATCCCACCTGGTCGGAGGGCGTCCTACACTACGCTTGCCGAGTCGCGGTCTCCACTCAAGAACACGTTTACCCCAACGGTTGTCGGTTCTTCGTGAGATATGGCCAGCCCACTGCCACTTCAGCTTGCTGATTCTTTGAGCTATGTCGATTACTTTGGTTCTCTGTCGGATGTATTCGTTGCGGATTCTATCCTTCAGAGAAACTCCGAGCATAGCTCTCTCCATAGCTCGCTGAGTGACTTTGAACTGGTGGAATAACCCTGCCGTGAGTGTCCATGTCTCGGCTCCGTAGGTCATGACGGGTAGGACGCACTGATTGAAAACTTTCGTTTTCAAGCATTGCGGTATGGATGACGAGAAGACTCGGCGTAGTTTCCCAAACGCTGCCCAGCCCAGCTGGATCCTCCTCTTGGCCTCCCTCTCGAAATTGTTTTTACCTAACTGCAGAACCTGCCCGAGGTAAGTGTACTCAGAAACGATTTCGAGAGGGTGACCATGTACGACGACCGGTATCGGATCAATGTGGCCATTGATCATGACTTTGGTTTTGTCCAAATTCATGCCAAGACCGATACGTCGCGAGGCTGAAGCTAGTCCGCCCAGCATCTGGTTCAGCTCCTCTAGCGACTCCGCCAGTAAGACTATGTCATCTGCGAATCGTAGGTGTGAGATGTAGTCGCCGTTTATGTTGATGCCCTTTCCTTTCCAGTCCAGCGTCTTAAACATATCCTCCAACGCGCTGGTGAACAGTTTCGGGGATATAGCATCCCCCTGTCTCACTCCTCTGCGCAATTGGATCGGTTTAGACTGCTGGTCCTGTACTTGGACACTCATGGTGGCGGCTTCGTACAGACATCTCAGCACCTCAATATAACGATAGTCTACTTGGCATCGCTGTAAGGATTCTAGAACAGCCCAGGTTTCGACAGAGTCAAAGGCCTTCTCATAGTCCACAAAGGCCAGACACAGGGGCTGATTATACTCTTCGGACTTCTGTATAATCTGCCTTACTGTGTGAATGTGGTCCATGGTGCCATATCCTCCGCGAAACCCGGCCTGTTCCGGCGGCTGGAACTCGTCGAGTCTCCTGGCGAGACGATTCGTGACCACTCGTGAAAACAGCTTATAGACATGGCTCAGGAGCGAGATGGGTCTGTAATTCTTAAGAAGGGTTTTATCACCCTTCTTGAAGAAGAGCACCACCAAACTCACGCTCCACGCCTTTGGAGTTCTCCCACTGTGAAGGACGGCGTTGAAGAGGTTCTGTAGTTCCTGTATAACAGGGGCTCCTCCAGCTTTCAAAAGCTCTGATGTTATTCCGTCCTCACCGGGGGCTTTTCCATTTTTAAGCTGTCTCAGAGGTGATATCAGGCAGTTCGTCGGTGTAGTGGCGTTTTTTTTTTTTTTTTTTTAGAGAAACAAAGGCTATTTTGTTTAAATCCACGGCTCAAAATAAAATGACACTTGATTGTGTATTGGAGGGCAAACAAGTTCAAAATACGGAAGTTGTTAGGTTCTTGGGAGTACACGTGGATGAATTTCTAAATTGGAAACATGAACTCTCCTATTTGGAAGGAAATATAAGCTCGGCTTGCTATGTATTGCGCAGTCTTCGAAATGAAGTCAATCTGGAGCATTTAAAGATGGTATATTATGCATTGGTGGAGTCAAGACTGAGATACAGTATTCTTTTTGGGGGGGGGGGGGGGGGAGCTATGGATACAACATTCAAAGAGCTTTTATCCAACAAAAAAGAGCCATAAGAACTATAGTACGGATAAGACAGGAAGAGTCGTGTAAGACTCACTTCCAATATTTAGGCATATTGACGGTTCCTAGCCTATACATTTTGGTACTTCTAAACAATTTTGCTAAGCATATACACGATTATGAATCTGATGACGAGAGAAGGGTTAGAGAAAGCACTCGCAGGAAAGATTTTCAGAGCAAAATTGTGCCTAGCCTGGACGTCGTAAAGCATAGTACGCTCTACAACTCCATCAGAATTTTCAACAAACTGCCTCTAGACTTAAAAACCATTATTTACAAAAGAGAGTTCCACGACAAATTGAAGGCTTTTCTGTTAAAAGGGTGTTATTATTCAGTCGACGAGATATTAAATAAATAGATTTTATACTGACAGCAGAGGTATAATGTAATTACACTGTTATTTTGTACGTGTCATGATATTTTCCACTTCTTTTGATTGTTGATTTTCTTATGTTTTTTATTTATATATGCAATGTATGTGTACAAACGATGTTCAAACACGATGTAAAAATTGTTAATGAATAAATAAATAATAATAAAAATAATATGTCGCATGACAACCTCACCTTCGGCCTAGCACTACGACCTAGAGACGGCGTGCGGTTTAGTCGGTTCGAGTCCGACATAACCTCCCCCTCCGGCTCCGGAGGGGTGGGTATCAGTGGGGATTTCCCGCACGTAAAAAAAAAAAAAAAAAAGGATCCCGCCATCTGATTCTGACTCCCTTGGCCAGGCACCGCCCTTCCCTTTCCAACAAAACAAAAAAAAATAAAAACCCGTTTCGCTAATTATGGCCTTAACATAATAACGGTTCTTCGCCTATTTAGTTCCCATAGTAGTGGAATTCTGAGAATTCCTGATACATGAATTCATATTTTGTGGTAGTGGCGATGGGTCCCCATAACTCAATTTCTGCCGGCTTCCCTTTGCGTAGATGGTAGAGATGTTTGAATTCGATAAACTACATCGAGGTAAGAACTATCTTTCACCGACTTCCATTTAGAAAATTTTCACCTTTTGCCACTCTTCTTCATCCTAGCGTCAATCACAGTCGCATCCGAAGCTTTACAATTGGAGTCTAGGGTCAGCTTTTTATCAGTCTAACTGCGCATTTGGCAAAACTGCGATATTTTCTGTGAAGCAACTGCCATCTGACCTCCACAACCCAAAGGTGATATAGAAACTTTGTAGCTAGACTAGTTGTTGGATTTTTGAGGGCTTCAACTACCCGTAACGACTGCCATAGATGTTTGTATGACAACCGGGACCGACGACGGCTTAACGTGCTCTGCGAGGCATGACCAGACCAATGCAAATACCCATATTCATGCATACAACTATTTGCACTTAGCGGGGATCGAACCCGCGCCTCCTGCGTAGCGGCCGCGTTCACACACTTTGCCACTGTTATGGCTTTACTGGGGAACATTCTCCCTACCAGAACCACTGAGAAAACGTTCTTAAGGCTGATAAAAGTCACTGCACTAATTTACACAATGTATATTGATTGATATGCACGTGCTGTAAAGTGTTATTATTAAGTTGTTGTCAATTGTTACAAGACTGTAATTTTAATAGAAAGCGCCTAACATTCATTTTTTGAAAACGAAACAACATGAATTCTACCACAAACAAAGCAGGCGCTTTTTCCTGTAATTTTGAAGTTTTCTCTCAGGTTATTTCATTTATTCATTCATTATTAGTACGTTACATTTTAGGCATACAAATACTATAAGTTACATAAATATTTTGTCACAGTTATACCAAAAAGACATAGAATATGTCCGCATATGGATTATTTTTCAAAAAGGCATTCAGGTATTGCACAGCTCTGTAAGTAGGGCTACTCTATACCAAGAAACGCCAATCTGGTGGGCAAGTCCAGAGCTAATGCTGTCACCGTCCAGTGCCACGCGTGTACCTGTCCGGCACAAAGAAGTGGATACATTCATGACCCGAAGGGTTGTTCACTTCAAAATTTAAATGCAAATAATAGTATATGACGTGCGCTAACTCCCGCCTAAGTCGTAATGTATCAAGACCGACCATCCCTAATAAATAAATGAATAGGACCTCGGCATCAGACTTCTTCGATATGGGATATCCTTCTGAAATTTTTCATCATTCATCAATTCATCAATGAATAAATCCTGCTGTAATAGATAGACCGATTAGAGCTTGGGCAAAGACATAGTTGAGTAGAAAAGAGAGACAACTGAGAAGGAACAAGGTAAAGGGCAGAGGTGGGAGCAGAGAGTCAAGCAGAGATGCAAATTAGAAAGAAATTATTAATTAATCTTAAGAAATCATTATTTGTATATTGACATTTCAAAATACTGCAGTGGAGTTTGTTGCTGCACTAGCGCCTAGGAAGCGGTGGTAAACTTACTTTTAAGCGGAATTTAACGGCAAAAGATGTAATCAAATAAAGAATTTGAATTTGAAATAATGAGTTGAATAGACAGGCTACTAGAGAAGTGAATGGGAGGCAGGTGGAGAGGCGAGTAGAGAGTCCAGTATAGAGTTTAGTAGAGTCGAGTAGAGAGTGAAACAGGGATGATTAGAGAGGCAAGTAGAAAGTCGAGTAAAGAGTCAAATAGAGAGGCGAGAAGAATATCTATTAAGCTCTCAATGCTCGACTCTGCGCTAAAATTTATGACAATGCGCGATAAGCGACATCCACGCGGGCGAAGCCGCGGGCAACAGCTAGTCTATATATATAAATGAACCGATATTGATGAATTTTGGTATAGGGGTAGATTAGACCTTGAGAAAGGACATAGGGTATGTTTGTTTGCGGTAGCTGACATCACCGCGGGATATTTTAATAGTTTTATTTCTATGTGTAATATTCATGTAAAATAGATTGAAACTTCTTCATAAATTAAGTCGATTGTTACTTGAAATCGAATATATAACTATTTGACGTTACATTGTACTACAAAATATTACCCTCGGTTGCGCAGTCGGGTAAAAAGTTAACTTACTCTTTGGACAGACACACTAAACGGTTTAGAGATACGTTGTGACTGCTAAGGAGTGAAACCTGACTGACTCTGAGCCTCTAGAAAGCTATAACCTTTATTGAGTCTTCAATCCTAGAATGAATAGGTGATTTCTAGGCAAATGTGCTCCACCGGTGGCCACATTATCAATTACCATCAGGTGAGATAGAAGTTAAACGCGAGCCTATTCTACTAATATTATAAATATAAAAGTTTATGAAGATGTTTGGTTTTTGTATATTTAGATGTTAAATGTCTGTTATACAATCACTCTCTAATGGCCTCGTATATTATTGTGGGTACTATATTACAGGAAATAGAACAGTTTTATAATTGATATTCGTGATCCAGGTGTGGCCTGAAAGAGAATGTTGTATATTGGCATAGTAAAAAGGACAGGCTAGCCGACCAAACACACTGACTAAAATAATAAAGTACTTAAAACTGGTGGACTAGAGGAAATTTTTGAAGATGTAAGTATACGAGCAAATGGCGGATTGAAGTCACTGCCTACCCCGAAGCCTGCCTGTCAATCAATCAATCAATTAGCCCACCGCAGTCCGGAGCCTGCCTGTGTGTATATATAATTTTGAAACTGACTTAGGATCAAATAAAACAATAATATGATATACAAACACAGTTTTATTCCCATGAAAATATAGTATAATGATTTAGTTACATTGCCGTATTTATTTCCATTTCACAAATAAAAGGTTGCTTTGCAAAGCAATCTATAGTGGCGGTATATAGTTCACTCCCTTCGTAGTAAATCGCTCCGCAGTCATCGTTACCTGAATCTCTACTTCGCTTATACATACGATCAAAATTTTGCCCTGTTTAAAACAAATATACAAAATTATTATCAATACTTAAGTAGAAAATAAAAACAAGACATCTTGGATGTTGGTAGTTACAAACTAGCTACGTGAACACTAGACAGCAGCTAACATTGACTGCACACCTCACTCATTGTCTAAGCTTTTTTCTACCTCAGTTGGGATCGGCCTTGTTGTTATAGTAAGATGCAGCTGAACTTCTATATTTTCCGTGAAGACTGCCATCTGACCACCACAACCAATTGGGTATTTGACTAATTAGTCAAATATGTTGCAACTGGCATTACCGTAAAGATGATGAAGAGTTCTTCTCCTCAGGTCAGGGGCGGTCTAGTGCGACTATTAGAGGACGGACGAACGTTACTCCTGCAGTAGTACTCACCTAGTGAATACTAGGGTAGGCTGAGTGGGTAGTAAAAGAAAGATTTACCTGTGACTGTATAAAATTTATCTTCAGTAGCAATTTTGTAGATTCCAACATGATACGATTCTGCAGTTGGTTCCAATAACATTCTCACTGAGTTAGCCTCATCTCCGTTTCTTATGACTGCCAGTATGCCTCCTTCCATGTAACAAGTTCGCATTGCGTCGGTCCATGTTTGACGCCTAGGGTTGATTTTGTAACACTTCCCGGAAGATTTTACGAACGTATAATCTAAAAAAAATTGAGGAAGTATTTGTTGAATTTCGTTGATGGAACACTAATGAAAAGATGCCCTGGTCATACAAAATTCAACACAAACTGACCTTTACAGTCCAGCAATAGAAAGTTTGGAAGATAGATTCCTAGAAAGGACTAACAACGGATTTTGATGCGATTTTTTAATTAGAAAGGTCAGGTGGACCGTGTACTTGTCTGCCAACTCAGTGGTTTAAAATAAAAATAATAACTTACCTCGGTCAATAGTCGGACAAGTTTCAGTCGTGTTTTTAACTTTTTTGCAAACGAAACCCAGCGGTTCCTCTAAGTCCTTAGTTATACAAGGTCCTACTTTGTATAATCCTGTATAAATATCCAAATAAACACAATAGCCCGAAGAGAATCTGTGAGATGAATCTGGTTCTTCCACATGTAACGGAGTCTCTGTTGAATGTCCTAGAATATTAAATAGTATAATATACAACATAGTTGTTAGCATTAATTATGATTTATTAAAGCGATGTATTGAACCCAGGCTCCAAGTTGAAAACCTTCGGATACGACTGAAATTAATGCTAGGAAGAAGAACAAGAACAAGAAAGCGCTATGTCGTAAAGAATCATTCTAATTATTCTTATTTCAGTGGTCATAATAAACCAATTACTAAGTAACAATATAATGTATCAATGCAGTGCTCTGATAGTTGTTGCTACTTGGTACGCCTGATAAATAACAAACAAGTCTCTGGCGCAGGCTTTTCTCTCGAGCTTTTGAGGTTACACGGCAGTCGCCCCCAAAAAGCCAACATACCAATCAAAAACAATTAATAGACCCAGGGCACTAAAGTACAAACTTCCAATGCAACTAGGAAATGGGTATAATAATAATAAGGACAATGATATTTATGTTGTTCTTCTAAAAGGGCAATAGAAGGTTTCTACTGGAACGGCAGCACTAATTTGACGCCTATGGTGTCGCACACATACATACGTCAGGTGAGCCGTCACGTATTATAAAAAAATTAAAAAGGTAGTTACCATCAACAGTTATGAATTCCCCTAAGCCAAATTTGTCGTGCACTCCAATCAAAATCTTTGTAACATTTTGGTCTCCGATTACTGCACCAGATAAGCTCTTAATCAACTGCCATTCGTTATCTGCTTTTGGATAGAACATAGCGGCTCCTTCATCATCACATGTGAGAAAAGCTGAGGTCCACGATAATCCTTGCGAATTCGAATGCAGTTTATAGAAAGCATCGAATTTTTCCACGTACTTATAATCTTTTCGGAAAAATTCGACATGCCTCGTTGAAACCAAGGGTATGATAATGCCTGCAAAAATTTAAAAAATCATTATCCCTATTCAATGATTTACAATGGTTGAAGTTTAAGTTAATTTAACTTACCAAATACAAATATAAATATATAAATGCTCTTCATTTTAGACAAACTGTTGTAGACTGACCAATTGAGAAATAACCCGTAATAGAGAATGCAAAGTTATTTATCAGACGGATATAGTTCTATCCCTCTTTCTCGCCCGGAACATACACGCATATAACATGACGTCATATTAGGTGAATAGAGACGCTCTGTTAAAAGTGTCAGCATTTTTACTATACAGGCTGTTTTAATAGTAATATTTTTTTATGAAATTGCATCATACTTATGAAATATTTTTTGATTATAAATCCCTAAGTCGAACCCCGGAACAGGAGAGGGGGGAGAGCTGAGGTCATGGAAATCTCCACGAATACCCCCTCACTGTGCATTTAGCGGGGGCGGTTTTATCGAACTCAAACCGACTAAAACAGCACGCCATTTCAGATCTCAGATGCTTGGGTGAAAGGTGGCCTACAATCCATTGCCCTTGCACCCCGGTTTGTAATAGTACCTACCTATAGATTTGTATAATAATATTTGATTATGATTTGGTTTCTACTTGCTTAGCATAATAATTTATTTTGTAAGCTACTTCATTAGGAACTATTACTAATCACACTTATGTAAACCACAGTATAAGTTGCAAAAATGCGAACCGGTGTTTTCACTCAAATTCCGTACATATTTTGATCACCTCGAATCAAAGAGTACTGTGTACTGACAATGCAAGAACTTCGCATAGGAACTGAGAGTTCTATACCCGAAACAAAATATCCTATATGAACCAACTAGCCCGCGGCTTCGCTTGCGCAGATGTCGGTAACCGCGACCAAACATAGCCTATGTCCTTTCTCAAGGTTTAAAATACCCAAATTTCACCAAAATCGGTTCAGTGGTTCAGACGTGAAAGACGGACAAACAGACACACATACATACACACTTTATTTACCATTTATTACATTAGTATGGATATGGATAATTCAACATCTTCCGCCCAGCTATTGCATAGGTAACCCAGATTCCTAACTGGTTGCAACTCGAGTTTTTCAGGGCCAGAAAGTGGAAAAAAATTATAGTCACCCATATAGGACAGAATATCATGATCATTTCAATCGACATGGAGTCACCCCTTTGGGTGACTTACAAAGACTGCGCCGTCTCGAGTTTTCAGATACCGGGAGTACAAGACAGCCTCAAGTATATCTATCGCACCCCAGCTGACTCCGGACCATTTTGAGTTTCAGGATGACCCCCTCTATTATGGGAGCCATAGTATCCCCATCTTGCTGTAGACGGGGCCTGCTTCTGCTAGAGTGACAGGCGGTTTCACCGGTCATTCCCAGGCTTACACTCGCGTAGGCGGGAGAAGGCAGGTTGTTGGGCGATGTGGAACGTCTAAGTCGCCTCTAATGCACCAATATTCACCGTTATGCGAGTTATGTGCTTTTTTATCACTTATAAGGATCCCTAATTTATACGTCGACCGAAACTGCAGTCAACAGTTAGTTGTTGAGAAATGCTTTGTTGCACAATGAAGTAATGTTAACCGGTGTGCTGATAGACAAAAATATATCTGACTTTGTTCGGGGAAGGCCCGTAATGTTTTTACTTGGGATGCTCTGTACTTGTTTAAACAATGTTTACTAGGCAAAAATTGATAACGTACTAGTCTATGCACTTGACACTGCCCGTTTCTTATACTGATATCGTTCCTGTAACTTACAGGAATCAACTTCTAAGAGTATTTAAAGGTAACGATATTTTTTTTATACCGGAGTTGGCAGACAAACACACGGTCCACCAGATGGAAAGCGGTTACCGTGGTATATGGACGTGTGCAACACCAGGAGAGTCACACTCGTGCTGCCGACTCTGTAAAGACAAAGAGTTTCTGTGCCGTTAGAGTAGAAGACAAAGCAGGAATAGCCTTTGGTCTTCCCACTGACAGCACAAAAACTCTCTAGTGAGCTTTGGCTACCCTACCCATAGCCGGGAACACAACACAAGGTTAATGGCCGCTATTTTCTGTAGGAGGAGGTAGAGTTCACGGGTCCAGTATTTTTCGGACGAAAATATCCACGGTGATATCCCTGTCTGCCACCGCGAGTCGTTATGTCGGACTCTAACACTAAAATTGCACTCCGTCTTGGGTCTCAATTAAAGATAGGTAAGTACATTTTCCCCTAATATCTCTGCTAACCCCAGGCCATTTATACTTCATAGATAGTCCCATCCCTGGAAAACTTAAGAAGAAGAAAAAGGTTATTTTTCTTTGCTCCTTTGTTGAAAACTCAGTCAGAGCTGCTAGCTGTGCCAAATATTATATTTCAATGTAGTCTATTTATAAAATTATTCTATTACTGTCAATAACTTGCGTTATTAAATTTTATACCTCGACGAAATATATTGAAAAGCCTTTGATGAAAGAAGTAGGGTTTCTAAGCACTCGAAACTCTATATTAGGCTTAGGAATGAGTTTCTTTGATAAAATTTCTCTCTTTCTTTGATGTAGCTCAATAACATACTCGTAAATAGATTTTCATAGATGGCGAACAATGCTAATTTATAAAAAAAATACCCGCGATTTGCCCGTACGGAATTCTGATCTGATGCAGTTTTGAGAATCCCTGGTAACCTATTCAAGAGATAAAAGAAGTCTCAGTTCAGCTCACCACCTGTTGTAGTTATATTGACGTGTCCTATATGAAAGTTATTAAATTACAGCCACGTGATTGATCTAAAATGTCTGAACACGTCCGAACAAGTACCCTTATTTACTAAATTAGTAAAAAATTGGTTCAGGTATAGATTATAGTGTGAAATAACACATAGACTACCCTTTATCCCTGAAATAAGTTCATATGGGTGGAGAAACAGGATCAGGCGAAGTCGTGAGCAGTTGATCTCATGTTGTGCTAAGTAATAAGATCCGAAACACATACTGTAGGGACTTCCCCAAACTTACTGTAACTGGAGTCATAATTACAGATAACATTGTTTTGTTTATCAGCAAAACGGATGTTGATTATGACATTGTACAACGAGGCATGTATTAATAAAACAACTATCTTTAGAATTTAGCTGCTTTAGCCATGTAACCAGCATACAGAATAACCTAATTAGTGAGAAGTTTAAGACAGAATTTTATGGTTCAGGTCGCCCAACAATGCCTTCGTCTTGACATGCCAAAAAGACATTCATATCAAATCCCATACATTCCTCATTCTATTCTACCAAACGCCGGATGACTATTGATAGCTGGAAACGACTTTTTATGTATCTTCAGATGAAATACCAGTTTCACCTATCTAAATAACAACCGCGCAAGAACTGGTTTAGTATAAGTACAAAAATGAAACTCAGGTGTATGTGACTCTGTCTCACTGCTGCTGATTGATAAATGCGTCTCTAGTGCTAAATATACCAGGGGGCTTCTACCGGAATTTTATCAGTAAAGCCAACATAACAATTAATAACAATTAGCGAACCACAGGGTAAGCTCGGAATTCGGACGCAATTGAGAAATTGCCTACGGTGACGATACTGTCACGCCTCTTTCACAACAAGGGTAGGCAGGCTGGAATACACTTATAGTTCCTGTTACTATTGTTATTTGTTTTCATACTATGTGATATGCATGCTGTTTCTAGCTTACTAAACATCTCTGGTACACAGATCTACCCCTCTATATAAGCGGCAATACGTTTACAGAATAGAATAAAATAGAATGATCAATTGTATAGGATTGACATACGCTTAGGACTGTCATAACCGTCAAAATACTTAACAATCCCATTAATTTAACTTTCTTTTCTACAATACACCGGCTGACTAATTATCATTTATTTAGGAGGGTTGGTACTTTTAGTAAAACAAAATAGCGTTGCAGCTATTCGAAGTATCAGTTCGATGTTACCTTTCTGGAAAGTTTGCTGACGGTACTAAACCTCGACAAAGTATAAAGCTCAAAGTTGTAGTTTCGTTTAATTTTAATTAGTTTGCGAGTCCAGGTGGCGAGCTTTTTAAGTGATGCAAATTGCTGATGCTATTAAAACTTTTCATTCTTCTTTTTTGACATTTACTGGAATCGGGTTTTTAATGCATTTATAGACGATTGGATTTCATTTCTTTAAATGAATACAATTTTGAAGCAATTAGAGTGCTAACTTTTCTTATGGGTTTTAACCGGAAGTGAACACCCGGGATAGGACTCGACCGGGATTAGTCCTTTTCTAAGGGGACTTTCATACGAACAAAGCTACCTGGATAGCCAGTAGTCATTCCCCATACACGCGTTTTAGGGGATGTTGGGGTCATTTACCAAATAATCTTAGGTAGACTTAAAGATTTAGCGGATCTGGTATTCACCACAGAGATTCCAATCGTCTATGTACCTTTTAAATTATGAATTTAATGAGGTTTTGATATTTACCTGAGTTATGAGTAAAATTCATAGCCTGGCAATAAACAAAGATAACCTATCTATTAGTCTCTTGTATACGCTAGATAACTAGTCTACAAAATTGACTATAGATGCCGTGTTTTGTAGTAACAATAATATGGGGTTCTTCAAGAAGGGTATTAGAAGGTATCTACAGGGCCCCTGGTGTTGCAAACGTCCATAGGCCACAGTAACCACTTCCTATCAGGTGGGCCGTGTGCTTGCCTGCCACCTACGTAGTATATAAAAAAAAACCTATTACTATCCATACTAATATTATAAATGAGAAAGTGTGTGTGTGTCTGTTTGTCCGTCTTTCACGGCTAAACCACTGAACCGGTTTTGATGTAATTTAGTATAGGGGTAGAGTACACCTTGAGAAAGCACATAGGCTAAGTTTGGTCATGATAAACGACATTCACGCAGGCGGAGCCGCGGGTAAAAGATGGTATAATATATTTTGATATAAGAACTCTGTATAAATAAGTATGTGATATCTGTATATTCTTTCAAAATATATTAAGTCTGTGATCATAATGATCAAAATGATGTCAAAACACTAATTTGTCAATTAGGTGATATGTCAAATTTTATACAATAATAAACACAAAAAAATGCACAACAAAAATTATCAGTGAATATCAACAAATTAAGGAATAAGTAAAATAACGAATCCTAATGAGTCACATCCCGAGTATGTACGTTTGTGCAGAGTTGAGGCCTCTAAACCCAGCAGAGGTTTGCCTTAGAAAAAAAGCACTGCGGGACGCCACAATATGTATTGGTTGGCTAAAATTTGCAAGTATCTATAACTTTTGTTCTATTATTTATATTACTGTTTAGTGGCTTTTCGAAATAGGAATATCAACAGCCGAAACAATTTTTTATGTTAGCAAAATTATGATTGGAAATGGATTTCCCATTTCATTTTCATTTCGATACACAGGGCTTAAATTGAAGTTCTTATTGTTTAATTTAAATGAACCATTATATTAATAATAATACGCAATGTAATGTCAATAGTACACACTATTAGTACAGGCTAATCGAATAAATGGTGCAAAAGTGGCCATCACACTTGCTGCGCGTTACCACGCTTGATTGCGATGGCCATCCTCTGCACTAGGAACGATAAGGATTGAGAGTCACTAGTAGCCTCTATGAGCCTCTGCCCAATCACCGAAACAAAACTTTTGGCCTACTTACCTCAGCTTCCCTGGGAAGTTCTCTGTATATGGGAGAGAGAAGGGGGAAGAAGAAGCATTGCAACTAGACCAGAAGAAATTTAAAAATATATCTTCTTTCATGACACGTAAAAACTTATAATTATTGGTATCGGATACTGTTACATGACAGTTACGTATAAGTAGGTATACTTATGAGTAATAATTTCACAGCCTTCAAACATCTGATTCTATATCGTATACATATCGTCATTACTATCATCCTCCTAGTTACTTACCGGTTGCATTTAAAGCTTTTACTTTGAAACCTGAAGGTTGCTCTTTTTTTTTTAACGATTTCTTGTATTTTTTGGCACTGCTGTGTAACCCCCCAACCCTGAAAGGGAACCGTACACTAGAACCTCGTCCATCAATCAATAACTAATCCGTAGATAGTGTTGTATTTCCTATTCCGGGAAAAAAACCAGGAAGTAATAATGATAAATATTGTAGAATACATTTTTTACAGCTTTCAGTTTTGGGCTACATGGTTCTGTTCTTTCTAACAGACAGTTTCAGTAAAGGAACGGTATCGGATATAATAAAAGGAATAATTTTGTTCATTATACCATTACAACTCATCGATGGAATTCTATTATTTTTGGGAGCTCTTGAGGTTAGTTTTTTTAAGACTAATTAGAACCCGTATTATAAGAACGACACTCAGTTTTGAATCTTGATGTATCCGAGGATAGATTGTATAGTCAGATTTGATAGTGTCAATACAATCTGTGCTCAGCCCCTCTAGACAAGTGGCAATTCGCTAGCAAGCGTTTGGTGGAATAGAATGAGGAATGTATGGGATTTGACGTATATGACAGTCGTTAACGTATGTCAAATTCTATACATTCGTCATTCTATTCCATCAAACGCCTGCTAGCGAATTGCCACTTGTCTAGAGGGGCAGATAAATCGAGATTCAGAATCACTTACGTGGTTTAGCAGTGGACTTTATGATCGAGGGGTCCGAGTTCGGAACCTGGCCATTACACAACCGATGTAAACCCACTCCTAACACAAGTAATTTAGCTTAGGCTGAAGTAGTTAATTCAATCACTAAGAGTGGTACTCAGAAAAAGACAGATTGTATTGACAATTTTTCAAATCTGTCAATTTCTCTGTACAATCGATCCTCAAAAAAATTAGATTCGGGACTGAATATCGTTCCAAAATATGGGTCACAGAAACAGAAATATATTGGGATATATATTATATATTAGGAATACTATTACGTACATGTGAGCGGGAAACGCGTGGCAATTTTTTAGACAATTCCTGTCCTATGAGACAGGAACTTTCGAACGCATTCTCAGTACTGAGAAGACTAACCAGTAATAACATCGTTAAAATACCGCAAATATGCCAGATTGTGCTATTTCCGACTGTATAATATAAATGGAAAAGTAAATTTGAAAAAATAAAGGCATTTCTTATCTCTCTAGTGTAGTGTTATTTACTTTTATGCTTGTTACTAATGATCTATCTAGAATTTATTTAAAGTGAAAAAGTCGCCACGCGCGTGTTGCAGGTGGACACTGCTTATGGCCGTTCTATCCTTATATATTACTGTGGTTCTAATACTCATTTAAAAAAAAAAAACGTTATGAATTTAGTCTACTCAATTGCTTAATCTACAGAACTCCAAGCTTTAGTAGGATTTGTACAATACTGAGCATACCTTGATGCTATTGTTAGTTAGTAGATCAAAATGTCTTGAGAGGGATTACAGTTAATTTTTGGAGGCGCTATTCCATTGTAATCCACTGAACAAATTCATTAATGGTTTTGTTTCTACATTTCCCTTACTAATCCATCACATGAATTGAATGCGGATAAATATACTTAGATACTTTTTTTGTAAATAAATACATATTAAGCCGATTGATTAGTAGCTAAGCAGTCGAGGGGGGTTTGAATCCTCATCAGTACACAACTGGTGTGAGTCCACTCCTAACACTAGCAAGTTAGCTTACCTGGAGGTGTTAACGGGAATACTATTTAAAAAACTAAGCGGGCTTCCTTTAAAAAGTTAAAATACCTACTAGTAAACTCATAACCGGCAGCCCAGTGTGATCACGGTAATCACTTCCCAACAGATGGGCCATGTCGAGTAAAATAGGAAAAATAGAATCGGTTCAGGTGGGATTCGAACCCGCGATCTTGCTTTTACAGGTTCAATGCCCTGATCACTGAGCCACTGAACCCTTCTGATTCAGGCATGATTCAGTTGGTCAGAGGTCAGGTTCAAATTTTACTACATATCCGTCTTGGGGTGACGGTTGAATAGTTGACATGCTAAATGCTTTAAATACGTCATTGGTCGTACCCTATTTCTCATATACAATTGTATGATCTGGCCATGCACTCGCTTCCTATCGGAAAAATTATCAGTTATATAACGTGGAGGGATGTTTACAGGCGTGACCAACTAGGTGTGAATGGAGGGCGCAAAGCGACGAGGGCGCAAACCGACCTCCTCCCCCCATGAGCGCGGGCCTGAGGGTGACGAGTGGAGCCGCTCGTCACCCTAGCAGAAGCAGGCCACGGTGGCGGCGCGCATCGTAGAACGATGCCCCCCCCCCCATGTCGGGGGCGAGTCGGGGACCGCGTGGTCCCCCCTCCTGAGGAGGGCCAGACCGAGAGGAATGGCCCTGGGTCAGCCGGGGTGCGAGGGATATGTCGCGAGACAACCTCACCTTCGGCCTAGCACTACGACCAACAGACGGCGTGTGGTTTAGTCGGTTCGAGTCCAACATAACCCCCTTCCGGCTCCGGAGGGGGGAGGGGGGGATCCGTGGGGATTTTCCGCACGTACAAAAAAAAAGGTGTGAATATGGTCTCAGGATGGCTACAGGGTAATCTACTAACCCTAAACACTTCTGCCATTTTTATAGCTCATTCCTGTACAAACCCCTTACAAATAGTTGTACTTGCAAACCTCTTGCTAGGACTAATACGGTGAAATATCTTGGAGTTATAATTGACATAAACTTGAGGTTTCAGGACCATATTAACACGCTCAGTAATAGACTCCGCAAGTTAATTTATGTGTTAAAGACTCTGAGACACGTGGCGAATAGTGATGTTATGAAACTTGTTTACTATACGCTCGCACAGTCAATAATAGGCTTTTGTATCACCTCGTGGGGTGGTGCCCACAAGACTCTCCTATTAAATCTAGAAAGAACTCAAAGAGCCATTCCCAAAGTGTCTTTCCGACCCTAGTGCTATCCCACTGAGCAGATATAGAGAGAGTAAAGTCTTGACAGTGCGACAGCTGTTTATACTCAAACAGCATTCACTGCCGACTTACGATCCAACACTGTCCACCCCGTGGATTACCACCTCACAAGTTACCGAACAGATATTGCACAGCGCTTCATCTACCATTTGGGTAGCTACCTTCACAGTAAAATTAATAAAATACAACCTAGGTATTTACCAACTGACAAAGACTAAATGCAAAAAACTCCTAACTCCTTGGCCATAGGAACTAGATTATGCGAATACCGAAAATTTAGTAACAATAATAACCTACCTATAATGTATGTACTCTCACGCACATAAATACACTTACGCATGAACACACGCCCACACACACTCACACACACCACGTACTACATTTTCCTTTCTGTCTCCTTATGTTAATGTCTGTAACATATTTATAACCACCTTGCCGCGTAATATGCATATTATTAATAAATAATGATGTGTACATAACAAACGCTGTAGAGGAGGGGACCTGGTGATCTGAAACACAGGCTTAGAGCCTAGCTTAGGCACCAGCCACCCATAATATAGATATATATTTATATAACTATAAAGAACAAAATATGTATATCCTTGAATGTATTTCTTTCTAAATGTTTGTAATCCTTTGAATAAACGATTAACTGAAAACAAATCCATGTGTTTGTTAACCAACTAAGTGATATATATAAAAAACCCGCAGCCACTCTTTAATCGATAGTCGATACCATCCTTGCGTTAATCCCGGTCACATCCCTTTTCATCGACAATTATTACATATTGTACATTAAGTCAATAATGAATACATGAAAGACAGTGAAGATGAACTAATACACTAAAAAGCGGCCAAGTGCGAGTCGGACTCGCCCATGAAGGGTTCCGTAGCAGCAAGTAGGTAAATTGCGGTTTATGATCTATGACGTATTAAAAAAAAACTACTAATTGATCACGTTCAAACCAATTTTCGGTGGAAGATTGCATGGTAATGTCTACATCATATATTTTTTTTAGTTTTATCATTTTCTTATTTTAGAAGGTACACACATTTTACCTCTTTGGAAGTGTCTCTCGCGCAAACTATTCAGTTTAGAGAAAAATTATACAAGAAACTTCAATATCATTTTTGAAGCCCTATCCATAGATACACGTATGGGTTTAATGAAAAAAACCCCCATAATTTATTGTTTTTTTTCTATTTTTGTGTGAAAATCTTAATGCGGTTCACAGAATACATCTACTTACCAAGTATCAACAGTATAGTTCTTATAGTTTCGAAAAAAAGTGGCTGTGACATACGGACGGACAGACAAACGTAGCCATTTGGCTACGGAACCCTAAAAATGAAGCAGTAATGTATTACAGAATAATACAAAAAGCAGTGAAATTTATACACCGTGGTAATGGATTAAAACAGAACAAAAAGTGGAAACAGTGATGAATTGGTTCAGTGGATTAGAGTAGTATTCGCTTTTAGAGCTACCTGACTGCAAAATGCCTAGAAGCATCGACTGAAAACTGCAGATAGATAATACGTGCTATGTGTAGTGCGTTTGCTGGTGAACAGTAATCAATAACGTGTATAATGCCGGTAAATGTCGTGACAAAGTACTTGAGCTGCACACAGCAGAGTTTTTAGGTCTTTTTGGTGGGAATCGGAGATCGAGACGGTACAGGGTTTGCCAATCAATTAGAGTGTGACCGTCAGTGCTGTACCGCTCTCATATTACGCATCACGCATTCAAAGAGAAAGGAAGTGCATGATGCTGCCCATATCATGGGAGAGGTACAGCGCTCGCAAACATTCTATAATCATAGAATACATTATAATTAAACTAATAAAGTGCGTATGGGCTAGCCTCATTGATTGACTATGCGTTTATTTAATACACAATTCCGCAAATTGATCCACTTGATTTCAAATACTAGACACCCGTAGATACCCGTAGGTAGCACTCCAAAATACGGGATATATCTATCATTCATATTTAACTTCCTGAAGAAAATATGTAGAACCTTTGACAATAAAACTCACGATTCCAACATCGAACTCAAGACAAACATTTAAGAGATTTCGCTTTTATCATTAAACTACCTTTAGATCCCGCCGGCGGCGGCTTCTAGTCATGAAAAAGAAAATACTCGTATGTGTAAGAATTCGTTGAGCCGCTTCAATTTGCTTTCAAGTATATAGTCGTTAGCAATACCATATCTACAGTCGAAGAAAAATAACTCTGGTTCATTCTGCTGTATAAACTTTATTACAATTTGTCTTCACATTTGTATTTTAGACTAAATAAATCAGAGCAAATAATTACTAGCTGTCTTACATTTGAACAGAGTGAGACCAAAATGTTAATTCTACAGTAATACTATAAAGACATAATTAATATGAAATTTAATGTAGAGAAATAATGGAAAAGACTGAAAAAGGAACCTTTCCTTTCCTCCTCCACCGCCAGGCCGTGTCACACTCTCAGAGACTTTTAGTATGTTCATGTGGGCATCTTAGGGAATTACTGTACCAACTTCCAAAACTACACGAATATTTTTCGTCTGATCTTCAATTTTCACGTTAATTTAACCGGGGTACTACGTGCGTGCGTGCGCACGCATGTGTCTCTATCTTTGTTTGTGTTATGTCTTCGTTCTTAATATCAGAAATCACTATAAAATGGAAACGAGTGAGTGAAATAACTATGTTTACTTATTTGTCGACAGTTTTTTAAGACTATTAGCGACTAAAATAAAACTATAAATTAAACATATTGAAAGACAATCAAAAAAGGAAGCAAGAAAAATAGGAGGATAATTTGAAAGTTCGACCAATCATCTTTGCAAAGGATGACTGTAATTCAATTCGTGATTAATTTATTTGAAATACATAATCGTTTCAGAGAAAACCCACGGCACTACAGGTAGCCTTGTGGTTAACCCTGTTTCTAGCTGCTGTCAACACTATACTTGGATTCATAGGTGCTGTATATTTCGTTCGTATGGGGTTTCTACCTATACATTTCGTAATGTCGCTAGTGTATGTTGTATTAGCACTTTCCATATTTAGTAAGTATAATTTATTCCTCTTTATATTTTTTTAAAATTAGTTTATGTGTGCTGAATACCATATCTTGCATGGATCTCAAAAATTGGGACCATAGCTTGATATAGATTATGAATTTGTCTATTAACTTCATTTATTTGCAGTTTATGTTGTACCGATCTAATTTTTATCAACTTATAATAGTTGAGACTTTCGCATTTCCTTCTTCGGTTTTTCAAATGACTTCCAAAAGGGAGGAGGGTCTCGATTTGTTTGTTTATTTTGTGTTCAGTGGACAGCTGATTTGTGTGAATACTTATGAATGACAGTGTGTGAAATAATTTTAAGCAAAATACCAGATTTTTTAATACCACTGATGTGGCAGACAATATCACGGTTCACCTGATGAAAACTGGTTACCGTGACCTATGAACGTGTGCAACACCAGAAGAATCACAAAAGTGCTACCGAACCTATAAATACAGAGAGTGTCTGTGCCGTCAGGGCAAAAGATAAAGCAGGAATAGCCTTTTGTCTTTTCACTGACAGCACAAATACTCTCCAGTGAGCTCTAGATACCCTACTCACTGCATGGAACACAACGGAGGTACTTCCCCAGTTGGACTGCTCAAATGGACGGAAAAATCGTAGTGTTCTACCTCCTACAAAGCAGTAATAGATAGTTACATCATCTAACTAATAAGAAATAATAATAATATTTATAGTTCGTAAAATATAGCTTGATACCTGTGACTTTAGAGACTTCGTTTATAAAGACTGCAACAATAAATTTGTTGTTGGAAAAGTTTTAATTTTTTAAATATTAATAAGACATTTGTATAGAAATCTAGAACACTTTTTTCAAATAGAACTTGCTATCAAGGAGATACTAGTAAAAACAAAGGTAATTTAAAATATTTATTATATTTTATTATTTATATTTTTTTTGTTAGCTTACTTCGTAAACTCTTTTCGCAGCCTTGTAGGGATGTGTAATCGACTGGCCAGCGAATATCGATAAAATAAATGTATGACAATTTCATTAATATAAATTGTATAAATGATTATATCTAATAATTTTTTCACAACAAATTCGTATTTTTTTAGTCTTGCAATACCTACTGCTTTCGCATGCAGCGAACAAGCGGGCGCCATCTTTTTTGAGTGCCCACGCCTTGTATACGCTATCGCTACGTGATTAATATTGTTTTGTCGTTATTACTGTTGCTTTGTTAAGTTTGTTAAGTAAAAAGTTGTTATTTCTAGTTAATTGTTTTTTTTGCACCACAATGCCGAAAAGAACAAAAAAAACTGTTTTGAATAGCGAAAGTCGCGAGTTTGTGATTAGTTTGCGCGAGTATTTTGACCGCGAGAATCAAAATGGCGGACCGCTACTACCATTGGAGCAAGTGTGCAATAGAGTTGCTGACGCTCTTGGTATCGGACGAGCTACAGTGTCTCGAATTAGCAAAGAAAAGTATGGAGAATCGTCAAAGGAGATGGTGGCCGAAGATGAGGGAGGTAAAATATTATCGACTCCTAATAAAAAAAGGAAGAGAGTTTCGCCAGTCACCGAAATTGACGACTTTGATGCTGCCGCAATTCGAAATCATATATATGCGTATTACGTACGTGGTGAATTTCCCACGTTAAAAAAAATATCCGTTTCGCTTAAAGACGCGGATTTATTTAAAGGAAGTCCACCATCGTTGTCCAAAATATTGAAAAAATCGGCTTTGCTTATAAAAAAAGCGATAAAAGAAAAAATTTAATGGAGCGAACAGACATTGCTTTGACCCGAATTGACTTTTTGCGCAAAGTCAAAAATATAACAGATTGGCATAAAGTGGTTTTTCTTGATGAAACATGGCTCAACGCAAACCACACTGTTTCAAGATCGTGGACAGACGATAAAGCGGAGTCTACCACCAAGGTGCCCGAAGGCAAAGGACAATGATTAATAATTACTCATGCGGGGACATCGTCTGGTTTTGTGCCCAATTGTTTACTGGCGTTTAAATCAGTAAAAACAACAGAGTACCATGAAGAAATGGATTTTACAAAATTTAAGGAGTGGTTTCTAACTCTTCTAAATAATTTGAGTGAACCACATTTTATTCTGATGGACAACGCTCCGTATCATTCAGTACAAAAAGATAAGGCGCCTACGACAAGCAATAGTAAAATTGAAATTATTACTTGGCTGCAAAACAAAGGAGTAAAAGCCGACAACAGCATGCTCAAGAAAGAATTGCTAAGATTAGTAAGCATTCATAAGCCCCCCACTCCAAGATATATTATAGACGAAATTGCAAAGGAAATGGGCCACACCGTCCTCCGTTTACCACCATATCATTGCCATTACAATGCAATAGAACTAATTTGGGCTCAAGTCAAAGGTTCGTATAATCTAAAAAAAACATACATAAAAAGCTTACAAAGAATTTAGTAGGTTTTTTGTTTGATCGGATACCTTTTTTTTTCTAGGTTACGCTGCCAGACATAATGTAGCACCGCCTTTCACAGCAAACAAATTGTTGACATTACTACATGAAGCTTGTGTACATGTAAATGCTGATGATTGGAAAAAGGTAGTTGAGAAGACAAAAAATGTGATTCAAAAAGATTGGGAGCGCGATATTCAATGTGACAACATATGCGATCAAGAATTAATTATTAATCTACAGGACTGCTCCAGTGATGAATCAGAATTTGACTTTGAAGTTGATCTCGGCTGTACACCATTTGACAATTAAACTTTTAAATACCTTCAAATTCATCTTTCATTTCCTTTTTTCTTTCTTTCAATATCGTTAAAATGTATTTTTTAATAAACTCATTCTATATAAATATCGATAAAATACTAAAGACGTCCCATACCTATTACATGTCATTCTGACAAACGTCAGAGGTATCAAGCTATATTTTACGAACTGTAATAATATTTCGATATTGACAATGGGTTTTGGAAGTCAGATGGCAGTTGCTTCACGGCAAATATGAAAGATAAGCCAAACCCGCGATTAGACAAGAAAAATTGGACCCCAGACTCTGGTAGGGTTGGGATTAACGCTAGAAAGAAGAAGATAGTTACATCAAACCTATATATCACCATTTAATTGTATACTTATATTATCTTGTTTAGTAATAGTGTCTCTTTAATTTTTCAGCTGTAATGTGCCATGACATAATAGTAATTTACACATTGATGACAATGTTGGGGCCACCCCCATCAGAGTTAGCTCGTGTATCAAATATATCTAGTGTAGGTGAGGCAAGTAGTTGAAGCTGCTGTAAACAATACAAATAAATAATAAGTTTCAACGTTTGGTTTTGTTTTCTTCTATACGATATTGAGAGCTCCATACACTTCGAAAAAACACATTCAAATTTCCACAGAAAATTATTGTTGGACTTTAAGTATAATCATCCTTGATGCATTCATTGACGGTTCCATTTCCTGGGCTGACAGTACTGAATAGACTCGGTGCTGGTACTAAGAACTATTTTATAGACAATTCATTATTATTTTTGTCCGGATTTGAGGCATTTATTTCTGTAATGTCGAGCTGCTCTGACTGTAGTACTGTAGTAGCAATAAAATGCTCTCTAGTTCGAGCCAGGGCAAAACTCTTGCTGATCGATACTTGGACTAAATCTGTTGGGTGTCTTGGAGTTTTCTTTACTCGGTTATTAAAAATAGTTTTTGAGCTACTGGTCTCAGCCTCTGGTTGACGGGGGCTAATTATTACATATGACACTGAGACTAATGAACATGCTATGGCTCCATAATATGGTTCCTCCTACACCTTAGGTTTGCGACTCAATTTCGCATAAAATTCCTTTTATTACTATTATATTCGACTGGATTTAAATAGTAAAGTATCTTATTGTAGAAAAAGTGTATCTACAAAGAAAGTAAAACATATCTTGTAGGCAAACATTAGCCTAATATTTATTCTTCTAAGTCGAAATACGTTAAAAAGTATCCAAGAGTGTCAACACCAAGAATTCCATTAAATATTTTTACCAGGCACATTAGCTTAAGGATATTATAGAATTATTGAATTTGTATGAATTTTGCCTGACTTGACTCCCTCACCTAAGCGTATTGAAATTTGATTTGAATTTTGATCTTGTAAACACATCATGAGTTTTGAAAATGAATATGATTTTCACGTATTTAAATTTTATCTCAGACAGATGAGAAAATGATGGGGCCAATTTTAAAGCCCGTGGCAATGAGTGTTAAGCTCATTCAAATGGCTGTCGGTGGCGGCCATATTAATTCAAATGCGTTAGTTTGGACGGTAATACAATAATATAATACCAGTGGCCTATGTCCATCATGGACTACGTTGGGCTAATTAATAGTTGACAGCCTCCGTGGCGTAGCGGTAGTGAACGCGGCCGCTACGCAGGAGGCGCGGGTTCGATCCCCGCTCAGTGCAAATATTTGTATGCATGAATATGTATATTTGCATTGGTCTGCGCGTTTCTATGTATAATATGTATGTATTTACAAAAAAAGTACCTAAGTATGTTTATGCGCATTCTAGATTCCATAACACAAGCTAGTTAAGCTATGCTTACCATGAGTCTAGATAGCGTTGTGTTGTTGTAGAATATTTATTTATTTATTATTATTATAGTACCATGGAGCTAGTCTGATGATGGAGTTGGAAGGTCACCATAGGAACTCCTAAATAAAATAAGATAAATTTATCGAGTTTTGGCTCATCCTTTTATCTTAGCAAAATCTCTGATGATATGTGGTTTAATAACAGAAGTGTTAACATCAAAAAATGGAAAAAGTAGAAAATATTTATCTTTTTAAACTTGTTCTATATTATATAACTATGACTAACAGTTTTCATTTGAAATTGAAATTTTTATCCAAAACATTTGAGTAACTTTTGTTTTTGTTGTGACTACCCTGACCCTTGACTAAGTTTCTGTTCGTAAAAGAGTCGAACTAATGGTAGGCAGTGGTAATACTGTGACTAGATTAAGGCCAACATAAATTTCTAATGAGATTACATATAAATGGTCCACAGCCTCAGACAGCTGTATACAATTTCAAACACAAGTACAAAATACCTTAAAGTTAAACCGAATTATACTTCTTATAATCTTTAACTAACATACGTGGATTAAACAAATAATTGAATGAAAGATGTTACGTCTCAAGTAAGATGAGCAGTAATTTATTAAGATCATTTTAAGCAACGGATTTTAGGATTGTACCAAAGATGTTTTAATACTCTAGCTTTGCTTGATGGGTGTTTAACGGGCCATCTGGGCTTTGTCATGCGCCCGGGTAATCTCGTAGAACAATGAAAGCATTTATAAAAGTATATTTGATTGAAGTTTTATTTACTCGAACACGTCTTGAAAGTTTTTGTGTTGAACAAGATGTTTGTAGATCATGATACAAATGTTAAAATGTCGTTCTTTCAGGTGCTAGTATTTATCATGGCAACGAAAAGTAAGTTTTGGTGAGAATTTAGTTTACTTGCTCTAGTGTTGAATATAATGCAGGGTATGTTCTCTGACTAGGTATAAGTGAGACAAATGGAAACAAAATAACGGAATAACCACACTTTAACCTCTAATTTCTTATCTAAGGTAAGGTAAGGTACTACAATGCGCTTATTGCTCGGTTCACATTATTCCAGTCCGGTAATCCAACAAATCAATCCAGTCCAGCGCTAGACTGGATTTTAGTGTTCACATTATTCCAGTGTTTTAAACGCGCTTGAACAATATACTGGACTAGAATGGGCACATTCCAGTAATGGTTCATATTATTATATCCAGTAGCACTCCAGCACTGCACTCACTCGCTGAACTGGTATGCTACTGGACGGGCATTTAAGCGATCGTTGATAACTGGGGGTGAGATGACACTTATAGATAGATAGATAGATAAATAATTATTTATTGCACACTAATATTATCACAGATATATATAGTACATAGTTACAGTGTGCGAGGGATATGTCACGAGACAACCTCACCTCCGGCCTAGCACATCGACCCACAGACGTCGTGCGGTTTAGTCGGTTCGAGTCCGACATAACCTCCCCCTTCGGCTCCGAAGTGGGAGTTTTTTTTTTTACGTGCGGGAAATCCCCGCGGATACCCCCCCCCCCCTTCGGAGCCAGAGAGGGGGAAGGTTATGTCGGACTCGAACCGACTAAACCGCACGCCGTCTGTGGGTCGATGTGCTAGGCCGGAGGTGAGGTTGTCTTTTGACATATCCCTCGCACCCCGGCTGACCCAGGGCCATTCCTCTCGGTCTGGCCCTCCTCGGGAGGGGGGACCACGCGGTCCCCGACTCGCCCCCGGTATGGTCCTACGATGCGCGCCGCCGCCGTGGCCTGCTTCTGCTAGGGTGACGAGCGGCTCCATCCGTCACCCTCAGGCCCGCGCTCATGGGGGGCGGAGGTCGGTTTGCGCCCTCCGACGCCCGAGCCGCCTATATACGAACGCGGCCAGCGATGTCCGCTAGTCTTTCTCGCTCGCTGCGCCGCGCCCGCTCTGCTGTCTTCTTCACGAGCATGACCTGCTCGCAGAAGGAGGCGCTGGCCGCCCACGCATCCGCGCAGCGGACCATCGCCGCGAGCAGGGTGGAGAGCGTGAGCACTCTCACCCCCAGGGCCGTCACAAGCTCCCGCCTCGGCGTTTCAAACGCCGGACACTCGGTGAGCGTGTGCTGCCCCGAGTCCACGCTCGCGTCGCAGTGATGGCACTCGGGCGTTGGCTCTATGCCCATCAGATGCAGGTACCGCCCGAAATTACCGTGTCCGGTAATGACCTGCGTCTGACGGTACGAGAGGCCACCGTGCGGCCTCTCTAGCCACTCCCCCATGATGGGTCTTACCGCCGCAATCACGGCGTGCCCTGCGCGTGGTTGCTCAAGTCGTAGCTCCCACTCGGTCACCATGGCCCTGTGGAGCCGGGATTTCTCGGCCCGAATTTCTTCGGGCTCGGGATCGAATCCCCGCACCCGCGCCTCCTTTCGGAACCGATAGAGTGCCGAAAGGGTCCTCGCTTCCAGGATCCACGGTGGCGATCCGGCCAGGAGACTCGCCGCTTCAAAGGATATCGTGCGGTACCCCCTGATGGTCCTGGAGGCCGTCGTCCTCTGCGCCGCGTGGAGCAGAGGCAGGAATCTGGCCCCCAGGGTGTCCGCCCATACGGGACACCCATATAGGGCCATGGAGCGCACGACACCCGCGTAGAGTCCTCTGGGCCCCTCAAGTTGGGCAACAGCCTGCCCATCCGAAGTGGGGGGTATCCGTGGGGATTTCCCACACGTAAAAAAAATACTTAGTTACAGTTACATGCACAATGGGCGGCCTTATCACTTAAAGTGATTTACACACATACGATATAATGATAAATAAATAAAGAATAATGAGTTTTCAACGACTACGCAATAGAGAGATAATGAGCTATTACCATTTTTTAAAGATATTTACGCATTGTGTCTCTCTTATCTTTACCGGCAATGCATGTCATAGGCCAATGGCCTTCGCAGTAAAAGATTTGCCATAATAAGCAGTAGAGAGCGCTGGCAATCTCAGCGTCAAGTTCCTAGATCTCGCACGTGTGTCATCGAGAAATGTAAAAAGTTCCTTGAAATAAGTGAGAGTAGTTGGGTTATAATGCCAAATGTTATGAAAATGTTATATAGGGGGTATGGTTCCAACTCTCTCCATAAGGACTTGTATTGGATTGATCCGAAACTAAACCACTTTTTGATCCGCCATGGTGAGTTCGCTGTACGTAGCATTTATCTTTCTGAAACACATTATGTAAGCATAATATATATGTACATGTAAACAAATACCAGAGGAAAGTTCGAGACTCTGAATTACATAATTTATAGTTATGTCAAGTAACCTGCAGTTAATATGTTACTCGAAGACCGGGCATTTGGCCAAGGCTTTGTATAGGCTTAACTAAAATCCTATCCCGATGTTAGTTTTCTAACAGGCTTTTGGATCCGTAGTAAATTATAAAGTTTTAGTAACAGTTAATATATCACATATTTTTTATATGTAAGAGCCTCGTGACTAAGTGGTCACCAAGTGGGTTAACACATTCTAAACTTAAGTAATACTTGCCAGATCAGTCTTAAGATGATCATGTTTAACACAATGCGATTTCTTCATACCTCGATGAACAGGTTAAATGGTCGATCCTGGTGTAAATGGAGCCTTAAAATTCGACAACTACTTAACTTCAATATCTCCGATGGGTTGAGGTCAAAATTAAGCCGCAGCCGTTGGTCTGTTGGTAGTCCTGGGACATCCTTCCGAGGGCTTACCTGGGGCTACCAACCGCAGGCTATTAGGCGGTATGTTAGAGTTTTTAGTCGGTAGGAGTCCGGCATAGCATCCATGAAAGGTTTTCCCTCACGGTAAAAAAAGCCCTTCACAGAAAATATCAAAATACTTCGCAGTTTACACTACAATAATCAATCTCAAGTGAGCTGAGAAAAGGCACGGAGGATGATGATATTATTAATGTAGGTATGTCAGTTTCTCGTAATTTCATTACAGTAAGTAATTTTTGTCTCTTTGAAATTTTCTGCCATTCACATCACACAATAGAATCGTCAATATTATTCTGGTGAATTTAATCTTAAGATGTTATACGATGGCGCTTAGTTATGGTTGATGAACACATTCAATGTTTCCGATTGTAATTTGAAAAACTTTTTCTTTCTATTGTTAGTGAGGTTGGCATACAATCATCTTCGGGTAGTGTTCAAACAAATGATGCAATCAAGAACCATTTTCAACAGTTATGATCATTGTGTTCATTTCTATAACTAATCAGTAATTTGTGAATATCGTCATATAGGTTTTTTTCCAGAGGAATACTGGGAAAATGGATTGGAAATATGTATTTACCAATTTTTTTACCTACCTAACTTATAAACCATGAATAGGTTGCTTTGACTGGAGGATATACCACCCTCACTCGGAATTTTGTATTATGCTGCATACCATATATGATTTTAGATTGACATGGTCATTTACATTAAAATTAAAATTATGGTTACATTCAATACATTATTACATCCTACTTAATGTAGGCCACATGCCTATAAACTGCTACCAAGTAACTAGAAAACTCAATGTATTTGTAGCAAATAACCTTGTGTGTATTCGTTATTTTTTTAAAGATCAATAAGGTGATGTTATACTATCAACAGGGGAATTACCTTTTCCGCTTTTATGTGCCTAAAGTAATATCTCATTACACATTATTCAGATAATAACATACAGAGGCCTCAGTTGGCCACTAGATATAGGGATGAAAAGAATTTATGTTTTTACTAACCTCCCATCTAGTCTGTTTATGTTTCTTCTGTTTATTGGCTAGATTTTATATTATTATATAGATTTTATTTATTTAATATAATACAAATAGTATGGACTGAGGGCCCACCTTTTTAATCATTATTAAAATGTGCTTATGATTTAGTCTTATCACCATTTCGAGTACCTACTAACCACGCACAAAGAATATCTCTTCGAAACATATCTAATACCTAGCATTGGTTTATTCACTATCAATGGATATATCAAATTACCTTGATAAAACTCTTGACAAGACATTTTGGTCTGAAGAATCTTTCTATTGGTATAGCTTTTATATAAATAAAGTTATTTTAAATCAGCTATTTCTAGAGAGAACCAGTCTTTACACATTATGGCCTTTTCAGAAATAAATTAGACGATATTGTTCAAGTGCTTAAAAAATACAAGTAGTGTAAGCATAAACTGCAATTATATTTCCATTTTATGATAATTCACACATACTAAGAAATACGCCCATACTATTGTGTAGAAAATACCAGATATCAAAGACACAAGTGCGTGCCCAAATCCTGTGTCTTCAAAACAAGAGGAATTAAATGTGCAATAAAAAAACATACCAATTATTATGATCCATGTTATTGTTAAGTGAGCCAATATACCTTGAATGTACATCATGATGAAAATTTTCATACCTCGTAATACTCCAATCATTAACAATATACTTGAGACGAAAACGATGAAAAGGGCAAGAGAACCAATAAATAAACATAGCAGTAAGTCCAGTTTATCTCTATATACCACTTTATACTCACTACTGTGTATGCTTATCGAGAAAAAAAAGAATACTCCAAGGAAGCCGTATAGTATTCCAAAGCAGCTGATAATCAACGATCCGATTTTTACAGGTACGCATGGTAGAAATTCATTAATATCGCATTTCACAATCGATTCCAATAACTGTCCGCCCATTTTAAATATAAATTGAAATGCATTCATCACTTCTCTTACTACAATGAATGACTCCAGCACTATTTTGTCAATGACAAGTAAAATATAATCATAAACATTTTAGATAATTTAGCAGGACAAACTGAAATCCATTAAAATATGAAATATATCTCTGTTCTATAAACTGTTTTATTTGTATATGTTTGTAGCTCGGAGGACAGAATGTGATTTTGTATACTTCTTATCGCAACTGTAGGTATATCAAAAACATGTCAAAATTGTGTCAAAAATGAAAGTGATTTCGTGACTTTTACACCGTACGCTTTTGGCTCTGGTTAATAGAGGCACAGCTTAGAGGTTTATAAAAAGAGAATTGAAATTTATATCTGTCTTAATATAAGAAAGCAAATCCCTAATAATGGTTAACATTATTATTAGAAATAGTTCATCAATCTTTCTGATCTGTTGGTTGCTCTTATAAGTGCTGATTTAAAGTTGGCCTTTCATTATATTATATATTTGAAATTGTCTTTTACGATGAATTCATATACCCTATGAAAGCATATTCTATACTCACGAGTTATACAGAACTTTTTAGCAAAAATATTGAAAAGTAAAATCTATTTTAAAGTCAATAGCTTCTTATTGGTTTAACAACGACTTAAACCGTCTGTTTACCGAATGGAAAATTCATATATTTTAGCAAATAAAATGTATTGCTGAACATATATCAGGGTTGCCAAGAAATATGTTTTGAAAATTAAATTTTAAATTTATTAAACTTGATTTTCTTTTCTAATTTCATTGACTTGTCTGCCAAAAAAATAAATGTATGCTATACGCAAAGGCTAGGTAAATCTACCTTTTTCTGCTCCCTACTACCTGGTTGTCGCGTACAAACAGGGAACTAGATTTCATTACGAATTCATTATTACAGGGTTGCATATCAAAATCTGGTCATGTATAATGGTAACTCGCCTTTGAAATTCGAAAATCTGAGTGAGATAACAATGTGCGAGAGAGAAGAATTACGTATACTATGTCATGCGACATATCAAAAATGTTTTGTCTCGTTAACTGACTGACTGCCGACATTAGCATCAGCGAAAATTTTTAATTTAAAAGCTAAAAATATTTAAGTAATGGATTTTTTGACCTGATTTTTTTAGGTAACCCTATTGGTATGTGCTCTGTATCTCATTTTACTTGCTAAATTATATTTTTCATTCGGTAAACAGACGGGTCAAGCTGAATTTTAGGCCGAATCCTATAATATATCGCTTGTAGATAAATTTAGGCCAACTCATTGAAGGTACTGCAGCCACGTGGGGTAAACTGAATGTTCATCCTTATTTCATTACATAATATACGTTACTTTGTTAAACAAGATAATCATATTCACACAAATCCCGATTTAATCTACACTAATGTACATGTAGTTAAGATAATGATAGTAATCTAGATAATTATGAGTAGCCAATAGTCAACTATCTATGAAAAATACCTAGTAATTTATACCGGCATCCGTTCAACATGTTCGTACGTACAGTAATTCCCCTACTAGTGATATATTTTAACATTTGTAATATCTTCGTAAGTATTTCATTTTTATCTGTTACTTAGATACTCATCTCCATAATCCTGAATAAGAGTAGAACTCGTATCATATTTGGCCAAATTTTGCCAATCGGGTAATTTTTTCAAAATGTATTACATACAGAATATTTTTTTATCACTTTGACATGTGAATCAAAACTATTACCTCAAGGGTAGCAGTTGTAGTTACTATTTTTATGTTGTAACAGAGGAAGATTTTTTTAAATTAGGTCCATGTATTTCGCCAAACGAGGTACTACCATATGGTTTGCCAAATATGTTCTCAGAGCCATGTTATGTTAAGTCTGAGAGTTTACTGTCGGTAATTTTTCTGATTGCCAACAGTGAGTGAAATATAATAGTATAAAGTAATTTGTGTATATTTTATTTTAAAGTGTTTCACAATGGTACCAGACCGAGCGGCAGTAACACACGTGAACTCAAAATTCGTCAAGAATTTTACAGTGAATGTTCGAAGAGCCAGCAAAAGGGGTGTGTTTGTGTTGAATATACAGGGAACTCCCATTGTTCCTTTGGGAAATAATGTGACGGTATGTACCTAGAGTTCATCATCATCATTGGCTACATCTTAAAAGATGATTGTTGCCGATGCGGGCGTCCATGATTGTGTAGCGCTTGCACAATCATGGACGCCCGCATCGGCAACAATCATCTTTTAAGATGTAGCCAATGATGATGACGGCGCAGGTGACTTTATAGCCCAATTTGACCGTGGCATTTCTTGCCGCATCTATGGCAGGCGCGATGCGAGTCCGTAGGAGTTGGAAAATGGCGGCGATGTCTTCTCTGTTTCAACGACTCGCTCTAATCATCGTCGTGCCGAGTCATGCTAGCCTTTATGTTCTGACGCCACTCCGGTTACATTTCGGCGTGCGCCGCCCAACCCTCCATCTTCATACCAAAACTTTGGATATCATGTTTGTAGACATCCATAAATCTCAGCATTGGACGCCCTGCAGGTCTCTTGGCATCCGCAATCTCACTCAGCAACACTTAGCGCGGTAACCTCTCGGGACTCATACGGTAAACGTGACCTAGCCAACGAAGTCACCGCTGCTTCAGCAAAACAGTTGAACTGAAACAGTATGTTTTGCTGAGGACTCTTTACCTCGTTCGTTACTCTGTCCCACCAGGTGAAGCCAAGTATAGTCCTCAAGCAGAGCATGTAGAATGTGTTCAGTTTGCGTTCTTGTTTTGCGTATGTAGTCTAGGTTGCTGAAACGTACAGAAATGTACTCAGGACGCAGGTTTGATATACAAGAACCTTGGTGTTATTGGAAAGCTTGTGGTTTTTCTGCACGAGCACAAAAAGTTTGCAGAATGTCGTTAAGGCTTTGCCAATTCAAATGCTAATTTCCCTGTTGGTAACAAAAGTGATCTACGACCTCAAGAATAGAACCATTCAACGTTATCTCTCTGTGGTCATGGAAAAGAGCTGACAGGTATGTCCCAGCCTCGACATCAATTCCTGGAGATCAGCCGCGAAGTTTGCAACCGGTGCGTCACCATCTGCATACGGCAGTTCTCTGCTGATCAGTTCGTGCCGCTTTTGTTTGAATTTCAGAAGACTAATGTTGTACAGCTTCAGTATTCTAAAATGATAATAATGATCCAGTACGATTTCTAAAGAGATAACCAATTTAGTTCCGTGAAGATTTTCGGCTTTAAAATTATTTACATTAAAGTATTTATCAAAGTATTCAACCTACAGTGAATATGTCTAGCCGCAAATAATACTAAATTTAATGCAGACAAATAAAATAGAAGTAACAAATAACAAAAGAGAGAATGCTCCACTGAATTTCGAAGTTCAAAATCACGATGAACGGTAGTAATTCGAAAGTTTGGTAATGCGACTCACGTTAGTGCGAAAGTACGCCACATCGATTATTTAATGTTCATCACCGCAATGCACGTTACTGGATAATACATCACATCGATATACACATCCAGTTCCAGTGAATATTTAAAAAATATATAAGGTATGCTACTTGTTATTTTACACAGCGATAATTACCATAATCCGCCTGGTGACGGTGAAAGAATACAAGTATCATCATTGCGTCTCATCCGAATGGTATCGTAAGTGGCAACTAATGGCAAAAACGCAGACGATATCACTACGAGAGAAGGTAAACTCGAGATAAAATTCTTTGCCAACCCGTCTGGTCAGCGTGGCAGTAGTACGCTAAAACCCCTCAAAATGACTATAAATCTACTAATCAACGTTTCCACTCAGTCAATTGCAATCAAACATGCATCAAATATTAGGTCTGACTAAGTTCTTGTGAGTCGACACGAACAAACAAAACTTATTCTAAAAGACGTATTTTGGGTTCAGAATCGTAAAAAAACTAATTTAAAATGAAAATAATATATAATAAATATATTATAACAAAATAAGAATACGTGTATCGGTTTGGCGCACTTTCGCGGTAACGTGCATCGCAGTGACAAACATTCGACAAAGCGTGTATAAATGTGGCTTATTATTGCACTAAGGTAAATCGCATTTCCAAACTTTCCGACTAATGTTCATCGCGATTTTGGACAGTCCAAAAATCTGAAAAAGAGGTCGTCGGACCCAATCTCTCACCAACAGAGCGTGGTTTGCCACACATGGAGATATATTATGTTCATCTGGGTCTCTTAGAAAATAACTGTATCAATTTTAAAAACTACACGAATTATTATGTCCACTTTAATTAATTTTACCGGACCATTTCTTTTTTATTGTATTATGTCGTTCTTAGGTTTACATTAATACGTATTGAATAACTTCATTATTCATAATTATATAATTGTTTGGGCCTTTTCACGACGTTAATATGATGATTATGAGTTCACACCGCGATAGTTTAAAATTAACTTCATTATTTTCTTCGTCTAGTCGAGCATATTCCTTATTTATTAATGATACAATTTTGTTTGGGAACAGATCCATGTGAAGTTATACGAGCACAGTTCCAAATTTAACCAGTATATTAATACTTTCATCGAGGTTCACCACAGACTATGTGACATGATCCGCGAAGACAAAATATTGGGTGCTATTCTCCGAAGGATAGATGTGACGCAGTGTCCCATACAACCGGTAAATATTCATACATTATGTACTTTGACTATTTATAATATCTGTGACCCAATAAACAGTATTGCTAACGAAATAAATCGCAAAACTCGGCTCGGAATGCACGTTATGTTCGAGTAAGTTAATGACAAACTGGAGGGGTTAGAGGGAATATTAGTAATTTCGATAATTTCGGTTGCTAATATTCTTCAAAAAAAAATGTGTGTAATTGTGCATGTAATAGGATGCATAATATATGTGTACCAAAGTAGTAGCTATTTTTTCATGTCTTTATTTCTATAGAGTTTGTATGTTATCTAAGATCAACGGCAAACTTCGTGACGATATACTTAGATGCTATACCTGCATCATGTAGTATGGGGTTATTTGGTCTCTTTGGTACGAAGCACAGGGTGTGTCAGGGGGAGCACCTATCGGCCAAACATAGATTAAAATAAGTGCAGGGGCTCCTGACACTAGTTGATCAGTCCCTTTCTTAGTGTTAAGCTGTCGGTCCCGATTGCCATACGAACATCTATGGCAGTCGTTGCGAGTAGTTAGTGTCCTCAAAAGTTTAACAACCGATCTAACTGATATACTTCGATATCACCTTTGGGATGTGGAGGTTAGTGGCAGCCGCTTCACGGAAAATTTCGAACTTCAGCCAAATCCGTAGTTAGACTGGTGAAACGGATCCCAGACTTGGAGTCTGGGAAAGCCGTCGGTCGGTCTTTACGGTTAGTTGGAGCCTCCTAAAGTCCAAAAATCGGTCTAACTGCCATGCTTCGATATCGCCTTTGGGATGCTAGGAAGAAGAGATAAAAGGAAATAAATATTTTTAAAGTTAACCTCTAGCCCGCGGTATACTTCCTTAATATACGGATGGAACACTTCAGCTTGATTTCAAATTCTAGTTCCATTTAATTCTTTCATTCTATTATCCATTTCATCCATTTTTCTATCGCAGTTACACAAATATTTGTTGAAGCAGAAATCTACAAACTGTCGACAGATTTTCAGATACATATTTAATAATTCATTGTTTATCTTTTTATCTTTCTTTGTCATGTACCGGCTATCCTTTGTTTGTTCAATAAGAAGTATCTAAGTATATATCTTTCTATGTACAGTTGTAGATTAAGCTTTCAAGTTCTAAACATTTTATCTTTATTATTTTACTGGCATTTCTTAAAGATAATCCTCTGGTTATATTTCAGGGTCTAATAACATGGAATAATTTAACCTTGACGAAAGATTTAGATTTTCGGTGGCCATTTGATGCAGGTAAATCTGAAACTAAGCTATGGAGTGAATCAGCTAATGAATTGATATTATCAGTAGATGTTATATTTCATATTCAAAGAAAGAATCGCAAACCATGAATAAAATAATATTAATTTACATTTTAGTATTTTTATTTGATAAAATGAATTTGCTTCGTTTTGTAACTAAATGACAGGCAAAATATTGATTTACGTAAAAAACAGTAATCACACACAATATCGTAATTTATATTGGGCTTGATCCAGCAAGCCCAATATGAATTACGATATTATGTGCAGTATGAAATAAATTTCATCCCACGCACGCTTAAAATGTGGAATGAACTCCCTGCTGTCGATTTTCCAAACGACTACAACGTGAGATTCTTCAAGAAGGACATCAGAAGATTCTTGTAGCGTCGGCTGCTCGACAGTGACGTCTGGTATTGCACACGTCCATAGGCCACCGTAAATACTTTCTGTTAGGTGCGTCGTGCGCTTGTCTGCTGCCTTAGTGGTATAAAATGCCTAGAATTTGCACACTACTGCGCCATAAAGGCCATCTTTTTTCGTTCAACACTTGAATCTCGGCTATGTTAAGTGAGATACGGACAATACAATAATTAGATCCCATTAATTTAAACTGATGATTGAATGAGCCACTTTTTCATACGTAATACACAATATTACTTTTATTTAGTACATGACCGGAAACATATATAAAATATCAGTTAATAGAATCAAAATGATGTTTAAAGTTTTGTTATTTTGAATAATGTTTATTACCAATTATTGAAATACATATAGGTACACAAATAAAATACAATTTTATTTACTTATTTACATTGTATTATAATCGCCGATCTCATTAGATAAATATGTACATTTTTTTTACATAAACCATGTTACAATTTCAAGTATACATAAAGAATTAAATACTTATTCATGATTATGCCAGTATTGTAACGTGATATCCGACGGTTTTAAACCAATTTTACTAATAGTTTCCTATTTTAATATACGTTATTAACTTTATGTTATCGAAGATGTACGATAAATGTAGAGAGAGTGATATTTAGACAGTTTGGACACGTAGGTCCATGTGGGACCATGGGTGAATGGACCACCATGTAAATCTGTATGAAAATTAATAAGCGTCACTGGTGAACTGAAAGTGGAGTCTAATCAATTTCTACTTCTAGAGTAGAATAGTACATCTTCATCTTCAACCAGCCTATAAACCTATCATGACTAAGCAATTCAATTCTCAGCAACAGCTCACAGCAATAGAGGAAGCTAGGGTAGAAGAAGCTAGATAGGGAAGGGTTTATAAAAGGTAATATAGCCCCATCTCTCTTTCTGAATCGCTGCCTAAAACTGTGATAGCATGTACGCATAGTAGTAGGCTCATTAAGAGACAATCCTGATTGCATCGAGCTTGTAAGCCTAACTAAAGTTCACTCTCCTGCTCCTCCTTTCTATAATTTCGTTTATCTTGATTATCAGATGTACCAAATATTTTCACCTGTAAATCCACGAAGGGGTAAACAGAGGTGTATTTACACTCGGTTTGGGAATTCCCGACTATTTCAAAGTCCCGGGACTCGAGACAAATAACGGTTAAAAGGACAAGTATCGTATTCTTGCAAATATAATTAAATCTTTATATCGCAGACTCTCAGTTCAGGCGCAATTTTCAAGAATGGTTTGTTATTGGATTTATTAAATTTTGAGATACCTAGTAATTAACATTCTCCGTCCAACATGGTATCGATAACGAGACCATAAAAAAATATTAGTTAAAAAGTAATCAAAAGTAGTAAAAAAAAGTTATTAGTAACTATCCGATTTTTTAATATTTCATATAAAATTCTGGTCCGATTTTATTTGTCAATTGGTTTTGTAGAATCGAAGTGAAGTCGTGAAAATTGACATCCGCGCTCGGGGGAATAGCATCAGCTAGTAGTTAATATTTTTATAGAGATAATTTAACAAGGATAAGCAGACGCATATCGCGGAAAAAAGGCAGCTTCTTGTCACCGAGCTTGACCGGATCCTGAACCACATTTCCCAATGGGGCTCTGAGAACTTGGTCGAGTTCAATGCCAAGAAGACGCAGGCATGTGCGTTTACAGCAAAGGTATCTTCTTTCCTTCCCCTTCCCACTCTTTAGAGCACGCCACTGCCACTGCAGGACAACCTCAATATCCTCGGTATGGATGTTCGCTGCAAACTAAACAACAAAAACTACATCGAGAGTATCATCAAAGCAGCCTCGCGTAAACTCTGAGTCCTGAACAGAGTGAGACGGTTTTTCACGCCGGAGCAACGGTGTCTTCTTTACAAGACACAAATTCGTTCCTGCGTGGAGTACTGCTCACATCTCTGGGATGGATCCGCAAAGTACTTATTAGATGCTCTCGACAGTTTGCAGCGACGTGCGGTCCGCATTATCGGAAATCCTGAGGTCACGAGTACCCTCGAGTCTCTGCAGATGCGTAGAGATGTTGCTTCCTTGGCAGTATTTTACCGTCTCTACCATAGTGAATGTTCTGAAGAGCTATTCCAATTAGTCCCATCCGCCCCCTTCCTATACAGGACGACACGTGCAGGACTTAGATGTCACCCCTATACGGTGCAGAACATTCCTTCAAGAACCAAGCGGTTCGGTGACTCTTTCCTTTGTCGCACCATTAAGACCTGGAATTCCTTGCCAGCTCACGTGTTTCCCTCTTCCTACAGTCCCGGGTCCTTTAAGCGGGGCGTGAAAAAGCATCTGATGAGGCCGTCAAGCTGAGTGCCACCATTGTTAACATGGCACGTGCATATAATGGTGGCCCTCTTTCTTGAGACTTTACCTTCAGCTTACCATCAGGCGAGGTAAAGTGAAATTGACGTGTCCTATTTATAAAATAAATAAAAAATACAAATCGTCCCGGCCCTTCTCTCAGAAATTGAATCCCATTTCACATTATTTGAGATTTTTTGTAAGAATACATTATAATATTGTAAGGTATTGATATATAATACATTAATATATAACAATACCTTACAATTTCGACAATCGTGTCTAGTCTCGACTTGAAAGTCTCGGGACTCGAGACAACTAAAATTACGCAATGTCCCGGGACTTCGAGACACGAGACGTCGCGGGACTCACAATAACACCCACATTACATAAACCGAGATTTTCGGTCACTCACGTGATAGACCAATGCCGTCAAGTGAGGAGTTTGTCAGCCCTATCAAATATTTATATTCTGAAACACCCATATGAAGAGATGGGGTGATCCTATTCTACTCCACAGGGACACAACACGGCATCAGATGTAAGACAATTAAAATACATAATAAATAATGTACAGTGTTTAATGAAATATTTTATAATACATTAAGGTGTTTTATATTATCTAATGCTAGCCCACGGTCCATGAATAAATGCTAATCACCACTAGTGCATTGTAATTATACTAATTATTGAAATTTATGAAACTATCTCCTCTGCAGACCTCTTGTAGTGAAACGTTGTTGGAAAACTTTTATTACTGTGACGTAATAAAATAAGTATGTTTGTGACAAATGAGTAACTTTGGGACAGTTTACAATTTTATTTTTTAATGATAAACTATTTATGTTTTAATTGGCGGCTGCCTTTCCACCGGAGATGTGCTATGTAGCGATGCTACGAAGATGTAAAAGCTAAGCTATGAAACTATGTGACCGTTTTCACTGTGCTATTCTATGTAGCTAAGTGAGTAAGATGTGCTATGAAGATGCGCAACAATTCAAATATATATTCTCATAGAGGCATCCACAGCACACATTCATAGCACATATCCATAGCACGCACCATGGTACGAATCTTTCAATATAAGAAACGTAGCTTAGCTAAATCCCTTTCCACTAGTGCTATGTTATCGGGACCAATGAATATTGTTGGTGGATATCAAACGCATCTATAGCAACGTAGCATAACACATCTTCGGTAGAAAGGCAGCCTTACTTTCTTAAGAAGTGAAAATGCTATTCCTGACAATCTGATTAATAGGCATGCTACTTTTGCAAAAAAACAAAATTAATAACTATCCCAAAGTCACCCCGTAGTATATGGTATAATTATTTTTCCTTTTTCTTTCTTTTCTGCTTTAATCTTGTTTACTTTTCTTCTTCTATTATTTTTTTATCATCTTGAATACCATTACGAGATCGCCCTTAGCAATCTCTTTACCACTGGGTTCTGATTTGATAATTAACACACACTTGCCTTTTTCGAATGGCCAAATGGATGGGAACTCCTGATTGAATGTCATATTCATCATACGGTATCTTCCCTGGAAGAACCAAGTTAAATATTCTACAGTTTTATAACTCACTATAATGCACTAAAATGCAATATACAGTCAACGACAAAAGTAGCTTCACAAATGCTAATTTTACATACGTACATACATATAATCACGCCTTTATCCCCGGAGGGTTAGGCAGAGGTGAATTAACATAACACCCACATTTCACCAATCTGTATTCGGTCCCATGTAATAGGGGGTGAGCCTATTGCCGTTTTCCGGGCACTATTGTTGACTCGAGCCAAACATCTGAGGCTGAGACTGGGCTGTACATATCTGTCTGATGTTAAAGTTAATCAGCCTTATCCCTTAGTCGCCTTCTACGACACCACATGGGAAGAGAAGGGGTGGCCCAAATTCTACTCTGCCAAATTCTAATTTATTAACCACTAAAACTTTCATAAAATAATTAATAAAACGTTAAATATAATATTAACTTAGTAGTTTAGGAATCATAAAACTACTTATATGAGAAATATTGATACATGTATACCAATTTAAAAAAGGCCAGTCAGCATGCACTACGGCCGGTGTAACGTGGTCGAAACGTTAGGCAATCAAAGGTATGTAAGTACCTATACCATGATCGTGTTAATTCCCGTTATTTTTATTATATGTCATGGAACGCGAGAGTTTAAAAGTTAGGTTCATAAATATCGGTATTTAAACTATCATGGTTGTTTATACTATTATGAAAGTTCTCGGGATATTTACCATGTAATGATTTATTGAGTTTCCGATATGTCGGCACTGTTGCAAGCGCCATGATCTATTGATATATTTTAGTGTTAAATCTATACTATTATAAATGCGAAAGTAACTCTGTCTGTCTGTATGTTACGCTTTCACGCCTAAACCATTGAACCGATTTTGATGAAATTTGGCATAGGGGTAGATTAGACATCGAGAAAGGACATAGGCTTTGTTTGGTCACGATAACCAACATCCACGCGGGCGGAGCCGCGGGCAAAAGCTAGTAACTTATAACTTTGACTGTACTTATTTACCGGTGGTATTGGACAGGCAGTCATTCCGGTTTTTCTTATTACCAGGCCAATAATTTGATCTTTTAATATGAGATCGCACAGTTTGTAGTGAAGTTCCACAAAAGATGGCCTGTATTCATTATGTAGATACTCGTAAAAGATAAAGTGTATCTGCAAAAAGGTAAAATATCAAAATAATTACAAGTAAACTTTGTTTTGTAAAAAAATTAAAATCGGACTGCATGAAAAACCTGAAGCACAAAGATTTTCTATTAATTTATTACTAAAATTCTAGCTGCTAATCGCATTGCACCAGTCGCAGTTTCATTCATTGAATTAAACCGACCGAAAAGAAATTACCAAATTATCACTTCCCAAAATAAATCCGCATAATTTCGTATGTCTAATTATTACTTAGCAAAAAATTTTTTAAGAATAATTGTAACGCTAACGTTATGTTTGGGTGTTGAACATTTAAACAATAGCTTGTTTGACAACTAGTACTTTTACCAATTTTTATTTAGCCAAATGTTTCAGTTCGAATAACATATTTTACACAAAATAAAATAAGGTATTACATATTTCCAATTTTCAATTTAAATATATCACCAAAATACTTCATCGAAATTCATGTAGGTTTTGGATGGTTATAACAAAAAAAAATAACCATAAAGAATACAAGAGCTTTTCTGCTTTCTAACCTAACCTATTCAAGTTGGGGCGCGCATTATTTTGCTTGGAACCGTTTCGGGTTACACCATCGAAAGTAATTTAATAAGAGCCCTGAGTAATTGATTTTATTAAAATAAAATTGCATTATTCAATGATATAATGCCTAATAATTGTTACTTTTGCCTTAATGTTTTTTGATAATAGCAAATTATTTGACCTAACGTTTATTGTCTAAAGATTGTTTGCTGTAATATATTTACAATTCTACGTAATGAAAATAAAAGTGCGTACTAAAATTATTATTAAACATTGCATTGGTATAAAAGAATAGGGGTGCTCGTTGGGTAACCTCCACGTCGGTCTCTCCGTTTCTTCCCCCTTTGGACCACGGTCCTGGGGAGCGGAAGCGGGGGGGCTGGTGCACCCTGGACAACGGCTAACAGGCTCCTACCTTGGGAGTTCTGTTGGCCGTTGACAAATAACCCAACGGCTGACCTCACGAGGAGGTCGTGGGATGGCGGGCCTTCAAGGCCCGCGGGAAGGGGTCCGTAGGACACCCTTCCATTCCAACAGCCCTTTTAAGGGCAAGCTGACCCCATTGCACGAGGGGGTCGTGGTATGGCGGGCCTGCAAGGCCCGCGGGGAGGGATCCGTAGGGTTCCTCCCACCTCAACAGCCCTTTTCAGGGCTAGCCGTCGCTCCCAGTACCCCTCTGCTTTAGCAGAGGAGACATGGGAGAGGCGACGGGATCCGCAGGATCCGGGGACGGGTCAGCCTACTGCTCGCGCAGGGGCTGACGGGCATTCGTGCCACCGTCGGCGTTGGGAGAGTTGGCTACTCCCCCGCATCGCGTAACCTCCGAGATATCGACAACGACCTGAGTGCTAGCCACACTCGGGAACGCCGATATCCTGGAGGCCGTGGGGCTTGCCTTAATTGGCCGGCCCACGACAAGGAAAAGTCTGAAAACCCGACAGCGAAGTCGCTTAAAACCTGTGGATACCTGGGGACCTCCACAGTATGTACCCCGCTTCCTGGAATGGCCGTCACCCAGGAAGTGTAATTAGAGCGGTTCTACTCGTGGGAACTTATGGAGACTCTTACTAAAACCAAACCAAAAAACCCTATACCTAGCGAAACAGTCTGCACGGAGGCCGTGCAGCACCACGACGCGGAAGTCGCGTCCCAAGCGGTGTCAGACCACCCTGACACCGCCACTCAGAGCAAGGCAAACAGCCCGGGCGTAACGACCCGGAGCTCTGCCGGGAAGAGGAACCTGGTTCCTTCCCCCCGGCCTTTTGAGCCGGATCCGGAGGTCAGCATGACTGACTCTTCGACGACCAGCAGTGGGCGGGAGGGAGAATACCTTTCTCCCCCGCCCAAGTTTGCGGCGCTTGGGCGCCGAAAGACGCGGGGTGGCAAGAGGGCTGCCCCTCAAAAACGTGCCCCAGCCCCAGTCCCGAAGGGTGTCATGGCGCCGCCGAGTTCCTCCTCCTCGGCGGCGCCCTTGCCTTGTGCCGGCGACACCACCTCTAACCAGGTGGTGGAGGCCCTTAAAGGCCTGGCTAAGGCCCGAACTGGGGCTATGACGCCGGAGGAGGACCGGCTCATGCGGTCGACGCTCCGCCTAGTGGAGCAATACAATCTGCTCAGGGCGGAGCTAGGCCGTGCGCAGCAGGAGCGGGCTGACCTCGGCAGGCGTCAGGAGGCCCTGCTCGGGGAAACCGAGCGGCAGGCGGCGGAATACCGCGGGGAGATGGCGAGGATGGCGGCTGAGTTGGCGGCGCTCCAAGACCGTGTGTCCCGCACAGAGAGGCGGAGGGTCGGAGCGCAGCCGGAACCGCCGTCACCGCCATCTCGGTCGAGGTCGCCGGTGCGGCCGGAGACGCCGCCTGCGGCGCAGCCGGAGTCACCGGCCCCACCGCGTCTGCCGCCGCCGCCGCTCCCGCCACGTCTGCCGGTCCCACCGCCGGTGCAGCCGAAGTTACCGACGCCGCCGCGAGTGCCGCCGCGTTCGTCGGCAAACTCCATAGAGGCCTGCATGGCGGCAATGGCGGCACAACAGGCGCGGCACGAGGAATGGATGCGAAGCTGTCTGGAGGCCATTATGGCCTCCATTCACCGTCCACCCTTGGCGCAGCCGAGTGGGGGATACGCCGGAGCGGTCAAGCGGGGCCCCATCCGCACGGTAGCGGCGGAGTCCCCGCAGGAGTCGGCCCGCGGCGCGCCCACTGCGCCGGCTGCCCCGGCCACCATCGCTGCGTCAGCCAGGGGTGCCCAAGCCAAGGGCAAGGGAAAGGGGAAGGGCAAGGGGAAGTCGTCCTCGGTCCCTGCCCCGGCCCCGGCCCTGGCACCGGTTTCGGCCCCGACTGCCTCCAGTAGCTCTGCACCGGCAGGGGGCTGGGAGGTGGTCGGTGAGGCCAAAAAGTCGCGGAACGCCCGTAAAAAGGCAGCAAAAAGGGCCAAGAAGGCCCAGGCTGCTGCGAAGGGAGCGCCAGGAAGGCTGCGCGTCCCCTGTACCACCGCTGTCGTCTTAACGATGACACCGGAGGCGACGGAGAGGGGCGTGCAGTACGTGGACCTGGTAAAACAGGCGAGGGGCCTCATTGACATGAGGGCCCTCGATGTGGCGGGGACCCTCCGAGTGACACACACTCGGACGGGTGCCCGGCTCATCCACGTCCCTGGCGCTACAAGCGGTCCCAAGGCCGATGCCATAGCGGCTAGGCTTAGGGAGACGCTGGATGCAGCCGACGTCCGGGTGTCCAGGCCCACCAAGTGCGCAGAACTGCGCATTTCGGACCTGGACGACTCCATCACGGCCGAAGAAATTCGGGCCACCGTGGCGGAGGCCGGGGGTTGCCCCCTGGAGGCGGTTAAGGTCGGAGCGATTCGCTACGGCCGTCGCGGACAGGGGGCAACAGTTGTCGGCTGCCCCATCGCAGCAGCCCAAAAAGCTGCTGACCGGCGGATCCTCGCGGTGGGCGGCGTTGTGGGAGTCCGGGTACGGCTGCTGCAGGCTCGGCCGGACAGGTGCTTCAGGTGCCTGTCGGCCGGCCACGTGGGTGTACAATGCAAGGCGGAGGTGACGGTCGGCGACCGTTGCTTCCGCTGCAGCCAACCCGGTCATAGGGCCGGCAATTGCGAAGCTCCGCCGCACTGTTTCAGGTGTGCGGCGGAGGGCAAGCCGGCCGACCATAGGGTTGGCAGTAAAGCTTGCACCCGCGGGGAGCCGCCGCCGCGAGGCGGGCGTTCCGCCAATGGTTCGGGGCGGGATGCGGAGATGGTTCCATAATGGATCCTCGTCTCCGCATCCTGCAGGCGAACCTGGGCCACGGTGTCGATGCTCAGGCACTTCTGCTCCAGAGCATGGCACAGTGGTCCATCGACGTCGCCGCTGTCGCCGATCCATACACTCACCGGCCCCTCGGGCCCGCCTGGGTGGTCGACCTGGATGGATCGGCGGCACTGGTGCATAACGCCGCTGCGGGTGCCCCTCCCCTTGTCGTGATCGCAAGGGAGCATGGCATCGTAGCGGCGCGGGTGGGGGAGATTGCGGTCGTGGCCGTTTATTTCACGCCGAGATCACACCGACTCATAGGGCAGTATCGGCGGTCGCTGGAGCGGCTGACCGACGTCGTCAATGCCTGTACGCCTCGTCCGGTTCTTGTGCTCGGGGACTTCAACGCCTGGTCTCAGGCCTGGGGTTCCCGGCGCACAAACGCGCGGGGCAGGGCTCTGGAGGGCTGGGCCGATTCTCTCGGCTTAGTTCTCCAGAATCGCGGGGCCGAAGCCACGTATATGGCCACGTTTGTGGCGGGGGAGCGCAGTTCGATCGTAGATCTTTCGTTCGCGAGCGCTTCCCTGTCACTCCGCGTGCGGGGCTGGCGTGTCGTCGCGGAGGTGGAGACACTGTCGGATCACCGATACGTTCGGTTTGATGTCTCCCCTCCCCCGAGCGATGCGCCAGTCATTTCGGCCCAACGCGAGCCGCGCTGGGTGTTGGGGCGATTGAATCGGGAGGACCTCCTGGAGGCCGCCATCGTACAGGCCTGGGCCATTGCGCCGGACAGGCCTGTCGACATAGACGATGAAGCGGCGTGGTTCCGGGAGGCCATGACACGGGTCTGCGATGCGAGTATGCCTGGGGCTCCAGCCTACAATCCGAAGCGTCGGGTCTACTGGTGGAATGCGGAGATCGCGAGGCTGCGTATGGCCTGCGTGATCACGCACCGCCGGTGGGCCCGATTCCGTAGGAGGCGTACTCGTCCCGCAGACTCGGAGCCCCGATTGGCGGAGCTTCATGAGGGATACAGGGAGGCCCGGAATGCCCTCCGAGCGGAGATCAAGCGGTCAAAGGCCGCTTGTTACCGGGAGCTCCTGGAGACGCTGGAGCGGGACCCATGGGGGCGGCCTTACCTTATGGTAAGAGAAAAGCTGCGCCCCCGGGCCCCTCCGCTGACCCAGGTGCTCGAACCGGCTCTGCTCGGAGGAGTGGTGGGATCCCTGTTCCCGGCGCGAGCGGAACATGTTCCGCCGCAGATGGCTCCGCCGCCTCGGTCGCCTACGGCACCCAGGGTGGTGATTGACGACGAAGTGCCCGAGGTCACTTGGGTAGAACTAGAGCTGGCGGTGCGAAGGCTTAGGGCCAAGAAAGGCACCGCCCCGGGACCCGACGGCATTCCAGGCCGCGCGTGGGTCCTAGCTCTAGGGGAAGACGGCCTCGAGCCCCGACTGAGAGGGTTCTTCAGCGCATGCTTGGAGCGGGGCCAGTTTCCGAAGATGTGGAGGACGGGGAAACTGGTCCTCATCCGCAAGCAGGGACGCCCGGCGGACGAGCCGTCCGGGTACCGGCCCATAGTGCTGCTCGACGAGGTGGGCAAACTCTTTGAAAGAGTTATTGCCAAGCGCCTCGTCGAGCATCTCTCTAGAGTGGGGCCGGACCTGGCGAACACCCAGTTTGGGTTCCGCCGGTGGCGTTCCACTGTGGATGCCATCATGCGCGTGAGGACTCTGGCGGGGGATGCGGTTGCCCGGGGCGAGGTGATGTTGGCGGTGTCCTTGGACATCTCCAACGCCTTCAACACCTTGCCCTGGAGTTGCATCAGGGAGGCACTCGAGTACCACGACGTGCCTCTCTACCTCCGCCGCATAGTCGGGGCGTACCTGACGGAGAGAGCCGTCATCTACCCAAGTTCGACGGGAGTCGGTAGGCGTGAGATGTCGTGCGGTGTTCCACAGGGGTCGGTCCTGGGGCCGCTCCTGTGGAACATCGGTTACGACTGGGTGCTTCGCGGTGACTTCGCGTACGGGGCCACCGTCACGTGTTATGCGGATGACACGCTAGTGACGGTGAGCGGGGCTACGCACCGCGAAGCGACCATGAGGGCCACGACCGCGGTTGCTCAGGTCGTCGACAGGATCCGGCGGCTGGGTCTCGAGGTGGCTCTGCACAAGTCCGAGGCCATGTTCTTTCATGGCCCTCGGCGCAGGCCAGGCCCGGGAGCCAGCCTAACAGTGGGAGGTACTCCCATCGACATCAAGCCCCGGTTGAAATACCTGGGGCTCGTGCTTGATGGTCGATGGGACTTCGGACAGCATTTCCGAAGTCTGCGCCCCAAGTTGGTGCTCACGGCGAATGCCTTGGGCCGGTTGTTGCCCATCTTGAAGGGCCCAGAGTCCTCCTGCAGGAGACTCTACGCGGGTGTCGTGCGGTCCATGGCCCTATATGGGTGCCCCGTGTGGGCGGACACCCTGGAGGCCAGATTCCTGCCTCTGCTCCGTACGGCGCAGAGCACGATGGCCTCCAGGGCCATCAGAGGATACCGCACGATATCCTTCGAAGCGGCGAGTCTCCTGGCCGGATCGCCACCGTGGATCCTGGAAGCGAGGGCCCTTTCGGCACTATATCAGTTCCGAAAGGAGGCGCGGGAGCGGGGATTCGATCCCGAGCCCGAGGATATTCGGGCCGAGAAATCCCGGCTCCACCAGGTCATGGTGGCCGAGTGGGAGCGACGACTTGGGCAACCACGCGCAGGGCACGCCGTCATTGCGGCGGTAAGGCCCATCATGGGGGAGTGGCTAGAGAGGCCACACGGTAGCCTCTCGTACCGTCAGACGCAGATTATCACCGGGCACGGTAGCTTCGGGCGGTATCTGCATCTGATGGGTATTGAGCCAACGCCCGAGTGCCATCACTGCGACGCGAGCGTGGACTCGGGGCTGCACACGCTCACCGAGTGCCCGGCGTTTGAGACGCCGAGGCGGGAGCTTGTGGCGGCCCTGGGGGTGAGAGTGCTCACGCTCTCCACCCTGCTCGCGGCGATGGTCCGCTGCGCGGATGCGTGGGCGGCCAGCGCCTCCTTCTGCGAGCAGGTCATGCTCGCGAAGGAGACAGCAGAGCGGGCGCGGCGCGATGAGCGAGAGAGACTCGCTGACATCGCTGCACGCGCCCGAAGGCGGCTCGGGCGTCGGAGGGCGCAAACTGACCTCCGCCCCCCATGAGCGCGGGCCTGAGGGTGACGGGTGGAGCCGCCCGTCATCCTAGCAGAAGCAGGCCACGGCGGCGGCGCGCATCGTAGGACGACGCGCGCCTCCCCACACCGGGGTTGAGTCGGGGACCGCGTGGTCCCCCCTTCCCGAGGAGGGCCAGACCGAGAGGGATGGCCCTGGGTCAGCCGGGGTGCGAGGGATATGTCGCATGACAACCTCACCTTCGGCCTAGCACTACGACCCAGAGACGGCGTGCGGTTTAGTCGGTTCGAGTCCGACATAACCTCCCCCTCCGACTCCGGAGGGGTGGGTATCCGAGGGGATTTCCCGCACGTAAAAAAAAAAAAAAAAAAAAAAAAAAAAAAAAAAAAAAAAAAAAAAAGTATAAAAGAATACCCGACTGATACTGAAAAGATCGAAGTAAGCTTTTGACAGGCGGTACCCATTAATATTCATTTAGTTTGAGATTTGCAAATGGGTACCACTTGCTATAAAGCTTGTTTCGATCTTTTCAGCATCAGTCAGGTTTTTTTTTTTTATGACATTTATAATTTTGTAATCGTCTTCTAATTTCCTTCATTTTGATACCCTACTCGATAAATTTAAGTGTTTTTTTTACCACATACATGAATCATTAAAATCCGTACGGTGGTTCAGAAGATATGAAAATACGCGCGATAAACATAACTTTTCTATGCAGTCGGGTAAAAAGTTGCCAAAATTTGTTTGGGTTAGTGAAATTTTGGCAAAATCTTTTCGGTAAAACTGGGTAAAACGGTAGGCATCCCTAAAATGAATATCAAACAAAAAATGAAAAAGAAGAAATAGGGTGCAGTGGGCATAGGATCAGAATACCACGCGGTTGGAGACGTGGGCCATTTTTTTTTAATTTTATGCACAGTTAGCACAAAGTACAAAGGCGGACTTAGTACCAAAGACATCATCTTGCAGTCAATATTATAATAATTGGATATCTTACCGACACATTATGATTTGCCCAGTAATGTTTAATAGTAAATTCCATATTGAACGTATATTCTCCTCTTCTTCCATTGCGTCTAGTTTTTATTTTAACATCTTCGGCATAATTTGGATCGATGAAGGTTACTGATGGGACTTCGGGGATCACTTGCATTCTTAAACACTACAAATAAATCAACTTCATAATGATTAGGTTATCTGTTCCGTCCAATTGAGCAGTCCGACTGGGGAAGTACCTTCGCCCTACAGAATACCGCGGCCATAACAACTTCGTGTTGTGTTCCCGGCAGTGAAAAGGGTAGCCAGAGCTCATTGGAGAGTTTTTGTGCTGTCAGTGGGAAGACCAAAGGCTTGTCCTGCTTTATCTTCTTCACTGACGGCTCAGAAACTCTTTGTTCTAAGAGGGTAGGCAGCGCGAGTGTGACGCCCATGGTGTTGCAAGCGTTCATAGGCCACAGTAACCACTTTCCATCAGGTGGACACGCGGATTTGCCTACTACATAAATGGTATAAATTTTTTTATTACCTACTGAAAGTTTATTTATATTTTCAACGGGAAAATAGTTAGTAATGGAAAATTGACGAAAAAGAAAGAAAGTTTTCAGCTATTGTTATATGTAATGAATATTTTCATAAAATATATGTAATGATCATTTTAATTTCAAAATATTTTTATTTCTAAGGATGTCGTAGCCAATAAGCGTGTAATTAGAAAAACAAGTATTTATCTTTATTTGCCGGGCCACTCCATGCTCTTTTGCACTTTCTTCGATTCATACTGTGCATAATGTAATGAGAAATTATATCGGGTAATAGACCATGCGCTAAACTATTTTTTAAGTCAATGGACACGGGTCAATGAGCAGGCTACCGTATAGTTTCGAAAAACTACGTTTTGGTCTGACTATTTTTTGCACTGTAACAAAATAATTATGTCGCTACAGCTTTTGAAAATCAAAATCTAATGGCTTTCATAGCTACACAGTGGCTCTTATCAGATATATTTATTTTTCAAAATACTTTTGTGGTTTACAGTATAGAATTTTGAATCAAAGCGGACGCTAAAATCTAAGGAAACAAGCACACTGACGAAAGACTCGTTTCTCTATACATCAAATGTAACGTGATATAAGCAAATGAGCCTTTAGAAAGTGGTTGCATTTTTTGATCGCAGACTCTAAATACACAATATTACTTACATTACTAAAATCATAGTTTCCAAGAAATATAACCAGTCCGATCAAATATAAAATAGGCACATTCATAATGAGCCAACGGATAAATAGAATTAAACTATAGCATATACATAAAAGGTACTACTATTAGTTCTGTATGAATTTGATTGCCCGATTTAATGATGGTGAGATTGATCTAAAAAAGGTACTATTTTCCGCTACTTAGATTTTAAGTACATGAAGCTTCATTTTATTGTAGGTACATACACCAATTTCATATCGAATCGCGTATAAATAAATACAGCTATTATGAGTTAAATAGTATTTTATTTTTTGTTATCGACGATGTACTTTGCAATATCAATTTGTCGCAGTACCTTCTCAAGTAGCATTGGTAAATATTATACAGAGTTACCAACTCGGCGTATTCCTGGCAAGGAGTGTCAGAAGACCTAAAATGCTTCATTCTTGCCCCAATCTTGCAGCAATAGTTTTCGAATAACTGACATTTTAAGTTTTTTACGTATTAACCCAGAGTTCAGACTTTATTGCGGCGGTAAGACCCATCATGAGGGAGTGGCTAGAGAGGCCACACGGTACCCTCTCGTACTGTCAGACGCAGATCATTACCGGACACGGTAGCTTCGGGCGGTATCTGCATCTGATGGGCATAGAGCCAACGCCCGAGTGCCATCACTGCGACGCGAGCGTGGACTCGGGGCTGTACACGCTCACCGAGTACCCGGCGTTTGAGGCGCCGAGGCGGGAGCTTGTGGCGGCCCTGGGGGTGAGAGTGCTCACGCTCTCCACCCTGCTCGCGGCGATGGTCCGCTGCGCGGATGCGTGGGTGGCCAGCGCTTCCTTCTGTTAGCAGGTCATGCTCGCGAATGAGACAGCAGAGCAGGCGCGGCGCAATGAGCGAGAGAGAATCGCGGACATCGCTGCCCGCGTTCGTAGGCGGCTCGGGCGTCGGAGGGCGCAGACCGACCTCCGCCTCCCATAAGCGCGGGAACGTGGGTGACGGGTGGAGCCGCCCGTTACCCTAGCAGAAGCAGGCCACGGCGGCGGCGTGCATTGTACGACGATGCGCGCCTCCCCACACCGGGGTTGAGTCGGGGACCGCGTGGACCGAGAAGGATGGCCCTGGGTCAGCCGGGGTGCGGGGGAGATGTCGCTAGACAACCTCACCTTTGGCCTAGTACAACGACCCACAGACGGCTTGCGGTTTAGTCAATTCGAGTCCGACATAACCTCCCCCTCCGGCTCCGAAGGGGTGGGGTGGGGTACCCGTGGGGAGTTCCCGCACGTAAAAAAAAAAGAGTTCAGCCTTAAAATGCAAATAATGAAAAGCTTTTGCAGTGGGGGAATTATTATCATTTATTTTAAAGGCGTGTAGATATACTACTAAAAATAGTGTTCGATGTACGGGCGAGAAGAATAAAACGATCGCGAACTTTAAACAATTATTATAATGTCTGAAGTAGGTACACAGTTACAATAAGCACAGAAGAGTAGAAAGCACAGATACGCGAAGGAATAGATATAGTTTATAGTTACAGTTGTAAGCAGAATAGATAGATGCGAAGAAAGAAAAGAAATGATTGAAATTGATAGGCTGACTTGAATTAATATTTACGCGCGGTGCAATTATTTAAAAGCGTTAAGCAAAGCGACACAGTGTCTGTGTCGGGCGGCGGCGAACAATGCACTGTCTGGTGGGAGTAGACTTAATACGAAGCGGCGCGCGCGCGGCCCGAGCGGATACGAAGACCGCCTAGGGCCAGCGCAGCTGTTCCGCCACAGTACTCCCCCTCGAGACCTTTACTAAGGTCGATAAAAGTCGGTGAAACGTACTCTTCTCCCACTCCGCGTACGTTTCTCTTCTGTAGCTGGTGCTGGTGGCGGTGATGGTAACATCCTCATCTCAGCTGGCGTGACGTCCTCAGTTGTAAATGCGGGCTTTATTCGATCCAGTGAGATGTTTGTGACTTTACCTCGCATTAGAATTTTATAGTACTTCGGAGTCCGCTCGAGGACTTTGTATGGCCCGGCATATGGCGGCTCCAACGTTCTACGAACGTGGTCTTGCCTTACAAAAACATGCGATGAGTGTTGTAGGCTTTTTGGGATGTAAAAAGTTCCCTTTCTGTGCCAAGATGCAGGTGTTGGTGCGAGGTTGGCCATGTGTCTTGCGAGGCGTGTGGCAAAACTCGTGACGTCCTGCAGCGCGTGGTCTTACGTAGGTGACAGGAACTGGCTCGGCAAGCGTAGTGGTTCGCCATACACCAACTCGGCAGAGGAAGCTTGCACGTCTTCTTTCCATGCACTGCGGATGCCCAGAAGCACCAACGGTAAGACTTCTGTCCATTGGGTGGTGTTGTGACACATAATCGAACCTTTAATTTGCCGATGAGTGCGTTCGATCATGCCGTTCGAAGAAGGGTGGAAGGCTGTGGTGCGAAGATGCTGCGCGCCGACCAGTGATGAAATGGCCTTGAACAGGCCGGACTCGAACTGGCGTCCCCGATCTGTGGTAATCTGCGTAGGGCAGCCGAACCTCGATATCCAGCCGGATACCAAGGCGGCCGCGCAGGTTTCAGCGGTGATGTCCTTCATTGGAACTGCCTGACACCATCGTGTAAACCTGTCAACGATGGTGAGACAGTACCTGAAATCAGCAGATGGGGTTAATGGGCCGACGATGTCGAGATGGATATGGGCAAATCTCGACGAGGTAATAGGGAAAGAGGAAAATGGGACAGATGTGTGGCGGGTAATTTTGCTCCGCTGGCACTCAAGACAGCATCTAGACCACTCTCTACAGTCCTTGCGGATCCCTGGCCACACGAACCTTTGTGTTACCAGTCGCACGGTAGCGGTACGTCCGGGATGACTCAGACTGTGCAGTGAGTTGAACACTTGCTGACGTAAATCAGGCGTTACATAAGGTCTTGGAGATGGACCGGATACATCGCAATATACTTTTGCGTCTGAGCCTACCGGAGTAATAGGTCGTAACTTCAGCGATGATCCGTTTGTGAGGAGTGCTTGTAACTCCGGATCCGACTGCTGCGATTTTGCGAGTAGCGTGAAGTCAATAGCCTGGGTAACCTCTTCAATCCGGGATAAACTGTCAGCGACTACATTTTCCGTTCCTGGTATGTATTGGATATCAGTCGTAAATTGGGCTATGTAGTCGAAATACCGGAACTGTCGCGGGGAACAGTTTTCCTTTGGCGAAGTAAAAGCATAGGTAAGCGGGCGATGGTCGGTAAAAACAATAAAGCTCCTGGCTTCGACCATATGCCGAAAATGTTTGATAGCCTCATAAATAGCCAATAACTCCCTGTCGTAAGGGCTGTACTTCTTCTGCGCCCGGTTCAGTTTTTTAGAGAAGAAAGATAGCGGTTCCCACTCTTTACCGTTTCGCTGCTGTAGCACAGCGCCGATAGACACGTCGGAGGCGTCGGTGAGGATGGAAAGCTCAGCGTGAAGTTGAGGGTGGACAAGAAGTGTGGCGTCAGAGAGGGTCTTCTTGCATTCTTGAAATGCTGCCAACTCCTTCTGCGTCATCTGTATTGGGTCTGCACCCTTAATAGTTGCTCCTGCCAACATAGCGTTGAGCGATGCTTGAGTTTTAGCAGCACCTGGAATAAACCTGCGGTAGAAATTGAGCATCCCAAGGAATCTTCTCAACTCCTTCACAGTCTTGGGTACTGGGAACTCCTGGATGGCCTGGACTTTGGTGCTCAAAGGTTGAACACCAGAAGCAGAAACTTGATATCCAAGAAAAGTTACCTGAGGCTGTCCCCAAACGCACTTGCTAGCGTTAATTAACACGCCATAGTCAGCCAGACGTGTCAACAGCTGCTTTAGATGGACCTCGTGAAGTCCAGGTGGAGAAAACACCAAAATGTCGTCGATATACCCGTAGCAAAAGTCTAGACCTGTGAGCACTTCATCTATGAACCTCTGGAACGTCTGGGCTGCGCAGTGGAGCCCGAAGGTCATGAAGGGGAACTCCCAGAGCCCGAAGGGTGTAGTAATCGCCGACTTGGGTACATCAGCTGGAAATACAGGTATCTGGTTATATGCTTTCACCAGGTCAATCTTCGAAAATATAGTACAACCATGAAGCTGCTGTGAAAAGTCCTGAATGTGACGAACTGGGTACCTGTCAGGAATTATGCGGGCGTTGAGAGCACGGTAGTCCCCACATGGTCGCCATCCGTCGTCCTTCTTCTTCACCAGGTGCAGAGCGGAAGACCAAGAGCTGTCCGATCGCCTAGCGGTACCATTAGCGACCATATCGTCAAACTCCTTCTTGGCTATCCTAAGACGCTCCGGGTCCAAACGTCTAGGCCTACAGGTGACAGGTGGTCCAGGTGTTGTCCTAATGTAGTGCACCGTCGAATGTTTTATAGGTCTAGACTGATTCAGGGTACCTGCAGGACGTGTAAGCTGCGGAAACTCACGCAGTAGTTGGTGGAACTGTGTATCGCCTGTCACAGTTTTAATTGAAGCGACGTCATCTGGGACTCGTTGTGGCGCGGCTGACACGGTGAGTGCTGTGGTGCCATCAATGAGCCTGTGGTTACGGCAATCTATAAGCAGATTATAAAAGCTTAAAAAATCTATGCCTATGATTGGTTTCGAAATGTCAGCTATGGTGAATTTCCATTCAAACGCTCGGCGAAGCCCTAGGTCCAGGTTGAGTTGAATGGGACCATAGGTATGTATCACACTACCATTAGCAGCTGTTAAGTCATATTTTGCCTTGTAGTACGGAGTCTTAACAGCTGACCGAGGAAACACGCACAAATCGGAGCCGGTATCAACAAGGAACAGCATTTTGGATCTCCTGTCAGGTATAAACAGACGGCCATTACCATATGGGCAGTCAAAGGCCGCTAATTCCGGCTGCCCTTTGCGTTTTCCGCACGCCACTGACACGGTTGAATACATTTATGGGCCCGCGAGCCAAATCTATAATGGTAGAAACAGTGTGGGTGATCAGGGGGTGGTTGCCGGGGCCGTGACCTGGATCGAGAATCCCTACGTTCTCTGTTTGAACGGGAATGCGTGCGGCTACGTACCTGGTTCCTGTCATTTAAGCGAGTCATTAGTGAGCTTACCTGTTTGGTGAGCTCACTTATCTGTGAGGCCATCATTTCTAGCGGCCCAGGCTTACCCGGTGCCGAAGTGCTTGCTACCTGTTGCAGCACGGCGGGCGCAATGTCGTGCACCGTATCCGCTAGCTCTGCCAATTTGTCCAACGCAAGCTCGGGTTGGGACGCCAACACTGTCTGCAAGTTGTTTGGGAGACGGCTAGACCACAACGTTTTCAAAAACTCGTCCGGCATTGACGGACCAGCTAGGTTTTGCAGGTGTCGTAGGAATTGTGACGGCTTCCTGTCACCCAGCTCCTCATACCGCAACAGCTGCTGTACTTTGCGCTCCCTTGACGCTGATAAGCGCTTAATCAGTTCCGTTTTCAACTTGCCGTATTTGTCGGTAGTCGGTGGTTTGGTCAGAACGTCTTTCACCTCCATCGCGTAGCGGGGCTCCAACGCGCAGACGATGTGCTGGAACTTGGTGGCGTCCACCGTTACGTTCGCTATAGCGAATTGACACTCCATCTGAGCAAACCACATTTCCGGATCATCTGGCCAAAATGGGGGTGGGCGCACACCCACACGAGAAGTTTCCAGAATGTTCGCTTCCGCTGCTTTCTCGTCCGCCATCACGTCGGGGTCACCAATGTAGATATACTACTAAAAATAGTGTTCGATGTACGGGCGAGAAGAATAAAACGATCGCGAACTTTAAACAATTATTATAATGTCTGAAGTAGGTACACAGTTACAATAAGCACAGAAGAGTAGAAAGCACAGATACGCGAAGGAATAGATATAGTTTATAGTTACAGTTGTAAGCAGAATAGATAGATGCGAAGAAAGAAAAGAAATGATTGAAATTGATAGGCTGACTTGAATTAATATTTACGCGCGGTGCAATTATTTAAAAGCGTTAAGCAAAGCGACACAGTGTCTGTGTCGGGCGGCGGCGAACAATGCACTGTCTGGTGGGAGTAGACTTAATACGAAGTGGCGCGCGCGCGGCCCGAGCGGATACGAAGACCGCCGAGGGCCAGCGCAGCTGTTCCGCCACAGGCGATACCTTTACTAACCTTAAATACTAATAAAAATCTAAAGAACCTTTTAAACAGAAAAATATTGGTACAATTCATGAAAAAATATTTTCAATTTTCATCTAACTTTTTAATAATTTTTGTTTGTTTCGAAAATTTACAATTACTGTCAGCGTACAAATGATTATTTATATACCTAATAAATAATATTATTGTAATATCTTCGCGTTTATACCCCCGTCCATCATATTATTGTATTTAAGACACCATGTCTTCGCCAGGATCCTCGCAGTGCTAGCACTGCGGCGTTGTCTCTCGGTGGATGCGCCATAGATACTTACCGAAGCACCCGTGTCCGGTAAGTATCTGGCACACCCGGTAGGAGAGGTCACCGTGGTGCCTCTCCAACCACTCCTCCATGATTGGTCTCACCGCCGCAATGGTGGATTCCCTCCACCTTGGATGCTCGAGTCGTACCTGCCATGTCTCCATGAGTTCCCGGCGGAGCTGGGACCACTGAGCCCTGATTCCCCGGGGCTGCGGCCTATGGCCCCGCTTCAGCTCCTCCTTGCGCTGTTACAACAACGCAAGGGCTCTCGCTTCCAGGTCCTATGTAGTCTCGGCTAGGAGACATGCCACCGCGACGGAGATCGTGCGATATCCTCTGATCACTCTGACGGCCATCGCATTTAATGGGCTGTTTAATACATTTTATTTAATACATTTGCGTCTTCGCCCATACGGGATCCCAGTACAGAGCCATGCTTCGCACGATTCCCAGGTATAGTCTCCTAGTGGCGGCGTTGGATCCCTTAACGTTGGGCATTAGCCGCGATAACCCGGCCGCAGCCCCTCTCAGTTTCGGACCAGATACAATATTAGTGGTGGTTTTTAAGCGTATTATGCGTTTTTGGAAAGCAGATTAAACGCATAATTTCTTTACCGTAAATTGTACACCCTCTTCCATAATAAGCTTTGACAAACTGCAATGATTAAGGAGTATTTTTATGATTATTTTTTTTATAAACTGCTCTATGATTAAACAACAACAAGCAAAAAACTAAAAAAAAAACATTTTAAACAAACAGTTAAAATGTTTTTTTTTTAATTTTATGAAACTTTTAGTCAGAAATCGTAATCTCTAGGAATACGTTGAGTTTGCCAGTAACCCTTTATATAGCTGTAACTAAAGGGTTTACAACTACATGGGGGAGTGGCTAGAGAGGCAACACGGTAGCCTCTCGTACCGTCAGACGCAGATTATCACCGGGCACGGTAGCTTCGGGCGGTATCTGCACCTGATGGGTATAGAGCCAACGCCCGAGTGCCATCACTGCGACGCGAGCGTGGACTCGGTGCTGCACACGCTCACCGAGTGCCCGGCGTTTGAGACGCCGAGGCGGGAGCTTGTGGCGGCCCTGGGGGTGAGAGTGCTCACGCTCTCCACCCTGCTCGCGGCGATGGTCCGCTGCGCGAATGCGTGGGCGGCCAGCGCCTCCTTCTGCGAGCAGGTCATGCTCGCGAAGGAGACAGCAGAGCGGGCGCGGCGCGATGAGCGAGAAAGGCTCGCTGACATCGCTGCACGCGCCCGAAGGTGGGTCGGGCGTCGGAGGGCGCAAACTGACCTCCGCCCCCCATGAGCGCGGGCCTGAGGGTGACGGGTGGAGCCGCCCGACACCCTAGCAGAAGCAGGCCACGGCGGCGGCGCGCATCGTAGGACGATGCGCGCCTCCCCACACCGGGGTTGAGTCGGGGACCGCGTGGTACCCCCCTTCCCGAGGAGGGCCAGACCGAGAGGGATGGCCCTGGTTCAGCCGGGGTGCGAGGGATATGTCGCATGACAACCTCACCTTCGGCCTAGCACTACGACCCAGAGACGGCGTGCGGTTTAGTCGGTTCGAGTCCGACATGACCTCCCCCTCCGGCTCCGGGGGTGGGTATCCGTGGGGATTTCCCGCACGTAAAAAAAAAAAAAACAACTACAAACCATCACATCAGTTAATAAGGGCTTAAAGCAGTAATAGACTATTTAAATCCATTAGGGAGCAAAAAGAATACTTCATTGCACTCAGGAGATCTGACTTTTTTTCACAAAATATTTTTTTTATCTTTTTTGCTTTGCGACGAGGAAAAGAGAAAACTATGAATAAATGACGACACAGGAAGAAAATGGAACATAAACGTAAATTAAGAGTCGCGGACAGTAATAGTAGCGAACCAAATGAAGCTCCAATGAACCTATCCATCACTATGGTATGGTAGATTCTGGATGTAGTGTCATTTCGCAAGAAAATATCAGTAGTTGAATAAATGCAAATTTCGGTTTAATCTTTTATTAGATTTTCACAATTTTGTGTTCAAAGCATATCTTAAAACATACTTTTATTGGTATTAGTGAATTTTTAATATAAATTATAATTATTTTTTATTATTATTATACACAGTATCGTCTTCTACGCAGACAGTCGTTATATCATCTTGAAAGTTAGTACGAGGCTGCCTCTTACGATTTCTTTTCCACCGGGTTCCAATTTTACAATAAGTTCACCCTTTCCTTTTTCGAACGGCCAGACAGAAGGGAATTCATCGTTGAATGTCATATTCATCAAATGGTACCTTCCCTAAAACAAAATGGAGTTTAGTACTCATGACTCACTATTCCCCCAAAAGAGTTTAGGTTATTAATAGTCGTGTTTTTCATTATTTTAATTTTACACATGATGTTTAATTAATAATATAAAATAATTAACTATTCGAGTAGATAGAACATAGTGTTCAAATTGCTTCTATCACCGAATAGGCATTAGTGAAGAACTAACCTTATTCCTTCTTTATAGTTACAACGAAAATTATTTTTCAATTTGTTATTTGTTACACTATTTGAATATTGATAATTTCAGCGCGTAAATCAAACCTGTAAAAAATATAATGCTTTCAATATTTACCGCAGCCATGGGACAGTGAGTAAGACCAGTTTTCCGAACTACTGAGCCAAAAAAGAAATCTTTTAGTATGAAGTCGCAAAGTTTAAAGTGCATCTCTACAAAAGATGGCCTGTATTCATTGTGGAGATACTCATAAAAGATGAAGTGTACCTGTGAAAGAAAAATTATAAATATCATCCCGAGAAGAGAACTCTCTTTGCAAGTACACTCGAGAGCAATGAATCCGGGTCACTTAAAGAATCCAAAAAATCTCGGAAAGTAAGAATGCTAGGTTAATGCAATAAATTGTATTTAATAGACAATTTAATACTCCTTAAATGAAAGTATTAAAACTTCTTAGTTATTGTAAAGTTATATCATAAAAAAATCAAATTTGAAAAGGGAACACTGTCGAAGATGGAACTACGAAATTACAGGATTTGTTTTTGCTTTTGTTTGTAATCTGTCATTTATGTTGGTACATAAACCAGGTTGATAGTGCTCAATATTCATTATTCAAGCTGAAATCATGTCGCTTACACTTGAAGAATGCACCAGAATACTTACATTGGTGGAAACCGGCCGGAGTCAGCGCGATACAGCCAGGACTGTCGGTGTGTCGCTGTCAACAGTACAAAGAGTTCTCCGACGTTACGAAGAAACTGGTTCTAACCTACGCAGACCAGGAACGGGCAGAACTAGGTGTACCACAGCACGAGAAGACCGATACTTGGTGAACACCATGCTTCGAAATCGCTTTCTCACAGGAACTGAACTCACAAATCAGTTTCGACGCCTCGGAGGAAGTAACCCAAGTGCATGGACAGTAAGACGTCGGCTTGCTGAATCTAACTTAAAACCCCTTAGACCTGCAAACGGCCCTAAACTGGAGCGTGGCCATCGTATTTCAAGACTAAGATATGCCCAGAACCACGTAAATTGGAGTATTGAAGATTGGTCGAAAGTTATGTTCTCCGACGAATCAAAATTTATGCTCTACAAGCACGATGGAAGACACAGAGTGTATAGAAGACCAGGGGAAAGATTCAAGCAAGCATGCATCGAAGAAAAAGTAGCCTACGGTGGTGGGTCTGTACTTGTGTGGGCCGGAATTTCCTCTGAAAGTCGCACAGAGCTGGTGATCATAGAAAACGGCTCTATAACTAGCGTAAGATATGTGGAAGAAATCCTCAACGAACACGTTGGTCCATTTATGGTCAATTTGGGTGAACTCATACAGGTAGGATTGTGAATGACTACCTTCAAGAGATGAACATTACTTGTATGGAGTGGCCAGCGCGCAGCCCGGATATCAACCCGATCGAGCATGCTTGGGACGAGCTAGGGAGATGCGTAAAACAACGAAACCCTCCCCCAATCACGCTTCCTGAGCTCAAAATTGCTCTCACAGAGGAATGGGAGAATATTCCCCAAAATCGTATAAGGAACTTGGTGTACAGCATGCCAAACCGCGTAAACGCAGTAATGGAAGCACGAGGAGGTAATACGAAGTATTGAAATTCAAGAAAATCGTCATAAAGTTCAAAAATTTCATGTTTCCTATTTTTGTTTTAAGGAGAGATCAGCAGTTCTTTTTTTCTTTATGTAATTTTGTGTAAATAAAATGTATGGTGACTCATATTTTTTTAACTTTCATTTAAGGAGTATTAAATTGTCTATTAAATACAATTTATTGAATTAACCTAGCATTCTTACTTTCCGAGATTTTTTGGATTCTTTGAGTGACCCGGATTCATTGCTCTCGAGTGTATTATGGCAAGAAAGGAAGTTACTCAAAATGACATCTAACAAGAATGTATGGAGGCAGATGAAGGCAGGCAGATGACGATAATTTGTGCCATATTTTGAATATAATATCAAATCAAAATACCTTGATTAATTAAGATAATATAGCAGAATTTAGATACCAATAATAACAATGAAATTTGATAATTATTATTGAGAACAAGGAATAAGGTTTTGTGGTAAAAGTTTTAGCTAACTTATATGTGCTCTGCCAGCGTGAATCTTCAATGGGAAAATATTACCGGGATGAACAGTAGCCTATGTGTTATTCCGGAGTGTTATCTATCCCTGAACAAATTTTGTCGAGATTCGTTGAACCATTAGAGTATGATTGAGTAATAAACACCCAAATATCTTCTCAAACTTTAACATTTACTATACTAGTATTATTTGATGCATATCTTACCGATACATTATTGTTTGTCCAGGTATGTTTACTAGTGAATTCAGCGTTGAAGCTATAATCACTTCTTCTTCCATTTCGTCTTGTTTTCACAATTATATCTTCAATATAGTTTCTATCAAAACTAAGTACGGCTGGGACTCCTGGTATCATTTTCATTTTGAAACACTAAACATAAATCAAATCTATTTCAGTTTTGATGCATGATTTCACTATTATAATTTTCCAGTACACTATTGGTATTAATTTTATTAGTACTGCAGCTTGCTAATGTATACTCTAAGGAGGGCCGTTTGGTTTGCGTCTTTGGCTACTAGCAAAGGATAGTGATGGTACATTACCGATCAATTAAAAAAAGAAAAAACATCGGTGAGTCGGGTACTTTTGTCAATTTATTCGAAAATGGCGGATTTTTTCTTATAAAAATCGATAAACATGTATGAAAATAATGGAGAATGTTACTAGGTATGCAAAATCAGTTTGTTACATTGCTTAGTTTGTTATATAATAAGTATATATATAGAAAGTTTTGTTTATTAAACAGATACAAGTTGAAATTATCTATTTAAATACGAAGTTGTATGAAATGAGAAAGTAATAGGTAGGTATATTAATTTATCTGTACTATTGAACACGACCTATTTGTATTGAAACTTTTAAAAAACAACCCAACTCCACCAATGAATTTAAAAGAAAAGTATATTTGTATTGTTGTATTTTATAGCCTTGAAAAAGTCACAGTTTGATAACAGGTGTCATTATGTGCCTAATTGCGGTGAAATTAAAGCCACTTTATGAACAAGTGTGTTGAAAAATATATTTTCTAAATTATTTACTTACATAAACCAAATTAAATATACCAAAACACCAAAATAAGGGCAAACCAAGTAAATTCATTGTAACCGGATACACTGAACTGAGCCAAACTTGACTCAGTTCAGTGTATATTTATAGCGTTAATCAAATGTGAGTATGATATTTTTGTTCTCAATGGCTCAATTAATGATTATGAATAAATGGCTAGCTATGATTAGATTTGTACTAAATGTACAGACAACGCCAAAATTCAATGAACGTGTATAAACTTTCACAATTCGTTTACACTGTACCCATCAAAATTGGTTATACGTCGCCGGCCACATAACTTGGTTTTCACCGTAAAGTTACAAATATCAGTCAACAACAAAAAACAAATTTACTGAACACGGAACGCCACAAAATTGATGAACGTGAACAAAACGTAGATTTATTATATATAAATTTAAATTTAAAATTTTAAATACTATATAAATTTTGAATTAAATTGTTTAAGCATTTTTCATGCTAAATAATGTTATTCCGGTAGTTATTCTCCTTTAATCGATTTACTATATTTATTTAAATGTATATTAAAAAAATATTTTTACAAAGCATTCAATTTCAAATCTATCGCAAGAATTTCGCGTAACGTTCAAGTGAAGCCCAAGCAAGCTAGAAGCGCTCACAAACACCTACACAGATCTGAGTTCATTTAAATTTCATAGACACTAAACTACCATTTTCGTAACGGTTTTGTGGTGATTCTTTTCGTATGGACAAGACTTTCGTTTCTTTGAATTTTATATTTTGGTGAGGAATTTTAACGACTTTTTGTATTTGAATTTATTTATAGAATTCAAAGGGTTTTTGTATTGTTTCTTATTTGCATATATCTTTTATTTGCATTTTTTAAATGCTATAAAATGAGACCTGATCTCGTTATTAAATATTCGTTTTAAATTTAAGACTGTACGATATTCGCGACATGACAGAAGGCCGGTGTCTAGAGACATTACATTACACCCAAAACGCGTGTGGCAACCGTAGGTAAGTAGTTCTGCTGGAGTATGGTCTTTGTAGATATTCTTAATAATAGGGGTAAAGTATGAAATTGCCGTTTCATTGTAATAGGTACTTCGAATTGACATAGAACCTTCATGGTTTGAGATTTTTGAGTGAAACTTTTTCCACATGGTACCTATGTAGTTCTTCATTTAAAAATGTGCAACATTCGATTATCGACTTTCAGTTGTTTTTTTTATTCAGCTTAGACAAGAAAGATGAATACTTCGAAAATTCGAGTGATTTTTGAATACGAGTTCCGACGCGGAACTAACGCGGCAGAAACAGCTCGCAATATCAATGTTGCGTTTGGAGAGGGGACTGCTAATGAACGCACCGTGCGATTTTGGTTTAAACGCTTTCGTGATGGAAACTTTGATTTGAAGAACGAACCACGAGTAAGGCCGTCCACACAGGTGAATAACAATGAATTGAAAGACATGGTGGAAGCCGATCCGAGCCAAACTACCCAGGAATTAGCTGCATGGTTTAACGTTACCTTACCAACAATATTGACTCATTTGCGTCAAATCAATAAAATAAAAAAATGTGAAAAATGGGTACCTCATGATTTGACTGATCTGCAGAAAGAAATGCGTGTTGAAACTTGTGTTGCCTTGTTGAATCGATACAGAAATGAAGGAATATTGGATCGAATTGTGACATGTGATGAAAAGTGGATTCTTTACGATAACTGTAAGCGAAAAATGCAATGGCTGACCCCAGGTGAAACGCCACAACAGTGTCCTAAAGCAAAGCTTACCAATAAAAAGGTAATGGTAACTGTTTGGTGGTCTCAGCATGGTGTTATTCACTATAGCTTTCTACGATCTGGTCAAGCAATAACGGCAGATGTCTACTGTGCCGAACTCCGAACAATGATAGCAAAACTAGCAGTGAAACAACCTCGACTCATGAATCGATCTTCACCATTATTGCTCCATGATAACGCGAGACCTTATACAGCACGAGAAACCGTTTTAACTCTACAGGAACTGCAATTAGAAACTATCCGTCACCCTCCGTATTCGCCAGACCTTGCTCCAACAGACTACCATTTTTTTCGTGATTTGGACAATTTTCTATGTGATAAAAAGTTTTCTTCTCAGGAGGCAGTACAAAATGCTTTCACACAGTTTGTCGAATCTAGATCACCAGAGTTCTATCGCAAAGGCATAAATGACCTTCCTACTAGATGGCAGCAATGTATAGATAATAATGGTAATTATTTTGATTAAATAAATACGTTAAATTAAAAAAAAAAACGAATTTCAATTTGTCAGTACAAATCGGTAATTTCATACTTTAACCCCTAATAATATTTGCTAGCAAATTGTTTTGAATTGCCATACTTTAACCCCTAATAATATTTGCTAGCAAATTGTTTTGAATTGCCTATGTAGCTCAGTCAGTGTTAGGTCAGCGGGACCACCACCAGCTCCATCACTATCAATACATTCGGTGCTTTCGCCGACAATGTGTGTAGCTTACAGACTTTTAAATTTATTTGTAAAGTTTTAACATTATACAATAAAATGTCACAATATTAAAAAAAAAGTCAACGATTACACGTCTCCGTGCTCGTCCTTAAAATAAAGGTGCGCCCAGACCTGTACCCGGTGCGAAAGTGCCCATCACGCTAACTGCGTTGCCTCTTTGAATGGCGATGGCCAGCCTCTGCACCAGGTACGATCCGGCAAGGGTGTCGCCCGACTTCTCCCTGATCCTGCACCCGATGTCCTCCACAAATCTTTTTGCCTCCACACCCCAACATCCCAAAATCTCCACTGCGAAAGAAACGAACATATACCGGGCCTGCAATGCCTCGTACTTGAGCCGCTTCGCGTCGGCTGCAGCCTCGTCTGCCGCGGCCGGAAACCGAACCGTACGGCCAAGGTGGCTGGGAGCGACAGTGCTGACGCACGTGGAGTCCCATAACAGGCACTTACCATTCCTCCAAGGCACCAACGTCAACCCATCTGGTCTCTTGCCATCGGATCTGCTAAGACCGGGCGACTCAAGCACGCACGGAACGTCCGCGGAAACCAGGGCCCTCCGGATTATATTATTGAGGGCATGATGACGCGCGAACCTACCCGCGCACCTACGACAGCTCAGTTCGTGATGGCCATCGGCATCCACCGTGGAACCGCAGGTGCATATGTGGGATTCACACACCCTGCAGCCCAGGCGGAGTGCCACCGCCACACGCAGAGAGCTGTCGTCCAGCCAGGTGCTTAGGTGAAATGAGGGTAGTGCGTGCAGCAATGCCCCTGACTCCGGCTGAGCCACCGCTCGGAGTCAGGGCAGTCCTTCCCCAAACTGCGGGCCACCCAAACTGACTCGGCATCCGCTGCTTAAGGCACCCGCGCCCTGCCACCATCAGAGCCCAGGATTAAAATGACAAGACCAGACACCCCATGCGCCGACGCCAAGAAAGCCGGCAAGCCCACGTCCCCAGCGCATTGCACCCCCACACCCCCGCACCTAATAAGGAGTGTCGCCTGTCTCCACTGAGCCCCATCGAGGGCGACATTCAAAATACACTCAGTGATCGACTTTAGTGTATCGTCGAACTCCGCTATCTCCGCTATCTGCAACAGGTACGTGAGCTTCGGGAGGGCGAAGCACATACGCAGCAGCATGAGCGCCACGTGAGCAGACAGGTCCATGAGATGCTCTTGAGCCGCCAATAGGAGGTCCCTACGAGAGGAAATAGCCTCTGGGAACACTTCGGGGAAGATAGGCGAACCTAAAAGGAGTTTGTAAAGTAAAGAATTGAAAGATATGGGTATTACAATACTGATTTTCTTTCAGGTTTCTAGGTCCACCGTCTCCATCACCATCAGCACATAGGGTGCCTTTGCCGGCTATGTAAGTAGCTTACAGACTTTTCAATTTATCTGTAAGTAACGAATTAAAAGATATGGGTACTACATTACTGATTTTCTTTCAGGTTTCAAGGTCCACCGTCTTCATAACTAACTAAAAAATTCGGTGACTTCGCCGACAATGTAAGTAGCTTATAGAGTTTTTAATTTATCTGTTAAGTAAATAATTCAAAAAATGGGTACTGCAATACTGATTTTGTTCCAGTGCAGTGTCCACTTCCACTTCGTCCTCTCAATGATGGGAAAATCACTGACCAATTGAACTATGGTACGTACCTGCTGATTCTTTTCGGGTCCTAAAATAATGGCCAATATAATATTATTAATATCATTTGTTACAGGCAGTGAACCCGGATAAGACGAGAGTGAAGACGAGGGATCAGAATAGAGGTGTCTTCTGATTCCAAGGACGTTTTGGAGTGAATTGGAAACACCCTCGGACCTGGAAAATGGACCTGCCTGGGAGCCATAGCCCGAGGATACCATTGCTGGCAGAGTACTTCCGGCTAACGTTTCCCCCGATGCCCAGAGAAGCCATGGAGTGCGTATGATTTTGAGTGGAGAGCGCTCTTGTGGCCTCCGATTTCATCAGAATCGAGGCAGGAAACGTTCTCGCAATTTACTGTCGGTCTGATATCTCCAAGTAGCGACCCATATTTCATTTTCATTGAAATATGCAGTTTTCAGAGATATCATGGAGTACATTGCCTAGGAGATCACGCGGCAACTTAGCTGTTAAAAGCCACAATCTCTATCCTAGGAGCTGCATCGGTTAATGGCGTGACTCCACGGTCGATGAATTATATACATATTTCGGCATAATCCTAGCGATGAGGATTGTGGTGAAGTCGAGGTTGGAGGAATACTGGTGTGTCTCCCCGGACATATTCTATATACCCGGTTTTAGCGCACACATGTCCATCGATCAGTTCATACTACTCAGGAGATGCTTACATTTCAACGATATTGAAAACATGTGTACGCTAGAACTGGACATCTCCGAGGCGAAATTTTGCAAATAAAGCCAATATTTTTACACCTGAACAATAAATTTCAATCTATGTATACCATGGAGCAGAAAATTGCCCTGGAAGAAAGCCTCCTAATATTGAAAGGCTGGATGGAATAAAGCGGCACAGCGTGGCATAAAACGGATGAGGTGTGAGAGTCGCGGACCGGCTAACTGTGGAGATTTGAGGTTCACACAGGAAAAAAAAATCTCCACAGCATGTAGACGATCCCTTACAGGCGTCTACACCATCCACCGTGCTACGTTTGCTCCAAGGCTTGGAGCACAAAGCCTACACCGTGTGGATGGACAACTTCTATATCTATTTTATATTCCAGGTCTCTACATACCATGGCAAGGGCCAGCAAAGGAAGGATCAACAAGGATCCACCAAAGTCATCCTAATAATCTTAATATATATAAATCTCGTGTCACAATGTTTGTCCTCAATGGACTCCTAAACCACTTAACCGATTATAATAAAATTCGCACACCATGTGCAGTTCGATCCAACTTGAGAGATAGGATAGTTTAAATCTCAAATTATAGTCCGATTCGCGATAACCGACATCCACGCGGGCGGAGCCGCGGGCGACAGCTAGTAGATTATAATATCATGATGGCTGGGTAAACGAATTGTGGAAGTTTGTACACGTTCATCAACTTTTGGCGTTGACTGTACAACCAAAGTAGTCCCGAGTGTCCGTTACTCAATTATTTATCCATTTGTAATACAAATCGACTCTATTTTTATAGAAATCAAATATTATAATATTCTCTTTCTTGTCTACATTTAATACTAAAATATTTTAGCTACTTCTCGTTTGGTAGAAGTCGCGTTTCGTAACCCTAATTAAATAGCTACAGATAAGTGATGTACATTCAACTTCAAAAATGCGAATACGTTTTATTTTGCCATCTCACGTGTCAGCTCACGTGTTTCCTCCGTCCTACGGACCCGGGTCTTTTAAGCGAGGCGTGAAAAAGCATCTGGTGAGGCTATCAACCTGAGTGCCACCATTCTTAACATGGCACGTGTTTGTAATGGAGACGCTCTTTCCTGAGACTTTATCTGTAGCTTACCATTACGCGAGGTGAGGTCAAATTGACGTGTCCCATATAAAAAAGTACCTCCCAAATAGCCCAATCTCGGTTGGGTTGTACTTAAGGTTATAACAGACCAAGCGTGACGGGCCTATGCATTCGTCCTGACACATGACATGACTTATCTGGTACTCGAGACATCAGACATATCGGGTCTGGCGCCCTCAAAATTAGACCTATTGCTGACGATCCACCCAGCCCAGAACAGTATATCTGAAAGCGGCCCATTGGGTACCCCTGACTGCCCTAAGTAGCACCTTCGATTACTAACTAATGTGTGCTAAGGTACTAGTCATTATCAATCGTACATTATTAAATCATGCTCTAACAGCTAAACAGTAGGTCTTAAAAGGCCATATTGCAAGTTGATGTTCAATTGCAGATTATTCGGAGACATACACAAATATATTTTCTATTTTTATTGTTACTTCAGAGCGTCCTTTTTGTCTGACATGATTTTAAAAATCTGTGTCGCCAGTTCGCAATTTTGTCAACTACTCGGCTTCATAACCACAACAAAGGTTCAGGCACGAAACTAGCTTAATAATACAAAAATGACAATGAAAACACCAAAATGAACGAAAATGTAAATACCTGCTAACATCTTATACGAATTTGACATTATGAATGGCTCATAATTTATTGAAACATTTTACGCATTTTCATACAATACTGTCAAATGAGATTATGTCGACCGTAGCTATTAACAAAGTCGGAACTACAAAAACACTACTTTTCAGTACGGCCAAATAAAGTTTTGAACTTGCACCAAATTCACAAATGCCCATATATTGAAACCAAATTTCGCGTAGTGCTACGGTTTTGAAAGATAATGAAGGTCGTAATGTGAATAACAAAAATAAATCTAGGAAATTCTAGAAAAAGCAGTTGTTACATTGTTAACCGAAACCGATACTAGCACACTTGTCGTAAGTGACATATCCTACAATGTTTCACGTACCATGAAAGTCGTAAGTGGCACATCCTACAATATTTCACGTACTAGGGAAGTCGGAAGTGTCACATCCAACAATTTTTCACGGTACGTAATTACAAGGTTATGTCGGATGTGGAGGTGTTCACAGGCCTTATATGTATTAAAAGAAGGTTTTTATAACTGATAATATGTTTTATTATTATCCAATTAAATGTAAATTAAATCAAGATAGTGTACGGTTGGTACATCGAACAGGTTAAAAATTCACAAAAGTAATGAAAAGTACAAGTAATTACAGTCCAGAACCACTGACTACGCCTTCGTCGTACCCCTTGGTTATGTGCTATTTCTATTGCCGTGTGGGATGCCAGTCCCTCCTGTGGCTGAGAGGCTCCACAGCGCCTGCGAGTATGGAATTGTCGGCGAGCCTCAACGCACGTTTTTGTATCGATTCGAAGGGGTCAAGCTGGTATGCAGATGCTCCGGCAAAAGGTGACAGCAGTTCTCCATATGGGGCCGGACTTTTGCCTTATAAAGAAGGAGTCGTTGCCCCGCAGTGAAGTACTGCTTCGCCCTGTTAAACACTCCAAGTTTCTTCAATGCCAGCTAGGCCTTATCCTCCAAATGGCTGCGGTACTGGACGTCGCTTGAGATGTCGACGCCTAGGATCCCAATACTCGAGGAAATGGTACGCGGTGTACCCAGGAATTGCGGCGCTACAACAAATGGGGTTTTCTTAGAGGTGAATACACACTTGCGTCTTAGTGGGATTGAATTGGACTAGGTTTAGTCGACCCCAATCGGATACTCCCGATTTTGGTCGCAAGTTGTTAGCGACTCTCCTTCACCTTAGACTGAGAGATATTTGCACGGCCCGTGTATCACGTGTCCCCGGTACTGTCTTCCGCATAGCAATGGATGGAGTCATCAGACAGCATATCATTTATGTGCAGCAGAAACAGGGTCGGAGACAGCACGGAGCCCTGTGGCACACCAGCATTTGTGTCCATGGGGCGACGGCTTGGATACTGTCGGTCGCTCAGTAGATCGCTTCCTTCAAGGTATCTCAAGAACTTTGTATTAATCACACACTCCATAACCTTCGAGAGAAGGGATGTTATAGCAATAGGCCTGTAATTGGACGGGTCTGTCCTGTCTCCTTTCTTTAGCACAGGATGCACGAACTCAGTCTTCCACGAGGCAGAGCAAGAGAGCGCGAAAAGCTGCGTAAGTACTGGGCACAATTAGGGGGCACAGCGCCTGAGCACCATCGCCATATATACAATCCGGCCCACTCGACTTCCAAACATCTAGGGACTTGAGTTCCCGCCGGACCACCCGTTGCGTGATTTTAACTTCAGGCATGGAAACACCACGGCTGGGGAGAATGGTTGGCTCGGCATTCCCGTCATTCATTGTCGAGTTTGACGCAAAGAGGTTACCCAAAAGATCGGCTTTCTCCTTAGCCGCATGGGCAAGGCTACCGTCGAGTTTCTGCGACGGCGGAAGGCAAGAGTGGCAGAAGTTTGGCCGTTTGCTCGCTCCTGATGCGATCCAGCGGTTGGGAATATAGCATTCCATACCCGTTAGAATCGCTTCAGCGACTGCTCTTGCACAAGAGCGTTTGTTGTTGTTTGTTAGGAATCGTTTGAAGTGACGCAAAACCGCCTCCACGGGTACGACGAGAAGAATTCTCGCAGTCCGTTCCAGTCTACCGACTTGTAGTGCCCGATATGCAACCACTGAGGTGGCCGCGGTGGTTCTGGCCACGCGAGAATCACTTGCGCCCAGACGACGCTGTGGTCCGAAGTACCGAGTGGTGCCTCCACTCGGTACGTAGTCAGCAGAGGGTCCAATAAAGACTCTCTGTGGGTCTCGATATCTGGTTTTCTAGTGATAGAATGCACCAGTTGCGAGAACCCATAGGTCAGGGCGTAGTGAGCAGCCCTTCCCGTAAAATCAGTTCTGTGCGACCCAACCTCTCCACATGGTGAGCGTGAAAGTTCCCCAAGAATACCAAGTCCGCAGCAGGGTTGAGCCGTGCCCAGGTCTCCGCTATAGGACCTGTAGACGCACGCATAGATACGGGTAGGGCTACCGTGATCCATACGTACCCATAGAGTGGACAGGTCCCTGTCTTCAAGGCCGTTTAGACAGCGACAGCAAAAGTCATCTCGGACGTACATGCATAACCCGGCTTTACTCAGGAAGTTATGCGCGGGTTTGTACCCGGGGTACATAAGGTAGGCTGTATTGGCCTGGCATGATATTTGGGTCTCCTTCAGAAAGAATAAGGTCGGCTTTGCTGTCTCAAGATGGTGATGGACCTCGTTAAGATTGGTGTGGAGGCCCCTGATGTTACAGAAGTCAACTTTCATTATGGATGAAGGTGCCGCTGTAGAACGTCTATTCTTATTATTCTTGGCCATAATAAAAATGGAAGGGGGAGGTATAGAGAGGCTCTATGCCGTCAGTGTAGAAGACAAAGTAAGGTTTCTCGCCACCGCAAACGAGCTAGGGTTGTGTGATTGGCTGGTGCGGTGGGCGAACAGGCCCCGGGTCCCCTGCCAGATACTGCCAAGTCTACTCCGGTTTCCTTCTCCGGCACGACAACTGCAACGGGAACTTTACACAGGCTGCTGGTTCAGCCTCCTGGAACGGAGATTGTGATCCCCGGGTTCGGGAATCGTACAGCCTGCGGGCGGCCAGCGGTTAACCGGTTCACCGGGTCTCAGTGGTGACATCCAAAGCCTTCGGTCTTCCCACTGACGACACAGAGCCTCTCCAGTGAGCTCTGGCTATCCTGCTCACCGTCTGGAACACAACACAAGGTTACTATAACCGCGGTATTCTGTAGGACGAAGGTACTTCCCCAGTCGGACTGCTCAGTTGTAACGGGAGGTACCATCGTGTCCTACCTTCTAAAATAATATACCTATAATTAAAAATGTCACATGAGGCAATAGAGAACCAGTCAACTCTTCCTAATTTTAGCACTATATACCATATCCAACCTACATAATTGTATAACTGTTTTAGAAATAAAGTTGATACTAACACATCCAACATCTAAATTTAGTAATGTACAATTAAAAATGGTGGTAGTACCATATATGACAAATACTTTCATTATAAGAACGAATAACAAAGTCGGTAGTGCCATATCCGACAAAAACGTTTAATAGAAGAACGAGTAACAAAGTCGACAGTACCATAACCGACAAAAACGGGAATTATAAGAACGAATAACAAAGTCGGTAGTGCCATATCCAACAGAAATGAACGAATTCAAAGCGCACAATAATGTAGAATGTGGTACATTCGACACAGGTAATAAAATAATAATCCGTTAACAATGTGGGATTTGACACATATTACAATCTTAACCGTTAAAGTACGTCTAGATCGAGACATTGTTATTTTATACTATATACTGCACATTTACGTAAAACAATAATATAAAAATATAAAACACGCACACGCAGTCGCCCCGCTAACAATGAGCGAACTGGCAGAACCGCCCGTTGCGCGCGCGCCCCTTCCCCTTCTTAGCCCCGCGAACTTTGTTGTAACATACTTACCTACATTATTATTCGTACGCTCCTATAAAATCCGACTTTGTTAATCTAGAAATACTATGATAGCATTTAGTTTCAAATTTGAAACTTTGCGAGAACATAGTTATAGACGTTTGAAGACCTCAGGAGCAATAAAACGAAAATCGCCAAAATGTAGTTCCGACTTTGTTAATAGCTGCAGTCGATGTACTCAAATGAAAGATAAATAAGTTTCATTTTATGATAATCAAAAAACAATTACAATTGTTAGTGAAATGGCACATATGATGATCAGTTATGAAAATACAATGTGGCCTTCTTAGACCTCCAGATCTGCCTGAACCAGTTCCGGGTTGCTTACGAAGCTTAAACCTAAAAGCCTGGGATCCGCAAGTGCACTTTTCTTCCTATTGGTTTGGCTTATACAGCTTTTATGTGAGCTAATGCCACCTGTGGTGTGGCCCTAGAATAGCACCACCCCATCTCCTCCCGTGGGTGTCGTAAGAGGCGACTAAGGGATTCAAATACCGGAGGATGGGCAGCAGCATCTTTCCGCGTACTAGCCACCAAACTGCGATCGCCAACCCGCCTGCCAAGCGTGGCGATTACGGCATAACCCCCCATGATGAGGAAACATAAGAAACGGCCCCTAGTCCCCGGCGGCCCCGCTATTCCTGGCTATGGTAGCGGCCATGGTAACGGCGGGGCAAGGGGTGCGAAGAATCCCCGGCAGATGCCAGGCTACCAACCCCGACGACCTTTGGCCCTGGCAACGTACAACACGCTCACACTGCGAACCGACGAGAAGCTCGCTGAACTCGAGGAAGAATTGAGCAGGTTACGGTGGGATATCGTAGGATTGTGTGAAGTCCGGAGAGAGGGGCAGGACACCATGATCCTCAAATCCGGTAACCTGCTCTATTTCCGGGAGGGCGATATACTGTCCCAGGGTGGTGTCGGGTTTATCGTCCACAGGTCCCTTGTCAACAACGTGGTCCAGATCGAGAGTGTTTCGACGAGGGTGGCGTACCTTATACTCAGAATCACCAAACGGTATTCGCTGAAGGTCATACAGGTACACGCACCGACCTCGAAACACCCCGACGACGAGGTGGGACTATGTATGAGGATATCTCTAAAGCCATGCATAGCTCCCGAACACACTATACCGTTGTGATGGGGGACTTTAACGCGAAACTGGGCAAACGAAGCGACAATGAGCTGAGAGTGGGGCAATTTGGATATGGAAAGAGGAATGCACGTGGCCATCTGCTGGCCGGCTTCATGGAGAAGGAGGGCCTTTTTATGATGAACTCCTTCTTCAGAAAGCCGGAACAGCGTAAGTGGACATGGCTACACCCTAACGGTGTCACAAAAAATGAGATTGATTTCATCTTGTCGACAAAGAGGCACATATTCAATGATGTCTCCGTGATCAATTCAGTAAAAACAGGAAGCGATCACCGGATGGTAAGAGGCACATTGAATCTTAGAACAAAGCTCGAAAGATGTCGACTGATGAAGTCTACGCTCCGACCAGCACCTATCCAGTTCCAGAACCCTGAGCACTTTCAGCTCGAGTTGCAGAATCGCTTCGAATGCCTGGGAGATTGCGAAAATGTGGATGATTACAATGACAGATTTGTGGAAATTGTCCAAACGACTGGGTCTAAGATCTTCAAAGCCCGTCGTTCAAAAGGAACCAAAAAGATTTCGGACCTCACCAACAAACTCATGGAACAAAGACGAAATTTGGTTCTGCAGTCCTCTGAAGATGCTACTCAGTATCGGAGTTTAAACAGACAGATCTCCAAGTCCTTGACTCGCGACCTACGCCAATTTAATACGACTCGTATTAAGGAGGCGATTGAGAGCAACAAAGGCTCAAAGGTTTTCGCAAGGGATCTGTCTGTTGGTCAAAGCCAACTGAATAAGCTGAAAGCGGAGGATGGCAGAATTGTTTCGTCAAAGCCGGAGCTGTTGGAAGAGGTCGAGAAGTTCTACGGACAATTATACACGAGTGTACGGCAATCTGTTAATAATCTGGCCAAAGACCCAAGAGCCAGATTGACCCGACACTATACCGAGGATATCCCGGACGTCAGCCTGTACGAGATTAGAATGGCTCTCAAACAGCTAAAGAACAATAAGGCACCGGGTGATGATGGGATCACGGCTGAGCTTCTAAAAGCTGGTGGAACACCGATACTTAAAGCTCTTCAGAAGCTATTTGATTCCGTCATACTCGAGGGACGAACGCCTAAGGCATGGCACAGAAGTGTGGTGGTACTCTTCTTCAAAAAAGGTGATAAAACCTTGTTGAAGAATTATAGACCCATCTCGCTTCTGAGCCATGTCTACAAGTTGTTTTCGAGAGTCATTACGAATCGTCTCGCTCGCAGGTTCGACGACTTCCAGCCTCCCGAACAAGCCGGTTTCCGAAAAGGCTTTAGCACCATAGACCACATACATACGCTGCGACAGATTATACAGAAGACTGAGGAGTATAATCAGCCACTCTGCTTGGCGTTTGTGGACTATGAGAAAGCCTTTGATTCGATGGAGACCTGGGCTGTGCTACAGTCTCTCCAACGGTGCCAAATTGACTATCGATACATCGAAGCGCTGAAGTGTTTGTACGAAAACGCCACCATGTCAGTCCGCCTCCAGGATCAAAGCTCAAAACCTATCCAGTTGCAGCGAGGGGTGAGACAGGGAGACGTTATATCTCCGAAACTGTTCACCGCCGGCCTGGAAGATATTTTCAAGATCCTGGACTGGAGAAGACTCGGCATCAATATCAACGGCGAGTACATCACTCACCTTCGATTCGCTGACGATATCGTAGTCATGGCTGAGACCTTGGAAGACCTAGGCACAATGCTCGAAGACCTCAGTAGAGCCTCCCAACAAGTGGGCCTCAAAATGAACATGGACAAGACGAAAATTATGTCAAATGTCCATGTCGCACCCACTTCTTCTTTAAAGGTTGGAGACTCTACACTCGAAGTTGTCGACGAATATGTTTACCTGGGACAGACAGTCCAGTTAGGCAGGTCCAACTTTGAGAAAGAGGTCAATCGTCGAATCCAACTCGGCTGGGCAGCGTTCGGGAAGCTTCGTAATATCTTCTCGTCCAAAATACCGCAGTGTCTCAAGACGAAAGTCTACGATCAGTGTGTGTTGCCAGCGATGACCTACGGAAGTGAGACTTGGTCCCTTACTATGGGCCTCATTAGAATCAGAAATGAGGAGATCCGCAGGAGAACTAAAGTAACCGACATAGCACACAGAATCGACAAACTTAAGTGGCAGTGGGCGGGGCACATAGCTCGTAGAACAGATGGCCGTTGGGGCAAGAGAGTTCTCGAGTGGCGACCACGCGCCGGAAGACGCAGTGTAGGCAGGCCTCCCACACGGTGGACCGACGACCTGGTGAAGGTCGCGGGAAGGGCATGGATGCGGAAGGCGCAGGACCGGTCACTGTGGAAATCCTTGGGGGAGGCCTTTGTCCAGCAGTGGACGTCTTTCGGCTGAAATGATGATGATGATGATGAATGCCACCTAACACCATTTGAGTCAACACCTTGCATTTTTAGTATAGCTTTTTTTTACGTGCGTGAAATCTAGTAGTGCTAGGCCGAAGGTGAGGTTGACATGCAAAATATCCCTCGCACTCCGGCTGACCCAGGGCCATCCCTCTCGGTCTGGCCCTCCTCGGGGCATTTTTAGCATAGCATGATACCTTATAAACATGACATGTTTATTAGTGTCAGAAACAAAAAAGAAAAAAGCGGCCACATGCGAGTCGGACTTGTCCTAGAAGGGTTCCCTAGCAGCAAGTAACATAAAATAAAAGTTCTTGTAACTTTGATCGATGTTTTAATAATAGAGTATTTTTTCGTATTAAAAACAGGTGGGAGGAGTGTACACATTTTACTACTGTAAAAAAGTAGCCCCCCCCCCCAGAAAAAAGTAGCTGCAACATACGGACGGACTGACAGACAGACATAACGAATCAATAACGGTTCCGTTTATGTTCTACGGAATTCTAAAAACTGGTCTGTAGATTTTATTTCATTGTTTATGTACATCAAATACAGATTGTAAAAAGATTTTATTTCAATAATTATAATTAACACAATGCGTCGTTTCCAATATCATATTTCATCGAAATTAACTATGGAGATTCATTTCTCTACTTTAAAATATATGTTTCCTGTCATTAACTTTAATATTTTATACATGTAATTTCAACAGTAACATACGCGTAAAAGCAATCTATTAAGCTTAAATTGGTAGTATTTTGTATAGAAAATATAATGAATCATAGTAAGACTAGTTATTTTATTGGATGTAATAATAAATATCATTCTAGTTATAATAATTTAACATGTAGTATGAAATGAAACTATGTATACTAAATATACCTACTTCTGCAAATCATAAAGGCGATCAAATCAGCCAATTTTTTTAAAATATTTTTATTATTAAGTATTGCCATACAGTGAGCCAGAGTAACTATAAATAAATCAGGTGATTCCCAGATATCGCAAAAATTCTTCACATTTTATAATTAAAATTTGAAATCCGAAACGAATTAAATATATCAGGCATTTAAATTCTATCAAAAGGTTAGATTTCTATTCATCCTACATTGAACATAACGTTTCTGATGCATCAAAGCCACAAATGGAATGTTACCATTACTTTGTGCATGACTTCACAATAGATCAGCCAAATATGCGAACCCCCGGCTAACTAAAATCGTGAATGATTAACGCTTCATGCCAAAATGAGGTTTAATTACCATTAATCACTTAAAATAGTCTGATTCATTGGCACTGGCGCTTCAAAGTGTGATTTCCCACAATATTTAACATGTGCATTTACCTTCTTTATTAAGGAGAAATCATAAAATGCTAGGGTGATGTGCTGACCAGTAAAATAAATTCTAATATTTTATTTTATTTAGGCATATGTAAATGGATAAGTAGACCAGGTTTTGACTCCGAAGAGAGACATCTAATTGCTAAAGTTTTTTTTTAACAAAGAGGAAGATGAAATAAGGGAAATCTACAAGCTTGTATGAAAGGTTTTATTCATTTAGTTCTGATAAATAAAATAAGTAGATAAAGACCATGTTATGTGTAAAGTCATAAGTAATAGACCGTTCTCACTGTCTGTCCTCTGAATATTACAAAAGTTAATTATATTGCAATAGATGCCTTTTTTATATAGGTCACGTCAATTTGACTGTTAAGCTGAAGGCAAAGTCTCAGGAAAGAGGGTTACCATTACATACACGTACCATGTTAACAATGGTGGCACTCAGCTTGACGGCCTCATCAGATGCTTTTTCACGCCCAGGTTAAAGGACCCGGGACTGAAAGAAGAAGGAAACACGTGAGCTGATAAGAAATTCCAGGTCTTTATGGTGCGACAAAAAAAGGAGTCACCAAACCGCTTGGTTCTTGAAGGAATTTTCTGCATCGTATACGGGTGACATCTAAGCCCTGCTCGTGTTGTCCTGTGTAGGACAGGAGAGGGCGGGACCAATTATCAGAACATTCACCATGGTAGAGACGGTAAAAAACTGCCAAGGAAGCAATATCTCTACGCATCTGCAGAGGCTCGAGGGTGCTTATAATATATATAAAGAATAGTTATTATTCATGTGGTGACGGCGACTCGAAATAGAACCCTACCAGCCCGTCTGGCCAGCGTGGAAACAGTAGGCCTAAGTTGCGCACTATTGGGAGAGTCCTGTGTCCAGCAGTGGACTGTGAGGCTAATTAATTGATAAAGAATTAATTGATTTACTTCAATATAAGAATTCTTTGTTAGTGTGTTAGTATTCAACAAATTGTGAAGACGACTGTACCTACTAAATAAAACATTATTACCATAGTTATGCAGATTATACTGAAACAAAGTTTGAACTGACCCAATTAAGATACTTAGTACCAGCCAACCGGTATCTTTAGAAATTGTCTTCAAAACGCGAGTGCAAAACTTGTGAAGATTGTTATAAGTGAGACCTGATTATTTGCAAATACCGTAGCAACATTAAAGAAGTTTGATTTATAAAGTTCACTTACTTTATATTATCAAGTTTTAATTAAAATAAGGTAAGTATTAAAGTACTGTGGCCTTCATGCCTAAGAATATGATAAGAGATTGGCATTGGTAACTTTTCCTATAGATTAAAATGAGCTAAATTCAAGATCCAGAACTTGAACTCCGACCAGTTCTCTTCAGGGGATTCTCGTCGCGCCAGAAAGGTCAGTTAATCAGAATATTCACTCTTATCACGATAAAGAATTTCGCATACCCATCTGATAAGGACGGGTCGTGGTATTAATTTTCTTTCTGGATGTTTTCCAGTCTGAACCTAAATATAAGGTATCGGTAGTTATACAATTTGATAGTGATTATAAAACTACTTATTGAGTTTTAGTTTTAACAATATTTGGGACAAAAGTAATTTCATGAATTCAAGAAGCTAACGTAGACAAGACATACAATACTCGTAACATAATACGTCTTACACAATAAAACTCATTAAAAAGTTAATATCCCAACTGACAAAACATTGCGGTGAAATGCTCATTTGTTCTCTTAAACCCGATTGACGGTCGAAAGCATTTGCCGTGAGGACAGCGTTCCTTTTATGGCACATTAGCGACAAAGAAGGACTATTACGACGGCTGGATCCGCGTAACGACTCTCATAGTTCACGCTCAATCGTTGGATTAAGCCGCAATTTGTATCAGTCAGGAACTGTCGCGTTTACCCTATTTAGTAGACGAGAAACGCGATGAAAAATTCCATTGTTAACATAACATTCAATCTCCGACAATTTAGGGTCTGCCCTTTTCCGAGTTCTGAAAGCGAAGAGTTAATTTATATATTCTATCCTCTTGGAACTTCTGATATACCTTTATTCATTAAACCAGATTAAGAGGCTATGTATTGGGGTTCAATAGTTGTTACAATTTAGGGTTCTATACCTCAAAAGGATAAACGAATTCCTTTAGAATCGCATTGTAGTCCGTTTGCATTTCTGTCTGGCTGTCAAGACTTTTCCCTCATCAAGGCTAAGTTAAGCTTCCAGTATTAGGTTGAACCAAAAATGTAAAATACTTGTTTCATAATTTTCGGAGGCTTTCCATGTGCCCCTTTGACTCATCAAAGGGCACGGCAGGGAGCAGGCAAGCGGCGGGCTAGTAAGTCAAGTGTAGGACAGTGTGTGGCTGAGAGCAATGCTTTATTGGGTACGATTTCGATTTGATTAATTTTTGTAATAGAAAAGGCCTAAATTCAATTCGATCACATCAATCGAATAAATCGAGCTTGCTTCATAAAACTATGAGCATACAATAATCTAGTATTCCGTATCATGAAATAATACCCTCCATTTTTATGATCGCTTGTGTACAGGGTTGACATATTCGACCCGGATCGACCAATCGATTGAACCGCAATGGACGTTCAAATTTCACGACCCATGTCACGTACAGTGAACAGAATAAGTGTGCGCCGTGATTTTCATTATCCTCTCATATTCTGTTGGTGATTTTTTTGCTTTGTGTACTCCGCTTTTTTAGTGTTGTTAAATGTATACTTGACGCGTGATGTGGTTTTAATATTTCTGCGATGGGATCGGTTTTTATTGCTACGGTCACGTGTCTTGACGACAGTGGCGTTTTATTTGGACGCATTTTTTATTGTACTCGTAGTATTATAAATATGCTTATACTGTTGATTGATGGCACTTGTTGGAACTTGCTACACATCTTCAATGAAAACACTTGTACTATTCCACATTATTTAGTAATATCCTGACCGGTTTCGCCTTACGGCCTTATGTTTTTTGGATATTCAAAAAACATGTATCAACTTTTGATAATGCCGTAAGGCGAAACCGGTCAGGATATTAATAAATAATGTGGAATAGTACAAGTGTTTTCATTGAAAATATTATAAATATTATGATTAAGTAAAATTCATGCTTAGTACATTTAAAAAGCAATATAATTTAACGAGGCTTGGATAGCTTAGTTGCTATCAACTATTAAATTGCTTTTACATGTGTAAATAGCATGGCTTTTACTCCTATCAACACCACCAGTTGTTTTTCATATGCAATGCACAATGCTTAAAGAATATTTTGTAAATAAAAAAATATGTTCTCAATATCAAATTTTGTTGCCGGAAAATGTTAATGCAAATTAATTTGACTTCTTATTATAATTGTCCACAGAAAATATGAATTTAGGAAAATTAGTTAAAAACTTTTTAATTATCTCAAAATTTTGTAACGGACTGCAGTCGTTAAGTGGAAGTAGTTCACAATTAGATGGGTAGATGGAGCTAAAATTCAAAATTCAAAAAAATGGGTGTGGTATTTAAGAGGGTTGTTAGATGGCGCTGCGATTGAGCCATTTCCTTTATTGTAAATAAATTAAATTCCATGTTTGTCTTATTGGTAGCGAAATAACGTAAGATTATCCGTAAAAAAAATTGAAATAAGATTTAACATCAACTGCTACTGATCCTGCGGTTGATGTAACCAGGAATCTCTATTGGCTGCATGTCCTGTGATATTGCACTAGTCGCGAATTCTAAATATTAGTATACGAATAATTAACTGGAAAATTAGTTAGACATTATCTTGGATTATTCTTATTCCAATCATATGAATTAAGGAGTTTTTATAAAAAAGGAGCAAATTCGCTGAGGCGGCTTGCCGGAAATAGCTCACGATTGGATGAAGGATGATGTGTAGTTCTAGAAACGGCGAGGTTAGTTTAGAGAAGGGAGACCTCGCCTTTAAAAGATGGGTCTTCTGGAGGCGGGGGGCACTTTTTTTCGTCATTCATTCGATCCAGATAGCTAAAAGGGGTACGGCTCGGCGGACTGTCTTTGTAAGTTATATATTTCTATCGTTGTAAAGAAATAGTGTTAAATTCCTTTTGTGAATTATATGAAATTGTTGCCGGTGTTGTGTAATAAACGAATTACTAGCTATCTTTGTTTAACGCGAACAGTTTAGAGTTTTTTCCAATGTACCGCCGAGAGTTTTATAATTCTGTAAAAATTATAAATTGTCGAAATTTATTGTAAACCTTGGGGTGTGGGGTAGTTCTCGCGTCGAATATTGGGATGGGTCGCGATCGGAGCAGGACCTGGGGCCTTTGCGAAAATGAAGACACCTTACATTGGGCAGGGATAGTACGTGTAAATGTATGCGTATTATTACTGTCTTGTGCTGTTGAGTCTGGCAGTGCATTCGTAAAGTCCTTACGGTCGTTTTATCATCTTTATTATGTTGAAATTGTTGAAATTAATTGTAAATCTTGATTTTGTGTGTGGTTGGGCGTGATACGTACAAGGGTGCGCGATTAAGATTTGTTACGACTAGGGCGTGGGGTAGGCTAGTTCTCGCGTCGAATATTGGGATGGGTCGCGATCGGAGCAGGACTTAGGGCCTTTACGAAAATGAAGACACCTTACATTGGGCAGGGATAGTACGTGTAAATGTATGCGTATTATTACTGTCTTGTGCTGTTGAGTCTGGCAGTGCATTCGTAAAGTCATTGCTGTCGTTTTATCATCTTTTGTTATGTTAGTAGTTGAGGGTAGCACTGCGGTGTTTTAGCTAGTTCTCCCGTAGGAAACCCATGGCGATGTGCCTGGTTATGGAGGGATACCTAACGGTGGCAACAACTCCATATTTATCTGAATAGCTAGGGGCCGGTAACCTTTGAAGCGGGCGGCATTCCGATTTTACCTGTGGAAACGGGATCGGAAAAGCTTCCTGAATGTGGGTGACTGTTTGTTCTGTGATGGGTAGGTACCGTCGAAGTGGAACCGTCCAATTGGGCCTGGATCAGAACTTACAGAGCTCGCAGTTCAGTCTTATATATCTATTTATATATACACTAACTATTATCTCGTTAGGGTTTCAGTTCACATCCCTGAGCTTCGGCTCGTGGACTGGAGCAAGCACACAGTTATGAGGATAGGCCAGTCAAGCCTAACTAGCTTGCACCCATAGCAGAGCAGGAGTGTTGATGGAATACCATCAATACATGATAGGCTCACAACACACCACACGTTTAAATGTAAATAAGGTGACGTTACACCTAGTTTTGGTTGAACAGAAGTTCTAAGTTGGGGGTAGAGTAGGCACTCACACAATGGGAATAGGTTAGGAAGTGTATTAGTAAGGACTAGTATTGTAACGGTTCTGAGCTAATCGGGCCTTTGCTTGGTGATGTGACATATCATTCCTTGGTGATGCTTGTGATTGATTTAGTTAAGGTTTTTCGTGCGTTAATGCCGTGGTGAAATCGTGATTTGAGTAAATTGTATACGAGCTATCGTGTTGTATATTTTAGTAGGCGTTCGTTGTATTCGGATTAGACCTATAAGCGAGCTGTCGTTGGACCGCGTTGCTAATGTTCTACTTGCCTAGCAACTGACTTAGTATGGTCTCAATGAAACTTGGATTGGTGGCATAACATATTTTAAATCCACCCACATCATAATTAATCAAATTCGTAATGGAAATTATTCCGAAATGAGAAGTTTGTTTGACTGATCTACCAATTGACTTTGAATAAAATACTATGCTATAAATAATACTTATTACTCGGAGCGTCGTAGCCGAGGAATCATTTTGGCGAGGTACATCTAGCTCACCTTAGCAGAGCGCTTTCCTAATTTGGAACCTGTATCGAACCTTAATTGATTTGGGCAATTGACCCTAGATATGGCTGTCTTCTACACCAGGGACACTATATCGATCTCGTTTATGCACGTGACAAGTATGAGTCAGTTCTGACATGTTAAAGATCCTATTTCGGACACAGAATCTCATTTGATGGATTGGTCATCAGACCGCGCTACGACATGAAACTATTCATTGAATCTGTACTAGTCATACTATGTTTTGACAATATTGTGAAAGAAATAATCTTATCTTGAATTAGAATTAATTGGCAACGCCTTTCTAATTCAAGTCTAATTAGACGTATACATTTGTCTGGATTCAGATATTGGGGGAGGGAAAATGCGAGTCGGCTATCCTACTCTCTAAAGGCGCGTAAGTTCCATTTGGGGCTACGTGCTTACAAAAGGATAGAGGGGGGATATTTAAAGTTGGTAGTATCCCACTGCACACGGCGATTGGTGGAGCCTGTGCCAACGGGGAAACAAAAACTAACAAATTCAAAGTATGTGTCAACGGGGAAACAAAACCTAACAAATTCAAAGTATACGCCAACGGGGAAACAAAAACTAACAAATTCAAAGTATGTGTCAACGGGGAAACAAAACCTAACAAATTCAAAGTATACGCCAACGGGGAAACAAAAACTAACAAATTCAAAGTATATGCCTATGGGGAGATAAAGTTATTCGGATTGTTTGCCACAGTAGTAGTAATTAGGGCAGTGTTAGGCTTGCAACACTAAGTCGACAATGTAAAAGGTTAGATCAATAAAGTTATTCGGATTGTTTGCCACAGTAGTAGTAATTAGGGCAGTGTTAGGCTTGCAACACTAAGTCGACAATGTAAAAGGTTAGATCAATAAAGTTATTCGGATTGTTTGCCACAGTAGTAGTGATTAGGGCAGTGTTAGGCTTGCAACACTAAGTCGACAATGTAAAAAGTTAGATCAATAAAGTTATTCGGGTTGTTTGCCACAGTAGTAGTAATTAGGGCAGTGTTAGGATCTAGTACGGTTGTAGGTTGCTTGTGAGAAAATTATTTGTGAGAGACTCATTCATTGAGAAATTGTTGTACCTTAACATAAATCAGTTAAGGTAAGTGGGGGTAGAATTAAGTAATTGTATAGTAATGTTTCATTATATAAATACCAGCATTCCTAGAACTCTATAGGATCCGGGATATGCGGGCTCATCTAGGGTCTCCTCTGACCATTATACGATCATTGGCCAAAGTAGAATTAACAATATAGACGATTTATTTTAGTGTGGTGAAATGCCGCGGGTATGACCACCGCTTTATTACGTATTGGTGCTGTGACGCAGGATCACGGTACAATTTGCTGCCGCTCACCAGGATTACTATGGTTAAGGCAGTGTTTATTACAATTTGGTCCCGCGTGACCAGGACATTACATCTTGGTGACGTGATCTAGGACCGGGGGTGATTACAATTTGGGGCCGTAAGCCAGGATTACACGTTAAAATTTGATGACGTGGATCAAGACTACACACTACAAGTTAATGCCTGGTGGCCAGGACGACACCACAATTTGGTGTCGGTAACCAGGATGGTAACATTTTGTCTGCCCGGGGATAGGTTGGAAGGTCAGGCGCCAGTACGATTTGGAGCCGAGACCTGAGATCAGAGTCTGAGACAATTTCGTTGCAGTGTTCGGGATAGACACTATATTCTGACCATCGGTCGTTGGCATTGTGTTTGTTTGTTGTGGGTTAGTTGAGGGTAGGAGTACGGTATGTTGCATACCGTACAATTTGTTGCTGTATTATAGGTAAGGGTCTCTAGGAAATTATGCTGGGGTGAATTTAGTGTAAAATGAAAAATGGTGAGAATAATAAACAATGGGGGGTCGTAAAGTCTGGGTTAGGATGTTATCAGTCGAATTGTTGGGGGGTCGATATTAAGTATCTTATAGACTTGAGTAGGTCGAACTCGGGAGAAACATTTATTGAATTGAAATACCTACACATATCGTTGGAGTGCAACATTGTATGACAGTGAGGCATCCCAACCAACAGTTAACACTATAATGTATTATTTGTTAACTTATCGTGTATATATAGTTCCGGTTATGAGCCGTGAGTCTTAGCTGAAAGTGGTGTTCAGATTTATAAGTTAAAAGGGAGTTTATAGTGATTGTATTGACGAATCGTTACGTGTAGTGTTCTTTGAGTGTTCGATCAGTGATAAATATAGTATGGATAAGCCGAGCAGGAAAAGGCGGGCGCCTGCCCGTTATGGGGAAAACAGGACAAGTGAGCAAGGGACGACTAGTCCTGTAAGGCAAACTACGACGCCCAATGAACCTGTACCTACCACATCTAGGCGTGTGAGACGGACAATTGAAGCTAGAAGGAGACCGGAGGGGAGAAGTGTGAATGTGAACACTTCTTTAGCAAACCTTCGGTATAGGAAGTTGAATCGTACTATAGAAGATTTAGCTGCAAAATTGGAGACGTTAAGGGCTGAGATGAGTGAGACAAGAGCTTCTCCAGCAGACAGAAGCGGAAGTAGTCGCGAATGGGGGGCAGTGCCCACAGAAGCGTTGTCTGTGGTTAGGGAACAGGCTAATCCGGAATTGAATCAACAACTACATACAGACTCTCCTAGATTAAGGGAAAATGGGGAACCCTCGATCTTCGTAGAGTGTGTCAACTCGGAGTTACCTAGAAACATAAACTACCATGTGAGAAATGTAACGTTCGAGAAGCCCAAGTTCGGAGACAAAGTCGATGTGCATCCGGTGACGTTTTTGGAAGACCTAACAACATATTTGGGAAAGGTCGGTCGGGACGGCAATCAATTAGACTTGATACAAGAATGTCTAGTGGGTGAAGCCAGAGAATGGGCAAGAGTCTACAAATGTCGTTGGAGCGTATTGCAAGACTTCAAGGCGGACTTTTTGGCTACCTTCTGGGGAGAAAGCGAACAGAACGAATTACGCCGGTCTATAGTGCATGGAGTTTGGAATAAAGCGGAGTCGCCTACTATGTTAGGCCATTTCCTAAGATTGACCGGGAAGGCTCAGATGCTAACTTATAAGTTTTCCGAGAAACAACTGATTGGGGACATAATTAGGCAGTTTCCGAAGTATGTGCAACAGGGATGGTATACGTCCAAGCTGAATAACATCATTGAAACAACGGAGTTTTTGAGAGGGATGGACGATATAGCTCGGCAAGAGGCTGTATCAACTCCAACCTCTGGCGGCGAGAAGAGGATACCGGAGAAAAGGGCTAAGGATTCTCGTCAGGACTATCGCAGTTGGCCTAAGCCAAGCAAAACTCGACCGTCTGGTGAGCAGGTGGCAACGGTAGTGCAGAGTGATACATCGGCGTTAGCGTCACCCGCAGGTTTAAACTAGTAGAGGCTGGAAGTTCTGTTCCCGATCTAGCCTCAGTCACAGGGAACGCAGCGTTAGATATGATGATCAAAATGGGTTGGAATCCAGGGCTAGCTTTAGGTAAGGTAGGAAACGGTATTAGGGCGCCGCTAGTGGCGAAGATGACTACTCGTGGTATACGTGAGGGATTGGGTTTTGGAACAGTAGAACCAAAGAGTCTCTTTATCGATAAACAAATAGTTGATGTGATTAAATTAAATATTGAACAGAAACTTTTGAGACAAGGCGATCCTGTGTCGATAGAGGCGGTATTTGATGAAAGGTCTACAGAACGCGATGAGGGAACCTTTAGTTCAGAAGTAATAGTGCATATTTTTGATCATGAGGTTATAGGATTAGTGGATACTGGTTGTGATATAACCAGCATCTCAGAGGAATTCTGGGATGTACTGAGGTCGGATAGGAGTCGCGAAATACCGTGGATGCCGATTAGACCCTTTAAAATTAAGACAGCTGTGGGTCATAGGAGCGGAGAGATTAAGAAAATAGTTCTATTGCCTTTAAAGCTAGGAGAGTGTGTACAAAATATGGGGTTTGTAGTAGTTCCAGGCCTAGTTAATTCGTTGATTTTAGGATTTGATTGGTTAAAGGGGAATGAAGTAACTATCAACACGGGGAAAATAGATAGAGGTTTAGTTCTGGATCAGGCAGGGCAAAGAGAGGTAATACCGTTTTTAGAGCAAGTAAAGGGATCCGACCTAAGGGAGAGTGAGGAATTAATATCAGCCATGGATAGTTGTAGCGAGTTTAATGATCTAGTCTGGACAAGTCTAGAGACCGGAGTTGCTATAGAGACAGAACAGAGGAATAGCTTGCTAAAATTGTTACATAAATATAAGGGTGTGTTCACTTCGCGTTTAGGGAGAGCGAACTGCTATCAGCACGAGATAGTGATGTGTTCAGATGTACCTATTGTTAAGAAAAATTATCCGGTGCCATATGCTTATAGGGGGAGAGTAGAAGAAAAGCTAAGGGAAATGGAAGATTTGGGGATAGTTAGTCGATCTGCAACTCCTTATTGTAGTCCATTGACTTTTACTATTAAGCGAGATGATTCGATTAGAGTGTTATTAGACGCTAGAGAGATAAATAAATATATGGTGGCAGAAACGGAGAAACCACCACTACAGATTGATGTCATGAATTCCTTCCATGGGGCTAACTATATAAGTGTAGTAGATTTGAATAATGCTTATTTCCAAATACCTATTACGCAGAATAGTAAAAAATATACGGGGTTCACCTTCAATGGGAAGTCCTACGTTTATAATGTGTTGCCCCAAGGGTTGAAAACGTCCGTGGGAAGTTTTAGTAGGGCCATGGATATAATATTAGGACATGAGGTCAGGGAATTTTGTGTTAATTATTTAGATGACCTAGCGATAATAACGACAGGGTCATTCACACAACATTTGGAACATTTGGACATAGTCTTAGGTAAATTGCAAAAGGCAGATTTAACGTGTAATTTAAAGAAATGTGAGTTTTGTTGTAAGGAAGTGAGGATGTTGGGTTACATCATCTCTACTCAGGGATTACACACTGACCCAGATAAGGTTAAAGCTATACAAGAGTTTCCGATACCTAGAAGGATAAAGCATGTGAGGGCATTTTTGGGGTTATGTAATTTTTATAGGAAGTTTATACCTAACTTTAATATTCAAGCGCAACCATTATATAATTTGTTGAAGAAGGGTAAAGGCTGGGGTTGGGGTCAACTCGAACAAAGGGCGTTCGAACAAATTAAAGCTTTGTTCTTAGAAACTATCCAATTGCATCATCCGGATTTTACTAAACCTTTCTATTTGCAAACGGATTGTTCTAAGGTGGGATTAGCAGGGGTTTTATATCAGGTAGGCGATGATGATCAGCAGAGGGTGCTGGGGTTTTATAGTAAGGCATTAAGGGGGGCTCAATTAAATTGGACAGTGACTGAACAGGAGTTCTATTCAGTAATCTGTTGTTTAGAGAAATTCGAAACGTATCTGAGGGGAGCTAGGGTAGTTATTAGGACGGATCATAAGGCTTTGGCATTTGTCAAGACGTGGAGGTTATATAACGCTAAGGTAACTCGGTGGATTAACTATTTAGAGAATTTTCAGTATGAAATACAACATATTAAAGGGAGAGATAATGTGGTCGCGGACGTATTGTCACGCTATCCTCCTAAAGGGGAACTTTTGCAGGAAGAAAAGGTTAGGTCACCGAGCATCCTATATATGGAAGCGCAACGAAATAAAGAATTACTGAACCAATTAAAACTACTACCTGAATTGCAAAGGGCTGATGTAGAGATAAGTAGGTTAATTAATCAGATAAGTACGGCCAGCACAAGAGGAGAGTTAGCGGGTTTGGCGAGTAGGTGTAGATTGATTAATGACGTTTTGTATATAGATAAGGGGGGTGAAAGGGGACAAGTCATTTTCTTACCAAATGTCCTTAGGGAAGGATTAGTTAGGCAAGTACATCTCGAAATGGGTCATCAGGGAGGTTACAAGGTGATAAAGTATATAAGGGATCGGTTTTATTGGAAAGGATTAACTAAGAGTGTGAAACGTTTAGTGAGGACTTGTGACGTATGTCAGTTAACAAAGCATTCTAATTCAAACAAAGTAGGCCCATGCTGTTCAATAATTACAAGAGATATTGGCGATTTAGTGATGGTAGATATATACGGGCCTCTCCCTACGGGTAAATTTGGAATGAATTATATACTCGTTCTACAGGATTCGTTTAGTAAGTTTGTCAAATTTTTTGAGCTTAAGAAGGCAACGGCGGTGGCAGTGTTTAATAAGGCAAAGAGGTTCTTCGACATAATAAAGCCGAAGGCGATAATGTCGGATAATGGGACCCAGTTCACTAGTCGAGTATGGAAAGAGGGCATGGAAACGTTGGGGGTTAGAGTGGTATACACTACGGTTAGGAACCCACGACCAAATACAGTAGAGCGAGTCAACAGGGAGTTAGGGCGTTTGTTTAGGACATATAATAGCACGAATCACAAAGGATGGGTAAAGACTCTTCCCAAGTTGGAGGAGCTATATAATAACACTTATCATGAAAGCACAGGATTTACCCCTTGTGAGATAATGTACGGAACTTCTACGAGGTTGTCATTTGACGAAATTATAGGTAGGAGTAATGGAGAGCTAGACGTACAGAAAGTCAGGGAGATAGCGCGTAAGAATCTACAAGAGGCTGGGGAAAAACGGAAGGCAAAGTTTAATGGTAGATATCGGTTGATTGAATATCAGGTCGGCGATTTAGTAAAAATTAGGAAGTTAAATAAATCTAGCGCGAAATTAAAGGTAACCAAGAAGTTTGAGGCGTTGTATGAAGGTCCATACGTAGTGGCGGGAAATCCTTACCAAAATGTGTACATTTTGTTAGACCCCCAAACTAATGAGGTTCGGGGGAAGTTCAATACTATACATCTGTCTAGATATTATACGCAGTAGGCTGGGGCTGGATCGGGAAGAGAAGAGAAGGTTCGTGAACTTAAGCTTGAATTGTTGATTAGATTTTGCAATTACTTTACTTAGTATGTAAGAATTTGTAGATTTAAGTAATGTAGTTAGTTAAGTAGAACTAGTAAGTAGGATTGATTTAAAATTATATTCAATTAATAATTTAGATCTGTTCTGAGGATATATATAAAAAAAAAAAAAAAAAAAAAAAAAAAAAATGTGATCAATAAATTTGGTGGATAGGGTGAAGCCCATCTGATAGTATGAGCAGTAGTCCATCATGTGAATGAGTTGATCATAGTAATTTTCACTTAGTTTCACATTAGTCACTTTCACCCTAAATTGTTAACGAAATATATTCTCATCCCGTCAGATGGTGGGGAGCAGGGTGGCTTTACCAAAAAAAAAAAAATTAATTAAATATTACAAAAGGAAAAAATTGTAGTAAGGTTCGTTATAGTTCGACTTTAAGACTTAATCAAAATTTATCAATTTGCCACGCGTGGTGTGCAATAGAGGGGGATACTGAAATCCGCTTTTCCTTGCAAAAGCTGGAGCATTCCTGAAATTACGAAACAATAACCATGCGTTTGTATCGGGTGCTGATTGGTTGGTAGTCTGAATGACCATGGAAGTTGGTTATGTTAGAGCGAAAGGAATATTCACGTTAAGGAATGGTCATGGAAAGGTTGTATGTTGAATGAGTACTTGTTTAAATTCAGTGTGAAGGGCCTTCCCAACCAGCACTATGGGGAGTAGAATCGCGAGGCTTGGTTATAGTCTAGTCATTCTGCATGCACCTCAATCGGAATTATGAAGGATTGCTAAGAGTTAGGATAATAGACGGGCTCGAGATTGATGAATCCGAGGTCTAAGCATACCGTTAAGGTACCTTCACACTTCCTCAACTATACAGTTAGGTTATAACGAGCTACACTGTACATGCGCCATTTTCGGGGCAGATGCTTTTGGGTTTCGAGCCAAGTGGGGTGGACCGTTTGCACCTACTATGTTTGACGGCTGTTAAGGGATGACTTTATTATTGGGGGATGGGGTAATTGGTTGTGGAAGAACGTAAGATAGGTTCGCTCCACAAACTTTTACTCTGAGTCGCTAGGACTGAGCTTGCCTCACAACCAGGCTTTCCTTGCTTTAGACTGTCATGTCCTGGTTCGAGGAGATAGTTTGTGTTGCGGGACTACTATCAAGCTTGGTATCGGGACTGAGAAGTGGTTTGTCTTGATATGGTTAAACTACACAGACACTTAATGTGTGGGATGACTGGATTCTAGCTAAGCGGGAAATATACAAAAAAAAAGGGGGGCCTGTGGGTAAAGAAGTATCTTCACCTCGATTTGCAGCCCGTGTGAGGTTTAAATCAGGTTGTCTTTTATTGTTCTGTATTAAAATTAGTAGAATCTTTATTCCGGTCATAAAAAAAAAAAAAAAAAAAAAAAAAAAAAAAAAAAAAGAGAATGTACCTTCATAAAGATTCGGGGGTCGGGATGTAACGGACTGCAGTCGTTAAGTGGAAGTAGTTCACAATTAGATGGGTAGATGGAGCTAAAATTCAAAATTCAAAAAAATGGGTGTGGTATTTAAGAGGGTTGTTAGATGGCGCTGCGATTGAGCCATTTCCTTTATTGTAAATAAATTAAATTCCATGTTTGTCTTATTGGTAGCGAAATAACGTAAGATTATCCGTAAAAAAAATTGAAATAAGATTTAACATCAACTGCTACTGATCCTGCGGTTGATGTAACCAGGAATCTCTATTGGCTGCATGTCCTGTGATATTGCACTAGTCGCGAATTCTAAATATTAGTATACGAATAATTAACTGGAAAATTAGTTAGACATTATCTTGGATTATTCTTATTCCAATCATATGAATTAAGGAGTTTTTATAAAAAAGGAGCAAATTCGCTGAGGCGGCTTGCCGGAAATAGCTCACGATTGGATGAAGGATGATGTGTAGTTCTAGAAACGGCGAGGTTAGTTTAGAGAAGGGAGACCTCGCCTTTAAAAGATGGGTCTTCTGGAGGCGGGGGGCACTTTTTTTCGTCATTCATTCGATCCAGATAGCTAAAAGGGGTACGGCTCGGCGGACTGTCTTTGTAAGTTATATATTTCTATCGTTGTAAAGAAATAGTGTTAAATTCCTTTTGTGAATTATATGAAATTGTTGCCGGTGTTGTGTAATAAACGAATTACTAGCTATCTTTGTTTAACGCGAACAGTTTAGAGTTTTTTCCAATGTACCGCCGAGAGTTTTATAATTCTGTAAAAATTATAAATTGTCGAAATTTATTGTAAACCTTGGGGTGTGGGGTAGTTCTCGCGTCGAATATTGGGATGGGTCGCGATCGGAGCAGGACCTGGGGCCTTTGCGAAAATGAAGACACCTTACATTGGGCAGGGATAGTACGTGTAAATGTATGCGTATTATTACTGTCTTGTGCTGTTGAGTCTGGCAGTGCATTCGTAAAGTCCTTACGGTCGTTTTATCATCTTTATTATGTTGAAATTGTTGAAATTAATTGTAAATCTTGATTTTGTGTGTGGTTGGGCGTGATACGTACAAGGGTGCGCGATTAAGATTTGTTACGACTAGGGCGTGGGGTAGGCTAGTTCTCGCGTCGAATATTGGGATGGGTCGCGATCGGAGCAGGACTTAGGGCCTTTACGAAAATGAAGACACCTTACATTGGGCAGGGATAGTACGTGTAAATGTATGCGTATTATTACTGTCTTGTGCTGTTGAGTCTGGCAGTGCATTCGTAAAGTCATTGCTGTCGTTTTATCATCTTTTGTTATGTTAGTAGTTGAGGGTAGCACTGCGGTGTTTTAGCTAGTTCTCCCGTAGGAAACCCATGGCGATGTGCCTGGTTATGGAGGGATACCTAACGGTGGCAACAACTCCATATTTATCTGAATAGCTAGGGGCCGGTAACCTTTGAAGCGGGCGGCATTCCGATTTTACCTGTGGAAACGGGATCGGAAAAGCTTCCTGAATGTGGGTGACTGTTTGTTCTGTGATGGGTAGGTACCGTCGAAGTGGAACCGTCCAATTGGGCCTGGATCAGAACTTACAGAGCTCGCAGTTCAGTCTTATATATCTATTTATATATACACTAACTATTATCTCGTTAGGGTTTCAGTTCACATCCCTGAGCTTCGGCTCGTGGACTGGAGCAAGCACACAGTTATGAGGATAGGCCAGTCAAGCCTAACTAGCTTGCACCCATAGCAGAGCAGGAGTGTTGATGGAATACCATCAATACATGATAGGCTCACAACACACCACACGTTTAAATGTAAATAAGGTGACGTTACACCTAGTTTTGGTTGAACAGAAGTTCTAAGTTGGGGGTAGAGTAGGCACTCACACAATGGGAATAGGTTAGGAAGTGTATTAGTAAGGACTAGTATTGTAACGGTTCTGAGCTAATCGGGCCTTTGCTTGGTGATGTGACATATCATTCCTTGGTGATGCTTGTGATTGATTTAGTTAAGGTTTTTCGTGCGTTAATGCCGTGGTGAAATCGTGATTTGAGTAAATTGTATACGAGCTATCGTGTTGTATATTTTAGTAGGCGTTCGTTGTATTCGGATTAGACCTATAAGCGAGCTGTCGTTGGACCGCGTTGCTAATGTTCTACTTGCCTAGCAACTGACTTAGTATGGTCTCAATGAAACTTGGATTGGTGGCATAACATATTTTAAATCCACCCACATCATAATTAATCAAATTCGTAATGGAAATTATTCCGAAATGAGAAGTTTGTTTGACTGATCTACCAATTGACTTTGAATAAAATACTATGCTATAAATAATACTTATTACTCGGAGCGTCGTAGCCGAGGAATCATTTTGGCGAGGTACATCTAGCTCACCTTAGCAGAGCGCTTTCCTAATTTGGAACCTGTATCGAACCTTAATTGATTTGGGCAATTGACCCTAGATATGGCTGTCTTCTACACCAGGGACACTATATCGATCTCGTTTATGCACGTGACAAGTATGAGTCAGTTCTGACATGTTAAAGATCCTATTTCGGACACAGAATCTCATTTGATGGATTGGTCATCAGACCGCGCTACGACATGAAACTATTCATTGAATCTGTACTAGTCATACTATGTTTTGACAATATTGTGAAAGAAATAATCTTATCTTGAATTAGAATTAATTGGCAACGCCTTTCTAATTCAAGTCTAATTAGACGTATACATTTGTCTGGATTCAGATATTGGGGGAGGGAAAATGCGAGTCGGCTATCCTACTCTCTAAAGGCGCGTAAGTTCCATTTGGGGCTACGTGCTTACAAAAGGATAGAGGGGGGATATTTAAAGTTGGTAGTATCCCACTGCACACGGCGATTGGTGGAGCCTGTGCCAACGGGGAAACAAAAACTAACAAATTCAAAGTATGTGTCAACGGGGAAACAAAACCTAACAAATTCAAAGTATACGCCAACGGGGAAACAAAAACTAACAAATTCAAAGTATGTGTCAACGGGGAAACAAAACCTAACAAATTCAAAGTATACGCCAACGGGGAAACAAAAACTAACAAATTCAAAGTATATGCCTATGGGGAGATAAAGTTATTCGGATTGTTTGCCACAGTAGTAGTAATTAGGGCAGTGTTAGGCTTGCAACACTAAGTCGACAATGTAAAAGGTTAGATCAATAAAGTTATTCGGATTGTTTGCCACAGTAGTAGTAATTAGGGCAGTGTTAGGCTTGCAACACTAAGTCGACAATGTAAAAGGTTAGATCAATAAAGTTATTCGGATTGTTTGCCACAGTAGTAGTGATTAGGGCAGTGTTAGGCTTGCAACACTAAGTCGACAATGTAAAAAGTTAGATCAATAAAGTTATTCGGGTTGTTTGCCACAGTAGTAGTAATTAGGGCAGTGTTAGGATCTAGTACGGTTGTAGGTTGCTTGTGAGAAAATTATTTGTGAGAGACTCATTCATTGAGAAATTGTTGTACCTTAACATAAATCAGTTAAAGTAAGTGGGGGTAGAATTAAGTAATTGTATAGTAATGTTTCATTATATAAATACCAGCATTCCTAGAACTCTATAGGATCCGGGATATGCGGGCTCATCTAGGGTCTCCTCTGACCATTATACGATCATTGGCCAAAGTAGAATTAACAATATAGACGATTTATTTTAGTGTGGTGAAATGCCGCGGGTATGACCACCGCTTTATTACGTATTGGTGCTGTGACGCAGGATCACGGTACAATTTGCTGCCGCTCACCAGGATTACTATGGTTAAGGCAGTGTTTATTACAATTTGGTCCCGCGTGACCAGGACATTACATCTTGGTGACGTGATCTAGGACCGGGGGTGATTACAATTTCTTACAAAAATGAAGCACTCGAAACGTCTAAGTCACCTAATTATTACAATAATCTTATCATTTTTCATGGGAAAAAAATTAAAATTAAATTTTAGAATGTACAATGTTGATACATTTTCAAAAAACGACGGTTGGCAGATACTACCGTCGTTGTTTTATTTTTTAAATTATTGAATGGCATAATTCGAGTACATGTAAAATGCATTTATTATCCTGTAGCTGAAAGTGGTTTGTTCAAAAGCATTTAATTGTTATTGTGAATATTTAATGCACGTTCAGGAAATTTAAATTTATATTCATAATTTCATCTCGACTTGAAACTAATTTTAAGTACTGATGGAATTCAAGTGCTTAACTTCAGTAAGTTTAGCACTTGAATTCCAGTCATCAGTACTTAAAATTAGTTTCAAGTCGAGACTCACAACATATCATTCTAAAATACGGGACTTTAGCTATTGCTAATGCATTTTTTCATTAGATATTCTTACAATAGAAATCGATGCTTTATTGTCTGAAAATGCAAAGACCCGATTTTCTAGCAGCTTTCGATTTGCAAAGCTGCACTACAAGCGAACTCAGGTGTCGTTCAATACCGGCGGCATCGTTATTATAATAGCACATCTCCTTTGAGAATGGTTACTCAATAATACCTGTTTCAAAAGTCGGCCTTTGAAACGATATGTGCACTTGAGATGTCCCGGGTTGAACAACATTATTATAAATTTTCTTCACAATTTCTATGCCATTTTTTGGTGAACGTATCGACAGGTATATTTGTTTTATATACTACTACATTTTTATTATTCTCGTAGTTCAAAGTCTGGTAAAGTATATTGGAAAAGTTAATAATATTTTACCAAGATAATAGAGCTACAAAAGTTATGAGTACAGTCGACAAAGGAAATACGGTTGCACCTTTACATACAGTTATATTTGTAAAGGTGCAACGTGTCGACTGTACATTGAGCTAGCGTGGTGTGGATATTTTGGCGTGAACCTCGTAAAAGTGTGGAACGACGAAATGATAACCTATTGTAGCCTGTTGCCATGGTGTTTTTAACCAAACTATCTACTACTAATTTCCCATGACTTCTTCAATTTATTTTGTTATAAACCTCCTTCTAACAATTACGAACACAACAAGAAATCAATTATCCAATCACACGAAGCCTTTTCAAGTTTTGCGTTTTGGAACAAACTTTACAATTCCTTTTTATTTATGTTTTCTTGTTGTCTGAAACAAATATAGCATTGAAACTCTTTCACTTGAATTTACTTTTATATACACAGTAATTATACACTTTCATATACAAAACTTAATTAGAACAATCACACTTTTAGTTAATATGCCATCAACTATAATAATATATTACAATTTATAGTTTGTGTCCGTCGCATCCTACTCAGTAATAATATTTTATCGATATTGGAAGCCCATCTCTAAGTTCGAAGTTTAGTCGTGCATCAAATTGATTATATTCATAAAAAGTCGGCTGCTTTTATGGTTGAAGTTGGTTCATTGTTGACGTAACTGATAGTAACTAAACCTTGGTACGTATTTGTATTTCGATATTCAACTAGGTATTTCCATAAAAACGTTTATGACTATAAAATTTTCTATCTAGTTTTAGTTCACCGTAAATATGTCGAGAAAATGGAATGTTGTTATAAAATTTCTTTATTCTCATAATAACAATAGCATCTTGAGCTAGTCTGCAGATTTAGTATTCTGTACTATATAGTACAGACTGGACACACTAAAATTTAAATGTCACTAGTCCGACAGATAGCGCTGGCATAAAAAATATAACTTTTGTGAATAAAGTTCATTTTAACAAACAAAATCTAACACCACTAATACCGCGGTACATCTTAATCAGATTCACGTAACTTATTTTGCTTTCTTAGACTGAAATACTGGGACAGCCTCTGTGGCGTAGTCGTAAACGCGGCCGCTACCCAGGAGGTGCGGGTTCGATCCCCGCTCAGTGCGTGCATTGGTCTGGTCATGCCTCGGAGAGCACGGTAAGCCGTCGGTCCCGGTTACCATACAAACATCAATGGCAGTAGTTACGGGTAGTTCGAGCCGTATAAAGTCCAACAACTGGTCTAGCTGCAGTGCTTTGATATCACCTTTGGGTTGTCGGGGTATCGAAGTTCAGCCAAATCCGCTATTAGAGTGGTAAAGCGGAAAGCTCTCTTTCTTCTTCGAATGCGACTGAGATTAACGCTAAGATGATGAAGAAGAAGATTGCAACATATTAGAGCATAAGTTTATTGTTCTTCATAATAATAAAACTTTTAGACTGTTTATACTGGAGATTGATGGCACTTGGTGGAATCTACTACACATATTGAATAATGAAATCACTTGTACTTTTCCACACTTTATTTTATTTTTATTTTTAACCTGACCGGTTTCAACTCACGGCATTATCCACCATTATTAACCTTTGATAATGCCGTGAGGTGAAACCGGTCAGGTTAAAAATAAAAATAAAATAAAGTGTGGAGAAGTACAAGTGATTTCATTATTCAATAAAACATTTAGTTTTCTGTTTTCTATCAGCCTAATAACTAAACTGTAAATGTCTAATAAATTGCTATGATTTGTACATTATTATCGGTGCTTAGATTGTTACCAAAAATTACCACTTGTCTTGTCAGTTACGTTTACATTACGGTTCATCTCTTAAATATTTCGGGTACACTTCTTTTCGTTCTAGCGTTAATCCCAGTCGCATTCGAACCTTTCAACTTGCGAGTATAGAGTCCGCTTTACCAGTCTAACTGCGGATTTGGCTAAAAGGTACACGTACACTATGTAGTAATTATTCAGTTGCAAATAAACGTGAATTTCGCTTTGCCGAATGCAGTCCACTATTTTGTTTTGATACACATTGTTTATTTTTGGAACAGTTGAGCAATATTTATTTTTTCACATGATTTAAATGCGGGAGAAGGATTTTTATACGGGCTTGTATGTAAATGGCATAATAATTTATGATATTATTGTTTGTCTATTTAATATAATGTTATCTGTGTTATATTTATTTTATCATTAAAACGATGAATATACGACAAATTATAACTATATTGCGTAATTTAACTATAGTCAAAGTCAAAGTCAAAGTCACAATCATTTATTCTGTATAGACCATTAAAACGGTACTTACAAAACGTCAAGTTTAAAAAAATCTAGACTAGTTTAGCAAATGGACCACCGGTTCGAAACGCGGCCCCGTCCTGAGAAGACTCCGGCAAGAAACTCAGCGGGCATTTTTTTTTTGGTCTATTTACAAACATTTGCTTAGTCTACTTAGTCTAAATACAATAGTTTGCTTGAGTAGCATAGTTGAGCGAACAGCTCATTTCCAAGCTTGTTTATCATCTAAATATTCTTGGATTGTATAATAGCCTTTTTGGCACAGTTTAGTCTTAATTACATTTTTAAATTTATTTACAGGTAAATCTCTAATTTCATTAGGGAGCTTGTTGAAAAAGCGTATACAGTTGCCCCGGAAAGAATTACTAATTTTATGGAGTCTACTATCACAAGCTACAAGATTGTTTTTATGTCTTGTGTTTATATTATGCCTGTCACAAACTCTTGAAAATTTAGAGATATTTTTCCTTACATTCATCAGGTTCTCGAAGATGTATTGTGACACTACGGTTAGAATGTCTATTTCTTTAAACTTTTCTCGAAGGGAAACTCTTGGGCCCAAATTATAAATAGCTCTCACAGCCCGCTTTTGTAAAATGAATATTGTGTTTAAATCCGCGGAATTACCCCAAAGGAGAATTCCGTAGCTTAAAATACTATGAAAATAACTGAAATAAACTATTCTAGCCGTATCCACGTCTGTTAATGTCCTAATCTTTTTTACAGCGTAAGAAGCCGAACTTAATCTACTGGATATTTTTTCAATATGCGATCGCCACTGCAATTTGGCGTCAATACTTAAACCTAAGAACACTGTTGAGTCCACAAGGTTCAACACTTGTCCATTGAGTTGTACATTGGTTTCAACCTGTGTAACATTAGGTAATGTGAATTTTATACATTTAGTTTTGTTTCCATTAAGGCAAAGATTATTAGTATTAAACCAATGGACCACTCTTGTGATAACACCATTCACTTCGTCATAATTATTTTGTGGCCTTTTAATTTTAAATATTAACGAAGTATCGTCAGCAAATAAAATAATACTAGTTTTATCCCTTACGTAGTAGGGGAGGTCATTAATATATATTTAGAATAAAAATGGTCCAAGTATCGAACCCTGTGGAACACCCATCGAAATCAGAGATCCCACTGAACGTGTACCATTAACATCGACCCTCTGAATTCTATTGTTCAAATATGAAGTCAGAAGCTCGAGAGCCTTGTTCCTTATTCCATAATGTTCTAATTTCCTGATTAATGTGTCATGGTGGACGCAATCGAAAGCCTTGGATAGATCACAGAATACACCCAATGCATCATGCTTATCCTCCCAGGCCTCGTAAATACAATTTAACAATTCTATACCAGCATCAGCAGTCGAACGTCCCTTAGTAAACCCAAACTGTTTATCATGAAATAATTTGTTTTCACCAAAATGGGTCATCAACTGTCCTAGGATTAATTTCTCAAATACTTTACTCAAGGTCGGCAACACAGAAACGGGTCGGAAATTAGAAGGGTCTGTAGCACTGCCAGCCTTGAACAAAGGTATGACTTTGCTATGTTTCATTAAATCAGGAAATATACCGCTGTTGACACAGTCATTAAACACAGTTGCTAGATGGGGAGCAATGACATCAATGATACATGAAATAGTTTTGACTGATAATCCCCATAGATCCGCGGTCTTTTTGATATTAATAGAGTGAAACGCTTTGGTGATGTCCTTGCTATTAACAACTGAGAATACGAATGCGTCTTCACACTCGTTTATCGATTCCTTAAGCAATGACACAGCGGAAGTGGAAGACGACTGAAGAGTTTTAGTCGTTATTAACGGTATATTTGAAAAGAAATGTTCAAACTCTGTCGCAACTTCCAGATCCTCCGTGACATGGCGACCTTCTTTTTTTAAATGAAAATCTCTTACATTTGATGGAGATTTCCCACATTCGGAATTTATAATATTCCAAGTAGTCTTAATTTTATTTACAGAATTAGAAATTTTATTTTTAATGAAGTTTGTCTTCGCGAAGGAACAGGCTCGCTTAAATATTTTTGAGTAATTTTTAACATAATCCTGGAAAACAGGGTTGAAGTTGTACGATTTTTCAGAATATAGATCATACAATCTCCTCCTGCTCTTATAAATCCCCGATGTTGCCCAATCACTGAAAACTGGACGGCCACCAATCGATAATGTTTTTGAGGTAAAAATTCTCCCAAACTCATTAATGATCAGGTTGATTAGGTCTGCGTAAGACTCTTCTACATTATTGTACGAGGGCAAGTCAGGTAGTTTGTTTACAATAGTTTCCTTGAAAGCGTCTAAACGGTATTGGTTAATTGGTACAATTTTAATTTCGTTTTTACTAATTTCACAATTATTTCTTTCACAAGTTATTAATTGGCCACGGTGATCCGAGTGTACAGCATCCACAATATATTTGTTGATTGGTTTAATATCCGTGAAAATATTATCAATACATGTGGCACTAGTTGCAGTTTTTCGAGTAGGTTCCGAAAACATATTAATAAGATTAAAGGACTTGAATAGATTTAACAATTTATTCTTCTCTACTGGCACTAGGGTGTTATCTAAAATATTTACGTTGAAGTCTCCACAAACTATTATCGCCTTTTGGGAGTAACGGCATTTAAAAAGCGCTTCTTCCATCCTTTCTTCAAATTTTGCATAGGGCGCGTCTGGGGGACTGTATATGCTTAATACAATGAACCGTTCAAACTCAATACTAGCTATCTCAATAACTCGTTCAATAGAGAGGCTGACTAAATCTTTACGCTCTTTAAATTTAATATTCTTATTAATAATAATTAGGGTGCCTCCACGTTTGAAATTTTGTCTAATGAACGAGCTAGCCACCTGGTGATTTTTGAAGTTGAACATGACTTGATGGTCTTTCAACCAATGTTCGGTTACACAGAAGATGTCAATATTATTCATGGTCATGTGCAACTCCAATTCTAACTCTATAGGATTCTAATATACCTATTTAAAAAAACATTCTATTGTTATTATAACCTTCCATAATATTTTTACTCAATACCAGTGGCAGATAGGACGTCAATGTAAAAATATTTTTTTATTTTATATTAAATTGCCAGCCCCAGTGGCGTGGCGGTAGTGAACGCGGCCGCTTCGCAGGAGGCGCGGGTTCGATCCCTGCTCAGTGCACATATTTGTATGCATGTATATTAGCATTGGTTTGGGTGTTTCTATATATAATATGTATGTAAATACAAAAAAAAATATCTAAGTATGTTTATCCGCATTCTAGATTCCATAACACAAGCTAGTTAAGCTTTGTGTCGGTACCATGGGTCTGTGGAGGAACGAGGTGTGATGTTCCTCCAACACAAAGGGAGGATCCTCCGACCAGGCAAGGTGATCACGCCTGGCGGGCCGCGGCCCAACGATTGTCGTTGGGATGTTGTAGATGTAATGTACCAGCGCGGGAACTTTACTTTCGCGATGCAGGATTTGTATTATCGTAGTAGTTCTGCTTGATGTCGCTAGATGGCGCTGGGTACATGTGGTATCGCCACATCACTCCCCTCCAAGACCGGAGGTTGATTGCGATGAGTCAGCTGTCTTAGCTCTCTTGAGGAGCGTGCCAGTGCCAGTCTTGAGTAGTTCCGTTTCGTCGGATCTGGACGCCGCATATTCCATTGACGGAACAGTCATCCACGCTAGTCCCAGTGAGTCGGGACTACCGCTGGTCCCGAAGATGCGGGGCAAGTGCGGTGCTGCGGTGCTGCGGTCCTGCGTTGAATGCCCAGCGAGTTGGGGCTCGAAGCGTCGAGATGAAACCTCGGCGAACCGCTAGTGAGGCGAGGCGAATCCTCGGTGAGTTGAGGTGAGTCCTCGGCAGTGACGGGGCGAATCCTCGATAAGGCGAGGTAGTCCCCCGTGTATTGGGGCGAAATGGCTGAGTGACTACGTAGACGGGAGAGATGTCCTCTTCTTACGTGACCGTATGAACGTGTACTGTGTGCCGTAGATGCAGGCGTGGCCGAAGGGTAACCAGGCTGCAGCGATCGCTGCATGCTGTGGTAGCCTTGTAAGGGCCGAAGGTGCTGGATGGCGAAGACTTGATTACCGCTCATGCGGAAGAAGTGAATAGGATGTGACGATGAGAATGCTGCCGATATGCTCAGCGAAGGTTACGTGATCAGATCACGTCGGGGTCACCACTGTGGAGGAACGAGGTGTGATGTTCCTCCAACACAAAGGGAGGATCCTCCGACCAGGCAAGGTGATCACGCCTGGCGGGCCGCGGCCCAACGATTGTCGTTGGGATGTTGTAGATGTAATGTACCAGCGCGGGAACTTTACTTTCGCGATGCAGGATTTGTATTATCGTAGTAGTTCTGCTTGATGTCGCTAGATGGCGCTGGGTACATGTGGTATCGCCACAGGTCTAATAGCGTTGTGTGAAATGTTGTGAAATATTTATTTATTGTTATTGGCAAAGCACCGTCAAGCTGCGAAAGAGGAGATATCACAAAGCGATAGCTATCACGAGCCTACATAAACCTTAGCGCTCATTCAGGCTCTCTTTCTGTAAAAGTCAACTTAATAAGGAAAATCTTTCCTCGTTTGTATAGCCAAGTGTCTAATTTAATCGTTTGTGTAATGAGCTTCAAAAGTTCTTTTGTATTTCTACTAAAGCTGTGAAATATATTATCATTTTATTTAAGTGTTTCTTTTTAAATATTGTGTTTTGTTCATATAAAAAAGTATATAAATAAAAATTACAATTAGTCTGTAAGCCCAGACTAATTTATATTGTATTTATATTGCTAACAACAGGTTTGTTGTTCAAAGTGGGTTTCTATAGCTACACAATAAATGCTGTCACACATGTACTATTTATAGCTCCAGTAACTGAAAACAATATTGTGTACCTTTCCGTAAGACGTTTATGGATTTGGTAGTCATTTGGAAACATCTTTAGCCCCTTCATGCTTTAGATCGCCGTACGAGCTTTAGTTTCTATAATAGATCTAATAAATATTTAGCTAGCAGTTGCCAGCGTCTCTCTTGAATATCGCAACCAAATATAGCCTCATTTTCCGAGCTCTAACCTGTAAACCGAATTTGTCGTGATTATTTTCAAAAAGGACGAAATTTCGTGAAAGTTTGCATCCTTATTTGAATCCCTTAAACCCCATTTTCAGCGGTAGCCAATATTATTTTAAAAGCTCGGGTTCACCTCTACCAAATTTCATCAATATCAGTTCAGTGGTTTAGGTTGTGTGAAAATGTAACAGACATACAAACAGAGATGCATTCAAATTTTCATAAATACCTACCACTTTTATCAAAGTAAAACAGCTAAATGACAACGGCATACGTGTAATGGAGTAGAAAATTACTCCTGTTCCAGTATAAAACGTTATGGGTCATGGTATTATAGCAGGATATCTACAGCTATCGTTAAACTCTGATTAAATGTCAGATAAGCTCACCATTTCCATAATAAATATAATATTGCTCGTAACCATCCGCAACTTGTTATAGAGTAATACAATCATGATTATGTTATAATTTACGCCTACCTTCGTTTTGGCTTTATAATAAAATAACAATTTAAAGAACTGGAGTAGGCCGCCACTTTCCCTTCAATAATTTCAAATTCAAAGACGTCAGGTTCCACTGTTCCACACAGTCGTGATCCTCAAATCAGCTGATATTTTTCTAACATGTGGCTAACTTTTGTGGTCGTTACGGGTACTTTGAGCTCTTACTTACTTCTAAACCGTCAATGGGTTGTGGTTTACGGGTGGCGGTCGCTTCACGGAAAATATGGAAGTTCAGGCAAACACGCAGTTAGTCTGGAATAAGCGAATCCCGGACGCCAAGGCAATAGCTACGGATGCGACTGGAATTAACGCTAGGACGAAGAAGAAGGTAAAACGAATACTCGTATCAGAGAGATAAAAACAGCTAAAGAATTTATTTCTGTATTCATTTACCCGAAACTTTTCGTGATCTCTGTTCCAGTATATAACGTACAATTCCAGACCATTTACGGTGAAGCTGGCACCCGTGTATCTACTGAGTTAAGCATCCATGTTTATTCAGTTGTACAAAAAGTACTAATTCACGTTTTATTCGATTGTTTATTTATACGGACCTCGCACTTTCCAGATTAGGAAACCGCAAAATGGTAGAGAAAAATAATGAGACAACTTTTTATTTCAGGAGTTAATAAATTCGCAATGTGGATTTTTAGGTAGCCATCTACACAGACTGAATGTTAGATTTTAAAATCCAAAATTCAGTATTTTTCATTTTATTTACGTTGTAATATAAAGGGATATCAAATATGTGACATATGGTTTTGGGGTTGAGGTGTATTATTGTGCAAATCCATACTAATATTATAAATGCGAAAGTAACTCTGTCTGTCTGTCTGTATGTTACGCTTTCACGCCTAAACCACTGAACCGATTTTGATGAAATTTGGTATAGGGGTAGATTAGACCTTAAGAAGGGACATAGGCTATGTTTGGTTACGATAACCGATATCCACGCGGGCGGAGCCGCGGGCAAAAGCTAGTCGTATATAAAATGAAACAGTCCGAGATATTCTTTTCACTAAATCATAATCCACCATCTAGCCCTTGTAATTTTATTCAGTACTGTACTAACTCCTAATTAATTTCATTGTCTTGTTTTAGGGCCTAAATTGCTTTTACTTAATTGTATTCTTCTCTTCATCTTATTACTAGAGCTTGCTGTATTTATTTTCAATTTATTGTTTTTGGTTCTTTTTAAGACTTAATTTAAGTTATTCATTTAATTTTTATTTCAGCACTTTCCATAAATTGATTTCCTTCTATCCGGTCATGTCTTATTTCTTATAAGCAAGTTCATTTCTTTTAGCTTTTTATTTTAAATAGCTTGAATGGATACGTGTTTAAAGGATGCTGTTCCTTAGTAATTAATTATAGACTTATGACTGCATCTTACTTATTACGAGCTAGACATAGGCTGTAAAAGACATTATGATAGTCTATTTTACCAATATATTTTTTTTTACCACTTAGGTGGCAGACAAGCACACGGCCCACCTGGAAAGTAGTCACCGTGGCCTATGGACGTATGCGTCACACTCGTGCTGCCGACCCTGAAGAAACCTTCTCATGCTCTTCTTGAAGAATCCCAAGGGACTTTCCAATCCCAAGTTCATCACGTGGGATGAAGTTCCTATCATACCGCACGGTTCGCACTATTTCCGGACGCAATGTGTGAGGATGAATGCCCTGTTCATGGTGAGAGCAGTGCTATGATAGAATGTAGCAGTGGGTTTCATATCAAACAATTCATCTGAGCACAAACCGTTGTATAGGCGTTAGAACACAGCGATACCAAGTTCCTCCTGAGGCTGAGGTTGCACCTGCGAGTATGGGATTGTCGACGAGCCTGAACGCCCGACTTTGTATCAAGTCGAAGAGGTCAACTTGGTATTTAGATCATCATCATCATCATCTTTGCGTTAGTTCTGGTTGCACCCATACCTTCACCTTGGAGTACCTTCCCCACTGCTCACATGGGTCCGGCCTTTATATCTCATACACATTTTGCGCTACTGCTATCTACATTCACAAGTTTGATCTTTCTTTTTTTTATTGTTATCTTATCTGTGTCTTATACATCTAATACTACTATTTATTTCCAATAGTTAGCACTGAATATACTAATACATATGCATATACAATATACTATAAAAATAATTACGCCCCTGCACTGCCTATTCTTAGACATGCAGAAGGCCTTCGAGTGTGTTTCTCACGCGGTGATCTGGTGGGCTATGCGGTCCTAGGAAATCCTAGAGGCTTACATTGACACACCCATCGCCGTCGGGCTGGTGTCACATGCGATCTTAAAATGCCAGTCAGGTTGAAGGGGCAGGTATATAAGACGATCATTGGACCTGTCCTTTTACACGGCTGTGAGGTGTGGCCGCCGTTGGAGCGACACAAGTAGGAGCTGCATGTCACGGAGATGAAAATGCTGCGGTGGATGCGCGGAAGGACGTGTAAAGATGGCGTGAGGAAGTTTCCCATTCATGGCAGCCTTCATATCCGTGACATCGTAGATAAAATGCAAGAGAGTCGCCTTCGCTGGTGCGGCCACGTCCTGGCCAGGCTTCGTGGGTAAGAAATGCCTAGAAATGGTGCCCCCATCAGGTCCCGGTAAAAGGGGTAGGCCCAAGAAGTCCTGGGTTGACGTCATGGAGGGTGACTTGCGTGCAAATGATACTTGCTGCCATGGACGCCCAAGGTCGTGCGAAGTAGAGGAGGAAGACCCGGAAGGTAGACCCTGAGCTCCGAGGGCATCTTGGCCTCCGATGCAATCAAGATAACGTCTAAATGTAGAGGATGGAGTTAGTACTCAATATACTATCATAGCTTTTTAACTGCATTGCATTAATTCGTCTAAGCTAACACTAACGGATTGCAAATGTATTATATTTGTTTGGTTAGTTAGGTTACATATTCAAGGACGTAGCTTTGGAACATTGTCGGTATTGTCACTCCAAATCACAGCCAGTTTGCTCAAGGCTTCAACTGGTAAACTAGAAATGCTTGTTGATTTACCTCTAACAATAGGATGTATTCTCACTTGGTCAATATTTGAGACCAAGTCACTGCAACAATACTTATAAAATAAGTAATTACAGTCAATTATTTTATCACTCAAAATCATAAACAAAAATTTGCATACATAGGTATATTCACGCCTGTAAAGGCGGCAGGGCAGAGGTGTATTAACTCATCATAATTTTTTCGTAAAATTGTCCCATGGGATAGGGGGCGAGCCCATAGTCAAGTCAATCGAGCACATTATCATGTCTTGTGTAACTCGGACTTAAAAGTGTGTTCACGTCCAAAAATCGTATTCCCCTGTTGGCAAGCGATCCCACTAGCCTATGAATACTTTAAAGACTTCAAATTGCTATAAAGTTACACTTTTGATTCATAATAAAATAACATATCAACAGTCTGATAAATCAATTCGCAAGAACTATTAATTATAGAAACGTTAAATACAGACATTTCAATTTTGGAAACATTGATTAAAATGTGATTTCATTGGAAAGTTTAACAAGGCAAAATAAGAGGGAAAAAGTCACGGTAATTAACGATTTGGAATCGTGCAGACTGCTCGTGAGGGATGATAACGGTCGAGAAACTACTAAGCACGTAGATCAATTACAGTGCAAATCACGCATAACAGAATTACCACGCCCGAATGAAGTTGGAGAGGTACCGGTCATTCTAGGTACTTCAAGCTTGGAGATAACCTCTCTAATACGACTACAACTTCAGTTACTAATAATGATACATAGGAGTTCAGTACTCCTCTGGAAAATGAACCGGTTGATACAGGCATAAACTTACTTTTATTCTGTTTGTGTTGCAATTTTGAGAAACGCTGATATACGTTCATTTATTTCTAACCACTGGCAATTAAATAATATAATTTCGTGATTCTTGCTTTGCCATACTTCTTATTTTGTGGCAGATTTTAATGCTTGCTTTGCTCTATTTGGGGTAAAGTTTCCAAAAACCTTGATATAAATGTTTATTTATTTCTACCCAGACGCCCAAACGCAGGCAGAGGAATTTCGTGATACTTACTTTGAAAGATAATGAAATGATGGACTTCTAATCAAACGTTCATCTCTTATTTTACCATTTTATTAATTAATTTTGAAAAAAATTTGCCTTAATCACATACTAGCAAATGTTAAATTGTCAAAATTTACTTTATATAGTTATGATGATAATTAATTCGGTTCCAAAAAGCTTCATAATAATTGTACCAACTGCGATTATGAATTGTGTGTTTAGCTTTAACTATAACTTCAAAAATATGTAAGAAATCACATTTGAACAAAACGTATTTTTCAGAACTATGCTTGAACAAAGCAATCACGTATTTGATCTCAGAAGCACGTTAGTAATCACACTCGATTCCTATCCGACATCTATAGCGCGTCTCGACGACAAACTTAAAATAAACCTTATCCATTCGAGTTTAAAAGAAGTCGAATTTTTCACTCGAAACTTCTACCATTCACAATTGTCAAAGTTTTACATCCAAACTAAAGCAACGTTTATTTTACGAACAACTAATAAAACATTTATAGGCTTAATGAAAAGAAAAAAGAAATCAGAGAAGGGTAACTTACTCTAAGACAGGCATTTAATTATATATCTTTTTAAGGTGACATTATGAGAAAAGTAAGCAAAATCGTTTAAAAAAGGATGTGTAATAAATAAAAGCTGAACTTGATCCAAAATAAACCTCTTTAAAATTAAGTCCCAATGTGATTGTAGCTTCAGTGGTTGGTGGTGGCTCTGTATCGCTAAATGAGTCAGTCAGTCAGTCAGGAAATGTTATAGATTACATAACTGACTATACATAGTCAAATAACACTTAGCTATATTTAAATTTTTAAAATTTGCTTGAGCAGCGTATTCATATCTTATGAGAAGATAATATATCTTGAGTGAAACACGTTAGGGATGTACCTATCGAATTTGATTGCAACCGTGTTTTTCTCAGAGTTAGAGCGTTTTCACACTCATCCGATATCCGATATCCGACATCCGATATCCAAAATCCGACATCCGATATCCGACATCCGATATCCGACACTACTGTTTTGGCTCTGATAACCGATATCGGGCCGGACAATGTGAAAGAAAGATTCATATCTCATACATTTGACTTCCTCCGATATCGGATGTCGGATATCGGAAATCGGATATCGGATATCGGATGTCGGATATCGGATATCGGATGCCGGATATCGGATATCGGATGAGTGTGAAATCGCTCTTAAGATTTGTGAAAGTCTGACCGACGTATTAAAAATGTATGAAAGAAGTCAAACTCGTTTCACCAATCCACATTTTATAATATTATCACGATATAATAATCTGAAACTTAAATAGAATTATTAAACTACCTTTCTTATAAATTCCGGATGTATCGACTTAGGTACTTTAAGCAATTAAACATTATATCATTTCAGCTCTAATCCTACGAATACTATAAAATGTGAAAGTTTGTGAATTTTTTTGAATGGTTCGATGTTCGGATGGTTCGTATTTAATCAAGCTCAAACGGTTGAACAGATCTGACTAAAATTTGGTACAGAGATAGATTATAATCTGCAAAAACATATTTTTTAGACTTGGAATATGTTCCCATAGGTCGGGAACTAATATTAAGCAGGAAGTAATAGCAAATATTATAATGCCTCTCCTTCGAAATATCCAGCCTATTGTTAGTTGACGACAAGTGAAATAAGGGAATAAAAGTAAAGAGATATGTGGTATCAAATTCCATAATCTGGTAGCCATGGCTATTGGTTATTACGAAAATACAAGTAAGTCTCGTTTACTGATCAAGGTTACTGATACTGGGTACTAACTAAAATGTATTTTTCAGTTAGGTATATTATTAAAATCTAGTTTAAAATGCTATTAATTTACCAATTAATTAATTTTTAGTTTAGTAGTTTAGTTATAAGTTTCATAGTTTAGTATTATTTTATACATACGTACATAATATATACTCACGTCTGTAAATTCCTGAAGGGGTACGCAGAGGTGTATTAACACCCACATTTCGTCAACAGTGATTTTCGGTCCCTCGCCATTCGGCCTATTGCCATTGCTAGCGGGCACTTTGTCTTGGACTGTATGTTTACTGTCGGTTATAGAACAACCCTATCCCAAAGCCGCCTTTTACCACACCTACACTAAGAGCTAGGGTGGGGTGGGGTATTATTTTATGTAAAGCTTTTGTCTTACTTCTGATTTATTTTCAGTCAAGATTAACGCAAATGTTAATAGTTATAGTGCATTACTGATGTGGTTATATTCTTATATTCATTTTATTATTATTGCTTACTAGCAAATGCCTGCGGTTTGGCCCGCGTGATTTTTATACTCCCGTTTCCGCCACCTATAGGAACCTACCGGGATAATAATCCTATGTATTCTTTCAGAACATAGTCTATCCCGGTACCAAATGTCAGATAGATTCGTTCAGCTGTTAGAGTGTTATTAATAGGCGTATATCATAAGGTAATGTGGAATTGAGCCAAATGCGTTTTCTAGGTCTATCCAACATACCGTTATCTGTCTTTCGTATTTTCTGGCATCTTTCAAGCTTTCCGCTAACAGACTTTTGTGTTCCAGATATCCAGAAATGCCGGGGAAAAACATGCAAACATCTTCACAAAGTTTCACATCCTATTAGTAGGATTATTAGTAGTAGGGTAGGAATATGAGTATTATAAACGCGAAAGTTTGTGAGTTTGGATGGATGAATGGATGGATGGATGGATGTATGGCTGGATGGATGTTTGTTACTCTTTCACGTAAAAACTACTGAATGGATTTTAACGAAACTTCACAATAATATAGCTTATAAATCAGAATAACACATAGGCATAGCAGTGATCATTAATGTCAACGAATCCGGCCGGCATATACAGAGAAGTGACAGTGTAGTTATTTCATTTGCTAAGCCACGGCGACGCTGTGCATAGCGCAAACGCGCGAACTTAGCGGATGGTGTCCGAGCAGGTCGCTACCGCAGCAGAGGTGAACTAAATTCAATTAAGAGACATAATCGACTAACGAGTCAAATATAATCTACACTCGCCTCTATACTTCGCTCGTTACTCGAGTAAGCGAGTAGAGATCTTATAAGGGCTAGTGGATAGGCGTGTAGAGGTCAAATAGAAAGTCGAGTACAGTCGAGTGAATAGGCGAATAGATATGCGATTGGAGAAGCCAGTGGAGAGGCGATTATAAAATCAAACAAAGTCCAGTAGAGAGGGGATTAGAGGGTATATTCCCAGTAGTCCCCTCTAGCTCTGTCCTCTGGGGTGACAGCTAGGAATTGTCTTCCCAGTTTTCATCGGGGTGACAATTTGTGCCGACTGTTCCCTTTGAAAGTTGACTAGAGGGGACAAATGAGAAGTTTGTTTCTCAGTTGTCACGGGGGGGGGACAATTGCAATTAAAAACAATCCATAGATGACACCCCGACTCAGTGCAATCCGACTCGGATAGGTTAGGTTAGAAGACTAAGGCGGGAGCGAAGCGAAGCGGAGCTCCCGCCTTAGTCTTCGTGGTTATTTTTTTTAAAACCACCCAGAAGTACGAGCCCCGCGGAGCGGGGCTCCGTCGAGCTTAGTTAGTATTGTTTTTAATTGCAATTGTCTCCCCCCCCGTGACAACTGAGAAACAAACTTCTCATTTGTCCCCTCTAGTCAACTTTCAAAGGGAACAGTCGGCACAAATTGTCACCCCGATGACAACTGGGAAGACAATTCCTAGCTGTCACCCCAGAGGACAGAGCTAGAGGGGACTACTGGGAATATACCGATTAGAGAGTCGGGCATAGATTCAAATATAGAAGTTAGTAGAGAGGCGATTAGAGAGTCAAATATAGAGGTGAGTAGAAAGTCGAGAACAGATGCGAGTAAATAGTAGAGGCCAAAAATGAGGCCAAAGTTGAGTAGTGGTGAATTTAATGCTCAATAGCGTCTATGCATAGTAGCTACTAAGCGATAACCGACATCCACGCGGGCAGAGCCGCGGGCATTAGCTAGTGTGTTATAAATTATATGTGTGCGTTTAAGAGCTTCACGTCATGTCAGTAAAAAGTTGTCTATGATGGTAAAGATAAATTTTAACGACATACGAAAATGTATGTTTGATCTTACCTCAGTTCGTTGTAATGATATAATAAGCCGCGGAAATGAGTACTGAAAATTTGCAAATTGCTAAACGTCCAATCCATTCAAGGGATTCAAAATAAATGATATAATCTGTGTGTATTTTGAAGACCTCATATCTTCTCTGGCTATTGTATAAGGGTATACATTATTGTACCACATGGGTGATTAGCCCAACTGGTATAAGCGAAACAATTGAGGCCCGAGTGGGTGTCTGTCAAGGCTCAACACTGAACCCTCTACTGTTCATCCTTGTCATGCACTATTTAAGGGCGGACATACAAAAACCAGCAGTGATATTGATTGATTGATTAATACAAAAACGAACGATATGCCGACGAAATAGTTCTTATGGACAATCATCAGCGGCAGTGCAATCAGACCCGACAGCATGGCAGGAGTCCTTGAAGAGAGAAGGACTGAGGGTCAATAGGCAGAAGACCGAATATATTGTTACGAGCGTGGGGATCGATTTAAATAGAAAATGCGAGGACAACTGTTGAAGACAGATTTTATTCAGCTACACTTCAATTACAGCAAAGCGCGTAGAAATTCGAAAACTCTTCCTTACACAATACACAGTCACTTGTATAATCGCACTGTATCGCTTCGCACACTTTATCGCTTTGATCGCTTCGAATACTAGTCTTAGACTAACTTGAGCGGAGGCTGTTAGCTCGCCTTTTATATCGGGCGCGGCCGAGTAGCGAAAGATCGAGAAAAGACAGGTACGTTCTGAAAAAGACAGGTATGTTCTGAAAAAGTCAGAAACTTTCTGGAAGGTTCTATTGGGTCTTGTGTCTCTTTCTAGCCTGACGTCTCGTTCTATTTATTCGATTCCTTCTAGAACAGTGACGTCAAGGCATGCTGTCTCTTTCTAAAGTGCCGTCTCGCTTACACCTATAGGAATTTTGGCCATATATTGAAGTGGCCAAGCGCCGGGCGTAGCACTACCCCCTTCTTAGACATGCTCGTCCCGAGCATCATTAGATCCGTAGTATCTCGCCAGTCGGTCAACATGTACAACCTTCAAGGGGCTTCGCTGGTTGCGTTGTATCCGGTATGTAACGTCATTGATCCTGGTGACAACTTTATACGGCCCTTCCCAGTTTGGAGACATCTTCGGAGATTTGCCGTTGCGACGCATCGGATTGTGTAGCCATACCAACGAGCCTTCGTCGAACCCGGCTTGATGAGAGTTGCGGTCGTATCAGGTTTTCATTCTTTCACTTGCCTGGAGCCCAGATTCACGGACGTGGGTGTGAACGTCATTTAGTCTATCGCGCAATGCACTAGCATATTCTGTGATTTCTTGCGGTGAATCTGGAGGACGTCCAGTCAGTAGATCAGCCGGTAGTCTCAGTTCTCTGCCAAAGTTTGCACACGCAGGCGTCACCGTTGTGTTTTCATGTATCGCTGTTCTATAAGACAACAAGAACAAAGGAATATGACTATCCCAGTCCTTCTGGTGGCTCTCAACAACCTTAGCCACATGCCTTTCCAAGGTTTGGTTAAATCTTTCAACCATTCCGTCAGACTGCGGATGATATGGGGTGGTCCTGGTTTTATGAATACCCATTATCCTACAGGTTTCTTGAAATACATGTGATTCAAAATTCCTTCCCTGGTCACTGTGTATTTTCAGAGGAACTCCATATCGGCAAAACACTTCCGTGAGTAGTGTTTCCGCGACTGTAGTTGCTTCCTGGTTAGGTATGGCAAAAGCCTCCGGCCATTTAGTAAAGTAGTCCATTACTACTAGGATGTATTTGTTTCCAGACTCCGATGCAGGAAATGGCCCTGTAACATCCAATGCAATCCTTTCCCAAGGCGCTCCAACATTGTATAGCTTCAATGCTCCCCTGCTCCTTGTATGAGGCCCTTTTACCGATGCGCAGCATGTACATTTCCTACACCAATCTTCAACATCCTCACGGCAATGGATCCAATAGAATCGTTGACGAACCTTCATCAACGTCTTCTTCACACCAAGATGGCCGCCTGAAGTTCCGTTGTGAAATGATCTCAAAACCTCATTAATTTTAGTCTTTGGGACAACCAACTGCACATATAAGTCTTTCCCGTTTGCAGACTCCCATTTTCTACACAGGACTCCATTGTGTATCACGAGGCTTTTCCATTGTGCCCAGTACCTCTTCGTAGCTGCACTCATTTGGGAGACATCACTCCATTTCGGCTTAGGTTTTCCTGCCCTTATCCATTCGAAAATAGGCTTGATGTCTCGATCCTCTTGCTGTGCTTGCCGCATGGCTTCGCTACTCCACTCATCGCTGACAGTAACAGTCCTTATCGTTCTAATCGTCACACTGTCCTTAGCTTCTTGCACCGGACAGGGTCTTCGAGAGAGCGCATCTGCATTTCCATGCGCTTTCCCACTCCGATGTTCGATGACGAAGTCATATTTCTGGAGCTGTTCAATTTTCCGCGCCGCTTGTTCTTGGCCATTACCTTGTTGTGTCCGTTTCGGGCAGCTAGGCCGAAAATGTCCTTGTTCTTTGCAGAAATAACACCTGGGAGCGAATTTCCGACGGTACACACGTTGCTCATTTGTTGAGATCTCACGCAATCTATGTGGACGAGGGTCATGTCGTACAGCTTCCACTTCAAGGGCGTGAGCAACAGCATCTTTAAGGGTTGCATGGTGACCCAGACGGACGGCAGCTCTCACCTCCAAGTCTCTGATCCCGTCAATAAAAGCTTGCACCAAAATGCTGTCAAGAAATGACGAAGAAGTTCCTTGGTAAGCTTTTCTCACAAGCTTTTCTATTTCCAAAGCCCACTGCTGCAGAGACTCATTCAGATTCCAAGTGACTATCACCGTAACGTGATTCCAACGCTTCAAGAAGGCGGTCGTAAGTCACTTCACCTCCAAGCGCCTCTAAAACACTGAGTGCTTGGTCTCGTAACCCCAATGTTAATGCTGTTTTGGCTTGCTCCTTATCCCAACCGTTCGCCTTTGCCACAGACTCGAACTGCAGTTTGTATGCAGTCCACGAGGAGGTCCCATCAAATGGCGGTACTTTGAACTTTCCGACAGCCTGTGCAGATGGAATGGTTACAGAACCAGATGTTCCGCGAGCTATTTTTGTCTCCAGTTTTTTTACGTTTTGAGCCACAGACTGCAGCCGTTCCTCATAACTCTCAAATTTCTTGTCGTGGCTTTCTATTCTGTCTTGCACTGAATGAATTTCTCTGCCATTCTGCTTTAGACTCTTTCAAGAAGGCAAATAGATCTTCTTGTTGTTCCCGGAGCTGAACCTTTAGTTGCAAGGCCTGCTCCTCCTGGTGACGGGCCTGCTCTTCCTGGCGACAGATCAGCTCCTCCTGTTGTTGCTGGAGCTGTGCCTTCAATTGTAGAGTCTGCTCTTCCTGGCGACGGGCCTGCTCTTCCTGGCGACGGGCCTGCTCTTCCTGGCGACGGGCCTGCTCTTCCTGGCGACGGGCCTGATCTGCCTGGTGACGGGCCTGCTCCTTCAATAAGGTCATAATCGCGTTCAAGTTAATTTCCGATGATGATCTTGAAGCACCCGTCGACGTACTCGGAGTACACGCAGCCTCTTCCGCGGCCTGGTTTCTGGTTTTAACTCCCTCCCTGTCGTCTCTCGGCGTTATCGGCATTTTCTATCCCGCTTCTGACACCAGTTGTTACGAGCGTGGGGATCGATTTAAATAGAAAATGCGAGGACAACTGTTGAAGACAGATTTTATTCAGCTACACTTCAATTACAGCAAAGCGCGTAGAAATTCGAAAACTCTTCCTTGCACAATACACAGTCACTTGTATAATCGCACTGTATCGCTTCGCACACTTTATCGCTTTGATCGCTTCGAATACTAGTCTTAGACTAACTTGAGCGGAGGCTATAAGCTCGCCTTTTCTCGCGGCCGAGTAGCGAAAGATCGAGAAAAGACAGGTACGTTCTGAAAAAGACAGGTACGTTCTGAAAAAGTCAGGAACTTTCTGGAAGGTTCTATTGGGTCTTGTGTCTCTTTCTAGCCTGACGTCTCGTTCTATTCATTCGATTCCTTCTAGAACAGTGACGTCAAGGCATGCTGTCTCTTTCTATAGTGCCGTCTCGCTTACACCTATAGGAATTTTGGCCATATATTGAAGTGGCCAAGCGCCGGGCGTAGCAATATGTATTGTGACTTTTCGGGTGCCCTTATAGGAGCCGTCCCATGAAATCGGTCCCATCCATCGAAAAAAGACCCCGCAACAGAGTTGAAGAATATAAGTATAGTCTCGAATCCAGTTTCGGTGTTATGAAAGTTTGTATAGAGCAAGATATTCAAAATAGGATACAGACGGCTTTGCTGCAATGGAGATTATTGTCTGCCAATCTGCGCGAGTCTTGTATGCTGATCAAAGTCAAGAGCAATATATATAAGAGAGCAGTAAGACCAGCATATGGTTCCGAGTACTGGCCCATGCGAAAGATGGATGAACAGGGGGTCCACGTTGAAGTTATAAGAATGGATAGAAATAGAAATGAGTATATCCGTGATAAGTTCAACTTTGCCCTCATACAAGATAAGCTACGCGAAAAGCACCTGCGCTGGTACAAATACGTGATGAAAAAAGTTTCTGGAGAGACAGAATGATGACCATATGACCTAGAAAGTGTTAATCATGGAGGACGATAGAAGGTGCCGAAGACACTGAGGAAACACGTCACGACTACCAATGACTTGGCTACAAACATTGAAGAAGGATATGACTTGTTCTAACACAAAGGAAGAGACAACCCGCAAGGTGCAGGAGTAGTGGAAGAGCTGATCCCTACTAAACTGGGATAATACCTAGGAGAAAGAGAGAGGTAGGCATAAAGTTGGAATGAAGGACTAGTCTTGTAGAGTCAACTTCTGGTATCTATTTGAGTTACATACAAGCTGCACCTGCAACTTGGCAATGTGGATTTCAATTTTGGTTTAAATTTTTCTTCCCCGAATGCTCATTCCTTCCGAAAAAATGTAGCCTTAGTAACGTTTGATGACATCAGCTGACTACTGAAAAACTTGAGAAAATCGTCCCAGCCACTTCGGAGATTAGCCACTATAAACGTACAGAACATTAAAAAATCAAGGTAACATTCACTGCATTAATTTTAAGAAAAACGTTACAAATGGACATTTAAATTTTCTTTATATTCAAAGAAATATATGTAAGACGACACCTCACCGAATATTAACAATCAAATAATCACTACAATTATACTTTACACTGAATTACAGCTTCACCGCACCATATCATATTGATTGGTCCATCCCTGCATTAATAAACAGTCCTTTGATGAAGTTCGGATTGGTAGTCTGGATAAACACTTGTAGCAAACATATTGTTATATCTGACTTTGAACAATGTTATTGCTTGGGGTTTGATATTGGATATCAAGGATTATGTAAGTTGAATGGTTGAACTACTGAATTCAGTTATCTAGTCTAGGTATGTATGTATTTTTTTAATGATATACGAGGCAAACGAGCAGACGGATTGCCCGATGGTAACGATCACCGCCGCCCACAGACACCTGAAACGTCAATTGCAACATCTCGATCCCAATCAGATATTATTATTTTTCTTGTTCTCTCCACGACACTGGCCCAGTTTTCAGAAGTCACATCACCACACGCACTATTTAATAATTGCATCATTTTATTCGCTGTAAACGGCGGCGTTGTGTTGTTTCTTGCTGCCTTCCCTTTGATTTGTGCCCATATTAATTCGATGGCATTGTACTGACAGTGATACGGTGGGATTCTAATAACAGTATGTCCATATTCAGTTGCCATTTCATCGACGACGTATCTTTTAGGTTGACGTTTCGAATTTAAAATTCTTATTAGTTCTGCTTTCAATAATGAATTAGTCACATCCTCGCCATTGTCACGAAGCCAGTTGTTGGCTTTTTATTTATTTGCCGTGAATGATAGGGCGCGTTATCCATAAATATAATTGAAGGTTCTTCTAGTAATGTCAATATTTCCCTGAACCAATTTTCATATACTTCTGAATTCATCTCTTCATGATAGTCGCCAGATTTTTTGGATTTGAAAGTGAGTAGAGCATCTGATACAAATCCTTTTGCACTGCCTGCGTGACAAATTATCAGGGGTTCGCCCTTGCCTATAGGTACAGCCGAAGTAGATGCTGCAGTATCGTCAGTCCACGATTTCGATACAGTATGATTAGCATTGAGTCAAGTCTCGTCGGTGAAAACCACATTCGACCAGTCTTCGATTTGTTTAGCTTTTCTTAGGAAGTCACATCGAGCCAGCGCTATGTCGTGGCGTTCCAATAAGATTTTTCTCTTATCAGACTTTTTGAAATAAAATCCAATTTGTCTCAGCACTTTAGCTAGCGACGATTTTTGGCCACGGAACAAACCACTATTCCTCAGTGAAATTACCATTCTTCTTAGAGTCGGAATTTCTTTACGTTGGTAGTACTCGTATATATGACGACGAATAGCATCGGCGTCGAAATCGTCAATGTTTGTAACTTTACAGGGTTGGCGTTTTCTCTTGGGTGTAGAGAGCGTATTATGCTGCATACCACTGCTGCCGTAGGCTTCTTTGGCAATTTTTGTAACTGTTGGAACACTGATTCCTAAGGCGGCAGCTACACGGTTTCGAACCTGCGATATTCGTAGTAGCGGTGCACCATTACGACATTCCTTCTCAAAGTATTCTTGAAGGCGTCTCACAAACTCCCTCGATTGTCCTTTTAACACATTTCCTTTCGGCATATTGAGAACTTAAGTATGCTCAACTGAAGAATGTACGTATCGATAAGGAGGAATATAAATACTCAACTCAACTTATGATATTGTAAAAGAATACACAATGAACCGAAAAACAGTGACTGTGACACAAGCGTCGCATGGCAAGTAACAACAATATGGCGTCGCCGGGTCAGTGACACAGTGTGTTATAATATTGCTAGTGATAACCTGTTTATCATGCGCTTATAGCTTATATTTTTTATATGTATAAATAGTATAATTTTATTGATTTATTATTTATTTATTTCTTATATAATTTTTAAAAACTTGATAAATGCTAGTTAATATTTATATTAAATTATGTCGATGTATTAAATCGATTGAAAGTTGTTCTTAAATAAAATCGATAATTATTTTGAATGGAATCGGTAACGTGCGAGGGCGTCACTAATTTCGAACTGTCTCAAAAAGAAAATAAACGAATGGACAGAGTATAACAAAACACATTTATCGCAAAAAAAAAACAGAGTGACATACGCGATATCTGTGGGTGAGCTAATTTCAATATTGTTCCATAAACTTTGAATGTGTGCATGTGGCGGGATATGTGTAAGTATATGTTATTTTGTGGAGTGACAGTTGCTGCGCCTAATGACTTTGTATGCAGTCTAAGTGAAGATGCTCATATGCTTTTTTTCATGCAAAATATCCACCCGGATACACAAAGGAGCCGGCGGAAGAAGTTATGACGGACTTGAACCGACTAAAACGCACGCCGTCTGTGGGTCGTAGGTTGCCAGAGGTGAGAAAGGTAGAGATATATAGATGCTCATATGCTCAGTTGACAGAGGCGTCACATGTGAATTGTCACTTAATTGAATTATGTTATCTGTATGCTAATCTTGAACATAACAGTACCGTTTTCGACGAGATTTCAACCAATTCTATATTGATAATGTTCCAACTAGCCTTTGGTTTTATTTTTAAACTAGCTTTTGCCCGCGGCACCGCCCGCGTGGATGTCTGTTAACGCGACTGGCGTTGAGCCGACGTTATTGAGTATTAAGTTCGCCTCTCTACTTAACTTTGTCCTCGACTATTTACTCGCCTCTTTCCGACTTTCTACTCGCCTCTATATTCAACTCTCTACTCTCTTTCTACTCGCCCCTATACTTACATTTGTACTCGACTCCCTACAGACTTTTCTGCTCGCCCATCTACTCGATTTTATTTTCGCTTCTCTACTTGACTCTCCCCACTCGCCTATCTACTCGCTTCTCTATTCGCCTCTCTACTCAACTGTCTACGGCATTCTATTTGATTCTGTACTCAGCTCCCCACTGACTTCTCTAAGCGCAAATCTACTCAACTCTACTTGACTTTCTGTTTGACCTCTAGACGCCTATCCAGTCGCCCCTTTAAAGATCCTTTGTTTCAAATGTCATGAGAAAATCATCCAAAAAAAAAACATTATTCACCCCCTTTTTTGCGCGATAGAAAAATGACAAACTTTTATCCCCTAACCCTACCCCCCTCCTACCCCCTTTTTCTCGATAAAATGTAGCCTATGTCCGTTCCCTGCTCTAATTCATCACTGCACCAAATTCCATCAGGATATCTTCAAAAATGACAAACTTTCATCCCCTATTCCCCCTTTTTCGCGACAAAAGGTTACCTATGTTCGTTCTCAAGCTTTAATCTATCTGTGTACCAAATTTTATCAGAATATCTTCACAAATGACAAACTTTCATATAAACTTTCATCCCCTATTTTCCCCCTTAAACCCCCTTTCTCGCGATAAAAGGTAGCCTATGTCCGTTCTCAAGCTCTAATACACCTCTGTACCAAATTTCATCAAGATCGGTTCAGTGGTTTCGGCGTGAAAGCGTAACATACAGAAAGACAGACAGACAGAGTTACTTTTGCATTTATAATGGTTTTCAGTTAGTATGGATTATCCTTTAAGTTCTATCAGTCAGCGAAGTGACCTTTAAAATTAACTAAAATTTAAAATTTAAAACTTAAATACTGGCGAAGAACTTTCGATGGATATTTTTTATATCATTTAACTGGTAGGCAAGCACACGGCTCACCTGATGGAAAATGGTTACCGTGACCTATGAACTAGTGATGGATGGATGTGTATCTTATACGAAACATTTAGATTCAGACGGCAGGTCTTTGTTCTTTACTAGAGTATAAAGATCCGTAATCTTGGTGCTTATTATCTGCAAAAATATTAATAGTTAAGTAAAGGTACCCGTACCTGGGTTGACCTCGAAGAATATATAATTCTTGATAATAAAAAGTACAGTATGTATATAAAGACACATAGATGAAACAACGTATATAAGTGAATATTCAAAAGGATAATTTTGGTATTTACTATTTTTTATTTTTATTAAAAGAATAATTATCGAAATTACTAATATTCCCTCTAACCCCTCCAACTAAGCTAAATTGCTTGTGCTAGAAGCGGTAGTGTAATGGCCAGAATTCGAACCCAGGACCTCTCGATCGTAAGGCCGCCTCCTTAACCACCAAGCTACCGGCGCTTCGTTACATGCAAAATTAAGTAAATGAAATTGCTTGAGTCAGCCCACAATTTAAATGCTGAATATGAAACCATTTTTCGAGCGCGGCAAACCGCATTATAACAAAATTAAAATCTTGTTTTACATTTAAATTGACGAAACATCTGTAATAACGTCTACTTAAAATCCGTGTCCAAAATTGCATTTATTAGATATAAACTGATTTGTGGGAAGTTTGCCTTAGTATAAAGTTAGCCTTTTTAACATATAAAATTATTGACTAAAATTGTCTTTTCATTTTCTTTACATTCTAAAATCATAACATATGTACCTGCGTACTTAAAAACAGATAAAAATTTTAATGTTACCTTCGCGGCTTTGAGGGTTTTCACCTGCATCATAAACAATATTATGAAATTTGTCTTCAACACAAATTCAAATTATCACCATCAATATTCAAAAACAAACCGACCAAACGTAGACATGAAAGAAACCCCGACTTACATTACAAAACTTGTCTTAAATGCTAATAAAAGAGATCGTGGCCCGCTCTGGGGAACATTCTACAATGAATATTTCATGATGGGTCTATTCATGGCCAGTATAAAGAGCCGTCTACCAACCGCTTTTTACCAAATTTTCATCCAATAGATAGAGCTCCACACATTTTGAGGGCTCAAGAGAAAATGGACGTGATACAGGAGCAGTGACGCAGATGTTGTGCGTTTATTTTCTCATTAATTTTTCATCTCCGTGTTCGGTTTCGTTTGTGTTAACTACCGTTTGACAGGACGTTAAGATCTTTGTTTTTTTTTATTTTTTTTCTAAATTTACGTCATAAAACGTAGTTAATTATGAAATTATGGATGTGTGTTCGACACCCATGATTTTACTTTTGTCATCACTTTTTCTTAAATGTTTGACGCACATATTAACGGTACCTTTATACACAAAATATTAAATTGATATTTAAAATAAGTATACCTATTAGGACTTGACGATTTTTTTGGGGCAAGAACCTGCATTTATTAAAATATATTTTGTCGAATATAAAAAACCATTACTGACATCATCACAAAAATCATTTCTACATCGTAATTATTATTAGCTCTTACACAAGCCATTAATAAGATTATAATGTTTCCAAGTACTCTGCTAGGCTTACCTCGCGAATGTATAATCGTAAATACAAGGTATTTACACGTTTTGTCAATTTGTACCAATATCCTTAACATAGGTTTATTCGCAAGAGTGGCAAGTAGAACAACAGCATATCGTTACTGAACCTTCTAACATGTTAATGTGTAAACTTTCGGTATAGGAATATACTTCCAAATTACTGTCTTAGGTGATCACTTTTTATGTAATTAGCTACTTTGCAACTAAGGCGGTTTGCACACTGCCCTGCAGTACCCAACGTAGGTCCCCCCTCCCGAGGAGGGCCAGACCGAGAGGGATGGCCCTGGGTCAGCCGGGGTGCAAGGGACATGTTGTTATCAACCTCACCTAACAATTGATGTTATTTAAAAATGTGAAATCTTAAAGTAGGTTAGATTTGAATTGGCCAGTTTTTATCAGAATTAAAAAAATATTTATATAGGGTGGAAGATTTTAACCTTACCTGGAGGGGGGAAGTTCTCTAAATACTTGGGATAACCAATATCACTCAAAAGATACATTTCTTTATTTTAAAAATCAATAATACAGCATTCGAAATTTTTCGAAAATTAGCTTGGCACACCCGGTAATCGAACCCACTAAAATCTGAAAAATAACATCCTGTCTTTTTATGTCATTCATCGATAAAGTCAATCATAAGGATCAAATCTCTCTAATAAGCATGGTAAGTTGGAAGAAAGGAAATCCTTGAAATCTCAACTTATTAATTAAAGTGGGCAAAATAAAGCACTTTAACTCAAAGGCTCATCTCACAATAATCTTATCACAACCATGATTCTTATCAAACTAACAATAAAATTCGATATTTGACTAAAATTACTTTTTTTTTTCGTGCGAATACCGTCGCTGGTCAGTAGGGATAGTTAAAACGGACTAAAACCGACTAAAACCGCACGCTCACGGCTCAATTAACAGCTTCTGTGGTGTGGCATGATACGGCTGCGGCCGCGGCAGTTTTGATTCCCTCTTAGTGGAAATATTTGCATGCATGAACATGGGTATTTGCATTGATCTGGCCGTGCCTCGGAGGGCACGTTAAGCCGTCGGTCTCGGTTGCCATACGAATATCTATCGGCAGTCATTACGGGTAGTTGGAGTGCTAAAAAGTTCAACAACTGGTCTAACTGCAATCCTTCAATATCACCTTTGGGTTGTGGTGGTCATATGGCAGTCGCTACACGGAAAATATCGAAGCTAAGCCAAACCCACGTTAGACTAGTAAAGTGAACCCCAGTTCCCGAGGTGAAAGCATCGGCTGCGACCAGAAGAAGAAGAAGAAAATCACTACCAATGCGGCAATTCTCTCGCCATCCCTGTTGCCCAGGGTGCACTGCGTGGAGGTTTCCAAACAAGCATCCTAAATTAAAAGCTACCCTACCTAAGTTTCCTCGTACCCAATAAAGTTAAATTCTAAACCGGAAACAAAGTTGTCATTTAGTATTTACTCCTTTTGATAAATATTTGGCTTCAAAGATAAGTTCATAGTTGATAAAATTTCTGATGACTCCTTGGGTAAAAATGCTGTATTTGCTGGCACTGGTTTCATAAGTTAACATTTTTATTTTATTATTTATATAATTATAAGTATTAGGGGTTAAGGTATGGAATTGCCGATTTGTACTGACAAATTGAAATTCGTTTTTTTTTTCATTTAACTTATTTATTTAATCAAAATAATTACCATTATTATCTATACATTGCTGCCATCTAGTAGGAAGGTCATTTATGCCTTTGCGATAGAACTCTGGTGATCTAGATTCGACAAACTGTGTGAAAGCATTTTGCACTGCCTCCTGAGAAGAAAACTTTTTATCACATAGAAAATTGTCCAAATCACGAAAAAAATGGTAGTCTGTTGGAGCAAGGTCTGGCGAATACGGAGGGTGACGGATAGTTTCTAATTGCAGTTCCTGTAGAGTTAAAACGGTTTCTCGTGCTGTATGAGGTCTCGCGTTATCATGGAGCAATAATGGTGAAGATCGATTCATGAGTCGGGGCTGTTTCACTGCTAGTTTTGCTATCATTGTTCGGAGTTCGGCACAGTAGACATCTGCCGTTATTGCTTGACCAGATCGTAGAAAGCTATAGTGAATAACACCATGCTGAGACCACCAAACAGTTACCATTACCTTTTTATTGGTAAGCTTTGCTTTAGGACACTGTTGTGGCGTTTCACCTGGGGTCAGCCATTGCATTTTTCGCTTACGGTTATCGTAAAGAATCCACTTTTCATCACATGTCACAATTCGATCCAATATTCCTTCATTTCTGTATCGATTCAACAAGGAAACACAAGTTTCAACACGCATTTCTTTCTGCAGATCAGTCAAATCATGAGGTACCCATTTTTCACATTTTTTTATTTTATTGATTTGACGCAAATGAGTCAATATTGTTGGTAAGGTAACGTTAAACCATGCAGCTAATTCCTGGGTAGTTTGGCTCGGATCGGCTTCCACCATGTCTTTCAATTCATTGTTATTCACCTGTGTGGACGGCCTTCCTCGTGGTTCGTTCTTCAAATCAAAGTTTCCATCACGAAAGCGTTTAAACCAAAATCGCACGGTGCGTTCATTAGCAGTCCCCTCTCCAAACGCAACATTGATATTGCGAGCTGTTTCTGCCGCGTTAGTTCCGCGTCGGAACTCGTATTCAAAAATCACTCGAATTTTCGAAGTATCCATCTTTCTTGTCTAAGCTGAATAAAAAAAACAACTGAAAGTCGATAATCGAATGTTGCACATTTTTAAATGAAGAACTACATAGGTACCATGTGGAAAAAGTTTCACTCAAAACTCTCAAACCATGAAGGTTCTATGTCAATTCGAAGTACCTATTACAATGAAACGGCAAGTTCATACTTTAACCCCTATTATTAATATTTATATTTTCATTTAATTTACCATGTTTCTTATACAGATTTGATCCTCATGATTGACTCTATCGATTGATGCCATAGAAATACAGGATGTTACTTTTTCGAATTTTAGTCGGTTCGATTACCGGGTGTCGAAAGCGAGTTTTCAAAAATCTTAGAATGCAGTTTTGTTTCTTTTTAAAAATAAAGAAATGTTTCCTTTGAATGAAATTCGCTCTCTCGAATATTTAGTGTACTTCCCCTCCAGGTAAGGTTGTACTTCCCCTCCAGGATCTTCCACCCTGTATATGTTGAACTGATGACTGACTGCTGTAATGAAAACTGACCAAGTCAAATTTAACCTACCTTAAGATCTCACATTTTTAAATAACAGCAATTGTTATAGGTATTCAATAAAGCAAAAAAAAAAAGGAGTAGAGTTTAATATTCGGTTATAATGTTATTTCGTTCCTATAAATACATATTTCGATTTTGCATAGAACTTGGCACACATTTAGGTCTCTATCCTTTTTGCGGCGAAGCCTACAGCTAAGCATAATTTTTGTATTGAACTTGGTTCTCCTTTTTAATATTTATGTTTCTGGTGGGATTAGTATGGCATTCAGAATATTGAGAGTGTTTAGGTATGACCTGACACTACTGACGTGAACCCATTGCCGTGAAGCAATTTAGGTAACAAACAATAAAATATTGAACTAAGTTATTCTAATGAAATAAGTAGGAAGTTAAAATTTCAGTTTTTTAAGACTAACTTTTCTAATAGTTTTGGTAATATGTCTTCTTCATCCTAGCGTTAATCCCAGTCGCATCCGAAGCTTTCAACTTGGAGTCTGGGGTCTGCTTCATTGGTCTGACTGCGGATTTGGCTGAACATCGATATTTTCTGTGAAGCGATTGCAGTGGTGAAGGGTGAAAATTTTATATTTAGTATGAATGTGAACATCCATACCACAGCTACCCTGTGCAGAACAATTATAGGTACCCCTCGCCACTCAGTGACTGCCATCTGACCTTCACAACCCAAGGCGATATCGAAGCATTGCAGTTACACCAGTTATTGGATTTTTGAGGGCCCCAACTACGCGTAACGACGGCCTAAGGTGATCTCCGAGGTACGGACCAGACCAATACAAATATCCATATTCATACATACAAAATATTTGCAATGAGCGGGGATCAAACCCGCGCTTCCTGTTTAGCGGTCGCGTTTACTGCCGCTACGCCACAGAGGCTGTCAAGTTCTGTTAAAATGTAACTGGTATTAAAAAAAAGTGGTGCTCTACATATTTTGCTTCATTTCAAACTTATGGTTTTATATTCCTTAAGGAGAAGAACACAATGAAGATGAATAATGTATGTTTTTTAATATGGAACCGTACTACACAATGGCTGCGGTTGCATTTGAACAGGTCACTGGAGAGCTAAATGAAGCGTACAGCCGTTCTGTACACTCTTGTCACACCATAATTTAAATCATTTAGGGACTGGGGAGTCAACGTTTTATATCCTGTGACGCTGTGCTTATGCAAAAGTAAAAGTACTTATTAATATTTTAGGATTTTTTACTTCAAAAATGTAGATTTGGGCTATGTTTGTAAATCGGTATTTTACGGATGTGGTTTTTTCTGCTTCTCGCGTTTTTTTTTTTGTTTTCGTTTTTTTTTTTTAATTTTGGTTACTAATATTTATTATAAAAATAATAAAGAAAAAATGGTTGCTGCCAAATTGGATACAGTGACTGGCTATTCCGATTAAATTGAGGAAACACGCTGAACAAATACGCTTTTATGTTGATGCTATAAGTTTACTGAACAGTTACAGATGCCATTGAATACAAATAAGATACCCTATACAAAAATCCGATGCTTCAATCGGGTTACATGGTCCTTTTACTGCAAAACTTTCCCTTACAATTATTCATTATTGCAAGAAAATACAAGCCTAAAATATGTGTAGGTATGTAAATATAAAATAACTGATTTTGATTCAAATTACTACAAAAACTTCCACAATTGATATAAAATACCGAAAGTTCTGTGAATAAAAACATTATCTTAATGCCTCTCAAATACTTATTTCAGTAACCTAATAGAGAGTTAGGGTGTTCAATAGATTGTATTATAGATTCTATTGTGATTGTATTGTTGTCGATCACGCGTTTTTCCTTTGCGAATAAGCTTCAATAGTCGCTATTTTGAATTGGGCTTCTGTAATGTATCTCCATGATATAGTGTAATCTATTGTATGTATTATGCTGATGTTTTGTGGAATATTACACGACTTTTGTGTGTGAAAATGAAAAGATTCAATTGATATTTACTTACATAGATATCAAATTTGCGCTTCATTTCATCGCAGCTAATGTTGATATTATGCTGGACTCAAATTGCCTAAGTCTGCACGGTGACAACCCTGGTGTATTGTTTGGAACTTGCTATTTTGGCTCGCCTGGTCCTAAGCCTTTGGCCAAGCCCTCCCGTCGCTTCTATCAGGGTGACGGAGGGCTTGGCCAAATTTCTGTGAACTTTGTCGATCAGCAGCATAAGGATTATAAACTTCTACAGATCCTTCTTAGGTATACGGTCTTGATCGGTTATGGTCTTGCAAAAAAGCGGTGGCATTTTGCATATTTAGATCAGGGTCATCATCTACATTTAGTCGCTATACTGATTGCAACCGAGGCCATGATTATAATCTGAAAACAATAATCAGTGTTTATTTAAACTATTATTCCTGTCTATCAAAAAAAAAATATTAATAAATACTTATGTAAGGTATTTATAAAGGTCAATATCCCTACATTAACAAATACCATGAAACATCCCCTAAAACACTTAAGAGTTTTATAAGACTTTTCTTTTAACGTGTCGGGAAGAATACAATGTTTACTTACGGTTTAACGCATGTTAAAACAACAATTTATGGAGCACTTGAGTAAAAATATACTAAACCTTTTGTGTTCCCGAAGATAGGTGTCTTGTAAAAGGACTACAGCCGATGAGAATTTCTTTACCAATTTCATTTAGATACATAACCTTAAACAATAAAAGGTAAACCAGGCAATCGTATCCCACCATTCGAAGAATTGAAATAAAAACGATGTAATTTAAAACATGTTTATTTAAGTAATTAGTCATAACCTCTGACTCAATTTGCATAACAAAAACAAAAAAAAAAAACTTATTAAATGTAATTAAAACAGCTGATATCAACGATTTCTTAAAGTCTGGGGTGACATTACACGTGCACATTATATATGCCAGAGTACAGCTTTTTGTCCTATCGTCTTTTTTTCTTTTGCTTTCCTTTTACTACTGCAGCATTTGTAGCATTCCTTTGAAAAATTTGAACAGTCTTCATTTAAACAGCTATAACACTGCAAACATTGGATATTATTATTTTATCCCAGTTGTAACGAATATAATTTTATGCTAGGATTTTAAGTGAAGTTAAATAAAGTGAATTAAATGAGCTATGAGAACTGTAAAAAGTAAGCAAGATGATGTCTATACCGGCTAGGGTATGAGCAGAAATGAAAAGATTGATTAATACAATTTAGAACATGATTGTAATCGATATGAAAAAAGCGTTACATGAATTTATGTTAAGATAGGTATTATAGAAATGAATCTCAGGGCGGATTCGCAATAAATATTCTGCCGAGGCGTTGTTTGATCCGTAGTGCAGAGATGGTAGTATGCACTTAGCTCGTTCACTCCCGGCTGCTGATGTTGCCGGCGTGCCAGGGTCCTCGCTGGTGTGCCTCACGACCGAATGATGGCGTGAAGCCCGGTTCGAAGACCCTGGAAAAAGAAAGAGTGCGGGTCAGTATGTCACATGGGAACTACGTCCAGTGACCCGCTAAAAATAATAGCAGGTGAAGATATTCTCCCCAGCGGTAGAACAGCGTAGCTAGAAGCTATAAAAAGGAAGAAATAATTAAGCAGCGCAAGCTGGTGACGTGACCTCTGACCGTAGAGGTCATCGGTCTCGTGGCACTAAATAGTAGGCTGAAATAGCACATACCAAAATATAAAATAATAAAATAAAACATAGATAGGCCATGCATATTAGCAGGCATAAAGCTGCACCGCTGGAAGGTCTTCACCTGTAGAAGAAGTAGGAAATGTTGATCTCAAAACTCACCCGGTGCCGACAGCAGTTAGCCGCCGGGGTCAAAAGCGACCTTCCACGGCGAAGGTAGCCGAAGAAAAGGAACGCTTCAGCGCCGTGAATAGACACTTAAGTTAATGTTGACCAATCTCGCTCGCACAACCATAGACAATTTAGTTGTTTGGTGTCGAAAATACTAAAATATCGACTATATTAGAGAAATTATTTGAAACATGAATGATTTATAAAAAATCCAAAAAAATCGACTTTTATCATATTTTCTTCTGTCATACCCTGAGATCTGGAAATTCTTCCTTTCCCATTCTCTAAAATATTATAATTGGAAGAAAATACTTAAAAATAATGACTTATAGGTATACAAAAAATAATTCACATTGCCTAAGACAAATCAGGGCAGATTAGCCAATTTTCGGGGTAAAGTGCCTCAATTGGCTTTAATTGAAAAAATTGCCTAAAACGTCATTTAATTATTGAAATAAAAGAGTGTACAAAGATGTTTGTCTTAAAATAAAACCTTAAAAAAATAAGAAGCAAATGCTTTAACTAATAATCAATATAAAACAAATAGATACTATAGTAATTACATTTTTTTCACTTTTTTGCACTTAAAACAAATAAAAATCAGCACTGTGCACTGTTATTTACATCGCCAATATACTTGTACGATTATGACTAACCCATTCAGATCAAATGGACGCAAAATTCAAAATGCATCTGTCAGTTTTGCTTTTTACCGACTGTGGCACGTAGGTTTACCCTATTGTATTCAGGAGTGGCAGTGGGCTTGCCATATCTCGCGAATAACAAACAAGCGTTGGGGTAAACGTGTTCTTGAGTGGAGACCGCGACTCGGCAAGCGTAGTGTAGGACGCCCAGGTGGGATAACGATCTAAGAAAGACTGCAGGCAGATGCTGGATGCGGCAAACTGAAGGCAGGGCGCTATGGCGCTCATTAAGGGAGGGCTATGTCCAGCAGTGGACTAATATAGCCTGATGATGATGATGATGATTCAGTAGTTACTTAATGGATTAGTGAGATTAACTAGTAGTTTTAAGGTTAAGGGGAAATTAAAAAGGGAAGGAAAAAACAACTAAGTAGTTGCAAACTTTCACCCGAGACCTTTCAATCGTAAGGCTGACTCCTTGTCAGCCTTACGATTGAAAGGTCTCGGGTTCGAATTGTGTCCATTACATTATCGGTGTGAGTTCACACCTATCACAAGTTATTTAGCTAGCCCTAGCAGAAGCAGGCCACGGCGGCCTTCCCACACGGGGTTGAGTCGGGGACCGCGTGGTCCCCCCCTCCCCGAGGAGGGCCAGACCGAGAGGGATGACCCTGGGTCAGCCGGGGTGCGAGGGATATGTCGCATGACAACCTCACCTTCGGCCTAGCACTACGACCCAGAGACGGCGTGCGGTTTAGTCGGTTCGAGTCCGACATAACCTACCCCTCCGGCTCCGGAGGGGTGGATATCCGTGGGGATTTCCCGCACGTAAAAAAAAAAGGAGGGGATAGAGAAAATATTAGTAATTGCCAAAGAACGATGCAAATATTAAAAAAAAATGAGGTTATGTGCTCCGTGTGTTTCTCCGCATCAATGTCGTTGTAGAGAAGCCGTTGACAGACTCCACGACACGCCAGCCTCAACGAGATAATCCGCCGAGCTCTTCTCACCGTCGCGTCGGCGTGCCAGCTGTTCTTGAACCAAAAGGTTTGGCGCGCCGATGGCAAGTGACCGGACGATTTGTCTTTAATGCCATGGAAAATGGGTTGGACTCTTATGTGGGACGCAACATGTGTCGATACCATTGCTCCTACTCATTTATCCTGCACGGCTGGCTGTGTTGGTGCTGCTGCATTTACTGCAGAGGCTTTTAAGCGGTGCAAATACTCCAATCTCATCGGAGATTATGAATTTATGACGTTTGGAGTCGAAATGTTGGGGCCATGGGGTCCGAGCGCCCGCAATCTTCTCAGGGAATTCCCAATTTTTAACCAAATGTAAACTATACTATATATAAATAATTAAAATAAAACTATAACTAAAAGAACTATTATATGACAGCCTCCGTGGCGTAGCGGTAGTGAACGCGGCCGCTACGCAGGAGGCGCGGGTTCGATCCCCGCTCAGTGTAAATATTTGTATGCATGAATATGTATATTTGCATTGGTCTGGGTGTTTCTATGTATAATATGTATGTATTTACAAAAAAAAAACGTATCTAAGTATGTTTATCCGCATTCTAGATTCCATAACACAAGCTAGTTAAGCTATGCTTACCATGGGTCTAGATAGCGTTGTGTGAAATGTTGTGGAATATTATTATTATACACATTACAGCTAAAAATAATAATTAACATGCGTCATAGAATTCCTCCGCATCACAAGAGGCTTGTATTATAAGAGGCGTGTAATTATTTTCAAATTTGAGGTTAAACCATGATGTAATAGTAGCTAGGTGGATCGATTTATTGCCCATAGTCCAACAGTTTAACTGTTGTAATGCGCCATGGCTGCGCAATAACATTAATCTAACTATGTTAAAGTTAACATAGTGGATTAAAGTATATTACCATAGTGGTATAATTATTCCCAGTACGGTAGTTTATCGTGAACAGTAAAGAAACATTATTTTTGTATTTCAGACGTTAATTGCCCTTCACTTCGATATTGTATTGTTAAGTGTCACAAGAAACTAGTTAATGGCACAAAGTTAAAACACTTCGCTAGTTCAGCTCACTTTCTTTACAGCTACATTATTTATGAGAAATTATGTTTTAAAATACACTACTAGGTACTTTAAGCACTAACGTACTAACCTAAATTATACAAAGAGGTAAAGACTATTATAATATCGCCACAGTCTACAGTGAATTAGGCGAGCAAAATTGGCTCTAAACACATCATTATTTACCGACCCTTGTCTCAAATCGCATACGGGTTTGTCACGCAAACTGTTCTTACAAACACGTGTTCAATTCGATGCGTGAAACTTATACCTCCAATTGCAGTTGGTATGCAATGTGCATCAGCCTTGATTAAACTCCAAGAATCCGTGTTTGTTCAGAGGAATTTATGTGTTTGATGAATTTGGAAGAAAACACAAATATGGTTTTTAATTTTTAATAGTACTAAAATCAAAGTAGGTCATTCTTAAAATAATGACGTTATTTTACAAAACTATTTTTTATTGGCAGGAGGCTTACTTTCTGGATAATATTCTGCAATTTTGATCAAAAAATCAGGCAAATGACTTGTTTCTGCATGGTTATAAAAAATAACCTCAAAGTCTAATGCTTACTAAACTTCTAACCTGACCTATCCAAGCCAGATTGCGCAGCTTTTGTTAATAAACCTGTCATTAACTTTCCGTGTTATTTCTGGGTGATACGCTAGCACCTACCCCGCCGTACGAATGGCCTAAGTAAACATTAGCCGATTAAGTCCCATGCATCGAATTGAACACGTGTTTGTAAGAACAGTTTGCGTGACCAATCCGTAAATGACTGGAGGACGCGTGCCTTGTACTGAATAGGGGATATTGGAAAGGGTATTAGTGTAACAAACTCGTGCGAGTTTCAAGGCACTGCTGCCGCCTATTGAACACGGAAATGTAAAAGTGCTTCTCGACCAGACATTCCTGTTAGATGACATTTCCTCAGACAGTCCCTTCTTTGCCATAACCTTAGAGTAGACAGTAGAGGTAGGCCCAAAAAAGATGGATTGCGTGAAAATCACGCCATCCATCTTTTTTGGGCCTACTCCTACTCCTAAAGCCCTCTAAAATCATTAGTTCTGTAAATAATATAGGCAATATACATAAACACGTTTTCTTCCCAGACAAAAATCACTCGAACCCGTAACTTATGTTGTTAAACTCATTTATTATCAGTCAATGATCAATGTAACCGTAATCTACACAAACCACAAAGCATCACACATGAATTCGTATGCACAAATCCACCCGGCAAACTTACTCAATAATTAATGGAGATTGACTAGTTAATGTCGAGCAGTTAATTAAGGTGATACATAATTATACTGTTTACTATCAAATAAATTATAGTATGATAGCCCACAGCTATGTTAGCTATAAGATGCCTGTGGCCTAAGTCTTAACTGCAATTAAGGCCTTCGATCATTTTTGTGGTTAGTGAGTATCCTACTAATATTTTAGTGTGAACGTTTCTGAAGATAGATTTGTGTGTCTGTGTGTGTGTGTGTGTGTGTGTGTGTGTGTGTGTGTGTGTGTGTGTGTGTGTGTGTGTGTGTGTGTGTGTGTGTGTGTGTGTGTGTGTGTCACCTTTTAAGGTTAAAAATAGATAGGTCATTTTTTATTGTACACATTGAAACAAGAAATTGACAGTATGGACATAAATAAACAGCAGATTATACAATGGGTGGCCTTCCAAGCAAACTTTAAGATATTCCGATGTTTGAATGTTTGTTACTATCATATGCATACAGGTAATCGGATCGAACTATTTAATACAGTAATTGAAAATATATTGTAGAATATACTGCTTCCGGGCTGTTTGGCCGTGGTTGATGTGAAACTTGCGTTCCAGACGTTTCGTCGATCACTGCGGTCGACATCTTCAGTGGTGCAGGGTCGTCGCCCGGCACGCAACGCAAGTTTCACATCGACCACGGCCAAACAGCTCGGAAGCAGTATATTCTACATGCAACGCTTGCCGTGAAAGCCTGAAGACTTATAATGAAAATATATTGCTCATCTGAAAATTCACCCTGTACAAAGTTGTAAATATTCACGTAAAAAATACATCGAAATTACCTACACATCTGTTAAATATTTGGCTCTCAGACATCGGCGTTTGCTTAATCTACGAATCACAATACGGGTTGCTGGACATTATTTATTACTGGGTTCAATTTCTGGGGTGGCCGTGTACTCAATGGGATATAGGATAGCTGCCATTAGACTAAACATGACTAGGCTCTGGTCAGTCTGAATTATTGTGTTTTCTCTTGGGAGGCGATCTATATAGAACCTAAGGTATTATTCAAACTTAATGGTGTGTTTGATATTATTTATAATTTTCCATGTAGTAGAGCGTATCAGATTTACTTATTTTGAATGGAAAGCACGATATAAAATCCTAGCAAAAACTTTAGCAAAAAATTAAGCTGACTTCTAGAAATAAAAAAGACACAGAAAAGTAAAATGAACCGAATGTTTAAAGACAAAAGTTAAAGTACGTGTAGGGCTTATAAATGTATGTATATTGATCTGATTGCTATGGATCTGTTGTACCTAAATAACTACTATAATAAATAAAATAAAATTTTCTTTATTAAAGCAAAATTAATATTAGCTCATTGGGTTAGTAACAATTTCTTACTTGGCTATGTTAGTTACAATAGTTAATTAATAAACAATGACAAATGAAAAACAGGAATGAACGAAAGCCATAATCAAATTCAAAATCAGAATTAGGTATATATCAATGTCAAATGATTAAGATTAGAATAGTAAAATAATATGCAAAGTTATGCAAAGTATGCAAAGAATATTAATAAAAATAATAGTTAATTGTATTAAAGAATTTAAATTTTGATAATGTTAATAAATAATTCAAACAAAAAATTCAGATATGATAATAGCAGGAGTGGAGTCTATTGTCGTCAACACAGCATTTTTCCTGACTTTAGATATGTTTTCTGCGCCAGAATATAGAAATTGAGCATAGATATATAAACCATCGTCAGTAGAAATAAGTTCTTAAATTACGTCTTCTCAGACAAAAAATTATTGCTTATTTATAGTGAAACAATGTATCGGACTATTATCACTGATAAAATTCTAAAAAGCATCTGTTGACTAGCTAAAATAAAAAGTAAAGGAAGATACTATAACATCAGATATACTAACATTAACACTGCCTGATAACAACGTATTTTTCCTGCAATGGCGGTTATAAAGTATTTACCGAATAATTTGTCACGACATAAATTATATTATTTTACTCCCTTTAAGTAAAAACATTATATAATGATATTTTACATACCCTTTTAAAAACCTTCAGGCAAAATCCTATTCATGTACCGTTTCTCTGCCATCATTACGAGGTATTATTTACTAGTGAAGCTTGTTTGGGGCTGACTGCCGTTCTAAATAGAATATCAAATGACTTTGATGCTACACATAAAGGATTTTAGACTTAGTAACAATCGATTACTGAATATATACGTCTGGTTTGTTACTTACCATCTGCCTACCCTTGTCCTAATTATTTGAGATTGGTGCCTACTTTATTGTCGGATGGTAACTCCTCAATACTCCTTTTCTTGTAATGGGCTTTTCACGGAATATTTCTATCTTTTCTACCTTTTTACCTTAACTCTTAAAGCACTGTAAATTCATACTTTGAACTTTTATAACAATTTTGCTCTCAATAATGGCGCAGTCGGATATTTGCTGACCAGTTTGCTTACAGGATAGGGACACTGTGAGTGTGGTATGTGACGGTACAGGGCAATTGAAAATGCCAATGCGTTCTACCTCATGGAATCGAAGACCGCAGGCGCGCACTACTAAACCAGTCAGCTTGTGATCACGGCCTGTGAAACCAGGTCCAAAAGTCAGACAATTCGAAAGTATGTATGTAAATACATAATATACCATGATCGCAATAATTCCCTTAAGCATTATTGTATATCATGGAATACAAAAGTTAAAAGGTTAATATTGCTCTCATCGCTTCTCATACTATATCCACATCCTGACAGCTTTTTTTTCTTGTTTTTCACTGGTGTTATTTTCCGATTTCCTGTAAATGGACATATTAAAGGAAATTTTAATTCTATATATTTTATTATTATTTTAACGAACATAACGTAAATATACATAGTAAATCTTAAAATACTTCAAATCCAACAAACAAAGTTACAAATAATATTTTCCCTTGTATTCCATTGCTCACTCCTCGTGACAGCTAGTGAAAAACACCACATTTAATGCTATACAAAATTGAACTGTATGTCCTTGTAACAAATAGTATGTATATATGCTCGTCTCGGAGACCCAGGTGTAAACCCGTAGCAAGAATTGAAGAATAATTCAAAGCACCTTTTTGGAATACAAAAGTATTTTTTATCGAATCCAAGGTGTTTTGGTTAATGTTACGTAACAAAATGTAAAGATGCTTGCTTAAAGTGACAGTCTCAAGAATTATAATAAAATAAAGAACGGCATTCTAACATATTTAGCTTGTGTACACCCAAATCAATACAAATAATCATAAATATGCACACGTATATATTTTCACCGAGCAGGAATCGAACCTGCGCCCACTGCATAGCAGTCGAAACCTCGATAGCTATCAAATAAGTATAGTATCAAAAGGGATATGATAGTGTTTTGATAACTATAGAGATTGATGCAATGTTTATCAGAGTAATAAAACAACAAAGAGCGATGTTCGAATTAATTCGGATGAAATAAAAATAGCTTGTTCTATTTAAAATACTTATAATAAAAATAAGTTTTAAAATACTAATATAACAATTTTATAACCTTAAAAATCTAAAATAACATTTCCCATGCCCCCTCTTTTTGTTTTAAGAAAAAGGGCAATCGTCGATGTCGACTAGGAGACAAATGTTTCACTGCAATTTTAGAGTAACACTCATCACTATAATAATTACACATGTATTAAATATGGAGACTGTGCATAAGACAATATAAAACAAATATATGTGCAACAATTTAAAAAGAATACTTTTTTACGTTCAGTACGTATGCATATATTAACCCAATTTATAAATTAATAAGTTGTTGCTTCAGTGAAATACACTTCATCGCTATCGACGGATTCATTTCCCGCCAGAGCCTTTCATTTTTTACAATATTAATCGATTTGCAAAGTGAGTAGGTATACTAATTGCTTTATAATTTCATTAAACTATTAATTTTGTTAATCAGTCCAAATTATATTCATACAATTCTTAAATATTCAAAAGACGTAACCTAATAATCTTTTATATCTTCAATGTTTACATTTCACAGGCTTTCCTTATTCTTAATAACATTTGCTGCGTAACGGCTATGACGTTCATGTGTGTTACGCTAACAATAAAAGTGTTAGAAGAAATTTATATATTACCTGAATAAGCGAAGCCAGCAGATACATTGGACCTTTTAGGTTAAGGGCCGTATCGTGTGGTTATTTGGTCATTGTAGCATTGGATTCAAAAAAGAAAACACTGTTCTATACTTACAACAATATTTAATTGTGAATTAACTATATTACATGTGAAGCACAGTAAATATGGTTTTGAAAATTATACACTATTACAATATCTGAACACCACTCTGGGGTGTTATAAAAAGAAAAAGTATGAGCGGGTAATTCAGGATGGGCTTCCAACAGCCGGGGTCGATTGTGGGGAGTTAATCCGAATTTTAACCAACTGTTTATTACATACAGAAATTATAATATTATTTTTGTGCAACAGCACAACGCCTTGTAAATGTACTTATTACAAGTAGTTGTTACACAGAAATGAAGCCTGCTAGGCTAGCCCTACGAATAAATTGTAATCTTGGGATCAGCTAATTACCAACTAGCCCAGCAAAATTTAATATTACCTGAGGCACGCCCCTACGTGCATCAGGACTGTGACGTTTGTCGGCTGTTGGAAGTTCATCCTGAATTACCCGCTCATACTTTTTCTTTTTATAACACCCCAGAGAGGTGTTCAGATATTGTAATAGTGTATAATTTTCAAAACCATATTTACTGTGCTTCGCATGTAGTATTGTTAATTCACAATTAAATATTGATGTAAGTATAGAACAGTGTTTTCTTTTCTGAATCCAATGCAACAATGACCAAATAATTACACGATACGGCCCTTAACCTAAAAGGTCCAATGTATCTGCTGGCTTCGCTTATCCAGGTAATACTCGTATATACATATCTCATAACACTTTTATTGTTAGCGTAACACACATGAACGTCATCGCCGTTACGCTACATATTATAATATATATTGGTACTTAGTAGAATCACTAGGCCTAGAATGCGAGACTCTCAGAATAAAGACGTCATTGTAATGTTAAGTTAAGGCGTGGGGAGTTCCCAGTTGATTTCATCGTCGTATCTGTCAGATTCCTTGAGAGGGTCGAATATAGGTTGTTTCGCGATGAAACCTGTGAAATAAACGTTAATCTTGTCGTGAAAATGTGTTTTTTATTTAAATTATAAGAGTTTTGGGGGGGACTATTTGATTATGAAGAAATGTATTACGTTTCTAGAGTTTTTTCGCGTGCTGGTATATGATATTGAATATTCTTGTTGAGTAAGCATACAACTATTGTAATCTAATAAGTGATGATGTTAACAATTAATTCGTCTTCTTACAATGCCACACATGCAATATAAATTGGCCAAGTGAGAGTCGGACTCGCGCTCGAAGGGTTCCGTACCAGAAAAAAGGCTAAAAGAAAAATATATAGCCTTAATAATTTGTAATTATTTCTAGCGTCTACGTGTAGCATTATTAATATCAAGCAAAAACGGTAAAAAACAACACCCTTAAATATTATTTTTAGTATTTGTTATTGTAGCCACAGTAAAAATACATAATCTGTGTAAATTTTAACTGTCTAGCTATTACGGTTCTTGAGACCTAGCTCGGCGACTGAAAATGGGCATGAAAAAGGGCTAAAATATCTCATTTTTTGTATGGGAGCCCCCCTTAATTATCATTATTATTTTGTTTTTAGTGTTTGTTATTATAGCGGTAACATAAATACACAATCTGTGAAAATTTCAACTATCTAGCTATTAAGGTTCTTGAGATATGGCTCGGCGACTGAAAATGGGCCAAAATTTCACATTTTTTTGTATGGGAGCCCTCCTTAATTATCACTATTATTTTGTTTTTAGTATTTGTTGTTATAGCGGCAACAGAAATACGCAATCTATGAAAATTTTCAACTGTCTAGCTATTACGGTTCTTGAAATACAGCCTGGTGATAGACGGACAGAGGGAAGGACAGCGAAGGCTTAGTAATAGGATTCGGTTTTTACCCTTTGGGTATGGAACCCTAAAACCTGAGGCAAGTTATTTTTCAATATAATAAGTACGCACTTAGGTGGCAGACAAGTACACGGCCCACCTGATGGAAAAAGAGGAACGTGGCCTGAGGACGTATGCAACGAGGGGCGAAAGACGTTCTGTAATAATATCAATATTGCACCTCTTTAATCTGACTTGCCATGTCCATAAATTGTTCATATTTACATAACAGCCACAGGTCCATAATAATATTATCAACCACCCAAAACAGAATCCAAAATAACTGAAGAAGAAATTCAATTTCATTACTGGATATTCCATGCATACTTTTTCTAATAACAACCAGGTTCCAGAGAACGTTTTTGTCGTTAAAAGAACAACTCCAATTTAACTTTTAATTTATACGTAAAATATCCATAATTGGTTCAATTTTCCAATCATAACCGCGATCTATTCAAATTCTGTAATTTACTTGGCTGAATACGTAAAAAGTTCACTACAGATTTTATAATGACTCGGCGATTAAGTCTGCTAATTGAAGAGTTTACTATTAAAATCTTTAGCAACTTATAGAGCAATTATGGTTCCTATTTAAAAATTAAATCGTGATTTATTATTACCCGATAACTGTTTAATTTGAGTACTTACTACCAATGAAAGAAATTTACATATATTTTTATTGGCTGATGTTACTTGCTGGAACTTGATGAAATGAAACGTTTTAATATTCTGAAATATTTCTAGAAAATTTTGATGTTCACATTGACAATGCATTTGCTCCAGCGTTTATGTTTAAACTCTTAAATAAAATACGGAATTCGTATCTAGCGCCATCTAGTGACAGCAAGGTAGCCTGCTTCAATACTATTAAACCTGCATCGCGCAATTGAAATTCGATGTTGATTTCCGCATTTATGTGAGAAAAGCATAAGGCATACTAAACGGGAAGCGGTAACCGTTGCCTTTATAATATCTCAACACCAACCACTGAAATATCCTCGTGATTAACTTACCAAGTTGGGAGATTATGATTATGTACAAAAATAATAACCAACCGGTAATGAATCCTGAACCATAGGATAACGCCAGTGTCACACCCAGTGCAGCTAACTGGTACAAAGCTTGCACTCCAGCTGTTCTTCCACTCTGTAAATTTAGCAGAGGTATCATTATTATTGAATTGCAGTACTTTGTTATTTCGTTTAAGTATTTTTTTTATTTGACCACTTAGAATGAATGACTATGGAACGAATGACAGACCAAGTAGGTACGTAAGTGCAAGCTAGCCAAGGTAGGCCGCAAGATAAATTTACTGACCAAATTAAAAAAATGAATTAAGGCCCGTATTTTAGAATGCCACTCAGCTGAACCTCGACTTATTTGGGAAAAGATTGTATACACATTGACAAATTTGACAGGTTGTCTGGCAGATTGTCTATACAATTTCTCCTACATTCTAGAATATGGGCAAGAAGGGCTAGAAGAAGGGCAAGGACAGATCAGAAGCAATCGAAACCGGCAGACATGAAAGTTTTAATGATATGAAGAAGAATAGAAAAAGTATGCAAGGATAGAAGCGAATGGCATGCTGTTTTCTCTACCTTCCCCGGGGTGAAATAGACGTGAGCATATAATATATGTGTAATAATAAGCATTAGTTGCAAGACTATCATTGTTGATTAGTACTCACCATCATAGCTGGGAAAATGTTCGATAACTCCGTTCCATAGGTTGCACTCGTTGCCAGTCCGGCAAATAGGACAGATAGAAGAGCAGAGAACACTCCTGGCATCCCATGAAGGTTATTCACGCCGCAGGTATCCTGGAGTCCAATTTTCTCCAATGCAGGCTGTAGAGTAGACAATATTCAGTCATTAAAAACGACTAGTGAATTGATGTATTAAGTTAAGGCAATTTTAGACACTACCTTAGCGACGGTTTTGGTTTTCCACCCGAAATATACTGGATAGATCAGAAAAGTTGTACCCTGTTATTGAGTCGATTTTACATTTTTTATACCACTTAGATGGCAGACAAGCACACGGCCTGATGGAAAGTGGTTACCGTGGCCTATGGACGTGTGCAACACCAGACGCGATATACTCGCGCTGCCTAACCTGTTAGAACAGAGAGTTTTCGTACCGTCAGTGTAGAAGATATAGCAGAGAAGCCTTACGTCTTCCCAGCACAAAAAAAAGCACAAAAACTCCAGTGAGTTCTGGCTACCCTACTCACCGCCGGTAACTTAACACGAGATTATTATGGCCGTGGTATTCTGTACTGTCGGACTGCTCAATTGGACGGAAATACCGCATAACATAAAAATGCATTACAATAATGCTATACTTCGTGCAGATTATGGAAATATACTAGTGACTTCATTCTAATTTTCCTTCTTCTCCATCCATTTAACTTGCACAGTTTACGACAACCGAGTGACATGAAGGGTATTGTAACCGTCATCGTAAATCTTCACGTTGACATCTGTATTGTATATTTATCACTACAATATTATGACCAGGCATTAAAATTTATACTTCTCATAATACTATTTGTTTTTTTTTTTACAATAAGCGTCTTTTTACATATATCGAAACGTAAAACAATAGTTAATATCTGTTATTCCATAGAGGCATGTAAAGATATGAGACATTTCTGGTTTCGTGTAATCGCATTCATAAATCGAGCATTCAGACTCCGGGCAAACATAAGTGTTTGCAAGTGTATTCCAGGAGCCCCACAAAAGCCAATAATTTTTACCCGTATCATCTTCATGGAGCCTATTGTCCTGATTGCATCCGAGGCCATAAGGTGACCTTGGGGCTCAGAGTCCGCCTTCCGGCTCTTCCTTCTCCACATCGCACGATTTTGGTCGACGATGGTAGTGACCAATTTTTACCCTAACCTTCCATAAATTGAGTCATTCAGACAACAGATAAATAACTAAACAAAAACTATATTGTAAATATAATCGTCAAATAAATAAAACTGTTAAGACAAAATCTAAATTGAAATGTTGGGAATACACAACGACGTCAAGAGACAATGAGCCAAACGACAAAAACTGTCAGGTCACTTAATAAAAGTTGTCCAAACCCGTAAAATTGTTACTTGCGTAGAAATTGGTCTCCTCCGGGGCCTTAGACATCTTGAAAGAACTTGAAAAAAATACATTATCGACTTTTACACTTGGACTTTTTCTGTAAGCTTCTATCTAATTTTGTCTCTAGATACAGAAACTTTATACTTTCATAGCTCTAACTTCATTTTGTTTAAGTATGGACGTCTATACTGCTAGTTTTTTTCTGACAAGATCTTTAGTTGTTATTATAGCGATAGAGAAACATACTCTACGCAGTTTATACGGATGAGTTTGAGTAGTTTCTTCGGAAGTTATTTTAAATGAATTGGTATAGGTATAGATCTTTCAAAGGAACGTCTTGTAACTCGTACGATAACTGAGAAGATTTGACTGAATGTGAACATACAGTAATAAGTTTTACATTGCAACGTCTAAATTTGTATAGGGTGCTTTTTAATTATTATTACTTGTTATTTTGTAGAGATTAACTAATCGTGGCAAGTGTAAATTTATAAAAACAGCGCTTGTGTGCCTACATATTTTCATAGGTAACCAGGCAGAAATTGATGCCTGTATTATCAATCAATTATCTTCAAAAATACGGTTAATTTAACTAAAAAAATATGAATGAGTGAAGCTTTTTCGTTGAGGTAGGAAAATTGAAATTTATTATCTTCATTTACTCTAGTAGGTATTGAAAATATTTAATAAAGACTTAAAATTTTCTAATACATTTTCTATTGAGGTTCTAAAACAATGAGTTCCTTGATATTACACAATGACATGAAAAGAGGAGGGTTAATAATATGATATTCGAATTGGAAAAATGTTGAAAGCACTTTTTTAACATTAATCAAACTTATATCATGTATTTTATAATAGGTTATTTTATTTATAAATTAAAAATCAGGTACTCACCGTTAAAAATCGGTAACCCAATACACTGAGCATACCAGCTAAAATGCCAACAGCAATAGCGATACCAGGACAAATGTATAAATTGCATATGGCTCCTATGGCTACTCCACCAGCCAAGGTGGAGTTCTGGATATGTACCATGTCAAACTTGCCCTTTTTGTGACTGACCATAGAAGAAATTACAAAGGCAGTCACCTGAAAAAATAGGTTCACTATCAGTTTCTTATATTAAATCCCAGAAAAATTCTCAAACAAGCGGTCTGGAATACTTTGGAGCCAATATTAACAAATAAAAGCGTAAATTAAGCTTGCATCCATTAACTGAGTACTTTGAAAACTTAGATGACATCAAAACTACAATCTGGCTTGTGGTAAATGGTAAACCTTTTATAAACAAAAAATTGTCAGAGCTTGCATAACGCATTTGTAATTATCGTGCATTGCACAATAAATTGATCATATTAAAAATTTAATTCAGTTATGGTCTAAAAACAAAACACAATAAAATCAAAGCAAATCTATTGTATAATATGTTATGTATATTACTTACTGTAGCTGCAGCGAGGGATAGGTATGTATTGATAACAGCTCGTTGGTACTCAACATCGTTGGAAGTCAAAGCAGAGTTAAATGACGGCCAATAAATCCACAAAAACAGGGAACCTGGAATTTAAACATGAGTCTGAGTTATGATACGATTCACACATAATTCTACCGTATCAATTCTACTTTTTTTTTTTTAAATAAATAGGACACCTCGCCTGATGGTAAGCTGAAGGTAAAGTCTCAAGAAAGAGGGCCACCATTATATACACGTGCCATGTTAACAATGGTGGCACTCAGCTTGACGGCCTCATCAGATGCTTTTTCACGCCCCGCTTAAAGGACCCGGGACTGTAGGAAGAGGGAAACACGTGAGCTGGCAAGGAATTCCAGGTCTTAATGGTGCGACAAAGGAAAGAGTCACCGAACCGCTTGGTTCTTGAAGGAATGTTCTGCACCGTATAGGGGTGACATCTAAGTCCTGCACGTGTCGTCCTGTATAGGAAGGGGGAGGGTGGGACTAATTGGAATAGCTCTTCAGAACATTCACCATGGTAGAGACGGTAAAAAACTGCCAAGGAAGCAACATCTCTACGCACTACAATTGTCATTATCATCATCCACATAGTGATTTTCCAATTACGTCCAAAGTTTACACTCATGACTCTTCTCTTTGTCGCACCATTAAGACCTGGAACTCCTTGCTAGCTCAAGTGTTTCCTTCTTCCTACAGTCCTGGGTCCTTTAAGCGGGGCGTGAAATAGCATCTGATGAGGCTGTCAAGCTAAGTGCCACCATTGTTACCATGGTACGTGTATGTAATGGTGAACCTCTTGCCTGAGACTTTGCCTTCAGCTAACCATCAGGCGACGTGAAGTCAAATTGACGTGTCCTATATATAACAAAAACCACTATGGAATCCGTTTTCCGATTATTGTTTTCGATTAGTTAGATTCCGAACCTCGATAGTAAAGCCTATGGCGCGTTTGTTAATAGTTTAGTAGAAGCACCGACCTGCAAGTGAGGCTTTAAGGATGCTGGTGAGGCCGAGGAGAATAGAAAAAAAAATCACCAAACACAGTGAAACAGCAAAAACTTTTAATTAACCTTATGACTACAATATAATCCGTTTGTTAATTACAAACAAGGGTTCTCAATTTGGTGTTTAACTGACTAGTCAAATAAATTACTATTTTATAAACATAAAAACGGTAAGTTATAAGAAAAATAAAATTGTATAAAAATTTATTTGTGGCATAATATTTAATAGAGAATGCCTCCGTCATTAAATCCGCTAATGTGCAATGTGCATAAAGTATAAATAAATATTTAATAATCAAATCATTTACTATTTAAAGTTGGGCGAATGATAAAAATATAAATAAGAACGATAATATAGGAACCGACTTTTTTCACTCTTTTACTAATCTTTAATTTAATTGAATAAGTGCAGCTAAATAATTTATTTTTAACTGCAGGAAAATACCCAATTCGGATATTTTTATTCTATGTTTGCACACGTTTGCTCCTGGGCATAGCTCAGTGATCTGTAGACGGATTTTTAATAAGACAAATAAAAGAGACAAGCATTTTTTCTTCATAAATTTAGGTCATCCCGGTAGTGCTAGACAATGGAACGAACACGGAACAGAATGATAGAGAATTTTCAATGATGCCTTCGCCTTAATGCACTTAACACCAAGATGCATCGTAATGCTGCGCTGTAAATTTAAATATCTACCTACCTAGAATTTATTATTTTAATACAATGTTTATTAACCCAGATATTACTGAAACTATTTTTTGTTTGCGATTGCAATGATTTTTGAGTATGTTTTACTTTACTAATATAGTATTATTGGAAAAATATTTGAAAAAAATTCTTTGGTCTGGAAAAGCCGGAAAACAGGTGGCGTTATAACGCCCGGTAGTAAAATCGGCTACCAAAACCAAAGTCTTAATCGCGGACATTTTTGGAATGAAATGAAACACCGAATGCTCGTTGAATGTATTATGTAACGCTTACAATAGTTTATTTATCCAAAAACTCAACATGAATATGATAGGAAACAAAACATATTTTTGGGCGTAAGTAAATGTACTGACATTTACGATACATGAATTTGGTTCTTTTTTTACAAGTAGTTCACAGACAAAGCCAAATCATTTTCTTTCTCTCACTTTTTGAAAATGTACCTTCATAATACAATCGCTGCTAGAGCTCTTAGTTGGGAACCTGAAAAGGAGTACCTAAGGACATTGCAATACATTGAAGTTATTACAGTGATTGTAATGAAATACGTAATATGCTCAAAAGCAATATCAAACCTGGAAGATTACGTTTGTAATGTTACAAATTCTTCATCGCCGGAATCCTCGTCTGTTATTTCCGTATTTAGATTTTCCGGTGGAAAAATGGTAATCCCACTGGGTCACTTGTAATGGATGTAGGACACGATGGTATTTCCATCCACTTGAGCAGTATGACTGAGGAAGTGTCTCCGCTCCGTATTGTGTTCTCGGCGGTGAGTGGGGTAGCCAGAGCTCACTGGAGAGTTATGTGTTGTCAGTGGGATGACCAAAAGCTTGTTCTGCTGTGTCTTCTACACTGACAGCACAGAAACACTCTACGTGTACCAGGGTCGGCAGCACGAATGTGACTCCGCTGGTGTTAAACACGTCCATAGGCCACGATAAACACTTTCCATCAGGTGGGTCGTGTGCTTGTCTGCCACCTAAGTGGTATAATAAAATTTCTTCAACTATTTCATTGAGATTCAAAGGTTTTTTCATCAGTGATCTAAAATTTTATAGTAATAGTAAATAGACGTAAATTTTACTACCGGGCGTTATAACGCCATCAGTTTTTACATACGAAAATTTTAATGAAAACCTGTGATATCTGAACATATTTTATCTCTAATTTATATTACAACAACAACACTTTACGATATTCTACGTTATAGTATTTATTACATAATTCATGTACTTTAAAACTTAATTATTTGAAGCCATGACGCAAAGCAAATTCACTGTTCTTTTAAAACACGTTAGAATTTCTAAATAATGCACGCACTGTAACATATAGTACTACCACACTATAGAAGGACTACTTCTGATTACGGTAATGTAAGATGATCTTTGGTAGAACAAAAATAAACATATAAATTTGGCGGGTAGATCTAACACTTGATAAGTGGCGTTATAAAGGACGGTACTATCAAGTGGGTTAAAACTTAGTGAAAGTATTGAGTATGAATGAGTTCATATCATTATTTATGGTGCAAGAATTTTGACAGCACAGGAAGCATGTGTAGTATGTAAGCTTGCCTACTTCGGAAGGAAATAGCCATGATCATATGTAGGTAAGTATTTTCAAGAAAAAATAATAGAATATAATACAGAAAGTGTAGCTTAATTGTTATATGGTTACTTATAACTATACACTCCCGAGGTATGCGATGCGTACATGTTTTAGCACTTGTATTCTTATACCCACATAAATAGAAGGCAAGTTTTCAAATCTTGTGAATTAAACGGTACTGAATAGAGTTTGTTTTAAAAATCATTGAACAGTTTAAACTTCTATAAACTGATAAGCACTAATAATGCACAGTGATAGACTAGTTGCATTTTTTATAAATAGAAACTTTGAGATGGAAATTTTAGGAAAAAATAATCGACCCTGACTTACATAAAAGTAACTTAATATTCATAAATGAAATGAACTTGGAACACATTATCCAAAAAAAATTGACACTCAGCTGCATGTGGCTTATATATTATATTAAGTGGCGAATAAGTGTTATTTCTTAGCATTATTTTTAAAAAAAGTAGGAATATTAGAGTGCCTTCTTATTGGTACATGATATCACAATAGTAACAGCTGCTCCGGTAATAAAATATTAAGGTACTGGAGTTATTATGTAACACAGATATTCATATCTGTGTGTTCATTTATAACTTTCAAGTAGAACGAGGAGGAATTTCAGGTATTAACAGTGACTTTGAAAATAATTCAATCCTTATTATACATATACTAGCTGTCGCCCGCGGCTCCGCCCGCGTGGATGTCGGTTATCGCGAATCGGGGTATGAAAAATAGATGTTGGCCGATTCTCAGACCTACCCGATATGCCCACAAAATTTCATGAGAATCGGTCGAGCCGTTTCGGAGGAGTTTGGCAACGAAAACTGTGACACGAGAATTTTATATATAAGATGGGAACAAGACATAACTGATCTGATGACACACCTTATATCATCATCATCAGTTTAGCTTGGTTGCTTACGAGACTTCCCCAGGCATGAGCAGAAAGCGTGTGCCAGAGTCTCGTTAGTCAAGTATGGGAGAAATTACCTTGCACTTGAGGATGGAGTAGGAGGAGGAGGAGGGAGGAGGATCTTGGTGGATCTGCATACACCTTTCTATACCTACATCTGATTTTTCACAATGTACAATTGAACATTCTGAACTATTTGTGGAATAGTATCTGCCGCAACCCATAGGAATGTATTATGTACATACCTTCTAGACTAATAATAATTTAATTTGGGAACGGTCAGGGGTGGGTTATTTGATTAATTATTAATTTATTGACTAAATTGTATTTTCTTTTTTTTTAGTTTAGACCTATTGGTTTAATGTTTATATACAATGCAGTTACCTATTTACACTGATGTATTGGCAAAAATTAAATTAAATTAATAAAGTTACTATATAAACACAATACTAAATAAAATAAAAAAGAAAACTAAAACTAAAAGTTAAAATGCGTCGTGGAATTCATCCGCATCGCATGCCTCTTGTGGTAGCGTTCCCAGAAGACTGGCAGCATTGCCACGTTGTATGGCAATGCTTAATCTCTGACCTAAAAAGAGGCCAGTACAGTGGTGTAGTAGTAGTCCTTCTGTATTATGTATTTTATATTATATTTAATTTCATTAATTCAATTTCGGGCAGATCCGTTCAGCAGTTAGAGCGTGGTTGAATTACAAAAATAAATTACAGAAATTCAAATATTTAAACAGCTCCACAAACTTTCACATTTATAATATTTTTGGAAGCGGAATTAATAAAAAAATTGATACCTACCGATCATAGCTGTGACATCAGATTGGTAATTCGGGCCATCTAATCTAGATGCTTCAGGCACGTCACCTTTTTTGATCCTCAAGGCAGAACTGACTCCAAGACCGAAATATGCACCAAAACTATGAATACCTATTGAACCTCCAACATCGGAAGCCTGAAATGAGAAAAAAAAAATCAATCAATAACAATAAAAGTAGAAGTGGAAAGGAGATAGTTACTTTTTATACCACTTAGGTGGCAAACAAGCGCACGGAGCACCTGATGGAAAGAGCTTACCGTGGCCTATAGCCGTGTGCAATACCAGAGACGTCACACTCGTGCTGCAGACCATGTAAGAAACTTCTAATGCCCTTCTTGAAGAACTCCATAGTGTAGTCGCTTAGAAAAATCACGGCAGGGTGTTCATTGCACAGCTTAAGCGTGCGGAGATGAAGTTCTTATCATACATCCAACCATACAAGTAAGACTGCGAAAGTTGTTAATGTTTCACTTTCAAAATACTCGAAAGCCTCTTGTGGCGGGTCTCTTCTACCGTGGGTGCTGTAGAACGACTAATGGATAGGGTGGTTGTTACAGACCATGACAAAGTGTCAATGTATAGTGTAAATAGGCTCGCCCCTTTTACAAAGAACCGTAATACATAGCGAAATGTGGGTTAAAATACTTATGCCTATAGTTACAGGTGTAAATATAAGTATGTACGAATATAGTGAGAAATTGCACAAAAATCTCCAGTGACCTCTGGCTACACTAATCACCGCCAGGAACATTCTCAAGTCATCTATTCAAGAACAAGTACAATTATTAGTAATCATTAATTACCAACCTCGAAAATTTCATCAATAATATAGAAGTTTAAACAGCCTACAGCAATCTCGACAATAGCTATGAGAAGTAACTGTGTTCCACTGGCGATACCCAATACTGCACCGAAGGTGATCAAGACAGTAGCTGACATAACATCTGCTTCTGTAAATGAAAAAAATAATTTATCATTACTAGCTTTTAAAATTTCGCGTTCAATAAATACACTAATGTTGACGGGAATTAACGCGATTTTGATACAGTTTATACTTTGAATGGCCTGACGTATCAAATGTATAAGCTATAACATGATACTATCATCGTATTAATTCCTGTTTGTTTTTTAATTGTATAGCATAACATTGCTTTGAATGTGGCCTACATTATATAATACTACAATGTGTTGAAATGTTCTGAGGAATTGCAATCATATATGTTTACTAAAGGTTTGGGTGGCATACAAATTCTAAAAAAAAATATTCGTATATGGTATGGTATGCGGTTTTAGTCAGAACGAAATAATCTGCCTGCTGTGTGGCGGGGGATATACAGAATATCCACACGAAAAAAAGGTATTTCAAATGGTAAATATTGGCACACATATTGCGGAGGTTCGGTATTCCATAAAGTTTCCCATTTTTTAGCCCCACGGTGATCGGTAGAGGCTGGCAGGCAAGATGCCAGACCCGTTGCTCTTGTAAGATCTCTTTGGTTTGATCAGGGTAGCAGGCGTCGTCTGCACTGCTACACCGCCAATGACACCACATCGACGTCATTAATATTGCGGGTGTGAATAGAGATACCACAGTTGGGTAGATCGTTTTACTCACTGATTCTTATTGAATACTAGCTGTTGCCCGCGGCTCCGCCCGCGTGGATGTCGGTTATCGCTTAGTGTTGAGTCAACATAGTAGCTTTATGCATGCAAAGTCTCAGCCCGATCGATTTAAAATTGACAAAGTTTCATACAAATTTAAATCCCCTATCTTATCCCCTTCTTTCCTTTTCCCCCACATCTACCTTCAGGCCAAATTTCAGCCCGATCCGTCCAGTGGTTTGGGCTGTGCGTTGATAGATCACTATGTCAGTCAGTCAGTCACCTTTGTGTTATATATATTTAGATTTACAATTACTGACTAGCTTATATACTAAAGATTCTAAACTTATTTAGTAGTAGGATATCATCTTTTTGCTGAATGGCGATTCTGTTGTTATGGCAGAGGACGTGATTTTTTACCTATTACATTACTAGCTATTTCCCGCGGCTCCGCCCGCGTGGATGTCGGTTATCACGACCACACATAGCCCATGTCCATTTTCAAGGTCCAATTTACCTCTATATCAAATTTCGTCAAATTTTGTTCAGTGGTTTAGCCGTGAAAGACGGCTAAACAGACACACACACACACACACACACACACACACACACACACACACACACACATTGCCATTTAAAATATTAGTATTGATTATTTATACAATTTAATTTCCTTACTTAAAATCACGTCCTGCATAACCATGGTTGCCATACACATTTAATTTTGAATTTATTTATTTATTTATTTATAACACTTAAAATAATACGATTCGTTTTCATAAAGTGAAACGGCGACGATGATAGATTTTGCAAACATAGTGCATTCTGTTTCTCACACATGCCGTTTCAATGCACCTATTTTTTATTGCTGTTAGCCTTCTAGTTGCTTGTAAGATTTTTCTAGGTTATAAATATGGGCTACCACCATTTTTCAACGCTCACACCATCTTTAGCAGTATTAATTTAATCTTACTTTATGACTTTCATAGAGTGACGTCAGCGTCTTTCAGGATACTTAGGCGCAGTTTATACAGAAGAGACGTAGCGGGAACGTATGACGTGGCGGACAAATCAATGTGATACTTACATAAGGTTTATATTGCGTTACATAAATTGTCCGAAACCGCCAAATGTCATCCGCCACGTCTCTTCTGTATAAACCGCGCCTAAAGTGACGCACCATCGCATCGAGTGTCACGCGTCACGTCATTGGCGTTATTGTTCACTGCATAAGGTTTATATAGTGTTACTTCAATTGTTCGCCAACGTCATATGTCCCCGCCACGTCCGTTCTGTATAAACCGCGTCTTAGGATACTAGTGTTATATGGTCTTAATTTCTTGGATACTTTATTAATTTGTTTAATTTGTTAATATAAATATAATCTATCTTACAGGATATAGTACACAAATATCAAAGGAGGACAATGTTCCGAGGCCGAATTACAAAATCAAAGTAAAGTAAGATTGAAATGATACTACTTTTAAGAGATGGTGGTAAGGCCACGGTGTCGACCTATCTAGGTACAAGTAATCCGATGAACGACCTTGTAGAAGATTAATATATGGATAATTTAATTATCTTGCTTTTCTAGTTGTACTTTAAAGGGAGCTATAAGCCCCGCTTCCATCGACGATAGTACTATTTCGGTGCATATTATCGCTTAAACGTATTTGAACTCATATCCTTCTGATAAAACCTAATAATATCGTATTGTTTTAATATCTTTGACCTGGTTTATGTTATTGTTAGAAAGAGGTTTCAATAGCCATTCGCGTAGTCGTCTAACTTCAAAAATTACTGGTATCCATCGAGGTACCCAAATCATATCCTTTAAAAGCCAAAAGTAATTCCATTAGTTTGCTAAAACGTGTAAATCCAACAATAAAAGGACAAATTAAAAATGAAGTTAAAAAATTCAACATCTCATTTTATCAATTTTCCAAAAAAGGTTTTATGTACGAAATTGTAATTCAATTTTGAACAATATCAAAACATTTTTGATGCCAAAGCCTTTCTTTGAATCCCAGTATTGAAAGGAAATTGGGTATTTAAAATGTTACCTTCATTTAAATTTAAATAAGGTCCTTCTGTTGTTATTAGACACAATACTTATTTGTTTCTGACAAAGCAACTTTAGAAATTGAACAAAATAGGAAGTCTTAAGAAATAATTGAAGAGTTTATTGTATTGTGAAGATATATTTTCAATTGATGGACTTGGTCTTGGAGTCGTAGGCCAGAGTTATTTTAAAATCGAAATATTAAGTTTAATTTCAAAATGGGCACATCTCTTAAATTTTGACAAAAACGTTTTTTCTTTCAAGTAATCTACGTGGTCCCATGCACATACTGTGCTCAAAAATGGTTAAATTCTAGTATTATTTCTATGTCCTGGCGTGTTCAGAGAATTGAATTCCAGGAGATGTACCCTCTTCGAAATTATTGCTGAAGGTAACATTTTAAAAGACCGTTAACACTGGAGAAATACCACAAATCTTATAGACTTTTATGACAAAACATTAAAATATGTAACTGTAAACGAAAAACAGCCGTAAGAAGTTTTAAAAAAAATCTGTCATTTTGGTTAGCTATTGCTTGCGGCTCTGTCCGCATGTAATTCTGATCCACGGAGGACAGAATATGATTAAGTATTTGATCCCATTCCCGCTGTTTCTTCTGTTTAGCTGACCGCCTATCCCCAGTTTCATTCTATAGTCGATAGTTTAAGTGGCATTAACGGTATAATAATATGATATCAACGAAACTTTACTAAACACTGTTAAATCTAGGTGTTTTTGTATTCAGCTGACAGTCATTTTCTTTCATTTTGTGCACTTTGAAAAACCTGGAATTGTCTAGTATCTGAATTGATAATTATATTATTTACAAGTCCGTAAAAAATATAAATTACTCACATATCACTTTAGCAGTACTTACCAAACAATGATTTCTTGGAAATATATATAGTATTATTTTCCATTGAATAAAAAGACTGGCACAATAGTGCCCATTGTATGCATAATGCTGCCAAGAACCAGTTGAAACCCAAAGCACTATAAGAGTATTTTTTCAGAAACGTCATTAGGAAACCGAAACCAATGAATATCATTACGTGCGTGTCTTCATATCCTGTAACAAAAGAAAATAAGTTTACTGATAGATTAATGATAAGCAGTATTGGCTTGAAAATGGCATGTATGAAAGGTTTAGTGACAACAGAGTAATCTCGTAAAATGTGTAAGGGAGCAAGTGCTGGGATATTTTCTCTGCCTGGCTCAGGGAAAAAAGTGAGGAAAAAAAATTTATTTTATTTTAAAGACTAATTGAGTGTGCAATCATGATAAATAAACTTGACTATTGTCGGTAGTATTATTGTCGCGGTATATTGAATATCATGATTAAACGTCGTCAAAAGGAAAACTGCACATCTGAGAGCTTTACATAATGATCACAATGGTTTGCACAGTTTGGCATTTAGCGCTAGACTAGCAAAGTGCATTCGAAGTAAAAAGTATTTAACTAAGAATGCATTTTTGCACCATTAGTTGAAGGTTAACTAGCACATCAGTTATAAGTGTTCACAATTAAGAAATGTTTTTATAATATGGGGTCACCTTCTGCTAATGTTAATGCTCTGGTAGGTACGAACGAACTCAGTTTAGTTGCTCAAAAAGAATAATCAACAAAAAATAAGAATATAACGCAAAAGTAACATCCTGGATGCGATTTGTCTCTGCGTTTGCGTCGATACATACAATTTTGCATCGGTGCCCCTTGCCTTTTTTGTATAATTCACGACTAAAGAAAAAGTACATTACATTGTCACCAAACAATGCGTAATTTTTATTCTGAATTGATTGTCTCTTACATCCTACTACAGTGATAAAAAGTTGAAGTAAGTTGTCGATTTTCTTAAAATAATGAAATACTCCTCCTTGAAGCCATCAACTCGGATCCTACAGAACCAGCACCGTACACCGTCGAACAAAAACAACTTATTTATCGATCTTTCTTGTACTAAATAATTTTATACGCTCCGAATACACCCATTACGAACTCCACCACGCATAAACAGAACAATACATATCCTTTTTTTATCTTCCTTTTATCTTTTTATTTTTTCCCCGCACTGTAATTGTTAGAATGTCAAATGAAAAATTGCAAATGAAATTACACAATTCATTGTTTTTCTGGCATTAAATGGGACCCGGGAGGATAAATAGGACTTAAAATGGATACGTATAGAATGTGAAACATGTACTATTTATATTCTTTTCTTTTAACGCACAAATCCTTTTTTTGTTTTGTTTTGTATATTTTATGGTTCACCCTCAACACAGGTTATAAAAAGGGACCATGTCCAAATTTTAGACCTCATTCCTATCGAAGTAAAGGTTTGCATATTTTAAACAGTATAAAATAAAAATAAAATCTATTAAAGTCGCCTCAAAGACGAGATCTGGTAGCTAAGCATTGCCCCTGTAAGGCAAAGATCGCGAGTTTATAGCTCGCCTAGACCGATTCAATATTTTTCCTATTTTAATCGCTTTGATTATTTAGCATGCAAAATGCTTTAAAATTTCATTCAAAAGGAATTAAAAAAATAAAAATATCACAAGAACAAAGCATATTATTGCAATCTATTCATTAGAATATTAGAATTAGAATATATTTATTTGCATAAAATGTGGTAATACAAAGATGACAAAAAAATTATGAGCTAAAGACACATTTTGCCACTTGTCGTGACATGCAAACATTAAACAGGTACATATTTATCAAATTAAATTTCATCAAATCAAACTATATAAAATCAAATTCAATCAAATTAAATCAATTTAAAACAAATTGAGTCAAATTAAATGAGATTAAATCAAATTAAATCAAATTAAATCAAATTAAATCAAATTAAATCAAATTAAATCAAATTAAATCAAATTAAATCAAATTAAATCAAATTAAATCAAATTAAATCAAATTAAATCAAATTAAATCAAATTAAATCAAATTAAATCAAATTAAATCAAATTAAATCAAATTAAATCAAATTAAATCAAATTAAATCAAATTAAATCAAATTAAATCAAATTAAATCAAATTAAATCTAATTAAATCAGATTAAATCAAATCAAATCAAACCAAATCGAACTAAATCAAATCAAACCAAATGAAATCAAATTAAGATCGAACTAAATTAAATCAAATCAAACCAGACTAAATCAAATCAAATGAAATTGAAATACTGTCACAATTAATTTTAAAATGAAACATAAATTAAAATTGATACACATGCATAATTATAAATTGTAAATGAGCATATTATATTATGTTTTTAAAAATGGTAACCAATTACCAGGTGGACAAGTGGGAGCGCGTGTTCACCACCTCATTAGTATAAAAAAAAGACGGGTTGCACTCTGGGAGTGCCGGCAGAAGTGAAAACATTTTCTTTTTTTCTTTCTTCGTTATATACATAGAAAAAGATAATAAAGAACATACCATACCATACCTAAATATAGCGCTAATCATAGAACCTATCACTTATTTCTACTAATTTTCTGTCAGAAAAAATAATAAATTATGAAAAGAAAAAATAATCCCAAAAATAATAAATTACAGAAAGAAAAAATAATCATAAAAAGTAATAAATTACAAAAAGAAAAAATAATCACCAAATGTAATAAATTATAATAAGAAAAAACAATCACAAAAAATCCATGAATGCCAGGTGGTTTGAACCCGATACTATCTGAAACTATATAAGGACTTACAGTCGAAGTGCTTACCGTTTAAGCTACGACGCTATCTTTTGTAAAATGCAAAATAGATAGTCTACCTAATCTTGTATGACGTCAGTCGTCGGTTACGGTTCAAAGGTCAACTAATCCTAACGCTTCCTTAACATTTTACACCCATCCAACGCCGCTAAAGAAGTCACTTCAAAAAATATTTTACGAACATCTCCAACAGTTTGATGTGGTCATGGTGAGACGGCATCCGCTCCCATAATAGCCAATGCAAACCAAATTATGGTAAGTAAGAGGAGTAATCCCGGACGCTCCGATTAAAGAAATAATATAGATAGGTACAGTCAGCATCATTAAAATGTTGAAAACAAAAGTACTCAAAATAATCCAAATACCACAATTCAATTTTATATTGGTTATTAGAGTACTCAAATAGTACAACTATTATTAGTATCCAGAGTGGTCCAACTTTCTTAACAATCGATCTTCCAGAACCATGTCTGTTGGTAGAGTATTCATATTCATATACACAATCACGCCGGTCGATGGTATCCAGACAAGTATAATTTATAAAATCTAGACATTCATACTTTTCTCGCTAGTGCAAGTTGATAGTTCATGGCATCATGGCTTATGCAACTGTCAACTATAAAAAAAATACATAAGACATTGTCAATTGACACATTTTGTAGCCTTTTCTTACTTATAATATACCCATCCCTAATCATCCCGCTATTGTGTGATAGGGATGGCTTTACAGGTAAGAAAGCGATAGAAAATGCAATTAAATGAAAATGACTCGATTTTTTAAATTAAACTTGACTGGATACCATCGACCGGGGTGATTGTGTATATGAATATGAATACTCTACTAACAGATATAATTTTGGAAGACCGATTGTTAAGATAGTTGGACCACTCTGGATACTTACAACTATTTGAGTACTCTCATAACCAATATAAAATTGGATTTGTGGTATTTGGATTATTTTGAGTACTTTTATTATCAACATTTTAATGACGTTGACTGTACCTACTAAGAAAACATTATTAGTTACTTCTTTTTGGGCAATTGTTCTATAATAGAATAGTAAAGTTTAATGCCTACATTTCGTGTTAAAACATTATATTTCTACAAAAATTAAATTGAAAAGATTTCTTGACTCCGCTTTTAATTTTGATGTAAGCACAGGCACGCCTGCTGATCTCGTAAATTTAATAACTGAAAAGATATTAAAATGTTACCACTCGTACCTCGGCCATCCTTACTGGCGTCAGAACAATTAAATTCGAGATGAAATCAAATCTACTTGAGATTTAATTAATAACATCGTTAGTTTGAAATTACAGTAGATTATGAAATGTAGTATTGGCTCAGTGGCGCAGTGATGTTCGTTGGCTCAATATTCGGATGAAGTTAAAGTATGGTTTTGTAAACAAAGATAATTTTAAAAAAGAAATCTGACTTAATACACAGGATCCCTTTTATTAAGTACTTCGTAGTAATCTTATTATCAATGAGTCTACAATTACAATTATGAGGCCAAGAGAAACCATTTAATATCATTAAATTTAAATATAAAAAATAAACGTCTACTATTGAGCATGAAAATCTGAAACCGACGGCACTCATTTTCTCCGCGACTATGGTAGCCAATATTTCATTTATCATTTTATTCTCCTAATAACATCTGCCTTGATGGAATTATTTCATCTCTCTGTCTGTTATACAGAAATAATAAGGGATGATTGTTCCGGCCTTAAGACGCCAACAAAAGCGGGCAGTCATATTTTTTCATTGTACAAATTTTGCTCAAGTAAGCAGCTGGTGTTTCAAAACGTTTTCTGTTGTTGAAGGATATTGCTGAATGAGTTATTTTTTCATATCAATGAGAATATTGTGTCAGCTGTATTAGCTGGAGGCCGCCATTCGAAAACGGCAAACTGTTGTGATGTTTTCTAAAGATATATAAGTATTTCAACTTATCTCTTTTTGTTTTATTCCTTAAAAATAATCGCATCATCTCTTATTAGGGATGTCCAGTGTTGCATAGATTAGATATGGTAGGTAGATGGTAGGATGAAGTCATAGTAAAACCAATATTTTAATAATTAATTAAATGTTCAGTTCAGTTTAGTTTATATTATAGATGCTAGAACACAAATATAAATTAGATTCGTAAAAATTGATTAAAAGCGGTAAGGAATAGTTTACAAAAGTTGCAGAAGCAAAACTATACAATGAAGTATCAGTTCTGTATCGTACACGTATAATTTATATCAACATATTATGCGAGTTCACCCAGCCGAGGATCCTCCCTGTGAGTTAGAGGAATATAACAGCGCTTTTCCTAACATTATTATTTCTGTCAAGTTACATTATTTTTCCACCATTACTGATATAATTCTTTTCCGTTTTTATTCAACGACAACGACAAATAGTCGAAGTAGTTAAATTTTATTAATTTTGCATTAAATGAGTTTACGTTATTAAATTTTAAATCTGAAATACTGAAATTGCAAATTTGTTTGCTGAAACAAATTTCAATTGAAATCTGAACGGAATTTTAATATTATTATATATAAGTATATAGAGTTTTTAAATATGTACTATTTTCAGTTTTTTGTTCATGTTCAAATATTTACAACAAAACATATAAAATGTTAGTCTTTTTATGCGGAAATATTACGCACGAAAAAGTTAACATTACATACTCGAGGTCATATCAACTCGTATTTAGCTTTTTTAACAATGAGCCCCATTTCCACGGTGCGTAATTCTTGTCCGTGAAATCGTGAACTAAGGTTCGTACACAACCTAACACAACGTCCTATGATACTTTCTTTCTTTATAATAGGTACAAAAGGAGGCAAGACACGACGGCTTTCCCACCGACGAGCAGTCTGACTGGGGAAGTACATCCGCCCTACAGAATACCGTGACCATAAGAACCTCGTGTCGTGTTCCCGGCGGTGAGTAGTAGCTCACTAGATTGTTTTTGTGCTGTCAGTGGGAAGACCAAAGGCAGTGGAAAGTCCTGTTTTGTCTTCTACAATGACGGCATAGGCAATCTCTGTTCTTACTCGCCTGATGTTGCACACGTCCCTAGACCATGGTAACTACTTTTCATCAGGTGGGCCGTGTGCTTGTCTGCCACCTATGAGATAAAAAAAGATTTTCAATATCATGTGCATATTCCACGTAACATATTTCTTTTATTTTGAGTATGAAGTTCATACGTAGAATCTTTTCTTTCTCTTTCCTTTGTCGCACCATTAAGACCTAGACCTTGCCAGCTCACGTGTTTCCCTCTTTTTACAGTCCCGGGTCCTTTAAGCGGGGCGTGAAAAAGCATCTGAAGAGGCCGTCAAGCTGAGTGCCACCATTGTTAACATGGCACGTGTATATAATGGTGGCCCTCTTTTTTGAGACTTTGCCTTCAGCTTACCATCAGGCAAGGTTAAATTCCTATTGACGTGTCCTATATAAAAAAAAACGAAGAAATGTGGAATGAACTGCCCGTGTTTCATACTAGATTTCGATATTTTCATCTTACGGGTATCTCATAATATATAGATACTTTTTATATTATGTATCTATTGTTATTTAACTCCAGTTTAGTTATAAGGTTCAGAAGTGCAGAATTGTTTCAACATTTTCATGGGAATTAGTCTCATGGGAAGTTTTAACAATATTTGATTGAATGGAATAAAACATGATGTAGGTATATAAATGTAACTAATATTTATAGTAAGTTATTATATCATACCTTTTTCAGCAATAATAGATTAGGCAATCAATAGCAATCGCCTAGTATTGAATTTGAATGGCAGCAAGTAAGAATTTAACCAAACCCATATTATGAAGCACTTCTTCTTCATTCTAGCGTCACAGTCTTAATTTCTTACAGTCGGTCGACTCGGCACTTGCGCGGGTGTACTATGACGGGTACAGGGGAAGCGAGCGGCAGGGTCCACGAGCGCAAACTCATGTAGTTTGCACTCTCTAATCTAAAGGGTTGTGAAGCCGACAAAAGCCTTTTTAACCGACTGCAAAAAGGAGGAACGTTCTCAATTCATCAGTTTTTTAACATAAGCTTTTTATTAACTTGCAATGTATTCTTGCAACTCGATTTTGAAGAAGATATCGTCAACCGATTTGGATGAAATTTTGTGAACACTTTACATTTTAATGGTAAAGTTGATAACATGGAGCTGTTCTGATGATGGTGTAGGAAAGTGATCGTAGGTATTCCAAATTTAAAAGTACCTTTAGTTGTGACAACCATGACTGGGTTTCTGTACGTATAGAAGTCGCACTACTGGTAGGCTTATAGTTATATGGTACTAGCGTTAATCCCAGTCACATCCACATCCGCACCCACATCCGCACCCACATCCGCACCCACATCCGCACCCACATCCGCACTTGGAGTCTGGGGTCCGATTTACCAGTCAAACTGCGGATTAGGCTGAACTTCGATATTTCCCGTGAAACGACCTACCTCTGACCTTCACAACCCAAAGGTGATATCGTTGTTTTTTTTTTATGGCTCCAACTAAACGACTTTCACAGATATTCTTATGGCAACCGGGACGGACGACTTTACGAGCTCTCCGAGGCACAACCAGACCAATGCAAATATTCATATTCGGTTCGGGTACTGTGTAGCGGGCGCATTCACTGAAATCAGTGAAAATTATAACAGAAATGCTAAGCTAAATACACGGCAATTCCCTCTAGTTGACATAAGACCTACAAAGCACACTGTATTTAACATAACGTTCCGTCTATTTTATCACCCAGAGGATATAGAGAACAGTTTACCACGGCCTCAACTAATTGAAATGATCGAATGACCGACCACCTAAGTTAGTACTAGTTCACTAAACACAAAGCCATAGACCACTTACAAAATGATATAACAAAATATGAATATGAGCTTTTATTTTCTGGTATGAAACTCAATACCTACATACCAACATTAAAAATAAGTCCTAGTCCCATGACATTAGCAGTACCTTGTTGACCCGGATAAACCCGGTTATGTATAAACGCAGTTTGACGTTGCTGCTACAGACGAGCAATTCTTATATCCCCGTTACCGATATTGTGGGACTGCAAAGCTGTTTTGTTTTTCAACGAGACTTACATATGAAACGGTGAGTTTGAGTCGATAGTAAACTTTTTTATCGTGTTTCAATTGAGATCTGCGATCAGCCTCTGGCTTTTAGCGGATGTGGTGAAATGTTTTACTTTTTAGAGCGTGTCCTCCAGCGAGAACATTAACTCCCATTTGGAACAAAATATAAAATATTTTTCAAGCGCTTATTATAGCAATAACATGGTACACCAATATCGTAAACCGTACTGTAAATATATAAAAAAGCAATGTCTCGACTTTAGTAACTTACGTAAAAAAGTCATACAATACAAAAGGCCGTATGAAATTACTGTAGTGACATAAAATATCACTACTAATATTTTTCATAATGTTAATTTATTTCTATGAATATGGTACATCGAGGTCTTAATGTTATTACATTAGTCATACATATTCTAGCATAATAGGTGTAGAAATATTAAGTTATACAATAATAATAATGTCAAATAATGTCAAATAATAATACAGCTTATGTCACACATGTAATTAATTAATTATTCTAAGAGACCAGTAGCCAATTCGTTTTTTGGATGAAAGCAGTTTTTGGTCGAATTTTCACGTGAGTGAAACTATAGTAATTCTTTCACCAAAGTATTTTCGTGTGCGCGGACAATAAGTGAGATTTACAGGAACTATGTGAAATGTAACTCTAAGTCTATATATATTTCGATAAATACTCATATGTCTTTTCGGTGTGTAGTTTACTCATATATATCTATGTTTGACAGTAAATCCTTTTTGTTCATTTGTTTGTTCATAACTAAAATTCAGTGATGCCGTTTCAGGCTAGTGTAACTCCTATGTAATATGTTATATTACTGACATGTGAGTTAAATTGATACCCTGTCATTTCTTCATACATCCCCAAGACATGGCATGGATTATATTATGCAGAGAACTAAGATCTAATATTGGAATTGGACACTGTCGAGAGCCTATCCGAACCATATTTTCTTATCTTTAAATAAATACCCTAGCGATCTTCAATAACCCATCCCGTAAGAATGTCATCTGACCTGCCGACATTAACAAACAGTCTTTATTTTATACACGCTACATTACATTACTCATAAAATGCTGGATGGTACTACATTGGAATTCCTTTTCTTAATATGATTTTTTTCGTAAATATTACAGTATAGCGCTTCATAAAGTTGCTAGTCCGTGTACGTCCTCAGTGCATTTCAATTAATTCGATTATTTATAGTTGGTTGCTGCAGCCGTAGAGCTAACCGGTCGCTTTGAGAGATGAGATTTAAAATAAATCGCTATATACAATACTAGTATTCAGAGATGTACTAATGGTTTGAGAATTACTCAGACATTTGCTGAATTAGTTAAAAATTATTTAGTTGAAAATAGGTAAGCTTGCTATGTCCGAAGAACTACTTTCTAAATTTAGTTTTCATAGACAGTTTCTGGTTCACATTATTTTTAAAAGTTCTTTTTTTTATATGACACACTTCACTTTTCACCTCTCCTAAGCTGTCAAACTGCTGCTGGAGGCAAAATTTCAGGAAATAAATATATAAATATTATACAACATTTCACACAACACGATCTAGACCCATGGTGAGCAAAGATTAACTAGCTTGTGTTGTGGAATCTAGAATGTGGGTAAACATACGCAGACACTTTTTTTTGTAAATACATACACAATATATCATTCATACAAATATTTGCACCGGGGATCGAACCACGCCTCCTGCGTAGCGGCCGCGTTTACTACCGCCACGCTACAGACACCCACGCTGTAACAATGGTGGTGGCTTTTGCCGGCTATTGACGGCTTCATCAGATGCTTTTTCACGCACCGCTTAAAGGACACGGGACTGTAGGAAGAAGGAAACACGTGTTCTGGTTAATAATTCCAAAACTTTATGGTGCGGCAAACAAAAGATCTTTGGGATAGATCCGCAAAGTACTTATTAGATGCTCTCGACAGGTTGCAGCGACGTGCGGTCCGCATTATTGGGAATCGTGAGGTCACGAGTACCCTCGAGCCTCTGCATATGCGTAGAGATAATGCTTTCTTGGCAGTATTTCACCGTCTCTACCATGGTTAATGTTCTGATGAGCTATTCCAATTAGTCCCACCCTATACTTTCCTATACAGGACAACACGTGCAGGACTTAGATGTCACCCGCATACGGTGCAGAACATTCCTTTAAGAACCAAGCGGTTCGGTGACTCTCTTGTCGCACCATTAAGACCTGGAATTCCTTGCCAGCTCACGTGTTTCCCTCTTTCTACAGGCCCGGGTCCTTTAAGCGGGGCGTGAAAAATCATCTGATGAGGCCGTCAAGCTGAGTGCCACCATTGTTAACATGGCACATGTATATAATGGTGGCCAGGTCAGCTTACCGTCAGGCGAGGAAAGTCAATTTAACGTGTCCTATATAAAAAAAGAGTCACCAATCTTAAGTATTAACCAAATACTAAAAAACAAAAATAGTCCTATAATATTCAGCAAATTTGTGCCATATCTGAATTCATGTTAAACAATTCAGCAGCAATTGTACCGCTGTCCTCGATCGTAACCCTGTTTACTGAAATATTCATGTCACTCATAGGCGATAGCGTTTATGCTTTGGTGAACGATGAAGTATGAATAGACACACAATGGCACACTTTTATACTTTTTACTTTTTTCACATGGCAACAGTAAGCTTGACAACTTCGATCAAATTACTGTTGTTCAGTTGGTGCAGTTATTTAAAACTGGAAGGCATTTTTGTGTGAAAATGTTCGTTGTACCTATTTCTTTACTATTGAAATGAATCCCGGAAATCTTTTTAATTAACTGCGTTTTATCGCAGGTTTATAAGTGCCCGGTTAATGGCAATAAGCTCGCATTGGGACCTAAACATAAACTGGCAAAATGTGGGTGCTAGCACCTCTGCCTACCCCTTCGGGGATATAGGCGTGAGTTTGTTTATGTTATGTTTTATCTAGTTCTTATCATGTTATGTAAATAAATTACCTAAGTACATATCGAATGGGTAGAGAAATTATATTATCTCTTTACATAGGTAAAAGAAAAAATATAAAATTAATATGAAATCACAGATTTGGAAATTTCTATTAGTACAAATCCTACTCACCTAATCTGGTATTTTGTAACAAGTTATCTCTAAAATTCTAAATTCAAATTGTAGTAGATACATTTCTAAAATTCGCTAAGAATGTGAAATGAAGTATTTACAAAATAATACTTTTATTTTGCTATCAACAGTGTTATTTTATTAGTATTGTAGCCGTATAAACGTTTGCATGTAACTTTGCTCGTGTGGATGTCGATTAGAGCAGACACCGGCAAAATTCGTAAGTCTTTATACAGTCCCTTAACTAACTCATTGACAAGTAAATTAGCATAGATGTAAAAGTATAATTGTGAATAGTAACAAATAGATAATTACTTCCACATCCATATTTAGTGTTGATAAAAATAAATAGCTGTCCTTCACTTTTATTTAATATAGACTCGATCATAAATGTAAATGATATGAAATCGTTTCATAAAATGGTCAATTTTCATTATTTACCAAATCAATGTCTACGACTTGCAGTTACCGCATGTGGCATTGCTTTATTAAATTTGAAAGTTATTTTACCATGAAAATTTTGAAATCTATACATCTATATCTATAGATATAAATAAAATTGGAGTGTCTGTTTGTAATATTGAAACAACCTTGTTTACTACATGCTTATAACGGTACGGTACATACACCAAAATATCATTTTTTTACAATTTTTGTCTGTCTGTTTGTTCCGGCTAATATCTGAAATGACTGGACCGATTTTGACGGGATTTTTTCCGGGAGTAACTTAGGCTACTTTTATTTTAGAAAAATAGCGTTGACTCAACACTAAGTGATAACCGACATCCACGCGGGCGGTGCCGCGGGCAACAGCTAGTACTAAATAAGTACCAATATATGAATATCAAATTACCCTAATTTTGTTGGCTTATTAGACGATTCGCACGAATTGAAATCGCACAAAACGTACGTGGGCTTTACTTAAACTTCTTAGAACAATACTTCTATGCAAAGGAACAAAGATAACATTGTTAGAGTAATATAGTCCGAGGATAATGAACGGTTTCTTTTATTAAGGAATATTAAAATTGAAAATACTAATATTCCCACTAACCCCCTCCAGTTAAGCAAAATTGCTTTTATTAGGAGTGGGTTTACAGCGCTAGTGTAATGTTCTACCGTCTATACAATTCATCTGAGCAGATGAATTGTTTGACATGATGCCTACATTCTATCATCACACCGCTCGTCATAGACAGGGAATCTCACACATCTCACACAAGGAACTTCATCCTACGCACGCTCAAGTTGTGGAATGAACTCCCTGCTGTGGTTTTCCCAAGCGACTACAAAATGGGTTTCTTCAGCATCGGCAGCACGAGTGTGACCCCCTGGTGTTGCACACGTCCATAGACCGCGGTAACCCCTTTCCATCAGATGGGCCGTGTACTTGTCTGCCGCATAATTAAATAGTAGTATAAAAGAAAAACAAATCACTTAATTTTTTTTCTCTAGTTGGAGTGTAATTATATCTCATATTTAAAAAACAATGCTACACAGAAAGTTAAAACAGATTAACTGTCTTAAAAAATCACATAAACCATAAAACAATTGACATAAAAATAGAGATATCGAAACTTAATAATATATTCATATCCTTGAAAAGGAGCAACAGACACTACAATTCAGCCCTATGGCACTTCACAACAGACTCGTAAATGAATTGCTGGCCAGATTAATGAGGAATTCCGAGCAAATTAATTGTTAGTTAGACCTTATCCACACGGAGTCCATTATTTTAATTGACAACGCATGCAATGATGCTAGCAATTCAGAAAGTCATACGATATGTACTACTGTATTAGTTTTTGGGTCAACAGATGAATTAACTAGTTTAAACAAAGCAATTCAGAATTTGAGACGTTTAGATATTCTAGATGTATTCTAATTTGTATTAATGGGACGAATAAATACTACGCCATTAATGACAGGACTAGAAGTGTTAACAAAGATCTTAAAAGTTTCATAGAAACAAACAGAAGTCACTGCAAGAATTAAGATACCTACTGATACTGACAAATGACAATGACTGCCATTATAAAAAGAAAATTGTTACAAAAATATTTATCCCACAAAAAAAACAATTCGTAGGGAATTAGAAAACAAAACATTATTAACTAGAAGTAATAATATATAACTAGAAGTAATAATAATAATTAGAAGTACCTAATCTCCTACGTATAAATCGAGCTTCGGTCCACTTCAATACAACAGAGCATCCTTGTTTAACAATTAAAGTGCCTATAGACTCGTACAAGCTACAATAATATAGATTAATTACCATCATCAAGGATTAATATTAAGATAAATTTGAAATGTATTGCCCATTAGAAGATATGTTGAGTGAAAGAGAATAATTGTGATGGAGCTAGGTAGTTAATATCTAATTTCCACTGCGTTAAAAATAATGAGTTAGATCTTAACCTCGAACCTTGTTTCATATAACATTGTGAGAGATCAGCTAATACTACAGGTAAAACAATTAAAAAGGTGTTAATAAGGAACTTGAATCCGTGATACAAGTAGAGAATACTGTACTGAAGGAGCTACAAAAATATGAACGGAATAGTTTAAATTCTTATGTAACATTTACGTCAGTGTAACTCTTACCTTTAATATCAGCCCCTTTTTTAGTTTCATATGTAACGAAAACGAAAAACAACACCATGAGGATGATTTGGAAGATCATCAACGGTGCATACTTAAATCTTGTGAACTTTTCCATTTTGCTAAGTTGTAGTCTATCTGAAACAAAGAAAATAACAGTTAGCTATGTTTTTTTTTTTATCAAACTTACTGTAAGCATTAAATGTTCGCAAAATTCAACCAAAGAGATTTACAAGGATTTGCTTGTAATAGTTTTCATACTTGTCTTAAGGTATAGCCTGCTGAATATCAAGAACAAATCAGAAAATTTTAATGTTAACTGTTACAACCTTAGAAAAACTTTAACGGATTTAAGAAATGTATTATTATTATAAAAGAAATGACATCAACTAAAAATGGAAATTTCCATTCTCCCGCGACCCGTCTCTTACAGGGGGAATGCTCTGACCACTGAGTTATCGAACCTGGCCTGAATTGGTCCAAATTCTTCTATACTAGGGGCACACTAAAAGTTATGCACTTCTAGCAAATTGGAACTATTTGAATTTCGAATGTTATATATTTTGAAACGTTGCAACCTACTTAGTAAAATAAAAATGGCGGGAAGTCATTTCTCAATTGTTTTTTATCACACATCAAAGGTTTACGTACGCAACGACAATGGAATTAAATCGAAAAGATTTTAGAGCGATGATTTTTTAATTTTAAACGTTCTCTCTCTCCCCAAGACTGTGCCGCTCGTCTTTAAAATGCTTTTGGGAGAAAAACCTTGTTTGAGCACCGTGAGGCGATGATTTGCTGAATTTGAGAGAGGTCGGGTTTCTTCACATGACGAATTTCGTGAAGGGCGGCCTTCAACTGCCGTCAACGAAAATATTTCGACTACTGTTAAGTGGCTAATTGAAGAAAACCTGCTAATTACCTATGAGACAATTCGCGGACTATTGGGGATTGGTATGAGCCAAATTCAAAAAAAATTCAGCGTAGCAGAAGCGGGTTCGCGTGGAATGGTGCTCACAGATGCTATTGGAGTACGACCACGGACATTCTAATGCTGATTATGAAATTGTCACAGGAGACGAAATGTGGATTTCTTGTATTGAACCCGAAAAAAAAACAGCAATTTGGTGAATGGGTGTTTAAAAATGAGAACTGGCCAACAAAAGTGAGGCAGGCGAGAAACGTTGGTAAAAAAATTTTCACGTTGTTTTGCTTAGCTACGGGTCCCATCTGCACAATTTCACTTGAAGATCAAAATAGTGTTAATGCCGAGTGCGAGCCGCGTTCTCCTACTTCATGACAACGCTTCTTCACACGCGGACAACAAAATGAAGTTATTTTTAGCTTCCGAAAAAGTACAACTCTTCACCCATCCTAGCCGGTATGACCCTATGATTTCTGTATTTTTCCCAAAATCAAAGATTTGATGAGAGGTTTTACTTTTAGCAACTCCGAAGAGGCAGTGATAGCATTTAATCTGTGGTCCTCCTGTTTTAAAAAATGGTTCGATAGCATGAAAAAATGTTCAAAATGTAAAGAAGAGTATTTTGAAAAGCAATAAACATAATATTATGGATAAAACATGTTTTTTTTAAGTTACGCAAAAGTTTTAGTGTGACCTACGTACAACCGTCTTAGAGCGATGGTGGGACCCATCTACCAATATTCGCACAAACTATAGGAAGCAATGAATGATATTACCATCATTTTTAAACATTGTTGTTGATAGTTGTTGTATAGAAGAATAAAATTCGCCTCACGTTAGGTTAGGTAGCTTAGTGATCAGAGCATTTCTGCTGTAAGGGACTAGTCACGGTTTCAAGTGATTGGAGTGATTCACTTTTTCCATTCTTAATGGATTTGAATGGTGAGCATACTAATTGTTTTTAAATTTAATTCAAGAAATAACATCCTAGACAGACACCTTTGTCTTTATTGTGTTGGTCCGAGTCGCCTCTCTTAGTGTCCATGGCGTAGGGTAAGAGCGTATCAATTTCTGTGGCCTTGTTTTGTGAGGAAATTGCGTGTACCCTCTGTAGCGGAATACAATCTTCTTCCTAAGAGTATCAAAATGTACATTTGATTAATTACAATTCCAACACAATTTATATACTTATGTTGTTGTCTAACAGGATTGTAAAAATTATAAGGATGATAACAGTTAGATATTTCGTGAAATGAGACAAACGTCAGTTCATGAAATAAGTGGAATCAACTATGTCTTCAACTAAAATTGCAAATATGGTTGTCACTGTCAAATGCTACTGTTTTATTGCAAATCAAAGATTTTCTAACACAATTTGACACTATTGAAGGGAAAGTAGTCGCCCCTTTCAATTCACTGAATGTTTAGTTTTGCTAAAACGTATGTTTGACGATCATCCTTACAAAACATTGATCGGTATTTATTATGGTGGCTCTGCTGCAAAGCATGACGCAACAAAAAAAGCAAATGACACATAATATGAACGGACACCTACAACGGTAAAGAGGGATAGAAAAGTAAAATTGGAAAAGCAAGGACGAAAGACCCTCTAACTTCTTCTCGTACAAAATGCAACGTATTATTAGTAATTGGTATTTCTTTAAGCCTATTTATGCTAATAAAAATATGGCTATCATGCATATTGTTTAGCATTCGTTTTGAAACTGTATACTTTTATAACTTTCATCAGATGATAAGGTTTAGCTGAGGTGCATAACATTAATTACGAAATTGTATTACAGGATTCAAATCCAACCTCAATATAGCGCTATAAATACATACAGTGAAGGGAAAGTTATATATACACAAAAATATTGAAATGAACCTTCTTAAGACTATTTTGACTACTTACTGACAATATACATAAATATTCATACACATCCTAGTAAAATTGAATTTGCGGCAAATGTACAACTCATAACATTGGTATCCTGTAAACATGATTTAGAGATCTATTAGAGGAATTAGTGGAATCGTGCTATTTGCTAACCAATTGACACCACGTAATCTACTGATACGGAAATCCACATAAAGAAAATTAATTCTAACTCTTGTTACATAAGAGTATGCTCGACGTGACATTCAGGTATATCCAGATCAAGATACGGTCAAGTTTTAGTACATTTATTGTATACTATCTGTACGAGTAGTAGCTGAAGGATTCTGAATAAAATTTAACATAGAGATGGATCATAGTCTGGAATAGTACATAGACTACTTTTATCCCATGAATCCTCCAGGGTCATGTGGATTGTATGAAGGGGATTTAGTCACTCAGGTCAAATATAACTAGTCATTTACGTACTGTAACGACTTACTATCAGACGGTTTTGAGACATACTTTCAGGATCATCATTTAAAAAAAACGTGCTTCAAAATTGTGCACAGAAGTCATTACTGCTATATTACTAAATAAATAACTTTATTGTCATAAAACTCAATAATCTATAGCTATTAGTATTAAAGTCCACGAGGCTAGAACATTATTAAAAGCCAAAGCGGTTTTGTGCCTAATTACACTTCAATCAACGGTCCTTAGTCAGCTTACATGTGGTGTGACGTACACTGAATCAAGAAGCGGCTTATCAAACGAACTTCCATGAGTTTATAAGGTTGCAGGTTCTATATCCACTGAGAGAGGATTATTATTACTGTTCTAACCATAAGACTATTATGAAGTTGAAAATTAGATATACCCTATAAATGGCTATCTAGAAGTAGTTTGTATACTCGACAAAGGACAGTTGCACTATTTCATATAAAGTCATGTGTAAAGGTGCACGTATGTCCTTTGCAAACTGTAAATGGAGAAAAGTCAACACATAAACAGTTACAAATTACAAGATCGCATAATGAAAACCTTACGCAATGACATTTTATGACTGCTCTGTTTATTTTTCGTAAGATTTTGATAACGAAAGATTACTTTTTTATTATTACACGAGATTAGTATTTCATTTTATAGATGTCATAACTTTTTGTCTTCAATCATAATTCTAGAGCTCACGCATTATTACATTGTTTATTTAAAAATAGCATTAACGTATTTATTTAGAAAACCGCCATTCTTATTCAAGGATTTGAGATTATTAATTTATTATTTTTTGTTATGAAGAAATTATTGTAAATTAAATTTAAATAAAAAATTAAAAAAGAGAATTTGTGTTTTTTATACTATTTCAGTACAAAAGCACACTAAAATATGATAGAATACACTTTAGCTTTTTATGTTCCTACGTTAAACTCTTTGATTTGGTCTTCAATGATTTGCGTAGTGACGGAAACTTTTTCTGGTACAAACTACACACATTATAATCGGTTTAGATTAATGACGTGTTTTAAGTACCATAACGTCATATCAATGTCAATGACAAGGTGAATCCTCCTGACACAGGAGGGAGAGGTAATTGTAAGCGTAAAGCGGGAAGCGATCGATTTAACCATCCTTTTTTGAAACTTTAAATACAAAGTTCAATATAAAATATTCAGCGAACAAATAGCTCCTTTAGTTTTTGATACAACATTCGCGTTAAACCTACAAATTTTTATATCGTTGCAATAAGCGAGGCGAGTTCTTGGGCCAGTTCTTTAAAAAAAATCTGAAACTGTTTGTACAAAAAAATTGTACTTGCAGATTTTATTCAATCTCTGAATTGAGTTTTGAATTTTTAAACATAAATTTGACTTGTTATTTAAATTGTCTAATTAAAATTTACATTGTAGATATGTAGTAGATAAAAAGTTTTTGTGAAATTGGTTAAAATAAAAACCAATTGATACAATTGATGAATGAAATTTATTATTACATACTTTTTGTGAAAGAAATATTCTCATGGGACAGTAAGTGTTATATATTGAGCCTTTATTTAGTAATTTACGTAATTATTTAATGTTGCTTATAAATATTAAAGCAATAAGACAGCAAGAGCAAAACAAAGATATCATAGTTCTCTCTCTTGAAATTAGCAATTCTACTAAATTTTATGGTTTATTGAATATTACTATTGCTGTGAAAATTTTGTGACAGTTGCATTAAATATCAAAGATAACTTCTGGTCTTCGTCTTAGATATAGATTAACAAAAAAATTAAAATAACTATTAAAATGAATAAAATAAATTTAAAACTGAAAAAGAAAGAAATATGTACGAAAATGATTATAATTTTACCATACATGAAACATACATAAACATTTAAGAGACGCTACAGACATTACATGTACAATACATAGACGGTACACATTATAAAAATATTGTATCACTGGCCTGTACCCGCGGCATCGTTTGTGTAGAATGGGATTCTTGTATCCCACAGGAACCATGCATTTTTCGGGATAACGTAGTCTATGTATGTCAAACTCGGTCCCATAAACAATCTCTATGAAAAAATCATGTCAACTCCTTACTGTATGAATAACATGACCAATAAACATAAATACTTTCACATTTAACATATTGGGAAGGATTTGATATACTAATTTATTTGAAAAAAAAAACTTATTCAATATGTGTTTGGGTGAGAAAATATAATATATAATACCTACAGAAGAAAAATACTTTTTTCTGAAACTTGTCTTGAATATATTCAAAAAGAAAATGTAAATGAGCAGGCTGTCATAATACATTTGAAAAGGAATTCGAGAAAATAAATTCTTGAACAAAGGAAAGAAAATTATTAAAATGGTTATTAACCGTAATAATTATTAAATTAAAGAATAGAAAATGAAAAGACTGAAGAATTAAGCAGGAAAGAGATGAAGAAAAAGTCTCGATGGTGTTGAATAAGCATAATAATTTGCATCGCAGTACTTCTTGTGTATCGAGAACATCGATAATAAATCAATATTTATTTGACCTGATTGCCTGTTAAATGTCAGGAAATACAAAACAATCGTATTGAAACCATTTTATAGCAGTTTCATATACATGTTTTCAGACACAAAATTGTATGCTAGCTTGAGTTTGTTTTTATTTTATGATCGTGATAAGCTCCATCATTAATGATCTCACACTAATCGTTTTAATTGATGTGATTGTCAGAGCACCCGATATGATCGTGTTTATTTGGATCTAATAACTGGAGTATGAAAGATTTTGGATTATTACTGCCTGTTTAGATACATTTTGTTTTATATTCTTTAGGATTACTTATCCTAAAGAATATAAAAGAAAACAAAAATAGCGTATTGATTAAAATATCAACTCTTTAGTTTATTCTCATTGTCACTAATGACAATAAAAGTTAGGTTATTTATTAATTAGGCTTGTGTACATTTTTATTGTTGTATTTCAATAGATAGATATACGTCTACAAAAAGTCCTTCATAATTAAAAATGATTTAGGTCTTAAAGAGTTAAAGAGTAAGCATTCGTTTTGAAAAAAAAATGAACATAGCGAATGTTTTTGAAGATACATATATTTAATAAAAAGACTAAGGAATTTTAGATTTAAAACAAATTTCAAGTCTCTAATTATGTAGAATACATGAAAACATTGAAAAAAACTTCAATGTACAAAATAGTATTGAGTAGTACTTCGTTACGATTTATTTGTGAAAATATTAGTAACCGTAACTTAACCTAACCTGTCAGTAGTAACAATAAATATATACATAATATTCTGGACCAAGCTACGAATGGTTAAGCACTTTAAAATATTTTCATAAAAATATGATATGATTTTTTTTGTAATTTGGCTTTAAAGATATAAAAAGTTGATTATAACGAAATTACCCTGCTTGAGACGTGCCTACCTGCCACTTTACCAAAGACATTTATTAAAATTAGAACTACACAAGTTACACAACTATATCAAATTAAAGAACCGCTTAATTATCACACATTAGTGCCACGAAGGAAGTGACACTACCAAAATGAAATTGTACTAACGATTGTTCACAAAACATTACATGCTATTAATTCAAAACAGAAACATTGTTTACAAAACTGACTTCCACTAAATTTCTCAATATTGACAATGAACCTCTAACTATTCATAATATACTCGTATTACCTGCCTCAGTTCATCACTTCTCAAATACCTCAGTATTTCAAGACGATCATGATCAAATCAAACAAATATGTACCTAACTATACACCACAAGCACTATAGGTAGTATCTAGGGTAATACGGTGAAGACTTTCAAAAGTTAAGTCTCATCTATTTTTATTCGTACCGTTAAATATTTGAAAAGGTCTAGCGGAGATTGCTTTTGAAACGGTTCGATTTATAAAATTCTTCGGAATTTAGATTTATTGAAATGATAAGTATTTTCGATAGAAGTTTTGTTTTACTTTCCTCCGTTAATGCTAGAAGTTTTACTGAAGTTTCATCTTTGAAACAATAATATAGATGTTGATTTTCACAAAAGAAGCCAATCTGAATGTTGTTTTAAATATTACTTACGTGAAATTATCTTATGAAAAGTTTATAGATGTCCATGCTTCACCACAACACTATTTCAAACAAAACTATTTGCAGGTGCTTATACAGAAAGATCTAAAATACATTTTTGGCAATGTATCACAATATTTTTGCGATGAACAATAATATTTTTTCTTATATGTTATGTGCTTGCGTTGAACAGTGCCAACTCTTTATACAATATTTAAGAGCATCCATTCAACTTATCGTATTTACAATTAAAGATGGTATTCTGGACATACATGAAATGTTATCTCTCTTTTGAAATATATCTCGTAATTATTAAATAGTGCTACAATATTCACTTACCTTTTTTACGTGCGTTGTTCCTCACAGCTCACAGCACACACCCGCGATTGACGAGCCCCTGTTTGACAAACATCATTTACTATTTACGTACGCTACTATTATGCTGCAGTTGCTGTAGGTAAACAGACAAATTAGAATATCCTGTCTGGTATGATTATAATAGTGTAAACGTTTATACTATTCCGTGCTTATTTCAATTCTTTTTGACGTAGAGCATCATCAACCGCATAATTTTTTAGTTGTGACAACATATTTCTTTCTTTCTCTCTCTGATGAGAATTTGGAGCCTGATTTCCGTTTATTCGCTTTACCTAGTTTACATTCCGCGGTATATTGGTTTTATTTGTGACGTCGTTGGGCTAGGGTTTTAAGGGAATTAAGATTATGTACAGATATTATATCATGAGTTCAGTTTCAATTTAGAATTAGATTTCACTGTGTAGACCTCACTACCACATCATTGTTTGATGGTCTTAAGGAAATATTTACCAGAATACAAGTTGATATCATTGTTAAATAATTGTTAACAATAACACTATAGCAAACCAGTGGGAGGGCCCAATATGGAGGCTTTGGGTGCGGCTACATAAGTCTGTTACGCTGTGGTCGTCATAGCTTAAAAAGTTAACAAAGTTATCAGTATCTAGTGATACCGAGAGCTGTGGTAGCTTAAGAAAGTAAAAAAAAGAAAAAAGAAAAGAAAATTGAATTGATGTGCAATGATATTGATTCGATTAGATGAATGTTCATTTTGTATGACACTTTTGCATTTGCAAGGAAACCTGAGTCTTGAATATATATGAAGAGCTTACAGTAGGTACTAGTACTTTTACGCTAGCATATAATTGCTTGCACTTGGTCGATGGTGCAGATTGTATAGACAATCTGTCAAATCCACCTGAGAATGGCAGCATATACCAATCTCTTCGCTTCTCTTCGACCACTTCTTCGACCAATAAAGTTGATGAGATATGTCAACGTTATGACATTTTGGTCACGTGACACCTTCTTCAGCGATTAGATTACCCGAAGAGATGTCTCGATTTTGTCGATATCCGCCATGCTGAGCTTTAGACTATCAATAGTTATGTCCTTCTAGGTTAAATTTTACTATGGTAAAGCAAATGTTCCTATTCGCAAGATTTACTGTTCGCTCAACCACTAGTTTTGTACTTTTACTGTATTACTTATAGGATGATAGGCTTATCTGCGTAGTTGGCGACCGAGTTCATCAAGAAATTCATAATAATAAGAGTATAATAATAAAAGTAAGGTAATGACACTTTTTGTTATTGCATACTAGATGATTGTTCATATTTCGTCGACGCTTAGTCTCTTGACCTATATATAGCGCCACTGACAAATTGAATATCTATTTGTATCGATTACTGATAGCTGTAAAGTATTGAGAGATATTTACGCGTATTTAATGGTATGTTTTGCAGTTCAAATTAATAGAGTGGAGCACAGATCAGAGAAGTGGAATGTGTTACACATGGGACATTACGGCGTATTTCAGAAAAGTGTATATAACATTGCAAATGGATAATAGAAGAAAAAAAATATCGATGAATTATAATTTTATATCGAATATACAGCCTCCTCCTATTTTGAAGTCAGTTAAAAATAAACACAGTTCAGACATAACTCCAAACGTCTTAATTTCTACTCTTCGTATACGATCACCTCTTTCCCCCACCGTTTACCGACTGAAATCGCTAGACGCTACTTATCATCTATTACAGAATAAAATGCTCTTGCACTTGAAAATTTTATACTAGCGGGAAAGGGTTTGCTTGTTAAAATTTGTAGGTCACGAATGTCACGAACACTATTCAATTTAATTGGGATTTTGCTTTTATTTTTAATCTGAATGAATATTCTATTGTTGTGACTGCCTCTAAATATTTCTAGTGTTTTGTCTAGCATTTTGTTTTGTAGTGTGATAAATTATGTCATACTTCATTGATATGATGGTGTTATTAAGATATTCTTTTATTTTCAAGATAAGTTTGTGAGTAGAATTTATTTGAAGGTCGTTCTTGATGTGAAAGCATTACGTATTGTAAAATAAATTTCAAATTTACTGCAGGCGGTGTGACTAGGTACTGTGCACTAAAGGTGTTATATTATCTAAGTGTAAAAGTGTTATATCAAAAGTGTTGAACTGGCCGATCCCTTTAGGGTAACGAACCAAATCGCATAGGGGTCAGAAGTGGCCCAATGGATTTCTCTAGGAAGTAGTTAGTATACCGCTTTAAAGTTTTTCTTATGTTGTTAAAATAAATGTACAGTCAAGTGCATAAATATGTATCTAAACTATCGTTTCAAAAGTATGTATCATTGAATGTTTATTATTGTAGCATCCAATCTAACTGATATAAATATGTCTGCTGAAACTGATCAATCATATGTATACTATAAAGGACAATTTGTTTTATAATGAGCAAAGAAATCATTATAAAGGTATTATTGACGATTTCCATTAATATATTTACTATATAATGTTAACTAATATAGATACATGAAATGTATTTTAATTATGTATTGCAAAAAGGGTTATAAATATATAGACAAGAATTGTTTCTAAAAAAAAGGTCTTAATGTTAGACAGCCAAAAGTTTATAAGTACCTAACCATGTAGGAGTGATGTAGATCTTAGAACTACTTCTTTTGGCCCAGAAAATGGGAACGGGAATTCACATTCACGGGAACATTTTCAGTTAAAATGGTTAATTACCTCAAGTTTCGCTCCTGGAGATATCATGAAAAAAATTTTTTTTTCTTTACATAAATCAAAGGTGTACGCTCAATTTTTTTTACCCCAGAAGCGGAACTTGAATTTATCTTTATTCAACTCTGTATGGACGTACCTTCCAACCCTCTTCGAGGCTAGCATGAGAAAATGGGCCCCGAAATCTGTCATGAGCTGACGGTCTATAACTAAAAATGCTTCTTTTGATGTAAAAAGAAAAAGACAAATAACAGTGACATACTCTTTTATTGAAAAAATAAATAATTACACAGCTTTTAAATAAGAATAACAAAACAAAATGCCTCATTTCTAAGTAAAAATAAAAAAGGTTCACTTATCAGTAGCGTGTGTAACCTCCCTCATTATCAATCACCGATTGCAAACGTTCTCTCATAGATCTTACCATGTTGAAACAAACATCTCTGCCTATAAAACTATTCCATATGAAATTAACATGGTCTTTTAAGCTGTCAACACTTCTTACAGCTGTTGGATCCCATGCCTGCACCATTAAACCCCATAGATTCTCTATAGGGTTTAGGTCAGGACTTTTCGGCGGTAACTTTATTAAGTGCAAGCCTTCTTGTTCCTTTATCCATAATTGTACGACATGCGAGTTGTGGACAGAGCTATTATCTTGCATTAGGAATATTGGCTCATTACCGAAAGCAGCTGTAGCCGTCGGAACTAAAACGTCCTCAATGATCTCTTTATAATTCCTGGCATTCATTCGACCACTTATTTCTACCAATTCGCCAGGGCCACTAGCTGACATCCAGCCCCAGTACCCCAATGATATTCGCCCACTTCTGCGATTAGGGATGACGTTTCTCTCATCATAGCGAGTATTATTTAATCGCCACAAATATAATCGCCCATCACTTGCTGTTGTAAATACTTTTTCATCGACAAAACATACATTATCAAAATTAAAATTCAAATACCTTCGTGCAAAATTCAATCGTAATCTTTTGTGCCTATCTGTAAGTTTCGGTTTTTTAGCTGGTATGCGACAATGAATGCCAGCATTATGCAATCGACGGCGTATAGTGTGTATTGATACACCACGATCAATGGCATATGTTGAAGTAGTCACAAAACGGCGATATTGAACATCTTCTATCAAAAGCCGATCCTGTTCAGTAGAAGTCTTTCTTGGTCTTCCATTGAACACATGAGTATTTAACCTTCCTTCTTCTTCCCAACGTCGTATCCATAATTTTACTGTCTTTCGAGTTACACCCAATTCATCAGATATGTCTTGTATTGAAGCACCCTCCTCTTTTAACGCGACTATACGATGTTTAGTATGCTCATCGATGCGATACATGTTATAAATTATTTATTTATACTACACTTGAGATAGTAATATGAATTGCACCTAAAATATAATTATTATTCAGAATGAAATCTTATCAGTATTATGTACTTTTGAAGTATTTACATGAAGTTCACTTTGTTTCAACAAATAATTGACGACGTTCCATAGAAAAGAAAATCAAAATTTAAATGATTGTCAATGGTGTCAAAAAAAGCAAGGAAATATTAAGTTTTCTTTTTAATTGACATATTATCTAACAATACAAACCTTTTTAGGGACATATTATTGCTCACTAAGTTATTAAGATATTTTTGCAACAAAAACGAAGGCATAATAACGATGAGAAAAGTGGCACATATTTCGTGAACCTTTACATAAATATATGTTATTGTAATGGTTTTCAAGAAACATATTTATGCACTCGACGTTAGATTATATTATTGCTCACTAAGTTATTAAGATATTTTTGCAACAAAAACGAATGCATAATAACGATGAGAAAAGTGGCACATATTTCGTGAACTTTTACATAAATATATGTTATTGTAATGGTTTTCAAGAAACATATTAATGCACTTGACTGTACATATCTGTCACACGTCTATGTTAACGAAGGTCCTAAACGAATAGATCGAATCGAATTTTTCTTTTCTTTGAGAGTTCCACACATATAGGTTTAATTTATGAATAGGTTAGGTACCTACCTATTCAGGCGTTTGAAAGCACCAAGATTATCAGCACACATTGCGGTTTATATAATACTAGCGATACGGCTCGGCTTCGCATGGATGGTAAAAACGTTCCCGTGGAAATCCTATATTGCTCAGGGCGAATGTAGCTTTGAAATGGTGAAAGAATTTTTGAAATCGGCACAGTAGTTTTTGAGTTTATTCATTACAAACATACACACAATTTTTTTTTCTCTTTTTAATAGTACTGTACAAACATACAAACAGATATACAAATCTTTCCTCTTTTAATAGTATAGTCTATAGTATATATAGTATAGTATAGTATATATAGTATGTATATATATATATATATATATAAGTATAGTCAGTCTCAATTCCTTGATAAATACCTTTTTATTTATAAAGCTGAGGTGGCATACAATCGCACAGCCCACCTGATGGAAAGTACTTACCATGGCCTATGGACGTGTGCAACACCAGGGGCGTCACACTCGTACTGCCGACCCTGTAAACACACAGAGTTGCTGTGCCATCAGTGTAGAAGACAAAGCAGTAATAGCCTTTGGTATTTCCAATGACAGCACCAATACTCTCCAGTGAACTCTGGCTACCCTACTCACCGCCCTATATAATAACAAAAAAAAAAAAACTACCTAAAACCAAAAATGCGATTAACGACACTATAACAATTCTCCAGGGAGGTTCACTATCATTACGCTAAGTAAAATCTCTATAGAATGACAAGACAATGATACAGGGAACTACATTATTACTGTTGTTTATTTAAGGAAATTTTCATTTATGAAATCCCTTATTTTTTATCGTTGTTATAACTGTTGATACTCACTGGAGCTTTAGGCATCCCCTCATTATAAATTACTCTAGTAAAGTTCATTATAATATCAGAATTATGAATTATTCTAGTAATTAATAGTGTAACACTCACTGAAATATTTATCATATTTTTATTTGTTTCGAGTAATCGATATTTCGCTACTGTTGGGAAAGTTTAGTGAGTCTTGTGAATAACCATGTCAATCTCCAATCAAACATTATTCTATTAATAATTTTTAGACAACCTCATGAAACAGTCTATATTGCAATAGGTATACACAGGACGTAGCAAATAAAACGACCGCATGACTAACAGCCAAAACATGAAATATAATACATCCCGGTTATCAAATAATCGTGTCGATGCTGATCATAACATTCGGTATAATATTATGTGAACAAGCACTTGTATTAGTGATTTCATAAACCACAACAACGACCAAAGTAATTAAAATACCGTGTAACAACTAATTTACTCATGTTTATAAATTTGACATGTAATGTTGTTCATAAACTGTTGTGAATTATGTACCCGACAAATATGTGTGACGTAGGTGGCGTAAAATACTTCAAAGATGAATTTCTGAGAGTTTATTTGGGGACACCTTGTATAACAAAAGCCGATGGAACGAATGATCGAATAAAAATAATAGTCAAAGAATCCAACAATGGAGTGGACGTAAATTTGCTCACAGACAACTTTCCCAAGAGAGACGATAGCTCAGACAATCGTTTCTAAAATAAAGTTACAAAAATGTTTACTCTATAAATATATGAAACTGCCAATACAATGTCAGAGGTGAGAACTGACATGTGTCATGAGGTAAAATGTATATCTTTTTTTTTTAAAGAGCCAAGACAGTACTGTGTATCGACAGCATGATAAAGTTCAAATATACTGTATGAATAAAGCAAGAATTCATGATATCTTATTCTATATTTCCAGACTTGACAATGACAAACAAAGTTAGGAAGAATGAATTATTTGCTGTATTCCGCACTTCTGAAAGTAGCATAGAAAGAAAAGTTTACTCAGTAATAAGCTGGTATTAAGTGTATTATATGAAAGAAGTAGTTGCGTCATATTTAACATCCTCAATCTTTCTTCACATGTTTTCTGTGAGTGTCTGTGGATTGTTTGTATTTCTGCAAAATCATACATGTAAATGTTTGTAGATATTTCTATTATGAGAATCGGTCAAGGTTTTATAGAAATAGACAAATTTTGGGTCACATATTTAGAATTCACATCTGTCCATTTATTTGTTTATTTATTTTATATTTTTACAATTGATATTAAATGGTTTACCTGTTTATCATTATCATCAATAACATGTTAATCACTGTTGGATTCAAAGCTAGCATTTTAACCTCTAGGGCCTGGGTGGGCCCCCATACGCCCATAGTACTAAGCACGTAGTGATTTCTTATATTTATATCGAAGCCCACAATTTCAGCTTCATAACTGACTCATGATAATACTTGAGTCATTACCAACATTTCAATAATTTAATCTCTTTTATTTAATTATTTTATTTGATTTTAATTAAAATAATAGGTACTTGGACCCAGACATTTATGGAATCATGCCCTTATCCTATGTAAACAAACATTTAAATTTAAATGTTATGCTTATGTGCTTAGAAACTTCAGAGAACTCAATATTAATTGTTTTATTAATTACTAGCTGATACCCGCGATTTCGCCTGCTTGACATTATAATCCTGCCATGAGAATCTATTCTCGGAATAAACAGTACTCGTTCAGCCAATAGAGCATGATACAAACATCCAAACATCTTCACAAGCCTTCACATTTATAATATTATATTAAGTTAAAGTAGGCTTTAATATTTCATCGGTTACATATCAAAATCCCAAAGCTCACAATACCGAATTTCATAATACCGACGATGTACGAAAGACCGAAGTTCAAAATCCCGAATGTACGTTTTAAGATGAAACTATAAAAATAAAACCGGAACGCCTTCCATAGGTAATGCATCAAAATTTGATTTTGGGTATTTGAACTTCGGGATTCTGAACATCGGAATTTTGAAATCGTACTTTGGCATTTCGTACATTCGGTATTATGATACGTAACCGTTTCATCATTAAATATATGACTAAAATTTATTTCTATACGTAACCTTTATTCAATTTGTAAAAAGATTATTCCTGCCTATTCACTTATTTCTAATCCCAACCGAATCCGTTTCGTTTTATTACAGTAGGTATCAATACGAAACGTAGGCGTGTTCTAAAGTAAACAAAACTATTTATGTTACGTAACTATGTTTGTGGAGCGTGTTTGTCAACTGTTCGTGAGTCATGAACAATTAGCGATTTTGTTAGGAGCTACGTGAAAATTGTTATCCATCTGTAGTGTTGAACTCAGAAATTTGTTACACTTCCTACGAAATTATTTAGTACCTACTTAAATGTTTTAGTCTGTTAGTAAGTGATTATTGATTGGGGGTTTCCTGAAATATTTCTGGAGTATACAGGGTGGAAGATTTTAACCTTGCCTGGAGGGGAAGTTCTCTAAATACTGAAGATAGCGAATTTCATTCAAAGGAAACATTCCTTTATTTTTAAAAAGAAACCATTCAAAGATTTTTGAAAACTTGCTTGCCCCACCCGGTAATCGAACCGACTAAAATCCCAAAAAGTAACATCCTGTATTTTTATGCCATTAATCGATAGTGTCTATCATAAGAATAAAATCGGTCTTACAAATATGGTAAATTAAATGAAAGGAAGTTCATAAAATCTTAACTTATAAACTCAGTGCCAGCAGAAACAGCATTTTTACTCAAGAAGTCAACAGAAACCTTATCAACAATAAAGTTATCTTTGACGCCAAATATTTATTAAAATGAGTAGATATTAAATAACTGAACTTTGTTTCTGGTTTAGAATGTAACTTTATTGAGTAACTGCATGAGGTATGTAGGTAGGGTTGGTAGTAATTTAAGATGCTAAATTGGAAACCTCCACACGATGTACCCTGGGCAACGGGCATCGCGAGAGAAATACCGTATTAGTGGTGACTTTCTTCTTCTTCTTCAACTTAGCGTTAATCCAAGTCGCATCCGACGCTTTCACCTCGAAAACTGGGATTAACTTTACTAGTGTAACTGCGGGTTTAGCTTAGCTCCGATATTTTCCGTAAAGCGACTGCCATCTAAGATCCACAACCCAAAGGTGATATCGAAGCATTACAGTTAGACCAGTTGTTAGATTTTTTAGGACTCCAATTAACAGTAACGACTGCCATAGATATTCGTATGGCAACCGAAACCGACGGCTTAACGTGCTCTCCGAGAGTGCTCTGAGACGACGTGTAGTTTTAGTTTGTTTGAGTCCGATGTTAATCCACTACTGACCAGTGGCGGTATCCGCAAAAAAAAGTAATTTTATTTAAATATCGAATTTCATTGTTAGTATGATATCAGATGAGTCTTTGAGTTAGAGTGCTTTATTTTGTCAAATTTAATTAATAAATTTAGATTTCAAGGATTTTTTTTTATTTAATTTGCCATGTTTGTTAGAGACATTTGATCCTTATGATTGACCCTGTCGATGGAGAATATAAAAATAGAAATTGTTATTTTTTCAGATTTTAGTCGGTTCGATTACCGGGTGTGGCAAGCGAATTTAAGAATTTTTTTGAATGCTGTTTTATTTCTTTTTAAAAATAAAGGAATGTTTCCTTTGAGCGAAATTAGCTGTCTCCAGTATTTAGAGTACTTCCCCTCCAGGTAAAGTTAAAATCTTCCACCCCGTATATAATATTTGTGAATCTAGGTATTTATGGAGAATAGAGAATATCCTAATTTATTGATTGATATCTATTTAAAATTCAAGAAGTTATGTGTTTATGCTTTCTTATTGTTATAATGTTGTAAACTTGTGCTATACGAATACGCATACGTGGAGTGCAATGCCATCTATGAGCGATTGACGAAATTATTAGAGCTAGAGTGATTATGTTCGTGGCAGGCGTAATTTATAGTTCGGGGTTCCCCGGTCCCTGTGACTCAAGGTTACATAGTGTTCATGGAGAAATTGTCACTAAATGGTACGGTATTATAAAGGTTTGCGTTCCTCAAATAACAAGCCTTTGACAGGGCTATAAAATTTATCAAATAAAGACATTTGAAAAGTTTTTAACACATAATTTATAATAAGACTATTTATTGTTTACCTTTAGTTTAAATACCTAACGTGATGATGTGTCTTTCTACATACACATATTGAATAAATGAACTACTGAAGCAAAAGGTTTTTAAATAAAAAAGGATTTAGCCAATATATATTCTGTGCCAAAGGGTTCGTCTAGTGCGAGTGCCAAATCGTTCCTTTAACTCTACTTTATTGTACTATTAGACAATTCTAAATTAAATTTTTAAGATTTTTTCATGCTAAATATTTAAATCGATTTAAATAAAAAAAGCATTAAACAACGCCTAGACCGATTCATTTTTCTATTCGATTTAAATATTTAGAATGAAACATGCTTAAAAATTTAATTCAAATTGTATGGGCGGACTATAGTCAAAAATCAATGTTTAAAAATGAATGAATAATTTAAAATTCATTGATTCCAACAGTTCGTAACAAAGTCAGCAGAAATGCACAACCTTCACCTCAAAGAGGGATAAAAAAGGAGAAATTTGGATTGCGCGGTCTGGCGCCCACTTGGTCAAAGCATGGCCCCTGTAAGGCAAAGATCGCGGGTACAAACCTCGCCAAGACCGATTCAATTTTTTCTATTAAAATCCATTGGAAAATGTTAAACCATTTTATTGAAAATAAAACTTATATATTTCATATCCATCGAAACACATCAAAATGGTCGGTACTCAGTAGGGCGAGTGTAACGCCCTCTGGTGTTCCATACATCCATTGGCCACGTTGACCACTGTCCATCAGGTGGGCCGTGTGCTTGTCTGCCACCTAAGTGGTACAAAAAAATATCGTCATTGAATAAATAGTTAACGAACACTATTATAAATATGAATTACCACCTAACGTCAAAAATTACAGTCTTTTAGGTGTACAACAAAATGCATGCCCTTTGTTATTCGTTTTAGCCTTTTTCTTGCAGGTAAATGCCGGCGTACCGCAGGGGTCTGTCCTATCGCCAACTCTCTTTCTTCTGCATATCAATGACATGCTGTCGACCGGCAGCATTCATTGCTATGCGGATGATAGCACCTTGCACGGGAGTTATCATGGACGTCCTGTGGATAAGCAGACGCATATCGCGGAAAAAAGGCAGCTTCTTGTCACCGAGCTTAACCGGATCCTGAACCACATTTCCCAATGGGGCTCTGAGAACTTGGTCGAGTTCAATGCCAAGAAGACGCAGGCATGTGCGTTTACAGCAAAGGTATCTTCTTTCCTTCTCCTTCCCACTCTTCAGAGCACGCCACTGCCACTGCAGGACAACCTCAATATCCTCGGTATGGATGTTCGCTGCAAACTGAATAACAAAAACTACATCGAGTGTATCATCAAAGCAGCCTCGCGTAAACTCGGAGTCCTGAATAGAGTGAGACGGTTTTTCACACCGGAGCAACGGTGTCTTCTATACAAGACACAAATTCGTTCCTGCGTGGAATACTGCTCGCATCTCTGGGATGGATCCGCAAAGTACTTATTAGATGCTCTCGACAGGTTACAGCGACGTGCGGTTCGCATTATCGGAAATCCTGAGGTCACGAGTACCCTCGAGCCTCTGCAGATGCGTAGAGATGTTGCTTCCTTGGTAGTATTTTACCATCTCTACGATGGTGAATTCCAATTAGTCCCACCCTCTCCCTTCCTATACAGGACGACACGTGAAGGACTTAGATGTCACCCCTATACGGTGCAGAACATACCTTCAAGAACCAAGCGGTTCGGTGACTCTTTCCTTTGTCGCACCATTAAGACCTGGAATTCCTTGCCAGCTCACGTGTTTCCCTCTTCCTACAGTCCCGGGTCCTTTAAGCGGGGTGTGAAAAAGCATCTGATGAGGCCGTCAAGCTGAGTGCCACCATTGTTAACATGGCATGTGTATATAATGGTGGCCCTCTTTCCTAAGACTTTGCCTTCAGCTTACCAGGCGATCAGGCGAGGTGAAGTCAAATTTACGTGTCCTATAAAAAAAGCAGATAAAACTATACCGTTCTAAATCCAAAAACTTGAATTTTCCCAAACCATTGTTACCGATGTGTTTTTTAAGAAAATACCTTGAAAAGGTTTGAAGGAGAATACTGAGTATTCACAATATCTTATATTTCTTCTTCTTCTTCTTCTGTATTTCTTCCTGTATCTGTATCTCCTATAATTCTTTTGCTGTGGTTTTAAAAGTGACTGCAATATGGAGTTCTTCAAGAAGGGCCTTTGTAAGCTTCTGCAGGGTTGGCAGCACGAAAGTTATGTCCCTGATTCTGCACACGCCCATAGGCAACTTTCCATCAGGTGGACCGTACACTTGTCTGGCACCAAGTGTTATAAAAGAAGACTAATTGCACTCTAATACTTAGAGTTCAGGTTTACCTTTTTATATATTATGTACCTAACTAGCACGTATTTGATACAAGAGAAATGTAGACGAACATACCAAAAGTCTACACAAGCTTACAGTACTTTACTTTACAAGAATACCAAGTAGGTACTTAATAACAAAGCCTGCTATGATATAATTTAGGTTGTATACTTGAGGAACATTGGATGAATAGTAAAGTCTTTTATATCCCGAAGCTACTGTATTATCACCTCTAGTACTAGGTACATGAAAAAAAATTTCATTAACAACAAACAATAGGAAAACTAAACGAAAATAGATAGAATGAGGAGAGAAGACCTTTGAAATCGTGCGATACATGATAATATGAACTTAGCAGTATGGAGCAGTGGTTCAGAAGGCAGGAGCCTAGTGACCGCAATTGATAGGTTGCAAGTTCCTACCATTTAATATATTTATTAAATTTTAAATATATCGTAACGATTCTATGTTAAGAAAAGACGTAACACACTATGGTTCTATGTATATCGGTTACGAATACTATGTAACCCTAAACCCCAGACAAGAAGCCGGCAAGAAACCCTCGGCCATCAATCAGCAGGTGCTAAAGTTTGCAAGGGATGTTGGTTTCGATCTACTTGGACGCCTTCCATCATGAATTCTCCTGTCAAGATACTACAGTAAGTACGTACACAATAGCGATATCAAGGAAAGTGAACAGTTAATACAGTAAGTAAATCGCAGTAGAGTAAAATAGTAGTATATCAATCGAGATCTTCTTCATCCTAGCGTTAATCCCAGTCGCATCCGAAACTATCGACTTGGAGTCTGGGGTCCTCTTTTACCAGTCTAACTGTGGATTTGGCTAAACGACTTTTTTTTGGTGTATTAGAATATTAGCAATCGAAATTATCGAAATTATACTGATATTCCCTTTCACTCCTCCAAATATGCTAAATTGCTTGTGCTATGAGTGGGTTCACGTCGGTAGTGTAATGGCTTTCGAACCCGGGACTTCTCGATCGTAAGGCCGACTCCTTAACCACTAAGCCACGCTTGAAGCGACTGCCATCCTACCTTCACACCCCAAAGACGATATCGAAGCATTGCAGTTAGACCAGTTGTTGGACTTTTGAGGGCTCCAACTACCCGTAACGATTGCCATAGATGTTTTCTAAGGCAACCGGGACCAACGGCAACGGCCTAAAGTGCTCATGCAAATACCCATATTCATGCATATAGTTGCACTGAACAGGGATCGAAGCCGCGTCTCCTGCGCAGCGGCCGCGTTCTCTAACGCTACGCCACGGAGGCTGTTAATCAATCGAAGACATTTTTCTTATAAAGATCAAAAAACATTTACTATGTCAGAAACGAAAGCGAAACCACTATCACGAAATTACTTTCCAACATTTCAAAACCCACGGAGTCGTTATTCTAACTTTTATATTAACATATTAGCCACTCCACTTCTCTTAGGGTCGTCGTTATCCCAGGTCCATTGAGGCTTTATCTTAAAATAGAATATTCGCTGGCCACATCTTATCTGCTTCGGACTCATACAATATTTATGCGTGAAGAACACAGAATGTCGATTACTTGCCGGTTTACACAGATATATTTGAGTAATGGATACGGCAAACTTGATTACGATAATTTTAGTTTGAGATAATTTTATAATAAAAACAGTAGGTACTATTATATAATTGTAAAGAGGTCGTGTATGTGCCGTGCCATGTACTTTGAAGATATTTGAAAAAAAATACTAGAAATAATGTTTACAACAGATTAAAAAGGATGGCACAGATAATCAAAAATGCCAGGATATGTTTAGCAAGTTCGATAAGTAAAACAATGGCCACGCGGGCCTCATGGGCCTGTCATGTGTGGATGAAATACTTGAGCTATATTATTATTACATTAACGATACCGAACAATTTTTTTTTGTTTTGAAATTCTTGTCTATTCATCTGCAATAGACCGCGCTACTGAACGGATTTTGATGCGTAAGTTTGATTCCAGTCGGTTGAGCAGAACCGGAGATATGACCAAAACTCGCGTTTACCAAAATACTTGCGGCCCGCCAGAAGTAATAACCTTGCATCAGATCGTCTTTACTAGTAAAGTAGTCAAAATTATCTTAATACCCACTAATGACATTAATACCAAACTATTTTATTTACCGTCCGAACTAAAAGTGTATACCAAAGATCAGGCATCAGGACGGGGGGAATACTAAGATATAAAAAACATTTTGAATACTAATACGATTAAATGCGATACGATACTAATACGATTAATTACTAATACGATTATTACGATTACTAATACTAATACGATTACATAATTATGAGACGCAAGTTACTAGGTAACTTTTCAGCTCATTTCTTTTGAAGTAGCTTAGCTTGTTTTCGTTAAATGTTATTCACATCTACTAGTACTATCACTTACACCACGCTTGCGTTAGCACTTGAAAGGTAGTTGCACATGTCAGCTTCACTCTTTTATGCTAACATAGTAACCTACATAAATATTATTATATTCCATATTTTTAATCATTGATGGTCTATTGATTTTGTATTTTTGGGCTTTTACATGGTGGCAACACCAATATGGCGGACACTAGTTGTTTTCGATGAACAAGTTGTGTGGTACTTATAAGTATTTTTGGAATTATACAGTAAATACTCATGTAAGTAGTTGGAGATGCTGTTTACTTGTAGCTATAAGTATAATATTAGGTTTAGCGGTGTTGTGATGACAAGATAATGTGTTTGATTCAAAGTTAAAGTTATTGGAATACACACAAATATGATTAAGTACATGACTTTTCGTTTAATTTCTAGTCCCATAAGATCCTATTAGCCCGACATTCTGACAAATTCAGAAGTGGGATAATTGAACATAGCATGATAATAAAGTTTAAAGGGCAATCGAGTAAATCAAACAATCTTTTTTTTTTTTTTCTCCTTCGCTGGTGGGTAGGAAATCTTTTTTTTGTGTGTTATTCTAAAGGTTTACCTTTACATTAGCTATACCATTAATGTTAAAGAACTAGTGTAAACCAAAATATTTGAGACGCAAATACTATAGATATGGCATTTACATACATATTCTGACTGTATTTAGTAAAATGCATGTAGGTATGTTGAGTGCTGTGTCCTTTCAGTGATGGTTAGTATACGGATGAACATAGGTAATATTTGAAATATTACCGTTCATTAATTCTAATCCGCAATTTAAGTATGTATTTTACTGCCGACATTCGTCGGTTATGAATGTAAGCAATATTAATTGTTCACATAATCAAACAAAGTAGTTACTTAATTTTTACTCTAAAAAATGAATACTTAGGTGTACAGTAATCGTAAATGAAAGATCAAACTGCGCATAGTATGTATTTTCATGTTACAGATCGAAAATGAATAATTCGGCATCTCGGTCAAGGGCACGATCAACCATACAACTAGCAGTTGGTGATGTTGATCGTTCCCGGCCAAATAGTCCAGTGCTCGAACCTCAATATTCAATGCGACGCATCTTATTGTCGCCCAACGAAGCGCGTGATGGCGTGCCGCGCGCTCGTGGCGCCGAGGGGTCGCGTAGCCAGCGCGACGCCACGCCAGCGCCGTCGCTCGATCGTGATGCTGAGGGGTCACGCGGCCGCCGCGAGGCCTCATCGTCGCCCAGCCGTCATGAAGACGGACCGCGGAACCGTAACGTCGAGCCGTCTGTGCCGGCGCCGCCGCGAGATCGTGACGCTGCTGAAGGGTCACGCATTCGCCGCGACGGCACGCCGCCTAGCCGACGCCGCCGCACTGAAGAGCGACTGCGGGATGGCGCCGAAGAATCGCGCACTTGCCGCAACGTCGCGTCAAGCAGCCGACGCCGCATCGAAGAGTCATCGCGCGATGATGACGCCGAAGGATTGCGGAGCCATCGCGAGTGGCGCTCGCGTAGCCAGCATGCGAGGCGCTCGTGTGGTTCGCGCGAGGGGACCTCGCGCAGTCGTCGTGAGGGCCGTTCGCGCAGCCGTCGCGAGGGGCGCTCACGCAGCCAACACGCTGAGCACTCGCGCAGCCGAAGCAAGGGGCGCTCGCGCAGCCGTCACGAGGGGCGCTCGCGTAGACTTCGGGACGGGCGCTCGCGCGGCCTGCACGCTGAGTGCTCGCGTGGTCGGCGCGAGGGACGCTCGTGCAGCCGTCGCGACGGACGTTCGCGCAGCCTGCGCGTTAAGCGCTTGCGTGGTCGGCGCGAGGGGCTCTCGCGTAACCGTCGCGACGGGCGCTCGCGCAGCTTGCGCGCTGAGCGCTTACGTGGTCGGCGCGAGGGGCACTCGCGCAGCCAGCACGCAGAGCGTGCGCGTAGTCAGCGCGAGGGGCGCTCGTGCGGCCGTCGCGACGGGCGCTCGCGCAGCCTGCACGCTGGGCGCTCGCGCAGTCGGCGCAAGGGGCGCTCACGCAGTCGGTGCGAGGAACGTTCGCGTGGCCTGCGTGAAAGGTACTCGCGCAACCATCGCGATGGGCGCTCACACAGCCGTCACGATGAGCCAACAAACAAGTATGATCTTAATAGTATTAGTCAGATTGTCCAAACCCTTAATTGTTTAAACCAAAACGACTCTCTCGCAAAGCTCGGGCAGAACGCTATCCCTGAATTTCATCCGGAACGTAAGGAACAGACGATGGCTATGTGGCTGCACAAGGTGAATGAATGTGCTAATATTTACGGATGGACGGAGAAACAGGTCATTCACTTTGCGTTGCCCAAGTTGCGTGGTGTAGCCCAACGGTGGTATGAAGGATTGTCGTCTGTTCTCTTTACGTGGGCGGAATGGCGGGAAAAGCTTCTGTCCGCGTTTCCATCAGAGGAAAATTATGGACAAATGCTTAGCGATATGTTGGCTAAACGTGCTCGATTCAATGATTCTCTCGAGGATTATTACTACGAGAAAATCAATTTAATAAGTAGGTGTAGTATAACGGGTGCCAGGGCGGTTGAGTGTATTCTGCATGGTATTGATGATAGATCGGTAAGGTTAGGCGCTGAAGCTGTTAAATTTGATGATCCTAATAAACTATTATCATATTTACGTAATGTACGTAACGTTAGACCCATAAGCGATCGTAAAGGCAATAGAATACAAGTTCAGAAAAATCAACCTGGTAATCTGCAAGTTAGCAATGAAACACAACGAAATATTGCTAAACCGTTTCGTTGTTTAAATTGTAAACAAGAAGGCCATGCTTATTTGAATTGTCCTCAGCCGCGGAAGATATGTGGTAAATGCAAAAAGATAGGCCATGATACCGACAATTGCTTTTCGAAGGTACCTACAATAGTAGATAAGTCGGTGCTAACTGTTGTCAACCATAATTTTAGTTCGCAGTCAAAATCGACAGCTTATTCGAAGCTTAATAATAAATATTTTAAACTAGCTGAAGTTAATGGTGTTATTATAGAAGCATTTATTGATTTTGGTAGCGAATGCTCTATGATTAAGAAATCGGAGTTCTCAAAAATCGATACTACCTTGGATACATCCGACTTACCTATACTTAGAGGTTTTGGTAACTCTGTTGTGATTCCGATTGGAAAATGTTGCGTTTCTATAAAAATAGACGGTGCAGACGCTGATTTAGACCTCCTTATTGTCCCCGATAATGTTATGCAAGTTCCTCTAATGATTGGGCAAACCTTTACCGAACAGTCACACATAGTCATAACAAAAACTAGTAATAGTCTCGACATATCAACAATCGACGTTTATGAACATTTAAATTGTAAGTTCAAAATATTCTGCGAACACGACAATATAGTTTCTGGTTTGTCTGTTATTGAAGTTTACACTGATATAACTAGTTTTGAAGGAGAAGTATACATAGAAGGTAGCCTGAGATATAAAGATGATATTCGGTATTGTGTTTTATCTGGTTTATACAACATGAGCCAGGGTAAAGGTAAAATAGTTGTTAATTGTAACTCGTCATGTAAATTGCGATTGCAAAAAAATTTCCTTATTGCTCGGGGCAGAGTCGCTCATGAAGAAATAACCGCACAGGTTTTTAACGTCACTGTAGGTTCTGATGATGGCGTAAACTGTATAACCGAAGCAGACGTTAATATTGACGATGGGCTTTCTGATAAGGAAAAACATCAATTATTAGAGTTACTTAACAATTTTAAATCATGTTTCGCTTTCAATCTATCACAATTAGGTAGTACTTCAGCTGGAATGATGAAGATCGAATTGGACGATGATCGACCCGTGGTTTACAGACCGTATAGGTTAGCTATAAGAGAAAAAGAGATGGTCAGGGATATGGTTACCGAACTACTAGACCATGATATTATTCGCCCGTCTACATCATCTTACGCGAGTCCAATAGTGTTGGTCAGAAAAAAGACCGGCGAAATGCGTCTTTGTATAGACTATAGAGCTCTCAATAAAAAGACTGTTAGAGAAAACTATCCAATGCCTCTAATAGACGACCAATTGGACGTATTATCCGGTAATAAATTCTACACGACATTAGACCTTACATCCGGTTACTATCAAGTCCCCATTCGGGAAGAAGATAAGTATAAAACGGCTTTTGTTACCCCAGAGGGGCACTATGAATTTAACCGGATGCCAATGGGGCTCGCTAACGCCCCCGCCACTTTTCAAAGGTTAATGAATGGGGTTTTGGGGTCTATTGGTCAAGGAGATGCTTTAGCTTATTTAGACGATGTAATTATACCATCTAGAACTGTAAGCGAAGGTATGACTAAATTACATAAAATACTGACTTTGTTCAGGAATGCGGGACTTTCTTTAAAGCCATCAAAGTGTTTCTTTTTCAAACAAATGGTAGATTACCTAGGATTTGAAATAACCGAAAACGGTATACGACCAGGTTCAAAAAAGATACAGGCTGTTGAACTATTTCCCACTCCTCAAAATCAACATAACGTAAGACAATTTTTAGGTCTGGCCAGTTTTTTTTCGACGGTTTGTGCCTCAATTTTCTATAATAGCTAAGCCACTTACGCATTTACTTAAGAAAAACGTAACGTGGATTTGGGGAGTTGAACAGGAGAATGCATTTCAGACTTTAAAGAAAACCCTGTCCCAAAAGCCAACTTTGGCTTTATACAATGTTAAGGCTGAAACAGAGCTGCATACCGATGCATGTAGGATAGGAGTGGGGGGTATTCTCTTGCAGAGGGATGAAAATCAATTACTTAGACCGGTCGCGTATTTTAGCCGTCAGACGACCCCAGAAGAACAAAACTATTCGTCCTATGACTTAGAGACATTAGCCGTCGTTTGTGCTCTTCAGAAGTTTCGAGTCTATCTGATCGGTGTTCATTTTAAAATAATCACTGACTGTAATTCGTTGAAAGCCACCTTCCAAAAAAGGGATATGCTTCCTCGCGTTGCCCGGTGGTGGGAACAAATTCAAGAATTTAACTTTTCTATTGAGTATAGGCCCGGTACGCAGATGGCGCACGTAGATGCGCTCAGCCGCAACCCTATCCCTAATCCAGAATATATGGACGTTCTCACCGTAACTGACACTAATTGGCTTACAACCGTGCAAAGTGCAGATGATGACGTCCAAAGAATATTAGGAATTCTTAAGAATCCTGAATTTGATGATTTAGTTGATATTAAGTCAAATTTTAAGGTCAAGAATGACAAATTATTTCGTATAACTCCTGATGGGGACCGTTGGGTTGTACCGAAGGGGGTACGGTGGCAGGTGGTTAAGCAAAACCACGATGACATAGGGCATTTCGGTTTTGAGAAAACTCTGGAAAAAATTAAGTCTAGTTACTGGTTCTCGAAAATGCGCCACTACGTAAAAAAGTATGTCAAATCGTGTTTGGAGTGTACCTATTCTAAGTCTAGTGCTGGTAAAAAGCCTGGCTTTTTACACCCTATCCCCAAAGTAGCCACTCCCTTTGATACACTCCATCTGGATCACACAGGACCGTTTGTCCGCAGTAGTAAAGGCAACGTTTATATTTTAGTTATCGTTGATGCCTTCACTCGCTATGTTTATTTGAAGCCAGTGAGGAATACTAAATCTCAGACTTCTATAAAGGCGCTTAGAGAGTATTTCAGTATTTTCGGTGTACCTAGACGGATTATCTCCGATAGAGGCACCTCCTTCACAAGTGATAGTTTTGCGAAATTTATGAGTGACAAAGGTATAAAACATGTTTTAAATGCCGTTGCATCACCCAGAGCAAACGGGCAGGTGGAACGGTATAATAAAATAGTGATAGATGCCCTAACGGCTAAGACTATCGGTACAGCTGAAAGTAAATGGGACGATCACCTGCCCGAAGTGCAATGGGGAATGAATAACACATTTAATAAGGGAATAAATAAGACACCAGCGGAAGCTTTGTTTGGCAGAAGGCTGACAGGATCAAGTGAAGGAAAAATTCTGTCAGAAATAGAAGAGGATGTAACTAGAGCTAACGATAATCAGGACATAGCTCAGATTAGAGATAAAATAAGTTTACATATTGCAGATAGACAAAACAAGGAAAAAGCGAATTTTGATAAGAAACGTTGTGAACCAGTTAGTTTTCGGATTGGTGATTTAGTAAGAGTTGAGCGGCAAGTACCTTCTACCGGACAAAGTCGCAAACTAGTACCAAAATTTCAAGGTCCCTATAGAATTGTGAAGGTCCTAAGTAATGATAGGTTTCAGGTAGAAGACACCCCACTTACGAAGAAAGGTAATAAACTTTATTCGACAATAGTGGCCGTGGATAAGATCAAGCCATGGCTAAATTTCGACAGACCACATGACGATGACAACGAATCAGTCTCGCCGTCACGTGGATCTGATAGAGCGGAGGATAGTCAATGAATAGATGATGGTTATGTATTTAATATGATATTGTTTTACTTAATCATGTACAATTTGTTTACAGAATTGATTGGACAGAATGGTTCTATATTATTTAATTTTACTAATTTAATGAAGTTTCTTTACAGAATTGATTGGACGGAATGGTCCTAATTTATTGGACGGAATGGTCCCACTTTATTATTTGTTGGACGGAATGGTCCCACTTTATTATTTGTTGGACGGAATGGTCCCACTTTATTATTTGTTGGACGGAATGGTCCTAATTTATTATTCAATGGACGGAATGGTCCCAATTTATTGTTTAATGGACAAATGATCCCAATTTAGTATGTGTCAGACCAAATGGTCCTTGAATATTGTCCATAAGAGAAGATTTTTAATGTCATAATTGTTTAAATCTATAGTAGAATGGACTAAAAATGAAATACCCAGAAATAATCTTATCCTTTTATGTTCTTGTTTTTATATTTACAAGTAATATTGATCTTTATTTCCTAGATCATAATATGACAGTGATTATTCGTTATTTTTTTTTTTTCTTCAATAATCGTTGTGATCTGTTAATAGCAATGTATTATCAGATATTTTAATTGAGAACTAAAGCATGAGGTCATGCTCTATGGAGGAAGGCCGATTGTCAGCTTCACTCTTTTATGCTAACATAGTAACCTACATAAATATTATTATATTCCATATTTTTAATCATTGATGGTCTATTGATTTTGTATTTTTGGGCTTTTACATGGTGGCAACACCAATATGGCGGACACTAGTTGTTTTCGATGAACAAGTTGTGTGGTACTTATAAGTATTTTTGGAATTATACAGTAAATACTCATGTAAGTAGTTGGAGATGCTGTTTACTTGTAGCTATAAGTATAATATTAGGTTTAGCGGTGTTGTGATGACAAGATAATGTGTTTGATTCAAAGTTAAAGTTATTGGAATACACACAAATATGATTAAGTACATGACTTTTCGTTTAATTTCTAGTCCCATAAGATCCTATTAGCCCGACATTCTGACACACATTTCTTATTTTATGTCAGGTCGGTGCAGTAACATGGAGTCTCGTGCTTCTATAACAATAAAAGAAGTGTACTATTGTTATAAAAAGAACAATTGCACACTCTTTTTATAGAATGGACCATTGACTTCACGAAGTAAATGTGTTTATTTGTAGTGTACATTATATCGGGCAAAATATTATAAGTAACTTTTTTTAATATCAATCAAATACTATAAAAATCATAACTAATCTAACTTTTAATATTCGAAAAACTAAAGAACAACAGAGTATATTTTTTGCGAGGATCCTTTTTAGTATAATTTAATAAAGTCTCATGCTAAGCTGTTGGTAGTGAAGTCTGAACTGAGAAGGCTATAAAGGATTTTTCATGTTCCTAACTGGGGCCTCTCATCATTCGGTTAGCAATTTCTATGTACGTCTAAAGCTGGTTCAAAAATTATTACCTGAGTCTTTATAACCGTAATGATAAATGATAATCATCAAGGATCGTGGATAACATATTTCGATGCCCTCAAATAATAAATCGGTAACCATAAAATTCAAATTTCACAATAAAAACGTTTTACAGCTTTTGTTGAATATCTTTTCAGCTAGTCGAATGATTGAAGCCATGGATATATCAAATGAAAGCTTTTTTTAAATGTAATTGTGATATTGATATGGAATTAGGTGCTTGCGCAAAGTCTGGCAACGTAACACAATATTTATATAGGTACAGGCGAAGTGATGCATCAAATTATTTCAGCAAATATGATAAAAATTGTTCTTACGCAACAGTAGATTACAGACTTCTAGAATAGGAAAGACAGTAATAGTATTTTTAGATAATGGATACAATAGTATCTAATTTCTTTTAGAATCTATAAGAAAGATTCTGAGATATTTACATCTCATTTTTAATTTTTTCGAAACCATCGTTCGTGTTCACTGCAAAAGTGCTTTTCAGTGATAATAATTAATCATTAAAAACATATTATCTTGACTTATACTGGAGCAACTAACGTCACTCTCGAAGGGTAGGACAGCGCCACAACTCGAAGAACGCCAAAACTCGCAGATGAGGTTGGAATCAGATTATTCTTATAAACTTTGTCTAGTTTATACCTAGAAACAAAACCTCGAATACATCTTGATTAAAGACACGCCTTACTTGCAGCTGACCAGACCTTCTCTAGAGAGAGCATGTTATAATTAAAACTTGTTGCGGTATCTAGTGAACTACACTAGTAATAACCGTGAAACATACATATTTAAACTTAGACATACGAACTTGAAACTTGCAGAGGAGTGTTTAAAGCTATTAAAAATTTACATTGGCTCGCTTAGGCCTCTTTAGAAACTAACGTCTTGGTGAAATTTTACTGAACTTAAAAATTGTGGTTAGCTTCGTAACACTAAATGTGTATTGAACTTAATCTAAATAAATTTAAATTAAATTTTAAAGCATTTTACATGGTGCTAAACATTCAAATCGATTAAGATAGGAAAATATTAGTATATACATAGATGTATTGGTTCGGGCGGGGTCCGGTGGACTAGTGGTCAGATCAGGTTTGAACCCCGCTTGGACCGATTCAATATTTTTCCTATCTTAATCGAAATAAATCTGTAAGATGAACAGAACTGTAGTTAATAGAACAGTAAGGAAGAGAAGACTGTCAAAAACGTATAAAAAGCAGTCCATTATATATTTTTATGTTTAAAATGCTCTCCGAATAACATCGATGCCAAAATCGTGGCCGTTGTGTTATAATAATGTTTTTGAACGATTTTAAGACGTAAGCCTAAATTATGGCACAACTTTGGCACTTCTATTTTTTCTCATTCCATATTTTCCACTCCACAACTGACGATTCTTAAGTTAGAAAGAGACAGAATGATTATCACACAACACTTAAGTTTTAGGTGCTCTTTTGTAATCTTTATTGAGTGGCTGTAAATTGACTTTTGAAGGACCCCTCACAACTTCGTGAGGAGGGATGTTACCTTCGCAATTTTCTTTTACATTAAACTGAAGCTATAATATTTTTGTTTGGAGTACTTAAATAAGCTTCCTCTTTTGAGTAATATTTATGTTCGTGGTGTTAGAATAAATGACTTGCGTCGTAGCGTGGTGTATTGAGATAAGATATTTTATAATGTTTGAGGATCACTGCATATTGATTTACCGAGTACAATGAAGGATTTTAAGATGCGAATTTATTCTATTCAATGGGTTAAATTATTTCCATAACGCAAGATTCATAATCATAGGTACTCCATAAAATGCGCTGAATAATTAATATATTATAACTACTGTGTCCCACCTATATCGTGACTTTAATACGTCATCTGACGAAAATCCTTAATATAATAGTGCAAGAAAGCTACCCCAGTTGGTAGTCCCCAGTTTGAAAGCCTCAATGAATACATTTTTCACCACACTGGGATTATAGGAAAAGAGAAACACGTATTCGTTCGAAATTCTGAGTCTTTATGATCAAGAAAGAATTTATTTGCAATATGGCAAGTACAAGAACTCACTTTTGTGTTTTTTATTTGCTCTTTATAGGTAGAAGTAAGTATTCATGATGTCTGAGATGTAAATTCCAGGTTATTTATACAAAACTGAAAAGTATCTTCCCTACTTCCGTACTTGGTTATATAAATATGAAAATTTGTGAAGATGTTTAAATGCTTGTTATTCAATCTCGCTTTAACGTATTAGGACTTTTTATTCCGTAAATAGGTTCCCATGACTTTCAGGAACAGAATGAAAACACGGGCGATATAACAATAGCCAAGTACAGAAATTAACAGAAGTTGTATGTTGCATTCCTAGTTGGGCAGTCACCAGTTATAATACGGCTGCCGTGCATAAAATGAATTCATGTACATTAAGCACAATGTTCATACTGGATTTACCAACTCACCCAGCCATGAAAACATATTACAAAGATTATTTTCCGATAAAAACGTTAACGTGGATAATAGAAACAAATAAACGAATTACTTTTATAAATTGAATTCAAATTAAACAAAAGTAGAAATTCATTTAATGTTTTTTTTTACAAATTTACCATTATTATCAAACTGTTTTTGGCATAGTTTAATTTGAAATTGATATTAAAACTAGGTCTAAAACGTTTTGAACAACAGCTGGGTAAAGAGCATTCAGATATCATACTACTCATTGCGGTAGATGTTACACCAAGGATCTATGTACAGTCAGCGTCAGAAATATCTTGACTACAATGTGTGAAAATGATCTTAATACCAAAGTATTAGTATTAAGAGTAAATTAAACTCTTTCATTGATTTAAATTGTAGTATTGTCCGCAAAAAAGGTGTTCCATATATCAGAAGAATTAATTAACAGTAAGAGGGCGAACATCTAGGCATTAAGATCATTTTGAGTACTTTAATAATAATAATAAAAATATTCCACAACATTTCACACAACGCTATCTAGACCCATGGTAAGCATAGCTTAATTAGCTTGTGTTATGGAATCTAGAATGCGGATAGACATACTTAGATACGTTTTTTTTTGTAAATACATACATATTATAAATAGAAACACCCAGACCAATGCAAATATACATATTCATGCATACAAATATTTGCACTGAGCGGGGATCGAACCCGCGTCTCCTTTGTTCATCAATATCGATTTGATGCTGACTGTACCAGGAAATAACCAGATCATTATCATTATTGTGTATACCTATGCACTAAACAATATTTCTGGTTTGCATAAACCAGCAAGGATAAAGCTGTATTCTTACAAATTCTAACTTAACCCAAAACATCAACAAAATAAATGTTTCAATTACCTTCTATTTACCATCAGTATTTTATATAGTACTAAACATTTAAAATACGTAATTAAATATTTGTAATGGCATCCAATGCCCCGGTTTATGCGTGGATGATTCAAAATAAATGAGTCGAGAGCTCTCTACCACAGCATTGTAATTTGAACATTCCTGTAATCTGCTTTAATACCTATTAATAGATAATGCAGACAGAAAGGGTCAGCAGTTTATTGTCCTGTTTTGTTTTCAATATCAGGTGCCTTTTAATAGTCTTGAAATTATTAAGGTATCCAAAGCATACCTATATTTGGTCATTAATTTTTTATTGGGAATACACTCATACTGTTTCCATTCAGTGTAAATAGCTGTTGTATGCATGAATATGTCTATTTGCATTGGTCTGGGTAATTCCGTGCCTCGGATAGCACGTTTAGCAGCCGCTCTCAACCGAGTAATACGAACATCTATGGCAGTCATGACGGGTAGCTGAACCCTAAAAAGTTGTGGACGTCAGGTCAGTTACTTCACGGAAAATGTCGTTGTTTGTTTTAAATATAACGCTTAAGTTGCAGATAAGCACTCAGCCCATCTGATGGAAAGTGATTACTGCGTGACCTATTGGACGTGTGCAATACTAAGGCAGTCACATTCGTGCTGCCGACTTTCAAAACAAAGAATATCTGCCTCAAAGACAAAGTAGGACAGGCCAATGGTCTTCATATTGACAGCACAAAAACTCTCCAGTGAGCTCTGGCTACCCCTACTCACCGTCGGGAATACAACACAAGTTATTTTATGTATTCTGTAGAGCGGATTTACTTTTCCAATCAAAGTGCTCAATTAGGATCGTGTTTTTTTTACGTGCCGGAAATCCCCACGGATATCCCCCCTCCGGAGCCGGAGTGGGAGATTATGTCGGACCGCACCGGACCGATTAAACCGCACGCCGTCTGTGGTTCGATGTGGTAGGCCGAAGGTAAGGTTGTCTCGCGACATATCCCTCGCACCCCGGCTGACCCAGAGCCATTCCTCTCGGTCTGGCCCTCCTCGGGAGGGGGGACCACGCGGTCCCCGACTCGCCCCCGGTATAGGGAATACCATCGTGTCTTATCATTTTCACAATTCGGCCGCATCACAGTTAGGTACGAAAGCCGCCCCGACTGAGTTAGGGAGAGGCTCAGAAAATGATGAACACCAAAAATAATTATACGTTGATGATTTTAACCTTGCGCTAAATGAACCTCAAGTCACAACTTCCAACTCCGTTCATTCAAACTTTTTGAAATATAATCTCTAGAGGACTTGAACATAAAATTCGTTTTACGTTGCACGCCGCTAACGTGTCTGAATTACATAATTTGACAATTTTACCCTGTATTTAACGAAGACTGTTACTTAATGTGCTAATATTATAAATGAAGTTTATTCGGCTATTCAGATTGATGGAAATTTTTTATAATTTCACGCGGAAGGGGCTGATTGATCCGGTTTTGTTCCTTTCACACCAACTCATACCATTCCTAATATTACCAAAAGCGTATTCCTTAGTCATACCATTCTTAATTCATACCTGGAGGATATACAGATAAATAATAATTATGGTATTGAACAGCCTATAAGCAACTATTAATTCGCGAGTAAATTGTTATGAGTAAAGGGAAAAGAATCATTTTTGAGGACAACTGCGGGTAACAGTTAATATAAAATAAAAACACGACAAGTAAATAATTTCAAAGAGAAATGAAAACATGGCTCCTTCATAAACATTTCAAATATTTGATGCCTTTATATATTACAAATTAAATATATAAAATACTTTTAAGAAAAATACGTAACATGGCTTTATAATAAAATAATAACAACCAATTACTGTACAAACATACCGGCAAGAACTTCAACACAACGTTTGTTTCAAAGATAATATCTCTGTGAAATTATACGACAGTGAGTTACGAGGAAAGCGGTTTAGACTTGACGACTTTTTAAATGAATTGCGTCGTAATACCAATAGACCCTTACAGCGTCTCTATTCAAAGGATTTCTATTTCAATTTAAAGGTTTTGTACAGATTTATTCATGTAGACTGACACGTCTATGTGTAAAATATCTCATAATCTCTCATCATCTGATGGAGATACGGAAATTTTTAAAATATTTCACTGTTTGTTTTGTGCGTAGGGAATGTAAGAACATACAAATGTATATAAGCTTTCTTTCGTACCTTTTTCAATTTATTAATATTAGTTTTCACAGTAAAGTTTTAATCTATCTTAAGTAAAAAAAAATAACTGTAAAAATATTTTGTACATTATTTGTACATTATTTACAGGTACTGTATCATAATCGCCAATGAGTCTCTTATTCAAAATATAGTTTAATGTGAATGTAAGCGAGATATATCCTTAGAGCAATATAATTAGGATACAGAAATAAAATATTAGCATAAACTTTAAGTATTAAGGTACCATTCCACAAAATTGCCGACTATCCGAAAGTCTTTTATTTATGCTCTATATGGGACGAGTTATGTGAAAACAATTGTTCGGGTGCGAATCGCAATAAAAGTGTCATGTTCAGAACTTTATATTCGCCGAATATTATCTGAAAATTATGTCAGAATAATAAAATAACAGGCTGACCCATCACTGTTTTATAGCAGCCTATAAAACGAGGTAGTTATCGTTTAAAGAAACTACACGCGTTTTATTAGTTTAGTAATAGTCAGCATGTAGCTTTAGCATGTGCGAATAAGCAATTAAGCAGTTTATTATATGTTGTGTGCATATTGTGTTTGCTGGAAGAAAACTCAACTCTGAGTTAAGCTCGCCTTTGTAAATTATGCATCGCTATATTTTATAAATGTCAACTATGTGCACAATAAATAATAAAATAATAATAACCTTTGATAATGCTGTAAGGTGAAACCGGTCATGTTAAAAATAAATGTAAAATAAAGTGTGGAAAAGTACAAGTGTTATAATTATTCAATAAAATAAATAAATAAATAAATATTTCATGAAGATACTATCATATTAAAGGTAATAAAAATATATAAGTATCAAAAACAAAAAAAATCGTGTGTTTTGTATCTTCTGTGTTGATGGGGGTAGGACACGACGATATTTCCGTCGCAATTGAGCGTTCCAACTGGGTAAGTACTCCGCTGTTGAGTTCCCGGCGGTAAGTAGGGTAGCCAGAGCTCACTGGAGAGTTTTTGTGCTGTCAGTGGGCAGACCATAGATTTGTCCTGCTTTATCTTCTACGCTGACGGCCCAGAAACTCTCTGTTCCTACAGGGTCGGCAGCACGACTGTGACTTTCTTGGTGTTGCACACGTCCATAGGTCACGGTAACCACTTTCCATCAGGTGGGCCATGTGCTTGTCTGCCACCAAACTGGTATAAAAAAAGAAAAACGTTAATTACCTCTGCCAGAGGTTTTCGAATATGTTATAGCTGACCATAGTCTTCTAAGTTCTTGAACTTGCTCTATATTAGTTTAATAGTTGACTGACCTGACTTTGACACAGGATTTCAAATAATGTAAATATAATAATATCACAATACGTCTAACAAGGTGGTTAAAACAAGAAAACTCACCTAACTAGAGAGAAATCACCAAATTAACGCCATTGCTAAAGAGGCCTTTCTTGAATTTCATTTTAATTTGCTTTGTGAAATTTGCTGTGGTATATGTGGTTGTACGACAGCCCCAGTGGCGTAGCGGTAGTGAACGCGGCCGCTGCGTAGGAGGCGCGGGCTCGATCCCCGGTCAGTACAAATATTTGTATGCATGAATATGGGTATTTTCATTGGTCTGGTCGTACCTCGGAGCACGTTAAGCCGTAGATCCCCGCTGCGATACAAACATCTATGGCAGTCGTTACGAGCCCTCATAAGTCTACAACTGGTTTAACTGCTATGCTTCGATATCGCCATTTTGTTGTGGAGGTCAGATGGGAGTCGCTTCATGGAAAATGTCGACGTTTAGCCAAATCCGCAGTTAGATTGGTAAAAGCGGACCCCAGATTCCAAGTTGAAAGCTTCGAATGAGACCGAGATTAACGCTAGGATGAAGAATACAATACATGGTTGTATCAAAGAATACAAAAATTGTGTACAAAACAGTATGACCTTGCTTTGACCGCGTACTATTACGCCAAAAATGTGCACGAAGTCCCGGGTACGAGAGGGTTGGGTCTCGTATTATATTATCGGATTCGTTCTCAATTATGTGAGATCAAAAATATGTTTATAAAAGCTATCTAAATACAATAGGCAATCTCAATACTAATATTATAATGCTCAATACTAATATATATTATTACTTGTTTGTATGAACGCGTTAATCTCAGGCAGTATTGGGGCCCATTCATTAACGGCAAGTATTTGATACGTGTGATTTCCATTTCGATAACGTGTTAACGTGGTATTCAGTACGATCTGTCAAAATGTAGTAAAACGTAGATTTTTATAATTTTACACACAACAACAACTTACGTCAGCCAGACAAATGGCGCAGACTTCACAATTTACTAACACCACGTTTGTCAAACGTGTGATGTCCATTTCGATAACTTATTATCATGGTATTCAGTACGATTTGTCAATGCCGAACTTATGTTTTTATGCATGAAATCATAGTTTTCAAATCGACGATAGTTTTCTGTTCGATTGTGTTCGTAGATACGTTTACAAAAAATTTAAAAATTGATTTGAAATCAATCAAAGAAAAATCATTTTGGTAAATTATTATTTATGATTGTTATTTAGACTCAAAGTATGCATGGATTAATTAGCTTCTGCTATGGGATCTAGAATATTGATATAAATAGCATTTAACTTTTTCTTACACATTAATATCACCAGGGTGATGCAAGAAGAAAATTAAAAAATAGTACAATAAACATTTGTATCTAAGTCAGACTTTTATTAATACATCAATAGGAATATAGCAGCCATTTTCCCTGGAAGAAAACGCGTATTTAAATACTTACCTAACTCGAAACTTATAATGAGATGGGTATATCCTTTTCCCGTAGTCTTTACCTCTTTTAGTTTCTTGTAGTGACTTATTTCCATCGACTCAACAGGCCGTGGCGCCATCTGTGAACTTTTGAAACCTATCTGGCGATATTTTATCCTCATTGGCTTTTATTCGGCATGTAGTTTTTTTATACCACTACGGTGGCAAACAAGCACACGGCCTACCTGATAGAAAGTGGTTACCGTGGCCTATGGACGTATGCAACACCAGGGGCGTAACACTCGCGCTACCGACCCTGAAGAAATGCCCGTCTTGAAGAACCCCATATTGTAGTCGATCGGGAAAACCACAGCAGGAAGTTCATTCCACAACATAAGCGTGCGTTATTTAATTATTAATATATTATTTTATTATTAATACATTAATATATTATTAATATAAATTTAAAAAATTAAATAAAATGACGCACGCTTAGGTGTATGGTATGTATATCAATATTCTAGATCCCATAACAGAAGCTAATTAATCCATGCATACTTCGAGTCTAACTAACAATCATAAATAATAACTCACCAAAATGATTTTTCTTTGATTGATATCAAATCAATTTTTAAATTTTTTGTAAACGTATAAACGGTGCTTTTTCTTTCAGGAAAAACGCTGCTATTAAAAGTATTTGATCTTAACTCGAAGCTTATTATGAGATGTGTCTGTTTTCGTTTGGTGAGGAACGGAAAGCTTAATAAAAAGAACACCAATTTGACATAAATTATATTTATTAATGTAGTAAATATTATATAACTAATTTCACTCTTAAGATTGACCATCTACAATATAAGCATCAGTGGCATCAGTGGATTGCCTAGATTGTAGATGGTCAGAAAATAATTAATTATTTATCAAAAAAATATATCACCTAAACATTAATTGATTGGGTAAAACAATTGAGTTATATTAGTTGGGTTAGTAGTGTTTGGCATTATTTCGTGTCTATAAGACCTTTGAACCCTTATAAGTTTGACTGAGGTCTACCTTGCAAATCCAATCCCGTGGTTGAAGGAACTCTGGCACCCGGAAAATATTCAAGAGATGGCTTGGAATAGCGAAAGCAGATCTCTGAATAAAAGGCTTGCCTGGTGATAACCTTTTATCAATTTTAAAACAATTTCCGGAGCTCCCATTTCTTCCCAGCGTTTATAGTGCTGACCGTAGTAGCTTACCGGCTTAGAATGTCTCTGAGTCATTGCTCATGACGTTTCGACTTACCTTTGGGAGCATAGACAAGTTGCATTTCGACCAGCATATAGATAACATTATTAGTAAAGCATTCCGAATGTACGGCTTCATTGTGAGCCGCCGATAATTTTAAGCGCACTTCTACCTACTTGCTATTATGTATAATATTATGCTGCTATTGCTATTATGTACAATAGCAAGTAAGTAACAAATTCCAGCTGAAAACGTACCAAAGTTTCGTAAAACTTTGGTACGTTCTCAGCTGGAATTCGTAGTCCCTATTTGGCCTCCTTTCTACAGTTGTTATGGAAATAGGCTTGAAACGGTGCAGAAAAAGCTCCTTAAATCAGTGCATTACAGATGTTATCGCTCAAGATTGACACTGTCCTATCCTGAATCCTTTAACTATTACAAACTTCTTAGCCTGGAGTCCAGACGTAATCTTCTAAAAGTCATGATACTGATTCGATTGCTGTAGAACCAACGCAAGGATACGCGCGCCTCTGTGTCGCCATTTAAACAATAATAACACGCAAAAAGGGGGTAGAAAGGGAGGGATAAGGCTAGGGGATGAAAGTTTGTATGAAAGTTTGTCATTTATCAATAGCGCAAATAAGGGCGTAAATAGGGGATAAATAGTGTAATTTTTTATTGAGATATCTTATGATTATCTAATGAGACGAGTAAAAAAGCGAATGGAGAGAGTCAATTAGAGAGGGGAAAAGAGAATCAAGTGGATGGACAAGTAGAGAGGCCCATAGAGAGGTGATTAAAGAGGAGATTACAGAGTCGAGTAGAGGGAAGTAAAGAAGCCAGTAGAGAGTCGAGTTTAGATTCAAGTATAAAGGCGAGTAATAGTCGAGAGCAAAGTTGAGTTGAGAGGTGAATTTTATACTCAATAGCGTCGGCTCAACACTAAGCGATAACCGACATCCACGCGGGTGAAGCCGTGGGCGACAGCTTGTACTTGATTTAAGTATTTGAAAAAATACTGCCCCACGCCCCTTGAAATTTAGAAAAATACACCTAATTAGCCTAAATTTCGAAGTTCAATGTAATTTATTAAAACCGTAAAAATTATATTACTAGCTGTTGCCCGCGGCTTCGCCCGCGTAGATGTCGCTTGTCGCGTAGTGTCGTAAATTTTAGCGCAGAGTCGAGCATTGAGAGCTTAGAAGATACTCTTCTCGCCTCTCTATTTGACTCTTTACTCGACTTTCTACTTGCCTCTCTAATCATCCCTGTTTCACTCTCTACTCAACTTTACTCAACTCTGTACTGGACTCTCTACTCGCCTCTCCACCTGTCTCCCATTCACTTCTCTAATAGCCTCTCTACTCGACTCCCTACTTCAAATTCAAATTCTTTATTTCGCAAAAGTGTGCAACGTGATTACATCTTTTGCCGTCTAATTCCGCTTAAAACTAAATTTACCACCGCTTCTTAGGCGCTAGTGAAGCAACAAACTCCATTGCAGCATTTTGAAATGTCAAAATACAAAGATTGATTGCTTAAGACTAAATATGAACGAATGTACACATTTGTCTAGCATCAAGAAGAACGGAATTCTGTAATTCTTATGGTGTTGGATAGCGTATACTTTCAGAAGGATCCCATATCGAAGAAGTCCGGTATATGATGCCGAGATCCTATCTATTCATTTACCCGTCCATCTTCGTATCAGGGATGGTCGGTCTTGATACATTACGACTTAGGCGGGAGTTAGCGCACGTCATGTACTATTATTTGCATTTAAATTTTAAAGTACACGCCTGGCGCTGGACGGCAACAGCATTAGCTCTGGACTTGCCCACCAGCTTGGCGATTTTTGGTATAGAGTAGCCCTACTTACAGAGCTGTGCAATACCTGAATACCTTTTTGAAAAATAATCCATATGCGGACATATTCTATGTCTTTGGTATAACTGTGACAAAATATTTATGTAACTTATAGTATTTGTATGCCTAAAATGTAACGTACTAATAATGAATGAATAAATGAAATAACCAGAGAGAAAACTTCAAAATTACAGGAAAAAGCGCCTACTTTGTTTGTGGTAGCAATCATGTTGTTTCGTTTTCAAAAAATAAATGTATAGGCAATTTCTATTAAAATTACAGTATTGTAACAATTGATAAAATACAACTTAATAATAACACTTTACAGCACATGCATATTAATCAATAAACATTGTGTAAATTAGTGCAATGACATTTATCAGCCTTAAGTATGTTTTCTCAGTGGCTCTGGTAGAGAGAATGTTCCCCAGTAAAGCCATAACAGTGGCAAAGTGTGTGAACGCAGCTGCTACGCAGGAGGTGCGTGTTCGATTCCCGCTCAGTGCAAATTGTGAAAATTCGAAACTGTTTTTAGGAATCGAAATGACAGCTCTTATATCTTCTGTTGTGCACGAAACTATATCTTGTTCAAAACTGCGTGATCGCCATCTAGTTGTATTGATGTAACTAAATTATAGAATGAAAAAAAAATATTTTCTTATATACCTCTGTTGTGAACGAAACCATACCTTGTTTAAAAATGCGTGATCGCCATCTAGTTGTATTTTTGTAACTAAATAATAATATCTCAAATTTTAATTTATTGGTTAAATACGAATCTGTATACATAATTGTGTATGTAAAAATAAAGGCTATTTATTTACTTAGTTGCTTAGATATGATAAGCTATAAAAAATATACCATAAAAATAATCTCAATTAAAAAAGCGACATTATTGCTCACATCTCTGGTTCTACTCAACCGATTGTTATCAAACAAACGTAAGATTTTGAGTTGGAGCAAGCCCTTTCTAACAAAAAAAACCGCATCGAAATCCGTTCAGTAATTTTTGCGTCCATCGCGAACAAACTGACAAACAGACAGGATTTCCAAAAAATATATTTTCGTGTTCAGTATCGTTAATATAACATAACCCAAGTATTTTTTTATAAATATCTTCAATGTACAGACACGACCACTTTACAATTATATAATAGTATAGATTATTGCATTAATTTTCTAAGGAAGAAACAGTATTACAATATTATTAGCCCTATTCATTTAAATATAGATTTATAGTCGTAGAGTAAATCGCTTAAAACAGAAACTTGATTTTAAAATCTTTCTTAGTCTTAGAAAATCGTCATTATTTTATGAGACTGTGTGCATGTTATTTTGAAACCATCTCTCCTTATTGGGCCTCAAACCACAGCAGAGGCTTCTGTCACTGTTTTTAAGCAACTTTCCGTAGCTCAAGTGTGACAGGGAAACATTTTTTAAAGTGGTTTTATGAAAACATTAACATTTTTCCGGCGACTCAATGCACTCTAGAATGATGCTCGTGCTTATGTTTTTAAGAATTGGAGGCTCTGTAACAGATACATCATTCCAGATGACGATGTCAATATAGTCCTCAGCCAGAAAATTTTAAAATAGGAACTTTAGAGCATTTTCACATTCATCCGATATCCGATATCGGATTCAGACGCCGATAGCCAACCTCCGGATAGGTGACACCATATGCTGTTTGCACCTATATCCGATAAAACCGGCCTGATATGGCCATTTTATCAAAGCACAGACTAGTTAAGGAATATCATTGAGGTTGAAAATTGCTTGCAGTCGCTGTTTTAGTCTCTTTGTGATCCGAAATTAGGCCAACACAGCGGTCTCGGATCCGATAACCGATGTAGGGCCGGGCAATGTGAAAGATAGGTACGTATGTCATACATTTGACTGCCTCCGATATCGGATATCGGGTATCGGATAGTGTGAAAACGCTTTTAAACTCCTTCATGCCCCTCACACTTGACGCCCGCGACTTCATGATTTTTTCTATGGCCAATATTCTTATATGTTTTCTTTCATCAGCCAACATACCCAACAAAACGTTCTCTGTGTGGCCAAAGAAGCCATTCCTTTGTATGACTGAAACTATTATTTGTTTGAGGTGTTCGGGAACCATGACTCAACCATGTATCTTGAAAGAGCCATGGTTTTAAGAAAATGTTTTGCAATTAGGTTCCCTTTTTAAGGCAATTAGGTTCCATGAACGCCATAAACGCAATTAGGTTCCGTTTTTATGGCAAACCACATTGGAGCGTAAACTTTTACCAACTAATACCCTTACGGATGTTATAGAGGTACAACTGATCTATGCTTAAATTCTTCGTGTTCGCAATATCTGATCTGATAAAGTGCAACTGATGCCATCATAGACTACTAATGGCCGCATCTTACAATCTTTTAATTCTTTACCTATTGTTCCTATAAAGCTACGGGGCCCAGTAGTTGGGCCATCGAATTTCTCAAATAAATGACGCAACGTAAGTTCATTGGCATGTAACTGGCATATAAACCAGACAGCTCATTGCATGTTTCAGTAACGAGATTTTGTTTCGGCTTATCTCGACTCAACCAAGAATGACATGTCATGACATCTTCATATTTTTTTCATTGAAATCAAGTCCATGATAAAACAGAGGATACTGCAATTCGCTACGAAGAGTAGATAGCGACATACATATTTTTTTATAATACTTTACCGAAAACCGTTTTTGCAATTCTCATAAACTACAAGTATTTAAATAAATTAAGTGAACCGGAACTAATTTGGATTGAAAAATTTCTTTTACATTGAATAGTTCGTTTATCAAGGAAAGTTACAGGCTATATACGATCACGCTGCTACGCAAGGGAAAGGAACAGTAATCATAGATATCAACAAATCTGGAACGTTCCATGTTAGGGTGAAGCTCCATTTGTGTGTTTGCGTTGCGTCGTCGCAACAGAGTAGGTCATTCTTAGGAATTCATTAACAATTAATATTATACCAATGAGATAAATGCTTATAAATTTCTAAGAATCAATTCAATGTTATTTTAAAATGATTGTATTATGGGCTTGTATCGCTTAAAAAGGTAAACGGGGTTCTGAAGAGAGCCACAGACGTAATGGGGGGATGTCAATGTCAGCTAGAAGTTCTTCAGAAGTCCTTCAGAAGCTCTTTAATTCCGTCCAATACGAAGGCATAAAGCCGGCAGCGTGGAACATGGGCTTGGTGGTCCTTTTTTTCAAGAAAGGTGATAACACTTCGTTGAAGAATTATAGGCCCGTCACGCTCCTGAGCCACATTTACAAGCGGTTTTCGAGGGTTATTACGCACCGTCTCGCCAATTCGATCCGCCGGCTCGATTGTGGGAAACTTCCAACCTCCCGAACAAGCCGGGTTCTGAAAAGGCTACAGTACCATAGGCCACATCCACACGCTGCGACATATTATACAGAAGACCAAAGAGTATAACTGGCCTCTCTGCTCAGGATTCATGGACTATGAGAAAGCCTTCGATTCGATCGAAATATGGGCCGTGCTACAGTCTCTTCAGGGGTGCCGAATACATCATGCGTATGACGAAGTGTTGAAGTGTTTATACCAGAACGCCACTATGTCGGTCTGAGTACATAAAAAAAGCACGAAGTCAATTCCACTGAAAAGGGGCGTTAGACAGGGAGACGTTATTTCTCCGAAACTGTTTACCGCTGCCTTGCAAGACGTCTTCAAGCTACTGAACTGAAAAGGACGTGGCATCAACATAAACGGTGAGTATATCACTCACCTTCGGTTTGCCGATGATATTGTCATTATGGCAAAATCGCTGGAAGACTCGAATACCATGCTCGAAGACCTCAATAGAGTATCCCAACAGGGGGCCTTAAGATGAATATGGACAAGACAAAGGTTATGTCAAATGTTCATGTTGCTCCTCTACCGGTTCTTGTAGGGGACTCAGTTTTAGAAGCTGTTGATGAGAACGTGTACTTGGGTCAACTGATCCAGATAGGCAATTCCAGCTTCGAAGACGAGGTAAATTGATGAATCCGACTCGGCTCGGGCAGCGTTCGGGAAGCTACAAGACACACAGCTACATACCTCAGTGTCTGCCTCGTTGAAGTGGCAGTGGGCGGGTCACATAGTGCGCAGAACAGATGGCCGATAGAGCAAAAGTTCTGAAATGGCCACCTCGTACGGGCAAACGTAGTGTAGGACTCCCAACGGCCAGATGGGAGAACGAAGTCATTAAGGTCGTCGGTAAGCGCTGGATGCGGGCTGCTTTAGATCGGTCGTTCTGGAAGTCTATAGGAGAGGCTTATGTTCAACAGTGGACTATGTGTGTCTAATACGAGTATAATGATGATGATGATTTCATTTATATACATCATAGAATATTATGTTCCTATAATTTATTAGTTTGATCGGGACAAAATCAAAAAAGAAATCCCAATGTACCAATGTGGTGTGGGATTGGAATAGATCATGTTTCACACGAGTGGAGCCGCGGGCAATACTCGGTTATTTATATAACAACCAGATTTAATTCGATTTATAAGTTTATGGGCTATATATACTAGTTTTATTGTATTGTTTCATTTGTTTATAGTTTATAACCAGTTTTAGACTAAGCCAAATTATTTGTGAGGGGTTGTGGGTTTGATAAACTATATTACGTCAGATTTTAGCTAAACTTTCTTTATTATTATAGTGTTCAACTCTGATTTAGGTATGACAGGTCGTTTGGCGACTATACAACTTATAATGAATACACTTTTGGTCGAGACTGTTATTAAAACGACTTTTACCCTTACTGGATGAATAAATAATAACATTTTTGGTACTTTAACCACATGCGTGTAATCAGAGAATTACACATACAGAGTGGAGTAGCAAGACAGTGCACTCTTACGAGTGCTCGGTACTTGTGAACCATAGCACCGTAGTTGGCTACTCTTCTGAAGTACTGAACTACTCTGCTCTACTGCAGTACTGTGCATACGTATCGAGCACTCGGCCGAGTGCACTGTCTCGCCTCTGCACTCGATGCGTGTGATCAAGGCATAAGTTAGGATATCTAACGCGAGTGTGTTTGGTGCCACACAAAAACTTTCTGTATCAAGTCAACATATCCTCACCTGCTGCTACTGCTCAAGCTGCTACACTAGGTGGCTTATTGAGCAGGCTTTCCACTTAGGGCAGGGGCAATTAGGTAGCAATGCAAATGATGAAAAATTAATATCATCGGTACTATCGTACACGTTATAAATTAATCATCTCCGGCCATTAATTCTGAGTGATACGTACTAAATAAGTAACGAAACTCAAACGTTTTCAGTCTAATATCGCTTAAATATTTTGTAATTTCCAATTATAAAACCAGCAATAAAATGTAGAATTTTTTATCCCCATTATAACACCCAAGTCTGTCGAATTACTAAAATTGTTAAAGAAAACTTGTTAAAGTTCTATTACTTAGTTTTATTTAATTAGCAGTTAGCCTTTACAAGAGGTATTCGAAGTGAATCTAATTAAGTAGACTCTCAGCGGACTACTGCCTAAGTACGTCCTTTTAAAAATATATTTATAGGGTTGGATGAGAGTCGATTAATTATACCTACGTTAACGGCACCTGTCACGGTTTTTAGGTTTACGAGGTCCCTCATCGTATCTAGGTATATACAAAACTTTAAACACTACTACTATACTGATTTGTTGAGGTACCTCCTGGCAAGAGTAATAGAGTAGGGTAGTCTATTGTAAGTTTAAACAATACTAGTCAGGTCAGTCTAAGGATGGGTGTCCATTCTTAAGGCCGGGTTGCAGTGCGAGGTCCGTACTCTTCGGGAGCTGGATCATGTTCAAGGATACTCAAAAACATCGGATATGAAGTGAAGGGACGCCTGACGTGTAAGATTGATTTGACCTCAATACGGACGGTCCCATACACCCTAATTTTATTATTTTCGTATCACAACATTTCCTCGTAATAAAAGACACGGTAGGACAAAATTATATCTACGTAAAAATATAATCACCTACCCAACCTTATAAGGCTGACTTAAGAGACAGAAATGATTAAAATTTCATTTACCAAAATGTAAGAGAGAGATTCTTTGAATAATTGAGGGGGGACCGCGCAGATGGTACCGCCTTTTTAGGGGAATATAGCCTGTATCACTTTGCTTATTACGTTTTTGGGCATCAAAAATATTCGTTTTTTAAAAGTATTTTAAAATTAGAAAATATTTAGCCGCTTATTTGTTTAAATATTTTGGTAGACACGAGCATTGGAATTTGTTCTTTGTGTTTGAACTTACGCCGAATATTTCAGACCTGTAATTCCTGAATGAGATAGATAAATACACGGATAAATACATGTGAATGTGAAATGTATTACTGTGTCGCAAATGGCCGTTAGGAAGGGTACTAGGTCTTAGATAAATTATGTAGAAGGCTGAATAGCTCTTTTAACGGTAAGTTCACAGTTATTCAATGAAACAACTCGGTATCTTTATAAATAGTGGTTTGGTTTGTATTATGTTTTTAGCCTGTTTTATGGTTATGTAGACTTCACTTACAGGTATGTACAGTTACGGGTATATGTATAACCAGTTATATGTAAGTAAACCAACGTTTTAGTTAATTTATGTAAAGACATTTTCGATTCGACCGCTAAGTCAGAGATCGCGCATTTGATTCCTGCTCTGTGTACGTATACAGGATGGAAGACTTAACCTTACCTGGAGGGTAAGTACTCTAAATATTGGAGATAGCGAATTTCACTTATAGGAAACACTCTTTTATTTTTTTAAAGAATCAACACCACACCCGGTAATCGAACTGACTAAAATCCGAAAAAGTAACACCTATATTTTTATGGCATCAATCGATAGTGTCAATCATGAGGATCAAATCTGTCTAAGAAACATGATAAATTAAATGAAAGGAAGTTCATAAAATCTTAACTTATAAAACCAATGCCAGCAGATACAGCATTTTTACCCAAGGAGTTACCAGAAACCTTATCAACAATAAACTTATCTTTGAAGCCAAATTATTAAAAGGAGTAAATACTAAATGACAACTTTGTTTCCAGTTTGGAATTTAACTTTATTGGGTAGCTGCACGAGGAATGTAGGTAGGGTAGCTTTTAATTTAGGAAGCTTGATTGGAAACCTCCACGCGGTTCACCCTAGGCAACGGGGATGGCGAGAGAATTATCGTATTGGTGGTGATTTTCTTCTGCTTCATCAACTTAGCCTTAATTCCATTCGCATCCGATACTTTCATTTTGTTAACTGGGGTTCACTTTACTAGTCTAACTTGGGTTTGGCTTAGCTTCGATATTTTTCGTGAAGCAACTGCCATCTGACCTCCACAACCCAAAGGTAATATCGAAGCATTGCAGTTATATCAGTTGTTGGACTTTTTAGGACTCCAACTACCCGTAACAACTGTGATAGATATTCGGATGGCAACTGAGACCGACGGCTTAACGTGCTCTCCGAGGCACGGCAAGACCAATGCAAATACCTATATTCATGCATGCAAATATTTGTACTCTCGGTGGCGGCCGCGTCATGCCACACCACAGAAGCTGTTAATTGAGCCCTGTGCCTGGTTTATGTCGGTTTTAGTCCGATGTCACTAACCCGCACGAAAAAAAGTAATTTTATTCAAATATCGAATTTTATTGTTAGTATGATATCAGATGAGCCTTTGAGTTGAAGTGCTTTATTTTGTCAACTTTAATTTATAATTTTAGATTTCAACGATTTCCTTTCTTTTAATTTACCATACCTACTTCAGACACCAGATCCTCACATATACTAGACTGTCCAAGACTACATAGTTTCATTAATTTAAGCTTTATACTATACTAGCTTTTGCCCGCGGCTCCGCCCGCGTGGATGTCGGTTATCGCGACCAAACATAGCCTATGTCCTTTCTCAAGGTCTAATTTACCCCTATACCAAATTTCATCACGATCGGTTCAGTGGTTCAGGCGTGAAAGCGTAACATACAGACAGACAGACAGACAGACAGACAGACAGACAGACAGACAGACAGACAGACAGACAGACAGACAGACAGAGTTACTTTCGCATTTATAATATTAGTATGGATATTGTTACATGTCAGATATGTGAGGAAAAAATAAACGATTATTATTATTATTATTATTACCATGTTTGTTAGACAAATTTGATCCTTATGATTGACCCTATCGATGGATGACATAAAAATACAGGATGTTACTTTTTCAGATTTTAGTCGGTTCGCTTACCGGGTGTGGCAAGCCAATTTAAAAAAGGTTTGATTGCCGCTTATTTATTTTTTTAATAATAGGGAAATGTTTCCTTTGAGTGAAATTGGCTATCTCCAGTATTTAGAGCTCTTCCCCTCCAGGTAAGGTTAAAATCTTCCACCCTGTATATATTTGTATGTATGAGTATTTATATTTGCATAAATCTGGGAGTTTCTATGCACAGTCCTTGTATTCACATCAAAATGGGGCCAAGCATGTTTATCTGCATACTAGAACCCCACTGCTTAGTTACGATCTAGATAGAGCTGTGTAATAGGTTCTAGAATAAAATATTGATTTACGAAAAATATGTTAATAAGTAATCTATTTTTTATGTATTTATTGTATATTTACACCTTATGTAGCATTTATACAAACAAGTGAAATATTATGTACAAAAGCGAACTTTACTCAGAATGAGTTCTCTTCCAGCAAACCTGGGAGTGCATAGAGGAATCGCAATCCAATCAGAGAGGTAAAGTCTTGTGTACATTTGTCAATATTAAATAGTATTAGTAGGTATACAAAAAGTATACCCCTGACAGAAGGCATTACATATATAACCATTATATACCTACATACATATACATAAAATACTCATATTTACACATAATAAATACGGTATAAATACATACATACAGCCATACATACATATAAATACATACATACAGGCATACATACATATAAATACATATTATGTCTGTTATTGTTGAGAAAAGAAATAGTCACAGCCGCATTGCAGAAACTGCAAATGAATTGTCATAAGTAAGAGGAATGAAACGCACGATTTTCTTCCACATATTTAGTGCTTCTTATCTATATAGAGCTCAGCACCAAAACCTCAACATTACATAACTACGCAACCGAGCGCTCTACCGTACAAATTTGGTGGGAGACCCTTAAATTAAGTGTATACCAAGGGTGAAGTTTGCAGCTGACACGATCGAAGGGTTGATGTTCGACCACCGTGAAACAACGGTTACAGCCTTTCATCATTAGAATAAGGTTGTACGCAACAGAGAGTGCGTCAATATGTTGTGAGGCGTACACTGTACTGTACTTGAAATTCTATCTCAAATGTACCACGATATCCTACAATTCCGTGACAAGTTTAACGACAGTGTGTAGGGACACGGTTTTCAAATAAATTGTGCGAATTTCTTAAAGTTTATACTAGCAGCTGCAGTGTTGAAATTTGAAGCAAAGAAAGAAATTAAATGTTTCATTTTTGCTGAGTTAAACAAACTCTAATATTGTGTATATTGTAATTGTCGTCATATGTTCAAAGAAGTTAGGAGAAGTAACTTCTAACCACTACACCTGTAATTACAACACATCCTTTTTTTGGTAACGCCTAAAGTTTGCTATATAATTACCCGACTGCGCCAGAAGGAGGGGTTATGATTTTCGAGAGTATGTATGTATGTAGGTCAGGTATTTATTGTTTGGCATGCTCTGCAGCCTGAACGGCTTGATGGATTTTAGCTTGAGAGGTGTTGTTTAATTCGTTTTCACTGTGAGAGTGACACACGGTATATCAAATTAAAAAGTAAAACAAATTGGCGGTATTTGGTAAAAAAAAAAATCACTCAAATTTATCGAGTCAATTTATCGATGAATTATTATCAAATGAAGGAAATAAAAAGACGATTACAAATATATAGACATATACAGACATACATATATAGACGATTACAAATATTTATTTTATTCTATTCTTTTTAGTTATGAAATATATATATATACATATATATATATTTCATAACTAAAAAGAATAGAATAAAATAAATATTAAAAATAAAAGCCGGTGAAATGATTGGAACAAGCTTTATAGCAGGCGGTACCCATTTGCAAATCTCATACACGATGAAAATTAATAGGTACCGCCGCGGTAGCTTTACGCTTGTTTTTATCGTTTCAGCATCAGTGGGGTTTTTATTTTTCATAATTTATTTTATTGTTTTCTTAATGATTCAAAAATCAAGCTACTATTCGTATTTCTTTATAAAAATCTTCATCTACGCTATCAAGAGTCTCTTAAACATTAGCCCAAACAGGCTGACAATTTCAAAATATCATTATGAAAACAATCGTCATTATGTATAAGTCAGTACTATTCTGTGGTCACCCCTCACGGTTTCGATCGTTTATCCCGTATCGTCGTAGAAAAAACCGTTCTTCGGAAGCAAAATCCTATTAAAACGATAATTGTTTTGTTCATAAGTAACATGAGATGAAATTAATTTATATTTGATTACTTATAATATCACCTCGACATTAACAAAATGACATACAACATACGACCTGTCTTATGCCCGGCTAGTGATACCTATAAATAGTCGCACGTCAAAGGTGTTACTTGCCCAATCCTATCCCAAAGGAGCTGTGAAACCCCTACTCACTTGTAGAAACAATACTATGTACCTTTCGAAGTGCCACTTAACTGACTTTTCTGTAGAGTAAAAAACAAGATAGGACGTCATTCTTATTTTTATAAATAGGTACTGAATTAAGCGACCTTTTTAAATGATAAGATTTTATAAAATTTTGAAATTTATTAAGCTATCTTTTTCGGCAGCATAAAGGGTATACGAATATCATTCGGGTACCGTTATAAAATAAATAGGTCTCGTTATAAAATAATATTAAAAATTCAAACTCTATCAAACCTTAACCTTCCAAATGTCAAAAATGAAATTCACGTTACACAATTTTACATGATCGTTCGTGAAATTTGGCAGATTAAGGTTAGATCGAGATTGAATTTCAGACATCTTTTTAACTGACTTTCAAAAAGGAGGACGTTCCCAGGTTGATCGGTATCTTCTTTTTATGAAAGTGCTTCGTTTATGTGTTTTTAAGCTATTGCATAGCTTCTATCGGGGGCCTTGAGCGCGGGGACCGAATCCAGAAATTCCGTAACGAAAAAACCTCACGCTCGTTTCTTTTCGGCAGTCTTCGACACGGTGTTCGTGTGCGTGCAACTAGCCGTATTGTACGACTCTACGAAGCACGAATCGAGACGAGCTGCTCCGAAATCGGACGAATACATAAGCAGCTGTTTATGAGAAAGTATATAGGTGTATAGGTATTTATGTACAACAGTGAATAGCTGTACTTGTAAAATTTGTCGATAATCACTTCTTAATATCGTTATTTTTTTTTAAATGAATAATTTTGTTTTGGTGTGTCATTACACTATTTATACCTAATTATTTATACCTATTATTTATACCTAGATATTTTCGTTTTATAGAGAAGAAAAGCGTAAAGAGCTAAAAAGAAAAAGAAAAACTTACGCACGTCTAAGGGCATATTATCATAATTGCATAAGTTGATACAAAATGCTATGCAATAGCTTTACCGCGGCAGTCCCCGAGTGCCACACGTCTTTTTTTTTGTTCGAATCGCAATAGTTGCCATTTGTTCTCATAAAATTTTGATGTAGTTTGTTCTCGTAGTTTTCAATTTATGAACAATTTTGTTTTACTTTAATTAAAACTTAAAACCGACTTATTATTTATGTTGTCCCATATTTCCTTCGTTTAAAAATTGATTTCAAAAGGGTAAGCCTTTGGGGGATATAGTAAAAAGTGATAGAAAAACTGAATACCAAGTTAAGCTAGCCTTTGCATATTAAAATACTACTTACTTTTTATACTGGGTAGTAAGAGAAAAATACTTATTAAGAAAAATATAGTGAAATCTTAATACCTTGTTTGCACCGCAAGTATTCTGTTCTGCACTTGTCTAGACTAATTGTCTTTCAAGTAGACTAAAACAGAAAGACTAAAGCTGTTAATTATTCTTAGATCGAATTTCACCAATGACTGTAATCAATTTTATCTGTACTAGATTATACTCAATAAATTTTAATATTTAACCTAAATATTCAAATCTAATCGCAGTTATTTTCATTGGTGAAGAGAGAAAATATTGGAGAAGTAATCAGGAAAAAAAATCTGACGAAATCAAAATAATATTCACACTCTAATACGTGCTATAAATCACTACGAATATAGCTTGTTTACTCGTATCATTGAAAAGCCCATCGAATCAGATATGGGCAATCAGTTTGCTCCGCAAATATAAGTCCGAAGGCTTGACGGGGAAAAATATGTATAATTCAGCAATTGTATCCCTAGTCACGTAGCCGGCGTTAATTCTACTGGTATCGCAGCACTGATAAGAGGGAAATTGTTAAATTTCGTTTTTTTTCTTTACTAACAAAAGAGAGGCGTACTTGGAAGGAAATTAAGGTAAATTCTGTTGTTTAGTAAATACGCATTTTAAAGGCAAAGATTTATTATATTATCTACTCGTAATTGGGTGAAAGATGACTAAAGAAGAGTAAAATAACCTAGATTTTTTTATTTGAAGTTAGTAAAAAGGTTAATTGATTGGTATTGTCTGCCAGGTTTTTTATATATTTTTTGCTTGTGAATTTATCTGGATTGCAAGTTATCATAGGGTTTATGTGTCAAAAATCTAATTCCTTTTTTATTATTATATATTATTATATATTTTCTTAGTTGTAAATAACATACCAACGAATGTTTTTATGTATGTAACGTATGTGTAACATTTACATGATCATATACCCATTATTGTGTGTATTTGAAGTCTTTAAATGGCCTGATGTATCGATCCAGTTGTACTGGTCGTAGTGACATCATGTTGATTAGCTCATTAGTGTGCCCTCTATCATCGAGCGAGTTCATCATCTACTCGTACATTTTCAATATTTTCATTTCTCGAAAAAACCAACAATGTTCATATTGTGAAAATAAAGCAATGTGTCACTGTACTAGTGATTTCAACTGTGCACAAAGCCGAGGTTGTGTGTTGGAACACTGGATGCGACACGTAATTTGAAACCATTGAAATTTTTAGGTGTTTTTGTTTCAATCACTTTATGCACAGCTCTTGATTAAAAGTGACGCTTTGTGGAGAGGAGTTGTGTATGGAGAGGTGATTGGTACCCACCTGGTTTATATGTACCTACGTTCTATAATCGCTGATTTGTAAGTCTGGCGTTTCTCGCAGTGATATTATGTTATTTGAATCTTTTTCTCGCGGAAATGTTTAAAATGACGTTGAGAATACCTTGAACAACTTCAAAGCATTGTGACACTTCTTAATTAAAGTCCTGTTTTTCACTATTAACGAAAACTTTGCCACCCAATTCATTTTTATTTTTAGCTTTATCTATTTTAAAAACAAACATTCAACTTTGTTTTACTTGAGAAAACGCTAAGATGCCTTTCTTCGTTTTCCTTTGAATAAAATATAATACAAGCTTGTCTGATATTTATGTTTATGTAAACATCAGTTTCATTACCGAGTTATACATCTGAAACATCCAAAACAGCCATAGCAACTCAGATTCTGAAATAGTAAAGATAGATTGGCGAATAACTTGAAAATGTAAACTGCACAACTTGGCCGCTTGAAATATCACAAGCGAGTAATGACTCAATGTAATGTCTGCAAGACCGGTTAGTGCTTGAATCCACGACGGTTTAATTAGAAGGTACAATATTAGCAACGAAACACGGACATCAAACTCCACATTAATTTCCTCGGTGCTACGAATGTCGGCAATTGAGCTTTTGTAGCTGTCTCTGCCCTCCCTAATCGTGTCTGTGTATTAATATTACTACAAGTTTCTACCTTTGATTTGGATAACTAGAAATAGAAATATTTGAGTGTCATTTTTTATCCTTTCTGCGTGTTCTATTATGGTAGCTACGATTGTAGTTTTATTGTAATAAATAATAATTGTAATGATTATAATATTCATGTATTTGTGTGATGTTAAAGATATTTCGATTGCGAAAATATGTTATTCAATCAATAGGTTAACCAACAATTACAAAAAAGGAAAATCAATATAACCATTGACGTACGATTAAAACTCTAGGAGGTTCGTGAGTTTTTGAGAGATTTAAAAATATAAGTTAACATACACGTCCTGCCTCATATTACTACGTAGATAAGTCAGAACTCATTTTGACTATAATATTCCAATACACATACCCAAAGAGATTTGGTAACATACAAAAAAATATTGAAATAAAACTATGTTTAACAAATTCTATCGCTATTTATTTATTTTATTAGTAACACTGATCCCATCATTACGGTTGCTTTTTAGTCTGCAGTGTACATAAAAATGTCACGGTAGAAAAAAAAAGTCTTCATTACGATCAATCAATCTTGCAGCTGAATATAGGCCTCTAATTATGTTATCAGCTACTAAACATTTTTATTTCTTTATACGGCACTGAGCTGATCCCGAAAACTTAGTGATGGACACAGATTTTTTTTTTATATGTAGCACGTCAATTTGTCTTCACCTCTCCTATTGGTAAGCTGAAGGCAAATTCTTAGGAAAAAGATCATAATTACATGCACGTACAATGTTAACAATAGTGGCACTGAGCTTGACGGCGACACCAGATGCCTTTTCAAGCCCCGCTTAAAGGACCCGCGACTGTAGGAAGAAGGAAACACGTAAGCTGGCAAGGAGTTCCAGGTATTAATGGTGCGACCAAGAAAAGAGTCACCGAACTGCTTGGTTCTTGAAGGAATGTTCTGCACCGTATGCGGGTAACATCTTAGCCCTACATGTGTTGCCCTGTGTAGGAAAGGAGATGGTGGCACTAATTGGAAGAGCTTTTCAGGACATTCACCATGGTAGAGACGGTAAAATATGGCATAATGGCAGCAAGGAAGCAACATCGCATCTGCAGACTCTCGAGTGCTCATGATTCTCAATAATTTAGACCGCACGTGGCGTCACTGCAACCTATCGAGAGCATCTAATAAGTACTTTGCGGAGCCATACCAGATTTTAGATAGATAGACATAGAGTAAGTTAAGTCGGCAGCTGGTAATGGAGTGAGCTGTGCTTGGAGTTTCTCCAAAGGAATTCGAAACGAGGTCATCCGACAAAAGACTAAAGTTTCTTACATAACTCGCAGAATAAGCAAGCTGAAGTGACAATGGGCTAGAAGCCACGTCTGTCAAAGGATCGATGGCCGTTGGAGCAGATTAGTCCTAGAATGGAGACCGCGAGAAGGCGAGCGGAGAGTAGGACAGCCGTAGCCAGATGAACTAACGACCTGAAAAATGTGGCTGGGACAGAGTGGATTCGGAAGGCGGAAGTCGATGGATTGCGATATGTTGTGCTGGGATATGTCACCTGACAACCTCACCTTCGGCCTAGCACAACGACCCACAGACGTCGTGCGGTTTAGTCGATTCGAGTCCGACATAAAGTCCGCCTCTGGCTCCAGGGGGGGGGGGGGGGGGCAATCCGTGGGGGGGGAAAAGAGGTATAAACAAGCAGTTTAAATCGTCACTTTGAAGATATCACATTGCGTCTTTTACGTCATAATCTAAATAGTATGAAATCCATCAATTTATTTTACCCTGTACAGAATTGGGTAAATTGAATCTTAGGCCGATGTGATTACGACATCCAAATGTACTGAATGCCTCAATTCAAATTTCTGATACGAATAAGTTCTGAATTGAAAGGAGATTTGCCGAGAAACGATTGGCACGGATTTTATTTTAATCAGATGAAAATAAATTAAATGATATTGGTGTGTATACACTTTTTTGGTGCAGTGCAGTGGTAACAAGTGCAACTAAATACTATGTAAGAGTATGTATAGTCACAACTAAACTTGTTTATTGACTGCCATTAATTCGTTACTCTGTGAATGAACACTACCCGCATAATTTTTTTACACAAATAAACAAATTAAACTGCTAATTATGTTGTGAACGACATTTTGATGATATCTCTTTTAATCATATCTTTATACTTATTGATATCTTCATCATACAATTATGAACATGGCTATATTTGCATGGCTAAATTCAATTATATCACTGGAAAAGCATTGTGTTAAAACTGTATCGAACTTCAATAGTTTTCCGTGAAGGAACTGCTATCTGAACACCAAAACCAACTTACGTTATGGAAGTTCTCTAATTAGGCAAGATTGTCGAACTTTTTGAGTTCTAACTACTCGCAACGAATGCCACACTAGGTTAAGGTTGGTCACCTATTCTAAAACTCACTTGGCTCATATTCAAAAGCCTTATAATATGGTGACGTAGCCACGAGCTTATCTGCTATACTGTCACTTAGTCACTTAAACTGTGTAGAAAAAGAAAAATATTTTAAATATAGATAATGTAAAAGCATAGGATAAGGCGCTTTCTCGGACAAGGTGGTGATTCCCGCACTGGCTCATTTATAGGACAAAGGATGGCCATTGCGATTCAGCGACACAACGCTGATGCTAACATCACGATCACATTTGCACCGGAAACGACACGGGGTGGGTTATTTTAATGTGATACAACACGTTTGAGTAATAGACAATGACATAATGAAATTGTATTATTATTTATTTATCATTGTGCATTCGACCAAGTTTTTGTTGTTTTTTTTTTGTTTATCAAGTAAACCATCCAAGCATAATCTATACTATTATATAATTGTAAAGTGGTCGTGTCTGTACATTGGAGATTAACGATGGTTATATGTTGTATTAACGATGCTGAACACGAAACTATATTTTTTGGAAATCCTGTCTGTTTGTCTGTTTGTTCGCGTTGGACGCGAAAACTGCTAGATGGATTTCGATGCGGTTTTTTTTGTTAGAAAGGGCTAGCGCAGACTTAAATCTTACGTTTGTTTCATCGCTATCGGTTGAGTGGAAGCAGAGATGTGAGCAATAATGTCGTTTTTTTGCTTAAGATTATTTTTATGGTAGATTTTTATAGCTTATTATATCAGGGCAACTATGTAAATAAATAGACTTTATTATTACATACACAATTGTGTATACAGATTCGTATTTAATCAATAAATTAAAATTTTTCATTCTATAATTTAGTTACAAAGATACAACTCAAAACGAAACAATATCTTGTTTAAAACCGCGTGATCGCCATTCACGCGGTTTTAAACAAGATATTGTTTCGTTCACAACAGAATAAATAAAAACTGTCAATTCGCTTAGTACAAAGATGTTTTTGGTTTCATAATTTCATTTAATATCCTGGCGTTAATCTCAATCGCATCCGAAGCTTTTTGACCTTCGATATTTCCCGTGAATCGACTGCCATCTGATCTCCACAACCCAAAGGCGATATCGAAGCATTGCAACTAGACCAGTTATTGGACTTTTGAGGGCTTCAACTACCTGTAATGACTGCCATAGCTGTTCGTATGGCAACTGAGACCGACGGCTTAACGTGCTTTCCGAGACACGACCAGACTAATGCAAATACCCATATTCATGCATACAAATATTTGCACTGAGCGGGAATCGATCACGCGCCTCCTAGCAGCCGCGTTCAGTACCTGTAATGATATTACAGCTGTTCTGTCAGAAGTTGGTGAATGCCCGAGAGACCATATTTAAATTGATTATCATAGTACTTCAGGCACATTAAACAAAGTTGGCACCGACTTTTAACAGTGTTTCTTGAAGTCGGTTTAACTTTATTATGATAATTTTATTTATTTTTCTTTTATAGTGAGTTGCAAGTATCAAACCGATCCATCGTTGATCATTTGCTCAGTTTATTATTATTTTTATAATCAGTTTTATAATCAGGCAAATCATCTTCACCTACATTTTGAAGATTTCCCTAGATTTGAAGAGTCTTACTCTCTGGATACCGTCATCTGTTTCCGTCATCCCGTCATGTGTCTGTTTCGGAAATTATGGCCTTAACATATAACGGTAAATCGCCTATTTCGCGCCCATAGTAGTGAAATTCTGAGAAATTCTGATACACGACTTCATATTTTCTGGTAGTGGTGAGGGGTCCTTATAACTCAATTCCTGCCGGCTTCCCTTTGCATAGATGGTAGATATGTTAAACCAGTAACTATATCGAGGTAAGAACCATCACCGACTTCCATTTTGAAAATTTCCACCCTTTAAAACTGTAATGGCTGTACTGGGAAACATACTCCCTACCAGAGCAACTGATAAAACGTACTTAAGGCTGATAAAAGTCACTTCGCATATATATAACATATATTGATTAATATGTCCGTGCTGTAGTGTTATTATTAAGTTGTACGACATGATTGTTAACATAAACAAAGTAGGCACATTTTCCTGTAATTTTGAAGTTTTCTTTTAATTTTATTCATTTATTCATTCATCATTAACAATATAAGCTTACAGTTTGCACGAAAGCGCTTATTTGCAGACAGTTACATAAATATACGTTTCATTAAATATAACTGGATTCCTTTTCTAAAAGTCATTCAAATATTGAAAAGCTTTATAAATAGGACTACTCCATGCCCAAAAACGCCAAGCTGGTGGGCAAGTCAAGAGCTGACGCTGTCGCCGTCCAGCGCCACGCGTGTACCTGTCCGGCACATATAAGTGGATACATTCACGCACCGAAAGGGTTGTCCACTTTAAAATTTTAAAGTAAATAATAGTGCATGACGTGCGCCTACTCCCGCTTTAGTCGTAATGTATCAAGACCGATCATCCCTGATACGAAGATGGACGGGTAAAGAAATGGATCTCGGCATCAGATGAGGACTTCTTCGATATGAGATCCTTCTGAAAGTGTACCCTATCCAACACCATAAGAATTATAAAATTTCGTTCTTCATTAGCGTTCGTTCTGATTTTGATACCGCGATAAACTAACCAAAAGCAAACCGAACGAAATTCGAACTTCTTTTTGAATGAAAATTCATAAATGAATAAATCCTGATGAAATAGATAGACCGATTAGAACTTGGGGAAAGACATAGTGGAGTAGAAAAGAGAGACAACTGGCCTTCCCAGTTGTCTCTCTTTTCTACTCCACTACTACTACATGGTAAGGGGCAGAGATGGAAGCAGAGAGTTGAACAGAGATGCAAGTTAGAAAGTCGAATAGAGTGGTGAGTAGATAGGTAAGTTTTTTTTAATATTCTTTTGATGATCTTGATACCAGACTAATGTACATTCGATCATATTTAGTCTTAAAAAATCAATCTTTGCATATTGAAATTTCAAAATATTGCAATGGAGTTTGTTGCTGCACTAGTGCCTAGGAAGCGGTGGTAAACTTAGTTTTAAGCGGAATTTGATGGCAAAATATGTAATCACGTTGCAAAATTTTAAGAAATAAAGACTTTGAATTTGAAGTAGGGAGTCGAGTAGAGAAGCAAGTAGAAAGTCGAGTAAAGAGTCAAATAGGGAGGCGAGAAAAGTATCTATTAAGCTCTCAATGCTCGACTCTGCGCTAAAATTTACGATTCTGCGCGATAAGCGACATCCACGCGGGCGGAGCCGTGGCCAAAAGCTAGTAATATAATATATAGCTAATATTTACAGGGTATATTTTTGTAACGGGACACTAAGGGCAGGCAGTTGTGGCCGCAAAATTTTCTTAAAAGACCTTCCCTATCTTTTCGAAATATTTTGAACTTCATTCACAGATTTTGGCAAAATCGTACAATCGGACTCGTGGTTACCCTGCTTTGTTACCCTAGGGTGACCACGAGTAATTTCAGTTACTCGTCGTTACCCTACTATGAAAAGGATCGTACTTGACTGAATCTAGATAGTGTAGTACCCGTTAGATAAAGTATTCAATTGGTCAATATATAGTACAATCTGCTTGATAAATATTTATTGAAACTCGTTGTAGGTGATAGGTTAATGGCATGTAAGTTGTCATTTGGATTTCTCAGATTTGCTGTCAGATTTATGCTGTCTTATAGCAACAATTTGTACGGTACTGTAATTGTAATAACAATAATTGAATTAAAAAAAATACTGAAAATGGGTACAAGAATTAAACGAAAACGTGGTGAAATATTCTTAAGCGATGGATACCAATACCATAAACATAAAATGTATGCAAGCCAAACTTCTTTATGGTTTTGTAGCCAACGCCGAAAACTTAAATGTATGGGGTCGGTGACTCTCTCTGTTAAGGTATGTACCTTTTCCTTTTCATCTTAAACACTCCATTTTTATATATATATATTAAAATACGATATTTAAAAAGAATCACTGCCTATCCGAGGTAGACGCACTACGTGTAAGCACCAAACGTCGCCCTACATATAAATATGATGATTATTATTATTATTTTTTTTCTCAAGGCGTATTGTTATATATAATGAGTATGTTAGTATTGTTCGTCGTTTTTTCAGGACGATCTAATCATAAAACATGTCGACCATGCCGAGGAGTGTATGCCAAATTACGCCAAAAACGTCTTAGCGATGTCCATAGATCATATGAAGGAGGAGGCTGGCACTTCAGCTGATTCAATGCCTGAGATTTACAAAAAGAATGTAAAAGCTCTTTACGACAAAGGCATTCACCTAGTTACTGAAGTACCTTCGTTTCGCAATGTTAAGTGCAGCTTATATTCGGCAAGAAAACGTAAACTGCAAATGCACAAAACAGTTTTTACGAAGCCAAGCGATGTTGAAGTTCCTGCACCATTTAACAATTTTAAAGTGGCTGATTATGACTACGAGGGTACCAGAATATTGGTGTTCTGTTCTGTTAAAGCAAAACAGATATTAGGTGAAGTGAAAGAATATTTCTGTGACGGCACGTTCAAAAGTACACCCAAACCATTTTACCAGTTATTTATTATTTACGGTGATTCGGGTAGTACATCGCAAAAAACGAATGTTGTTCCACTTATATTTGCCTTACTGAGTGACAAAAAAGAAAGCACGTATTCGGCTTTGTTTGATATGTTGCACGTTGAATTTCCCCAATGGAAACCGGATAAGATCTATCTAGACTTTGAAGTAGCAACTTCAAATGCTCTCAGAATTATTTTCCCAAATATCAAAATTAAAAAATGTTACTACCATTTCACGAATAGTTTGTGGCGAAAGGCTAAACATATAGGCATAAAGTCAAAGCTTTATCGACGTATTGTAGGTTTGTGCACCGCTCTTCCATTATTGCCTGAGAGCCAAATAAAAGAGGGTTGGTTTTATGTACAATTGCAAACTGCTAATATAAATAACAAGAAAATTAACGCTTTTATGGCGTACATGAACACCACATGGCTAAAAAGTGATGAATGCATAAGGGAGTGGTGTGTCAGCAACGAACGCCATCGCACTAACAACGTCGCAGGAAGTTATAATTCAGTAATAAATAAAAAAATTAACAAGAACTATGTCACAATAAATAAATTACTTTTTGTTCTACTTGACGATATAACGGTAAATCTAACTAATAATAAAACAGCAAATTTCAGCCTAAACGAACGAAAGCTATCAGAAAAGGAAAAAGATGATATCATTTTGAATGCACAAATGCAGCTAGGTACTTCATAACCAAATAACTGTTGGCCATTTTTTAGAAATATTGCGTTAAATATAAAGCCATTTTAAATAAATAATATTTTTCTTGTTCAACATTATAATCATGATTTCCCAACACTAGCAGTGTGACCACGAGTCCTGTGTTTTTATAATGTACTGTTAGTCACCCCACGCAGGGTGACCACGAGTAACTGAAATTACTCGTGGTCACCCTAGGGTAACAAAGCAGGGTAACCACGAGTCCGAACACAAAATTGCACTATACCTGGTATTTATATAGAATTTCAAAAGCCACTAGCTGCCTCGTTTTCAGTTTCATAGGTGGCCTATGGGACATTGGATAAATATTCCTTCGAAAGCAGTTACGTTGAAGTTATTGGATAAATATTCCTTCGAAAGCAGTTACGTTGAAGTTTAAAAATCCTTTAAAGAATCCTGTTACGTAGACGTATAAAAAACCTTCAAGAAAATCGGTTACGAAAGCATGTTTTCCGTAACGTACGAAACGATATTTACAGCTCAAAATTAAATATGAATATGATAATAAGTATAGTTACCATTTACTAAGCAACAGAATTCCTACAAACTCAGAATATACATGATTTACATACACATTATTTACATACACGCATGCCACCACAAGCTTACTGTATATTCAAATTGCGGGTTGAATTTGATTTAGACGAATCCTGTACACTTAGTTGCCTCCACTCGAAGGATCCAATATGTTTAGCGCAAGAGCTAATTGGTTCCGTATCTGTTTTTGCACGCGTATTCGCATTTAGTTGCTTCGTTAGTTTTCTGAGATAGGTTTTTGGGGTTGATTACACTATGCTACGAATTTGATTTTCGTACGGGCTGCTTGATGGTGAGCAATTGAATTGGGCATGTCTTCACGTACCTACTATGTATTGTCTTTTATGTTTTAAGCGTTTTATGCTTTTATGTTAAAATTAAAGTAATTTATAATACATACTAAGATATCATATAAGTATAATTTCTACGTGAGCATTAAATTGTTTAAGATTATGCAAATCCACCTGCAGAGAAGAGAGAAGAACTGATGAAAAAAAAAAAATTCGCGTAAACTGAAAACTATAAAACGTATAAATTCTTTTTGGTGTCATGAGTTCAAGTTCTCATAAAATTACAAAAATACAATAAATATTAAGTATTAGTAAATGTTATTTAGAAATATAACTGTACTACTTGAATTACTTTTAGGAACATGAGATGCTTGAATGTGATTAGTATTTATATTATACCAGCTGTAGCTGCGGCTCCGCCCACATGAAAGTCGGATATCGCGAATGTCTTTCCCCAAGGTCTAATCTACTCAGTACAAAATGTTATCATAATCGGTTCAGCAGTTAAGGTGTGAAAGCGTAACAGATAGACTTACATTTACATTTATAATATTGGTTAGCATAATGGTCAAGTACGACACTAAAAACCTTTATTATGTAAAAAGGCCACATTAGTAGAACAAGTCTCCTGAGCGAGCATGTGGTATCTCCACATCAAATTAGACACAATAATCTCGTGTGTATCTTTTAGTACCTTTTAGTTGGAAAGTCTCAAAGTCAAACGTGTGCTCTATACATATTCATATACATCTCAATTAACAAGGCGACTCTGACTTAATAGGATTATGCTCATATAACAATTTTATGCTAAAATGCGTAAAGCTTACATACTTGTAATTAATTCACAGTCATTACGCTTTGTATGTCTTTGATTGAGAAAAAAAGTAATGTGATATGCCCTTTGGGATAAAATGTTTGTAATCAAAACATAATGTTCAGGTTTTGGTAGGTTCCGCTTTTAAAAAAGGTACGTTTATTTGTAATTAGATTCCCTTTGAAATAATGTAGGTACATAAAAATTACAAACATATGCAACTATAGTTCAAACGCGAGCCCTGTACCGCTCTCCTATGGTACGCGCGGCTTGGCGGAGGACGAGGTAAAAGAAGAGAAAGAAAGAGCGAGTGAGATACCACCAACAGCGCTCACGGTGGTACAACGCTCGTTCTGAGCGATTCGATATTGAAAATCAAGTTGCAACAAGTAATCATGTTACAGTTTTTGACCAATTGAGATTAAATCGAGACTTAACAGATTTTTATCATGATTAATACCTACAATAATACTGCCGTCGTAATTATAAATGCAGTAATCGTCATTTTTCCCAATTCCTGTTTTTATCGAAAATGAAGTTAAGAGACATGTATCTAACTTTTGGTTAAAAAAAAAGTAAAAAAAATATTATGGAAGTTAGTAAAATTGTAAGGAAAAATGCAGCATTCGTATGTTTTTCCCGGGAGTTTGTTAATTTAAATGCAGTAATAATAATGTACAAGGATAAAATGCAGTACTAATGTCTATACTACTAATTTAAATTGCAGTATTAATCTTATCGTAGAGCTAAATGCAGCATTTGCATAATGAACTGCATTTTAATGTTGTACGTTTTATATTTCTATGAGTCTTTTGTAATATACTACTAATTTGAATTGCAGTATTAATCTTATCGTAGAGCTAAATGAAGCATTCGCATAATGAACTGCATTTTAATGTTGTACATATTTTTTTTTTAATATGAGCCTTTTCGAAATTCAAATGCAGTAAATGTTTAATACTGCATTTGAGTGTAGTGTTATTAGAGTGATTCATGGCGCTGTGCAAAAAATCGACTGCAGCTATTAACAAAGTCGGAACTTATCGTCGTATATAGTGCTGCTATGGTAATTAGGAAGAGTTGACTGGTTTTCTATTGCCTCATGTGACATTTTTAATTATAGGCATGTTATTTTAGAAGGTAGGACACGACGGTTATAGTAACCTTGTGTTGTGTTCCCGACGGTGAGCAGGGTAGCCAGAGCTCACTGGAGAGGCTCTGTGTTGTCAGTGGGAAGACCAAAGGCTTTGGATGTCACCACTGACTAGTGCGGGAGTGAAATGTTGGTGCGGCGGTCAGGGAGACCCGGTGAAACGGTTAACCGCTGGCCGCCCGCAGGCTGAAAGGTTCCCAAACCCGGAGATCACATAATCTCCGTTCCAGGAGGCTGAACCAGCAGCCTGTGTAAAGTTCCCGGTGCTGTAGTCGTGCCGGAGAAGGAAACCGGAGTAGACTTGGCAGTATCTAGGAGGGGACCCGGGGCCCGTCCGCCCACCGCGCCAGCCAATCACACAACCCTAGCTCGTTTGCGGTGGCGAGAAACCTTACTTTGTCTTCTACACTGACGGCATAGAGACTCTCTATGCCTCCCCCTCCCATTTTTATTATGGCCAAGAAAAGTAAGAATAGACTTTCTACAGCGGCACCTTCAACCACAAACATACACAACACACTCAGGAAGTTATGTTCGGGTTTGCACCCGAACATAACTTCCTGAGTGAAGTCGGGGTATGCATGTACGTCTGGGATGACGTTTGCTGTCGCTGTCTAAACGGCCTTGAAGACAGGGACCTGTCCACTCTATGGGTACCCGTATCTATGTGTGCGTCTACAGGTCCCATAGCGGTGACCTGGGCACGGCTCAACTGTTTGAGCACCTGCAGCGGGCGGCGGACAAAGTAACTGAGCAGTACCCTGCCGCGGACTTGGTATTCTTGGGGAACTTTTACGCTCACGATATGGAGTGGTTGGGTCGCACAGAACTGATTTTACGGGAAGAGCTGCTTACTACGCCCTGACCTATGGGTTCTCGCAACTGGTGCATTCTATCACTAGAAAACCAGATATCGAGACCCACAGAGAGTCTTTATTGGACCCTCTGCTGACTACGTACCGAGTGGAGGCACCACTTGGTACTTCGGACCATAGCGTCGTCTGGGCGCAAGTGACTCTCGCGTGGCCAGAACCACCGGGGCCACCTCAGTGGTGGCATGTCTGGCACTACAAGTCGGTAGACTGGGACGGACTGCGAGAATTCTTCTCGTCGTACCCGTGGAGGCAGCTTTGCTTCACTTCAAACGATTCAAGCTCTTGTGCAACAGCAGTCGCTGAAGCGATTCTAACGGGTATGGAATGCTATATTCCCAACCGCTAGATCGCAGCACAAGCGAGCAAACGGCCAAACTTCTGCCACTCTTGCCTTTCGCCGCCGCAAAAACTCGACGGGACCACGTATGTGTCCACGAAATGATAATGTACTGCATTTATACAATATTTAGTTGATCGTTTAGTTTCAATGTACTAGAAATAAATGCAGTTTGAATTATTTCCTAGACATAAATGCAGTACTCAGCACAAATACTGCATTTCACTTTAAAATAAATGCAAATATCAAATATAAATACAAAGATAAAATGCAGTATTCAACATTATAAACTAATTAATCTATAAAATTGTTCATAATGTTAAAGTTAATAGTAAATTGACTTATTATGTACATACTGAGTCAAAAATAAAACGTATATGATTTCAGAAATTGTAGAAAATGTAAAAAAACCTTTAACCGCGTTTTTCTAGAAACCGCCATTTTGCAAATACTGCATTTACAATTACGAGGGCAGAATATTGTAAAAAAGAAAATGATTTTATTATGTAAGTCATATACCTACATAAGTGGCGAGAATAAAGTAATTTATTTAGCTCGTAACTGTAACATATTTCATTTATTGTGTTAATAAACTCACAGTGCATTTAAGTGTCGAAAAGAATTCAAGACACGATTTTTATTTTTATTTTATTAATGTAGTGTAGTAAAATGTGAATATGTGTTACTTACTTAAATATTTTTGGGGCCTCGCCAAGACCTTCAAGGCTAAGATAAACTAATTTGCTAGCCGTTTCGGTTCACCTTCGGACTGACGGAAAGGACTACTACGCTGACCTTTATTTCAGGTCAGACAGCAGTCTCTTCTGCAAAAGTCAAGATAAGCCAATTCAAAAGAAAGAATAGAAGTACAAACTCTTAACTCCAAAGTACCTAGAACTTTGGATACAAATGACCTGTCATGTTGATCATAATTATATCTATCACGGAATCCCTCCACATAATTTTGAGCCTGCTTCTGCTCCTAAAGCTATTCAAGTGATTAATATTCATCTATTCCATACCAGCCATCCTTTTCGGGTCATCAGTCCCTATAACGAATACTACGAGTATTCGTTATAGGGACGAATTTCCTCAAATAGAATTTAAATTCAATTCAAATCAGTCAAATAGAGCAGTTCGAGCCAAAGCTACAGTGAAATGTACAAGTAATTTGGCTTCACCCTTAGGTTGCCTTGTAAAAGAAGACCCGCAAATCTAATTAAAAGTGGAAAAACTTAAACATGGCGAGCAGCCAGAACACTTACTGGCTAACTCAGTTGCAATGCTAATTCTGAATAGAGGGTGCTATTCTTAAGTAGTGGTCAGAGTCGTGACTGGACAAAGATGCATGGTTTCGACCAGACAAGAACTTACACTTACAGTAAGAATTGAAATAAAAATATTGTTTAATGCATTCTATCGTCTAAAATTTCACTTAAAACTTTATTGATTTCTTTTTAATGTTTTATATTTACGTAAACTGTTGTCATTTTTAAACTTCACTAAGCTCGTTGTTTTTATTATTTTGAAATAATTAGAAATGCTTCTTATTAATAACATGTACATAATTCATGATTAAATAAATAATTATTTAAATACCTACTACACATATACCTAAAACAAGAACTATATATAAATTCATGCATTCATTGTTTAAACTGAAAATTTAGTTATTCCACTAATTGGTATGTTACTTCAATATTCCAACCAAATTGAGTGGAAACTAGCTTCAACTAAAATGCATTGGTTAGTTCGTTCAAAATTTTACTTTGATTCGATTTCAATTAAATTGAATTGTTGACCGGACCTAGTGGATCGAATACTTTGATGATACAATTACAAGGTTTGTGGAATATTCGGTAGCTTTGATTTACCATTTTATTATACTAATATTTATTATATAATAGGTAAAAGCATTTTACATAAAGTTTAACTAAAACTAAAACGTATAAACTAAATATTTAGAAGAATTAACAAAATAGAGGATATAAAAGAGATCAAAGAGTTTAGGTGTCGAAGAATTCCACCCCATCGGTGTCGACTGGTAACGTGCCCAAAAGACTGGCGGCATTGCCCCGTTGGGTGGCAATGCCAATCCTTTGTGCAAAAAACAGGCCAGCTCTTTGGTCACGCGAAGCATCGACCAGTCGCTTTGCAATTTCTTTGTAAAGCGACCACGCGTTCGTACCCCACGACCCCAGCGTCTCGACTCCAAACGGTTCAAATAAATAATTGCTTGTCATATATTTTCGCCGTTCGAGGACCTCCGCAGATGCCGCAGCAGCACAAGCGCAGAAGGTCGTACTTGTAAGATGGGAAGGCGCAAGGGTGTCTACGCATGTTGTCCAACATCAAAGGCCAATTACAAGGTTAAATTTCGATTTATTAGAATTTATAGCTTGAACAATGTTACTTTTACTGAAAACTTTTACAATCCCTATCATAGTTTTTGTTACTATAATAGCAGAAATTATGTCAGGTATTGTACAATGAAACATTTATGTTTAAATTGTTGGCCGTGTGGAATTCTATTCCCGTTCGCGATTGGGAACCTGTTGCAGGTATTATTTCAGACTATGATCTAAGTGCCTATCTGTCTAAGCGTGTTTGAGAACAAACACCTTAACATATTTACAAACATTCACATTATTTAATAGTATAATATTAGAAGGATTAAAATGTCGTCGCTCATGCTAATACATTCTTAATTATTTCTCATTTTCTTTGAAAGATTTTAGGGTTTCAATTTACAGCGAATTAATTACCAAGCAGAAATCAAATACCTCTCATACGTTGTCAAGGCTACAGTTTGTTAAATAGTTATTAATATTAATCAGTATGTTTTGTTCCTTAATACCTTCATTGTTATATCAATTAAAGGAAGCCTTGCTATCGGGACTCTGGCTAATTGAGAGTGAGTCTTGAGTATGTGAAACTTAAGAACATTTGGGATGATAAGGTTACGTTGGTTGTTTATGATTATTTTTGTGTAGCAATATTATTATGATTATACGATCACAGTATCGAAAATAAACTAAACAACAACTAGGCCACGGTAACTACATTCGATCAGGTGGTATATATATTAAAAAAGAAATAAGCTCAAGCAATGCCACCGCGATTCTTAAATTTCTAGCTTTACACAGCCTAATTTTAGTGTTTGTTTAATATTATATACTGTTACTACTATATAATATATAACAGCACATTTACTGAAATCCACTACTATAACCCCTAGCGCGTTGAGCGTTTTTTCTATGCACACCAAAAAGGTTTAGAGTTAAATCAGATAATCACATAATCCGGGGAATTTAATTCACACGACGTCCCCTGCTGGCAGGCAGGTGAGATCACCTGCCGTGTCACCACATCGAGGAATCGCGTGGAATACTGAAACAAAAAAATACAAAGTGTGTTGAGTCCGTAAATCTATATATATAGTTTAGCTTTAAGTGTCTGCCCAGTAAGTGCAATAAAGCCGATTATGGTCGAACTATAATCTCAGTATACCTTACTATACTTGTTTCAACTAGACTGAAGCTGGTTTTCCAGCTCAAACTCGTCGTCGCAGTATTAAACTAATGCCACAACTTTGCTAAGCTCTGAAGTCAAAATGGTAGGTCACTAGCGCTAAGCTTTATTTAGCATGTAGGTACCCGTTTCCTTTGTCATGCTTTGTATGCGGAACTTCTTAAAGCCACAGGATTTAACTACATTTTGCATGGCGTATGAATCACGATGTACTTTAATTAGATCGCTCTAATGCGCCACAACTGTTAACAGATTCAGACATGTGTAACTTTTGACGTTGACTATCCGACAGCTACAGGGAGTAGGTATCCGTCTCACGTTTCGAGTACCACACGTTTTATTATACTTTCTTACATCTAAACAAGATTATGGCACTCTAGGAACGTCGACAGAAGTAAAAAAATTACTATTACCTAGAGATGTCAGGACATTAAATATGTATAGAAGTGAAAACAGTCCGTCTTAAAGGAATTTGCTTAGAAAAAGGCGCTCAACGCGCCCAAAAAAGGTTTACACTTCAGAGAGGTGTCACATGTAAATTGTCACGATCAGTCACGATATGTCAAATAGGTACTACTGACCGTATAAAACCGTTCGCGAATGTTCGTAGTATTTGTATAGCGCATTCACCAGCTTACCCCCAAAGTCCCAACTTCAAAAGTGCCTAAAGAAGTTTTTACTACAATAAATATCTTCTATTACATCATAGTAAGTAATATTAAATATAAAAAGAAATATAAAATATTTGTTAGCACTATGTTCGAATTTTTTCTTTACCTCGCACTAACACGAACTTTATTCTGGCCACGTAAATCAAGTCCCAAGATTGGATTTTGATTTATGTTTGTAGTTTGTGATCACTAAATCACGAGGCATCATGGTTTGAATGTGGTCCTAGGTACGATTACTTAATTTTTATTAAACATTCTTGACTTAAGTATATTTTTTTTCCGCATGATAAACTTTAATGTTTTTCTTAAGATTAAAATCTGTCAGCGAGAGACGTTCGATTAAGTATTGATTTTTAATAAAATTTCAAGGCTTTAAAGTATCTTTTCATCGAGAAAATCTATGCAATACTTTTACTTAATGTACGGTTCTGTGGGGCATTTTTAAATGGACAGGAAGATATACAAAGTAAAAACTACAGTGAGCAAATCTATTAACTAAATTTGACCAAAATTGCCCTTAAATTATAAAATACAGTGTACAGTACGCAAATAGTTGGTGATACAAAATTTCCGGAATTTCAACATTAAATTCGCTATTTCTCTCACCTATTTTACACGCTGCATTTGACTCAGACTGACATTGCTCTTAATGTCGACACCCATGAGAACGGGTGGGATAATAAATTGAATATACTCCTATATTTTTTCTCTTTCCGTCTAAGCCGTATCCTACTCGGTTTTCCTTTTTTTTTTCCTTTAAAGCTAAATGTGCTTTTGGCTTGACTAAAAGTATATAAACAAAACGGAACATCTCGTCGGATGGAGTAAGGAAACAAATAATTTATAGCTCTGGATGACAATGGGATGTTGTGATAAATTTTAAAGCATCACCTAGCTGTGTCATGCGTCTTTTAAGTGTTCTGAATGATTTAGTTATAGTTTATTTATGTGATTGCCCTTTTCCACTTTTATGAGGTATCCAAATTTACGAAAATATTCTTACAATCTTTTGTCGTGCTGTCAACATCAAAAGTGAGTGCTGAACATAATATTGTTACGAGCGTGGGGGTCGGTTTAAATAGAAAATGCGAGGACAACCGTTGAAGACAGATTTTATTCAGCTGCACTTAAATTACAGCAAAGCGCGTAGAACTTCGAAAACTCTTCCTTACACAGTACACAGTCACTTGTATAATCGCACTGTATCGCTTCGTACACTTTATCGCTTTGATCGCTTCGTATACTAGTCATGGACTAACTTGAGCAGCGCCTGTTAGCTCGCCTTTTATATAAGGTGCGGCCGAGTAGCGAAAGATCGAGAAAAGACAGGTACGTTTTGAAAAAGACAGGAACTTTCTGGGAGGTTCTATTAGGTCTTGTGTCTCTTTCTATTCATTCCATTCCTTCTAGAACAGTGACGTCAAGGCATGCTGTCTCTTTCTAGCCTGACGTCTCGTTCTATTCATTCCATTCCTTCTAGAACAGTGACGTCAAGGCATGCTGTCTCTTTCTATAGTGCCGTCTCGCTCACTCCTATGGAAATTTGGCCATATATTGAAGTGGCCAAGCGCCGGGCGTAGCACTACCCCCTTCTTAGACATGCTCGTCCCGAGCATTATTAGATCCGTAGTATCTCGCCAGTCGGTCAACATGTACAACCTTCAAGGGGCTTCGCTGGTTGCGTTGTATCCGGTATGTAACGTCATTGATCCTGGTGACAACTTTATACGGCCCTTCCCAGGTTGGAGACAACTTCGGAGATTTGCCTTTGCGACGCATCGGATTGTGTAGCCATACCAACGAGCCTTCGTCGAACCCGGCTTGATGAGAGTTGCGGTCGTATCGGGTTTTCATTCTGTCGCTTGCCTGGAGCCCAGATTCACGGACGTGGGTGTGAACGTCATTTAGTCTATCGCGCAATTAGAGATGGGTAAACTGAATGAGAGGCATTAAGAAGAATCGTTTCACTATGGTGACTCGATAACTTAACTATTCCCTCTAAACCTTAACAATTCAGTGATTCACCGATTCATCGAGTGTCCGCCGAGTGCTGAAGTGCCGACTGACTACGAGAGTTCGGAATCGTTCGGGTGGTGTCGGGAGATTTCCGTTTCACAGACTACTCTAGTGGAATTAGAGTCTATCTATTCAAAGATGATACTATACTACAAAATTGGGAAGGCATCTGAGCTGTATGAGCATTTATGCTGAGAGTTGACTATTTATTTGTTTGGGTTATACTTTAAAAGTACTTTGGGGATGTCCCCGTGTTTAGTTTGGCTTGGCTGTTGATTTGTCGTTGTTTATAAATGATAGGTAATTCGTTTTGTTTTGTTATGTTTTTATCCTAAATCCTGATGAATATAAGCCATTTCATGTGAAAATGAGTGACCTACACGGTCACTGTTGCCTTATTACTGTTTAGTTTAGCCTGTTGGAAATTGTTAATGACCACTTGTACCTACCAAACATAATTATTATTTTTTGTAAGATGTCAAAAAGTATATTTGGTTAGTTAAATACAAAGGAATCCCTAAATCAGACCACATTTTCAGAATCGTTAGGGAGTATTATTAAAACTCATTCAGCGAGTCAGTCAGCGACTAAATACTTTAAATCTGAATTATAGCACAAGCGATTAGTGAATAGTTAAGGTGAATAGAGAATACTTAAGGTGAATTAATTCAGTCTAGTGAATCAGACTCAGTGAATCGTTTCAGACAGCTGAATCAAGATTACCCATGACTACGCGCAATGCACTAGCATATTCCGTGATTTCTTGCGGTGAATCTGGAGGACGTCCAGTCAGTAGATCAGCCGGTAGTCTCAGTTCTCTGCCAAAGTTTGCACACGCAGGCGTTACCGTTGTGTTTTCATGTATCGCTGTTCTATAAGACAACAAGAACAAAGGAATATGACTATCCCAGTCCTTCTGGTGGCCCTCAACAACCTTAGCCAAATGCCTTTCCAAGGTTTGGTTAAATCTTTCAACCATTCCGTCAGACTGCGGATGATATGGGGTGGTCCTGGTTTTATGAATACCCATTATCCTACAGGTTTCTTGAAATACCTGTGATTCAAAATTCCTTCCCTGGTCACTGTGTATTTCCAGAGGAACTCCATATCGGCAAAACACTTCCGTGACTAGTCTTTCCGCGACTGTAGTTGCTTCCTGGTTAGGTATGGCAAAAGCCTCCGGCCATTTAGTAAAGTAGTCCATTACTACTAGGATGTATTTGTTTCCAGACTCCGATGCAGGAAATGGCCCTGCAACATCTAATGCAATCCTTTCCCAAGGCGCTCCAACATTGTATAGCTTCAATGCTCCCCTGCTCCTTGTATGCGGCCCTTTTACCGATGCGCAGCATGTACATTTACTACACCAATCTTCAACATCCTCACGGCAATGGATCCAATAGAATCGTTGACGAATCTTCATCAACGTCTTCTTCACACCAAGATGGCCGCCTGAAGTTCCGTCATGAAATGATCTCAAAACCTCATTAATTTTAATCTTTGGGACAACCAACTGCAGATGTGAGTCTTTCCCGTTTGCAGACTCCCATTTTCTACACAGGACTCCATTGTGTATCACGAGGCTTTCCCATTGTGCCCAGTAGCTCTTCATAGCTGCACTCATTTGGGAGACATCACTCCATTTCGGCTTAGGTGTTCCTGCCTTTATCCATTCGAGAATAGGCTTGATGTCTCGATCCTCTTGCTGTGCTTGCTGCATGGCTTCGCTACTCCACTCATCGCTGACAGTAACAGTCCTTATCGTTCTAATCGGCACACTGTCCTTAGCTTCCTGCCTGCCACAATGGTTACGTTCCACCGGACAAGGTCTTCGAGAGAGCGCATCTGCATTTCCATGCGCTTTCCCACTCCGATGTTCGATGACGAAGTCGTATTTCTGGAGCCGTTCAATCTGTCGCGCCGCTTGTTCTTGGCCATTACCTTGTTGAGTCCGTTTCGGGCAGCTAGGCCGAATATGTCCTTGTTCTTTGCAGAAATAACACCTGGGGGCGAATTTCCGACGGTACACACGTTGCTCATTTGTTGAGATCTCACGCAATCTATGTGCTCGAGGGTTATGTCGTACAGCTTCCACTTCAAGGGCGTGAGCAACAGCATCTTTAAGGGATGCATGGTGACCCAGACGGACGGCAGCTCTCACCTCCAAGTCTCTGATCCCGTCAATAAAAGCTTGCACCAAAATGCTGTCAAGAAATGACGAAGAAGCTCCTTGGTAAGCTTTTCTCACGAGCTTTTCTATTTCCAAAGCCCACTGCTGCAGAGACTCATTAAGACGCTGGTTTCTGTCCTTCAATTGGGCACGGTAGACATGTTCCAAGTGACTATCACCGTAACGTGATTCCAACGCTTCAAGAAGGCGGTCGTAAGTCACTTCACCTCCAAGCGCCTCTAAAACACTGAGTGCTTGGTCTCGTAACCCCAATGTTAATGCTGTTTTGGCTTGCTCCTTATCCCAACCGTTCGCCTTTGCCACAGACTCGAACTGCAGTTTGTATGCAGTCCACGAGGAGGTCCCGTCAAATGGCGGTACTTTGAACTTTCCGACAGTCTGTGCAGATGGAATGGTTACAGAGCCAGCTGTTCCGCAAGCTATTTTCGTCTCCAATTTTTTTACGTTTTGAGCCACAGACTGCAGCCGTTCCTCATAACTCTCAAATTTCTCGTCGATACTTCCTAATTTCTCCTCGTGGCTTTCTATTTTGTCTTGCACTGAATGAATTTCTCTTTGCCATTCTGCTTTAGACTCTTTCAAGAAGGCAAATAGATCTTCTTGTTGTTCCCGGAGCTGAACCTTTAGTTGTAAGGCCTGCTCTGCCTGTTGTTGCTGGAGCTGTGCCTTCAATTGCAGAGTGTGCTCTTCCTGGCGACGGGCCTGCTCTGCCTGGTGACGGGCCTGCTCTTCCTGGCGACGGATCAGCTCCTCCTGTTGTTGCTGGAGCTGTGCCTTCAATTGCAGAGTCTGCTCTTCCTGGTGACGGGCTTGCTCCTTCAATAAGGTCATAATCGCGCTAAGGTTAATTTCCGATGATGATCTTGAAGCACCCGTCGACGTACTCGGAGTACCCGCAGCCTCTTCCGCGGCCTGGCTTCTGGTTTTAACTCCCTCCCTGTCGTCTCTCGGCGTTATCGGCATTTTCTATCCCACTTCTGACACCAGTTGTTACGAGCGTGGGGGTCGGTTTAAATAGAAAATGCGAGGACAACCGTTGAAGACAGATTTTATTCAGCTGCACTTAAATTACAGCAAAGCGCGTAGAACTTCGAAAACTCTTCCTTACACAGTACACAGTCACTTGTATAATCGCACTGTATCGCTTCGTACACTTTATCGCTTTGATCGCTTCGTATACTAGTCATGGACTAACTTGAGCAGCGCCTGTTAGCTCGCCTTTTATATAAGGTGCGGCCGAGTAGCGAAAGATCGAGAAAAGACAGGTACGTTCTGAAAAAGACAGGAACTATCTGGGAGGTTCTATTAGGTCTTGTGTCTCTTTCTATTCATTCCATTCCTTCTAGAACAGTGACGTCAAGGCATGCTGTCTCTTTCTAGCCTGACGTCTCGTTCTATTCATTCCATTCCTTCTAGAACAGTGACGTCAAGGCATGCTGTCTCTTTCTATAGTGCCGTCTCGCTCACTCCTATGGAAATTTGGCCATATATTGAAGTGGCCAAGCGCCGGGCGTAGCAATATTCTAATTTAAGATACATAAGATATTTAAAATACATAAGCATTTTTTATTTCATAAACTCTACTAAGATATTCTAAATATGGCGTAAAATATTTATATATATAGAATCTATACTATTATATAATTGTAAAGTGGTACATTGGAGATATTTTAAAAATAATACTTGGGTTATGTTATATTAATGATACTGAAGACGAAAATATTTTTTTTGAAAATCCTGTCTGTTTGTCTGTTTGTCGGTTTAACTTTATTATTATAATTTTATTTATTTTTCCTTTATAGTGAGTTGCAAGTATCTAACCGATCCATCGTTGATCATTTGCTCAGTTTGTTATTTGTTTTTATCATCAGTTTAACATCATGATTTTAGAGGCAAATACTCAAATTATGTAAAAGCAACAGATACATCATCTTTACCTACATTTTGAAGATTTCCCTAGATTTGAAGAATCTTACACTCTGGATTCTGTAATCTGATTCTGACTCCCTTGACTAGGTACCACCCTTCTCTTTCCAATAACAAAAGGATCTCCTCGACATATAACGGTTCATCGCCTATTTAGCTCCCATAGTAGTGACATTCTGAGAAATCCTGATACACGAATTCATATTTTGTAGTAGTGGCGAGCGGTCCTTATAACTCAATTCATGCCGGCTTCCATTTGCATAGATGGTAGAGATGTTTAAATTCGATAAACTACATCGAGGTAAAAACCATCTTCCAATGACTTCCATTTTGAAAATTTCCACCCTTCACCACTGTTATAGCTTTACTGGGGAACATACTCCCTACCAGAGCAACTGAGAAAACGTACTTAAGGCTGATAAAAGTCACTGCGCATATATAACATATATTGATTGTGTTATTATTAAGTTGTTGTTTATCAATATTTACTATACTCTAATGTTAATAGAAAGCGCCTAGCAATTCATTTTTTGAAATGTGTAGTTTTCTGTAATTGTGAAGTTTTTTCTTAATTTTATTCATTCATTATTAGCAATATAAGCTAACAGTTTGCACAAAAGCGCTTATTTGCAGACAGTTACATAAATATACGTTTCATTAAAATTAATAATTAATATGGTAAATTTCTTGAAATTATAAAATTATTAAAATAACGATTAAATACGTTACATTTTAGGCATACAAATACTATAAGTTACACAAATATTTTATCAGTTGTAACAAAACACCTGGCTTATGATAGAATATGTCCGCAACTGGATTCTTTTTCTAAAAGTCATTCAAGTATTGAACAGCTCTGTAAATAGGACTACTCCATGCCAAAAAACCCCAAGCTAGTGGGCAAGTCAAGAGCTGATGCTTTCGCCGTTCAGCGCCACGCGTGTACCTGTCCGGAACATATAAGTGAATACATTCACGCACCGAAGGGGTTGTCCACTTTAAAATTTTAAAGTAAATAATAGTGCATGACGTGCGCTAACTCCCGTCTAAGTCGTAATGTATCAAGACCGATCATCCCTGATACGAAGATGGACGGGTAAAGAAATGGATAGGATCCTTCTAAAAGTGTACCCTATTCAGCACCATAAGAATTATAAAATTCCGTTCTTCATTACAGTTCGTTCTGATTTTGATACCGAGATAAACTAAGAAAGGCAAACCGAACGAAATGCGAACTGATGAAATAGATAGACCGATTAGAACTTGGGGAAAGACATAGTGGAGTAGAAAAGAGAGACAACTGCGAAGGAACAGAGATGCAAGTTAGAAAGTCGAATAGAGTGGCGAGTAGATAGGTAAGTTTTCTACAATTTTTTTGATGATCTTGATACCAGACAAATGTACATTCGTTCATATTAAATCTTAAGAAATCACTCTTTGTATATTGACATTTCAAAATACCGCAATGGAGTTTGTTGCTGAACTAGCGCCTAGGAAGCGGTGGTAAACTTAGTTTTATGCGGAATTTGACGGTAAAAGATGTAACCACGTTGCAAAATTTTGAGAAATAAAGAATTGAAAAATTGAATTTGAAGTAGGAAGTTGAGTAGAGAGGCTATTAGAGAAGTGATTTGGAGGCAGGTGGAGAGGCGAGTAGAGAGTAAAACAGGGATGATTAGAGGATCGAGTAGAGTGGCAAGTAGAAAGTCGAGTAAAGAGTCAAATAGAGAGGCGAGAAGAGTATCTATTAAGCTCTCAATGCTCGACAATGTGCTAAAATTCACTACGCGATAAGCGACATCCACGCGGGCGGAGCCGCGGGCCAAAGCTAGTATATTATATTTTGAAAGTTTATGCGAATATCAGTCATTGAAATAAAACCACTTTTTAAAGTACCTATTCTATCGCGATTTATTATTATTAGTTACTATTAGACCTACTTTACAGTCCATAAAATAGAATCTGTTAAAAATGGTTTTATTACAATAGAATACATTATTTCTCAACTTCTTAAAACTGAATAGTAGGTACTGTACCTACAAGTAACTCGATTGATAAAGTATATTGTGACCGTACGATACTATATAGCTTTAGATTTGAATAGGTACCCTGTGTGGGTTAAATCTTTTCAATTTAAAGTTACACGAAAGGTTAATATTCATTGGTAAAATTTGACCCGACTTATCAAAAAAGTTTCTGCAAATTATTTTAGGGCTAGTTGTTCTCAATAATAACTTAAAGAATCTTTATTAAGTTTTAAAAAGAAACATGTGTGGCGATACCACATGTACCCAGCGCCATCTAGCAACTGCAAGCCGAACTACTACGAAAACTACAAATCCTGCATCGCGAAAGTGAAGTTCCCGCGCTGGTACAGTACATATAGAACATCCCAACGACAATCGTTGGGCCGCGGCCCGCCAGGCGTGATCACCTTGCCTGGTCGGAGGATCCTCCCTTTGGGTTGGAGGAACATCACACCTCGTTCCTCCACAGTGGTGACCCCGACGTGATCTGATCACGTAACCTTCGCTGAGCATATCAGCAGCATTCTCATCGTCACATCCTATTCACTTCTTCCGCATGAGCGGTAATCAAGTCTTCGCCATCCAGCACCTTCGGCCCTTACAAGGCTACCACAGCATGCAGTGATCGCTGCAGCCTGGTTACCCTTCGGCCACGCCTGCATCTACGGCACACACTACACGTTCATACGGTCACGTAAGAAGAGGACATCTCTCCCGTCTACGTAGTAACTCAGCCATTTCGCCCCAATACACGGGGGACTACCTCGCCTTATCGAGGATTCGCCCCGTCACTGCCGAGGACTCACCTCAACTCACCGAGGATTCGCCTCGCCTCACTAGCGGCTCGCCGAGGTTTCTTCTCGACGCTTCGAGCCCCAACTCGCTGGGCATTCAACGCAGGACCGCAGCACCGCAGCACCGCACTTGCCCCGCATCTTCGGGACCAGCGGTAGTCCCGACTCACTGGGACTAGCGAGGATGACAGTTCCGCCAATGGAATAAGCGGCGTCCAGATCCGACGTAACGGAACTACTCAAGACTGGCACTGGCACGCTCCTCAAGAGAGCTAAGACAGCTGACTCATCGCAATCAACCTCCGGTCTTGGAGGGGAGTGATGTGGCGATACCACATGTACCCAGCGCCATCTAGCAACTGCAAGCCGAACTACTACGAAAACTACAAATCCTGCATCGCGAAAGTGAAGTTCCCGCGCTGGTACAGTACATATAGAACATCCCAACGACAATCGTTGGGCCGCGGCCCGCCAGGCGTGATCACCTTGCCTGGTCGGAGGATCCTCCCTTTGTGTTGGAGGAACATCACACCCCGTTCCTCCACACATGCAATATTGTCCTCTGAAGATTACAGAAATATTTATGAATTGATTTAATGATGAATTACATTTTTTAAAGTTAGCATTTAGATTTGTTACTATTCAGCAGCTTTTTTGGGTAACTGTACCATTTCGTTGTCCCTAATTCGGGTAAACAAATAGCTTTATGTATGTTAGGCAACTCAGACTGAACGAAAATGTAAAGTACATTATTTTAAATTATACAATTTTTAGAAAATTTTAACCAGTAAAGTTTTGAAAACTGCACTCGTTAACACATTGCTTTGAAGTGAAATAAATTTTGTATGAACCGTTCCTGGAATCATCTGTGTTTCGGTTTAGTATAATTAGTTCTGCCATGCGTGATTTGTACATGTGTGGTTCAAATTAAATGCTAGGTCATACAAGTTTATATATTATTATATATTTACGTATGTTTACTACTTGAAAAAAATAATCATCGTCACTACATTTAAACGTTATCCTGATTGCATCCGAAGCCGAGATACCCTTGGAGCTTGCCGCCTTCCGACTCTTCCTTCTCCACTTTGCACATTCTTGGGCGCCCATGGTAGTGAGACCATTTGCACGCATGTCACCCTGCACGACGTCAAGCCAATTGGAAGTGTAAATTTTTTCTTGAAACTATTACTAACGTTAACTATTAAAAGTTTGTATAATTAACTGACCGGGTCCCGGTTCCATCCGGGAATAAATTCGTATAAAAATAAATAACTCAACTGTAGAAAAAGTAAACAAAACCCATTTTCGAAGCGGGTTGTATATCGTGCCAGCTAGTTCAAACGATGCAGCATTGATTTGAGTTTTTAGTTACCCATAAAACAAATTTGGTATTCTTAAAAAAAAAAAACGGTACGTATATTATTTTAAACAGCCCTGAATGTTTCATCAAAAAATAATGACGATCCGTTCTTAAGAAAACGGTAAAGCAAACTTCCCCCTTTTTTGTCCTCTGCTTTTTTTAAATAACGGCATTCACCTTATTGTGGCATGCGTTTTTTCACAACAACCTGTGAGGAATCGTGTCGTTGATGTTTCAGCAAAATCATCAAGATCATAAATAATGCGACAGCAAACTTCTCCCATTTTCGCTCCTATTAAAAAAACTAAGTCGAGTTTTAAATAAATGAACATGTGTGCCAAGTTTAGTGAAAATTGGTTTAGAAATGCGCCCTCTAGACCGGAACTGACAAACAGACCTAGATTCGTACGATGTTGTCGAAACGGAGACTGTCACTCGCTTCGCTTGTCCGGTCAATAATTATATAAATTGGTAATATTATCTAAATCACAATTACGCCTAAACTCTTTGGCCTCTATTCCTCTATTTTGTCAATTCTTGTAAATAATTAGTTCAAACGTTTTAGTTTAAGTTAAACTTTAAAAATATACCGATTATATTTCAGCTTTGTAGACACAACTATTACAATTATGCTGTATAAAAAGCAAAGTTCAGAATTATATTATCGATATAACAAGAAGGACTAACTTTACTAGGAACGCAAGGAACAAAGGTGTTACCGAGTATAGAAATTTTTGTAAAGGTTTTACTACAAGAACCCTCAGAGAGCACAAAATGTAAACTTCTAGATGTTCCAATATTGTCTTATTAGAAGGAGAATTTGTTCTAAAAACTGTCTTATAGCGGTAATTATATAGAAAACTATAATACAATAAGTGAACCACAAACTAATGAAATGAGACAAGAAAGCTATTGAGGTGTATAATACTGCTAAGTCCTAAGACAGTTTGTACTAAACGTGCAGGTTCTTTCGAACGGAGTTTAGTCTTAAAAAAGGCTTCAAGGCCACGGGTAAAATATGGAATTACATTACCGTATAAAATGCTGAGCATATTTTTGTACGGTAGACGCTGATTTTAAGATGGATGGGATATTACGTAGAGTGCAACTGATCGTTAGAAATGTTGCTGAACCATAATATTAGGTTTGATAAATTGTGACTTGGGTTATATAAGTCGGTACAAATTGCGTGAACACGTTAAAAAGAAAATATCAAAGTACTCATCGTTTAATTCGAGAAAAAAAAAAACAATATGGAAATTCTTGTTGCTTATGTATCCATCGCGATGCTACATGAACATAGTTTCCCATAAAAATGGCTACTTAAAAGCAGAGAAATAAATATTACCATTATGTATTTCAATATGTATTTTGCAGAAATTATTGATGGTATAGTTACCGGCGTATAATAACTTGACCCTACGTAAACCACGTGGATTGATTAGAGTGCTAGAATTTAGCTCCTCATCCGCTGCAGCAGTCTGTGCAGTCTGTGCTATTCTCAAAAGACCAACACAGGATTCTTTTACACAATTGTAAACCATATACAACATAGTTAAAGTCTTACCTTAATTTATTGAGGCATGGAAAATCTGATAAGTTTTTTAAAATTGTAGACCATACGGTATAGAATTTTTAACGTTTATTTCACTGTCCTTTCAATTTAAATGAAAATGTTCCTATAGAGAAATAGTTGTTAAGAAAGGTAACGAAGCTTGCTTTAGTTTGAGAGGGTTATATAATACAAACTTGGATACCCTTTATTGAAAACAACCTGAAGTGAAGTTTGAAAGGCTTTCAATGTACTTACATGGCAAGAAACCAAAACTTGATTGAAATGTGAGGGCAAACATACTGAGTTGAAATTTGAATGATATTTTTAAAATTTTATGAGTGATTCTTAGTATTATAAATATTATCTTAGTTTATATTGAAAAAGTTTATCTTTCAATTTAGAAATTGTAATACTTTGTACACAGAAAATGGTGATATTTATTTTGAAAATGAAACTATCAAAACATAAGTAAGGTTTTGAAAAGGCTTCAAATTGAAACATGAACAAACTGTATTTTTCATTGTACATTCACATTTTCATTTATTTTATATCATATTTGAACAAAATGCGGACGGGCTCGACGACTTTGACCGCTGTTTTAGTCGCCTTGGTCCTGTGCCTAGATTCTGCTACTGTCATACCATGGAAACAGGGAAAATATTCCATTTTAATTTAATTTTATTTTAATTTTACACTTACCACCCACTACTAGTAAAATAATTAGTAGTAACTTAGCTAACGAGTTAGCCAGAATATTAATAAATATTCGCATACATTACTAGTAGTATTTTAAAGGGAATGAAAGAAGTTTAAAGGTAATGAAAGAAGGAACGAAATGCATTTATTGTTACATTTTTTATATAGGACACGTCAATTTGAATTCACCTCACCCGATGGTTAGCTGAAGGGAAAGTCTCAGGAAAGACGGTCGCCATTACAAACATGTACCATGTTAACAATGGTGGCATTCAGCTTGACGGCCTCATCAGATTGCTTTTTCACGCCCCGCTGAAAGGACCCGGGACTGTAGGAAGAAGGAAACATGTGAGCTGGCAAGAAGTTCCAGGTCTTAGGAGTGCGACAAAGAAAAAAGTCACCGAACCGCTTGGTTCTTGAAGGAATATTCTGCACCGTATACGAGAAACATCTAAGCCCTGCACGTGTTGTCAAGTGTAGGATAGGACGTTATGACGTTCATGAACTGTGAAAGCATATCTTTATTTCTCTGCGTAATTTCTAATGTATACTTCCTGCAGTAAGGAAGTAAATAAGGTGAGATCAGTAACTTGGGCATTTATAATTAAAGGAATTGGAAATAGAATTCAATTCGCTCTTCAGGGCTTTTCAGCTTACTCAATATCGGAACCCACAAAAGAGCTTAAAATAGACAAACATTCTATCTTAAGCAAGAAGGTAAGTATTTCGGATTTAAATGTGTCCCTTCCTTGACTAAAGTAGTTTTAAATTCTATTCATTTGTATAGAAATGTCTTAATTAGTACTTACTTAATCATTATTGGATATACTTATATCCAATAATGATTAAGTGTCCAATCCAAGATTTTTGACAAAAACACAGACAAAATATCGAAACAGAAGTTAATTTTTCTTTTATTTTACTTAATTGGGACATTACATAGACTACATAGAAATTGCAGCTCATTCCTATCACTCTATTATATCACTTAGGTCGCAGACAAGCACATGGCCCACCTGATGGACAATGGTTACCGTGGCCTTTGGAATTGTGCAACACCAGGGGAGTCACACTCGTGCTGCTGTCCCTGTAAGAACAGAAAGTTTCTGTGCCGTCAGTATAGAAGACAAAGCAGGAAAAAAGATTTTGGTTTTTTCCACTTACAGCACAAAAACTCTCCAGTATACAACACGAAGTTATTATGGCCATGGTATTCTGTAGGGCGGAGTTACTTCCCCAGTCGGACTGCTCAATTGGGACGGAAATACCGTCGTGTCCTACCTCCATAAACTACCTACCTACTGCTAACGTAATTATTTTGGGAAGGCACTAATTTATTTAAATAATTATGTTACTGTTAATAAACCTGTTCACATGTTTCCATACTAAGCTCACACGTGTTTTAAACATTTACTAGTACATCAATATAATACGACTTATTGTTAGATATACCGGTGCGAAAGATACGTTTTGCTTTGCTCATTTGCTGTTTAGCTAGGTATCCACTTGTTTCATTTTGTATTTTCGAATTCCAAATTCCAATTCCTACAATTAATTATATTATTACTCATATTACTAACATAATTTCATAATGTGAGATTACAAAAAAGTGTTCCATAAATGTGTACTGTATTTGAGAGCGCAACTCATTGGAAATTCATAGGAGCCGATGGAAGATATTGCTACAATGTTCTAGAATGATTGAGATCATACCAAAACGTTTTGAATCCGACAAACATAATTTACAGGTAACACATTGCAATCTATATGATGTGGTAAAGTTTACCACGTGGTTGCGTGCAATAGTTTAGTTAGCCACCATGCCAAGTTACCTTTATGGAAATTAAAAACTGGGATAATATTCGTATTAGTACTGATTCCACGCTTGCATTCAGATGTTCAGATCTAAATAACAATAATAATTATTTAAAGTAGGTACATAAAATAAATTAAAAATTACTTTTTGAAAGAAATTTTAAAGTAGTTTTGCATGAAAAAATTTCAAATCGATTAAGATATTATATTCTCAATCATATTACTCCTCAATCACGCTCAAATGGTTCAATGGTTCGGCTTTGCCCCCTTTTTTTGACGTTTATGACGTAAGTTGAAGACTGTCATATGTCATCCATGCTAATATTATAAATGCGAAAACAACTGTCTGTCTGTATGTTACATTCACGCCTAAACCACGAAACCGATTTTGATTAAAGGACATATTTCATTTCATTTCATTTTGAACAAGATGCTTGCAAATGGTTATTAGTGCCATTAATTAAATATCATTTTTATAGAGATATTGGTGTTTGGTTTTTGTATCAACTTATTTCGTTGAATAAGTAGTATTTCAATTAATTTCAAGGTTCAGCCTTTTGGTTATCCATTTTATTTCCTTATAATGTTGCCAAGATATATTTAATAAAAATAATCGATTATATATATAATCGATACATATTATTAGAATACTGGTTTTTCCCTAAAACTGTCCCTATTTGAATAATAATAAGTACTAATATATTATCACAGTCATATTTTACATCATACTAAATATTATTTTAAACACTTAGTTCTAAATTAAACATTAATAAATCGAATTATTTACTTCATTCCTCATTAATCGATGCCGATTATCATAATTATTTTGGGAAATATATATGGTAACACAGACAACTGTCATTCGCCTTGTTTTCGTTTGGCACTGTTGATACGCCTGATACGTTGATAATTGAGAATGAATCCTGGATATTCCGTTTATTGACGATCCTGACGCGCCTACCTTAACACTGGCTTTAATATTGACACTGAACGCAACATGGGACTGCATTACATGTTTAAGAACTTTGAATTGTGGCACCGACTGCAGCCTAGCCCAAGGACGAGTCAATAGCCATATTCTTCGTCTCACTGAAGTTTTTTCTGTTTTTAGACAGCCATTTTGTGGTAAGTTTCTTCCTCATTATATTAGCATGTCAATATGTAATGCAACTATAAAGTATAGTAGCCAATTCAAATCGTTTTCCAGATCGAAGATGACAGTGTTGTATGTAACTCCTACCTGTTGAACTTTGGCGTTATATGATTCAAATACTCAAGTGAATGTAGGAGCCTCTACCAGTGATGGGTATCGTCAGGAAGTGTGTGCCAACTTTGGAAGTTCCATTTTGCAAACGAAATCGCATTCATTCCAATCTGGCACTGAACGAGAAGCACACATTTTAAATGTTATAGTAGTATGGATTGAGCCTCGACAAGTAAGTTTGTTTTATAGATTGTAATTGTATAGTAATACATAGTTGTCCTGCAGGTGTCAAGACTGTTCGGTGTCACTTTATAACCTAGGGTTAACATACTATTTCTTATTTATGTCATTAAATGTGTGATTGGTGGTAATAATAATTAAGGCGATATGAATATAAACTTATCTTCTTCATCCTAGCGTTAATCCCAGTCGCAGCTATTATTGATGAATATAAACTAATATTGAATATTAATGAGGAATGTTTTTACTTGCAGCTATACGGAGCACACCAAATATGTTATCAATACTGGCAAAGATTTGATCAAGCAAGATCCCATCCATCACCACGTCAAAATAATGTGCTATCTATATATCTGCCTGAAGATTTTTTTACTTTTACTTACCTAAAGATAGCCAGCAGGGTACCTAGATATCCTTGAGCCGACTTACAGTTGCTATGATAGCTAAAATTTATAGTAGATATATAAATAAAAGAATCTACCATAATAACCATGGCAGAGAAGCTATATTTTATTGTAGGCAAAAGGACGGAGGGTTGCTGTCCTCATGTAATGACAATTATTTGGTTCATGACCTGGACAAGATATAAAGTCAATATTAGTCCATCAGCACAGTTTTAGACTACATTCTGTTAACATATGACTCAGATTTACAAAAAATAATAATTAAAATGGAGGTTTTATTAACATGAACCCGCTAAATGTACTAACAATAAAAGGTGATGTGTGAACCTGGAAACAACTTTATTAGTAAAATCAACCCGCTAAATGTACTAACAATAAAAGGTGATGTGTGAACCTGGAAACAACTTTATTAGTAAAATCTGTTAGTTATTAGTGTGAGGTACAAGTTCCATATCAGATTTGGTTGAAAAGTAGTTGTTCATGCTTAGCCAAAATCTCTAACAAAATGAAAAATGTCCTTTGATATAGGGGTAGATGAGACCTTTCTAACATAGGTTATGTTTGGTCACGATAACCGACATCCACGCTGGCGGTGACGCGGGCATAATAATACATCATAACATTCGTCATTCTAATCTACAATATGCCTGTAAACGAATTGCCCTAGGGGGCTAGCTGAAATTTGGTACAGAGATAGATTATAGTCTGTAATAATACGGCTAATTTTTATCCCTGGAATGGCTTTCTTTGGGTTATAGGAAGCAGACCAAAAATTGACATGGGCGAAGCCGCGGGCATCAGCATTTATGTTTATCTACATCTACATCTACACTACTATTATAAAGAGGAAAGATTTGTATGATTGTAATGAATAAACTCAAAAACTCCTGAGCCGATTTCAAAAATTCTTTCACCATTGGAAAGCTCTGAGTAACATAGGCAATAGTGGATTTCCACGGGAACATTTTACCACCCGTGCGAAGCCGGGGCGGATCGCTAGTATTTAATGTAATGAAAAATGATGTGCTTACTAATTAATGCTCATTTTGTTAGTGAATATTGTGTTTCATGAAAACAGCATTCAAATATCACGTTCCCCGTATCACCTCCTCAATTTTAGAACTAAAGTCGCATACCGAGTGGTTTGTAAGAAATTCCTGACACGGAGTCTGTGGTTTTCCCTATAGATTACACTTTGAAAATATTCAAAAAGGGTATAAAAATTCAAGTAAGTTGGCATTTAACTTCGTAAGCTTAATGGTTTCAAGTTTATATATTTCTGCGTTTGCTTTTATTTTGAAATAATACATGTCAGTTTGACTTCACCTCAGCTGATGGTAAGCTGAAGATAAAGTCTCAGGAAAAAGGGTCACTGTTACAGACACGTAGCATGTTACAATGATGTCACTGAGCTTGACGGCCTCATCAGATGATTTCCCATGCCCACTTAAAGGACCCGAGAGTGTAGGAAGAAGGAAACACATGAGCTGGTAAGGAATTTCAGGTCTTAATAGTGCAGCATGGGAATAAGTCATCGAACCGCTTGGTTCTTGACTAACTTGCTCATCAGAAAATTTTCCATGGTAGAAATGATAAAACGCAGGCCGTGAAGCAACATCTACGCATCTATAAAGGCTCGCGGGTGTTTGAGACCTCAGGATTTCCAATGATGCAGACCGTACGTCACTGTAACCTGTCGAGAGAGACATCCCAGATATGTTAGTAGTATTCCACCCAGAAACAAAAATTTGTGTCTTGTACAGAAGACACCGTTGCTCTGGCATGAAAAAACGTCTCACTTAGTTCAGGACTACGAGTTACTTTCGATTTCATTTAGCTTAGTACGATAAATTCGATAAGTATATTTTTTTTTTTACAATGCAATCCTTGTATATTATTTAGTGAAGGTCCAATCTTACAAGCTGAATTAGAACCATTGCCTCTCATCCGACGGGGTAAATTATTACGTTTTCGTTACTATAAATTTCGGCAAATATTTAACCTAATTATATCGTGCCTTATTACAATTCGGTGAAACTCTCATCAACGTCATCGCTGTATAAATGATATCAAATAAACGAAGATATGAAAACCCCCTTAAAATATGAATGAAATCTCACTGGCAATTCTCTAGAGATTCAAATACGAATAGCAATAATCGTATCCGTCCGTCACTGACAGGAAGAGTTAGTTGAGATCGCTCAAATCACATGAATCTCGATCTAATAATTTTATTAAAAGTTTTTTATCGATTTGAGGTCAAATCGTGAACTTTTATCAAAAGAAAAAGAATTTATTTTCAAGTTTTAAACTGAGATGTTAAGTGATAAGTGTAAAAAATAAATAAGGGTGGTTGATTTATAATTCGAAATAGGATTATGAATGTGATTTACGGCTACATTTTTCGTAATCTTGCTGATTATAATCTAAATACAGAATTTCGCTATCGTTAGTAGGTTGCGGAGGTCAGGTGACAGATTTTGCACGGAAAAATTTGCCATTGAAGGTTCGGCCTTCTCGTAGCTAGACTGAAAGCCTCCCCCAACTGAGTTGAGTGCTAATATACCTAATCATGGCTACCAAAATACTATCCTGAAAGATTCCAACGAATTGAAGCTGATGTCTTTCTTTTTTTAAATCGGTTAAAATGGTAAAGTATATTTGAAAATGCATGGTACGATTTTTAGTGGTATGATTGAATTGTGACAAAAAATATTTTCTATTCTAACATTTATTACTGATATTTATTTAAAAGCAAAAAATTATTTCAAATCTGGGCAACGAATAAATGGCCAGTCATCATTTTCGTTTTAGGGTCAGGAATCTGTCACTCACGCATTTTGGATTTCAGTATTTCCTGGATTTCAAAGGGGAAAAAAGCAATGCATATCTGAAAATTTTGCTGGTTGTATAGTCAGCATCAAAAGTGTTATGATGACTTTCCGATTTTAGAACTTACTTTTTATTCCTTTGATGCTGACTGTACTTACCAGATAAATAATTGTGTAATTGAAATCTATCCTTTGTTAGGCTGATTGACATTAATGTTAGGAACTGTCATAAAGGCGAACTGAGTCAAATTTTACTAAAAGAGTTGTTGTTTTTTTAATTCGTCGGACTCGCCCTTGAAGGGTGGTAGAACGTGTAAATAGTCCTATTATTAGTGTGTTTGCACACAGGTTGTAGGCATGTAGGTACCTAAATAGAAAGCGTGAAATTGGTAACAAGAATATATGTTATTTAAGTTTTCGGGATATTTTTGACCGCTTCTACAATCAAAATACAGCCGAGACTGGCCCTGAACTGCGTTCCATACAGTGGTCTAGATTCTGTGGTCTGCAAGCAGGGCGTGGCTCTTGAGCACGTGCTAGTAGGTAAGTGTCAACCGGCCGGTGACTTCGATTATGAGATGAGTCGATTTCTTGAATTCCAACGTCTTCTTAATACAATTAGGCGAAGAGAGACTTGCTCGCGCGCCCAAAGGACTTTTAGAAGAAAAAAAAACGAGGAGTTGAGACGCTCAACCTCCGTTCGCGGCGGCGTCTTGGAGAAGAGAGGGCGAGGTGCGTGTCAGCGAAGCAAACTCCAATCAGATGAACTTCCGTAGATCCGTCGTGTCGCACTCGGGCGCATTTCCGGTTTTTGAGAAGTTTTGAACTAAATCGTGTCCAACGTGTGGTAAGTTAAAGTAAGTAAAAAGTGGTATTCAAGTAAGCGCACAGACACAAACTGCATTTGACATAATAAGCGGTTTAATTACATATGAAGAACAATTATAATGATTGAAGTTTACATAAGTATTGGTGAATTATAATACTATAATAATATATTATTAGGGGTTAAAGTATGAAATTGCCGATTTGTACTGACAAATTGAAATTCGTTTTTTTTTTTAATTTAACGTATTTATTTAATCAAAATAATTACCATTATTATCTATACATTGCTGCCATCTAGTAGGAAGGTCATTTATGCCTTTGCGATAGAACTCTGGTGATCTAGATTCGACAAACTGTGTGAAAGCATTTTGTACTGCCTCCTGAGAAGAAAACTTTTTATCACATAGAAAGTTGTCCAAATCACGAAAAAAATGGTAGTCTGTTGGAGCAAGGTCTGGCGAATACGGAGGGTGACGGATAGTTTCTAATTGCAGTTCCTGTAGAGTTAAAATGGTTTCTCGTGCTGTATGAGGTCTCGCGTTATCATGGAGCAATAATGGTGATGGTCGATTCATGAGTCGGGGCTGTTTCACTGCTAGTTTTGCTATCATTGTTCGGAGTTCGGCACAGTAGACATCTGCCGTTATTGCTTGACCAGATCGTAGAAAGCTATAGTGAATAACACCATGCTGAGACCACCAAACAGTTACCATTACCTTTTTATTGGTAAGCTTTGCTTTAGGACACTGTTGTGGCGTTTCACCTGGGGTCAGCCATTGCATTTTTCGCTTACGGTTATCGTAAAGAATCCACTTTTCATCACATGTCACAATTCGATCCAATATTCCTTCATTTCTGTATCGATTCAACAAGGCAACACAAGTTTCAACACGTATTTCTTTCTGCAGATCAGTCAAATCATGAGGTACCCATTTTTCCCTTTTTTTTATTTTATTGATTTGACGCAAATGAGTCAATATTGTTGGTAAGGTAACGTTAAACCATTGTAACCACTGAACTAGTCAGGTGGGTACTCACCGGCTCACTCAGGGGCTGCTGCAGAGAACTCTTTCCCAGGGCGCCTTTTTCACAGAGCTAGAGAGGTGCGTGCACAGGGTAGCTAGGGCTCCAATGAAAACAGCTGGTTATCAGGATTGTACACACATATATTTGATTAACAAACACAAAAACACAAAACAGAGAAATATAAGTATGAAAGTAGGTAGACAGACTTGAGTAGAGTGTTGAAGTTTACAGAGATTAGAATGTAGACAGGAAAGCACAGTAGACAGAAGTATGAAGTATCTAGATAGATAAGTAAGCAGACAGACAGGCACAGAATACAGAAGTATGGGCAGACGAACACACACAGTAGGCACAGATAATAGGCAGATGAACACACAATATGCACATGAATTATAGCACTAGCTACACATTTAAGGTACGTGAATTCTAGTACAGGCTACTAAGCGTACTACGTTTACTTCTGGTTGGCACTACAGCTACACATTAACAGGTACACGGCGACAGTGTACTGGCCTTGGGTGATTGCGGGATGGCCTCTTGGATGTTCGGAGTAGACCGTTCGCCGATGTATACGGCTCACAGCAGCCGTTGTACCACGAAGCACGCCGTAGATAAATGTCAGAGAAGAGCGAATTCAGAGGGCACACGAGCTCAGACCAGCGACCCTGTATAAAACAGACCACTCTTAAGCCGTGAATATACATAGAGGCCCGTAATGTGTCCCAATAAAATAGAGGAATACGACTTACCAGAATATCTGGGAACGAAGTTTTCACCAAACAATTTTATCACGAGAAATAGACACAGATTTTATTTACTCAGAGACAGCTACGAAGATTGAAATAGGAGTTCGTTTGAGGATCGGCGCAGGCCTATTTATACTCGAATCCATCGAATCTTCGTGAACAAACCTCAAAATTCTGCTGGTCACGACCTAACTCATTAGCGGCCCATAGACAAGCAAACTAATCAGCCGCTGACGGCCACAGACACGACTAGACCAAATATGACAAACATTTATTATAATTATGACTTGTTCACGAATATGTCACAATTTCTGAGAGAGTAAGTCCCATTTATTTATTATTGTTAAATTGTAAATAAAATGATAAATGGGTGCAATTAACAAATGGATATACGCTGTAGGACACCAGCGCCATCCACCGGTCGAGTGTGAGAACTAGAACACACCTAATCGAAGATTAGAAGTTTCACTGCCAAACAATTATGCCTAGTTCCCGTGAGACACTCTAGGTGGCTCTGGAACAAAGAAATCTATATTAGAAAACAATAAGCAATAGTGAAAAATATCACGTTACACCACCCCCCCCTTAATAGTATTTCCTGCGGACACGATACGCTGGAAATACACAACAAAGAAAACAGAAAATGCTTACAATAGATATAGATAAACAGCTGGGTATTTCAAACACAAACTGACAACTATAATTACAAAACTAAAGAACATTCCTCGCACACACCTAATTATACACTGACTTGCGCAATGGTTAGGTTACATAGCTAGAGTCAAATGTCCTACAAAGAAAATGAATGTTCCCTTTATTCGCTGCAGACACACCAACACTACCAACAACTACAAGGAGCTGTGGAGAATTGAGAGGCGAAATGAGAGAGAAACACTCGGTACGGTGTATGGTGGAACCTACAATGTGACAAATTATAGTCACGTAGATACTCAGAGAGAAAACAGATATTATACAGATTAAGCATAACATAGCGCTGGTTTTATAGACTAGATAAACAGTGCTATGTAGTGGCAACATCGCTGACATTAGGTACTGGAGACGGCTCCTCCTTATACTTCAGGATGTCTTTGATATGGTACTCACCAAGATCCTTACCGTCTAGATCTGACAGCCTATATACCAGAGGGGATTGCTTGGCGGTTACCACACATTTAAGGAACTTAGGGGCTAACTTGGAAGTGAAGTTCTTTGCTTTGTTTGACAGGTAGAACGTGCGTTTGTACACGATTTGTCCTACTTTCAGCTCCACATGCCTTTTTCTGAGGTTGTAATACTTTTCATTACGCTGGTGGGCAACGTTCAAATGTTTCCTCACCTGGTCGTAGATGCGTTGTATTTCTCTCAGTTTGACACCAAAGGCTGATGGATCGTCCACAGCGACAGAAGCCGGGTGGCACGCAATGTCTGACTGCCTGTATAGAACTCCATCTCCTATGAACTCCCTACCATGCACCAGAAAGTATGGGGTGAAGCGAGTTGCTTCGCTAACCGCAGTGTTCAGAGCGCACTGTACTTCAACCAAGAACGAGTCCCATGCTTTGTGTTGTGACTTCACATAGCACGAGATCGCTTGGACAACATTGCGAATAGCTCTTTCCGCCTGATTAGTCTGGGCATGATACCTAGGGTTATAGTATATATTGGGTACATTATATTTAGTTAGTAGATCCTTAAAAGGCTTACTTACGAACTGAGGACCATTATCCATGTAAATAGTTTTACATACTCCATGAACAAGAAATACACTCTTCTCTATGAATCTCGCGACCACAGCGCCTGTGGCAACCCGAATAGGGCACAACATGACGTATTTACTAAAATAGTCGGAGACCACGATCAGGTGCACGTTTCTATTACTTGAAGTAGGAAAGGGACCAAGTAGATCGACAGAGATAGCTTCGAAAGGCTTCGACACCCGCTTCGGGCTACCCATGAGGCCAGGACGAGACGTGTTTACGGGTTTGTACTGCTTACAGACTTCACACTTCCCGACATATTGTTTGACGTCCTCGTACATTTTGGGCCAATAATAATTTAGGGCTAACCTTTTGTGTGTCTTCCAAACACCACCATGAGCACTAAGTGTGTCATCATGGTACTTAGAGAGCAGGGACAGGCGATCCTCTTGGGGTACCACCAACTTCCAGTCGAAATCTGAAGTCAGAGAGTATTTATTCTTAGAAAATCTATATAAAAGGTTGTCACGAATGTCAAAATTCGGCAACTTCCTAGGGTTCTTCCGCACACTGTTCATGGTGTGGATATACCAAGGGTCTTTAGAGGAGGCAGCATCTAGCGAATCAATCGTTATACGAGACAGAGCGTCAGGTACAACGTGATCTTTACCCTTCCGATGTTCAATGTCAAAATCGAATTGACTTAGCCTCATGCTCCAACGCGCTAAACGACCCGTAGGGTTTTTCAGCTTATGGAACCACAGTAAGGAGGAGTGATCCGTGACGACTGTACACTTCTGGCCCTCGACGTACTGTCTGAATTGTTCTAAGGCGAAAATCACGGCCAGAAGTTCCCGCTCAGTTGTGCTGTAGTTCACCTCGTTCTTGTTGAGAGAACGGCTGCAGTAGGCGATGGGGTGTTCAACTCCATCGTGAGTTTGTGTCAGCACAGCAGCAACTGAAAATGCGGACGCATCACTGAGAATACGGAAAGGCAACTCAAAGTTAGGCATCTTCAATATAGGGGCAGAGACCAAAGCTGACTTGAGAAGATTGAAGGACTGTTCCGCTTCGGGTGTCCATTCGAACTTAACATTCTTAGACGTTAGTTTACACAGAGGTTTACTAATCTTAGAGAAATTATTGACAAAACGACGATACCAGCCGGCCATTCCCAGAAACCTCTTAACCTCCTTTGGGTTAGTAGGTGTAGGATAGTTGAGAATAACCTCAACTTTACCAGGGTCAGTCCGAAGGCCGTGTTTGTCCACATAATACCCCAGGTATTTGAGTTCACTCCGACAAAAGTGAGACTTTTTCATGTTAATAGTTAGGCCAGCATCCTTGAGTCGCTGATAGACTCTATGTAAGAGCTCTACATGCTCCTCAAAGGTACTGGACACACAGACTATGTCGTCCTGAAACGCAAATACCCTGTTGTCGAACTCAGGACCAAACAGACGGTCCATTAGGCGCTGCATCGTGGCGGCAGCTCCAACGAGTCCAAAACACATGGTATTGTAATGAAACAGCCCCCTACGGGGAACTGTAAAGGCAGTCTTCTCGGCGGACTGCAGAGAGTCGAACGGAATCTGCCAGTAGGCCGCACTCAGATCTACAGAGGATAAATATTTAGCATTATTCAGATGGTCCAAGATTTGATTAATGTACGGTAAGGGATAGGCGTCACTTTTTGACACAGAGTTGAGCTTGCGAGAGTCCAAGCACAACCTGAGTTCGCCGTTCGCCTTCTCCACCATGACCACTGGAGAATTCCATGCGGACTGAGACGGGGACACTACTCCCATCTCTAGCATTCGGTCCAACTCGGCTTCCAGGGCTTTCTGTTTGAGAGGAGAGAGCGGGTAGTAACGCTGTTTGATTGGCTTACTGTCACCAGTGTCAATGACATGATGTTCAAGTGTAGTCCGACCTAAACCCACCTTATCCGTGTTCAAAGAGTCAAACTTTTCAATGATCTCGTTGATTACACCCCTTTGTTTAGTAGTCAGGTTGCTGTAATCCTCGAGGCCACTGTTAAGAGACACAGACTCGATAGGATTATTGTCACTAAAACCATCAAGACTAATGTTTTGTGAAATTAGTTTATCACCTAGCTTAAATTGCTGCCAAAAATCCACTCCAAATATCATGGAGGTGGTGATTCCCGGAACAACATAGAATTTGATAACTCGGATAACCGAATTATACTCAATAGGTAGAGAAATACAACCCAGACATTGCACATATGAGCTGTCGGCAGTTGTAATGCGAAAGGCAGGGTTGATACTTTCAAGATCAAAACCCAGTTCCAAGAAGATACGGTGCGCTCCCTTTCCTAGTATAGAGCAAGAGGCACCGGAATCCAGAAGGCCTAAGACATTTAAATTTAATACTTTAACAACTAGATACGGTCTAACATCGTTATCCCGTTTAGTAAACAGGACCCTATCAGAAATAGACTCAGATACAGAGTGATGTATAGAGTTCACAATAAGGCCCTGGCTTACGCGTTTTTTGGCTTACCAGTACATTTTGAGCAGTCTGGTGTCTTGACTCCTTTGAGACCGCACCGGAAGCACACCAACTCTCTCGACTGGGTGCAGTTGTATGCAGCGTGCCCGCTTTCGCCACACCGGAAGCATTTGCGTTCGTTGGAGGTAGATGGCGTCTCGACTGCAGACACCTGCTTAGGGGGCCTTTGCACGCCTTTGGTCTTGTGCTGGTGTAAATCAGACGAAATCTCAAATTTGTCCAAAATAGGCTCACGGAAAGCGTCCGCCCTTGTACGCGCAAGCTCCAGACGTTTACCTAGACGTCTCAGATCATCAATAGAGTTGACATCATGCAAGGCCAATTCCTTCATGTAGTCTGGTCTAATATTGTGCATGAGAATGTCCAGCTGTTCCTCACTGGGCATTTTACACGACAACCTTGAGAACATAGCCTGCATTGTACATAAGTAGCTAACCAAGGACTCAGAGCGGGATTGGCTACGCTGTCTAATCTCATTTCTGAGACGATAATCATAGTCAGGAATATCGAATGTATCTCTAAGCTCACCAATAAGGTCCTCATATGAGATGAAATTAGTTCTATTTGTACGGAACCAAGACAAAGCTGGTCCGTCCAACAGGTCAGAGAAAGCCAGAAGGAGTTTAGACTTAGAGACCTCCCGTGCACATCTAAGTTCTTCTAATCTCTCTAAAAACACGCGCACACAAGAGGAACCATCATATTTTAAGTTAAAAGAACATAGGTTAACGGGACGTTCCCTATACACTATGTTGTCAGACGTGGAACAAGATTTACCAGAACTAGCTCGTACCGAGCGGTCCTCTCTCACTGCAGGTGAAGTGTACTCTACCCGGTCACGACCCGAATCATCATCACCTTCATCTGACCCGTCAGATTCAGAATCAGTGCTGGGTTCAGCCACAGCGACGATCTTCACAAGCCTATCACGAAGTTCGGCCAGTTCAGGACAATCTAGACCACAACGAGCCAGCCTAGTTAGCAGATAGTTCGCCCTGAAGGCTACTCTTATGCGACAATTTTTATCAGAAACAAAGTCACCTGACTGGAGGGCCTCACTTAGTTCCGAGACCTTAGGCGTACAGATGGAAAGCTCCGCCGCTGCATCAGTGGGGACCACCGCCTTCAGCTTGATGCTACCCCGACGGACAAGTCGGTGTGCCGTCCTCAGCTCACTCCGAAGGCCAGCCACCGTCGCATCAGGTGCCACTGAAATGCCTATGTGAGCAAGCTCGTTAGAGAGTTCGTCTTTTCTCAGATAGTTAATATATTTTTGCATCTGTGCCATGATGTAAAAGTTTAATTACGACAATTAAATAGGTAACAATGTAGATGACACAGACAGGGTTCAATCACAAAGTATTAAACAGAAATAACAAGTAAGTTCCACCAAAGTGTATGATATCTGACAATGGCTTCAAATTAAATTATATGATTTATATTTATAATAGAGTTACAGGTGTCTATTATTAATACACTAAAGTTTAAGTTTAGACTCAAATGCAAAGTCAGTTACACAACTGGCAATGTTGGTCAAACAGACAAGGTTCAAATACAAGATGTAAAACAGAGGTTCATAAGTAGATATTAACAAGGTGCTTGATATTTAACTAAAGTTTTAAATTGATTGCTATAATTTAATACAATTACAGGCTGTCTAATAGAATTAAAAGTTTCTATCATATATGAGAAGAAAGTTCAAGTTAATATTCAAAATGCAAGGTACCTACACACTTTCTATAAAGTTTGTAGTTACACAGAAAATCTTATTAGGTTTTATTACACAGAAAAAAAATTATATTACAGTCCAAATATATATGTGCACATCTGTAAGAAAGACTAGAAACAGGCTAGAAAAGAGGAGAAAAAAGAAAAAAGAAAAAAAAACAAAAAAAGAAAAAAAGTGGGTATGCCGAAAAAAATCAGAAAATCTTACCAAAATCACAGCTGTTTTTTAATTTGGAAATTTAGAATTTTGGGCGTCTTTTCCCACCCCAGGTGTAGGTAGCTGGAAAAAGACAAGAAGATTAATTACGTGTTCAGCTGCTAACACAACCAATTAACGTCTTGGGAAGTCTCAGACGGATTCCCAGGTTGTTTTCATCAGAGGTAACCACCTATGCACACGCTCTAGACTGAGACTACCGCAGAGTAGTACGAGAGTCTTGCCACTACGTTGGGAGCCAATTTGTAACCACTGAACTAGTCAGGTGGGTACTCACCGGCTCACTCAGGGGCTGCTGCAGAGAACTCTTTCCCAGGGCGCCTTTTTCACAGAGCTAGAGAGGTGCGTGCACAGGGTAGCTAGGGCTCCAATGAAAACAGCTGGTTATCAGGATTGTACACACATATATTTGATTAACAAACACAAAAACACAAAACAGAGAAATATAAGTATGAAAGTAGGTAGACAGACTTGAGTAGAGTGTTGAAGTTTACAGAGATTAGAATGTAGACAGGAAAGCACAGTAGACAGAAGTATGAAGTATCTAGATAGATAAGTAAGCAGACAGACAGGCACAGAATACAGAAGTATGGGCAGACGAACACACACAGTAGGCACAGATAATAGGCAGATGAACACACAATATGCACATGAATTATAGCACTAGCTACACATTTAAGGTACGTGAATTCTAGTACAGGCTACTAAGCGTACTACGTTTACTTCTGGTTGGCACTACAGCTACACATTAACAGGTACACGGCGACAGTGTACTGGCCTTGGGTGATTGCGGGATGGCCTCTTGGATGTTCGGAGTAGACCGTTCGCCGATGTATACGGCTCACAGCAGCCGTTGTACCACGAAGCACGCCGTAGATAAATGTCAGAGAAGAGCGAATTCAGAGGGCACACGAGCTCAGACCAGCGACCCTGTATAAAACAGACCACTCTTAAGCCGTGAATATACATAGAGGCCCGTAATGTGTCCCAATAAAATAGAGGAATACGACTTACCAGAATATCTGGGAACGAAGTTTTCACCAAACAATTTTATCACGAGAAATAGACACAGATTTTATTTACTCAGAGACAGCTACGAAGATTGAAATAGGAGTTCGTTTGAGGATCGGCGCAGGCCTATTTATACTCGAATCCATCGAATCTTCGTGAACAAACCTCAAAATTCTGCTGGTCACGACCTAACTCATTAGCGGCCCATAGACAAGCAAACTAATCAGCCGCTGACGGCCACAGACACGACTAGACCAAATATGACAAACATTTATTATAATTATGACTTGTTCACGAATATGTCACAATTTCTGAGAGAGTAAGTCCCATTTATTTATTATTGTTAAATTGTAAATAAAATGATAAATGGGTGCAATTAACAAATGGATATACGCTGTAGGACACCAGCGCCATCCACCGGTCGAGTGTGAGAACTAGAACACACCTAATCGAAGATTAGAAGTTTCACTGCCAAACAATTATGCCTAGTTCCCGTGAGACACTCTAGGTGGCTCTGGAACAAAGAAATCTATATTAGAAAACAATAAGCAATAGTGAAAAATATCACGTTACACCATGCAGCTAATTCCTGGGTAGTTTGGCTCGGATCGGCTTCCACCATGTCTTTCTATTCATTGTTATTCACCTGTGTGGTTCGTTCTTCAAATCAAAGTTTCCATCACGAAAGCGTTTAAACCAAAATCGCACGGTGCGTTCATTAGCAGTCCCCTCTCCAAACGCAACATTGATATTGCGAGCTGTTTCTGCCGCGTTAGTTCCGCGTCGGAACTCGTATTCAAAAATCACTCGAATTTTCGAAGTATCCATCTTTCTTGTCTAAGCTGAATAAAAAAAACAACTGAAAGTCGATAATCGAATGTTGCACATTTTTAAATGAAGAACTACATAGGTACCATGTGGAAAAAGTTTCACTCAAAAATCTCAAACCATGAAGGTTCTATGTCAATTCGAAGTACCTATTACAATGAAACGGCAATATCATACTTTAATCCCTATTATTATAATCAATAAGGTACATAGGCGCTCCACCAAAGGGTTCCGTAGCAGCAAGTAGGTAAATTGAGGTTCACCATTTATGACGTATATTAAAAAAAACTACTTACTCGATCACGTTCAAACCAATTTTCGGTGGAAGTTTGCATGGTAATGTACATCATATATTTTTTTTAGTTTTATCATTCTCTTATTTTAGAAGTTACAGGGGGAATTTTACCACTTTGGAAGTGTCTCTCGCGCAAACTATTCAGTTTAGAAAAAAATATATTAGAAACCTAAATATCATTTTTGAAGACCTATGGGTGTGATGAAAAAACATTTTTGAGTTTCAGTTCTAAGTATGGGGACCCCCAATTTTTTTTTTCTACTTTTGTGTGAAAATCTTAATGCGGTTCACAGAATACATCTACTTACCAAGTTTCAACAGTATAGTTCTTATAGTTTCGGAAAAAAGTGGCTGTGACATACGGACGAACAGACAGATAGACATAACGAATCTATAAGGGTTCAGTTTTTTGCCATTTGGCTAATTTCCATGCATTTACTATTTTATACATGGAATATACAATATACACATACAAAAAATATACGAATTATCATATCATCCTCTTCAGTGTTTGAAAACCTCGGGAAATAATAAACGTCATCGGCCACGACCTTATTTCCCATTCAGAGTACGCCAATAAGTATTTTGGAGGTATAAGTCAATATTTGACTCTCCGGGGCGTAATCCGGTGTAACAGCACCGCGACCATCGGGCATAAAGCCATCATTTCGAACATAACCCTTGTTTGCTACTGTCCGTTTTTGCAGTTTTAATAAAACGTCCCGTCGTAGAGACAGGGGGATGACAGAGGTGGCCCCAGGGGATTTTGTACGTAACGGCAATTTAATTAAGTCACCACATGATGGATATTGATAGTATCAATTCAGTTTTTCATTGCTTGTGAAAATGTCAGAGTGCTTCCTGGAAAATACACACTGCGTTTTACAAAATTGAGTTTATGCCCTGTTGTGGTACTTTTTTTACGTCTAGTGCTTTATTTTTATAACAGATGAAAATAACGTAACAGAATGTAGTTAAAGTTTTTATAACACAAGTAAAACACGTCAGTTAAATCTCTGCTAGATTTTATAATAATAAACTTGCGTGAGATTGGTATGGTATTGACAATGTAGGTACCTAGACCTGAATATGTATTCATAAAATTACTTGCGGACTACCCTGATTTCACACAGGAAAAGACTTATAACCTCATTGTTTTGATCTATTGGGTTCTTTTATGCATCTACACCTTCGAAGAACATTGTGAGAACCCTTACGAAATTTGGACAGGTTTTCGCTTCTGACATTATTCCAATGTGTAAAAAGTTAAAAAAAAATCGATCTATCATATATTGGCACTCTGGCTGAGAACAATCAGAATGGTTCAACACTATCTTTTATACCAGCAAATCTAAAACAGCTTTTGTAATAAACTACTTAAAATAAATTTGTCACTGTCAAAATCAAACTGCCACTTGGCTAAGCGCCGAGAAATAGTGTCAAAACGTAATGCGCGTAGTACCCGAGCCACTTTTACTACGCCACACTATTTAGGAAATGACTGAATTTTTTCCATTTCATACATGTTTGAGCAGTCACCGCTGCTTAACCCAACTACAAATTCGCAGCTGACAAACATAAAAATTGATAATTCAACTTAACCATTTTACGAAGCATCGCCCGGGAGGCGATTCATGTGAACCTGTTGCTGACCATAAATTAGTCACTTCTAAGGCCAACTAAACTAAAAACGGGTTAGTGGATTTAAATTGAAGAAAGTTTAAGTATAATTAGCTGTCAATAGCTAATTATATTTTTTAAATACAATTTATTTTGTGTCATGGGACGATTTATTTTTTATATCGCCTTAATGATCTGAATTGTCCATCTAATCTTGTTAAATGTTTAATATGGCTTTTTTTTGTAAAAGAAGAGAATTAATGTTTGGTGGCAACTAAACTAAAAACGGGTAAATAATACTTAAGTGACTTACAGTTTTTGAGCGCGTGGATTTTTTAATACGTTCCCGCAGCGGATGGGAACCTATTCCCACCACAAAAAGCGATAGGTACTTTAAATTCTAAATTTTGTTTTCAATTTTTCATAAAGCAATATCACTTACTTACTAACCATATTGGCACTCTGGCTGGCACAGGTCAGGGAGTACTTAAACCTTTTGCATTTTCCAACAAAAGGGGTAGAATACCGGGTAAGCGACCCCGACCTCCCGAGCTACTGCTATCTCCTCCTGCTTCTTCCAAGATAGTAGTATCCTATACCTAATAATTCCTTTCCCAAATTCCACAGTCCTGAACTCAAATTCATTTCCTACCTATTCCTGTACCTTTCCTCTCCGCCAAGCCAATGGTTGCCGTGCCGAGGGCTGCATGTCTAGGGGCGGGCCTAGTCGTTAGCGTGCCAACTTGCCCTGGGACCAGGCGACCCCAGATTATGGCTAGCCTTACCCAAGCAGGCGGGGCTATGTTTGGGTGGACTGAGTTTTTCCCAGCTTCTCGTGGGAACGCAATGGTCAAGGACCATTTAAACCAAAACGGCGGCGACGCGGTTCGCAACTCGTCACGTCTCGTTTCCCGTCGGGGCGATAAGTGGACCACTGAAGGCCACTTTGCTACGCTTAATGTTAGAGGAGGTATGGGTGATAAAATTGAGGAAGTATGTGAGATGATGGACAAAAGACGAATTGATGTTCTTTGTGTGAATGAGACTAAGCGGAAAGGGTGTGACACCACCACTCATGGGTCCTACACCGCATATTGGTCGGGAGTGTCGAACTCCAGCAGAGGCTGCCAGGGTGTTGGTGTACTTCTTTCTGCTAGAATGAATGAATGTGTGACCGACTTTGAATGTGTGAGTCCAAGACTGCTGTGGGTGAGGGCAAAGGTTGGTCTGACTCGCATCTTTATATTAGGAGTTTATGCCCCACAGGATGCGAGTTGGAGTCGTTCCCCAAAAGCCCAAACTGAGAGACAGGAGTTCTGGGATAGCATGAAAGATGTGTTGAGTAAGTGCAACTATAATGAAAGGATCTTGATACTAGGTGATTTTAATGGGTGGGTAGGAGTGAAACGCGATGGATATGAAAGTGTGTTGGGAAAGTTTGGTGACGACAGAGTGAATGAAAACGGGGAGAGCCTGCTTGAAGTATGTTTGGGGTGGAACCTTGTGGTATCAAACACAATGTTTGACCACAAGAAGATCCACTTGTATACAAGGGAAGAAGGAAGCATAAAGAGTATGATTGATTTTGTGGTAGTGGATGACAGATTGAGAAAGAAAGTGGTAGACACTCGGGCATACCGCGGTGTCGGCATTGACACAGACCACTTCCTGGTGGTAAGCAGAATTAGACGCCTGTTTAAGGGATGGCGGAATCGTGTGCCTGAGCCTGCCAGTATACTAGAGCGCATAAAAGTAGAAAATTTGCGAGAGAAAGATGTGAGAGAAGAATTTGTAACAAAATTGACTGGGAAGTTTGAAAGGTTAGATGAGGCATGTGAGGTTGAAGAATTATAGAAGCCGTTTAAGGAAGGAATTGTGGAAGTTGCTATGAATGTGTGTGGTTTAAGTAAGAGAAGAAAAGGATGTAAGTTACAGACTATGTGTGCAGAGGTTCAAAAGGCAGTGTCCGAGAAGAAGAAAGCGTAGCTGGATTGGTTGGCAGCAAGAGCCAATCAAAGAGTACAACAGGCAACGAATGATGATGTATACAAGGCTAGGAATGAGTACAAAAGGTTGAAGAGTGTGGTAAAAGAGGTTGTTTTAAGAAAGAAAGAGAGTGACAGTGATAAATTTGATAGTAGGTTATCTGACGACTTCCAAAACAACATCAATTTTTTCTGGAAGTACATAAGGACAGCCAGAGGTGTAAACACGACCTCGCAACTGGACAAAGTCAGAAACCAAGATGGAAGTATTTCGAAACGAGAAGAATGCGCGCTAAAGAGATGGAAGGAATACTTTGAAAGCTTATTTGAGAAAGAAAGTATGCAGTTAGAGGTTCCATCCGGGGACATGGATGAATGTTGTGATGAAAGTGAAATTAGTATGGTAGAGATTGTGGAAGCGTTGAATAGAATGAAATTGGGCAAGGCGGCAGGGTATGATAGAGTGACAGTCGAGATGCTGAAAGCTGGACAGGGCATAGTAGCTAGTCAGCTGTACCGCCTGTTCAACCTTTGTTGGAGGAGCGGCATTGTACCGGGTGACTGGGGCAAAGCTGTCATCGTACCAGTCTACAAAGGTAAAGGGTTACAGCGGGACTGCAAAAACTACCGAGGCATTAGCTTGCTTAGCATCGTCGGCAAACTGTATGCAAAGATCCTGATTGGAAGAGTGATGAATGAAACTGAAAATAAAATATGGGATGTACAAGCGGGATTCAGGAGAGGAATGGGATGCATGGATCAGGTCTTTTCCTTGCGAGGCATAGCCGAAAAATTCTTGGCTAAAAGCCAAAAGGTCAATTGCGCCTTCGTGGACTTGGAAAAGGCCTATGATAGGGTAATGAGGAATGAATTGTGGTCGACATTGTCTGTGTATGGGGTGAGCAGAAACTTGATACGGGCATTGAAATCACTCTACGAGGGTTCCAGTGCCTGTGTCAGGGTAAACGGGGCTTACACGGACTGGTTTAACATCGAGAGAGGTGTTCGACAGGGCTGTGTAGCCTCACCGGGGCTGTTCAACTTATGCATAGACAACTGCCTGAAAGATTTGAAAGAAAGGACATGTGGATTAAGAATGAGTGATTTGACTGTCAAATGCCTCCTATACGCTGATGACCAGGTTATATTAGCATCATCGGTGGAGGAGTTACAGGCGATGGTTAATATTATGCATGGCGCTCTAAAAAGCAAAGGCATGAAAGTGAACGTAAGTAAGACGAAGGTAATGGTTTTTGAAAGAGAAGAAAATATGACGGACTGTACGATTCTGATAGAAGGAGAAAAAGTGGAACAGGTGAAAGAGTTTGTGTACTTGGGATCAAAGTTTACGAGGGACGGAAAGTATGACTGTGATATTGAACGAAGAGTGTTGGCAGGAAACAAAGTGAATGGGGCCCTGCATAACTTTATGAGCAGCCAGAACGTGTCTAAAAAGGCACGACTGGCTGTACATAGAGGAGTGCTGGTTCCAACACTTATGTATGGTAGTGAATGTTGGGTATGGCAGAAGAAGCACGAAAGTAAGATTAATGCTGCGGAAATGAGAAGTCTGAGAAATATAGCTGGAGTAACTTTGGTAGATAAAGTGAGGAACAGTGTGATAAGGGAACGTTGTGGTGTGGTAGAAGACGTAGTGACAAAGATAGAGAAAGGGATGCTTAGATGGTTCGGACACGTAGAAAGGATGAGTGAAAGTAGATTGACGAAACAGATTTATGAGGCGAGAGTGAATGGGCGAGTCGGTAAGGGGCGACCTAGGCGAACGTTCTTCGATCAAATCGAAGACGTCTTAAGTAAAGGCCAGGTCAAAAGTACCCAGAACCGACGCGCTTGTATGAAAACGCTTATGAAAGTAGGAGAAGCGAAAAAGGTGTGCCAGGACCGTAGCAAGTGGAAAGAAGTGGTCTCTGCCTACCCCGATGGGAAAAAGGCGTGACCTCATGTATGTATGTACTAACCATATACTAATCATTCGTAAAGCAATATCACTTACTAACCATTTAGGATTTTTTGTGATTTTTTATAGTTTTTTATACTTCAAAGTTATTAGGATCCAATAAAATATCCTTGGCGGCTTTCCAAAATTGGTGAGCGCTGAGAGCACTGTGGGTTGGTTACCATTTAATTAGGTCAATACTTGAAATTTTAAATTTACGGCACTTGTCAACTAGAAAACGTCTCTGTATGAGGAGAAATTACATTATAAAAAGCTTTAAAATTCGTGTACTTTTTAACGTCGTCAAATTTAACGTTACTTAGTTATAATAATAAATATAACTACCTATTAAAAATACTCCCAATAACAACAGTAAATTCTATGGCGTAGCGGCAGTGCATTCGACTACAATGCTGGGAACGCGGGTACGTTTCCCGCTCAGTGCCATTATTTGTATGCATGAACATGTGTTTGAATTTGAATATGCATTGGTCTGAATATTTTCGTGCCTCAGAGAGCACATGAAACCGTCGGTTCCGTTCTTCAAACGAACATAACTATTAAATTAAATACATATTGCGTCGTTAGGGGCCCAAAAAGTCCATCGGTCTAACTGCAATACTTCGACGTCTAAATGGTTGAGATGGTGAATTATTACTGTTTTATTGACACTTGATAAATAAATGATAAATATTCCACAACATTTTACACAACGCTGTCTAGACCCATGGTAAGCATAGCTTAACTAACTTGTGTTATGGAATCTAGAATGCGGATAAACTTACTTAGATATTTTTTTTGTAAATACATACATAATATACATAGAAACACCCAGAGCAATGCAAAAATATACATATTCATGCATAAAAATATTTGCACTGAGTGGGGATCGAACCCGCGCCTCTTGCGTAGCGGCCGCGTTCACTAACGCCACGCCACAGAGGCTGTCAACACTTATGATTGAATATGAAAGAATTAAAATTGAAACTTCGTTCATTGACTAAACGGAATATTCATTTGAAGAATGCCTCTTCTATCTGTTCTTAAGCCCGTCAACATTGACGGTGTAATCTAGGGGTGCTCTGATATGAATGGTCCTCGATGTCTCGGTACTGTACGTTGAATGTCTGTTTTGAGTATTCTATTTATTTCCTGTTTAATTTTCAATCTTACTGCTACTGTAAAAGCCTTTTTTGAATTCTTGATATTCAAATCTTATCTAATTTGTAAGAATTAACAAATGGAGAATTAAATAATAAGTTAATACATGCTACAAAATATTATATACTGCATTTTTAAAGAAGTGAAGGTCGTCAGAAAGACAGAATCTCCCTTAGTTGAAGCACTTTGAAGATTTAGTAAAAAATTGATGTGATAAAAACTGGATTAAATCGAATGGTTGACATGTACAATGATTGAATGAATATCTATTTATTGTATGGACAAAAAGAAAGAACACATTACAATAAACGGTAGGTTCAGTTTTCACGGTATAGGTACAATTGGCGGCCTTATTTGCACAAGACAATCTCTTCCAGGCAAGCATGGGATGATGTAAGTCAAAGAAAATAGATAGATAGTTAGATAATTCTTTATAGTACATCAATATGATTACAGAGTATTGTAAATGGATACAGTCACAGTTAAGTGCACAATGGGTGGCCTTATCACTTTTGCACTCTCTAATCTTTACTGGCAATGCATTCCATTGGCCAATGGTCTTCACAATAAAAGCTTTGTCATAATAATGGGTAGAGTGCGCTGGCAATTCCAGCGTCAAGTTCCTAGACGGCTTTAAAGATCTCGCAGGTCAAAGTCAAAGTCAAAGTCAAAGTCAAAGTCAAAAATCATTTATTCTGTATAGACCATTAAAACGGTACTTACAAAACGTCAAGCTTTAAAAAAAAATCTAGACTAGTTTAGCAAATGGATCACCGGTTCGAAACGCGGCCCCGACCTGAGAAGACTCCGGCAAGAAACTGAGCGGGCATTTTTTTTTTGGTCTATTTACAAACATTTGCTTAGTCTACTTAGTCTAAATACAATAGTTTGCTTGAGTAGCATAGTTGAGCGAACAGCTCATTTCCAAGATTGTTTATCATCTAAATATTCTTGGATTTTATAATAGCCTTTTTGGCACAGTTTATTCTTAATTACATTTTTTAATTTATTTACAGGTAAATCTCTAATTTCATTAGGGAGCTTGTTGAAAAATCGTATACAGTTGCCCCGGAAAGAATTACTAATTTTATAGAGTCTACTATCACAAGCTACAAGATTGTTTTTATGTCTTGTGTTTATATTATGCCTGTCACAAACTCTTGAAAATTTAGAGATATTTTTCCTTACATACATCAGGTTCTCGAAGATGTATTCATAATGGTGTGTCATGGAGTAATGTAAAACGATCTTTGAGATAAGTGGGAGCAGTTAGATTGAAAAGAACGTTATATGCGCTGTGTGAACGGAGTGCGCTGGCATCCTCAGCATCAGATTCTCTGACGATCTCAAGACTCTAGAATGTAAGTCGCAATGGAATTCGAAGGTATTTCTTATGTAGAGAGGAGTGAAACGGTGAAACAGAATATTATACAGTAGATAAAGAAAGTGAGCATCCCGGCGAAGGCGTAAAGGTAACCACACACAAGATGATTATAAATCTTTTCAATTGCGTTAAAATTTATACTCAACTAGTAGTGACTTTGATTGAATGATAACTTGACTTGCAAACTAAAAATGAGGATAAATGTAAAACCTGATTAATCTTTCTACGATAAAGAGAACAGGTTTTCTTGAAATTATAATTAACCTTCACATAAAAGTCTCATTACAATCAAATAATCTTCATCATTTAATATAATATTAAACAAGGAAACTTATCTGAGTTTGGCAACACAACCGACAGTTTTGAAAAGAATTTCCTAAAATACGGTCTACTAGACAGCTTAATAATCATCTCATTTTCGCTTAAGATTAGTTCATTTAACAAGGAATCTGTTTTCCATTAACTCAATAAAAAACTTCGACGAGATTGGCTGTTTTGCTTTTGGGAGATATTTAATTCATTATTGAGGAAATATTATATTTTAAATGTGAAAATTGCTTACAAACAGGCTGTTCGATGACAATGGTTGGATAATTAAGTCTTTGAAAAAGGTTTCAGCGTCGATATGAAGGTCGTTTTGGTTTTGTTCCATGTTTTTGATCCTACTGAAATTCTAGACAATAATGATCTGTTTTTTGTTCTATTTATAGAAAATCTGCAGTTAATACCCTTGTATAGACGAAAATACTGTTACTGTTATCATTTACATCTTAAGATGAAAATATTAGCACTATTATAGTAGGCACCCTGTTTACTCTGGTTCCCTCCCCCCTTGCCGGGGCCAGATTAGGACACCGTGGTCCCCACACTCGAGGTGGTTATCAAAACCTGCGGTGGGGTGCGGTTTTAGAACGACGGTTGTCCGAGGACACAAGATACCGTGTGGTTGTAGTCGATTCGCGACCATCATAACCACCCAGACTCAGGTTGCCGGTATGAATTATGAAGGTCTTGAAGATATTAATTATAATGTACTAGCTGACCCGGCGAACTTCGTACCGCCATTATTTTTCCGCCCGTGTGGCGTCAGATCCCGTTCCCACTGCACCATCTACTATATTGAACATGTATTAAACACATAAACCTTCCTCTTTAATCACTCTATCTATTTAAAAAAACCGCATCGAAATCCATTGCGTTGTTTTAAAGATTTAAGCATACAAAGGGAAATAGGGACAGAGAAAGCGACTTTGTTTTATACTATGTAGTAATTTCGCTACCAATAATTAAAAAAAAATACAACAACAGATAAATGCCATTTTGTGGTATTAATGTTTATATAAATCCGAATAACTGATACAACGTTTTCACTACGTGTGAATTTAATGTTTCGGAAAATCAGGCCTGTGTGGTTATTATTCAAAATCGTTTACACATGCAAATATTGCTGCTAAAGTCAACTAATTGGTTGCTGATACGTGCTTACGTATGTAGGTAGCATGACCACTACAAAAATAAAAAAGTAGTCTTCTTTTCTTTCTTTTCAATTATTTATTGATGGTTGGTGATGGTGAAGGTTTACTAGTAGCTCTGCTTGCTTTATTATTATATTATAAGTGTGTGTTTAATAACTGACTATTCTTCCTTTCTTTCGTTGTTCGGAATGTGTTCCAAACCATATCCCCAGCTCTAAATAAACTCAGAAGCAGTGAACTCAAATATGTCTAAGTTACCTATCCGCATTCTAAAATCCATTATACAAACTATGCTTAGTATTCGCCTAAATGACCCAGCGTAGTTTAAAAAAATGTCAAAGCATTCAAATCGTTAATATTGTCAGTCAAGTTTTATCATATCAATTCATACAAGTAATAACTTTATTTTATTGCCCTGAACAGATATTTTTGCTCGTGGCACAACGAAAAATTCATAGACATGTAAAATGACAGTAATTACATCCTCAAGGAAATTTGCTTCAATTGCTTCTGACTGATGATTGATAGCTCTGAGCTCCCGCTGTTTGTAGCGCGGCGATGTACTGGCTTGCCATAATGCGAATATAAATTTGGCAAGTGGTAAAGAATATCATACCATCTTCTCCAATTCTCATAATGTGACTTAATCGTATTACTAATATGGTATTTAAACGTTCTTATTGATATGGAATACTGTTAGTAGTTGTAGAATGTATAAAAAGAGGATAAGAGGAGTAGAAAGAATGAGGATAATAGAAAAAAAATGTAGTAGAAATTTAACTAATCATGTTTGTCACAGCTAAAATCTATCCCTATATATTTCACAAACGTAGAACTAAAAGTGGCGTTACATTTTAGTCAATCCCAAATAGTTTAATTAAGATTTTATAACAAGACCATCGTAACGGAAGTTGGCCCCAAAATTCTCTATTACATACGGCAACGTTGGAGCTATCTACTGAGCCATCTAATAACTAAAACATTATGATTAAAACTAATACCTAAGCAATAACATTGATATATTCTGTTCTCATGTGATTGGATACCAAACAGAACGATGAAAAGTTGATATTAACAATTAAATACTTAGGATTCCATCAACCAATAATGTCTAGGCAGGGTAACAATTTTGGGCATACCTACCTACATTATGATGATATGTAACTGTCACCAAAACCGCGTATAAGGAGATATTGAATGTTTGATTAAACGCTATAAAATTATATTAAGAGGGCATGTCATTGGGCATGTAACTCACGTATCATTTATCACCAGGCACATATTGTTGAATGTCTTCCTAAATAGATTGTAATAACACAAAAGAAAAAAGAGAAAATTCGAGTAGGGATAGCGCCTGAATTAAACAGCGAAACAATGTTCAGATTCTGATAAAAGCATAGTACATTCAACTTAAAACATAATGGTTATGATACTTGATAAGTTTCCACAAACTGTTATGAAACTCCAAGAAAGCAATCAAAAATAAATTGGATCAGTAAAAAAAAAAAAAACAATCCTTAAATCCGCTTTTCTCTTTAGTAAGCGAGAAACAAAACAAGAAAAACATAAAAACAGGGGTTGAAGAGAAAAGATAAAGGTTACTTGCATTTATTTCCTCCTTCATAGAAAATTAATACTTACTGAATTCTGAGTTATATTTGGAAGTACGATAAGTATAGAAGGCAAATAATAACAATCTTGAAAATGCAAAATTTTTGTGATAAACGAAAGAGAATAACTCATTGCTTTCACGTACTTGGAACGTGTAAGACACATGCTGCCCCGAGGCTGGAGACCGTTGAATGACCTCTGCCCTCGGGGTAGGCTGACGGTTAGCGTGAAGGGGCAGCCGTTGTATTACAGAAGAAGGCCCAGGTCAGTGGTGTGATTCATATCAAGCGGGTGTTTAAACACACTTGTGAGGCTGGAATACTTAATACAGACTTATGAAATAAGTCTATTGAATTCTCAATTAAAAAACATATGTTTATCGAGTATAGTATTTTTATAATTGTATGTGTAGTAATGTCCAAATTATTAATTATAAAGTTATACAACATTTTCGATGAACCGCCAAAAGCAATTGAGTAGTAATACCTTGATTACTCCATTTTCCAAATTATCAAATTGTTCAGAAGAACTACATTGAAGCAAAGTTTATTTAATATAAATGGTTTCATTGGGGTTTTATACATTGTAGTATGTTAATAATATAATTGTGCTAGGTTTATTAGACTGCCGTGTTGGTTTCTGAAGGAGTAAAATACGGCCAGCCTATCTTTTCGATAGACGTGATAGAAGACTAGTAAGCGATAGGGATTTTGTCCATCCAACAATAAACATAGAGCTCATGACAACATGCCCCCTGTTACATTCTATCTTTACCTTTATGGCACTTTTTACTGCTTTTCACGAGATCACCTATTGTCATCGTAATATTTTTAAAATATCACACTGGAGTTATAGATATCGCGTGAATAATGTCATTTCGTAATATTTTTTTATTTATATGATAACAATATAATCGAATATAATATTTTAAATTTCAAGTATTTTTATGATACGATAATAGAATTCTATAATATAAAAACGTTAAGTTGATTTATTCAAATGAGATGATCCACCCGTTTCAGCTATGATTCTTAGATTTTTTTAGGACTGGTTAGTTCTATAATTTCTTTTTCAATTCTTTGACAGATTTGTAGGGCTCCGTAGCCAAATGGGAAAAAACGGTACACTTATGGATTCGTCATGTCTGTTTGTCTGTCTATACATAATCTATAAGAACTATGCTGTTGCTGAAACTTGGTAAGTAGATGTATTTTGTGAAGCGCATTAAGATTTTTCACTCAATAAGATTTTTCACTCAAAAGTAGAAAAAAGCATCCCCATACTTAGACTTAATACTTTTCATCAAATGTGTGAGGTATCTATGGATAGGTCTTCAAAAACAATATTGAGGTTTCTAACATATTTTTTTTTAATCTAAATAGTTTGCGCGAGGGACCCTTCCAAAGTGGTAAAATGGGGCAAGTCGTCCCCTTCGAAACTGGGATCAGGGACCAATCCCACATTTTCTAATTTGATAATAGGCAACTGGGCCCACGTTAATTTAAGTACTGGGACGATTGCACTACTGAATATTATTTTACATTTTTTTTACATGCGGCAAGTCCCCATCGGACTCGAACCGACTAAACCGCAACCGTCTGTGGGTCATAGTGCTAAGCCGAAGGTGAGGTTGTCATGCGACAGATTCCTTACACACCGGCTGACCTAGGGCCATCTCTCTCGGTCTGGCCCTCCTCGGGAGGGGACACCCCGCGGTTCCCGACTCGCCCCCGGTATGTGGAGGCGCGTAACACCACCCGTCGCCCTCCGGCCCGCGCTGATGGGGGGCGGAGGTCGGTCTGCGCCCTCAAACGCCCGAGCCGCCTACGAACGCGGGCAGCGATGTCCGCGAGTCTGTCTCACACATCGCGCCGCGGCTACTCTGCTGTCTCCTTCATGAGCATGACCTGCTCGCAAAAGGAGGTGCTGGCCGTCCACGCATCCACGCAGCGGACCATCGCTACGAGCAGGGTGGAGAGCGCGAGCATCTCACCCCCAGAGCCGCAATATGCTCTCGTCTCGACGTCTCGAAGACCGGACATTCGGTGAGCGTGTGCAGCCTCGAGTCCACGCTTGCGTCGCAGTGATGGCACTCGGGCATTGGCTATAAGCCCATCAGATGCAGATACCTAGTATAGAATCCAGTATAGAACTAACATGCTCATAATAATGAATTATTATATTTTATATTCAATCCTTCTATATTAATTATAACATAATTATATTTAATCCTTTTATATGCGGAAGGCGCAGGACCGGTCACTGTGGAAATCCTTGGGGGAGGCCTTTGTCCAGCAGTGGACGTCTTTCGGCTGAAATGATGATGATGATGATGATATGTTATATGCAATTAAATAATAATCATAATATTATATTTAATGTGTGTATTCCTTTCTGCCGGCAAAAGAAACCATTGATAGAAAAAAACTAGAGATGCTATGGATAAAATAAAAGAGCATTTATGTTGGGACGGACTGGATGCGGAAGGCGGAGGATCGTACGAAATGGCGCAGTGGACTTAATTGATTGAGTGATTGATTGATTATGTTGAACGTATGCCTGGAGTAAATATTACATATAGGTATGTTGAGGCTTACTCGATGTACAAGCCAAAACTGAAAACGCAAATTACACTATTGCTTTTTTATTTGAGTTTTCAAGGAACATACCGGGTGTAAGGGGAACGCTCCCGAAGCCATAGCCGCTGCCCCTCCGTCGCCTTAAAATGACGATAATTTTCTCTCCCATAGATAGGATTCAGAATGTTTTGTAATATTTTGCCGCAATAAGTCGTTCACCGCTGCATCAGTGGGGATTGACCCTCATGTATAATATTACAGTAATATGATTTTCGGTTTTTAACTACCTATCGATTTTATTCCTACTGAGACTTATCATTGTATTAAAGTTCTTAAAATATAAAAGCATACGCTGTTTTGAACTCTTATAAATAAAAGTAAAATTCTTAAAGTCTATTTAAATTTAAAGGAAAACTAATTGCCTCAGACGTTCATAAAATAAGTTGACTCAGAAATAAAATAATACATTATAATATATTTTTTCTATAGCTAAAATATCAAATATCTTAAATAACAACCTAATTGCTTTTGACAGCCTCAGGCATTTTTATTTCCGTGCACAGTCCTAAATATCGAAAAACACTACATCACTCTCTATCACCAGAGCAAAATACCCGGCGAAAAATGTTTAGAGCGCTTATTTTTAATGTATGTACCATGTGGACCACCATTACTTTTTATGTCATTTATTAATTTCAAATTTATGATCTGCAATGTCTTTATTTTAATTTTTTATATTCTTGTCTTAGTAACGGGTGTGTCTTTGTTGAGATTTTTTGTTACAGAATTTTGGCTTCGTATGGCAAAGGTTGCGTTTCGTAACCCATATTAAATAGGTATAGATAAGTGGTGTACACTCAGATTGAAAAGTGTGAATATACACACATCGAAAAAGTCTAAGCAACATGTACTAATTAAAATTTAAGGATGTTTCTTCGCATAATAACGTTGTATTTTATTTTTTAAATTATTACAACAAGAAATTTCTAAAGAAAATGATTTTATTGTGAAAGAATAGGACAATTTAATATAAAGTATGGCCTCCTTTGCTTCTAAGAACTTGTCGGCAACGATTATTCATTGAATTAATGAGACTGTTTATGTTACCTTGCGGTATTCGCTCCCAATGGAATTGTAGCAAATCCTTCAGCTGTTGGGTTATTGTCACTCCCTCCAATTCCTTTAAAACACGTCTCTGGAGCATGTTCCATGCGTGCTCGATGGGGTTAAGGTCTGGCGATTGTGCAGGGCAGGGCAATACCCGGATGTTCTCCGCTGTCAAGTATTCACTGGTTCGCCGAGCTGTATGTGAATGCGCATTGTCATGCAATAATTAGAGCCAAAGGTTTGTGCAAATGCATGGACATAAGGTCTGAGAATATCCTCAACGTGATTTTCAGCGTGAACGCTACATTTACAAAAACGAGCTGAGTTCGCCTGTTCTTCATAATACCCGCCCATACCATAACTGTTGGGCCGCTGTATGGATGAACTTCCTAAACGCACCTGAGCCTTTCAATATTTCCGGGCAGACGATACACTTGCACCCTTCTTGTATCAGGCCTAAACCCGAATCGCGACTCATCGGAAAACATAATTTTATCCCATTGTTCCTGGGTCCATGTTATGCGGTTTCTACACCATTCATTTCCACGAGCGCGATTCCTGTGAAGTATCGGTGGGCACCTGATTGAGCGTCAAGTTCGTAAACCGTACTCATGCAGTCGATTTCACAGTTTGGGGACTTACATCAACACCACTTGAATTTTGTAGCCTCAAACTTATCTCTCGAGCGGTCAACATCGGTTGGCGTCTTGCAGTCAGTTGTGTGTACCGGTTTTGCCGAGTGGTTGTACTCTTTTACGGCCTGGGTTCGGCGGTTTCCCCTGTATTATTGTAGCGTTGCCAAAGACGAGAAATAACACTTCTATGAATGCCAAAAAACAAAAAAGAGCTACCTGGGATTGATTGCTTCCCGCTTGCAACATCCCTACAGCTCTTTGCATTTCATCTGCCGTCAAATGACGTCGCTCTATGACGTAAAGAATATCCAACGAGTCAATTTTGACGCTAACTTCATTTAAATGGTTGGTAAAATTATAAAATCAAGACTAAACGTAGCAATTAAAACGCACTTAAATTCAAACAAATTCGCAATTATTTGCATTTTCTGAAAAAACAAAACATAATCGATTTTTTTTTACAACCAGCCAGTATGTCATCAATAACAAAAAAGTTTACTTACCTACGCACTTTGAATGAGTAAATACTTAGAAATTAATTAATATAAATGATAAATTTGTAATATCATGCATGTTGCTTAGAGTTTTTTGATGTGTGTAAGTATTTCATTTAAACATATATGATGTTTTTTATGTTTTTTATGATCATTCAAGCCAATATATGATGAATAGTTTTAGAGATAAGCTATTCATCATATATTGGCCTGAATGATGTTCAGCCATTTAATAAACGGATAGGCAAATGGCTTGGATCAAAGACGTTTACTACTTGCCTCAAAAAATCAAATATTAAAACAAAAACGGAGGCGGAAGCTCCGCTCCGCTTCGCTCCCGCATTAGCTTCTAACCTAATCTATCCAAGTCGGATGTACCTGTGTGTCTGTGAATACACCTCTGCATAGCCCCTGGAAGATTTGCAGGCGCGATTATATAATTTACTGTCTTATTTTGAGGTGCCCTATCTTACGAATGGCCTAAGCATTACCCAGCCAGTTTATTAAATGTTGTACTAATTGACTTTAATTAATTTAATGACGCTATTTAGTTAACGAATTAGGCAGTTAATTGAATGGCCAATTAAACTAGTTGGCTGCGACGTATATTTATTGTAGCTGTAAGTTTGATAATGAATGAGAAGCTGTGATTATACATTTAATTACTGAATGAACTGAATGTTTTTCCACCAGACACTACTATTCCTATAAAAGGTTTACCAAACAATACTAATAATTTAGATTTAATAAGGGTTACAAAACGCCACCTTTGCCAAACGAGATGTAGCCAAAATTTTCTGTAGCGGCAAGAAGTTTGTAGAAGATGTCAGTAATATGTCCACCCTTCATTATTCTGCCCTTTTTTTTGCCGTAAACCATTTATAGACCAAGCCCACTCATCCTGCCCTTTAATGTGCGGTTTCCTAATTAGAGAGACACGTAGAAAAAGCAAGTAACCCATAGCGTGAGACCATTAGCTAAAAATAATAAGAAAGGAAGAACACGTTGCCACGTCCCACTTGCGTAACCAGCTTCATTGCCACTTCTATTGTCCCTTCCGTTGCCATTTCTGTTGCCACTTGCATCGCATAAGGTGCTATACCTGGAAGTTTTCTATTCCACAACCCAGGCCTCCATAAGTTATTTTCTATTACTTCATAATATTTGTACTGAAAACCACATACCACGTATCTACACATGTGGGTTTCCGACATAACCTAATCTCAATACTAAACGACGTATTATATCCCCAAACAAGGGTTTGTAGTTGTAAAAATAAAACAATATCAGTGCTCCCAATTCAAGTGTGGGCACTTTGAGCTCGCCTGAAGATACCTCGAGTGCTTTGTAAACAAAACGTCGCTCTGAAACAATTTGCAGCCTGCTGTTAGTATACTGAGGCAACATGAGTACTATTCTGAGGTCAATCTAGAGTTTACAGTAGCACTTTTATAAACACTTGAAAGTTACTGAATTTTACCGTTTCGTCAGCAATTCTATACAAATTCTCGAGCTTTAAGGTCATGTTTATACGCTTTAAAATACGTAACTTTAATATTATTTTAGGTGCTGCAAAGATTTTCAGTTAAAAAATATCAGAGTGTTGCTGTGTATGTCAGGCATTACTTAGTAGGTATATAATAAGTTTTTTTGTCCAGTTTTCATATGACCATTTATGGCAGAAGTTGGAGCCCGACAGCTGGTCTAACTACATTACTTCGATATCACCAATGGGCTTGAATGTCAGACTGCAGTCGTTTGCATTTCGACTTGTATAAGCGGTCTCCGGACTCCGATGTCCAATATTTATAGCGTCTTGTAAAGTGGAGTGTATGGAGATGGAGCCCAATCGATGCAAGCCTACTGAGAGACAAAGAGGATATAGAGAGAGAAACCAACCGCCTGGTTGAAGCCCTGAGAGAGGCATACCACAAGGCATGCCCACTGAAAGAGATGAAATCAGGAAAGGGACAACCATGGTGGACAAAAGCACTGGAAAAAAAGAGGAAAAGGACAAGGCGAGCCCTCAGGATAGCCCAAAGGAAGGGCGATGAGGACAGCTAGTTGAAATACAAGATGGAAAGAAATGCATTCAAAAAAGACTGCAAAAGGGAGAACAGGAATAGCTGGAAAGCCTTCTGCGAAGGGGTAGAGAAATACCCTGATGCAGCAAGGCTATCGAAGATGTTCCCCAAAAATAACACCTGCAAACTAGGCAGTATTAAGAACGGGGACGAACTGATCTCTGACCCGGAAAGGATCCAGGAACTGATGCTCAACACACACTTCCCGGAATGCGAAGAATACAAGGATCATACGAGGTCCACCGATACGTACCCAACAATGGAGACGGAGGAGGGAACGGTTATTACCAAAGAGCATTTAAGATGGAGTGTCCAATCATTCCAGCCGTATAAAGCTGCTGGACTGGACGAAATCTTCCCAAAAATGATACAAGCAGCCATAAAATATATAGGCGACGATCTTCTGGCGCTATATAGCTGTAGCATCAGATTGAAGTACATACCAAGAAGATGGAGGGAAGTAAGGGTGGTTTTCATACCGAAACCAGGACAGGCCACATACCAGGAAGCCAAATCCTTCAGATGTATAAGCCTTTCCTCGTTCTTACTAAAGACCCTGGAAAAGATACTAGATAGACTGATAAGAGAACAAGTGGCTATGAGCGGATCTCCACTGCATAGAAACCAGCATGCGTACATGGAGGGAAAGCCGATTGAGACAGCCCTACACAATCTGGTCAACAAAATGTAGAGATCGCTGAGCAACAAATAATACGCACTGGGATGCTTCTTTGACGTCGAGGGTGCATTCGACAGAGCGACTCCAGATTCAATAGAGGAGACCCTGAATCGGGAAGGAATAACAAAAGAGATATCAGGATGGGTGAAAAACATGCTAAGACACCGACTGATACAAGCAGAGATAGCAGGAACAAGACGTACGGTGATAGCGAAAAGAGGTTTTCCGCAAGGAGGTTGTCTATCACCACTACTATGGTGCCTGCTAATAGACGAATTAGTTGACAAGATCAATCGGAGACACATATATACACAGGTGTACAGTACTGATGACGGTGTGCTCCTAATTACAGGAAAAGTCCTCAGTGTTATGTGCAACATCATGAACAGGGGACTGAAAGAAGCACTAGAATGGTGCAGGAATAAAGGCCTAATCCTAAACCCTGACAAAACCAAACTAGTCCTATTCACCAACAAGAGAAAAATAGGACAGACTGAACCAATTAGAATTATCTAGAATAGATAATCAGGACGGAGCTCTAGTGTGGTGGCATAAAGCCCAAGCAGGGAAAAAAACAGGAACTGAACAAAGTCCAAATATTGGCAGCTCTAATGACCACCGGCGCGATGAGGACAACTCCAACAGCCGCGCTGGAAATCATACTGGGCCTGAATCCAATAGACCTTGAAATAAAAAGGAAAGCGATAGAACAATGGTTCAAGCTGAGAAGCACTGGTCAATGGACTGCAAACACATTCGATGAGGGCCACGCCAGGATCAGTCAAGGCTACGAAGAAAGATTATCAATGGTCCTGTCGAACAACGACCTGATCAGGAAGGAGAGGACTTTTGATAAGAAATATAGAATACATAATATAGGAACAAGAGACGACTGGATGATGAATGCAGAAGGCATCATCTGCTACACGGATGGCTCTAGAAAATAATCTAAAAGCTTTCTGGCTTCGGGGTACACATTAAGTGCGAAAACGGAACAGAAATAAACAAAACGATATCTTTAGGCAAATACGCAAGTGTCTTCCAATCGGAAATTTATGCCATAATGGAATGCGCGGAAATGGTGAACTGCCTGAAAGACACAGGAAAGGTAATCATCTATAGCGATAGCCAGGCGGCATTGAGGGCACTAGGAAAACCAGAGACGACATCAGCGCTCGTCAAAGAATGTAAGAAAACTATGGAAAGACTGTCAAGGAAACTCGACGTAACACTTGCCTGGGTGCCCGGACATGAGGGCAATACAGGCAACGAGACGGCGGACGAACTGGCAAGAAAGGGAGCTGATGAAAATCAAGTGGGGCCCGAGCCTCGACTACCGATTGCCCACAAAATAACAAAGGAAGTCATCAGCCGAAACATAGTGGCGGAAACTAACCGGAGATGGAAGTCTTCGCCACTCATGAGACAGTCGAAGATCTTCATTAAGAGTGACTATTAAAACTCTCCCGAGGAAACATGAGGCTGGTCGTAGAAGTGATAACGGGACATTGTGGACTAAACAGGCACCTGACACTTATAGGTGAGAAAACTGACCCCAAATTCCCAGAGTGCATGGAGGAAGAGGAAACCAGCCTCCACCTGCTGGCCAAATGCCCCATGTACTCAATGTTAAGATGGGAAACCATGGGAACGGACACCCTAGAAGAACAAGACCTTGAGGATCTGAAGGTGGAACAAATCGTAAGATTCTGCAAAGAGAAAGGTAGGTTCGACGGAACGCCGTGATTGCCGGTCACTCCTTAACCTCCGAATACGAGGAACAGGGGAAATGGGTGAAATGGCCCCCACAAAAGGGCAGATCACCCGTCCGGTCTACGGCGTCCCCCGCTGGAAGTAAGTAAGTAAAATGGAATTATTCAGTGTATTTTGATAGTAGCGAATTTTATTATTGATTTATTTATTATTAAAATTTATTTATTTTTTCGAATGTTTTTTAGCTTTTCTTTTAAAGTCTAGAGAAGTTCTCCATAACTCATGAAATAATTAAGTTCAAACTAGTGTAATGCCACTAGACGACTGCTCTTAAAGAGCACAATGACCTCATCGGTAATCGTGATCTGGCATAACCCGTCTCTTTTCAGTATTAAAGTACCTTTTAAGATAATTTAGTGTTCCAGCTTTTATGTTGGAAGGAGGGTCCTTACTGAGGTTTTATAACTTAATTAACAAAACCCGCAATGAATTTTTAATAGAATAATGAGTTTTTAGATTTAATTTAAAGGGCTGGTTATTTATAAGCCGATTTATAGTAGGGACTAGGGTCAGATCTAATGTTTAAATTTTTATCATCAGAATTCATTTTATTCTGTTATTCTCTATATGTTTAATTCTCGCTCTCTCTTAGTTGCTCAGTGCCGGATAATTTTCCATTCAATCTGCCTTTGTTAAGTATTACTTTAATAAATTATTATTATTCTTTTAAAATGATTTCAGTACTACTGATGAAGAATATGTTCAGTAGTGTATCGTGTCCATGTGTTTCTTTGTACGGAACACTTTATTTGTTTGTCACTAAAACAATAACGTAACTTAGATACCTTTATTGAAACAAAAACCACGTTTTAATGGATTTATTTTACGTTTTAGCGGATTGTATCACGATTTATTTATCAAATAAACAATCCGTTAGAACTTTGTGATAACCGCGGTAGCCTAGTGGTATGGGTAATGGACTACTGAGACGAGGTCTCGGGTTCGATCCCAGGTTTTACCATGGCACACACCAATGACTTTTCGATGCTTTTCGTAGTTATGTGTGTATTTATCGCAGGTTTATAAGTGCCCGGTTAATGGCAATAGGCTCGCCACCTATTACATTGGGATAGGAATAAACTGGCGTAATGTGGGTGCTAGCACCTCTGCCTACCCCTTCGGGGATACAGGCGTGAGTTTATGTTATGTTATGTTATGTTACTTACATGTACAGCTTAGTCTATCACAGTCTTCTTACTACAATAATGAAGTGAAGAACCTTAATTATGAAGTCAGTTTTCATGTGTTTCTGCATATTTTGGATAACTCAATCGATGAAGGAGGTAGGACACGACGGTATTTCCGGCCACGGTTACCACTTTCCATCATGGGCGTGGGCCGTGTGCGTGTCTGCCACCAAAGTATAATAAAAAAATGATGGCCATATTTAAAGTCCAATGTAGATCAAAAATAGATTCACATGCTCACTGGTCTAGTATTGGTTAAGCAAAATAACTTCCAATCATAAACGTACATACTATCTGACTACTCCCAAAGGCACAGGTGTGATTTTGAATATGTATGTATAGTAAACAATACGTGAATTCTAGTTCGCTCGTGTGAATTGCATAAAGCACTGCAGTGGAGATGTGCCGTCAGTTCCATTTACTCGCCTATTGTATTCTCTAAGGACTTGCAAATCGTTCGTTCTGTGAACTTTGTGATCGGTGAATCACACAATACGGATGACTGATCCTTGTTTGATATGGTGTGAATACCATACAAGGGAACGTGGAATATTGTTAATTGCGAGATTTTGATTATAATTGCTTCTAAAGATTTCTGTGGTCAAATTTATTTCATATTTTATTTCAATATCGTCACTATTTTGCTCCAGCGTATTTTGTTTCGGAGTTGGTAGAGATAAAAGCCTGCTATCTGCTGCACTTACATACTTCACGGGCTACATCTCCTCTCATTAAACGTTTCATACAAGCTTGCAGGTTTTAATTGCTTCTGTTCAGCTTTTTTATAACACTGAGTTGGCGAGTACGCGGCCCATCTGATGGAAAGTGGTTACCGTGGCCTATGGACGTGTGCAATACCAGGGGTGTAGCACACCTGCTGCCGACCCTGTAAAAACAGAGAGTTTCTGAGCCGTTAGCGTAGAAGACAAAGCAGAAATAGCCTTTGGTCTTCCCACTAACAGCACAAAAACTCTCCAGTGAGCTTTGGCTCCTGCTACTCTAATTGTAAGAAAATGCTAATATTAGCTTTGGACATGAACGTACAATGTAATTTGCAATAACTTTAAACTTACGTCATTGTATTATTCTAGTGTCGCTATTGTTCCAAGAGTTATCATCCCACTACAAAGGGAAAAACAAATATAACATAAATTCGTGTCGCTCCAAACTATGTTATATATCAACAGAAAATAAACTTATCGAGGCTTTGAGATAAACATTGTTTGGCTTCAGAGCAAACCCTTTCGAGCGTGGATTCATGATAATGGTTGTAATTTGATTACATACTCAAATGAATGTTTGGAAGGAATTTCATTATCAAGGTATTGTGTTATGTCAATCAACTCAGATATTAATGGATCAATAATTATTATTATATTTTCCTTCTAACTTTGATTCAAAACATAATAATATAGGTTATAAATATAATAGTAATGTTGTCTTGACCATTTCATGCAGAATTTCTTTTTGCTTTTGTTATATTTAAACAACAAATTTCAACTAAAATGTAAAACTAAAGAACTAACAGAAAAATGTGCGTTTAAGTAAACTTTATTTCTTTGATAAAAGTCCCAATTCTTTAATATTGTTTAGGGTAGAAGTCATAAAATACACGCAATTTAATATAACTACCGCGTATTTTTGTGATAGCAGGATCAAAGAATAGAAGGACATACCTATTGTATCAAATTTTTCGACAGATATATACAAAGAGCTCTTGTCTGAATCAACCCACGTCGTATCCAGAATCGTTTGTAGTTACAGGGTCTATGTCTAATGAATCGTAAGTAAAATATTTATTTTTATAACATCAAGAGAGAAAAACACAAACAGTATCGAATACTCAGATTTGAACATCACTCTTTTTATAAATTTCTTTCATAGTTAGTTATATTTTTCGCAAATATTTTAAATAGACAAATAAGTGTTTATTAGTCATGCCTGCGCTTAAGATCGGACAAAATGTTTTGATCGTTTACGATTTATTTTGTCGTCAAAATTCAAAATTAATGAAAATAAATGACTGATTCATATTTTAGTAGTATTTTATATATCAATATTTTTAGTAGTTTTGCCTTACATAATAGTATTTTAGCAATTAAAAAAGTGTCATTAAAACCATTGAACCAGAAGTGGTGTCACACCTGAGATCAAGGAAAAACACAATTATAAATAAAATTAAATCCCAATCAATTAACGTCATAATTTTTTTTTAATTCACTGAAGATCTTTTTTCAATTAATATAAACAGTAATTTAAATATCTCCCTCTCTATGTGCGTACATTTCCATTTGATATGAACCAAACAGGCGTCTATATTAAGTTTCCAGTGGAAGAGCAAGTAAACTGGATAATATTATACAGTAACAATAAACACTGTTATTTTATGTTTGAACGCCATTACTCGCTATTGATATTAGTCGGAATCGTTTACCAACAGACTCGTAGGGAATAAGGTTACTTGGTGTGAAATACAATGGTATTTATGCTTGAAGTCATATTTCAATTTTGTATTTCCATTGTTGTATTGGCTGTCAAAATATATTATTTGTTGGGATGCAAACGACATTGACACGTCATATAAAACAGAAAATATTAATACTGTTTATCGCAAAAACTATCAAAATCACAGATTAAATAATAGGTACAATTAAAAAAAGGCGATTACAATGACCGATTTATAATAGAACAGTTTCATTTTCATTCATTAGGATAATTTGTCTTGGAGCTAGGGGAGATAATGAAGTAAATAAATAAATACAACACGTATAACAGCTCTGATATTGGCTCATGTACGACTTGCATGTCTATCAATCAATTAGCCCACTGCATTTTACTGCTGGACATAGGCCTCTGCCAATGTGCGCCATTTCGTACGATCCTCTGCCTTCCGCATCAAGTTTGTCCCAGCCCCTATTTTTCAGGGCATCAGTCTATCTGGCTAGTGGCGTTTGTCCTCTTGCGATCTCTACTCTAGGATTCAACGTTCAACTTGCATGTATGCCCCATAAATAGAACGCATTTTTCTTTACAAGGATCTGAGATATCACACGTGGTTTGTTAACTATGTAAAACCTTCTAATTACTTCTTTGAAAAACTCCATGATGAGGCGGCACTAGAAATTTCCAGTGTATTAGGTAACATTCGTAACAAATCTTCAAAACGTAGCAATATCAAATAAGTTATGAATTAATCTAATAACTGTAACTAACTTCCAAAATTTCAAATTAGTTGTTTCATTTAATAAAAAAGTTTCGCCGGCAATCCTTCAACCTCACCATACTGGGCTCTAATTAAATTATTTAAATTAAATTAACGGTACAAAGTAAACTAGTTTAATACCCACACACATTGTTTTAACGAAACGGATGCAGACTGTTAGTGATAGTATTAATGACATTAATCCATTATCCTTTTACTGTCATAAAATAAAATGTAACGTTCATTTATGTTACATTATTAATTTGAAATTAGATATAACCATGTGAAAGTTAATAAAAAAATTAGTAGATGTAAGAACCTGGGGAGGGTTTCTTTACCACCTAATAAGTATAAATATAAAAAGCAAGATCGAAATAATACGAAGCGCCTGTTTTTTTTATACCACTTAGATGGCAGACAAGCACACGGCCCACTTTGTGGAAAGTGGTTACTGTGGCCTATGGACGTATGCGATACTAGGGGCAGTATAGTCGGGCTGCCAACCCTGTAGAAACTTTCGAAGAAACCCATATTGTAACCAACCCCGCCTGTTAGTTTATAAAGACAAACATTACTTCGCGCTGATATCTTACTAACTTTCTACTCCTGCTAATCCTATTTCCTACTGAACTCTTACTTATATTATATACTAGTTGTGCCCCGCGGTTTCACCCGCGTTTTTCTCGTACCGATCCCTAATTTTGAAAAAAAAAAAACGTAGCCTATAGCCTTGCTCGATAAATGGACTACCCAACACTGAAAGAATCATTCAAATCGGACCAGTAGTTCCAGAGATTAGCGCGTTCAAACAAACAAACAAACTCTTCAGCTTTATAATATTAGTGTAGATTTGAAAGTATGTGAAAACGTTTGGATGTGCGTTTGTTTTTTATTCATCCCAGGAATATACATTGCCCATGAGTTGCTAAATGGCAATATGTAAACAAGTGTAATGAGTATTTTTAATAACTTTAATAAATCTCTAGTTTCTCCAAAAAGAAACTTCTAATAATATCATTTGTGGAATAACATAACATAACATAAACTCACGCCTTTATCCCCGAAGGGGTAGGCAGAGGTGCTAGCACCCACATTTCACCGGTTTATGTTTTGGTCCCAATGTAATAGGTGGCGAGCCTATTGCCATTAACTGGGCACTTATAAACCTGCGATAAATACACACATAACTTCGAAAAGCATCGAAAAGTCATTGGTGTGTGCCATGGAAAACCTGGGATCGAACCCGAGACCTCATCTCAGCAGTCCATTACCCATACCACTAGGCTACCGCGGTTATAGGTGTGTAGAAATATGTTTTTATTAGCAAAATAAAGCATGTGTCAGTGTTCCACAGTGACTAAGGGACCCTAATAAATTAAGGTGATAAAGATCAAGTCGGAAGGGAACAAACTTACATTAATCCTGTAAGTAGAGCTCTGTTGTAAAGTACTTATTTCTTGATCAATTACGTCGCTACTACTAACACAGACTTAATCTAAGAGGAGGAGTTAGGTAGGACATCACTAGTAACTAATGACACTAATTAAGTGTTTTTTTTTTTACATAGGACACGTCAATTTGACTTTACCTCGCCTGATGGTAAGCTGAAGGCAAAGTCTCAGGAGAGAGGGCCACCATTGTACACAGTTGCCCAATGTTTGTATTTTTGAATAAACTTAATTTTTTATAGAATTTTTTATTAAACTATTTTTATTTAACATTTATGTAGCAATGTCTGGCATACTCGCTGACATAAATATAAATATCTTCGAACGTTAAGAAAAGTGTACGTCTATGAGAACGTCTGCAAGTCAGCACTATCACCATTATTAGCAAGCATGAGAATATCCGATGTTAGTCATGAACTATACAAAAAAGGCAATATCTATCTATCAAAATCTAATATCTCAGCTAAATCATACGTAATTATTGGCGGGATTTTTCTCTGTGGGTAAGTCGACACATAAGATTTTGTTTTACGCATTATCTTATATATTCTTGATCGGGTAAGTAGAGACATTTTATAAACGCTTACATTTTTAGAATGCGCGGTGGGATTTTTACCATCAATCGGCCACTGTGGGGCTAAAATGTTATATTGAATAGAGTATTGAATTAATAGATACTAATTTGTTTATACTATACAATACTATACAATATAAAAGATTATCTAAATGACCGTCTAATGTAATTACAATATCATCCATTTATTTCTTTTGACATATTAATTTTTAACCATTATTATTGACAATGTATTTATTTGACTATGACATAACACAATTTGTATCCCACTCTTAGAAATTTTGCATGCCTATTCCAAGGTTGGAACACTTTATATTGATAACATCATTGTAACAGTGTTTTCTGCAAAATAATAAATGATTTGATTTGATTTGATATATTTATTTCTTGCCATTATCATCACCTTGCCACAATTATTAATATAGGTAGTTTATTAGCGGTACATGCTTCAGTTTAAGGAAGTTATATTTAATTAGAACTAGATTATGGTTATAAACATAATTACAAACAAATTATTCAAATTCATTTGTTGCGTGGTTATACAGGTGTTATTATTATCGTTTGTGCAGCACATTTACCATTTTATGGCATTGCTAACTATTAGTGAATAGTAAACGTTTGCATATCCACCCAAACGTTTACCATTCACTAATAATTTCAACCAGTTAGAGAATTCTTAAGTAACGGTGCAGAATTCATTGCAAGAGATCGAAAATTATTTTATCAAATATATACGTCAAAAAAATTTAGAACATAAAGTATAAAATAGAAAACTAAGCAGCACTCGCATATAACGTAATCGTTTGTGCTTCATTCCTTATCATAGGACTCGTGAGTCATTTCCAACGTTTATTTTAAAATTGATAGGAAACACTAATTTAGGATTGCCCAGCACGGCTTAAAAAAATATATCCAAAGTTCATTTTTTGTTGTTCTATCTATATATTTAAACTGCAACATTTATATATATATATAGGACCGACTATAGCCATAAACAGGAAACTTAAAGACAGAGAACCACTTACGTTCTAGGAAGAAGGGTCCCTGAATGAAAACCCAGCGGACATGAAACGAGTGAAAACCATTTAAGGTTTGTTTTCCCATTAATATAAATTTAATGAAAATTTGGATGAAATTGTTTTGAGTACCTTTAACCAATTTACTCAGCTAAAAGGGAAGCGAAACATTGTTTTATGTTTGGAAATGTAATTTAATATATTTATCAACCATAGATGGATTCATGTGTTAATACTAGTGATAGTGTTCAAGATTTCGTTTATAATATTTTTTCGGTTCCGAGAATCCAAAACGAATCAGCGTTTGAAACATAACATTATAAAATGGGTACTGTACAGGTTGGTAACCCAGAATGAAATGATGACACGCTTAAATCAAATACGATGCATAATTATATACACTAAAGGCCCGAAAATAGCTTGGTTTTCGACTGAATTATTCAGTCAGGGCATATGATAAACATGGACAGCTCACGTAAGAAAGTTTACGTACATAAACAAAAGTTTTTCATCACAATAGCATCATTAAGAGCTTCACAAGTTAACCTCATAAACAAATTTCGAAGAAACTTTGAAACGTTCTAATTTTTTAGCCACGCTAAAGTTTTTGCACCGTCATTTACTTGAGAAGAATAAGTTCAACAATTGAGTTTTGAAGGTTAGGCAATTACTAACAATACTTAAGTTTTCATTTAAATTTTATTTGTACTGAAATTACTTAAATTTTAGTTATTTATCTGAGGACGTCTTGCCTTCTCTGGTGTAAGTTTTAATTTCAGGCTTGAAGAGGTCGGATGACAATCGTCCTTGGAATAGCTAAAACACGACATAAAAGGAGAACCCCGGGCTTCAAAGTGAATGGAATGATGATGATTGCAATTCCTTATCAACTCTCAATATGTGTCGAGATTATCAAACAAGGCACCATGATTCCACAATTCCCCAATAAATAGGCATATTTCATATTTTATATTAATTTTTTTAATAAAATTCGTTGAAGTTAAGTCATATGGATGAGTTCTATCTAAAATTATGAAATAAGTAAATAAAAGAAAAGAATAAGATAAGACAAGTACTAATTTCTAACTTTAAACTTAACTTTTGTAGTTGCCAAAACTGCAAAACTAATAAGTGCTTTAACTGTAAGTGACGTTGAAAGATATCTATTCGGTAATGTCCTTTCGTTGAAAATGTATGTTGCAAAATATCTTCTCGTCCCGTTTTCGCTGCGGGTTGTAAAATAGTCCAACTTTTGTTAACATTCCTTGATTAGTGGTTTTGGTCTGGTGCCCTAAATTTTGGTTACTGGGTAAATTTGTGGAAAGTTCTATAGCTGTAAGTTTGCTCATTTATGAGGTTCATAGTTATCTGACGTTTTGTTTCAACAGTATACATTTAGCTTTAAGATTTCTCTACACATATGATAATATTACGAAGACAGCTTTATTTCTGAGGAAAAATAAGTCACGAAATATGTGATATTTTCTAAAGTTTACGCGAATGTCACTAATTGAAATAAAATTACTTTTTAGCGGATTTTAAAACGATTAATTTGTAATTATTTACTTTTAGAAGTCTGAGTAAATAGTAACACTAACATTAAAGTTTTCGAGATATTTACCATGTAATGATTTTTTTGTGATAACGCGTCACAAAAGAGTGCGTAAGAGGGTAGACCGATATGTCTGCGCTTAAAACTTTTCTCCGTCAACCGCCAGTACTTCAGTTCTTCCGTGATCATGGCGCTTGCAACAGTGCCGAAATATCGGCAACTCAATAAATCATTACATGGTAAATATCCCGAAAACTTTAATAATAGTATGAACAACCATGATAGTTTAAAAACCGATATAGTAACACTAACAATTCATCATGATTCGGATACTTTGGGACAACTTGCGGCCTAGATATTTTTAGTCAAACCTCCAACATAGCTGCTGAAAAAAACTAAAAAAAAATCGGCGGACTAAAAGTAAACAATAACAAATAAATCGCGATAGAGTCCGTTACAAAGTGGATTTTTTTAATATGTCTGTAAAAAAGTATCAATATCTTTTTCTATACCTTGATGAAAAATAAAGTCAGATTTTAAGTTAATGTCTACTTTTCATTATTTTACTCCTTTCTATCAAGTTAGCAAAGCTTTCAAACCTTCATGATATTGACTTGCACACCATATTCCTTCCTTCAATAATAATTAATTTCTTTGCAGACCATCCCAATATCACACATTGACATACTATGTGATATAACTGAACATGATAAAGGTACTACAGTGTCTAATTTAGTTTCACACCCGTCTGAGCTAAATTGGTCACTCGACGACAGGCATGAATGTCTAGTAATATCTATAGATATAATATGTGCACACGATATGGAACCCAATGATAATAAACGTTTCTTAGAAAAGGGTCTTCTTTAGTATAATGTAGCCTAAAACATAGGTGTTGTCATCCGCCTTAGTAGTTGAATTGGTGCTGGATATATTTTTTATTTTGTAAAAGTAAAGAACAGTGATTATGAAACCATAATAACTGTAATTCATACTATTATCTCTTGTAATCTAATGTTGGTGTACAATAAAAAGTTATCTATCTATCTAATAATTGTAATAGAACTTGGTATGACATAATATCGGTATACAGGTGGTAAAGGTGGATAGAGGGCATAACTTGGGCCCGCAACTAGCTTGGTTGTCTTGAAATATTGATATACATGAATACAATGAAAATATTTCACTTATAAATATGTATACATAGTACTAAAATCAGATAAGCAAAGTGCTTTAATAATTTAGTAAATCAGTATTAGCAAATGTAGTATCATTACTAGTTTCGTCACAATATCCATATATCGTTAAAGCATGGAAACAGGTGTCTTTAATACAGAAATATATAACGACCATATTTTAAGACCTTCCCTGCAACCCTTACTGTGAGCAATACAAATAATAAAGGGGTTACGTTGTGGAAACTGAGGGGTCATACTGTGATGGATAGTGTAAAATTTACTCTAAGGGACGGAAATTAAGGGCGTACCAAAGGTTGAAGTGCGGAATTAGTTGAACGTAGATTATTGGAATTGTTTGACTTTAAGCCGAAACCCGAGCTCTTTAGTTCCGAGAATACTGTTGTTAATTTAGATTTGTGCCTTCGTTTTATGCTCATTTAACGCTGATTCTGTATCGGGAAATTGTACGGGATAGTGTTTGCCTGATCAATTATATTTATGCTAAATAATTAACTTTTAAAGTGTTTACTGATTCTTACAATAGCTTTGTTTGTTCTAAACCTTCGCTAAGATAATTTGTGAATAGTTGAACTATATTTCTCGCGGTACAATGGGTTACGCCAATGCAAATAAAAACATGGTTTATAAATTTCTATATTTGTATACGTAATAACTACGATGAAACCTACCTCAGCACTTCGTTTCACACGTACAACATATCGTTTTGCAGCAAAACTGCGGATATTCAAAATATATTGAAATTCTAAAACGTGACCGTATAGTGAAGTTAGGTCTTTGTGTGCTCTAATAACTATTATTTGAATATAACTCCTATACGAATTCAAGCTTACAGTTTAACTAATCTTGCGCAAAGGCGTTTCAGTTCCTCGAATACAGTAAGAGTTCACCTTAAGATTGTTTCACGAGGCTTAACTGGTTCAAAAAGCGTAATACAAGGTGGCAGTTATACATCTAAGTTTCGTTACAGCATTTCATAATTTCACAAGAAATCATACTCTGTGAGGGTAGAGGAATTTAAGATGTAGAAGAAGATATTAAGAGCTTGCGAACAGTGTCTGAAGAACGTCACTAAGTCCTAATGTGAGCAATCATTTAAAGCATTAAGTACCTTTCGTACAATACACGAAAATAGTCCCTGAATTCCTCACCCTCACACCTGTACGAGAAACACTTTAAGCCGTCAATGTGAAGTGCCATTAGGCTTTCTCTAATCCTTTTTAGGGATTCGTACTTCAAAAGGAAATAACGGGACCTTTACAAGATCACTTCGCTGTCTGTTATATCTGTCAAGATCGTTTACTCAAAAATATCCATCATTAGGTCTGCCACCTCTTTCAGCTATGAAAATAATCATATGAGACCTGTCTCACCACACCTGATTCTGTACTTTTAGCAATCAGTTAATCAACTAACAATAAATTTAGCTGCCATCCACCATTCATTTATAAAATCGGACCCATTCTAGGTCTCATTTGCGGTCACTTCAATTTGCTACGAGTTAAATTGGTAATCAAAGTTAATTTAATGCAACGTTTAGCTTGTCCCTTACTCTAGTTGTGCATGGAACTATCCATTCATGAGACCGAGTCGCACTCGACTGGTTATTAAAAAAAAACTTCTAATCTGTGCAAATAGTATACGTTATCGGAATTTTACTGAAAAGTACTTCGAGCGTGCTACATCTATTCATAATATTAGTCTTTGCGGTGAATATCTAGACAAAGTTGAAGTACAGATGCACTTCCAACACAATGTTAACTTTACGACACTTGTACTCTAAAACTTTTACTCAGCTACGTCAGCTAGGGAACGGACATAGAGGAAGTTACTTGACCAATGCATTTATTTCAATTTCAGTTATCAAAGATATGGTTTTATATTCAAGAACTTATCCGTGTGGTGAAGCAGAAAGAATACAAGTATTGCCACCCCACCATCCGAGGATGTCGTAAGAGGCGACAAATCGGTGGGATACACAGACGAGATCGCTGTAAGGGAAGGAAATCTTGAAATAAAACCCTTTGCCAACCCGTCTGGCCAGCGTGACAACAGTAGGCTAAAACCCTCCTAATTAAAGGACGCCACAACAGAAGGCCCCCAGTTCCCGATGGTCCCGCTATTCCCAGCCATGGTAGCGGTTCGGGTAACGAAGACAGGGGGAGGACACGATAATCCTTGATTCAGGTGACCTGTTCTACTTCAGAGATGGTGATCTGCTCTCCCAAGGAGGTGTCGGTTTTCTGGTTAAAAAGAACCTCATTGGCAGCGTTGTTGAAGTAGGCAGTGTGTCGAACCGGGTATCGTACCTGATCCTAAAATTCACGAACAGTCGTTCGCTGAAGGTGATACAGGTATATGCGCCCACCTCGCGTTACGCCGACGAAACTGCCGAGGTCGTATATGAAGATATTGCCAAGGCAATAAATCACACCGCCAAAGCCACTTACAATTTTATTATGGGGGACTTCAATGCCAAAGTGGGAGTACAAGAACGTGGCGAGACGAGAATCGGACCTTATGGAGTGGGGCGCAGAAATCACAGAGGGCAAATGCTAGTCAACTTCCTCGAATCACAGGGGCTCTTCTTAATGAATAGCTTCTTTAAGAAGAAGCCCCACAAGAATTTGACTTAGCAACGCCGGGACTCTTTGATAAGGAACGAGATAGACTTTATCATAACGGACAGTAGGCACATATTCAGAGACGTCTTTGTGATAAACAGGTTTAATACCGGAAGCGATCACACACTTATCCGAGGCTCAAAGTTCGGGATGCTCAAAGAGATCGAGAAATTCTATGGACAGCTGTATGCATCACGGATGAATAAACCGACTGGACACAGTGATGAAGACCACAGAGCCCCGCTCACGCGCCACTACACCGAGGAGATACCCAATGTCTAGCAGTGCGAGATAGAGGCGGCTCTCAGGCAACTGAAGAACAACAGGTGCCCTGGTGATTACGGAATTACTACTGACCTCCTGAAAACTGGCGGGGTTCCTATCCTGAAAGAGCTTGCAAGTCTTTTTAATTCCGTCATCCAACATGGTCTAAGACCTAGGGCGTGGAGCGGGAGTGCGGTGATACTATTCTTCAAAAAAGGTGACAAGACCTTGCTGAAGAACTACAGGCCCATCTCACTCCTGAGCCACTTCTACAAGTCGTTCTAGAGGGTCGTCACAAATCGCCTCGCGGGTAAACTCGACGATTTCCAGCCACCGGAGCAAGCCGGATTTCTAAAAGGCTATAGCACCGTGGACCACGTCCATACTGTTCGGCAGATTGTTGAAAAAACTCAAGAATTCAATCAGCCGCTGTCTATGGCGTTTGTGGACTACGAAAAAGCTTTCGACTCCATCGAAACCTGGGCAGTTCTGGATCGACACGAGACCGCTGTAGGGCTACAGTGGTGTCGTGTCGATTGGCGATACATCGAGGTGCTGAGGTGTCTATATGACACTGCTACAATGTCCGTCCAGCTCCAAGACCAGAAGACGAAACCTATTAGCCTCCAGCGTGGAGTCAGGCAGGGGGATGTTATATCCCCGAAACTATTTACCAATGCTTTGGAGGACGTCTTCAAGACTCGGGATTGGACTGGGCAGGGTATTAACATAAACGGTGAGTACATCTCACACCTTCGCTTCGCCGATGAAATCGTCGTTATTGCGGAGTCGCTGGAACAACTGGGCGAGATGCTGCACAGCCTAGATGGAGCTTCTCGACGCGTCGGCCTCGATGTAAACTTAGATAAAACCAAGATCATGTTCAACGAACATGTTGCACCGAGACCGATTGCCATCGATGGGGCGACGCTCGAAGTTGTCCAAAAATATGTATACCTGGGCCAGGTTATCCAGCTCGATAAAAACAACTTCGAGCAAGAACTAGCTAGAATAATCCGGCTGGACTGGGCAGTATTTCGCAAACTACGTCGAGTCTTCTCTTCCCCCCTACCGCAATGCCTGAAAACAAAGGTCTTTGACCAGAGTATCTACCATGAGTTTACATCGTAAAATTACGCGCTAGCGTCAAGCTCGCTAGCGTCATAACGTGGTTCGGATAGATTTCGATAATGCTTGTGTACCATGAGTTTTAAGAGGTCTCACGGAGACGCTAGCGTAAGCTCGATTGGAAGTATCGTCCAGCAGCGTCCTTGACATTCTTATGTTGGCAGTTTGTAGCTAACTAGCTAACTTCACTCGTATATTTTATTTCTTTCTATCATTATTCGAAAAAAGAGAAAGAATCAAATGCTCAAAGTATAGTTCTAACGTGATGCTAAAACTCACTGTGAATATCCCTGTGTCACACACACTTGTCATAGACTGTCAGAGTCAGTTGAGTTTATTTGTGTTATTGAACCGTTCATTAGCGGGAGTTTTGAATCAATAAATCAAGTTTTATATTTTAATTACAATGAGGACTAGCGCATCACAGTTCCAGTTGTTGGTGAAGTTTATGGAAAGGTATGTTTCTATTAAACAGTTTTAATTATAATCAAGACTTAAATTAACTACACATTCCCCAAATGGTTGCCCTAAAGGACGCAGAGAGATAAGCTAACCACTTGAACTTAAATGTTGACTCAGTGGAAGTGTTTAAAAAGACTTCAAGTGGCTTCTTCCTACTCGTTTGTGAGCTTGAAACTTGAGCAATGTGACAAAAATTCCGAAATTATTGTAATTTTTTTGTAAAGTACATTCAGCTTAACTTACTTTAGGGTTACGTACTTGTAGGTAACAATATTAAAATGTTTAATAAAATTCCTCAAGAGTTGGTTGACATGCCTCTAAATAAGTTTAAAATCGAAGTAAAAAAGACTTTAATGAAAAAAGGATATTACAAAGTAAACGAATACCTTAATGATAAAAATGCATGGTCATCCTAATCTCTTTGCTTGCTCGCACAATATAAACCTATGAAAAATAAAATAAAAACAAATTGTTTTAAAAAAAGAAACTATAATATTGTTCACTGAGTTTCTTGCTGGTCTCTTCTCAGTAGAACCAACTTACCGAACCAGCGAAAGAATCATTTTCAAATGATTTATTTACTTAATTTAATATTATATTAGTAATTTCCTGACATTATTGTAAAATTTTGACGTTCATATGTGCTCTTTATGTGCCTAAACTGAATAAACGAAATTGATTCTTTGATTCTTTGATTCTTAACTTAATTTTACATTTTCTATGTATTTATTTATTATTAATAAAAGAGAGAAAGGTATGTGTTCATTACTAGATATTCATTGTCATCGCGTTATAATAAAATTAATGTTTGGAGTGATCTATTCTATTTGCAAAACTAATTGGTTATGCGCTGTAGTGACCTCTTGTATGTACACACTAATTACCTCTTGGGACAAATGATTGGCTTCTCCAACAATTCGCTGATATTCACCACAAAGAACACAAAACCTGCAAGTAGATAACCACAATCTATTTGAATATTGAGGAGGTACTGAGAAGTGCGATCATCATCAATGCTTTTATTTTCAGCTATCAACCACACTAACTCAACTTTGTTTGTAATGTAACTCTTTGTGTTGACTTTAAACCCGTGACACTTAACAATGAGCACAAATCTTCAAAAGCTTCTTTAGAGAGTCTGTAAAGTTTAGCAAATTTCCTATCACATATATTTTCTAATTGGTATCGAAAATTAACTCGCATAGTATATTGAAATTGACATTGTTCACGTCTTTGGTCTTCACATTCAGCAACCACTAGCATATTCAATGCTAAATAAGCACTTCCAGACATTATTATCCAATTCAACACCGAAAAATAAACACAATAATAACATCAACAAACGTTTTCACACTTCAAAATGCTGGTGAGTTACGGAGAAACAATCGCAATAGAAAGCCTCGCTAGCGTCTGTCAAATTAGTGACTCATGGCGCCGTTTTGTAGGCAAAAGCTGAAAAACGCTACGAACAATCGAATAGTACAAAGTTTAATTCTTTCCATGACCGCCAGGTGTGCTGTACAAAATTTCATACAAATGATTTACGCCGACGCTAGCGTGAATTGACCGTGTAAACTCATGGTAGAGACACAGTGCGTCCTACCTGTTATGACTTACAGTGCCGAAACGTGGACACTAACGGTAGAGCTAGTCCATAAACTAAAAGTCGCGCAGCGGGCTATGGAGCGAGGTATCTTTGGAGTTTCTCTGAAGGATAGAATTCGGAACGAGGTCATCCTACAAAGAACCAAAGTTACCGACATAGCTTTCAGAATAAGCAAGCTGAAATGGCAATGGGCTGGCCACATCTGTCGAAGGACCGATGGCAGTTGGAGCAGACGAGTCCTAGAGTGGAGACCGCGAGAAGGCAAACGAAGGTAGTGGTATTTATGATTAGTAGAAGTAAATATAGTTTTAAGATTCTTCTAGTTAATGGCGATTGTGAAATCGCGGTTCGTTTGACGTGAAGACTTTTATTGTCGAGGTTTCGCGCTTGGAAAAACTTATTTGGATTTGGATCAATAGTTATAGAAATAAAATTGTTTTCATCGCACTATTATAGCGAAAGCTGTTTAGAAATTAGAATACTAAAATTGGTATATTAATTTCAATTATTCGTGGGATGAAATTACACCTGTATTAAGTTTAAATTGTATTCTCGAATGGAACGTTGCCTTGTGCTGGCCGGAAAGACAAGCTCGGTCATTAAAAAATTAAAACGCAAGCCATGCCGTTCCCAAGGAGGTTTTTCGTAGTCCGTGCATTGCCAACAGCAATCGTGCCCAAATATAATTGTTTCCATACGACTCGCCGTAAAAAGGTAGTGGTAAAGGTATACTTTGAAACTAATTATTATACGTGTATTAGGATCTGTTTTCTCATATTTTTTATTGTCATAGTGAGTCCTCTTTTTCTGGAGACGGAATTTTACCGATGACCGACACGCATATATCTAGCGGATTGATGGAATCGTAACTTCACGGCACGGACTTTGAATACGGCAAGCAGACTTTGGTGTGTTAGATGCGTGGCAAGATTCCTGCGATTATACCGGTAACCGGCAACTGTCGATTTTTTATTTTATTTTACGAGTACACCGCGTCTCACCGTCGTCATTTAGAACCTTCTAGCGCGCGCCGCCTCGTCTATTTCTGCCTCTGCTCCACGCGGCGCAGAGGACGGTGGCCTCCAGGACCATCAAGGGGTACCGCACGATATCCTTTGAAGCGGCGAGTCTCCTGGCTGGATCACCACCGTGGATCCTGGAAGCGAGGACCCTTAGTTTACCTGGGCTGTTCCGCACTTAGCCTCTTGATTGGGCCATTGTACATACCATCTTACCTCTTATTCCAACCAACCCAGGTCCTCCCAAAAAGCCAGCAGCCTTTTCAGGTTTCCACATGCTTCCCGGAGTGACGCTGGTGACTGGAGGAATTTCGCCCGTTGTGCGGCCACGCTCGTGCACATGTACATGCCGTGGCGTTTCTTCTGCCCCCATGCAGCTTCTGCATAGGGGACTGTCCGTCACACCTATTGTAAGCGAGGACTTTCGGCACTGTTTCGGTTCCGAAGGGAGGCGCGGGAGTGGGGATTCGATCCCGAGCCCGAAGAAATTTGGGCTGCGAAATCCCGGCTCCACAGGGCCATGGTGACTGAGTGGGAGCTACGACTTGAGCAACCACGAGCAGGGCACGCCGCGATTGCGGCGGTAAGACCCATCATGGGGGAGTGGCTAGAGAGGCCACACGGTGGCCTCTCGTATCGTCAGACGCAGGTTTTTACCGGACACGGTAACTTCGGGCGGTACCTGTATCTGATGGGCATATAGCCCGGCGCTCTCCACCCTGCTCGCAGCGATGGTCCGCTGCGCGGTTGCGTGGGCGGCCAGGGCCTCTTTCTGCGAGCAGGTCATGCTCTTGAAGGAGACAACAGAGCGAGCGCGGTGCGGTGAACGAGAGAGACTCGCGGACATCGCTGCCCGCTTTCGATGGCGGCTCGGGCGTCAGAGGGCGCAGACTGACCTCCGCCCCCCATATTCAACGAAAGAATACAAAAAAAAAGACGGGTTGCACTCTGGGAGTGCCGGCAGAAGTGAAAAAATTTTCTTTCTTTCTTTCTTCGTTATATACATAGAAAAAGATAAAAAAGAACATACCATACCATACCATACCATACCAGACCATACCATACTTATAATATAGCGCCAAACATAGAACCTATCACTAATTTTCTGCTAATGTTCTGTCAGAAGATATTAATAAATTACAAAAAGAAAAAATAATATCAGAAAAAATAAAATAATGTTAGAAGGCCAGATTTGAACCCGGTACTATCTGAAACCGTAAGGACTTAAAGTCGACTACGATGCTATTTATCGTATCTTGCAAAACAGACAGTGTATAGCTAATGTTGTATGACGTCAGTCGTCGGTTACGGTTCAAAGGTCAAGCGATCCTGACGCGAGTTTAACACTTTTCACCCATCCAAGGCCGCTAAAGAAGTTTTCACTTCAAAAGAATCTGTCGAAGTAGTGGTCATTCGACTATGTGACTTGTCTACGTATTGTCTGTCGAATAATCGTCTGTCGAAGTAGTGGTAATTCGAAGGTGTATGTTGTCCAATAATTGTCTGTCGAAGCCTGAGAATGACTTGTCGATCTATGTGTTTTCGAAGTTCGCTACATGTCGAAATATTTTACTGTCTAAATTCAGTCCGTAAGTCGTGTTCACTAGATGCTTATTTTGCATTTTAATGGTTGTAATATTAACCATCCTTATTGCGTGTATTTTATGGTTTGTATTTTGTGATGCGGCACCATAACTGACATCCTGTTGCCTACCTATAGGTCTGGCCTGTGTTGTTACAACCAGCTCACTAAGCGGGCTGGTTGTGAAAATAAAGACCATAGAAATTTCGTACTGTAGGATACTTTAACATAATTAAATGTATCAAACAGATATGTGAATTTTCTTTGCCGACCCTCAGCAACTATCTTCTATCAAAGTTCCACGATAGGGCCCTTAACCCAAAAGGTCCAACGTATCTTTTGGCTTCAAGACTAACAAGCTTTCATAATTTTTTATACCACTTTTATTGCTAGCATGAAGCGCGTGAGTTTCCAATATATGAGCATGAGCTTCCTCGCCAAATAATATTATGGATACCTACATGACGATAGTTTTGATTTCTTGTAGTATAAACCTTATTTGTAAGACATAAATTAGCAAAACATATATTTTATTAAACACGAGCCTAGAACCATGTCACATGTCATAATTATATTTTAAAATCTTTTTGATACTATAGTAAAATTTTATTATCGTTCCTGCCATATGACTCATCCAAATTGGAAGACATTAAAGGCCTTCCCACGTTAAATAAAATGATGTGATATCACTCTCGAGCAATTTCGCGAAACGCAAGAGGGCGATACTTGGGTAATATATTACGTCACATGTGTATCGCGACAAGGCGTGAACTTTATACACAATTTAACCCTTGTTTTTAGTACTATATCCAAAGCTGCTGAATTTGTTGAGAGATCCGAATATTATGTGGGATGAAAAGGGTCCTTGGTTTATACTGTTAAGTGAAATTGGGGGCATGAATTAAGGTGTTAGATATTGCCTTTAGGCCGATTAGATTTTGTGTCCATGCACACGTACTCGAGTAATAGGTCTTTGTGTCTAATCTTTCATGGACCTTACTGCCGTACGAGGGGCCTTAATAGTTGCTTCGTAAGGCAACTTACCGGAATATTGTTATTATTATCTGACCGCAATGTTAGTCTTGGGAAATATGAGATGATTCGAGTCCCTAAAGTATGGCCGCATCATATTTTGCTATCATCGATATCTTAAGCCGTAGGTAGAGTAGACCGTATATCGGCCTTGGCTACTTGAATAAGCGACTAAAAATAATAAGGTGTTGTTAATATTTTTTGAAATTTAATAAAATAATTATTTAACTCAGTCATGAATATGTCTGCAATATGTATATTTGCATTGGTCTAGGCGTTTCTATGTATATTATCGTATTTACAATAAAAAAATCTAGATTCCGTAACACAAGCAAGTCTATGCTTACCATGTGTTGCGTTTGTTGTTTTTTTTTATTTTTATAAATAGGACACGTCAATTTGACTTTACCTCGCCTCATGGTAAGCTGAAGGTAAAGTCTCAAGAAAGAGGGCCACCATTATATACACGTGCCATGTTAACAATGGTGGCACTCAGCTTGACGGCCTCATCAGATGCTTTTTCACGCCCCGCTTAAAGGACCCGGGACTGTAGGAAGAGGGAAACACGTGAGCTGGCAAGGAATTCCAGATCTTAATGGTGCGACAAAGGAAAGAGTCACCGAACCGCTTGGTTCTTGAAGGAATGTTCTGCACCGTATAGGGCTGACATCTAAGTCCTGCACGTGTCGTCCTGTATAGGAAGGGGGAGGGTGGGACTAATTGGAATAGCTCTTCAGAACATTCACCATGGTAGAGACGGTAAAAAACTGCCAAGGAAGCAACATCTCTACGCATCTGCAGAGACTCGAGGGTACTCGTGACCTCAGGATTTCCGATAAGCGGACCGCACGTCGCTGCAACCTGTCGAGAGCATCTAATAAGTACTTTGCGGAATATTTATTTAATATTTAATATTTATTTAGTCATTTATTTTATTACTCTTTAGCTGCTCATTCTCTTTAATTAAACACTTCAATTCACATTTGAGGACAGAAACTTTAGCGTTAACTTTCTTTTTCATTTGCAAGTAGATGCATCCATTGACTGACAGTAGAAGCATTGATAGAGGTTCTCCTCTTGGAATTGAGGAGACAGAAGGCAGTCCCTCTCGAAAAGGCCAAAAGAAGCTAATGATAATAATACCAATACCGGACTCCAAAGCGCAAGCTTGCAACCGATATTAGCATTCGAGCCAGATGATGATTGCTAAATTTAAAATCTCGTTTCACTAACTAAATCTAAAAAGAAAAATCGCATAATAAAAATCACCGTTAAAACGATTCTGTGAAGTAATACATACATACATACATACATATATAACGTTTAATACATAATTTAAACGCGGGTGCGTGCATCTGTGATAAATAATTTATTAGTTAATACAATTTAGTGGCTCGTATCTGGTTTAGGTATATTTATACTTGCCTTCACACACCTCTTAAATAAATATAACTGACTTTATTTATGAGTCATTGATTTATTTTGTTTAATGTAAGATTTACGACATATTTTTAATATGAAATATCTATCCAAAGTTTCCACTTTGGCATCATATTTCTCTTTTATGAAAGCGACTGTCACCCTCTGGTCCAACACACATGATTCGCAGGTGTACTGGCTTACAGGTAAGATGGGCTAGTCTCTAAAGATCTCGGTGAGACGCACAATATATGAGACTAGATATATGTATGACAGTATAGGAAGCTCTTGAAGTATATAAGGATAGAAGTAGATAACGAGACAGAAATCTGAAAAAAAAAACCAGTCCTGAACAATAATGTACGAGAAAAGAATTCGTAATTGGAAAACCGAGGTTCTGGCTCTTTAGATAAAATTATAAAATCAAAAGCACTCTTGACACTAACGTAAAAGTGTCAATATCTTCTAAGAATCGGGCTTTACTGGTCCTAAAGAAGTTTCAAAACAAGATTATCATATGATTTGAAGTCACATCCATTCATGAGAACTAAGCTAACATCAAGATAATACTACTACCTATGCAGTGCAAGTTCTAGCGTTACGTTAACGGTCTGTATGCGACGGAACTAACTCCATTTTAAAATTGAATAACTTGTGAGCTAAAGTTTTGAGAAATGAAGTATCTCTGAAATAGCTGTTAGTCTCTTCCATATTTTACCTTTACAAGTGCAGTGAATGCTCATAGGTACTCTTGACCATTCATGTAAGCTTTGGATGCAATCGGGATTGATGCTTAATCTCAGTTGCATCCAATGCTTACACTTTGTATCCTAGAACCCCATTCTTGTACTCCTTATTTTTAAGATTATCATGGATTTTACGCCAGCAAATACCGTCTGATTAGTCATCTCATCCTGAGAAGGAAATCTACGCCTGAGTCTCATCCAGCAATTAGCAGTGGTCACTCAGTTTGTATTGAGTGACCGTCGGTGTTGCTGTAGGTGTGGATACAGCATATGGCACATGGCTGATCAAATTCTGTTAAATGATACATAACAGGTTAAGAGTTTTGAGTACACAACATTACGATCACGGTTTTCAATTACATTTTTTGATAAAAGAACTTATAAGCGTTCATAGGTCATGGTAAAAACTTCACCTTCTATACAGTTTTGTAATATTTGAGGAAATTTGAGTTGTGATGTAGTTATATTTGATTACTTTCTGAGTTGGGTTACTCTCTTATTCCACTGTCCAATAAATTACGACCAAGTGACAAATATACAATACAAATTAGGCATTCCTAATCTGCCTAGATTATCTAACTCTTGGGACAGATTACTACTTATAAACAGGCCTTCGAGAATAATGTCAAACCCAATCCATTTTATTAATACTCAGCAAATTCTACAGAACATTCTAGTAATCTAAATTTAATCTCTTAGTCACATTTTACGACCCCTTTGAGACGTAACAGGGAGGCCTATTCGTCGGAACGAAATGGTGGCGCGCCGTGGCATCTCAATATATTAGATAACGCATTGGTTAGTGCTAATTGAGATTATTATTACCAGATTTAAGTTTGTAATGTTCTTAACCTAAAATTTTCCAAATCAGGTATGTATAGATATATTCGCAAAATGGTGTTGAATCTTACTCTTGGAGTATTTTTGGGGACTAATCGGTTTCTACAAAAAAAAAAAATCTTCCTTCCAAATCCAAATTTTATACCTCAGAAGTACGTATTTTGCGTATTAGTTTGGAAAGTTTCCAATGTGCAAGATTGAATATTTTTTTAAGCAATTGCAGACATTATTCACACGTTACCCTGCCAAACTGGTTGACAATTTGTAATTTGGCTTAATAAAAGCTTTTGAGGAACCTTAGATCACCTTAATTGAGTTGAACTATGATTAAGTCAATATTGCTGTCGCATTAGACTTGTGAATTAGTGGACTCCTGGTTCCAAAACTATTAGTTACAAAAATTATTAAATTATTATGTAAATAAAATTATTAGAATATAGAATTTTTATGATTTATACTTACATTATTATTATTATTCATAATAGACACACCGAAAATCATAAATGATATTTAAAATGTTAAAAAGTTATGTACAATAAATTTGCTTTACCAAAATTTTATTAAACGGTATTCATAAATTATTCATAAGCAAACAATGTTTGGAGTTCTTTTAAACATGGTTTGTATTTCAAGAACAGTTTGTAGTGTACTAATCTATACATACTATTATAATAGCGAAATACCACTCACTGATGAATCACAAAATCTTAGAAACTATAACAGCGACAAACTCGAAACTTGGCACTTAGGTTTCTTATAAGATAAGGTTAGACATTTGCTAAGAACGGATTCCACAAAACACCACAACAGGGGTTGGAAGTTTATATGGAACTCCAATTTTTTTTAAGAAAGACACTTGATATTTATAATGAATGCTCTATTAATGGCGTGGGATTAACTAACAATGTATCCTTAGTAACCAACTTATTTTTGGGGTTTAATTTGGGGGTTAATAGTTTGTATGAAAGCGTAACTCATTCCATGGGTACGAGGTCGCGGTCGCCCGCTAGTGACATAATAGGAGCAGTTGTATTAGATATCAATAGAAATGGCAATTAATTTGCATCCGAGACCTCCTCTACCTCGGGTGCCTGGGTCCCAATTCCAGCTTTTCTTTCTTTGTTTCGTCTTGCACATTCGCAGCAAATATGGACAAACATGTCTACTACGTCAAACCAGCACTTTTTGAGTCTACCTCTCCTACCAGGGCCCGGCGGAGGAATCGTGATCATACATTACGTCTGTCATTAGGTGGTACTCAATGAATGTCACTTCAATTGGTGAAGTTGTTTACATTTTTTTGTGTGTAAATTCACACACTTGCCTAATAACAAAATACAGGTAGGTAGGCACTCGTACAGAATCAATTTTACTCTCTAGAATTTCTATCTAATTTTCGCAATTTAATGTAATACTCGTCTCGCATAGCTTAATAATTTACCCTCCAGCTTCAATAGGATATAATTACTTATCACAACATGGTAACACATTTACTTACATGACTAATTAGTGAACTATATAGAACGCCTTTCGAATCTTAAGTAACCTACGTACGTATTTACCTTATGGGAATAAATTTTGAAATAACCATAATACAGAGGTAGAACTTCACGAGATATCGTGTTTGTATTTATGCTACCGTTTCTTAACTAAAATGCCACTATACAACATTTTGTCCATGTGCACTTTTAGGTGCCAGTAATGGAATCAGCCAAAAATCTTTATCATTCTACTGAAGTACTATTTTTTGTCCTGTATAGTTTTAAAGATATAAAAAGTAAAATACATAATTTCACATTTTGTTTTACATTTGTCAAATAGCATAAAATGCGATTTTCTGTAGATTTACTCAAAAGCTCGTCTAGTAGACAACGTCATATTAGTTAATGGTAGATACCAGTATAGAAGAATATATTGAGTGGCGACATTTCCCTATAACCTGATTCCTGCTGATCGAGGAGAGGTATTTTCCGACTTCCGTTTTGAAAATGTTCACCCTTCGTCACGTATATACATTGGTATACGTATAATAACAATAGTTTCATATAAAATCTCTCAATAACTAGTAAATGTCATCATTATAATTTTGTAATGTCCAAGGTTGCATTACAGGCTTCTATACCTTAGGCTGAGGATCTCCTTCTCTGCCTTTTACTAAACCAATCCAAACTTTTATAAGAACGTCTACTGTTAATCGAATAACTGAAGTACAAAATTTCTAGTGTTATCTTAGTTCAGACCGTAATATTGAATATTGAAGTCTATTTCAATAATATTCACGAGCTCTCGAGGTGGTTAAGAGATTTTGAATATTCATTCTTGCGCTCTTCACTTTGTAAGAACATAAGTAATAAATCTTTAATGGGTCAAAGTTTAAACCGAATAAATAATACCTTTTCGCTGTGTAAAGCGTTATATCACACCGAATGAAAAATTCCAAGTCAAATGGTACTCCTTACAAAAAAACATACATATTAGTAAAATTTTCGCCAGTGACCGGGTTCGTAGATTCTAGAAAAGGAAATTGGATCGATAACGCTCCCGAAGAATGTGTCACTTTTACTGGATTCCACCGTTTTATTTTAACTGTATAAGCACGTAAAAACTTAGATTCGTTAGACAAATTTTCACTTGTCTTCTTAGTAGGAGAGCCGAGATAAAAGCGTTCTGTGATCCACTCGTGCTCTCTTATTTCTTTGATTCTCTTCAGTCAAACTGCTAGAATTCACCAGCCTGTAAATCCAGAACAGAACTTTAAAATACAACCAGTCCCTGTCTCTAGGAAATACTCTAATCAACTGAGCTACCTGAACACGTCCTGGAAAGCAAAAATTCTCATATGCGTAAGTCTTGGGGTGAAACTGGTACCACCTACCAAAATTCTAAGAGCTAATGGAAAGTTTCCATACTATTTGCTTCAACATTTCATTCATATTGTACACTGTGTGTGTATTTGTTTTATATAATAGAATAGCGTCGTATTTATCAAGGACATATATTATACTTACACATAAAACATTTCCAAAATGAAGATAAACTATAGAGACAGTTGAAATGAGTGTACCCACCTTTATGTCCTGCTGAAATGACTGCCAACTAATTAAAACGGTGTTAAAGTTTCGCCCTTTGGGGGTAGTAAAAACTTTTGGACGTGTTCTCGTATGGAATAAGGCATTTTGAGAGCGTTTCCAGCAAAAGCCTGGATTTCCTTGAACCCTTTTATGCGTTACCTCCAAAGGTTATACATAAAGCCTTGGATGACACTTTACTGCCGTAATCCATATTTATGATACACGGGGAAATCCCATATCTGCGATGTTTACGTATAATTATTGCTCATGTTAGGGTTAGATTTTCTGCACGGTTTTGTTTAGATTATAACGAGCTAGGCATTAGCATGGTTATTAAGTAGCCTGGGGAATCCTAACGTAATTTATGTTAGTTTGCAATTAGTATTAAACTTGTGAAGTTCTATCTGGGGTTAAGCAAAACTTTCGAATAACTGCCATTTTATTTTCGGAACATCTCAGAATTGAGTTTAAGGTCACTTTGAAAGCATTCACTATGCATATGAGATATTTTTACATTTTTTTAACGAGGTTTCATACGAGTGTTAAGAATAAAATCAAACGTTAAATACTGACAACTTTCATACATATGCGAAAGCTCTCTAAAATGTTCAATTAACCTAATTAAGCTACGAGAGTAAAAAAGCACTTAACTTTGAATCAACTCGAGGCTAAGTGTTAAAAGACCCAGGCTAATTAACAGACAGATTTATTTACCGCGAAAAATAAATGGGGCATTAGGAAACTCTGCAGGTTTATTTAGAAATTTATATTTATTTTAATATATCATTTTTGGTTAATATTTGTTGGAGTACCTCGAAAAAAAGAACGTTGTGGCATCAGGTCCCGTTACCATTCGAATATCTATGGTTACAGTTAAAAATTCTTCTTATAGAATTTCGATATTACCACTACGTTGTGGAGGTCAGTATGCATCACGGAAAATCTATAAAATCGGCTGCTTCACGCAGTTAGAATGAGATGCTAACCCTGAGTACCTTCACACTTTGCCCTCAATTACTATCCAAATCAGTCGCAAAGAGTAGTTTATCCTACTATAGTACCAATGTGAACCGACTTAAACCAACTTGTTAAGTTAATAATGAAGAAACATAAGCTAAATATTTTTCTTATTGATAATAACGGTTCCTTTGTACGTTTTCCCTGTTTTCTTTTCCTGATAGATATTGCATTTTTCTTGGGATAGATGGATCAACTCAATTTAAGAACCCCAGTTTGATTTGCTCAAACTCATTAGGTATATACAGGGTGGAAGATTTTAACCTTACCTGGAGGGGAAGTACTCTAAATACTGGATATAGAGAATTTGACTTAAAGGAAACATTCCTTTGATTTTAAAAAGAAACAAAACTGCATTCAAAGATTTTTGAAAACTCACTGGCCACACTCGGTAATCGAACCTATTAAAATACCGAAAAGTAACATCCTGTATTCTTATGGCATCAATCGATAGTATCAATCATAAGGATAAAATCTGTCTAACAAACATGGTAAATTAAATGAAGGGAAGTTCATAAAATCTTGACTTGACTCAGCGCCAGCAGTTACAGCATTTTTACCCAAGGAGTTATCAAAAACCTTATCAACAATAAAGTTATCCTTGACGCCAAATATTCATTAAAATAAGTAGATACTAAGTGACTGAACTTTGTTTCCGGTTCAGAATGTAACTTTATTGAGTAACTACATGAGGTATATACCTAGGTAGGGTTGGTAGTAATATAGGATGCTAGATTGGAAACCTCCACGCGGTGTACCCTAAGCAACGGGGATGGCGAAAGAATTGCCATATTGGTGGTGACTTTCTTCTTCTTTATCATCTTAGCGTTAATCCCAGTCGCTTCCAACGCTTTCACCTCGGAAACTGGGATTCACTTTACTAGTGTAACTGCAGGTTTGGCTTATGTTCGATATTTTTTGTGAAGCGACTGCCATCTAAGCTCCACAACCCAAAGGTGATATCGAAGCATTACAGTTAGACCAGTTGTTGGACTTTTAGGACTCCAACTACCAGTAACGACTGTCGTAGATATTCGTATGGCAACCGAGACCGACGTTTAAACGTGCTCTCCGAGGCACAGCTAGACCAATTGAAATACCCATATTTATGCGTACAAACATTTGCACTGAGCGGGGATCGAACCCGTGCCTCCTGCTTAGCCGCCATGTTCACTACCGCCACACTACAGAAGATGTTAATTGAGTCCTGAGGCGGCGTGCGGTTTTAGTCGGTTTGAGTCCGATATAAATCCTCTACTGACCACCGGCGGTATCTGCACGAAACAAAAATCATTTTATTTAAATATCGATTTTCATTGTTAGGATGAAATCATGATGAGAATTTGGGTTAAAAGTGCTTTATTTTGCCAAATTTAATTTTTAAGTTTAGTTTTTTAATTTATCATGTTTGTTTAGAGAGATTTGGTCCTTCTGACTGACCCTATCGATGGATGATATGAAAATAGAAATAGTTACTTTTTCAGATTTTAGTCGATTCGATTACGGAGTGTGGCAAGCGAATTTTTGAAAAATTTTGAATGCCGTTTTATTTCTTATTAAAAATAAAGGAATGTTTCCTTATAGCGATATTCGCTATCTCCAGTATTTAGAGTACTTCTCCTCCAGGTAAGGTTAAAGTCTTCCACCCTGTATAATTAAGAATAAGAAGAACAGTTAATTCGAGAATTACATTTAGACTTTACCAAAGAATATCTCACTTAATTTTACCTTTTAAGTTGATTAGTGCTGGTGAAAAATAAATCTAAATCGTACTCATGGCATAGTATGTAGAGCGTAGTAGGATTTAACACTTCTTCTAAATCACTGATGTGACTCCATAAATAAAGTAAGTTAGAAGCTCTACTCCTATGTAAAGAAAAATTCCTCTAACTAAATGGGCCATTTATCTCTTTTATCTACATACTTATATTATAATAGTCAGATAGTAAATCAATCTTAATTAATGCATTTGTTTAGCCACCTAATATGATAAGTTATATATTTATGGGGAACGTCATCAGCTTAGCTTAGAAGATTTATTGTTAGAAAATACTTACAACAAGCTTTTAACTAACAAACTTCCAAAGCGGATTTTTGCTTTCTGAACTAAAGACAAAATACACTCGAGAGCAATGAATCCGGGTCACTCAAAGAATCCAAAAAATCTCGGAAAGTAAGAATGCTAGGTTAATTCAATAAATTGTATTTAATAGACAATTTAATACTCCTTAAATGAAAGTTAAAAAATATGAGTCACCATACATTTTATTTACACAAAATTACATAAAGAAAAAAAACTGCTGATCTCTCCTTAAAACAAAAATAGGAAACATGAAATTTTTGAACTTTATGACGATTTTCTTGAATTTCAATACTTCGTATTACCTCCTCGTGCTTCCATTACTGCGTTTACGCGGTTTGGCATGCTGTACACCAAGTTCCTTATACGATTTTGGGGAATATTCTCCCATTCCTCTGTGAGAGCAATTTTGAGCTCAGGAAGCGTGATTGGGGGAGGGTTTCGTTGTTTTACGCATCTCCCTAGCTCGTCCCAAGCATGCTCGATCGGGTTGATATCCGGGCTGCGCGCTGGCCACTCCATACAAGTAATGTTCATCTCTTGAAGGTAGTCATTCACAATCCTACCTGTATGAGGTCGGGCATTGTCATGCATAAATATAGCATCCTCACCCAAATTGACCATAAATGGACCAACGTGTTCGTTGAGGATTTCTTCCACATATCTTACGCTAGTTAAAGAGCCGTTTTCTATGATCACCAGCTCTGTGCGACTTTCAGAGGAAATTCCGGCCCACACAAGTACAGACCCACCACCGTAGGCTACTTTTTCTTCGATGCATGCTTGCTTGAATCTTTCCCCTGGTCTTCTATACACTCTGTGTCTTCCATCGTGCTTGTAGAGCATAAATTTTGATTCGTCGGAGAACATAACTTTCGACCAATCTTCAATACTCCAATTTACGTGGTTCTGGGCTTATCTTAGTCTTGAAATACGATGGCCACGCTCCAGTTTAGGGCCGTTTGCAGGTCTAAGGGGTTTTAAGTTAGATTCAGTAAGCCGACGTCTTACTGTCCATGCACTTGGGTTACTTCCTCCGAGGCGTCGAAACTGATTTGTGAGTTCAGTTCCTGTGAGAAAGCGATTTCGAAGCATGGTGTTCACCAAGTATCGGTCTTCTCGTGCTGTGGTACACCTAGTTCTGCCCGTTCCTGGTCTGCGTAGGTTAGAACCAGTTTCTTCGTAACGTCGGAGAACTCTTTGTACTGTTGACAGCGACACACCGACAGTCCTGGCTGTATCGCGCTGACTCCGGCCGGTTTCCACCAATGTAAGTATTCTGGTGCATTCTTCAAGTGTAAGCGACATGATTTCAGCTTGAATAATGAATATTGAGCACTATCAACCTGGTTTATGTACCAACATAAATGACAGATTACAAACAAAAGCAAAAACAAATCCTGTAATTTCGTAGTTCCATCTTCGACAGTGTTCCCTTTTCAAATTTGATTTTTTTATGATATAACTTTACAATAACTAAGAAGTTTTAATACTTTAATTTAAGGAGTATTAAATTGTCTATTAAATACAATTTATTGCATTAACCTAGCATTCTTACTTTCCGAGATTTTTTGGATTCTTTGAGTGACCCGGATTCATTGCTCTCGAGTGTATTAACACAAACTGAAAAAAAAAAATTACATCTTAAGTCATTTCATTTGTTTTTATTTTATATATTCTACATTATCTTGGCATGAATTATTCTGTACACTTACCCAGACACGGTTCTCATCCTGAACATATATCTGAATTAAGCCTCAAAGAGATATTGCGCATCGTAAATTAAAATTAAAGTGTAAAGAATGAAGAATGTGACTTACTGTGAATCTGAAGCACCTTTATGTTCTGATGAATCTAACATAACGGAGTACTGATGCGGTAATAAAGTCGTAAGCGTATTACTTACGTAATCATATCATCTTACTTCAAATTTAATCATCATTTCAGCCGAAAGACGTCCACTGCTGGACAAAGGCCTCCCCCAAGGATTCGTCAAATTTAACGAAATTATTCAAGTATCATTTAAGCCAAGTTTTGCTGTATAAATTTTGTAGCATATAAAAGGGTATAATGCTACATTATTTAGTTTAAAGCTGAATAAATGTTTGGTTCAGGGTCTTGGCAGTCTGCAAAGGAACTATTGGTTCAAGGACCTCTTGTTTATAATCTTTCCTCCAAAGTCCATAGTACGTCTCCGGGTTTTAGAAAGAAATAATCAGCATCCTTTCACATGCATGTATTCTATATTGCAATAAGATACCCTAATAGTTACATAGTCACTATAGGGAATATCACAACATACTTTAGGTATCTTTTAACACAATAATATGATACTGAGTACCGGGAAATGCTTGGTATTTAACCTTGTTGAGTCTACTTTTTACTAGAGAATGAAATAGGTGTTGCACTAGCCAGAAATGGCTTTACTAAATTTAAGTTTTGAATAAAAATAATTTGGAGTCAAACAGTGATATGAAGCTAAGTTAATACAAAAAAAGATGTATGAGTATTTATCGAAAATATATATATTGGAGTTGTATTTTGCATAGTTGCTGATAATATCACTTGCAACGAAGGGATACGAGACATGGGTTAACACATCTATTGTCCGCGCACACGATGGACTTGTATGAAATGAAATGATCAGCCGAACACACCGTCGCGCCCCGGGTTTCTCTTGTCGTCGTAGGAATCCTGGCACGGGATTCCTACATGGCCGCCGCGTGCTCGACCATCCTACGGGCAGAGCCCGAAGCTTCCATCAAAACACGTCGCTACCAGAATGGGATGTGTGGCGGGAAATACGGCCGCCCTCCACGAGCGCAGTGCCTCCAGTCTCGAATCATGCAAACCCTCGCCATGCAAGGCAAATGACTCAACGCGCGAATAACAATGGCTGCTTTTAAAAGCAATAAGCTACTTTTATAATTAATGTGACGCGAAATATCCGATGTTTTTCAGGCGGACCCGTAATGTATCCTGTACAATATTAAATGGTAGTATTAATATACTATAATCTGGAATACCCATTAAATTTATTTTGTAATCTTTCGTTGAATTAAGCAGCGTATCAATATTTTAATACTTTAAACTTTCGGTTTTCCTGGTGTAAGAAAGACGATCACCACGTGTAAGAAAAGCGTCACTCAGTCCTGAATCTCGATTTGTCTGAGGATAGATTATAGACAGATTGACTGATTTGACAGATTGCCTATAAAATCTGCACATTCTAGATTACGGGCCTTTGTCTCTAAAATTTAATTATTTATTTTTAATTCTAGCATTTGTCAAGTACTTAAAGTAATAACTTTATAGTGTGTGTTATAAAAGTTTGTCATTTTCTTGTTGTTCATGCACACCGGATTTGGGCTCCAATACGGTACCGTCCAGAATACCCGTCAATCAACTCTGTCCAGCAACGGACAGTTACAGAGGCTCTGAGGGGCTTTGAGAAAGAAAACCTTTGTAATAAATCATTTTGGTAGTGATGGGTAGGACGGCCCGTCGTTCGAATAGCTGACGGGCTTTTCTAGTTAGTCAAGGCGTACGTTTAGTGCCGTTCTGTAACCACAAAGAAAAACAGTATAATCACGTTTGTAGGATTTAATCCTGCTTCTTTCTATTATAAATTAATTTGTGAAGATGTTTCGATGTGTGTTATTCTATCACGCTCATCTAGCTGACATTTGGTACAGAGAAAATTTTGAAGATTGAATAGTGAGTCCTTAATCTAGCAAAATAGTGTTTAATTTTTGACACTTTTATACTCCGTATCGCTAATATTATTGTTTATGTGTGTTTCTTGATCAATAGATGTATTCATCATTCTTTCTCTTCGGCTGACACTACTGGAACGGTTTATGAAGAAAAAAATTGGATCATTCATCCGATAATAATCCTTCGGTTACTTAAATTTAACTACATTACCTCTACGTTACCTTTTTACCGGATAGTAACCTCTGCGTATCACGTAGATGGCGAATGAAGGCACGCTAACATCTCGGAAACAATCCTACTAAAACCACAAGACGTGTCTGTATCCCTTGCACGAACAACTACTATGTGTGTACGTGTGAACCCAGCCAATCGCCATGCTTCATTCTCTCAATACGTTTACGATACTATTACGATAGTTTTACATGCAAGGGGTACTTCGCTGTACCCCTAGCACGAACAACTGCCTAATTTGAACCCATGTGTATGAGAAGCCGACCAATCGTAATGCTCCCTTCTCTCAATACGTTTAGAATACGATTACGTTAATTGTTCGTGCTAGGGCAACTGTTAGAAGATTTGGTCTTTGACCGCGATTTGACAGTAGTAATCAGGTGGGCTTAAAATAATTCAGAGTAAAAGAAAACAAACAACTTTCAACATCAACCTTTATTGAAATTATTTTAAATTAAAAATTACTTTACAAAGAACTATTTACACCCAATAATCTAGGCTTAAGTATAATTTATTCGAATCGAAAATATATTTCACACGTTAATTTATTATATAAATTTCAATTAATATTTTAAGAAATATTTATTTTAAAACTAGTGTGAATATATTACAACTTTGGTAAGATTAATAACACAAGTGACCAAGTAACATAGTCATGCAAAATGAAAAATGTTAAGTCAAAAATTGTGGAGTCCTCACATACTTTCCTTTCCTAACCTTCCTATTTTACTCTTGAGTTAGAGACTAATGACGTCATTGTCTCGTTACTTTAAACCACGGTAACCACAACCATTGAGTGACAGTCTGCTTATTGGTTACTTTATTGGTAGTAAAATAGATCCTCCCGATGAGGGCCAGACCGAGAGGAATGGCCCTGGGTCAGCCGGGGTGCAAGGGATATGTCACGAGACAACCTCACCTTCGGCCTAGCACATCGACCCACAGACGGCGTGTGGTTTAGTCGGTTCAAGTCCGACATAACCTCCCCCTTCGGCTCCGAAGGAGGGGTATCAGTACGGGATTTTCCGCACGTAAAAAAAAGTAGTAAAAAGATAATAATGTAATATTTGTACATAAACACAGGCAGTGGAACTCTAAAAATATAAACAAATAACAGGGAATGTTCAACATAAATCAAAGCAAGACCGAAACATCCACACTGATCCTGTAGAAAATGTATCAACTAAATTTTAAAAGTACTTGTTTTTCACTTGATTCTCTTCGTATCAGATTGGCTGCCTTCCAAAAGGACGCTAACTATTTCAATGAACGCTATGTAAGCGCTATTTATACTCTACGAGTAATGTTTAAAAATTTTGCTCACTTAAATTGTGTATGGAATTAAGACAGGATCTTGTGTATCCCTGAAGGATTGATATTTAAATATGCTTATTCTGTATGCTTCTATGAAAGTAACGGGGACCTGTTTGAGATTAATAAGTGATGTTCATGTTATTAAAATGACAACTTGTTGAGGTGAGTTGAGCAATTTTAGGTGAATTAAAATCATGGTACTCGCGTCAATGTCACCTATCGCTTAGGTTGTTGCCGAAAGCGTCACGTCACCTCAGGATGGGCCGTGCCTTGGCTCAACCCATCCCCATAATAGTCAGTACAAATAAACAATTAATTGAAAGCGTTCACCCTAATCTGTGAACGTTTACAACAACAGGAGTACAGAATAACAAAAAAACATTTGAACAATGTACCAATAGACAAATCCAATTATTCATTAATTTAATGAATAATTGTAATAGTAAGCACTAAACATAACTAACTTTTACGCATTCTGATAGAATAATAAACATTCACAAATGCTTGTGCAGTAAACGGAATACATAATTTTGCACACCGTCATAGTATTAAAGTGATTCAATTAAATAATAGGGGTTATGAAATTGCCGTTTCATTGTAATAGGTACTTCGAATTGACATAGAACCTTCATGGTTTGAGATTTTTGAGTGAAACTTTTTCCACATGGTACCTATGTAGTTCTTCATTTAAAAATGTGCAACATTCGATTATCGACTTTCAGTTGTTTTTTTTTATTCAGCTTAGACAAGAAAGATGGATACCTCGAAAATTCGAGTGATTTTTTAATACGAGTTCCGACGCGGAACTAACGCGGCAGAAACAGCTCGCAATATCAATGTTGCGTTTGGAGAGGGGACTGCTAATGAACGCACCGTGCGATTTTGGTTTAAACGCTTTCGTGATGGAAACTTTGATTTGAAGAACGAACCACGACGAAGGCCGTCCACACAGGTGAATAACAATGAATTGAAAGACATGGTGGAAGCCGATCCGAGCCAAACTACCCAGGAATTAGCTGCATGGTTTAACGTTACCTTACCAACAATATTGACTCATTTGCGTCAAATCAATAAAATAAAAAAATGTGAAAAATGGGTACCTCATGATTTGACTGATCTGCAGAAAGAAATGCGTGTTGAAACTTGTGTTGCCTTGTTGAATCGATACAGAAATGAAGGAATATTGGATCGAATTGTGACATGTGATGAAAAGTGGATTCTTTACGATAACCGTAAGCGAAAAATGCAATGGCTGACCCCAGGTGAAACGCCACAACAGTGTCCTAAAGCAAAGCTTACCAATAAAAAGGTAATGGTAACTGTTTGGTGGTCTCAGCATGGTGTTATTCACTATAGCTTTCTACGATCTGGTCAAGCAATAACGGCAGATGTCTACTGTGCCGAACTCCGAACAATGATAGCAAAACTAGCAGTGAAACAGCCCCGACTCATGAATCGATCTTCACCATTATTGCTCCATGATAACGCGAGACCTCATACAGTACGAGAAACCGTTTTAACTCTACAGGAACTGCAATTAGAAACTATCCGTCACCCTCCGTATTCGCCAGACCTTGCTCCAACAGACTACCATTTTTTTCGTGATTTGGACAATTTTCTATGTGATAAAAAGTTTTCTTCTCAGGAGGCAGTACAAAATGCTTTCACACAGTTTGTCGAATCTAGATCACCAGAGTTCTATCGCAAAGGCATAAATGACCTTCCTACTAGATGGCAGCAATAGTTTGAAATGCGAGTGCGACAGTTTAATACGAGTATCTACCTACCCTTACGAACATCAGACATGAGTATATAATATATTGTTATATGTTTTACTTTCTTTAGAATTATTTCGCCGACCGCTGAAAATGGGCCTCTTGTTATAACTATTTAATTTGCCATTTTGTGTCAACAAGAGAGGAAACAAAATGCAATAACTGAAATATCTATTCCTTATTTTTACCTAAGTACGCCAGAGATCAATTATTTTTTAAATATTAATCCAGGATGCACGTTGAAATTCTTTGAAATACATTTTAGTGCACGGTAAAAAAAATAAGTCGGTTACTTAACAACAACATTTACGAGTACTACCTATTGACAAAGGAGCTGTGCATTTATTGAACCCCCTTTGTTATTTTGTGTCACTTCGCAAGTTTAATATCCACTTCATATTTTTAAAGAGGCTTAGTATTTATAAGCATATTTATATGTATTTAATTTATACGATTTTAGTATACGAGACCCTATCAAGATCTTCATGATGAAACCAACCTCACATGCGTATACAGCTCTTAAGTAACAGGCGAGGCTATAGCTCAAAATTTTTCTTGAGGTTAATGTTTTCAACGACAGTCACTCCCGCAAAAGTGATGATAACATCAGGAAGATAAAGTACAGGAGAGGACACTCCCGACTCCAAAGTTTGCTTGCAACGGATATAACCATTAGGATGATGTAAAAGATTTTAGTAAGTACATGAAAGATTTACGAAATTTAAATAAGTGCAATAAATTATTTTAGTGCTGATTGTTCTTAACAAAATTGATGTTGCTTAAATTACTAATATTATTGCAAAATTGAAATCCAAATAATACTTAAGAATATCCTGTCCACTAACAACATTTCAATGACAATTTGATACCATAACAATCATTTCACATTCAGAATTTTATGTTTGTTAAATATTCCATACTCGTAATATAATTATATACATCGCAATTATTTAAAGATATGAAATATTTACATAAATTTATCAATAGTTTCGCAACAATACAAATAAAAATACATGAAGAGAACAATTTTAGGTTTCTTTTAGAAAAGTATCCGATGGTAAAATGGTTGTTTAAATATAGTCTATCATAATTATACTTATATTTTATATCACATTTTTACATAGAGTTATATTAATATTTACAAATTTATAATGCCAATGTTCAAAAACAAGAACTCTTTTGTTGAGGTATGACCTTTCGAATTTGGTTCATTAATATTTACATTTACTGAGTAAGCATTATATGAATGCTTCCATGAAATACATTACGGCATCCAAATTATAAATAAAATTCCTGTCTAGGATAACGATATACATAGTCGTTTCTATTTCTATCTGTGTTTAAAATATAGGGGTCCATATCAATATCGTAAGCACAGATAGGAAAATAGCGCAACTAGACTCGATAGTAGATGTCTTTGATGTTTGGATTAAGTTCCTGTAATCCTTCGCTTCATTTTGCGATGGGTAGGTATAAGTCCTGTCAGTTACACTTTTGACATCTTGAGGGCACGGTAGGGTCTCTACTGGTATCTGAAGCAATGCCCTTTCATTTTCGCTTTTAACTCCTTTTGGTTCATCAACGTAAGCTTCTTCTATTTCGTCTTGAAAAAAGTCATCCGGATTATCCGAATAATCTTTTATTTGACTTTTGTCATCGCTATCGTCCAAATTGTTTGATCCGATAACGCTCCTTTCAAAATAAGTAAAGTGTGAATTTAACGAAGGCTCCACATTGAATTTGCAAATGAAATTTTCAAGAGACGTCCGCACTTTAATGCTCTTGGCCTCGTGACGAAGCTTATGCATCCATGCGAGATGACAGTCGCACGGGAATTCGTTCCCTGTAACAATTGGTGCGTTAATGAATTTCTTAATTGATCAATGATCTTTTCTAAGAATGAGTAATGAATTTATGTAGGTGGGTATATAAATTAATCATATATATAGAGTGGCTCTTTGATACTTGACTTCAGCTTTAATTTAAATTTTTGATGCTCACGTTTCTTTCTGTATTGTAATGTAATTTCTAAAGTATTTATGTTATAAAAAGGAGCACAATATATATTATATAAAATTATCATAAGAATTCTTTCTCATGGAAAAATAATAAAATAAATGTTGTCAATCTTATTTACTTGGTTAACCTTTAATTAACGAGGTGGTGTCACTGTGACACCGCACGGATTGAGATGGCAATATAATTTGAATCATCTGTCGTATACGTCCGTGTTTTTCAGTAGCTGCTTACTTTTACTTTATCTTTCGTTAGTCAGTGTCGCGCTCGCGACACGTTCTTTCGTGTGCGTCCAATTGAATATCAGGTGTCTCCGTAACCTAAGATTGGTATTAATGCAACTATTCTGTACCTTAATATTTTTTGAAATAATTTCAAAACGTAATTATTTTGTCTTATTTTTTAGATTTCTGAACCGGGAATCATCCTGTACAAATTCACCTACAATTGATCGAGGACGTTTCTTACTAAATTTTGCTAGAGAACTCGTTACACCGCTTCAAAATCGATGTGCCTATAACACATACCACGGGAACAGACGACATCTATAAAACATATTCTTGGCAAAGATTTGATAATAAAGGATCAGGAAGTCATTATAAATAACTCTGGTAATACAATTAAGAAGCTTGACAATATACCTATGATCCGTGAAATTAAAAAAAAACCCCGTACCAGTGTATCAAGTGTAAAGAAATCATATGTCTGCAATGTGCCCAAAAAGTGTGCCAGATATTGTTGATTAATTTCTATTTTTAATTTCTAATTCAACGGAGTTTTTTAAGGTTATTTCTAAAAGAAAAGTTACTTTAAGTTCATAATTTTATGTTTGATCTCAGTTAATCTAAAGTCTGATGATGAAGTTCCTTAAATTTTGTTATTTTCGTAATAAAATAATTAATAAAAGTTGTACTTAAAAACATATTGTTTTTTATTATTATATATGACTAGTAATTATTATTATTCCTGAAACCTGATAGCTAATGGTTATATTGTTTCGTGTTTATGAAAAATTTTGTATTTAAAGTAGGGTGTCACTATGACACAACCTCGTCAATTACGTGCCAGGTTATAGGGTCGTTAACTAAAGGCACAGAATTGATAATAGTACTCTAAAGGTTAACAAAGTATGTACAATATTGTGATAGTAAAATTTAAAATTAACTGTGATATAAAAAGAAAACATTATAAAGTATACGTACCCTCAAGATAAATATAGCTGTTTTGATTTTTCAAGTTGTCATATATTGGGTGAAGGTTTTCAAAGGTAAACCTCTTTAATTTATTATGCCTCAGATCTAAAGCGGACAGTCCCCTGACCCCTTCAAACAGGCCGTTTGCTAAAGTTACTAGTTTGTTGTGGCTTAAACTTAACTTTCTTAATTGTGATAATCCATCAAACGTCCTCTGGGCCAAAACATAAATTTCATTATAATCTAACAACAATGATTGAAGATTCCATAGTTCGGTAAACGTAAACGAGTTCAGTTTGGATAATTTGTTTCTTCTCAAATCTAATCGTTTCAGATTAGCAAGCCCATAAAAACACTCTTTCTTGAGCTCACTTATATTATTTCTATCAAGTTCTAAGTCAATTAAATTGACGAGATGTTTAAATGCGCCGTCATGAATGAGGCTAATATTATTACTAGTAAGATATAATTTCTGGAGTACTGGCAGTTCATAAAACATCTCAGTCTCCAGCTCCGTTATTCTGTTTTCATCTAAAGTAAGTACAGTTAAATTTGGCAAGTTATAAAATGAATGTTTACCAAGATAGACTATCTGATTCTTTGTCAGCGTCATCTCTTGGACCGATGTTATGTTAACAAAGGAATAACTTTCTATCTTGTGAATAGAGCTATGTTTTATGCTAAACTGTTTTACTTTTCTTAAGTATCTGAAGACTTTGGACGGAACAAAGTCTAGACCACCATCTGCTCTCACATTGAAAGCTAATGTTTCTATATTTGTCTGTGATGTGAAACTGGTCCATAGCAAATCACTTTTTTCTATTCCTCCATTGAATACCCAACATTCTGTTTTAGTTGCTTCGTTTACTTCTTGACTGGTTTCACAGTAACAATGTACTTTAGAATCTCTGTCACTGATATCGCATATATTAATTGCAGCTGGTATAATCTTCTCTTTCTGTTTTCTTCTATTAGCATCCAAGGCTTCTATTGCGAAAAGCAACAGTAGCAAGGTAGCGGGTACCTTTTGAGCCCGCATACCTCCTACCTGTGAACAAAAAAAAAACATGATATACAACTATTTAAATTTAGAGTCTTGTGAATATTTCCTGAAAATTTACTAAAGACATGACATGAGTTTGAAATAAAACTATTTTGAGCAAATTTCAATGAGATTTATTATGTTCGGTTTTTTTTTACCACTTAGGTGGCAGACAAACACACGGCCCACCTGGTGGAAAGTGATACCCTGGCCTTTGGACGTATGCAATACCAGGGGCGTTACACTCGCCCTGCCGACCCTGAAGAAACTTCTTAAGGAATCCCACATTGTAGTTGCTTGGGAAAACCACAGCAGGAAGTTCATTCGAGCACAGGATTGTCGACGGGCCTCAACGCCCGTCTTTGCACCAAGTCGAAGGGGTCAAGCTGGTATGTAGGCGCTCCGGCAAAAAGGTGACAACAGTACTCCATATGGGGCCGAACCTGTGCCTTATAAAGAAGGAGTCGTTGCCCCGCAGTGAAGTACTGCTTCGCCCTGTTAAGCACTCCCAGTTTCTTTGATGCCAGCTTGGCCTTGTCTTCTAAATGACTACGGTACTGGACATCACTTGAGATGTCGACACCCAGGACCCGATACTTGAGAAAAAGGTAAGCGGTGTACCTAGGAAATGCAGCGCTACAATATATAGCTTATACTGAGAATCGTTAATCATTTTTTCGTTCCAACTTAGAATAATTACTGCGTATAAAGTTTGGTTCAGCAAATCCAACGTGAAATCATTAAAACAAAGTTGAGGAGCAAAATTGGCTTACACATCATGCCTAACTATTTAATTCCATGATACCACGTTAATTAACAGTATCATTTAAACGATACGCATATGACGTATACATATAACCTTTACCTTAATTACTATGTTGTAAGGTTTCGTTTCTAATTTGAGAATTAATGAAAATAGTTCGTGATATAATATTATTATGATATTGAGATTAATTTGTTCACTTTAATGTGGTTTCGTGGCTTTTAGTTTGAGTTTCGAATTAGACCGACAGTTTACGTGGGTGTTTTAGATGACTTAGGAGTTACATAAACGTTGGTAAAAGCTCATTTACTATGTGTTCAAGGTACAAGTTTTACAATAATTTCACTATAATAGGACCAGTTTCTTTCAAACTGCTTTCACATTTAAGTCATTGCCTAGTGAAGTAATATAGCATAGGAATGCTGTGCATTTCAGTTTTATATTTGCTATTTTAGAAGCTTTTATTACTATAGTCTAGGTGCCCAGATGATAATTTATCACAGCCTAATTTTGAGGCACAGACCCCTTGAAATGGTTGGAACTTTGCAACATGTTAATCAATTCAATGTTAATTAATTTTATTCAGGTTGGTCTGTGGATGAGTGATCATATATCCTTAATACCATGAACGCCATACAAGCATCTATGATATTGATATTAGTACCAGTCAGGTCGAGCCGCTTGGGTAAACTAAAAACCAGCCCGAACTGATTTGAAAAAAGGTTCATAGAAGGAATTAAATGTAGGTGTTTAAATCTCTCGTACTACTCCTTCATGGAAATGACGTTTTATTTTTCAATTTCATTCTTCTAACAGCTTGTATGAACTACAAGACTATAACTATTTAAAATGGAAAGTCCATACAGATTATTTATAACAACAAAACGTTTAATCAACGTTACAACGTGTAAAATCTATAACAAAAGCAATTTGTTAGCATATAAATAAAATATGGCCGTCACTTCGTTACAACTGCTCCGTTTGTCGTTTCAAATTGAACTGATAACTCATTCACAAAAGTGCACTCGCCAACATGACGACACAGTCAGCTAAAATGTTTGTCTGAGTTGTACGTACAGAATTTCCATTTGTGCGTTTTCAATTCGCCTTTGTGAAAGGTATGATAAAAAATAAAATATATAAATTAACTTATACACTGACATATAAACTGTCTTGAGTTTCTACTTAATGTAATTTGTCAAATATATTTTACATAGAAGTGTATCAGGTATGTTTGCCGAGGCACGCACGGGTGGTTTCGAAGAGATTATGAGGAAGCGATGCTAAACCGTGTACGTGGTAGATTTAATAGCATTATTGGCGTGTTTATGAATCAGCAGGATTCACCTATGTTCAGGAGATGTGTACGGATTCACATGCGAGTCTGCCTTATCTCCGTTGCATACCCATGAAGAACAAAATAATGTAAATGTATACCTACTAACCCTAGTCTATAAGCAACATTGTTACTAACACTATGGATAACTTTCCAAATTAAATGTTTTAATAATAAAAATATCTCAAAGGTTCATAACATTTTTCCTGTAATAAAATCATTTCAGAGAAAGAGAGAGAGATCGTCCTACATTTTGATCTATTTTTGCTGGTATGGCTGCTACAGGTGCAATAGGATCATTTGTTTTACCTCAAGTTATTGAGGTTTTAATTATACGTCTGTTACAAAAAATTTAATAGTCACGACAGATTATCATCTAACAAGTATCATTTGTCTTTTATCTAAGTTTCCTAATTGTTGCTTCCATCTAATTATTACAAATTTTAACTTAATTTCCTGTAGCTATAATCTGTTTAAAATTCATAACTCCACTCTGTTTGGCAGAGTGTGAGCCTCGTCCTTCAGTACGTTGACATAGTTCACATTCCGTCCAGTAGGTACATCATAACCAGAAGCTGCGGTCAAATTTATCACCTTCCTTATCCTGCAACCATGATTAAATGGTTTGAAGCCGCTAAGTCTTGGATTTGGGCACCGAAAATTAATCAGGAATATAAACTTAGGGACTGTTTTGTTATTTAATAGCCTGTTTATTACAGTTATGTTTCATTTATGTTGAAATTTGATAAGATAAAGTTATAGAACTGGAACTATAATAGGATAAAGAAACTTGATGATTATAACGTTATGTGTTTTATTGCAGTGTGTATGTTACAAACACACAGACACGCCTTTTTCACAATAGGGTAGACAGACACCATATGTTTTCACATGCTTCAATCCTGGCTTCCTCCTTTCGGTTCCTTTACTTTTATAATTTATTTCTATACAAGCTTATCGTTGTGGATATTCTCGACAGATCAAAAATCTCTTGCCAAGAAAACTCTTCAAAATGTCCTCTGATCTGTGTCATTTTACACAGCTGCAACTCGTGGTCGTTACTAGATCGTCAAGATGGTGGCACCTCTGCTGAAGAAGTACTGCAGATGAAGTACAGTCCAATTGATGGATCAAACATAAAAAGAAAAAAAAAACTTTTATGTAAAAGTAAAAAAAGCTCGATACCAGTACACAAATTTTTAAAAAATAGAAAAAATACATTTTACTGTTCTTAAATAACTTGATTGGTCGATGGCAACACGAAATAAATAATTTATTTTTATCACATTGTAATCATTGCCGACCCACAGCTGTCTGCCAAATATGAAATTGTCATTTACTGTCACTACCATGTTTCCCGTTCTTTGTCATTTTATTATTATTCCCTTTGATTTTCATGTCCTTCTCACTTCTTGGCCTTTCACAACAGAGTCTTTGATTTTACACATCATGCACACATTACGTAATAGCTCTGACGACCTGAATTTTTATCTCACCGCACAAGATGATACTCGATTTCGCCATAACTGGCTCCAAGTTGAACTAAGTTTAAGTTCTCTTGTTTTTCCAATGGAATTCATTGAGTAAAACGCGTTAAACTAATTTGGCTTAAAATTATCGCTATTCCTATTGTTTCCTAATGAATGGCGTAAATCTCCTGTTTTAGAATTATATACTTTGAATATAAGTATTATTTAAGTGATACGGTTACTTAAATCGTTTATATTATTAACCACAACTAAATATTCAGTTAGGACGCCCTCATCGAGGTAGCCGGGAAGTGCGGGCTGCTTTAGATCGGTCATTCTGGAAGTCTATAGGAGAGGCCTATGTTCAGCAGTGGACTGTGTGTGGCTGATGTGATGATGATGATGATGAAATGTTCAGTTCCATAAAATAACATAAGCCGTTATTTTATGGAATGAACAGTCTGCTATGGAAGAAATTAATTTAAATAGTTTTTAAAGACACATCATAACCGTGTGGTTTAAGTGAATTTGATCGTAACCGTTTCACTGTCAACAACCAAACAAAGATCAAAGAAGGAAAATACTATTCGATCCAATAATATTCACGCTAGTTGTGTAGATGGTGGCAAAGTCATGCGTTTCCGGGTACAAATGGACCTACACGACCGATAAATGACCATCATTTCCTTTAATATCAATGTTAAGTAGCAATATATCCATCTTACTTCCCTTCTTTCTTACGTTAGCAGTTTAAACATATTTTATTTAACCTTTCTCAATTATCTTTCTTTGTTAATTAAAAAATATTCTAACGAATTGAGAACCTTCCTTCTTTTGAAAGTCGGCTAGAAAAAAGAAGCTTGTCATTATAGATTTGAGTAGTGTAGCATTTAAGTATCTGTCGTAATGGCACTAAAACCTCAATAATAGGGCATTTGACAATTTTTTTACTGTAGAAAAATTACCTTTATTATAATAATAATAAACTGTTAAAGTAAAAATATTTAAATTTAATAGTATTTCTTCAGAACAAGTTAACTTATTTAACAGTATTGGGAAGAATCGACGACCTTATCAAATAGTTTATATACAGTAAAATTCAAAAGTACCTAACCAATCAAGAAAGCAGATAGATATTTGTCCTAAAAACATGAATAACACACAATGCGTTATTACATATTCGTTCTTGCTAATACTACTCGCTACTGTGATATTAAATAAATTACTTTCGCATTAGGTACGTTATGTATGAAAGGGAACCTCACAGTTTCACACTTCGCTCTGCGTTAGAAACGTGAATACACACATCAATTTTAATATTTCCTCGCTTTATCCAATAGTGAGTCTTATACAAACATCAATCATATGCACACAGTGACGTCACACGACCCAATTCGATTTTTATGCATGTGTGTGTATGGTAAATTCACTTAATGGCGCTATGATTGTGCTCAGTAGCTTTGACTAGAATATTATATTAGCTTCGCCTGCTTCGATTTCATATTGAAAATGTGCGCTTGCTTTAGCGTATAAAATAGAAATGAAGTGCAATTTCTGAACATCATTTATGGATTTGTTACTGACTGCCAGTCAGAATTTACTTCAGACACTTCATTACAGTATAAAGTAGTTTGGATATATTTGAAATCTACACAGATTTTTCTGAAATTTATTGAGATTGAAATATATAAAAATGTTTTATATCTACTATTCCACACAACAAAAATCAATTTACAATATTTTCTCTCCGTAAAAATTGATGTTGATACTTATATTTATATATAGTTGACTATATATAAATATAAGTATCAACGTGTATATATTAAATTTCATACAACATTACGGCCCTTGTTGTTATTTAAACCTTTTCTTTTAATACCTAGGATATAATAAAGTTACCTTACGGGTAGTACGAGCCCTAATTAATCCAACAATTGGTCTAGCTGTAATGCTTGAATATTGCCTTAGGGTTGTGGAGATCAGATGGCAGTCACTTCAAACAAAATTTCGAAGTTGAGCCAAATCCGTAGTTAGACTGGTGAAGCGGACCCTAGACTCCAAGCTCAAAGCTTCGGATGCGACTAGGATTAAAGCTAAGATGATAAAGAAGTAGAAGATTTTTTACGCTAGAATATTATCCATAGCAAGATTATTTCTTAATTCATAGCTTTATTAGAGATAAAACTGTTGACTAATAAAGGAACTGCTTGGATTTCTTTAATTATATGACAAACTAGCTTACCCGGCGAACTTCGTACCGCTAATATTTTTCCGCCCGCGTGGCGTTAGATCCCGTTCCGGCTGCACCCTCTACTATATTTAACATGTATTATACACATAAACCTTCCTCTTGAATCACTCTACCTAATAAAAGAAACCGCATCAAAATTCGTTGCGTAGTTTTAAAGATTTAAGCATACAAAGGGATATAGGGACAGAGAAAGCGACTTTGTTTTATACTATGTAGTGATGAATCATTTATTCAGTTTTAGAAATAAACAGAACAGTGTAAATGAGGAAACATTTCTTCCCACGGGTGCCATACAATATGACATAGAAACAGATTCCCCTTGGGAAAGATTATTCTTAATAGCACACGGACGCATTAGAATTAGCAATCTCCATTTGAAAGTAATAATTCAGATCAGTTGTCATGATCCCGTGGATGACCACGGGATCATGACAACTAATCTGAAACGTTATACGTTTTGACATATTAACTAAGTTGCAATTTCAACCGAGTAAAACGGTCTAGTCATCTGTAGTTGAGTTGATAAGGTAGTAGATAAGGTGGTACTCTATGGCCGTGTGAAAAATAAAGAGAGCAAGCAAGCTCTGCCAAGTTCTCTTAGCACTTAACGGTCATCATACCGTGCTGGTAGTGTATTATCTTTACCGAATTACGGCACATAATCTTTTAGGTTGTGTACATAAGTAGTGTGATTATCTGTTTGACTATTAAAGGTTACCCATATATTAATCGATCATACGTACGACAAGCATATTGTCTAGTTGCTATTATTGGAATTAAAACTGTTTTAGTTGGCTACCGGTTAACGTGACCTTTAGCATCCAAAAACAACTCGCGCGTTACTAATTGCACATAGAATGGACAAAAGGGATAGGAGAATGTATAAAAAGAACCATAGGAAAAAAAGGTGCCACACGTAATTCAGCATTAACTTAACTGCTTACATGTACTTGTTTTGAAATCCGTCCTCTTGAGAATCTGTCTCTTTGAGAATCTTTCCTTATGCTAATAAGGGATCAGTATTAAATTGGCGGATCGCACCTACTCAGTCGAATAATCTTACTTAAGTTGCAATACTACAATAAGTACGAATTCAGGAATTAATTGTTACTCAATAGCACGGTTCCTGGAAAACAATGCGGTCCTTGTTTTAAGTTTGGTTTGCAACCAACTATCTCACAAACTTACTTAATACAGAGGGTAAACCTGCCAGTTTGTTTGCTCCAACCGACAGAACCCTTCGCCCCGTCATTGTATATCCACAGTAACTCTAGAGGCTTTAATAACCTCAGTCTACTTAACCGGAAGATCCGTTAACTAAACAGTGATCAGAATCTAATAAATCGAATAATGTTCTATTTACAGGGTGGAAGATTTTGAACTCACCTGGAGGGGAAGTATTCTAAATTCTGGAGATAGCGATAATTACTCTCAGGAAATATTCTTTCATTATTAAAAAGAAACACAACTGCATTCAAAGATTTTTGAATAAACGCTTGCCACAACCAAGTTTTCTTAAATCCATGAAAGCAGTTTTTTTTTTATAAAGGTATGTTCCTTTAGAGGGAAATTCGCTATCGTCAGTATTTAGAGTAATTTCGCCCCCGAAGCTTTCAACTTGGAATCTGGAGTCCACTTTACCGGTCATCTGACCTCTACAACCCAACAGCGATATCGTAGCATTGCAGCCAGACCAGTTGTTGGATTTTTAAGGACTCCAACTATCCATAACGAGTGCCATACATGTTGGTATGGCAACCGCGACCGACTGCTTAACGTACTCTCCGAGGCATGACCAGACCAATGCAAATATCCATATTCGTACATACAAATATTTGCATAGAGCGGGGTTCGAACCCGCGCCTCTTGTGGCGACCGCGTGTATATATAGTCGCCTATTAACCGGCAATAGTAGATTGCTCGATTAATTTCAGCAAATCAGCAGCAACGAGCTCCATTTTGTGATTTCGGGTTATTGATATCGGACGTGCGTGGTTGGTAATATCACAGATTGCTTGATGTATTTTGTTATCTATGTAGGTACGAGTATATAAAGGTAACAGTATTTTTCTTTAGTGAAAATAAGTGAGAAGCATTTCATGTTCATTATGTTATATATAATTATATATATGAATAAGTGATTCATTACTGTTATTTATATAATCATCATCATCTTAACTGACTTAGAGATCAACCTTTTGTGTTATCGAGACGACATTTTGTACAGACTTTTCCTCGAGTATTTTTTCTACTTTTAACCACTTCGCAACTCAAAAAGATAAACCTGTTCCAGAACCTCATCCATCACCCAGCTAGGTCAGCTTGAATCCCCAAGATTTTGTTGGGGATAAATGATCCATTGAAAATCAGTGTAAAGACCCATTCTTATAGAATTATTGGACTGAATAAATAAATTGGCTGTTTTTTTTCCTTCTCGTATGGCAAGTGGCCAACTTTTGACGAGAGTTATTCACGTTGCCCTCTCTGTCTTAACAGACAGCCGGGACTTTTAACGTACCTTCCGAAGCACGTAAGCGTTTGTCGAATCGCTTACCGAATAGTAATACTCGTTTAAACCTATTATTTCAAATAGCTTGTTAAATAACGTAATTTTAACAACAAAACACGTTTAAACATTTACGTAAACGGGTGTTACAATAAATTTGCATAACTTTACAACAACTTCGTGTATCTTAAATAGTCCGAAAATAATAAGATTTATGTTGTTACCAAAACAGAGAAGCACAAACCGGAACATTTTAACAAATTGGATGTCGTCAAAACTCTGCTAATTTTGGCTTGGGCCATTAAAAAGACCTCTGGATCAACATTTATTACTGACACCGTAATTTGGTAAATTCAAATGGCCAATTAGTTGCATGCATTTAAGTAACAAAACAACTCAGGTTTTCTTTTGTTAGGATTCACTTTCTGAACAATGCAAAGTTCAAAATTCAAAAAAATATATTACCAGAACTTGAAATTGCACTTTCTTAATTTAACCTGACAGTTTATAACAAACAGCCTGCAGCAAAAATGCAATTCTTGCATCAATACTCACATTAGATTTTAAAGTCAAAAAGAGAGGGAAATGAAAAGAGAATTGGTAGAATGAGATATTTTCAAATATATTCTCAAAAGGAGGTACCTATTGTATGTTGTACTACTGCTACACATCACTAATAAGTACGGCTACCTAATACGCGGCTAAGTGTACATCCGATACTTTGAGTTTTCACGAAATACGAACGAAACACATAGTATTTAAGTAATTCGACATTACTTCAGATTTTTCAGGTGGAGAACAAATTTCATCTTTATCTAAAATTCGAAGATTAACGAACAATATATAAAAACTTATTTAGACACCTTTGAATATTTCAGGTTGTCTTACAATAAAATTGGCGCTGTTCAGCTTAGTTGAAAAGCCTACCTTGTTTCACGAAAATACCAAAAATGCCACATAAACAATGAGTGTTTGTTTTGTTTCGGAATTTAAAGGCTTGTACCGCTTAGTTTGGAAGTTCAGAAAATTACAACATTACTTGTACACGATCCCTAAAAGTGTGGTTACCACGTATAACGTACATAATATATTCGAATAAAAAAGATTATTTGAGGGTTCGGGTAGCAAAAAATGTATAGACACAATAGCATCACGGCCTAATGAAGCATGCAATGCGAGGGTGTGGTGACTGGTCATAACTGGACAGGCTCGTATTAGCTTTATTTAAACTTTCATTTATTTAATGGAATAATTTTGATGTTTGTGCGTGTGAGAAACCTTATAAATTATACAAAGCTGTCCTTGCACAATTAATAAGGGTTAGTTTCAGCACATGCTGGTTTATTGTTTTTATTTATCTGTGAAGGAGAAATGTGTATATTTCATATATATACAGTATGTTATTTTCTCATCAGTCTGGCCACAGAATAGATAGTCTGGCTAACCTAAGCGTGATCTGAAAAAAGCAGGAAATTCAAATAATCTTTATGTGGTATCACTAACTACAGTAGGAGAATAATGTTTTGATAATTATGTATTTACAACATTAGTATTACGTAGTTATTACGTATTACAAATATAAAAACATAATCTTCTGCTGTACTTTCCAGGAGCGACTGCCAGTTGATCTCCAAACTCCATGAGGAAAGTATGCGCCATAGCCTGATCCGATGTTTCGCTGTTGCATCGACTAAGCGGGTGGGGTTATCTTGGACCCCAAATATATTGAAAGTCACATATGATTGTGGTATTTATTGCACGATGTAAATAAAGATTTACATACTCGTAGTATATTTACCCTGGGGGTGAGAGTGCTCACGCTCTCCATCATGCTCGCGGCGAAGGTCGCGCTGCGCGGATCCGTGGGCAGCCAGTGCCTCCTTCTGCGAGCAGGTCATGCTCGTGAAGGAGACAGCAGAGCGGGCGCCGCCCGATGAGCGAGAGAGACTCGCGGACATCGCTGCCCGCGTTCGTAGGCGGCTCGGGCGTTGGAGGGCGCAGACCGACCTCCGCCCCCCATGAGCGCAGGCCTGAGGGTGACGGGTGGAGTCACTCGTCACCCTAGCAGAAGCAGGCCACGATGGCGGTGCGAATCGCGGGAAGAAGCGCGCCCCCATACCGGGGCGAGTAGGAGACCGCATGGTCCCACCTCCCGAGGAGGGCCAGACCGAGAGGAATGGCCCTGGGTCAGCCGGGGTGCGAGGGATATGTCATGAGACAACCTCACCTTTGGCCTAGCACAACGACCCACAGGCGGCGCGCGGTTAAGTCGGTTTGAGTCCGTCATAACCTCCCCTCCGGCTCCGGAGGAAGGGGGGGTATCCGTGTGGAAACATTTTTAAGTATCCCTATTTTATTTAAAGGTGATATTTATAGCGGAATCCTATTACAATTTGAAATAGGATACCCTTTCGAGTTTAAAATTACCGTTACGTACTTGTTTACCCTTGCCGCCCTTATTCCCCTTCAAGTACAGAGCTCTAAAAAGGAAGTTTCATATAGGTACTTTGTAGATTGGCAAATAAGATCACGTTTTCCTTATCCTCTTATATGTCGGTACGTCATTAACCGTACGAACCATAAAATGCTAAAGCCCTTTTTACTAGTTCCGTATTAAGTACACAGTAATTATTACTATCTATAAACTTAAGTTACTGTATCCGCTCTGTGGTGTGGCGGTTATGAACGCAGCCGCTACACTGGAAGCGCGGGTTCGATCCCCGCTCAGTGCAAATATCTGTAAACATGAAAATGTATACTTGCATTGTTCTGGGTGTTTCTATGTATAATATTTTTATTTATTTACAAAAAAAAAGTATCTAAGTATGTTATGTTATGTATATGTTAAAAAGTATCTAATTATGTCTAGTCATTATATCCCCTCTCCGTCAAATTACATTAATGTAAACAGAAACAGAATCTCTGTTCTTTCTTAGCTCGCATATTATGTTCAAGGCAATGTTCTAAAAATGTTCCCTCACTTCATGCTTCGTTTATTCTGGTGTAAATGCTGAATATGAGGGTTCGTTTACAAAAAAGGAATAATAGACTAAAAGAAAAAATGCTCTTGTTCTAGTTCTAGTTCATTGTTCGCTTGTTTTAAATCCACCTTTACTTAATCACACTATATCGACTGAAAAGTTCTGGCTGAAATTTGGTACCTACACTATGGTCTGAATAACACATGGGCTTTTTTTGATGTACGGTACCAGTTGTTTGTGTGTATGTGTGCGTGAGAGTACGATCGTACGCGTGCGAGTGTGACATTGTTGTGTTGTGTGACAGGGTTCCCGATGGCGGTGAAAACGGGATCAAAACTTTACGTGGACGAAGCCATGGGATCCGCTAGTGTAGGTATAATTATGACAAACACAGGCTTCTATGTATCAACCTGACCTACAAGAGTGTTGAATTATAATTAACTACAGCAGACTGCCGACTTAGAAATTGTATTGTATTTATTGTAGGACATTCTATGCAGCATGTCTAAGCCCAAAGCAAGCATAGTTTAGCTGATAAAGGTAGGTAGGTAAGGTAGACTTTTTGTATCTGTGTGTGTATTTATTATACATAAAAACCTTCGAATATATATGAATTTTCATGCATATAAATGTTTACACCGAATCGTACCTGCGTAGCACGAACGTTCTACCGCTACGCCATAGAGGCTGTCATAGAACTAATAGAAACGCCATACTCAATATTGATCTGTTTTTGTAGTCATTAGGTATATTTAGATCACAAAGACGAGGCATTATTCATAATTTGTTGTGTCACGGGGACTCAACAAAGTACTACCACAGACTCGGGAAAGTTCTCTGTGAAACACACAAGTTGTTCCACAACACTAATGCTGTGTGCCTCATAGCTAGCGGTTGCTTCAACAACATCGAGCGTCAAGTGTTGTTTCATTTGTCTAATAAAGTGGAGCGAGTTTATACTGAAAACGTACTCACTGAATCTATATACAGGGTAACTTTCTTACCTAGGACTGTATGGGGAGATCCATAACTACAATAAATACAGTGAAACTGTTTTGGGGTTTTTTTTGTAAAATTAATTATGACATGAATGATGTTGGTCCTATCGTGAGTTTAGTGTTCACCTGCTTGTTGTCGTAAGACTCGAACAGAAGTCGATGTTTTGGCAAAAAAAAATGCAAGACGTCATTTTTTTATCCTAGGAGTTTTAGTTTCAATGTATTACACACTTTGGTTTTAGGTGTGTGTGCGTGTATGTGTGTGTGAGTGTGTGTGTGTGTATGTTTTGTGTGTGTGTGTGTGTGTGTGTGTGTGTGTGTGTGTGTGTGTGTGTGTGTGGTGTGTGTGTGTGTCCGTCTTTCACGCCTAAACTACTAAACCGATTTTGATGAAATTTGGTATAGGGGTAGATTAGACCTTGAGAAAGGAAGTAGGCTATCTTTGGTCGCGATAACGGACATCCACGTGGGCGGAGCCTCGGGCAAAAGCTAGTTGCTAATAATTTTGTATGGTAACTTATTATATCGTTATTGTAACTCAAAACAATACATACATGATAGATACTACTAATTTCATTATTATTCTAAGTAGGTGACCCATCATAAAATAAACGTATTTTCCCAAAATATTCGAAATGGGTCAAATGGTTAAGAAATTAAAACGTAGGCAGAATTTACGATATCGCCAAAAACCGATTCATTAAAACGTTTCCTAACACAGAAATCCTACCGCTTGTTACACTAATAATAGTAAAAAGTGATGACCGTTCGTATCGAACCGATAACTTGTTATTAATTGTTCTCGTTTTTGTGCATAGCCATGCTTTATGGAGGATAAGATAGTTCTGATTCATTGGTAGTTTTAGTTGAGTTAGTAACTGTTATGATTTTCGGAGTAGATAATAATTTTGATATATACACATATCTTTGAATTTATCAAAGATATAACCTCTTCATGTAACCTAGCAATAACATAATATTGAAAATAGAAATAAACAAAATGTACTAACACTATACTGTCACCCACTGTTTTTACATACATATACAGTGTAGAAGATTTTAACCTTACCTGGAGGGGAAGTTCCCTAACTACTGGAGATAGCGAATTCCGCTCAAAGAAAACATTCCTTTATTTTTAAAAAGAAATAAAACGGCATCAAGAATTTGAAAAATTCCTGTGCCACACCCGGTAATCGAACCGACTAAAGTCAAATCAAATCTCTCTAGCAAACATGGTAAATTAACTGAAAGGAAATCCTTGAAATCTAAACTTATAAATGAAATTTGACAAAATAAAGCATTTTAACTCAAAGGCGATGGGCCTTGGAGTTAAAATAATATCATCCTAACAATGAAATACGATATTTAAATAAAATTTCTTTTTTATTCCGTGCGGATACCGCTGCTTGTCAGTAGGAGATTTACATCGGACTCGGACCGACTAAAACTGCACGCCGTCTCAGGGCTCAATCAACATCTTCTGTAGTGCGGCGGTAGTGATCGCGGCCGCTACGCAGGAGGCATGGGTTCGATCTTCGCTCAGTGCAAATATTTGTATGCATGAATATGGGTATTTTAATTGGTCTGGCTGTACCTCGGAGAGCACGTTAAGCCGTCGCGATCTCGGTCTCCATACGAATATCTATGGTAGTCGTTACTGGTAGTTGGAGTCCTGAAAAGTCCAACAACTGGTCTAACTGTAATGCTTTGATATCACCTTTGGGTTGTGGACCTTAGGTGGCAGTCGCTTCACGGAAAATATCGAAGCTAAGCCAAACCCGCAGTTACACTAGTAAAGTGAATCAGTTTCCGAGGTGAAAGCGACAGATGCGACTGGGATTAACGCTAAGATGACGAATTAGTAGAAAGTCACCACCAATCCCGTTGCCCAGGGTACACCGCGTGGAGGTTTCCAATCAAGCATCCCAAATTACTAACAACCCTACCTACATACCTCATGCAGTTACGCAATAAACTCACATTTTAAACCGGAAACAAAGTTCAGTCATTTAGTATCTATTTATTTTAATAGATGTTTGGAGTCCAGGATAACTTTATTGTTGATAAGGTTTCTGATGACTCCTTCAGTAAAAATGCTGTATCTGCTGGCACTGAGTTTATGAGTTAAGATTTATGGACTTCTTTTCATTAAATTTACCATGTTTGTTCGACAGATTTTATCCTTATGATTGACACTATCGATGATGATGCCATTAAAATACAGGATGTTACTTTTTGGGATTTTAGTCGATTCGAATATTAGAATGCAATTTTGTTTCTTTTAAAAATAAAAGAATGTTTCCTTTGACTGAAGTTCGCTATCTCCAGTATTTAGAGAACTTCCCCTCCAGGTAAGGTTAAAATCTTCCACCCTTATATGTAAAAACAGTGGGTGACATTCAAGCGCCTTTAAATGTATTAACACCTATATTTCGCCAAATATGATGTTCGGTCCCACCGAGGGGGCGAGCACATTGCCGACAAACAGGTACTTAGGCTGTATGTTTCCTGTCAGATGGGGAACAGCCCTATCCCTTAGTCCTATATATAGCCCTATTCTACTCTACCAGAAACCAATACAAAAATCACCATGCATTACACCCAATGTAAAGAAATAGGTTTAAAACCGTCCAGATTCACACCGTCAATATCAAAATTATTTAATTAAAGTAGGTAAATTAATCTACTTGAAGGTGAAAACGTGATGAAATCTGATTTCACACAAAAAAAACAATCAGCAAACTTCCCGTAAGGTGGGTGACTTGACAGCACTCCCAGCGATTGCATTGAAAAATAAGGAAAATAACACCAAAACACCTTGACTGGCCAAAATTAATGTGTTTATACGAAGAAAAAAAAATCGAAAACATTTTCCGCCCACGAAAACAAAAGGTAGGAATATATTCCTGTTATTAAGAAATTAATGCAAGGTGGCTATTTAGGGTTGAACGATAAGGCATACACATAAGTCAGCGGGTTGGGTAACCCAAAAAAGCCCAGAAAATGTTTTGTACATTAGATTTTGGAAACTTTTTGCACAATGTTCTTATTAACTCCTAACCCTCTCGGTACACATGGCGTATACGTGCGTAAAATGTAACTAATTATGTGTTTGCTGTGATTTTATATTAAAAGCTGTACGTATCGTATCATATTCTAGGTTAAAGCGTTGTTCATTATAACAATCCATTATATTCCTATGATTTTTTTTAAAATTCTCTATAGAATTATCTCAGCGAAAGAACAAAAACTGTTTAAAATGAATTTACCTAATAGTTACTTGATAAATTAAGGTAACAAACTATTAAATAAAATTTAATACTAGAAAGTATTATTAAAATAATCTATAATAAATAAATATTTACATTCATAATGCGCCATGAAATTCCTCCGCACCGTCACCGACCGGTAACGTTCCCAGAAGGCAGGCAGCATTGCCACGTTAGATGGCTGGCAAAGCTCTGTGCAAGGTAATATCCAGCTTTCTCTTCCATGCGTGGCATCGATCAGCCGCTTTGCCAATTCTTTCTAAAGAAAATGCACAAAAATATAATCACGTGTTATGTTACATTATTTACGCCGTTTGAGGTTTTCCGCAGGTGCAGCAGCAGTGCTGGCACAGCCTGCTGTGCTTGGAAGATATGAAGGCGCAAGGGTGCTCGTTAAGCCCCACACCAAAGGCCTACCTGTCTTTCAAGTTAGCAACAACATACCATCCGGTCTGTTGCTGTCATCACGCACCAGCCTATTAGGTTCACGAATGGCTGGCACGCCAGCGGTGACAAGACCACGGCGGATAATGTCGTTGATGCAGGCGTGTCGCGATATACGCCCAACGCTTCTGCTGCATGAAAATATTTCTAGTTAACTCCTCAGTGCTCTAAACCTATAACACAATTACTGGAAGGCTAACGTCTGAACGCCGAGACCAGCCAAACGAACTGGTAAGGACGCTTGGAGCCAGAGCCTGGCTCCAAGCGTCCTTACCAGTTCGTTTGGCTCGTGGTCGTTATTTTATTTTAATTTTAATAATAATTTCTAGTTTCAAATTTCATTTAATAGTTTGTTAACTTAATTTATCTAATAAATTGTGACTGTGAAAAAAATATGTACTTTGGAAGTATATTCCTACAGCATATAGGCAGTATAAAAAAGATTCATATTTTTTATTTATTTTATTAAGTCTATATGTACACCTGACATGGTATTTATACAAACAAGTGAAATATTATTTACAAAGGCGAGCTTAACTCAGGTTGAGTTCTCTTCCAAACCCGGGAGTGCACAGAGAAAATTGCAATCCAATGAGAGAGATAGATACTATACCTATGAATCTTTATTTGTGTAGGTATAACGTGTTTTTATTTTCTTTCTTTATTCACGAAAATGGAAATCGTATTCCATTACATATATATCTATTCATAAGTATCTGTCATACCATTAAAACAGATAAACTGCTAGGGTTTAACGCAAAATCTAAGGAATTACGAATAACTCACGGCTGAAGTGAAGACTTAAACACAATAAGTCGTCTCGTCCTATTTCTCTGGCTAAGGGGATTTTGCTCGAATTAACATCGAAATCTATGTCGGGGACCTAAGCTTTCAATAGGCTTTAAATGGTTTTTGTGACTTGGAATTGGAGGCGAAACAGGGCAATAGAAGCTTTTGTAACTTGCAGTTTATCACTTGGTTTAAAAATAGTTAATGTATTTTATGTTTAGCCAGAACCTTGTAAATATCATTTATTTCAATATAACTGTTAGGTTTTAACTACCGAAATATTGTCAGCAGGTCTCACGTTTCGCTATTTACCATACGTACGGTATATAATAATAATAAAGCAAATTGTTTAATTTGACTAGACAGAAATGGGAGTCTGTATAATAAAGAAGTTGCGATTACTAAGTAAAAAATAAAGTATTAAAAATAAAATACCCGACTAATGCTAAAAAGATCGAAGCAAGCTTTATAGCAGGCGGTACCCATTTGCAAATCTCAAACCAGATGAAAATAAATGGGTACCGCCTGCTATAGAGCTTGTTTCGAATTTTTTGCATCAGTCGGGATCTTTATTTTTAAAATCTTCATATATACGACACCTTGCAAACTAAAATCAATCGAGCCGTTCAGGCCGCAGAGCGTGCCAAGGATTTGAATTTGGTGCCAAAATCCGCCATTTTTTTTTGTGATATACACTGGGAATATCACAAAAAAAATGGCGGATTCACGGAACACTCTCACAGTAAATACGAATCTAACGACACTTTTCAAGCTAAAATCCATCGAGCCGTTCAGGCCGCAGAGCGTGCCAAGGATTTGAATTTGGTGCCAAAAATCCGCCATTTTTTTTGTGATATACACTGGGAATATCACAAAAAAAATGGCGGATTCACGGATCACTCTCACAGTAAATACGAATCTAACGACACTTTTCAAGCTAAAATCCATCGGGCCGTTTAGGCTGCAGAGTGTGCCTAACAAAGAGTCGGCCTTACGATCGAGAGGTCCCGGGTTCGAATCCTGGCCATTACACTACCGACGTGAACCCACTCCTAGCACAAGCTATTTAGCTTAGTTGAAGGGGTTAGAGGGAATATTAGTAATTTCGATAATTTCGGTTGCTAATATTCTTTTTAGAAAAAAAAAGTCATAACCCTCCTTCTAGCGCAGTCGGGTAAAAACGCGAGCTCTCAAAGTCAAGTCAAGTTTGGATGCAGCTAAAGAGGCGACCAAACTCGACTACTTTCTCTCTCCGTACCAACAGTTTTCGACAATTTATAAATCTGACGCATAATAATATTATCACACGGTTTTCACAACTTACCGGAGAGACGTCTTGCCTGTGATTCGCAGACAAAGATCACCTGGCTGTTTTCGCCCCATCACAGTTTAACTGGATGTAATTTTAAAACTGGAGGAATTAAAAATTTGCCGTGACCCACCTACATATACTGTTTTGATCCTCAACAAAAAATGTCGATTTAAAAAACACGACGACTTTGTCAACATTTTGCTTATTGTTATCGTTTCCCGGGCTGCCTCTACTGAAATACAATTTCGAGCCTACCGTTTTCAAAACGATAAACAAACAGCTGAAAAATTAAAAGTGTTGTTTTTTTGGTCCGTATAATCTTATGGCGCTTATGTATCACCAATTTACTTGCACAATATTTTTATTTTTTATACTATTTTAGATATATAGAAATCATACACTCACTAAACGCTGGACACTAACGTTATATCAAATTATCGTTCTAGTAGCGATTTCCCAGTTTCAGCCAGTTTGCACTTTGGAGCGTGGAATTCGCTTCTTGTTTTTGATTGGTATGTTAGCCGCCTGCCGTCTGATCCGCATGCTAAGAGGAAAGCCCGAGCCAGAGCTTTGTTCATTATGTAACAAATACAGCAACTTACCGTTGACATACAATAAAGATAACGGGACCTAACGCGATCATGGTATAGGTACTTACATACATTTAATTACCTGACGTCTCAATCAGGTTACACCGACCGTGGTGATAGGCTGACTGTCCCAGCGGTGCACGCCCACCATCTTCGAGTCCGTGAGGTAGTAAGTTTTTCATCTACCCGCACATTTCCAGATGGCGGGCGTGCACCACAAAGCCAGTGCTTGAACTAGATATAGTTACTATAATTTATTTTACCATCTCTCATTGTACCACATTACACGCAAATGAATGAGAAAAAAAGAAAAAACAATCCAAGAATATAATGTTTCAAAGCATCTATGCTTCCTTCTCGATAAGTATATATTATGCTCCCAAAGACGATATTCTATCAACGAATTTATAGAAATTTCTGCGTCTACCTTCCGCATTCAGTTTATTCCATCTACCTGCATACAACCGTTTTCAAAAGGCTGATTAATGATCGCACGTTGAAATATAATAGAATGTTAAGACGTTACGACTTCATTGAGGCACAGAAATCAAAGGCAATACCGTTATTGGAACGTGAATAATTGATTTTGGAAGTAATAGAGGAAAATTGTCTTGTAACCGTTCAGGAGTTCACTTTCTTTCTGTAGCTTGATATTGATAACCGTTTTCAATAATCACTTTTTCTGAATAGTATTTTGCTATTAACGGTAATACGTTCAAATGCCGCGAAGCTTGATTTTGCATTTTATGAAGAAATTATAAAAGTGTATTTGTTTTGTACTATCCATGTTATAGTTTCGGTCTAGATTCCATTTTGTAATCTGTGTTAGCGAATCTGTTACTATACGAGTATAAAATATTGTATTTAATTAATATTTATTTAGATGTAATAAAATAACCCTAGATGTGCAACTAATGTAGTTATTTTAAAATCCAAATTTGTGAGACGTCCGGTCGGGCGCCATCTTGTTGTTTACGCCACACTATTTAAACCCGAGAGCGCACCGACCGGCCGTCATTCGTTCCGAGAACGTCAGCCTGTGCACATCGTAGCTAAGATTTTTGGTGAGTCATTATGTTTGTTCCTATTAATTCCTAATTATTGTTTTATTTATTTGCCATTGCTATTGCTACTGTTTCATGTAATTATAATGTTTAAAATCATATAAGCATACTGCTAGCTTATACTCAGATAATTATAGTCTTATTTATTTGCCATTACTATTGCAACTGTTTTATGTAATTGTTATAGTTGAAATCATATAAGCATACTGCTAACTTATGTTTACTTTACTGAATTGTAAATTAAATAATGAAGTACAACCGTTGTTTTGCATAAACACCCTAATTCATATAATTTTGTTATATTATTTATTTATATGAAAAATTCTTACAGACCCGGGTCGTCTAAGGACCGTATAATTGGGAAAAAAATTTATACACATTGACAAATTCGACAGGTTGCTAGAAGATTGTCAAACAATTTTACCTCGGTTAAATCACGATTCAGCGGAGTGACATTCTAGAAAATGGGCAAAGTGGGAAGTAAAAAGCATCTGATGAGGCTGTCAGGCTAAGGACTATTATTGCAACATTGTTGGTGTCTGCAATGATGGCCAACCATCAAGCGTAGTTTTGGATGCAGGCTGCTTTAAATCGGTCATTCTGGAAGTCTATGGGAGAGGCCTATGTTCAGCAGTGGACTGTGTGTGGCTGATATGATGATGATTGTACTGCAGAAAAAGATAGTTTAAATAATTTCAATATTTTATGAAATCTTATCATTTAAAAAGGTCGCTTAATTCAATACCTACTTATAAAATAAGGATGACGTCCAGTCTTTTATTTGTGTGAATTTTGAATCATTCGACACTCAACAGAAAAGTCAAGTTAAGTGGCACTTCGAAAGGTACATAAAATTGTTTCTACAAGTAAATAGGGGTTTCACAGCTCCTTTCTGATAGGATTGGGCAAGTAACACCTTTGACGTACGACTATTTATAGGTGTCACTAACCGGGCATATGTCGAGGTGATATTATAAGTATCTTTTTAATAGCATTTTAGGACATTTTGAAGTATCCTATATATAAAAAAAAACTTCATGTTGAAAAGAAACCACGAAATAAACTATAGCCATACATTATCAACATTCGCAAACAATATCTATTTTTTATAAAGTGTTCCAAATATCCTTCCAAAGTTTGGACAGGTATCGTGCTCGGGTGGCTGTAATAAGTTACCGCTTGGCGGCAGTTGGTGATGATTAATGAACAACAAATTGACTATGTCACAACACCATGGAGATAACACAAAAAATAGAGCACACTGAAGCCTTATTTTATTGCACTATGAGACATAAATCAGGTGAGGACTTACGAATTGTTCACATAAATATTTATTTAAAACATGCAGTAAACAAATATATCAGGAAGAGCAATGTGAATTGTGCTATAGTTTGTCACATGTAGACTAATACTATCTTATGTGTGTATGGAATTTATGGTGTATATAGCCTGTATTTTTGTATCTGGCTTTATGAAAATCGACACCACCAAAACAACAATAGAAATCTATTCCAATTAGTTGCGCTCTTGATCTACATACATAACTAAACGTACATAATAATTCCCATTATGATTTCTGTACATTTGAATATGAATATTACTGTGCTATTACGCTAACCAAAAATATTACCTTCTATCTGGTATATAAAGGTATAACATTCAATTTCGTTACCTATAAATATTACATTAAAACCTACGCTTAGATTACAACTAAATATAGCTACGCTTAGATTACGACGCTTAGATTACAACTAGATATAGTTATCCCAGGACATTAGGTAATTATTAAAAAAATATTTCAGGCATTTTGGACGCATATTTAATTAATGTTGATAAAAAACCTCGGTTGCTAGTTTAAAATATAGATAGAGTCTGATTTACGATGCATATAACATAAACAACAGAGAGGAATGGAGTACATTTTTTTTATGATAGTACTTGTCATATATTCTTTTTTGTATTTATTGGATAAACAAGCAACATCACAATAGTAAATACTTAAAATGGTTCACGTAAAATAATAATAATTGTGACATCTACGGCGCTTATTACAGGCATCATACATACATGATAACCTTAAACGTTAAAAGTAATACAGCTGTTAATAAATAAATTACGGTAGTGTTGGATTATGCATTAGTTTTTTTTTTTAGGACACGTCAATTTGACTTTACCTTGCCTGATGGTAAGCTGAAGGCAAAGTCTCAGGAGAGAGGGCCACCATTATGCACACGTGCCATGTTAATAATGGTGGCACTCAGCTTGACGGCCTCATCAGATGCTTTTTCACGCCCCGCTTAAAGGACCCGAGACTGTAGGAAGGAATTCCAGGTCTTAATTGTGCGACAAAGGAAAGAGTCACCGAACCGCTTGGTTCTTGAAGGAATGTTCTGCACCGTATGCGGGTGACATCTAAGTCCTGCACGTGTCGTCCTGTATAGGAAAGGAGAGGGTGGGACTAATTGGAATAGCTCTTCAGAACATTCACCATGGTAGAGACGGTGTGACTGACATACCCCAGGACTAGAGGGTAGCCCTTAAATCCTGGAGCCTCCCAATCACCCACCTTCTTAAATACTGGCATTATTTGCATATATGTATGTCAATTTGGTTAAAGTCACGCTTACTTTGTATTAGGTATTAAGTTGCTATACGCATCAATCAGGACCATTTATTTGCAGAAACAACCATTTCGGCTGCGGTGTACCATTACGTTTCCATATTTTTAAAGAGATAAAATATTATGTTATTATGTTTTCACTTATTCTCAACAAGGTACATTCAACTTTGTGATCTGTACTTGTAGGTAACAAGTACAGATAAATTACCCTCCTTTTCGAATAATTTCACGACAGTTGTAAATATTAAACATTTGATATTTCAAAGGGAATGTCTTTGACTGAATAAATAAGAATATCGAATACCATGTTTCATAAGTAAATAAAATAACGTTGAAATTATGACTTGGGGTACCAAGTTGATTGTTCTTAATACATTAGACACTTTACATAAGAATTAAATTTTATCATAATCAAAGGAACATCAAAGATAAGAAAATGGTGAAGCTACCTGTGCGGCTTATAATAATATTTTGATATTTGAATATGTGTCAATTATTTCCATTCTATTTGCCACTACCATCTATTCTGCTCTCTGGGTATCATCTAACCATAAACACAACGAAGTGACTATTCCAGAATAACCATTCAAATCCACAGCACGTCTCCGATATTAGACTTATCTGACGACAACTCTATTTGCGTGATGTAATAGAAAATTATATATCGCACTCTACAAAATTTGACTTAAAAATATATATTTCTAAATACGGAGGATTAATAAAATAATGTTAGGCATCATACGCCACTGAGGTAATCAACTCCAAATTGGAATAGCAAAACTGGATTAAAAACCCTGACACCTACATTACCAAATTACTGTGGTAGATATTAGAGACCGCAATGCAAAATGCCCTTTAATTCTAACCACCCGTATAATAATAGCGAAAATGAGATGCATATTCCTATTATAGTACTAAAACCTGCGTCCCTACATCTATTTCAATTTACCCACAAGTTTTGGGGGGAATATAACCAGTAAAAGTAATTTGCATAACCATAGAGTCGGTAATGGAGGAAAAAGGTCGCCTATTGGCCTTCCATGGTGGGCTGAGTGGCTAACACTGTAAAGGCTTAAGAAAAAGCCGGAAAATTGGTGATAAGTTTTCAGTAATATAGCAAAATTGGTGAGAATTAGGATGGTTGGTCCCAGTATAATCTTGTTTTAAAATTATAAATGGGAAAGCTTAGGTGGATTTTTGTAAATGTTTGTGACCATTGGGTCACAAACGTAACAATAGCTGAACGGATCTAAAGTAATAAACGGATCTAATAGATCTGACCCTTCTACCTAATTAGTATTTTGGGGTCACATGAATAGATTTTAGTCTGGTATAAAGGCTACTTCTTATCATTGAAAATAGATGTATAGAAGTTGCAGGAACCGGATCAGAATTGCACGCGGGTGAAGTCTTGGGTTACAGCTAGTAATTATCATTCTGTAATTACCTTGTATGAATAATATTTATCTCAAAAATAGAATGAAATGTTGTTATGACCACCCTTCTCACGGAACCAGGACAAATATTCGGCGCATGGAATTCAGAACAGCAAAGTGAAATTTTAATTGTTGTGGAAAGTTATTTCATATGGGGATTTCAGACTTGAAGGGTATCTTCTGGCTATGGAGTTGAGAGGATATAGTTTCCTTTGGCATTTGTAATATGCATTCAAATTTGTGAAATTTAAATTAGGCACAACATAATTTGTTGGTACGAGTCTAATTGCATAGATAATATTTTCCATTAAAAATGGATAAATTCGAGACTGTAGGTTCATGAGATCTGTGTGTGATATCCGAGCCCAATTCAAAACCAGCATCAGACCCTTGTTGCCTGGTCCTTGTTTCAATCCTCATCCATTATGCTATTTTTGTATAGAAACTATCGTGAGGCATTTTTCATTCGATAAATTTATTACGGCTGTACTCACGTTACTTGTCAGGATGCGCCCGACTAGTTTCGGACCCGACCGGAGTCCTTAATCATGAGCAGAGCACCCAGGCGCGGCGAGTTTTCACGTGAGTGAAGCCATGTTTAGCAGCTAGTTTCAAATAGTGCCTGAATCTAGTAAAACTACCACGAGATTCGAGTAATATTTGAACCCACATGTGCATGATTAGCGAGGGAGAATATTTATGAGGCGCAGTTCAGCTGCTGCAATCAAAATTCCTATTGAAGCGTATAACAAATTAACTAGCTAAATCCATTAATTAATTAGATTTCAACCTATATCTAAATGATACATACCTGCTTAAAAATTTAAGCATAATTATCCGAATGAAAGTCTTGATTACATTCAAAGCTTTTACTTTGGACCCGGCAACTCCCCCTTTTCTATAATTAGGCTTGTTTTGCCTTTTACGGAAGCAACTACTGTCTGACCCGCATTCCCATTCCGTTCGTCAATCAGCAAGTACCTTAGTATGCGAGTGAGAGCCTCAAAACCTCGGTGAGACCGCATTTATCAAAGAAATATTGGTTTAATTCTAAGAACACAAAGACAGATTATCTAATGCCGGGCATTTGACTCACGATGCGTTTAAGCATATCCAATATCATGTAACTAAATTCAGATTGAAGATAAAATTACTTCACCGTAAACTGACTCCTGAAATTCTACCTACTTACTGTAAGGATATTTTAGCACCAAACTTCTATAGGATTGACTACGCAGTAGACTCGGCTTCAAGTGCTCTAAATTGAAGACTGGAGTTCTCTTTTAAGATTTATTCGAGTTGAATAATTTGCGCGGTGGTATTTTAGAATCATAGCTTTTGAAAAATTGCTCAGTTACTGCCCATTTTTCTTATATTTTAAAATTTGAATTTGAATTATATGAATTTTTACCTACAAAACGTAAATCAACTTAAATATCCTTATAAACAATAATCTAAAAACTTAACACTTTTGTACACTAACAATGTACGCTCGCACTTAAAAGATAAAATCAAATTACATCTTAACATAACATGAAAAGAGAAGAATTTGATATGCTTACCTCCACCGTGGATTTAAGGATAAGAATCGATCCATTCATACGTTGAAAGCCTCATGAAGTAGTACATTCGGGACTTCACGCATTCTAATCCAAACCGAAAGGTATACCGGATCAAAAGATTTATTCCCAGATATTTTATTTACATACTTCTACAACAAAATTATAGTCGATAATTGAGTAGGAATATTATTATCTATATGTGTATCTCGCAATATATAGCGAGCCTTAAATTTTATATGCTATGCAGATAATTTAATTCGGTTTCGTGAATAACGTTGCGGGCAATATTCATTCAATTTCAAATTGGTTTTAAGATAAATGTGTTTTTGTGAATAAATTATAGTGTATTTTTAAAAAATAAAGTTTATTTAACTGTATTTATTCAGAAGATTTTATCTATAAAAGTTCCAAATTCAAATAGGATCTGGGTATTGGGTCGTTTGCCGTAGTCATCCAGCCTACAGCAAATGTTGAGCTTTAAACCGGGTGGTCATTTTATATTACGCTGAATGGATACCACGGAACGAAAGACCGCATTGCGGTAGACCCAGACGAAGATGGCTAGTTTAACCACAATCGTTAAGACTAGCCACTATAGTCCTGTTGGGATGCGATATGCCCGGTGCGGCAATTAAGTCAATATTTGCGTTACAGGTGAGTCACAAAGTTTTTTATTTGTGAATACATAGGTATTATATTATTAACATACTAATTGACAATAACACTATTTGTGATAACGAATTTATTGAGTAATAAATTTCTGCTGTAACTTTAACAGAAGGTGGGGATGGTCTTGGTTTAGAATGCTAGTTTAATTTTCTATTATGTAGGACAGAAAATAAAGATGGTGTAGTATGATATAAACATATTTCTGAGTGCAATTATAAAACGTAAAGGGAATATCCATTTATTATTTTTATTTAGAACATGCAATAAATAGTTGAGCATAACAAATATTTATACACGAAGTAATAAATTTGAGCGGATTTCTATTTAATTTTTAGCAAGAAAAATGCTTAAATAAAAGTATCAAAGATCACATGCTCGCACACCCTTCAATTTACACAACACAGACCACCAACAAACAACTAGCCCGTTGTAATCAACCTTTCAGGTCACACGAACCTAACTCAACAGTGTGGAAAGAAGAGCTCTTTACTCGTATCGAGCTCTAAAACATCAGATATCACTACATAGTATAAAACAAAGTCGCTTTCTCTGTCCCCATATCCCTTTGTATGCTTAAATCTTTAAAACTACCCAACAGATTTTGATGCGGTTTTTTTAATAGATAGAGTGATTCAAGAGGAAGGTTTATATGTATAATACATGTTTAATATAGTAGAGGGCGCAGCGGGAACGGGATCTGAAGCCGCGGGTAGAAAAATATTGGCGGTACGAAGTTCGCCGGGTCAGCTAGTACTATATAAAAATAAATATACCTCGATGAGAGATTTCCCACTTTTTGTACCCACAGCAGTGACATCGCTATATTCGTCAAGCGTTATGGGGCTTAGTATAAACGTGACAAGAATTGCCATTGCTTTTCGATCATAGTACGGTCAATCAACACGGAGAGCTGTACTAAAGGTTTTATGGATGTGTGTATGTGTGTGTGGAACTTCATATGTACTTGTGTATACAGGGTGGAAAAGTAAGTAGGGCCCTAAAAGGAAACTACCTTAAATGCTTAAGTTGGCTCATTTTACTTAAAGCTTACATTCTTTTATATTTAAAAAGAAACGAAACTGCATTCCAAATATTTCTAAAACTCACCCTCACCCGGGACTCGAATCAATTAAAACCCGAAAAAAAACATTCTGTATTTTTGATCAAATTTCTCTGACAACCATGGTTAATTAAAGTAAACGAAATCCCTGAAATCTAAAATTCAATTTAAGAAAATAAAGCACATTTACTCAAGGAGATACCTTGTCCATACTAATATTATATAATTATGTTAAAGTATGTGTGTGTTTGTTGGGTCCATCTTTCACGCCTAAACCACTGAATCGATTTTGAGTAAATTTTGTATAGAGGTAGATTAGACTATGTTTGGTCGCGATAACCGACATCCACGGGGGTGGTGCCGCGAGCAAAAGCAAGTCAACAATAAAGTGATATTTAAAGTCAAATATTTATTAAAATGAGCACCTACTAAATGACTGAACTCTGTTTCCGGCTTAGAATGTAACTTTATTGGATAACTGCATAAGGTATAGTAATTTACGGTGCTTGATCGGAAACCTATAGGTACTCTGCTCGACCAATGGCGAGAGAATTGCCCTATTGGGTTTCCTTATAACCTGGTAAATGAGACTCTTCGCACGAGTGAGTGGGGCTATTCGCACGAAAAAAGAGACCTGTAATTAAAATATAGAATTTTATTATAAGTCTTCAGGCTTTCACGGCCGGCGTTGCATGTAGAATATACTGCTTCCGGGCTGTTTGGCCGTGGTCGATGTGAAACTTGCGTTCCAGACGTTTCGTCGATCACTGCGGTCGACATCTTCAGTGGCGCAGGGCCGGGCGACGACAACTTCGGAGACCTTGCCTCGCCGGCGGCTGACTTGCGACTAATGCCGGACCTTGATTCACGGCTGTATTTATAGGCACGGTCGGAGCGGGGAATCGACTCATTCGATTCTGATTGGTCGAGCGCTGTGGCGCGGACGTACGCGATCCTGATTGGTTGTTTGCACTGTGATACCGAGTGGCTCTCAGTGCTGGGTACCAATCTTTTTGGAGCTGAAATCCCTCGTTTTTTCTGTTGAAGTTGTTGGGATGCTTGAATATTTCGATGGCTTCTCGAAGTACACGTGGGAAAAATGTGTTGTGGTAGCTAGAACTTTCGTGTTCTGAAATTCGATGGTATGATTCCCATCCTCTTGGGTGTGTTCTGCAACCGCTGACTTGTCGAAGTGGCAGAGGCGGCAATTCCGTTCATGTTCCGACAGGCGGGTCTTGATGCTTCTTTGGGTGGTGCCCACGTATACCGAGCCACATGAGCAGGGGATTCTGTAAACTCCAGCTGACGATAGTGGATCACGTGGGTCCTTGACCGAACGGTGAAAATTCCGTAGCTGCGTCGTGGGCTTGAAGATCGGCTTGATGTTATAAGCTTCTAGCAGTCTTCCGATACGATCTGTAATGCCACGAATGTATGGCAAGAAAGCCTTCCCTATCGGAGCAGGTTTTTCCTCATCCTGGTTTGTCTGCGAACCTTTCTTTGGGTGAAGAGCTCTCCTTATCTCATGTGCAGAGAATCCATTAGCCTGGAAGGCCGAGTCCAAGTGGCGTAACTCGTTTTGTAGGTGTTGAGGTTCACAGATGGTCTTAGCTCGGTGGACCAGTGTCTTGATAACTGACATTTTTTGTCTGGGATGGTGGTTGGAGTCCTTGTGTAGGTAACGGTCTGTGTGTGTCGGCTTTCGATAGACTCGGTGACCAAGACTGCCATCTTCTTTTTTGGATACTAGGACATCCAGGAATGGTAGCTCCCCGTTCTTCTCAACTTCCATGGTGAATTGGATGTTCGGATGGATGCTGTTTAGGTGATCCAGGAACTTAGTCAGCTCCGAGTCCCCATGAGTCCAAACCACGAAGGTATCGTCCACGTAGCGGAACCAGACCTTAGGCTTCTTGGGAGCTCTATCCAGAGCGTCTTCCTCAAATGATTCCATGTAAAAGTTCGCGACTACCGGACTGATGGGGTTTCCCATGGCTAAACCGTCCACTTGCTCATAGAACGTGCTGTTCCACTGGAAGTAGGAAGTCGTCAACACGAACTCGAACAGATCTGCGATGTCCTTGGAGAAGAGTGGTCGGATACGCGACATTGCTTCCCTGACCGGAACTCTCGTGAACAGAGAGACAACGTCGAAGCTAACTAGACGATCGTCCGGATGTAGTTTTAGGTTCTTGAGTTTCTCCACGAAGTGGCGAGAGTCTTTGATGTATGACGAGGATGATCCGACATGTTGTTGAAGCAGTCCGGTGAGATACTTCGAGACTGGATGAGTGGGTGAGCCGATAGTACTCACGATGGGCCGGAGCGGTACTGAAGGCTTATGGATCTTTGGTAACCCATACAACCTAGGTGGAAGAGCTTCAGACTTCTTGATGAAGCTTTGCGTTTCTTCTGGGATAGTGATCAAGGGTTCGTCTATCCCAGAAGAAACGCAAAGCTCAAGAACCTAAAACTACATCCGGACGATCGTCTAGTTAGCTTCGACGTTGTCTCTCTGTTCACGAGAGTTCCGGTCAGGGAAGCAATGTCGCGTATCCGACCACTCTTCTCCAAGGACATCGCAGATCTGTTCGAGTTCGTGTTGACGACTTCCTACTTCCAGTGGAACAGCACGTTCTATGAGCAAGTGGACGGTTTAGCCATGGGAAACCCCATCAGTCCGGTAGTCGCGAACTTTTACATGGAATCATTTGAGGAAGACGCTCTGGATAGAGCTCCCAAGAAGCCTAAGGTCTGGTTCCGCTACGTGGACGATACCTTCGTGGTTTGGACTCATGGGGACTCGGAGCTGACTAAGTTCCTGGATCACCTAAACAGCATCCATCCGAACATCCAATTCACCATGGAAGTTGAGAAGAACGGGGAGCTACCATTCCTGGATGTCCTAGTATCCAAAAAAGAAGATGGCAGTCTTGGTCACCGAGTCTATCGAAAGCCGACACACACAGACCGTTACCTACACAAGGACTCCAACCACCATCCCAGACAAAAAATGTCAGTTATCAAGACACTGGTCCACCGAGCTAAGACCATCTGTGAACCTCAACACCTACAAAACGAGTTACGCCACTTGGACTCGGCCTTCCAGGCTAATGGATTCTCTGCACATGAGATAAGGAGAGCTCTTCACCCAAAGAAAGGTTCGCAGACAAACCAGGATGAGGAAAAACCTGCTCCGATAGGGAAGGCTTTCTTGCCATACATTCGTGGCATTACAGATCGTATCGGAAGACTGCTAGAAGCTTATAACATCAAGCCGATCTTCAAGCCCACGACGCAGCTACGGAATTTTCACCGTTCGGTCAAGGACCCACGTGATCCACTATCGTCAGCTGGAGTTTACAGAATCCCCTGCTCATGTGGCTCGGTATACGTGGGCACCACCCAAAGAAGCATCAAGACCCGCCTGTCGGAACATGAACGGAATTGCCGCCTCTGCCACTTCGACAAGTCAGCGGTTGCAGAACACACCCAAGAGGATGGGAATCATACCATCGAATTTCAGAACACGAAAGTTCTAGCTACCACAACACATTTTTTCCCACGTATACTTCGAGAAGCCATCGAAATATTCAAGCATCCCAACAACTTCAACAGAAAAAACGAGGGATTTCAGCTCCAAAAAGATTGGTACCCAGCACTGAGAGCCACTCGGTATCACAGTGCAAACAACCAATCAGGATCGCGTACGTCCGCGCCACAGCGCTCGACCAATCAGAATCGAATGAGTCGATTCCCCGCTCCGACCGTGCCTATAAATACAGCCGTGAATCAAGGTCCGGCATTAGTCGCAAGTCAGCCGCCAGCGAGGCAAGGTCTCCGAAGTTGTCGTCGCCCGGCCCTGCGCCACTGAAGATGTCGACCGCAGTGATCGACGAAACGTCTGGAACGCAAGTTTCACATCGACCACGGCCAAACAGCCCGGAAGCAGTATATTCTAGATAGAATTTTATTGTTAATAATTTGATATCAGGTAGGACCTTTGAATTAAAGTGCTTTATTTTGTCAAATAAAATTTATAAGTTTAGATTTCTATCTCCTTTCATTTAATTTACCAAGATTGTTAGAGAGATTCGAACCATATGATTGACACTATCGATTTATGCCAGAATGTTTTTGAATTTTTTAGACGGTTCGATTACCGGGTATGGAAATCGAGATTTTGAAAATCTTAAAATACAGTTTTGTTTCTTTTTAAAAATAAAGGAAGGTCTCCTTTAAGTAAAATGAGCCAACTTAAGGATTTAAGGTTTTTCACCAGAGCCCTACTTATTTTTTCACCCTGTATATGAGTGAGTTGGTGCGTACGTGCTTTTGACGTGAACACTTCACGCATGAGTGTGTGTGTATTTGTACGTAAATGTTAATTCGTATGCATTAGGTTTGAACAGTATTATGCATATGTGTTTGTGTGTGTATGTGTGTTCAGTTCCTGTATCAAATATGAATATATTTATGAAGATGTATTATCGTCGGTGAGCATAAAGCACTTGTTGCTCTGCAGTAAACGGAACTTTAGCAATTTTGGTGCCATTTTATTCACATTGCATTTCGCTTTCACGTACGTCACGTAGTTTATAGAATTTCATTCGGTTCAATTTAGCATTGAATATTCATCTGAACATGCAATAAGAAGGTTAAATCGACTTGATTGAGCATTTTTCGATGTCGGCAAAACTATATTTCTTCGAGACGTTTCTTTTAAAGCAATTTCAAATGAACTTTAGATTTGTTTACTTGGAGCTATATTTCTTTAGAAAGTTTACTGTGGATCTTATGTCTAACTTGCTCGCTTCTTGCGCTATAAGTATCTTTTACTTTTAAATTATCATTTAGCTTTGACTTGGAATTATGTTGGATATCCTTAATGTGATTTCTGAATAAAGTGTTTCAGACAGTTTTATTTGACAGCTATGAACAAACAGGCGTCATGTCTTTCTCCCTCTTGGGTCGGCAGAGACAAACCTTACCATTTGCTTATGTCCTTACACATTTCACTAATAAAATGGTACCAAGATCTAAAATTATAAGAACAATAGTCAATGTTCGAAATATGTTTTACTGCTAGACAGCTGATTGCGGTTCCGTGTTCATTTGTATCGCCCCATAATTGAAGCAATACAGAACCAAGTTTTAGCTTTTAATTTGCAATTATCATTATATGCAATGGCTAATAGTATTTTAGTTCTGCAGATACCGTAAATTAGGAAACGTAGGTAGGCATCATATAGCTTGATAAAGTGATCATCATACTCAGCTTTACAGATTTTGATTCAAAGATTTTCGATAACTGGATTGCCACACCCGGTTATTGGTGTCATATTTTTTGTTCACAAAATATAAAAATCCTCCAAATCCGTGCATTCTAGCCCTCGCGGCCACTCTCTCTCTCTCTCTCTCTCTCTCTCTCTCTCTCTCTCTCTCTCTCTCTCTCTCTCTCTCCCTCTCTCCCTCTCTCGCGAATTTTATACTAAGCAACCCGGCCTTCATTTAAAGGATTGATTGATTTGGCTCATGTTCCATATTTTACTATTTTAAAACTGTGAAAATTATCTTCATATTTTTATGTTCTATTTACGTGTGTATAACGGTAAGCATAGACGTAATAAAAGGTTAACCTATCACCGTCAACGGGAGTTCCGGACTTTGAAGAACTTAAAAGAATTTCTTTACAGGCAAACTTTTTTCCTATGATTTACCCCTCGGATATATCCATTTGCTCGTAAAAATTGGCAGCCAGAGAGAAGGCTCCCACTCTGAGGGCCGCTACGAGGGCCCACTTCGCTAAACTTAATAGATTACTAACTTGCTTTCTAACTGTGAAACTAACCCGAAACCTCATGCACAGAAGTGGTACTCGCTATAATCATCTTGGTTACAATTGCCGGTAGGTGTCGTATAAGTCGAATGAAAGGTATATAGGCGAAAGCAAATTATGGAATATTTATCTCTGTCTACCCTGAAGGAAGACAGCGTAAATATAATAAATAGCACAGATATAGCGATAATTCCCTTGTGCGTGTTGTTGTAAACAAGTGATCACCTAACAAGCTACTCCCAGTCATCAATCAATCATAAGCTTTCGAGCGTCAAAATTGCAGCGTCATTGACCTGCCTCACAATAACCTCATACACACTGTATAATAAGTTGGCGTGATAATTAATAAATGGCATTTTTCTGTAACATAATCATCCTTGAAAAAGATTTATAGGTTTTAATATATCAGATTTTTATGTATTTATGGTAAATAAAGGTAGGGCGTTGGTACAGTCAGCAAGAGACCGATCTTGAAGAACACAGTACTCAATGTGTTTCTAATTCTGTACTGTATGTATGTAAATATTTTATTTAATTATTATTTAATTTCTTGTTTTCTTTTCTATCACAATGATAGGTAATCACCCAATGTTCTTAAAATGGCCCATGTTTGCGCATTCTTTGGTGGAGCCGCAATTTGAAGTTATTCGTTTCAAATCGAATTCGAACATATTAGTTCTTAAACATTAAAGTTATTTGAAATGATCTGTGCATTATTTAAAATGTTAATTAATGTAGCTGTATATATCATTAGCACGAAAAATAATATATTTTTGATATCGTAGTTTCACAAGTTAGTTTTAACTTTGTTGTTTTTAACTACTATTTTAAAGTAAGCGCGTAGGCGACAAAAAACTACGTCCATATATTTCAGTTTTCATGTTTCCTGATATTTGTAACACTCGTTACGGGTAGTTTGGTAACCGAGGGATGTAAAAAATAATTAATCTTTAGGTGTTCTACGGATAATGCCCCTTTTCTGCAGCGATTACTTCTAAAATATGGTTTCAGGTAGCTCCTTTATAATTTAAAATTGATGGTCATTTCTATATTACCATTTAGGTATATTGCGATACCTTTTAAGACTATTTTGATCATCTGGACCTGTTGTAACTAAGAGTGTTGAAAAATAATCGAAATATCGGGAATCGCGAATCTATCATAGTAAAAGAATTGTAATAAATAATTATCTGGTTAGTGTAAGTAGACAGACTCGTGAAGGTTGACCTCAAACACGAAGCGTCCCTTGAAAATACGCTTCGATGTGAAGAAACACTTGATATCACACAGCTCGGGAAATATATTTTACTATCGATTAAGATATGAAAAAGTGAATGCCCAGGTGGGACTCGAACCCACGATCTTTCCCTTACAGGGGGAATGCTCTGACCTCTGAGCCACCGGGCCACACCTGAAGCTATCCAAATTCTCCTATACTACCGTCTTAGGGTGACGGTAGGAGGCATCTACCGTCATTCATACGAAATATCGGAAACAATGAATGATGTTGCAATCATTTTTAAATATTGTTTTTTGATGACTCCGCCCAAATAATTGAATGAAATTTTGAAGCATTTACTATGCAAACTTTTCAAATTGTTACCGATATTTCGTATGAATGTCGGTAGATGCCTCCTACCGTCGCCCTAAGACGGTAGTATAGGAGAATTTGGATAGCTTCAGGTGTGGCCCGGTGGCTCAGTGGTCAGAGCATTCCCCCTGTAAGGGAAAGATCGTGGGTTCGAGTCCCACCTGGGCATTCACTTTTTCCTATCTTAATCGATTTGAAAAGTTAGCATAGTATATGCTTCAAAATTCATTCAAGTATATTTTACTACTTTACTACAGGTATATAAAATAAAAAATGAAGATAGAAGTAAGGTAAAGGTATTTTTTTGAAATTAAATGATTGTTTATATAAAATTGAATGACTTGTAATTACATCAATACTATCTAGGGTGAATATGAAAATTTAATCTCTGAAAATTCGAATTTTACCTCCATAAAATATAACTACATATATCAACAAAAAACGTATAGTAAATGTATGATTACAGAAACCTTGAACACTCACCACCAAACCTTAATAAAATCCTTTAGCTCTTAATCTTTTTGCTAAACGAAAAGTTACCCAAACTTTTTCAAATATCTAGTTTGCTGTCTTTTGAATCCTCGCAACTTCATATATGAGCGGCATTCGCTGAATGAACACCACTACATGCCAAACGTTTTCATTTCGAGATGTTATTTAAAATATTACATAAAATATTAGGTATAAGCCTAAACTTAATCTTCTTATCATAAGACTTTGTTTGCGCACCATTGTTGAAGTTACGGCTCTTGTCTTTATTAGAACAATGAGACGCTTCTTGTGGATTACTTCGGAAATTATGATTAAGAATTAAGTCAATACGGATGAAATCGTAGGCTTTGTGGTTTCGTTGACTTTTATGGCTTAACTCAATCCATTAAATTATCGCCGTGCTACGGGATTAATGTTACAAGTTTACTTCTTATTTAAAATCATTAAAGTTTCCTGCATGAATACTTTTTAAAGCATATTTTTTTGTTTTGAGATTAGGTTCAAATACGTCAACGCTTATAATGGAATTAGAAGACTACGAGGCAACGTTTCAAATAAAATTCCGTCTGGATGAACCCCCATTTAGATAACAGTTTTCTCTGGTTTACAGTATAAAAGTCCAAATTAGGTTTTTTACATATTAATTTATTATTAACTGTATTTTGTGAAGTAGATTTTGAAGTAGGAAACTAACCCTTATATTTTGTATTACATAGTATGTTATTAAATAGGTCTCAAATTTAATGCCTGTTTAACATTTACAACATAGAACACATACTGGTACTATGGAAGGGAAAGTTTATATTATGAATAATAAAATATGAAGCTCTTTGTTCTACTCCTACTAAGCACTTGTTGGTAAAACAAAAACAAAGTCAAGCTAACCTACATGTTCTGGGCTGTATTATGTAAATTATTTGCATAAACTTGTTTTAAGGGGCAGAACAATAAACATCTATTCATAGATTTTTTATATGCAATAATTTCTCTAATTACATGACATAAACTAAAGAAATCAATCGATTCCTTCACAGGGCAACATTGCCCAGTGAGGTCAAAGTAGTTAATGCACATATATAATTTAGAAAACGGGAATTAACGCGATCATGGTATAGGTACAGGCTGACCTGTGACCGCAGCCGGTGTAACCTGGTCGAAACGTCAGGCAATCAAAGGTATGTAAGTACCTATACCATGATCGCGTTAATTCCCGTCTTCTAAATTATATATCATGGAACGCGAGAGTTTAAAAATTAGTTAATGCGCATTAAAAAAGTATGTACAATTCCGATTTCCCAAAGTAAATTATAAAGTCATGCAGTGGAAGTGATTCATTTTTATATCAAAATATATCTTAAAGTAAATAGCATAAACACTGAAAGCGAATCATCAATATCATCTAGATGAGCGCGCAAAAAGTATAAAATGATTTCATTACCTTGTACAACAACAATTGGCGTTCATCCTTCCATTGTAACCCATTTGTTGACTCATTCAAAATTTATGTGCAGACTTTATATCTTTTTTTCAGCATTCATGCCTGTCAAGTTCAATGGGTAAACCCTTAAAATGCTAAAAAGGGGAATCGCACAGCGTTTAACGGGTCACAGAGGCCCCATAACGATCGCTCCGCATCTAAGTTTACTAATGTTTCGACCGCATTTCTCTTGGTAGAGGGTCAAATGAAAAATACCAGGCTCTTTTGACACCAAAGATGGCTTATGAAAACAAAAACCCTTTTCTCTGAATTTGATATCCCGCTGTGTAAATAGGACTTTTGAAGCTTTGTGACTCCTATGATATAGAACATTTTACGTTATGATTTAATAGTCTTTTAACCGAGGTTCAACTTATATTGCGCTTTTTAGTCGTAAGTCTTAGATTTCGGTGACCAAAGGGCAGCTATAGTCACAATATGATAAACCAGTTCATCAGAAATAGTTGAACAGCAGGCCCGGGCTCCAAAATGCGGGCTTGAGATGCAATGGTGACTAACACTATGTTGAATATAAAAGTAAATTTAATCATATAAGTTGTTTAGGGTTCAATTCGAGATATAGGTGAATGATTACTGGCTACATTTGAAAGTATTGAAAGGGTAGATTGAATTTAACTAAACGAAACCGTGACTCAGCATATTCACATGTCCAACGCAAAAAGGAGTATATTGATACCGTGCTTAGGTGCGATAGATACAGGTTACTTCAATTGATTTATTTTAGGTATGGTGAAGGGAAAAGGCGTGGTTATAGTACATTGAGGAGTGAAATGGCATAACCTTCGTTAAAATACTGGCTTTGTTGGCTTTACGGAATCAATAATACTAAAGTTATATCCATGAACCGCTTTTTTGCTACGAATAAAAAAATAAATATTCTACTACATTTCACACAGCGATATTGAACCATCATATTTAGACCCAAAGTAAGCATAACTAAACTAGCTTGTGTTATGGAATTAATTTAGATACATTGTTTTATGTAAATGGTGACCCATTTTCCTGAGCCTTTGCCTCTAGCTTACCATCAGGCGAGGAGAAGTCAAATTGACCTGTCCTATGTAAAAGAAAAACATATATTATACATTGAAACACCCAGATCAATGTAAATAGATATATTAATTTGCACAGACGTTTGCACTGAACGGGAATTGAACCCGCGCCCCCCCTCGTCAAGTTCACTGCCACCACGCCATAGAGTCTTTTTTTATACCACTTAGGTGGCTGACAAGCACACGGCCCACCTGATGCAAAGTGGTTACCGTAGCCTATGGACGTGTGCTACACCAGGGGCGTCGCACTCGCGCTGCCGACCCTGAAGAAACCTTCTACTGCCCTTCTTGAAGAACGCCATATTGTAGTCGCTTGGGAAAACCACAGCAGGGAGCTTGTTCCACAGCTTGAGCGTACGTGGGTTGAAGTTCCTTTCGTACCGCACGGTTCGCACCATTTCTGGTCGCAATGTGTGAGGATGAACTCCCTTTCAGTGGCGAGCCGTGCGGTGATAGAAAGTAGCTATCGGCATCATGTCAAACAATTCATCTGAGCACAAACCATTGTATAGGCGGTAGAACACACACACTGAGGCAAAGTCCCTTCTGAGGCTGAGAGGTTAAACAGCGCCTGCGAGTATGGGATTGTCGACGAGCCTCAACGCCCGTCTTTGTATCGATTCGAAGGGTCAAAAAAAGATGACAGCAGTACTCCATATGGGGCCGAACTTGTGCCTTATAAAGAAGGAGTCGTTGTCCCGCAGTGAAGTACTGCTTCACTCTGTTAAGCACTCCAAGTTTCTTAGATGCCAGCCTGGCCTTGTCCTCCAAATGGCTGCGGTACTGGACGTCGCTTGAGATATCGACGCCTAGGATCCTGATACTCTAGGAAATGGTAAGCGATGTACCCAGGAATTGCGGCGCTACAATAAATGGGGTTTTCTTAGCGGTGAATACACATACTTGTGTCTTAGTGGGGTTGAATTACCTGTTAAATTAACACCGAATACCTAAATACAGAACTTAAACTCCATACAATGCGCGTTCGAGTAAGGCATACATAGATATCGCTCACTGACTTAAAACTTCAGATCGTGTGGAAATCTGTATGAAATCGTCTATCTCTTGTAAACGGACGTATAAATTAGACGTTAATAAATATATATATAAAATGAAAATAGTTCTAAAATAAACATTTGTTAATGTTAAACTATAACCCAATTCACGCACCTAATTTTTTTTTGTATAATATTAAATCCATTTTATTATCTTAATTAGACTGTCTGGACCAGCACATAATTCCTGCGTCACAAAGGACTGTTACAAATGTTTCCCTGTTGTGCGATACGAGAGTGTTAAATGTGGCCACAATTGCTGTCGTCGCGTAAATAAGTCCGTAGGTACCTGAACCGAGTTTGTGAAAGTTACAATTAAAATAAATTCTAGCAAGCATTCTCAGATACATAAGAACATATTACAATGTACCCTATAAATACGGTGTACGGGGTCTTACTAACATCTTTGGAGCTCTAGTCAACCTCAACTGCTAATCCTAGTTCCTCTCAGGATTGGGAGGACAAGTAAGAAAAGAATATACGCGTAGTATCGCGCACAGCAAACTGGTTTCTGGTCGGGCGAATAACTACTACGGCGAACGGACGAGCTCTTATCTCATTCCAAGACTTATAAATTTGTTACCCGATTCCGTCCGTAGTGCAATTAATGCTAATAACATTAAAGAAAAATTAAAACAACATTTTTTGTCACAGTTGTAACAGTAAAGAATATTAGTGCATGCATCTGTGTAAACATTTAAATAGGTATTTGCGTATTTCTTTATACTGTACTGTTACTGTTTTTATGCTGATTTTTTTCAATTATTTTTTTATACTGTACCTAAAGATAGACAAAGTATTTAAAGCATGTCAGAGGTCGAAACATTGTGTCACACACAAATCATATAGGTTTAAGTGGCATTATTGTAACATATCATTGTTTGACACTGTTTTCTTTTGTAATAAATAAAAATAAAAAAACAAAAGAAAATATTATTATTCTGCCCATACATACGGTAGTGACTTTCGTAAGAGTCAACAATAAAATACGATAAGCGGCTCCAAAGTTCTAAAGAGCGAACTTCGAGAGCCACCGGGAAATTATAACGATGATAAAAGACCTACTGGTATGCCAATGGCACTTTGATTATAGAAGCGTCACACATTTACTATTCTAACGTAACTTACTTGTTATTATAAGCCCGTTTTCTTGACTAAAAATAGAATATACTGACACTGCAGTACTTTTATACTCATATAGGTCAAACAAAACACAATCACTATTATGAAACTCCCTCATACAATTGCAGAATAGTTATTGGAATCAACATCAAATGCTGGAAAATTATTTGATGAATTAATCCCACATACACCACACAAACCAAAGCCGCAGAACAAAGGCGGTATCTGATGCTGTATAGTCAAATATATACACCCGTAATCTTGATTAATGCTACCTTGTAATCAATCAAAGGTCCATTGAATTCTATATGCAATTGAGACCCTCTTTCATAGATAGGTGAAATTCATAAAAATGGTAATATTGGTCAAATCTCTTTAGTCTGACTAGCGTAACTACCTCTGTGGTGTGGTGGTAGTAAACGCAACTGCAGTGCAGGGGGTCCGGATTTGATACCCGTTCAATGCACATATTTGCGATATAATACGTCTATTTGCATTGTTTGCCATACGAACATCTATAGTAGATATTGCGGGTAGTTGGAGCCCTCATAAGTTCGACTAGTCTAACTACAGAACTTCGATATCGCCAATTAGTTGTGGAGGTTAGATGGCAGTTACCTCACGAAAATATTAAGTCCTTACATATGAAATGTTTTCTTTAATAGTGGCTTCTCGGTACATTAATCCTTCTAGCTGTTTCTGCAGCGCTGGTGCCGCGATGAAACTGGTATTCGAAGTTAATGCGATATTGCATTTGAATTTGAATTTGATATTTTAAGTTTTCCATATTGTGCGCAGAACGATGTCAAAGCGAAATTAAATAGCGCGAAATAGTAGTTTATGACACTACGGCTCGTTTTTTTAAAGTATCACACGAGTGTTATAACTTATAAGACCAAGTTATGTACAGTGTCATATACTACTTTATCTACTCTCATACTATAATACATCAACTAATTTATTTTACAAACAAAACCAAACTTTGTTTAATTTCAATGTAGAATGTTGTGAAATCGATTGCGCATACGTTTTTCTTTTTTTTTCTTCCGAATCGGCGGATTCTTTTTTTAAGTAGAGGTTCAACCTTCTTGGTGCAGATGGAGGTTGTATAGGTGTATCGTTATGATTAAACAGTTATTTGATGATATAGGTGTCCATACAAGACCTGTATCGTAATAAAACTTTTTTGGCCTGTGCGTAATGTTTGTCATAAGAGTTTTGATTTCAATTTTATAATCTTTGTATTTTTTTTGTGTATGTGTAATTTGTGTATGTATCAGAGTAGATAAACAAATGAATTATCATATTCGAAACACAAATAGGCAAGCTCAAAATTGAAATGAATTTGGAATTCGTAACCAAACGTTGGATTTTTGAGATCACGATAGCCAGTTTGATAAAACGCCAATTTCATAAACTGCCAAGTGTAGCCGCATCTCAGTTAGACTGGAAAGCTGACCCTAACTGCAACTAAGAAAAAGGTTCAGACAATGATGATGTTAATATTGAGTTCAGCTTAGTTAATATTGTGCAAACTTCCTAAGGCGGGTAGGCACTCACTGTCGTAATTGGACAAAGTGAGTACGAGAAAACAACTAGTTGCTCGCTTATTGCCCCGTACTTCCTATACCTACGATGTTTGTGTCCAGCGGTTAGGTTAGTTAACTTTATTTTGATAAGCCACAGTCATAATATTGTTTAAAAGTCGGGTAAACCAATAGATGCTTAAAGAAAGATGAAAATCACTTGTATCATAGAAGTCATTATATCATTGTCATCTGAGTAAGTGTATTGGATTCTTCTTATTGAGTTTGAAATGTTCATTAAACCTCAGTTGATATTACAAGGTTTAACACAGTAGGATGTTATTATTTACTTTACCTTCTATGGGGTTAAAGTATATTTAATATTCTTCAGAGCCGGAGGGGGAGGTTATATCGGACTCGAATCGATTAAAACGCACGCCGTCTGTGGGTCCTTAACACAACAGAAGATGAAGCAAATATTAACATTATATTGTGTTTAACCCATACTCATATACGAATACCAGTACATAAACAGAACACCCCAGACATCGACTTACAACAATTCTATAAATCGTTATATTACTAACTAACTTTTGCCTGCGGCTCCGCCAGCGTGAATGTCGGCTATCACTATAATATTGGTTATTTTTATAATTTGTAGCCCTTGGCTGATTGGTTGATTGTAATAAAAATAGGTGCGCCAAAGAACTGTTCATTATTTAGCCTGGACAGTCGTTTTTACGTGAAAGTGTAACACACGTCCATCTGTCCATACTTACAAACTTTCTCGTTTATAATATTAGTAGGATAGAAACTTAAATATCTAAATGCAAATGTTAATAATATTTAGAGTTCATGAAAATTTAACATTTAATATTAATAAAGTAGGTAAAAGTATTATTAAATACATACTGATAGCAGAAAATACGAAGAAGAATTTTTTAAAACGCAGGTATTTTTTTTGCTAAAAGAAACTGTAACCCGAAGGTATTACCGCCTGGCTCGCAAGTTATACCCTATTTAAACTTTAATTATTTTGAAAACTAAGATAAAATTCCATTAAACTTATAGCAGAATCGTAGAAATTTCTAGACTAAAAACAAAAACATGTGCATACTCAATGGAGAAACTCTGTACTCTTGGGACTAATTTCATTGGATCAAAAGCTGATCCTCACTTACTCAGTAATAATCTACTTAGTACTAAGTAAATGAGAAAATGCGATGTATTTATTAACGCATTAAAATGTTCTCCTACAGTTTATAAATAGACTGTGAAACTTTTTAAAAGTCGGGATTAAATGACTTATGTCTTTGGGTAGTTGGTTGCGGTTGACCTGCTCAGTCCGTCTGAGTAGCCACGGGCATTCAACCTTTTTCAGAATTGCTTTTTTTTAATATACTCATGGCTATTTATCGTGGAATGTGCAGGCGGAAGCGATGTGTTTAAAATAATTAAGACACTAAGTTGTATGAATTTAATGTTATGAATTTGATTTTAGGTAGGTACATTATACATTTCCTTAACTAAAATGAATAAATATGTAGTGCATATCTACTACACGGCGCCATCTAGACCTAAACTTAATTCGTACTATTAGCTCTATAACGCAGATGAAATTACACTCAGAGAATATCGAAATTGCGACATCTGATTTAGAAGTTGATAGCTCAACTACTTCAATGTAAAGGTAAATATATTCTGATATTCCAAAGGTCATACTCTTGGTGAAAACTATTAAAAGGTACCAAATGATTATAACCTATTCCGTAGCAAAATGTTGAAAATGAATTATTTGAAATGCAAAATAATTTAGAGCCAGTAATAGATTCTAGTGTTAATACCATTCCCTTATTTAAAAGCTCAACGGTAGAATACATAAATCACATAATTTACAGTTATGCATGCTATTTAACAAAACAACTAACGCATTATTTTCAGTTCAACGTGCTGTGATTAAAGTCAGTTCAAAATTATATCTGTTTTAGCACGCGTGCAAATTTTGATACAAATTCAAATTCACTTTATAATCATACCAACCTTTATTTATTGGTTCTATAAAGTTATTAATACGTCCAATCAACGACAAAAGTGGTTTAGTAACAAAATATTTACAAACCTATATTGAGTGATAGTTGTAACGTATGGAATGAAACACGGACAAACGCTGACTGATTGACGTTTATTGGTAATACACACACATAGATATATATATACAAACACAACACTTTTCCCTCCTTATTATCATAACAATAAAGAAATATGCACAATAACAAACTACGTAATTACCTATAGTAAACTTAAGCTTAATTTGTGGAGTTGTATCATACACATGAGTTTAATACATAGTAGGTAAGTATCTAAATATGCGACATATGTATAGATGCAAACTAGAAATCTTATCGTAGGTAGGTAATTATTTAACTTATAGGTACTTTCAAATGCAGAATCAATTAATTTAATTCTTACGAGGTCTCAATGTCATAGGATGAGGTGAATGTATTTTCTTGAGATCTGGACCGTTGATATTATCAGTGAGAGTTTGGTAATCGCTTTCTGAACCCATATCCCTTGAACTTGCCCCTGTTACTGAGGTGGTCGTAGAAACCACCTGTGACGAGGACGTCTCTTGTAGACTAGACTTAGGTGAAACGCTAGGGAGTGACAACGACCGAACTTCATCATTACTTGGAACTAACGTATCACTATTTTGAAAGTCCCCAACTGCCTCCTCCACTACCGGCTGTGTCTCGGGTGACATGAAATCTGCCATGGAATGTCTAGACCTCCTCACCTCATGTGATTTAATTATTTGATCTACATGGCGCTTGACGCAGGAATTACCATCGGATGGTTTAACTAAGTAAGAGACCGGACCTGTCCTGTCTACCACATGCCCTTCTTTCCATTTGAAATCTTTATTAGAGTAATCTCTGAGGAGCACTTTATCCCCCCGACCCACCTGCCGGAGTGAACCGCCTCGCGCGACTTCCTGCCTGCGCTGTGCAGCACGTACGACCATGCTAGTATCAGGACGCACCAGGTCAAGTCGACCACGCAGTCTGCGGCCCAGTAGGGCTACTGATGGTTCCTTTTGGGTGGTGGAATGCTCTGTGTTCCTATACGTAAATAAAAATCTTTGTAAAGCCTTCTCACAATTATCATTTTCTACGACTGCTTTTTTCAGTACTCGCTTAACTAATTTTACCGCATTCTCAGCAGCACCATTACTTGAGGGATGGTATGGCGCAACTAGTGTCCGTTTTATTCCATTCCTAGTTAAATACCTGTTATACTCTTCGGAAAAGAAAGGCGGCCCGTTGTCGCTAACGATGACCTTAGGCAATCCGAATCGTGAAAAAATCTTCATTAAAACCGATATAACTGACGCGGCTGACGTGTTCGGCACAGTTTCTACTTCCAACCACTTGGAATGTGCGTCAAGTAATACAAAGTAATATTTATTTTTATATGGGCCTAAAAAGTCGACATTGAGCCGCGACCACGGTTCCGCCGGCCAGTCCCAGCGGTGGAGCGGCGCCGCGGGCGGCTGGTCGCGCTGCGAGGCGCACGCGCGGCACTCGCGGCATGTACTCTCAATGTCGGTGTCTATGCGCTCCCACCAAATGTAGTTGCGCGCCACTTGTTTCATTTTGACTACTCCTACATGACCACTGTGCAGCTCTTCTAACATTTGGGGGCGAAGTGCTTTGGGAATGACTACCCGGTATCCCCAAACTAAACAGTCGTGTTCAATGAACAAATTATCTTTGCGCATAAAAAATATCTTTTCAACTTCATTTTCTATTTTCTCTGGCCAACCAAATTTGACAAAACCTATAATTTTATTTAATAAATGGTCTTTTTTAGTTGCATTTTGTATTTCGTAAAAAGTTATAGGTAATCTGTCTTCTATGAAATTCAAATACCCTTTGCTCGACTTTTCAGATATTTTCAAATTCTGTCTTTTATTACATCTTGTAGGTAATCTAGACAAAAAGTCAGCAAAACTATTCCTTTTTGAGGGTATAAATTCTATACTATAGTTGTAAGCAGCTAATTTAATAGCATAACGTTGTATTCTGCTAGCTGCTGTCTGTGGAATTCCCTTATTTTTACCTAATATGTAGCTTAATGGTCGATGATCACTTCTTAAAATAAAATGTCTACCATACAAATACTGATGGTGTTTTTGTATCCCAAACACTATAGCCAACGCCTCTTTATCGAGTTGCGAGTAGTTGAGTTCGGCCGCGTTGAGAGTGCGTGACGCACAGCTGACCAGCCGCTCCGAGTTGTCGGAGTACCTATGCGTGAGCACCGCGCCCAACCCGTAAGCGCTGCTATCCACTGACAATATCAACGGTAAACTAGGGTCGTAATGCGCTAAAACGGGCGCGCTAGACAATATATTTTTAATTTTCGTAAATGCTCTTGTACAATCCTCGTCCCATGACCATTTTACATCTTTTTTTAACATGTTATATAACGGTCTTAATATGTCACTTACATTTACACAAAATCTGGAAAAAAATTAACAAGGCCTAAAAAACTCTTAAGTTGGGTTACATCGGTTGGCACTGGAGCCGATGCTATAGCGTGAATCTTTTTTTCATCTGTATGTAAGCCATACTTATCTATTCTGTAACCTAGGTAAGTTACACTATCTTTAAAAAATTCGCATTTAGACCAATTTACTCGCAGTCCTGCCTTCTTAAGTCGCATTAAAACTAATTTTAAATTACGCAAATGACTGCTTCTGTCACTGCCTGTTACACGAATATCATCCTGAAAAACTACAGTGGAAACTAAACCAACTAAAACCTCATCAATAAGCTTTTGAAAATTTTGTGGAATACACTTGATTCCAAAAGGTACGCGCTTATACAAAAACGTGCCTACGTGCGTTGTAATAGCGGTCATCGGTTGCGAATCCTGTGTGAGTAGACACTGTTGGTATGCATGACTTAAGTCTAATTTTGAATACTGAACCCCACCTGCCAATTTAGAAAATATCTCTTCAATTCGAGGTAACGGATACTGAAAATCTTTAATAATTGGGTTAATCGTAATCTTGTAGTCGCCACAAATGCGAATGTCTCCATTTTTTTTTATAACAGGCACTATTGGCGTTCCGTACTCAGACCTATCTACTTTAAATATGACGTCATCTTTTTGCAAACGCAACAATTTACGCTCGACAGGTGCCCGCAAAGCGAGCGGCAAAGAACGGGCCTTTACAAATACCGGCGTTTTATCTGTGAGGTGCAATTGTATAGGGGTAACAAAGGTACCTAAACCGCTTGCAAATACCTCCGGGTATTCAGTAAGTAACCGTTGTACATCTTGATCACTATCGATCATGTTATAACATTGAGACACATTTAAATGTAATTTTCTTATCCAAGTACGACCAATCAACGCCGGGCCCCCATTTTCCACAATATATAACTCGAGCGGTATACTAACCGACTCATAATCAACTTTAACTGTAATAAAGCCCAGGGGTGATATGATTGTACCGGTATAAGATTTTAGTCGCAGCGACTTTTTATGTATCGGTACATTAAAAAAATAGTTATCGTAACACGACTTAGAAATGACCGAGATTCGACTACCGGTGTCTATTTCAAACTTAATGCATTTATTATTTACATATAAAGCTATATAATATGGACTATCGCCATCACACACAATATTGTAAAAGTCTAATTCATCTTCATTGCTTTCATCACTGTCATTAATAAAGTACTGACCTTTATTTTCCTTCTTGTCTTTATATGTAGCACATACCACTTTAAGGTGACCCCGCTGGCCACACTCGTCACAGTTGTAGTTCTTGAATCGACACCTGGTCGGCAAGTGTCCGTCTCTGCCGCACCGCGAACAGCGCTGCCTGTTGGCACCGGTACCACCGCTGCTGCCTCCGGCCGCCTCGCCGCTGCTGTCACCCGCCGCCCTACCGCGGCCACTGCCAACGGCTGAGCGGCCGCCTCTGCGACCTTGCACTGGCCCGACACGGTGCAAGCCCTCGATTTCCCCTACACTGTAGTGTCCACTACTACCGCCTTCGTTACTCGTGCTGCCTGATGCTGCCACTGATGCATGCCTATCCGCTGCCTCGAGAGATAACGCTAACTCCACGGCGCGTTGGTAGTCGAGCTTTTTTTCAGCAAAAAGTCTAGACCGTATGTCTTCACTGAGTAAACCCGATACAAATTGGTCTCGTAAGTTAACTTCCAAAGGATTTACTAACAACGCTGCAAAATTACAAGTTTTAGCGAGATGTTTTAAACTTTGAAGGTACTCACTAACAGACTCCCCGGGTTTTTGCTTTCTTTGCCGAAAGATATGGCGTTCAGCGATTTCCGATCGTTGCGGTTCCAAATGCGTTCTTACAATTTCCGTCAATTGCGTAAAACTTTGATCTTCGGGTAATGCGGGAGCACACAGATCACACATTAACTCATAACAAGTTACGCCGACGTGGGTCACTAAGGTAGCTACATGTAGTTCGTCTTGAATGCCGTTTAGTGCGATGTATTGTTTTACACGACGACAATAAGCCTCCCAATTATGAGAACTTATATCAAAACTTTCTAGTTTTCCAAACGGCATTATTGTGAATTAATTTTTGCACTGATTAATTTTTGCAAAAATGTAGGTAGATAGTATACCGACTGCGCCAATGTAACGTATGGAATGAAACACGGACAAACGCTGACTGATTGACGTTTATTGGTAATACACACACATAGATATATATATACAAACACAACAATAGTATGCTACCCTGTTTTACGCATATTTATTTTATCACAGCGGTATTCATCCGTTGGATTGGCAAATCAAGCTGCTATTGCAATTGCAAGAAGCCTTGTATTCAATGGAAAAGAAATTGCAATTTTTTAAAGTAAGTTTCCGAAAAATAGTATAGGTCTTCACAAAACAAGGAATAAAAAACTTTTGAACTTGAGAATAAAAATTGTCGGGAGTTTAAAGATCAGTTTAAAGATGGTCGTTCTACATTAAAGTACTTACTTACTTATACTTAACTTGGGCTTAGATTTTTTCACACATTGTAAATTACTGTATTATATTTATTTGATATTTTGTTAATTATTTTATGAAAAGCTTATGCTCTAAATTCCTTATGTGTTGATTGTTGACTGTACTTAAATTACGTGCTTTACGAGAAAAAGTTGTTAAACAATTTTGAAATAATAATAACGATGATCTGTCATTTCATACTATTTTTAAATGGATAAGCTAAGTAATGGCCAGAAAGTCTCAGTACTAAGCTGTAAATATTTCAATTCAATCTTACAGATATTTGTCTCTACACTAAATATATTTCCGTCATGTGACAGGAGAACGTGAGGTAATTGTACGAACATTTGTTCAGAAGTGACATTTGCGAGATTGAAACCTGAATTTAATTAAATCTGAACTGTTGTTTAACAACGTGAATAAGGAGGTATTCAAAATTATAAATAGGTCTATAAATACTTGTGGTGTCTAAATGGAAATACCATTTTAATGGTCTATTTATACTGTTGATTGATGTGGAACGTGTTGTTACACATATTGAGAACACTTTTACTTTTTACGGGTTCAATAATAAATACAGTGAAAAAAGTACAAGTGTTATCAATATGTCTACCATTTTATAGTACTGTATAGGATATTTCGTTCAGTGTTCAGAGATATGACAGCAGTTGCTCTGCTGAAACGTCAACTAGGATTGTCTCAAACGGCCTGTGTCGCAATAAATAAGACAAATAAACTAAAATGTTAAAAATACCTTATCGACTTGAATAGTTAGCATACTAATTAAAAATTTCATTCAATTGTTTGTGCGGAGTAATCAAAAAACAATGTTTAAAAATGATGGTAACATCATTCATTGTTTCCGATAGTTCGTACGACTATCGATAATATATAGGATGAAGGTTGGTAATATTAGGGGTTAAAGTATGAAATTGCCGATTTGTACTGACAAATTGAAATTCGTTTTTTTTTAATTTAACGTATTTATTTAATCAAAATAATTACCATTATTATCTATACATTGCTGCCATCTAGTAGGAAGGTCATTTATGCCTTTGCGATAGAACTCTGGTGATCTAGATTCGACAAACTGTGTGAAAGCATTTTGTACTGCCTCCTGAGAAGAAAACTTTTTATCACATAGAAAATTGTCCAAATCACGAAAAAAATGGTAGTCTGTTGGAGCAAGGTCTGGCGAATACGGAGGGTGACGGATAGTTTCTAATTGCAGTTCCTGTAGAGTTAAAACGGTTTCTCGTGCTGTATGAGGTCCTCGCGTTATCATGGAGCAATAATGGTGAAGATCGATTCATGAGTCGGGGCCGTTTCACTGCTAGTTTTGCTATCATTGTTCGGAGTTCGGCACAGTAGACATCTGCCGTTATTGCTTGACCAAATCGTAGAAAGCTATAGTGAATAACACCATGCTGAGACCACCAAACAGTTACCATTACCTTTTTATTGGTAAGTTTTGCTTTAGGACACTGTTGTGGCGTTTCACCTGGGGTCAGCCATTGCATTTTTCGCTTACGGTTATCGTAAGGAATCCACTTTTCATCACATGTCACAATTCGATCCAATATTCCTTCATTTCTGTATCGATTCAACAAGGCAACACAAGTTTCAACACGCATTTCTTTCTGCAGATCAGTCAAATCATGAGGTACCCATTTTTCAAATTTTTTTATTTTATTGATTTGACGCAAATGAGTCAATATTGTTGGTAAGGTAACGTTAAACCATGCAGCAAATTCCTGGGTAGTTTGGCTCGGATCGGCTTCCACCATGTCTTTCAATTCATTGTTATTCACCTGTGTGGACGGCCTTCCTCGTGGTTCGTTCTTCAAATCAAAGTTTCCATCACGAAAGCGTTTAAACCAAAATCGCACAGTGCGTTCATTAGCAGTCCCCTCTCCAAACGCAACATTGATATTGCGAGCTGTTTCTGCCACGTTAGTTCCGCGTCGGAACTCGTATTCAAAAATCACTCGAATTTTCGAAGTATCCATCTTTCTTGTCTAAGCTGAATAAAAAAAACAACTGAAAGTCGATAATCGAATGTTGCACATTTTTAAACGAAGAACTACATAGGTACCATGTGGAAAAAGTTTCACTAAAAAATCTCAAACCATGAAGGTTCTATGTCAATTCGAAGTACCTATTACAATGAAACGGCAATTTCATACTTTAACCCCTATTATATAAGACAATGTGGAGCACTCAAGGCGTGACTTGGTAGCTCAGTGGTCAGAGCATTCCCTTGCGGGTTCCAGTCCAGCCTAAGTCGATTGCAGTTTTTCCTATCCTAATCGATAAAAATAAAAGTCTTCAAAAGTGACATGTTTTTGATGCGTCTTTGGGCGATTTTAATGCTACATCATCTAAATGAACTTAACGTGAGAAGTCTTGGTTTTCTTGTGAGATCCTATCGGTTAGCAATCTGGCCACTACCTATAGAATAGAATAGAATAATCAATGTTTGGGATTGATACGTATTTTGATATTTATGATGTTTATGACAGTATGACAGTATTAGTATCAATCCCATAAATTAATCATTTTCTATTTTACTTAAGAATTACCACTTGTCTCGGGGGGCTGGCTAGGTTACCATGCATTTGTCCCATTGTATACTAACAAATAACAGCAACAGTTTAAACCAACTCAGCTTCTAACATCTCATGGAACAATTACACGGAGGCGAGCTTTAAGTATAAGTGTTGCAAGCTTTTCTGTCGAGCACAGCGACCTAATTCTTTCAGTTGTCTCACTAATTAGAGGACAAAATAAACATCCAACATTTTTACTTGTGTACGGTTCTCAGAAAACCGCACCTTCAGATATATTTTTATGATTCGTATCTACAAGTGCCAAACAAGTGTATTCTTTATATTTTTTTGATGCTGCTTTGCTTCGCATCTTTCCATGAATATAGTTATTTTTTCAACAAGTGTACAAAGTCATATTTTCCTACGAGTGTTGATTTAAAATCGCCAACTAGTAAAATCACTACATAGTATAAAACAAAGTGGCTTTCTCTGTCCCTGTATCCCTTTGTATGCTCTTTAAAACCACGCAACGGATTTTGATGCGGTTTTTTTAATAGATAGAGTGATTCAAGAGGAAGGTTTATATGTATAATACATGTTTAATATAGTAGATGGTGCAGCGGGAACGGGATCTGATGCCATGCGGGCGGAAAAATATTGGCGGTACGAAGTTCGCCGGGTCAGCTAGTAATTTATAATTTAATCACGCTCTTACTGACTATAGAACACTGCATAGGTGGTGTTCGAAATTCCAATCATTTTCACTCACGCTTGGGGCACAAAATGATTCTTTTCGTGCTGTAGACGTGCAATAACGTCGATACTTGGATAGTATTATCAAAATACTTTTAACCTTTTTTCAATTTTATATTTTTTAATCCACCAGTGCCAGGTTCACGGTAATATTTAGCTAGTAATATTAGTCATAAGTTTAAAATATGCCACCTTTATTTCATACTGTATCCTTTGCGTTTTATCATCATAATCGACATTTAGACGTTATCCAGATTGCATCCGAGGCCAAGATGCCCTCGAAGCTCGGGGGGTCTGCCTTCCAGCTCTTCCACCTCTATTTGCACGCATGTCACCCTGCACGACTTCTAGACAGAACTTTTTGGGCTTACCCCTTCTACCTGGACCCTGCGGGGGTACCATTGCTAGGCATTTATTATCCACGTAGCCTGGCTGTTGCAGCAAGACGTGGCAACACCAGCGAAGGTGACTCTCTTGCATTTTATTTACGATGTCTCGGACATGAAGGCTGCCGCGGATGCGAGAGTTCCTCACGCGATCCTTACGCGTGACTCCGCAAATCCACCGCCACGGCCACCCTCCGCCTCGGGAGTACGGCGGCTAACTCCCTCGCACGACCGGTCAACGTGCCGATGTTCCACGTTGCGAAGCGGAGTTTCCGGGGATTGCGATTTTGGCCTATCCTCGTTAGCCGTGCCCGGCTCAGGTACGGTAGCCCTCGCCCACTTGTCACAAGAGGCGGGTGACCCTCCTGCGCACCGTTTTGCTGCGGTGCCCTAACCCTTGCGCAATCCTTTACGTTTTATATCATTTAATTTGGCGTAGTTTTGGCCTTGCCGGGGGCGACTGCCGTTTGACCCCCTAACCCCGAAAGGAAAGCCAGCGCCAGAGCCTCGTCCGTTTTTCAGCAGTTGCACCGGCTTGCAGGTGAGGTAAGCTTTGGTCCTGAAGATTTTGGTGGGACCCCCAAAGCACCCTATATATATATATCCTTGCGTTAATAATATACTCCGATACTATTATATTATATATCCTATGTTTGCAATACAATAAAGAGTATCTATATAAGAATTCTTAACAGCTTTCCCGGAGCCTTTTCGTAGCAAGCCCAGCTTGCTTCAAAAAGGTTTCGGGAAGCTGAACTCTACAAGTTCATCTTACAAAACGGTTTAGAGGAATGCCGAGAACATCTTATAGATAAGAGTCAGAACTGAAGTGGTTCTATAGTTCTTCAGTAAAGTTTTAACGAAGAAATTTAGTCCTTCGCCGCAATTCAAAACTCTCAATTCTAAAAGAAAATGATGTCGTGTTCAAAAATTCCCTACGACAATACAATTTTCTTCCTTTGTCCTTTCAATTTGCATAAATATATTCTACAACGTTCAATAAATTATGGGTGACGCATATCGCCTAACTGGATGTAAATTAGTTTGGCAGCATCCACTAGACTTTCGTTAAACATATGATGCATCAGGCCCATGCATCATATGTTTAATGTGTACGTAGTTTTATTATAATGTAAAGAGTATGTATGTTATACTCTGATGTTCATAATTTTATAATACATTTTCAATGAAAATACAATCTTTTCTCATAGATTCTATGAAAGTAATATGTTCGTAATCTACATGTGCGGTTAAAATTTACCTGAAAAAGGTGGCTTGTTCAGATTGGATTCAGAAGGTGTAGGATGGCATTCTTTGTCAATATTTATTTTGTGAGACGTCAAATATTTCTAAAATATATCAATTGTTACAATACTATTCTAAATTTTAAATGACAGTCGGATTTTCAATTTGTGTGACTAGTATACAACCCATCGTCGTGAACTGGAAAAAGAGCAAAAGGTCAATTTAGAAGCAGTTATAATTTTACTATGAAATATCAAACACTGCTATATAAATCCTGACCCTTAAACTGTAATATCAGAGTGAATACACGAGTGTTCCCTTAACAAAAACATGTCTGAACACAAAACTCGGTTCAACCTTCATCCATCTTCTAACAGTCTTGAACAAAAGACTTAAAAACTGGACTTAGCCGAACTGATTGACACGTCATCTAGCCGTTAATTATACCCAAATCCACTTAGTGAGTACAGTTCGACCCATATTGAAACCACAAATTAAATATCTACCTCACATTTCATTCGAATCCTCTGTTCGTTCGACAGGTAACCGAAACAGTCTTTTAAAGCATTGTGGGCGATAAATCTGTCAACGTACACCATTCTATTGCCCATTCACCGAATCCTTTATGGATTTCAAAAGCTTTTAGACTGGTAACATACGTCCAACGCAGTACTACCTATCATTTGTCAACTTTGTTCTATTAATGAAACAATCACGAAATGCTTTAAGACATTTTATTGACGTACAATAGATGTTTTGAGTTTCATGACGTTAATAGTTGGAGCGTTTTCGTTATATGTTAAACCAGAATACAAATCATTTCATGTGAAGCTAGCACAGTAACTAATAAACTGTTGCTACACTAGCAATCACAGTGTAGGAGAAAAACTAGAGAGCACAGTCTCTACGACCTAGAAAGTATTTCACATGTCATCAGAACGATTTAGTTTATTTATTATATTAAAATATGGATAGCAAAGAGATACAATGCCATAATACCAATGCATAAGAGTCAAAAATTCAATTCTAGAAATCCAAATCGTGAAAAATTATTGAGTATTGTGAGCAGTGCAGCAGAGTAGTAGAGAAATTAGTGAGATTAGTTCCTGTATTCATACTGATTAGGACGAGGTGGGTTAGAACTACAGATTTAACAAATTAGCACTATAGCAACGATGCATCATATACCGTAAATGCCTATAAAAATAAAGAGAAATTAATACAACGGCTATGGCCGCGTGGTCCGACCACTTTGTCCGACCGATCGGACGACACAGAATATTTTTTCTTGTTGCTCCGACCGGTCGGACGACGTAAAATTTCTCTTCCTGGTGTTCCGACTGATCGGACGACGCGGACAATGTCCAAAACATAACGCTGGCTTCTTTTGCCCCAATCGTGAACTTGTAAGCTAAGGATGACTATGCTTGTATGATTAATATATTTTGATGAGTCAGACATTGTTGTAAGAAAGACTGGTATCTGCATTTTCTAAGCATAAACTACTGAATAGCAAAAGATAAAAGCGGACCGTACACTTTTTATTACCACTATCTAGGTAATAAAAAGTAGTCAAAAAGCTAAGCAAATTGATTTCTTATTACTAAAGTAAAATCATTAAGAGCTGATAGTTTCTAACTATGGTGTACAGTTTGTACACTCATCGTACGCCCTAGGGATTTAAATGATCGGGTGCGACGTAGAATCTTACGCTAAGAGTGTTTTCACATTCATCCGATATCCAACATCCGATATCGGTGTCGGACGCAGATAGCCGAAATCCGATAGCAGAAACCATGTGCTGTTTTGACATTATATCCGATGAAATCAGTCCGATAGCGCCATTTGCTCGTTTGCACAGACTAGTTAGAAGATAAGAAAAATAAGAAAAAGTTAGATAGATAGATCTATAGATAATTCTTTATTGTATCGCTGGCAGATTTTTTTCCAGGCAACCTGGGGATGGACAGTAATGTGTCAGAACAGTAGATATGGTGTAGTTATCAAATAAACTAAACTAAAACAAAAATGTAAGGGTACTAATACACTCGAGAGCAATGAATCCGGGTCACTCAAAGAATCCAAAAAATCTCGGAAAGTAAGAATGCTAGGTTAATTCAATAAATTGTATTTAATAGACAATTTAATACTCCTTAAATGAAAGTTAAAAAAATATGAGTCACCATACATTTTATTTACACAAAATTACATAAAGAAAAAAAACTGCTGATCTCTCCTTAAAACAAAAATAGGAAACATGAAATTTTTGAACTTTATGACGATTTTCTTGAATTTCAATACTTCGTATTACCTCCTCGTGCTTCCATTACTGCGTTTACGCGGTTTGGCATGCTGTACACCAAGTTCCTTATACGATTTTGAGGAATATTCTCCCATTCCTCTGTGAGAGCAATTTTGAGCTCAGGAAGCGTGATTGGGGGAGGGTTTTGTTGTTTTACGCATCTCCCTAGCTCGTCCCAAGCATGCTCGATCGGGTTGATATCCGGGCTGCGCGCTGGCCACTCCATACAAGTAATGTTCATCTCTTGAAGGTAGTCATTCACAATCCTACCTGTATGAGGTCGGGCATTGTCATGCATAAATATAGCATCCTCACCCAAATTGACCATAAATGGACCAACGTGTTCGTTGAGGATTTCTTCCATATATCTTACGCTAGTTAAAGAGCCGTTTTCTATGATCACCAGCTCTGTGCGACTTTCAGAGGAAATTCCGGCCCACACAAGTACAGACCCACCACCGTAGGCTACTTTTTCTTCGATGCATGCTTGCTTGAATCTTTCCCCTGGTCTTCTATACACTCTGTGTCTTCCATCGTGCTTGTAGAGCATAAATTTTGATTCGTCGGAGAACATAACTTTCGACCAATCTTCAATACTCCAATTTACGTGGTTCTGGGCATATCTTAGTCTTGAAATACGATGGCCACGCTCCAGTTTAGGGCCGTTTGCAGGTCTAAGGGGTTTTAAGTTAGATTCAGCAAGCCGACGTCTTACTGTCCATGCACTTGGGTTACTTCCTCCGAGGCGTCGAAACTGATTTGTGAGTTCAGTTCCTGTGAGAAAGCGATTTCGAAGCATGGTGTTCACCAAGTATCGGTCTTCTCGTGCTGTGGTACACCTAGTTCTTCCCGTTCCTGGTCTGCGTAGGTTAGAACCAGTTTCTTCGTAACGTCGGAGAACTCTTTGTACTGTTGACAGCGACACACCGACAGTCCTGGCTGTATCGCGCTGACTCCGGCCGGTTTCCACCAATGTAAGTATTCTGGTGCATTCTTCAAGTGTAAGCGACATGATTTCAGCTTGAATAATGAATATTGAGCACTATCAACCTGGTTTATGTACCAACATAAATGACAGATTACAAACAAAAGCAAAAACAAATCCTGTAATTTCGTAGTTCCATCTTCGACAGTGTTCCCTTTTCAAATTTGATTTTTTTATGATATAACTTTACAATAACTAAGAAGTTTTAATACTTTCATTTAAGGAGTATTAAATTGTCTATTAAATACAATTTATTGCATTAACCTAGCATTCTTACTTTCCGAGATTTTTTGGATTCTTTGAGTGACCCGGATTCATTGCTCTCGAGTGTATTATAAATGCGAAAGTAACTCTGTCTGTCTGTCTGTCTGTTACGCTTTCACGCATAAACTATTAAACCGATTTTGATGAAATTTGGTATAGGTGTAGATTAGACCTTGAGAAAGGACATAGGCTATGTTTGGTCGCGATAACCGACATCCACGCGGGCGGAGCCGCGGGCGAAAGCTAGTAGTAAATATACGGCTTAACGTAGAGTATAATAAAAGTATAAACAGATATACAAACAATTTTAACACATACATTTAAAATATATCAGGTAAAAAGTACATTATAATATGAAAGGATCACAGCAATGAGTCAACGGTCATAAATGCGAGTTATGTACTAGATGATAGATAGTGGACCTTTACCATTATTTTAAAAGCATTTAGTGATTGTACCCGTCTGATATTAAATGTTAATGTGTTCCATAAGCGCACAGCCTTGACAGTGAAAGACTTATCAACAAAGACAGTGGAATGCATTGGCATTCATAGCCTCAAATTCTCGGATGACCTCAGGCATCTCGTAGTTCGGTGTTTTAGTGTCTGTAAGCTCCGATATCGGACCCACACTACGGTGTCGCCACTGATAACTGATTTCGGGCCGGACAACGTGAAAGACAGATACAATAATTATGTCATACATGTCGGATATCGGATATCGGGTATCGGATGATGTGAAAACGCTCTAAGCAGGGTTTCTGGGTTATCAATTCATTTATTTTAGGTGAGCGACCTTCATTTAAGCAGCCTGATTGGTTGGGAGCTCGGCCTATTTTTAGAAAACCCTCCCAGAGTCTTAATTTGTTTAATTATTTTGAAGGGAAAGTTAAAAATATTATGCAAAGTTGTAAGTGACTTAATTACTATTGAGATTTTAGATATTCAGGTAATACTTGTGTTTAGGTATTATTATCTACACAAAGAATGTTAATAAATATAAGAACAAAACATTAAACTGTATAGGGACTAGGGCATTTATAGACTACAGAACTTCGATATCGCCGATGGGTTGTGGAGGTCAGATGGCAGTCGCTACACAGAGAGATAGGTTAAGAGAGTTTGACTAAAGTTTCACAACTAGTAAGTGTATACGACTTGGGGATATAGTCGGTTTAAGTACGACATACCCAGTCAGTTAACCGCAATGGTCCAGCCAGACAGTCTAGGGCTCTGAGGGCGAACAAGCACACATTAACAGGTAATCGGCCGACGGCCTATCGACAGATATATCAGCATTCTTAACGTAAAAAATCTATGGTGGAAGAATGCCGACTCCCAGCTAGTGTGTAGTCGCAAAAGTGGCAGCAAGGCACTGCCGGCAGATTACAGGCCGCCCGATAGGGCCAAAAACTGCCTTTAGGCCTGGACATAATAAAAAAACTTCCAGAAGCCACGGTAACCGTGAACTATTATGCAAACCGAATATGCTTGTTCAGTAATGAAATCGGCTACGCACCATCACGACCTCAAAGTTTGGACCTCATTTATCAACCCCCATCACAAGCAATTGTGCTAAGCTAGAAAGGTTAGATGGAAAATTGGTAATTTCAGTTAAAAATATTCTTTAAAAAATAAATGAATCTTCAAATTGTGGTAGTTAATTTTTTTTTTGATAGAATCCAAACATTGAGGTCGAAACTAGCGCGTCTCATTATAGGTACTTGGACCATAATTATATTAGTTTATCAAATTCTCAAATATTAATTTATGAGCTCGAGCGGCTCAGATAACCTTAATGAAATTTATTTATGGGCCCAGCCCAAAAATATGCCACATCGATTAATAAAAGAATTACGCAAATTGCCTTGATCTTTCTGAGAAATCAAGATATTAAAATAAAATATTTTGTAAGCACGTTGAATAGAGAGATGAACTTACTTTTATTAATGATAATATTATTCAATTAATATTGATTAATCAATTATTATTTATATATAAAATTTACGAATATATTAGTTGCCGTAAACTTAAACGTTACTTTGCATACCTTTTTTTTAACGTGTGGAAACCCCACGTGCTTCACCCCATCGGTGCCGGCGATGGGGTGGGCGTGTCGGAATCGGACCGACTAAAACCACACGGTGTCCTTCCCAAGTGTCCATTGACGAGCACCCCGGGTAAGCCCTCGGAAGGATAACCCCAGGGTTACCAGGGCTTTGGCCGCCACCTCGGCCTCGTCTGGTGGGGTCGGGTTTTATCCCGCATTGGTGAGTTGGCAGGCGTGTGTATGACACACACGACACGCCTCCGCCACGGCCTGCTTCTGTAAGGACGGCGAGTCAACCAACTGCCGTCCTCAGGCCCCGATCATGGAGGTCGGTAGTCCCAGGCGTAGACGTAGACCTGGGTTACTTTATTACAGTTGAAACTTTATTAATTATCAAATAATAATATAAATATAACTTATCCACACAATTTATTCACATTCATTCAACTCATTTATTTTCGAACTCCGAAGTCCAAAAAAGTCAGTTTTGATTTAGTGAATCATGCTTCCAATGTCCGTTATATATCACATAATGTTACAATTATACTCCAAATACTCCTAATTTTAATGTCTACGGCGGTGGATGAGTTCAAATTTACCAAGTATAAAAATTTTCGAAACAATTCGCGCGCGCTAGGCCCTTTTATATCTCGCGAATTAGGTCCAAAATATGTGAATCGAGCTTTACTATAATGAAGCACTGAATACACTGTTGCAAAATAGCCAGCTCATACTTCCGCACTAGGTATTACCCGTGCAATAAGGCAAGCGCCACCGACCCTGCTACAGAGTTTGTGCAAATGGTATTCTCACTTTAGACATCTGTCTAAATCAAATTCCATAAATGTTAATGAATCAATCTGCATAATATTCAGTCAATTTGTAGACACTGATTTTGGTTTCATGGGTTGACATGAAAGATCGACCATTCATCAGTCTATTTTCTACGTTTGTATGTTTAAATTATCCTAAAGCTACCCCTTTATCTTTATTCTGTTTTTTTTTTTCAATATGTAACCTGTACTTAGGAATATATTTTTCGTATATTTCAATCACTGTCTAGACGCCAAGACAATTTAAATTATTTGATACGTGTTCTGTTTGTAATAAATTCAATCAAATCCCGAATTTACGAAGCAAGGAATACAATTAGAGCGTTTTCACATTCATCCGAAATCCGATATCGACGTTGGACGCTGATAACCAACATCCGATAGCCGATATTTTCACATTTATCCGACAAAATCGGTCCGATACGGCCATTTGCTCGCAAGTACAGACTAGTTAGGGATGCTAGTGATGAAAAAAAGAAAAAAGTTTTCGATCTTCTTGACATGACATAGTATTGAGTTTTTCTTATATTCGTGATCAGCGTCATCAATTAAGGCGAAAAGACACGTAACTAAAAAAATGTCAATAAGGTCGAAAATTGCTTACAGTCGTTGTTTTAGTCTCTTTGTGATCCGATATCGGGCCAAAACAGCGGTGTTAGCTCCGATAAACGATATCGGACCGGACAATGTGAAAGAGAGATACATACACCATACATCTGACTTACTCCGATATCGGATGTCGGATATCATACAATGTGAAAACGCTCATTCTTAATTTGAACCTATAAAACAGAACTTAAGAATTCAAGTCATTACTTTATATCACGGTCCAACAAATAGAAAAGTATGATCTACAGAACTTAGAAAACTTTTAGCGAAAAAGATGTCAAAGACGGCAGACTTTCACCTATTTTATCAAGCAGAATGTCAGCATTAGATTTTTATGGAATTTCTTTTACTACTTTAGCAAAAAAAAAGAGGGAGTTTGTGAGAATAGTGCGACTTCTAAGTTACACACAATATTAAATAGATTCATTTTGATAGCATTTATATCTCATTTATATCATGAGTAATTTATTGAAACACCTGTGTCTGCCATTTCAATTACTTTCAGATTCTATTGCATGGTTAGCTGCAAAAATTTGCTTTTAAATATAAGAGCTCCAACCTCCATGTTGTACTTTTGAAATACACGATAAAAAGTGTAATAGGTACACGTTTTATAGGTAGCAGGTAGAGCCACTGGTAAAAGATAGTGCTTCATTAAATGTTGAAGGATTTTTAATACAAGATTTAAAAAAAAACGTTGAAGAAGAAATTTTTTATCGAAAGAACGATTTCATACATGAATTATATCCACAATATTTTTTTAAATATATCTAATTAAAGTAGAAAATAAGGACAATCTAACAATTTTTCATAGATAGCATGGCACGTGTATATAATGGTGGCCCTATCTCCTGAGACTTTGCCTTCAGCTTACCATCAGGCAAGGTAAAGTCAAATTGACGTGTCCTATATAAAAAAAGACCACTTAGGTAAAGAGCTATCTAACAATAATACATATTCAATTCAAATGTTAATCACCTCTGCCTAACTCTTCAGAGATAAACAGACATAATTAAAACTTAATGAACAAACTGAATTAAAAGCATAACATCCAGTAAAGCCTCATCCATAACATTGGCTCCCTCTGTCCCTAAGCACTGATAACCAAGACAGCTCCAGCGCGACATTAACACGCTGTTTTATCTACGACTCGCTCATAATTCAAAGCAATTGCCGTTTTGGGATCATTACACAAGTGTGAATGTTTATTACGATTGGTTTTGAACAACTATTAGAGGCATTAGAGGCACTGATATATCCATTATCTGAACGCGAGAACGATTTATTTTGTTTTGTTTACAATGTTCACTATGCTTTAGTTGCTTTTCAGTGGGAATGGTTATGAGGATAATGACCCGTGGTCATGGTTGGTGGATATCAAATGACACGTAGGGCGCAGTATATCTAAATAATGAAATAATACAATATGAATCAAGATAAAATCGGTTTTCATTCATATCTGTTTCCGTAAGTGCGTTCCTCGTAAATCCATAAATTAAATGTGTGAGATTTTAATAAACTTTCAACATGTGTGTTTATCATGAACAAGAATGGTCAAAAATTTACAAAAGTTACTACGTATCAAACAAACATTAAACTATTAAAATACACTATAGTCATATTTATTTATTAGTCAGTTCAGATAAACTTATCACGGTGAACAAGAGACAAACTATTAAAACGAAGAACAAAGAGACATAAATATCTCACATTTAGACCACCTTCAAATACACTCGAGAGCAATGAATCCGGGTCACTCAAAGAATCCAAAAAATCTCGGAAAGTAAGAATGCTAGGTTAATGCAATAAATTGTATTTAATAGACAATTTAATACTCCTTAAATGAAAGTATTAAAACTTCTAAGTTATTGTAAAGTTATATCATAAAAAAATCAAATTTGAAAAGGGAACACTGTCGAAGATGGAACTACGAAATTACAGGATTTGTTTTTGCTTTTGTTTGTAATCTGTCATTTATGTTGGTACATAAACCAGGTTGATAGTGCTCAATATTCATTATTCAAGCTGAAATCATGTCGCTTACACTTGAAGAATGCACCAGAATACTTACATTGGTGGAAACCGGCCGGAGTCAGCGCGATACAGCCAGGACTGTCGGTGTGTCGCTGTCAACAGTACAAAGAGTTCTCCGACGTTACGAAGAAACTGGTTCTAACCTACGCAGACCAGGAACGGGCAGAACTAGGTGTACCACAGCACGAGAAGACCGATACTTGGTGAACACCATGCTTCGAAATCGCTTTCTCACAGGAACTGAACTCACAAATCAGTTTCGACGCCTCGGAGGAAGTAACCCAAGTGCATGGACAGTAAGACGTCGGCTTGCTGAATCTAACTTAAAACCCCTTAGACCTGCAAACGGCCCTAAACTGGAGCATGGCCATCGTATTTCAAGACTAAGATATGCCCAGAACCACGTAAATTGGAGTATTGAAGATTGGTCGAAAGTTATGTTCTCCGACGAATCAAAATTTATGCTCTACAAGCACGATGGAAGACACAGAGTGTATAGAAGACCAGGGGAAAGATTCAAGCAAGCATGCATCGAAGAAAAAGTAGCCTACGGTGGTGGGTCTGTACTTGTGTGGGCCGGAATTTCCTCTGAAAGTCGCACAGAGCTGGTGATCATAGAAAACGGCTCTTTAACTAGCGTAAGATATGTGGAAGAAATCCTCAACGAACACGTTGGTCCATTTATGGTCAATTTGGGTGAGGATGCTATATTTATGCATGACAATGCCCGACCTCATACAGGTAGGATTGTGAATGACTACCTTCAAGAGATGAACATTACTTGTATGGAGTGGCCAGCGCGCAGCCCGGATATCAACCCGATCGAGCATGCTTGGGACGAGCTAGGGAGATGCGTAAAACAACGAAACCCTCCCCCAATCACGCTTCCTGAGCTCAAAATTGCTCTCACAGAGGAATGGGAGAATATTCCCCAAAATCGTATAAGGAACTTGGTGTACAGCATGCCAAACCGCGTAAACGCAGTAATGGAAGCACGAGGAGGTAATACGAAGTATTGAAATTCAAGAAAATCGTCATAAAGTTCAAAAATTTCATGTTTTCTATTTTTGTTTTAAGGAGAGATCAGCAGTTTTTTTTCTTTATGTAATTTTGTGTAAATAAAATGTATGGTGACTCATATTTTTTTAACTTTCATTTAAGGAGTATTAAATTGTCTATTAAATACAATTTATTGAATTAACCTAGCATTCTTACTTTCCGAGATTTTTTGGATTCTTTGAGTGACCCGGATTCATTGCTCTCGAGTGTATATTACAGAGAAAGAACATAAAAATATACTTTTAATGAAATATTATACCACAAACCTGCGAATACATTTTATTTAATATTTATTAGGCTGCTCGATTATTTATTTTCAAAAGCACCTTCTGTTTTATATGTTCAATCAACTGAAACTACATTACGGTTCAAAGTTCAGACTTTACTGTCTTTCCACATATAATATGTACATATATGTTCATGTAGTAAGGAGAACGTAAATAGTACATAGTACAAATATATATGTAATGAGTACTATGTGCTTAATTATTATGGTAATTGGATATGATTTTAAAAAACCAAGCCACATCATATTTAGGCGAACCCCGGATTCCCCGGGTGAGGGCCACGGAAGCAACTGGAACGAACATTAGGATGATGGTAATTTAGATATATATTTTAGAGTTTCACAGTATTTGTAACCAAACTAGAATCTTTTTTGAAGCAGTTTGATAAATAGGCTATTTTTACCCGACTGCGCCAACGAGGATAATATTTTTGATCCTGAGAATAAGTTCCTGCGGTTTAAAGAAACAGGATCAGTATTTCACACGGGTGGAGCCGCAAGCAACAGCTACTTTACATATTATTAGAGTATACCCCTGTCTTTGAAACTACAACTACAACGTAGCAATAAGAACAAAGTGCAAACTACAGCCTAGAACAGAATCCACTTCGGTTCCAGCCAGTAGATTCCAGTATAAACTTGCACTGAGCTCAGAATGTATTGGTATATATTACCTGCATTTGAGAACTATAAACCGTTGGAAAAGTTGGTGTATTCAACGGGTTTTTGTCAGTGTATAGTCAATCTATAGAAAAATATAAATCGATGGAATAATAATTATGTTTTAATTCCTATTGTAACAGGTGTTTTCTACTTGCTGTAGGGTGAGAGGGGTAGTAAAAACGCATGTAATGCTGAAAGCTTATGGCAACCATTGCAGATTGCAGTATTTTTGGTATTTGTAATAGTGTCCCTCTTTCCTGAGACTTTACCTAGTCATCGGGTAACATAAAAAGCATATTTAGCCGCGTTCTAAAATCTGTATTATAAGTTAAACCTACTTAGTTTAGGTCTGGTTAGTATTGTGTATTTTACAAAAGTTGTCACTCAAAATCCTTTACGAATAGTCTAGTATCTATTGGGGCCGATTCTTTTCGTTACTTCTTTGGTGCTAACGTAGATGATCTCCAGAGGGAATTAAATTAAAAATCGGCTAAGGCCTTCGAGTATTGTATCCACATCCCATATAAGCCTCTTTCAATGGGCGTTCAGAAATGGATTATAGCGGGACGTAGAATAGACGGGATAAAATTATACTATTCAATTGATAAATGTATATATATTTAATTGTATCTAATTTCATTTATTTTTGTTTGTCTGAATAGGTATTAGAAGCAATACTTCGTTTATGAAGTATTGCTTCTAATACAATATATAATAGCTGAACTTCGCTGTTTTTCTTAAAGCAACAGTCATCTGACTTCCACAACCTACAAGCGATAATGAAGTTTCTGTAGTTACACCAGGGTATTGGAGTTTTTAGGGCTTCAACCGGAACCGACAGACTAAAGTACTCTCTCAGACACAGATAAGTCTTATGTGTTAAGAATAGTCAACCATCCCTGCACTAATCTTGTTAGTATTGCATTTTTTTTGCTGAAAAAAGTCTTTTGTTGGTTGCAAACATAAATCATATGAAACTCTTGAAATTTCTTTGTACTTGTATACTTAATTCAGTTGGAAATAGCTACAGTACTTGACCTACATTTAAAACGTATTGGGTTGAACGATAGCTAAGGCCGTTTCATGGTCGACCCACGGGCCATTAAAAATCTCATTCAATTAATTCGTACAAGCTTCCCGAAGGACCCTTGATAAACCACGCTTTACAAATTAAGTATCAAGTATTCTTAGAACTGTTGATCGATTTACCGAACAAGACCTTGTGAATTATATAGCTGCGTAATAGCATCACGTAGCAGTGTGCTACGTGGTACTGCGAAGTACCACGTAGCATAATGTTAAGATTCGTAGCTGGGCTACGAAAATCGTAGAAGGCGTGTGTCGATAAATTCCTACTCTACGTGAGTGTGCAATTTAGAGTGTATTGAAAATTGTTACATGCATTTTCGGTGTGTGTCTTCACAAAAGGAATTTGACTTAGGAGTAACCATCGGTAGCTTACCGGCAACTTTAGTTTTAGACGGCAGAAGAGCCTGACTCAAGTCAATTAGGTTATCTGGAAAGGGGTTAACGAGACTACTAGTTATTTCGAGTACCTACTAGTTATTTTAGTAAAATAAAAAAGACGGGTTGCACTCCGGGAGTGCCAGCAGGAGTTAAAACTTTTTCTTTCTCTCTTTCTTCATTATATATAGAGAAAAAGTTAAAAGAACAAACCATACCTATAATATCGCGCCAATGATAGAACCTATCACTAATTTTCTGCAAATTTTCTGTCAAAAGAAATTAATAAATTACAAAAAGGAAAAATAATCACAAAATATAATAAATTACAAAAAGAAAAAATAAGCACAAAGTGTCAGGAGCCCAGGTTCGAACCCGGTACTATCTGAAACCATAAGGACTTACAGTCAAAGTGCTAAGCTACCGCTAAGCTACGAAGCTTTCTACCTAGCAAAATAAACACTCTGTAGCTATGAATGTTGTATGACGTCATGTCGTCCTACAAAGTCGTCGGTTACGGGTCAAAGGTCACGTGATCCTGACGCGAGTTTAACACGTGATCCTGACGCGAGTTTAACACGTGATCCTGACGCGAGTTTAACACTTTTTACCCATCCAACGCCGATAAGAAGGTTTCACTTTAAAAATCTTAGTACGTAATTCGGCAATATTAAGGTCACAATAAAATGTAGAGTATTTTTGCGTGTCAGTATTAAACTGTATGTATCAAAAAATACTTACAGGTTTCTTATAAGCATTATTGATTATATATTAAGCTTATATAATATGAGACCACATGGTGTTCCGTTACATCGGCTTATATGACCGGTGAATCTATTGAGCTCTAAAAAAGATAGGCAACCCCGACGTATCGTTAGTGATCAACATTTCCTTATCAACAGACCTTACAATGTGAAAAAAAAAAACAGTTCATCTCACACCTTGATTAAAATTGCATGCGGTTTTAGTCGGTTTAAGTACGACGTAACGGTGGTGAGAGCGGCAGCGTATCCAAGGGGATTTTCGCAATAGGTTATTTATTTATTTGTTATTTTTTGAAACGCTTATTATAGTAGCTAAATTGCATATATATATAAGCCGAGGAAGACCATTAACCAGATGGTAAAATGAACTTAGACGGACAGCTGGCACAAACTGGAGAGCCGGAGCACAAGATAGAGATGCATGGGCATCTTTGAAGGAGGAAAAAGAAGGATACCTAAACCGGGGCTCTTGCCTACTAAATATACATATTATATGAGTTTAATATATTTAAAACTTTGTAAAAGCTAGAAATATATGGTTTATTTATTTATTATTTATTATAATATAATCTCTTTTACGACCTATATTGCAGATGGTTAATAAATATATTACGATTTTAATTTATTTCATTTTAATAAAAATTTACAGTGTCCACGGAAAATGTTTCATTTTCCAACTTCCTCATTTAATTTACCATCTTTATTTAACACACAGGATATTAGTTAAGAGATGCCGCGAGATTAAAATAATAACCGAGAGAATTTTCTTTATTACTCTCCGGAAGGAGCAAAGTACATTTTTTTATTACTCTGTTACTAAAACAGGCTATAAACATTTTGATCTCAGTCTGAAACGAGCTTGTAATTTAATTATGAAGGAACCATTTCATTATACATGTGAAGACCTCACATGTACTAATAATGGAATTACTATCTTTATATATTAATAACTCACTTTACAAGTTCCACACAATTATATTTAGTTTTAGTTTTATCACTATATAATAATAATATTTAATTTATAATACTACGACATGTTTCGAATTACTCATCTTCAGGTAAACATATTTATTTTGTTTTGAATGAGGGTACTTATTAAAACTTCATGCTCTTGTTCGATTGAAGTGACCAAAGATATAAAGAAAAGGCACTGGGTGTGCCTTAGAGAGTAACATACTTAAATTTTAATAAATTTGAATGGATTGAATAACGCAATTATTAAATATGAGATTAGATGTCAAATATTAAATTAAATGTCCAAAATTATTTAAATATGTCAAAATTATTTAAATATGTCAAAATTATTTAAATATGTCAAAATTATTTAAATATGTCAAAATTAAGGTGAATTGGTCAAAATTGTACAAAATAATTCAATAATGGCGAGGGAGATAAATCTTTTTGTTCATTCAATATACCATTAGGTTGCCTGTGCTTTAGTTTATTTACTTCCAGTGCCTCCAATGCATCCAGCTTCCTACCTTTACAACACGTGTGTAGTAATTTGACATTATGCTTGGGGTCAAATTGATGGTTCTCGCTTATCAAGTGATCTGCAAACGTAGAATTGGATTTCCTTCCTTTCCAGCTTCTTATGTGTTCTTTAATTCTGTAATCAAAACGTCTTCCTGTTTGTCCTATGTAGATCTTGTTGCAACTATCACATGTAAGGCTGTACACTCCACTTTTTTCTCCTGCTTTAGTTTTACTTTTATTATTGCATATAAGGTTTTTTAATGAGTGTGTCGTATAAAAGGCCGTCCTCCTTTTCTTGTTATCGATGATGATGATGAATTTAAGTATGTTACTCTCTAAGGCACACCCAGTGCCTTTTCTTTATATCTTTGGTCACTTCAATCGAATAAGAGCATGAAGTTTTAATAAGTACCCTCATTCAAAACAAAATAAATATGTTTACCTGAAGATGAGTAATTCGAAACATGTCGTAGTATTATAAATTAAATATTATTATTATATAGTGATAAAACTAAAACTAAATATAATTGTGTGGAACTTGTAAAGTGAGTTATTAATATATAAAGATAGTAAAATGAAGTTCCATCAAGAAGTTTCAACAAATTCAATCAACTAAATAATGGAATTAGATAATTAAATAGTGTTAGTTAGTAACTTCATTAAGCAGTACTGTTATTTATTTATTTAGTTGTTTATTCTTTATGCACGATGTACATTGGCGGACTTAATACCGTAGGCATTCTCTACCAGTCTACCATTGGGTGATGCAGAGCTAGTACGAGGTAGGCGCATGTTAAAGAAGAATAATATCTACGTTTGCTTCTATTTAAATAAGAGAGTTGACAGGTCGCAGCTATCCCGACTGCGATAGTAGTTCAATAACATATACTTACATAAACAGTACATATACCTAAATACCATAATATATATCATATATATCTCACTAATATACATATATCACATAAAATATACACAAATACATAACGTTAATATATATACCTTAATATACATATATCCTTATGAGTAGGGATGTCATTATCGTTGAGACGATGATTCTGCCATTTCAGTGGTGATCAATTGCCGTACCCTAGACCTGAATATATTGCAACTCGTGCTCTTCCTGATCTCTAGAGGAAGTGCGTTCCATAGACGAACAGCCTCAACAAAGAAAGAAGAGCCTAAAAAGTTCGTTCTATGAGAAGAAAATACGAGGAGCCGGTTGTCAGTAGAACGAAGATTTCGATTATTGTTGGAACATAAAAGCTGAAAATAAGAAGTTAAGTAAGGAGGGATACTGGGAGAGTTGAGGATATTTTAGAGAGTAGTAAGTGCGCGCAACTTACGGCGAGGACGGATGGGTAATCAATTAAGCTGCGAACGGAATGAAGACACGTGGTCATATTTGCGAAGATTGAAGATGAATCGAACTGATATGGTAAGTGTTGTGTAAACATAACAGATCTATAATGGTTAATTATTTACAAAAAATAATAATAACTAAAATATAAAAATTTAGACCGGAAAAGGACACTGCATTAAAGGGCACCGGGGACCGGGAAGCGCTGGATGCGAGCTGCTTTATATCGGTCGTTCTAGAAGTCCATAGGAGAGGCCTATGTTCAATAGTGGACTATGTGCGGCTTATATGTTGATGACATCGGAAAAAGTTAACATCTAGGATAGAACTAGCATCTTTCTAAAGGAAATATCTGACCGACTAGAAAGCCGATATTCTCTTATACATAGGTACGTCTTGGAATGACGCTGGATCAATCTATCGAAATTCTTACGATCTCAAAGCTCGGACAGTGTATTTATTATTTTTATTATAAATTTCACATTATGCTACCTGATACCTGCTCCTTTAGAGAGCTGCGGCTTAAAAGCCGAAGCCCAGCGGGCATTAACGAGCACATTGCTTTTTAAATATGTTTGACAGGCTCGCGATTGACCACTATGTCACCTGTTGGTAAGTGACGATGTGGTTGTAGGTGGAGTACATTTGCCTAAAAGTAACCAATTCATTCTAGTTGAAGGCATCCAAGTTGTAGCTATCTTGCAACACAGATTCGGGAAGGGAATTCCGCTCTTTCGCAGCATGCACAATGAACGTATCGCTAAATCGTATAGTACATATAAATGGAATGTCTATAGTGTAACGGTGGCGCGTCACCGTGCGTCTGGTCGTTCGATGGGGGGCTGGGGGGGGGGGGGGGGGGGCGGGGATAATTTGTGCAAGTCCAGCGCGCAGTCCCTAAAGTGCTTTCATTAAAACAGCTGGAGACACGCAACTCTTCGCCGATGTTCTAGGCTTAGTCAGATCATAATAAAAAGTTATATTATTTTTTATATGATTGGAATGGCAGACAAGCACACGGCCCACCTGATGGAAATTGGTCACTGTGTTTCTGTACCGTCAGCGTAGAAGACGAAGCAGGACAAGCCTTTGGTCTTCTCAATGACACCACGAAAACTCTCCAGTGAGCTCTGGCTACTCTAATCACCGCCGGGAACACAACACGAGGTTATTATGACCGCGGTTTTCTGTAAGGCGGAGGTACTTCCCCAGTCGGACTGCTCAATTGGACGGAATCATATAAATAAGTTCAGGACATTTATATACTGAACTAGTTTATAACATACATTTTAATGATTAAATTATACATTAATGCAATTATGCCATAATTGGTAGCTATTAAGCCACAATCTAAACGTAATCAACACAATGATTTAGGAACATGTATTATAATATTATTCACATACACTAACTAACATTATTATATGTGAAAGTTTGTGGAAATGTATAGATGAACGGACATTTTATTACATTTAATGCAAAAATTAATCAAATGGAACAGATCTGGATGACACTTTGGCACAGATACGGTAGTTTGTATAGCATATTTACTACATTTGATCCAAGAAATAGTTTTCTGTGGATCAATACTTCACACAGGTGGGTCGTAGCAACAGCTAGTAGCTCTATGCCATTTCATTCAGTATTATTGCTACGAGTATATGCTCGCTAACATAAAGATTAGTGGCTTCATAAATTAGTACGAGATGTACAAATGTTTGGACTGAGTGCAAGTTATGCGCATAATTTCATCATCCAAGTGTTAATGCCAGTTGTGTCTAAAGCTTGAACAAAGTCAAAAGTCATTATGGAACTATCAACCCTCAAAAGAAAATAGATTTGTTAAGGATAATCTCACCGGCATTTTTGAGCCTAACAGAGAGAGCATAATATATTTTATATTGTCAACTTTATTTTACCAAATACCCATTATGATTCTAAATTTATATGGCAACTGTGACTGGCGGCTTAATTTATTCTCTGAGTTACAGTGGAATCTTAATGTTTAAAGAATGTTCACTCAACCTAAAACTGATACTGTTAGTTTTGCTTAGCGTTACGATGTACTTATGTACTCGGCAACCACTTAACCATAAGCCATTTATATAGTAAAATAACAATAAATATAGTCACCTCACATTTAGAAATGCGCACATAAAATTTAAAAATAAAGCCTCAAATGTATTCATACTTTTATCCAGGTGTAACACTAGCTTCAACCTAAAAGTTTTTTCTCCACTCAAGAATAATTTACGCGAAGACACCTGTGGTTGTTGTTGCCTATAATTTACGAGATATTTTACTTTAGTCTGTCACGACTGCGATGATATATTGTCGGTCCGTCCATCTGTAAGAGCTGAGTTTTAGTATGAATTTTAAACTAGAAAAGGTTCTTAAAATATTTTATAATGTTTTTCTGTAGTGTATTCAAACTTACAGGTACACATGAATGCTTATTTTTTCTTTTAACTGTCATTGAATGCTACTATATAGGGCTTATTTTATTATTTAATGTATTAAGGAATTTTATTATCATAAGAGTTTATAACCCATCTGAAGGTAATCAAAAACACTAAGAGTGTAAGTTATGCGTAGCTGATCCTATAAACACATTTACGTACTTATATTTTCAGCAGAATACTAGAAAAATACCTAAATACCTACCAACACCCCCCAAGATACAAGCAAAAGTATAATAGTAGCCATTATGAATTACTTCGGTATACTGTTTTCTGGGGGTATATAAGTGGGTCTATAGGCGTCTTAATAAAGCTGCATCTCCGTAACTGTGAAACTAGCTTTAGTTTCAATGTGCCAAGAATCAAAACAAGATGAATTTATATGCAACAGACTTCTTCTATATCATATGAATATCATGATGAGAAAAGTTTTACTTGTTTACAGAATTCAAAGAAGAACGGATTGTAGGGATAATACGATTTCTTCGCTCAGTGTATATTGAAATGGGGTAAATATGTATGATCACCGATTTCAAAGTTTCTTGTGATCATCAGATGATCCGTCTGGAACTTGTCGAAGTATAACTCTTTTTTTGTCCAAGTATATCGGTAACCGAAATTACTTACTCGCTTTTCATGTACATTTTGAAAATCAAACTTAAGAGTTGACAAAAACTTTATTTCAGTATCATTACTCGATTTGAAATAAGAAAATGTAATGTGTGTAATGTTTTAATTAGCAAAAGTTTTTCATAAATGTTTACAAATTGAGCAACGTTCTCTTCAACGTTTAAAAATATATTCGTATTGCACATTCTGAAATACATATTACACACAAACACAAGTTATGTTGAGATTTATAAGTTCTCATAACCCAGTTCTGTAAGGTATTATGTACTTTTATATAACAACTGTTTTGGAAGAGGGGGTACCCTAATACAAGAAGTATAGCGTATACTTAAAAGGACATCCTCGCCATAGATTAAGTTGAAATTGTACAGTACAAGTTAAAGAAATAAACTTATTTTTTTTTTATCAAGAGTAATAGACTGGAAAGGGCGGACCCCAGACTGAGAGGTGAAGGCCTCTGCTGCGACCTGGATAAACGCAAGGATGATGACGATGATAGTGACGTATAGGGTTTTTAATGTGAAATTATTATTTTTATAAAAATAACATAAAAATTCGTACATAAACTTGTTATGGCTTAATTCATCTATCTTTTCTTTGACAAAAACGTGTTTGTACTAAAAGTTTCTGAGAATTCGCGTTGACAAGTATGCTTTTATGTAATTGGTTCCGTTTGAAGTACTTAAGCTGAAGGAGCGTCGAAGTACCTAACAATTTCGGTGAATTTGCTTTGCGGCCTTTTGATGTTTTGATATCAACCTGATTTGTTTCTGCCAATCAAGGATGGCCGAGACTTGTTTTCCTTGAATAAATAAATATTTTAGAACATTTTAGGTGGCGCTATCTAGACCTAAAGTGAGATAAACATATTTAGATACATCTTTGATTTAAAAAATAACAAATACATTTACTGTGTGCAGAAACTCCTAACACACCAAACACCCATTGGTCTAAATTTAAGATGTATATTTACCATTGTAAGTATACATATTTAATTTATGTATACAGATATATAAATAGGCATATTAATATAGGCAATGAGCAGTAAACCCGCTACCTCTGACGTAGTAGTTGAACTCTCAACTGTTACACCACATAGAGCTGAATTGCCTACCATTACTCACTTAATATTGATGTAAAATCATAGTATACTGCATTTTGCACAGTTTATTGAAGCGCCAATGGCTTTACTTCCCATACTTCACTTTTTATAGTGCTTCGTTACAGATGCTGCCATTGTGCCTAACCTAGCACTTTTATCTGTATTTCGTAGTAAATACTGTTGAAATTGGCTTGACAGTTAGGCACTTGTTGTGCTATTGTGCAAATTTACTACCAATAGTATTCACATTCACACAATATTAAGAACTGTATTACCTCTCTACTTCAAGAAGAAGGCTTGAAGAACCCTCTTTCATTAATCAGCAGTTGTACAGGCTTCCAAGTGAGGCTGGTTTGGATTCAGACGCATTTGGTGCTGCCCCAAAAACATTAATTTCTGACAAAATGCATCATAAAAAACGGTGTTAAATACGCTGGTAGTGAAATATTGCTTGTGCTAAGAGTGGGTTCACGTCGGTAGTGTAATGGCCAGGATTCAAATCCAGGACCTCTCGATCGTAAGGCCCCTTAACCACTATGTTACCGAATTAATGTTCTAAAGTGCCAAAGTAGTAGCTATTTACACCCTGCGTTGACACTTAAAGCGTTTCACACTATCCGATTGAAGGCAAATGTATCACATATGTATCCGTCTTTCACATTGTCCGGCCCGATATCGGTTATCAGAGCCGACACAACTGTGTAGGTCCGATATCGGATTATCGGACAACAAAGAAATTAAAACAGCGACTGCCAGCAATTTTCGGCCTTAATTACATTTTCTTAGTTACGTGTCTTTTCGCGTTAATAGATGACGCTGATCACGTATATCAGAAAAAAAACTCGATACTACGTCGTGTCGATAAGATCGGAAATTGCTTGAACTTTATTCTTATTTTCTAACTTTTCTGTGCTTCCGAGCAAATGGCAGCATCGGGCCGATTTTATCGGATGTATGCGAACAGCACATGGTGGCTTTCAGAGGTCGGCTATCGGCTTCCGACACCGATATCGGATATCGGATATTAGATGAATGTGAAAACGCTCTTATTGTATCTATAAAGTTTGTATATAGTCTCAGTTTAGAACATAAAGAATCAACTCTATCACGCTAAAATATAAATCCTAAAATGTTAAAAAGATATTGAGATGAAATAAAAACTAACAGTACGGCCCCTCAAACATTTTGCTCCTTGCGTTACTTAGTCAAAACAAATAACTTTCCGGTCGCTTTAGTAGCAAAATTCCTAAACAAAGTACTAGGTTAGATACATTCGACTTTACTGCCATCAAAAATCACAACTCTTTGATTAAAAAATAACAAGCGGCATTAAAACAAAGGCAAGATCAACCAGATTCCGTCAAACAAACCTATGAGAAGAAGCCTGATAACAATACAGCTTTTGTTACACTTTCATAAGTGTTCCTTACATATTGTGAACGTCGGCCTGACCTAAATTAACGCAAGGTATTATGTTAAACAAGCAACCTAAGTCAGTCAAGGCGGGCGGGCATTGTTGGGTTTTACGAAACATTTGATCTTGTATTGAGGTCTTGTGTTGTATAAGTTTGGAGCAATATTTTAATAAAACAGTCTTAATAAGCGCCTGGATTGGACATAAGAATGTTTTATAAAATAAGTTGACAGTTACATAAAATTCTAGCGGTACCCACTCATATATGTAAAGTAGCAAATGGATAACGAAATGAGTTGACATCGTTGAAGATGACATGCGAATCAATGATCTTATTACAAATAAGATTTTTTTTTTACCACTTAGGTTGTGATACCGTGGCCGATGCACGTATGCATCACCAGGCAAATCACACTCGTGCTGCCGCCCCTGTGAGCACAGAGAGTTTCTGTACCGCCAGTTTAGAAGACAAAGTAGGACAAGCCTGTGGTCTTCCCACTGACAGCACAAAAACTCTCCAGTGAGGATTTTTTTTATTTGGTTCATAAATCTAAATACAACTTAATAATACGTCATTGAATACAACCAGTAATATTTCATACACTGCAGTTTACGATAATCATTATGTGATGTAACACAGCCAGAATGTCCAAAACCATGCATAGTGGAGGAATAAAAACCATTAGGACCCTGGATTCTGAGGGCTTTGAATGCGACCAAGATACGAAGATCACGATGATGACATGTATATGTAAAGTCACAGTCGGGCTAGCCTACTGAGGTTTCCATACCAAAGTGCATTAAAGAACAAACAATGTTACAACTGCAAATAAATTGCTACTAAAAGGGCGTCCCGTGTTGTGATTTACCGTGTGGAAACGTGTTCACTAGCGGTGGAGCTAGTCTACAAATAGAAAGTCGCACAGCGGGTTATGGTGTAAGCTATACTTGGAACTATTATCAAGGATAAAGATAGGAATAAAAGCAACCCGCTAATTAGTTCTTTTCTTTTTTTATCGTGCGTTTTTTTATACTACTTAGGCAGCAGATAAGCACACTGCCCACCTCATGGAAAGTGGTTATTGTGGCCTATGGACGTGTGCAACATCAGGGGCGTCACACTCGCGCTGCTGACCCTGTTGGAATAGAGAGTTTCTGTACCATCAGTGTAGAAGATAAAGCAGGACAAGCCTTTGGTCTGCCTACTGACAGCACAAAAAGTCTCTAGTGAGCTCTGGCTACCCTACTCACCGCCGGGAACAGTGCAAAAGGTTATTATGACCGTGGTATTCTGTAGGGCGGAGGTGTTGAGTTCATTTTATTTTTATCTTATTTTTTGTGTATTTTAGTGTAAAAAAGCATATTTTACTTTACTTTACTTTACTTCCTCAGTCGGACTGCTCAACAACTTGACATGACTTCTTGTCAATAAGCCGGAGCCTATTATGGGTTACATATATATATGAGGTTATATCAGACTTGAACAGACTAAAACGCGCCGTGTCTGTGGGTTGTTGGTTGCCGGAGGTAAGATTGCCTTAAGGTGCGTTTAGACCAAACGAACATAGAGCTAGAGCTAGAACAAGAGCATTCTAAGAGCATTCTTTCTTAATGTTTTAAACCTTGTTTTCAAAAAACAATAACGGACAAATGTTCTGTTACTGTTTACATTACATTATTTACATTACAAATTTACATAGAGGTCTATAGAATGAGCATTCGCTCGTTGGTCTAACGCACCCTTAGACATATCCCCCGCACCCCGGCCGACCCAGGACCCGCTTATAGCTACAGATAGCGACATAGCTTGCAGAATAAGCAAACTCAATTACCTCATGCAAAGTAATTGGCTGGCAACATCTACCAAAAACCAATGGCTATAGGTACTTCCTAGAGTGGAGATCATGAATCGGCAAATTAACGGTAAGACACACCAGTTGGATCAATGAACTGAAAAAGTTGCAATTGTAGTTATAGTTGTATCTGTTTTTTTATTAATATCTTTATGTGTAAATAACAGTGATATGAAAATGAAACAAACCTTTAAAAGGTCTTATAATTACCTTAACGCAATGTTACAAGAGCTGGATCCTTTATCCCAATCACAAGTATTATTATATCACTGTGCTAATGACTAGAGTATCGCTGTATATGAATAAGTTATGTTGTTGTGTTATGTGTTGTTTACATTCATTTCACGTGCTGCTAACATTATTACTAGAATCAGTCCGTAAAATGAAAGAAAGCAACCTTATAACATTTCATACATATTCAATGAAACTATTTTCTTTCATACATAACAATAGAATTCTACGTGCTAAGTGTTTTCGGGTATTCCCGGAACTGGCCTTAGTAAAAAAAAGTATTATACCATGTCCTTTAATCTCTTTCGAGGGAAATTTTCACACGTGCAACATTCCGGAATAATTGTAGTTGTTTCAACAAAGAAATTGTGTTTGTGTTGGGTCGGTGGGCCACAGGTAAAAAGTAATAAAGTAACATTACTTACGGTATTGTAATAACTGCATAATTCTCTTGTCGTAGTAGACGGTGAGGACGCGATTTTAATGTAAAATTATTTAAATACTTAGGCACGGTTCCCGCATCAAATACTGTACCAAATCTCATACCTCAGATGAAACTTTTATTTATTAGTTATGCACTGAAAGCACTTTTCCTAATGAAATTTCCTTCAAATAAACTGGATTTTCACATTTTACCCAATTATTTTCACATTTTACAATGAGATTCTTCGTTGTAAACATGAACTTTTACTAACCATGGCATGTATAATATATGTAAGTACGTACGCAAGTACGTATAATATATCGGTATTTAAACTATCATGGTTGTTTACACTATTATGAAAGTTCTCGGGATTTACCATGTAATGATTTGTTGAGTTTCCGATATTTCGGCACTGTTGCAAGCGCCATGATCACGGAAGAACTGAAGTACTGGCGGTTGACGGAGAAAAGTTTTAAGCGCAGACATATAGGTCTACCCTCTTACGCACTCTTTTGTGACGCGTTACATTATCAGACGTCCTTATTTCTAATACCCTAATACATCGGCAAGGTGTATTACCTACTAAACAAACCAAGGTATTGTAATATACCCTCTCAATATAGCATACTATTACTCCTTAATTTAACCCTCCCTTCACTATAAAGTTCACAAGTTAGTAAGAGTATGTATTATGCTGATTATCGAAGTCACGAAGGAAAGACATTGAAACTTGTATTTTATTGAACGTGTCTGAGGCTTTAGTGTGTGTAACTTAAGCCTGTATTTCTAAAGTACAAGTTGAAGGGTTACCATGTTAATATTTCCCTTAGTGATTTATGATGGGATTAAGACATGCTGCCTATTAGTTAGTTGGTTTTGAGAAATGACCGCGAATTGTCCTACAAATTTTAAGGCTTAATTTGAATTTCGAGCTTGAAATTATCATGCTAATAAGGGTTTCAAGACGGAATTATTTTATCGTTTCTTTATTGTAATTTTTAGGATTCCTTACCGTAGATCTTAAGTATGTGAATTATACTTTTTACCTTCCATACAATAGGCCAAAGCCTCACAACATTAGGAGAGCCCACTGTCAAATAGGCTAATTATTTAATTGATAGTGATGAACACATACACATTCAATACTTAGGTGAATCATGATTCATAGCCATTTCAAATAGATTTTTAACACAGAAAACCAGAAACGTGGGTTACGAATAATATTGTTTTTTTTTTTATTATTTAAAACTAAACTAAGCTGAACGTAGGATTGAGAGCTTGCCGTCGTCTGGCATTGGACTGTAATAATTGAGTTATTGAAGCTGAACTCGCGACCTGTCAATCGCAAGGCTACTGAGTTAACCACTAAAATATGATTGGAATATCTTAAAATTTTACTGTTCTAATATAAAATTATATTTTTATAAATTACTTCTTCTGATAAATGTTGCTGAGTCAAATGTATTTTCCAAGTTGTTTAAACTACGTTTCGTGTTCCAGAATTCGAAGATATATCTGCTCGATCTTTGGTAAAATAGTGTTTAAAATAGTAAATTCAATACTACTTTTTTATATATTTAATATCAAAAGCATAGTTTGAGCTCTTCTGTTTTATACATACCAGCTCCTTATAAACTACCAAAAATTCAAATTAAGTAGAAGAATGGAAAGCTATCAGTTTCGGATAAAAGTTGAAGCAAGTTTGTTTCCCGCCTCGAAATTGATAAGATTAGATTAGGAACTTAGTTAAAACTTAAAAGCTTAATTTCGTTTTGTGCTTTTCGCTACCTTTCAAAGTCGAACTTTTTAGTTTTAAAAGGTTTTTACGTAAACCATAGGGCGTTGTTTGAGTATTTTTATATAGATTATACGTAGAGACATTAACCATTTATTATACATGTTACTGATTCATAAAAATTTTATACAGGTTCACTCCCGGGTTTTTAATGGACCCCAACAATATCTTCCAAGCCCACTCCAATCTCACCTGCTGGCTGGTGCACCTGTCGACCAACGTCGTCCATTGGTCAACAGTGGATCTGATGAAAGTGTCCTTTTTAGTGTTGTGAGGTCAGACGTTCAACGTTAATCTATCAGCATGTTTTAATCCTAATCTGTACGCACTCTCTCAGTTGAACGCTAATAAAGTGAATTCAGGGTACGTAATCAATCTGGAACTAACTGTATCACATATTGGGAGAAGCCTGTGTCCAGCAGTGGACTGTGGTGGGCTAATTGATTGAATAGATCTGTAACTCACTCTATACATATACAATTATAACCACGATACATTCCTTATCATTTACTCTGTAATAAAATCTTCAAAGTCTTCAAATTACCAGTATTAGTATTCTAGAACCCATAACACAAGCTAGTTAAACTATGCTTACTTTGGGTCTAGAGAGCGTTGTGTAGAATGTTGTAGAATATTTATTTATTTATATATACCAATAGACCTGAATATCCCGAGAAAATGTGAATAAAATTTTTATTCCATGTACCTACATTTCACTGACAGTAAGTTATTTGATGTCCAATTTCTATAACGGCAACACTAATTGCTATTTCTATTGCAACACTGTAACCTATTGCTTAAAGACTGCAGTGTTGCTATTAAAACTTTCTTGGCACAAAAAACCATAAAATTATAGTGTCTGATCGTGGAACTAAAATAGAACCCCAAAATCGCCCCTATCTAATTCTAATTGTAAAGTGATCGTGTCTGTACATTAGACATATGAAAAAAAAAAATACTTCGATTATGTTCTATTAAAGAATCTAAATCTATTTATTTATTCTTGTCTATTTGTTCGCGAGGGTCTCAAAAAAGTAGAACAGATATTGATGCATTTTTTTTGGTCAGACTTTAAGTCTTGAAGTTAAATCAAAGCGGGAAAACTGAAAAACACGCGGGTGAAGCCGCGGCTGGAAGGCTTGTATAGATATAAGTACAAATTTATGTTCTAGGACCAAAGAGGCACTCTGACAAATAATAAATTACATCCAGGGTAACCGTTATTATTGTCACAACTTTCCTATGTTGATACGAGCTATGTTTTTCGACCAAAGCATTTGCAGGCTTGTATTTCCTTCCTCCTGACCCTACTCCAGTGTACCATTAAGCTCACATTTAATGTTATAACTTCCATCCTTATATAATTCGTACCATCAACACGTAAGCATCATTATGGGATACATAATAAGCGGTAGCTACCGGATATGAGTTTAGTAAACCTTTGACCCACGTACAGACATTACATTTACTCCCTGATAGTCTGTAATGTATTGTTGAGTTTATTATATATGTAATTTTACTGCCCTTAGTAGATGACTGAAGTCCTATTTCTAAATTTTTATCCTACCTACCGTATTTTTTTTTAAGTTTTTGAAGAAGTTTTGATTTTTGATAATACGCAAACAAATACTGGAAACAAATATTGGTCTGGAATAACACATAGGCTACATTTAATCCCGGGTTAAGTAATAGGTTCCCACGGGTTGACAAAACGAGGTAAAAAATTCATACGGGCGATGGCGCGGGCAATAGCTAGTTCCATTTATATTTAAAACTAACTGTCCCTTCACATGGTAAAAAGCCAAATACTCGATTGTATTGCCGTCTACTGGGTTCAAACCATGCTCATAATCTTCACGTAAGTACAAGCTATAAATTGCTAAAGTAATCGAAGAAAGAATCACGACAATCTTTTCGAAATTTCGCCTTATTTAATTTATCACATCAATCCACTATCATGATATGACTACCAGCAAACGTTACACCGATTGTTCTCATACAGAAAAATCGAATAGAAACGAATCGAGAAAAGGAATTCGATATTTCAATTGTGAATCGACTTTTAGTTGAACCAAGAGACCTCCAATATCTATTTTTATTATGAATCGGATAAAATGTAGCCTCTTGGGTACGGTATGTGTAGTAGAAAATAACTAATAAAAATCAATGGAGATTTTATTCGATTATTTACTCATTACGCTCGAGCCACATCCGCTGTTTTCGAATATTTCTTCCTCGATTGAACCTTGTGATGTTATTCAGTTGCTCAACGAACAAGAAAGTTACACGTTTAGATTCATTTTTATAAGAATACTAGCTGTTGCCCGCGGCTCCGCCCGCGTGGATGTCGGTTATCGCTTAGTGTTGAGCTAACGCTATTGAGCATTAAATTCGCCTCTCTACTCAACTTTGTCCTCGACTATGTACTCACCTCTGTTCTTGACTTTCTACTCGCCTCTATATTCGACTCTCTACTCGACTTTCTACTCGCCTCTGTATTTGAATTTATACTTGAATCTATACTGACTTCTCTGTTCCCCTCTCTAGTCGACTTTGTACTTTTCTCTATACTCGCCTTTCCATTGGCCTCTCTACTTGCCCATCCATTCGATTTTCTTTTCGCCTGTCTACTTGACTCTCCACACTTGAGTAGAGGTGCGAGTAGATAGGTACTCGCACGTCAACTCAACTTTCTATTCGATCTCTACTCGCCACTACATTCATCTTTCCACTCGCCTCCCTATTCGCCTTTACAGCATATCATCAAAAATGACAAACTTTCATATTTACTATCTAGTCCTTATCCCCCCCCCCTCCCCCTTGTACCACATTATTCGCGATCAAAGGTAGCATATGTCCGTTACCAAGCTCTAACTAATCCCTGTACCAAAATTTCATCATCTTCAAAACTGTCAAACATTAATCCCTTATTACCCCCCCCCCCCCTTATGCCTCCATTTTCGCGTCAATAGGTAGCCTATGTTCGTTCCCAAGCTTCAATCCATCTCTGTGCCAAATATATCATCAGGATATCATCAAAAATGACAAACTTTCATATTAACTATCTAGTCCTTATCCCCCCCCTCCCCCTTGTACCACATTATTCGCGATCAAAGGTAGCATATGTCCGTTACCAAGCTCTAACTAATCCCTGTACCAAAATTTCATCATCTTCAAAACTGTCAAACATTAATCCCTTATTACCCCCCCCCCCCCCCTTATGCCTCCATTTTCGCGTCAATAGGTAGCCTATGTTCGTTCCCAAGCTTCAATCCATCTCTGTGCCAAATATATCATCAGCATATCATCAAAAATGACAAACTTTCATATTTACTATCTAGTCCTTATCCCCCCCCCTCCCCCTTGTACCACATTATTCGCGATCAAAGGTAGCATATGTCCGTTACCAGGCTCTAATTAATCCCTGTACCAAAATTCCATCATCTTCAAAACTGTCAAACTTTAATCCCTTATTTCCCCCCCCCCTCCCCCCTCCTATGCCTCCATTATCGCGTCAATAGGTAGCCTATGTTCGTTCCCAAGCTTCAATGCCCTTTGTTCGTTCCCAAGCTCTAAACTATCATTGTACCAAATTTCATCAGGAAATCTTCAAAAATGACAATTTTCCATCCTAAGGCCTTAGTTCCCCCCTTCTACCCACCTTTTTGTGATAAAAGGTAGTCTTTGTCCGTTCCCAAGCTCTAAACTATCTCTGTACCAAATTTCTTCAGGAAATCTTCTAAAACGATAAACTTTCATCCCAAGGCCCAGGTACCCCCTTCTTCCCCCCTTTTCGCGATAAAAGGTAGCTTATGTTCGTTCCCAAGCGCTAAACTATCTGTGTACCAAATGTCATCAAGAAATCTTCAAAAATGACAAACTTTCATACCAAGGCCCTAGTCCGCCCCCCTTCTACCCCCCTTTCAACGATAAAAGGTAGCCTATATCTGTTTCCAAGGTCTAAACTATCTCTGTACCAAATTTCATCAAGTAATCTTCAAAAATGACAAACTTTCCTCCCAAGGCCCTAGTCCCCCCCTTCTACCCCTCTTTTCGCAATAAAAGGTAGTCTATGTCCGTTCCTAAGCTTTAAACTATCTCTGTACCAAATTTCATCGGGAAATCTTCTAAAACGATAAACTTGTATCCCAAGGCCCTGGTCCCCCCCCCCCCCCTACTACCCCCCTTTTTGTGTGATAAAAGATAGTCTATGTCCGTTCCCAAGCTCTAAACTATCTGTGTACCAAATTTCGTCAGGAAATCTTCTAAAACGATAAACTTTTATCCCAAGGCCCTGGTACCCCCATTCTTCCCCCCTTTTCGTGATAAAAGGTAGTCTATGTCCGTTCCTAAGCTCTAAACTATCTCTGTACCAAATTTCATCAGGAAATCTTCTAAAACGATAAACTTTTATCCCAAGGCCCTGGTCTCTCCCCCCCTTCTTCCCCCCTTTTCGCGATAGAAGGTAGCTTATGTTCGTTCCCAAGCTCTAAACTATCTCTGTACCAAATTTCATCAGGAAATCTTCTAAAACGATAAACTTTTATCCCAAGGCCCTGGTCCCCCCCCCCCCTTCTTCCCCCCTTTTCGCGATAGAAGGTAGCTTATATTCGTTCCCAAGCTCTAAACTATCTCTGTACTAAATTTCATCAAGAAATCTTTAAATATGACAAACTTTCGTACCAAGGCCCTAGTCCCCCCCCCCCCCTTCTACCCACCTTTTCGCGATAAAAGGTAGCCTACTTCTGTTTCCAAGCTCTAAACTATCTCTGTACCAAATTTCATCAAGAAATCTTCAAAAATGACAAACTTTTCTCCCAAGGCCCTAGTCCCTCCCCCTTCCACCCCCCTTTTCGCGATAAAAGGTAGCCTATGTCAGTTCCTAAGCTCTAATCTACCTCTTTACCAAATTTCATTAAGATATCTTCAGAAATGACAAACTTTCATAAAAACTTTCATCCCCTATTTCCCTCCCTTAAACCCCCTTTCTCGTGATAAAAGGTAGCCTATGTCCGTTCTCAAGCTCTAATATACCTCTGTTCCAAATTTCATCAAGATCGGTTTAGCGGTTTAGGCGTGAAAGCGTAACATACAGACAGACAGACAGACAGACAGACAGACAGACAGACAGACAGACAGACAGAGTTACTTTCGCATTTATAATATTAGTATGGATTTAGTTGCTGAAAACTATACAAATTTCATTAAACTTGTTGCTATCTTAAAACTATTATTATTGTGAAAGATTGTGTGGATAATTGATATTTGAACGAATGAATCACGTTAGTGGAGAAATATTTTGTTATAATATCTTTGCGTTTATGTTTTGTTATAATATTTATACCATTATATGCGTTCCAGGTGTTTTTATCATTCATTTCATTTCATATTCATCAACAATATTAGTCAAATGCATATCCCATTTTTTTATACATGTTAAAGATTTTACATATCTACAAGCAGACTCTAAATCCGTAAATCCCTGCAGTAATGGTCCCCTAATATTCCTAACAATAACAGTTGGTGAGTTAATCACTAGAGCCTTTGTAACTTCATTGTGAGTGTTAATTTATGCATACATTTATTTAAGAACCGTTTGATCGCAGTAGACAATAGCTTGATGACTTCTACAGTCTTTGATAATAATATTCGTCTAGCTTAACTTTATACAGTTTTCAGAGTTATTGTACGTTTTACAAATAATTGATATTTCGGAATAGTGTATTGTTTTGATAAAAAAAAAGACGGGTTGCACTCTGGGAGTGCCGGCAGAAGTGAAAACATTTTCTTTTTTTCTTTCTTCGTTATATACATAGAAAAAGATAAAAAAGAACATACCATACCATACCTATAATATAGAGCTAATCATAGAACCTATCACTTATTTTCTGCTAATTTTCTGTCAGAAGAAATTAATAAATTATGAAAAGAAAAAAATAATCACAAAAAATAATAAATTACAGAAAGAAAAAATAATCATAAAAAGTAATAAATTACAAAAAGAAAATAAATCACCAAAAGTAATAAACTATAATAAGGAAAAACAATCACAAAAAATCCCTGTACGCCAGGTGGTTTGAACCCGATACTATCTGAAACTATAAGGATTTACAGTCGAAGTGCTTACCGTTTAAGCTACGACGCTATCTATTGTAAATTGCAAAATAGATAGTCTGTACCAATCTTGTATGACGTCAGTCGTCGGTTACGGTTCAAAGGTCAACTAATCCTGACGCTTCCTTAACATTTTACACCCATCCAACGCCGCTAAAGAAGTTTTCACTTCAAAAAATTGTAATAGTCAAAATCAAAATTTAGTAGTTATTGAATATATTCAATGACTATTAAACTTTGATTCGAATCGTAAACAATTTGCTCAAGTTACTATTTCATTAATACGCAAATATAATGTGATTGAACCGAATTAGAGGTTAGTGCTTTTAGACGATTGGATTCGTATGAACTGGCGTAATATAATTTTTCGACTTCATCAATGTTGCTATTGTAAATGTTGATAATCAATATTTAAACCTTATTGGAACGTAATAATTGTGAAGAACTAAACTATTAAAATATACACAAAGTTGAGCAACCTTTATTACAAGAAGTTTTAATGATAAAGTTTTTGAAACACATATCATGGTTCAAAGATTTTCCAAGACCTTTCCAATCTAAGGTAATTAAAATTACTTCAGAAGAGGTAACCGAACAGTTACTGCTGGGGACCAAACAAGTTTTAACTCAACCGCAACAGTAACCGCTTAACCACACTATTTACAAAGGAATTGTATATTTACATAAACCCCTTTGTTATTTTACGTCACTTACCGAAGCTGACTCGACATATAATATTCTCGAACTGTCGTAGTATGTTTTAAACGAAAATGTGTGTTTCTTTTAATGGAAGTATTACATTTTTCCATCAACGTAATAGGTAGCAATCTCGATTAAATAAATAGCACGCCTTTTATTGATGACGGTAAAACGTAATATAATAAGCCATGAGTAAATCATTACATCAAAGTTAGACGAACATTTTTTTTTTTAATAAGCCTGATTTCCAAGTCAGACTTATTACATTTCACTTATATTAAGAAACAAAAATCCACCCCAAGGTTGCAAAAGGTAATTAAAAGTAATATAAGTTTCTTGTAGTGTCGTTATTTATGCTTATTGAAATTTGGTTTTACTTTACGAGAAAGATTACAACTGTAAAAGCAAAATGTTATTACTAGGTGTCTGAAAAAATTGGCTGTAAGAATTAATTAGCTACCCTCTCACAGACCTAACCTATTATATTGCCAGTACGGGGCTAAATGGTAATGAATATTTTGACTTTCATAAGTGTACAATGGAAAACACACCAGCTAAATGTACCACTTAATGTGCGAGCTATGCTTGTACTTTCTTTAAAGTATAAAATCCATACTAATATTATAAATGCGAAAGTAACTCTGTCTGTCTGTCTGTCTGTCTGTCTGTCTGTCTGTCTGTATGTTACGCTTTCACGCCTAAACCGCTGAACCGATCTTGATGAAATTTGGTACAGAGGTATATTAGAGCTTGAGAACGGACATAGGCTACCTTTTATCACGAGAAAGAGGGTTTAAGGGGGGGAAATAGGGGATTGAAAGTTTTTACGAAAGTTTGTCATTTCTGAAGATATCTTAATAAAATTTGGCAAAGAGGTAGATTAGAGCTTAGGAACGGACATAGGCTACCTTTTATCGCGAAAAGGGGGGTGGAAGGGGGGGGACTAGGGCCTTGGGAGAAAAGTTTGTCATTTTTGAAGATTTCTTGATGAAATTTGGTACAGAGATAGTTTAGAGCTTGGAAACGGAAGTAGGCTACCTTTTATCGCGAAAAGGGGGGTAGAAGGGGGGGGGACTAGGGCCTTGGTACGAAAGTTTGTCATATTTAAAGATTTCTAGATGAAATTTAGTACAGAGATAATTTAGAGCTTAGGAACGAACATAAGCTACCTTCTATCGCGAAAAGGGAGGAAGAAGGGAGGGGGGAGGGACCAGGGCCTTGGGATAAAAGTTTATCGTTTTAGAAGATTTCCTGATGAAATTTGGTACAGAGATAGTTTAGAGCTTGGGAATGGACATAGACTACCTTTTATTGCGAAAAAGGGGGTAGAAGCGGGGGGGACTAGGGCCTTGGGAGGAAAGTTTGTCATTTTTGAAGATTTCTAGATGAAATTTGGTACAGAGATAGTTTAGAGCTTGGGAACGAACATAAGCTACCTTCTATCGCGAAAAGGGAGGAAGAAGGGAGGGGGGAGGGACCAGGGCCTTGGGATAAAAGTTTATCGTTTTAGAAGATTTCCTGATGAAATTTGGTACAGAGATAGTTTAGAGCTTGGGAATGGACATAGACTACCTTTTATTGCGAAAAGGGGGGTAGAAGCGGGGGGGACTAGGGCCTTGGGAGGAAAGTTTGTCATTTTTGAAGATTTCTTGATAAAATTTGGTACAGAGATAGTTTAGAGCTTGGGAACGGACATAGACTACCTTTTATCACACAAAAAGGGGGGTAGTAGGGGGGGATCAGGCCCTTGGGATACAAGTGTATTGTTTTAGAAGATTTCCCGATTAAATTTGGTACAGAGATAGTTTAGAGCTTGGGAATGGACATAGACTACCTTTTATTGTGAAAAGGGGGGTAGAAGCGGGGGGGACTAGGGCCTTGGGAGGAAAGTTTGTCATTTTTGAAGATTTCTTGATGAAATTTGATACAGAGATAGTTTAGAGCTTGGAAACAGATATAAGCTACCTTTTATCGCGAAAAGGGGGGTAGAAGGGGGGCGGACTAGGGCCTTGGGAGGAAAGTTTCTCATTTTTGAAGATTTCTTGATGAAATTTGGTACAGAGATAGTTTAGAGCTTGGAAACAGATATAGGCTTACCTTTTATCGCGAAAAGGGGGGTAGAAGGGGGGCGGACTAGGGCCTTGGTATGAAAATTTGTAATTTTTGAAGATTTCTTGATAAAATTTGGTACAGAGATAGTTTAGAGCTTGGGAACGAACATAAGCTACTTTTTATCGCGAAAAGGGGGGAAGAAGGGGGGTACCAGGGCCTTGGGATAAAAGTTTATCGTTTTAGAAGATTTCCAGATGAAATTTGGTACAGAGATAGTTTAGAGCTTGGGAACGGACAAAGACTACCTTATATCACAAAAAGGTGGGTAGAAGGGGGGGACTAAGGCCTTAGGATAAAAGTTTGTCATTTTTGAAGATTTCCTGATGAAATTTGGTACAACGATAGTTTAGAGCTTGGGAACGAACGTAGGCATTGAAGCTTGGGAACGAACATAGGCTACCTATTGACGCGATAATGGAGGCATAGGGAGGGGGGGGGGTAATAAGGGATTAAAGTCAGGGATTAATTAGAGCCTGGTAACGGACATATGCTACCTTTGATCGCGAATAATGTGGTAAAAGGGGGGGGGGATAAGGACTAGATAGTTAATATGAACGTTTGTCATTTTTGATGATATCCTGATGATATATTTGGGACAGAGATGGATTGAAGCTTGGGAACGAACATAGGCTACCTATTGACGCGAAAATGGAGGTATAGGGGAGGGGGGGGTTATAAGGGATTAAAGTTTGACAGTTTTGAAGATGATGAAATTTTGGTACACGAATTAATTATGCTACCTTTGATCGCGAATAATGTGGTAAAAGGGGGGGGGGGGGGCTAAGGACTAGATAGTAAATATGAAAGTTTGTAATTTTTGATGATATGCTGTAAAGGCGAATAGGGAGGCGGGTGGAAAGATGAATGTAGTGGCGAGTAGAGAGTTGAGTTGAGGTGCGAGTACCTATCTACTCGCACCTCTACTCAAGTGTGGAGAGTCAAGTAGACAGGCGAAAAGATCAACAAATCGAATGGATGGGCAAGTAGAGGCCAATGGAAAGGCGAGTATAGAGATAAGTACAAAATCGAGTAGAGAGGAACAGAGAAGTCAGTAGAGAGTCAAGTATAAATTCAAATACAGAGGCGAGTAGAAAGTCGAGTAGAGAGTCGAATATAGAGGCGAGTAGAAAGTCAAGAACAGAGGTGAGTACATAGTCGAGGACAAATTTGAGTAGAGAGGCGAATTTAATGCTCAATAGCGTCAGCTCAACACTAAGCGATAACCGACATCCACGCGGGCGGAGCCGCGGGCAACAGCTAGTTCCTAATAAAAGCAAAGAAAATCACATAATAAACAAACTGTATCGGTTATTGGATTGCTATATCTGACAAATAATGAATGGCAGGCAGAAATTACGTGAGTAACTTAAAATCGAAACAGCAGCTCGTTAAATGAAAGCTGGGCTATCCCCAGACCGAAAAGTGTAAGTAATCTTGAAACTAGTGTTGTTCTACTATTGTATTAATAGTTTCAGTTTTGAGGAACGTATGATTCCTCAAAACTGAAACTTAACCCTGGTTATATTTTACTTCTTTGTCATGTTTGTCCTAAATAACTACAGTATGAAGTTGACTGTTGATCTGTAGACTTGAATATATACTAATATTCATACCCACAATTATAATAACAATTGTTTTCTCTGGCTCTAGCTCTACAGAAACACAAACACTACGATCAAGAACTAACAAGAAACAATGAATTCGTTGCTTTATTGAAATATATAAGTTGCTTTATTAAAAACCATAGGAACATCAAGAATGTATACAGTAACTTTTTCACAGCTACATTTCAATATCCCCTTTTCTTTCCTTTTTTCTATCAACTTTGCGAGTTATATTATTGTTTCATACACTACAAAGGAGCTGTAAAATTCCTGCTAAACTAATTCATTTACATGATGATAGTACAAAGCGGGCTGTACTAAAACAAGATGGATTTCAAGAGACTTTTTTATAGCTTGTTTATGTGAAGCGTTGAAAAAAAGTCCACTAGGATAAGTTTTGTAGTCGAAGTGAAAACAAGTATGGTTGCCTCGTCTTACAATGTATAGGTATATTTTAACACAATAGACTGTTAAAGAAATATTTAAGTATTTATCATCGAATTAATTACGATTTAAACGAAACAGTCTCCAAAATTAAAATCAACATCTGAAATTTTGTGCCGTACTATCTTAATCACCAAAAAACTTGGCAGAAGAATTTAGCACGAAATTCTTATACAAGTCGGCCATTGTTTAAAACAATGGCATCGCAGCTATCTGATCTGGGAAAGATACTTCATTATCTCGCAGACAAACAAAGGCGACTAACTGAAATAATGAGTCGATGGTAGAGTATTTCTATGGAGCGTCAGTATGATATGGTGACCCCGCGGCTCTGGTTGATAAATTAACGTATAGTCACGGTAAATGAGAATTCAAGCCTCAGTGAAGTGATGTTTTTGAATTTCAAGCGACGCTTTTGTATCATTATTACGCAGTCGGGGTTGAATCTGAATAGTGTCGCCTTCACTGTTAAACATTTTTAACCTAGGCACGTTTTTATACTTTAATTTTTGTATTTTAATTATATAATTTATTATATATATATAATTTATTTTAATAAATTTTAGGCAAGTGGCAGAAAGGCCTCCTGATGGAAAGTGGTTATCGTGGCCACCAGGGGCATCACACTCGCGAAAACTGAGAAAACCACAGCAGGGTGTTCATTCCACAGCTAGAGCGTGCGTGGGATGAAGTTACTTTCATACCGCACGGTTCGCACCATTTCTGCTCGCAATGTGTGAGGATGAATTCCCTGTCTATGGCGAGCGGTGCATAGGTAGCTTAGTGGTTATGGAGTCGGCCTTACGATCTAAAGGCCCGTGTTCGAATCCTGGCCATTACACTACTGACGTGAACCCACTCCTAGCACAAGCAATTTACCTTAGTTGGAGGGGTTGGAGGAAATATTAGTAATTTCGATAATTCCAGTTGCTAATACTATTTTCAAAAAAAAATTGAATGTAGCTGTGGACATCATGTCATACAATTCATCTGAGCACTAACCATTGTATAGGCGGTAGAACACACACACAGTGAGGCGAAGTCCCTCCACATCGCCTGTGAGTATGGGATTATTAACGAACCTCAACACCCGTCTTTGTATCGTTTCAAAGGGTCAAGCTGATATGCAGGTGCTCCGGCAAAAAAGGTGACAGCAGTTCTCCATGTGGGGCCGGACTTGTGCCTTATAAAGATGAAGTCGTTGCTTCGCAGTGAAGTACTGCTTCGCCCTGTTACGCACTCCAAGTTTCTTCGATGCTAGCTTGACCTTATCCTCCAAATGGCTTGGTACTGGAAGTCGCTTGAGATGCCATCGCCTAGGATCTCGATACTCAAGGAATTGGTAAGCAATGTAACGAGGAACTGCGGCGCTACAATAAATGAGATTTTCTTAGCAGTGAATACACGTACATCTGTCTTAATGGGGTAAATTAGACTAGGTTTAGCCGACCTCAATCGGATACTTCCGAGAGATTAGTCTCGATTTCGGACACAATTGTTCGCGACTCTCCTCCACCTCGGACTGAGGGATATTTGAGCGGCCCGTGTAACACGTATCCCCGGTACTGTCGTCCGCATAAGAATGAATGGAATCATCAGACAGAATATCATTGAAATGCAGCAGAAACAGAGTCGGAGATAACACGGAGCCTTGTGGGACACCAGCGTTTATGTTTATGTCCATGCGGTCCGAGCAGCTGCAGCTATCGACGACGACTTGGATACTGATGACGGACAAAAACTAGCAACCCATTCAACATAGTCCCTTGAGGGGTTCATAGCATGGCAACTTCTTAAGAAGACCTCTATGCCAGACCCGATCAAAGGCCTTTAGGCACTTTGCTTCTTAGTCAATTTAATTTTTATTTTAAATGATCGGAAAGGGTATCTTTCTCAAACTCATATAATTTTATTCTATTTGTGCATATTTTATTAGATTTTTTACGCATAGCTTTTTTACGCTAGCATAAGTATTTGATGCTCAAAATAGGTGTTATCTCCTAAATTAGCTTGATTAGCTTTTTATTAAATCTCGTCTGCAAGTCTCGAGCGAATAGGTTCCTTCTAGGCGAACGTGCTTCATTTTAGAACACGTTATCATTTACCATCACTTAATTCTAACTTCAGTGCCTATAAATAATGATGTGTGTAATCGCTAGTTCTTATACTATAAAATTTAGATTTTGAAGCACTTTTTCTTCAGGAGGATTCCATTATGTGTTCACTTTTCGAGAATGATCAAGAAGATTCATGATCATAAATACTTATTAATTTTTTATTTAAATTTGATACTACGAGTATCAGAAATGAGAAAAATAGGGTAAACCTAATAACTATATCGGTAAAAGAAAAATAAACAGAAATATTGTGAAAGTTAACAAGAATATAGTTTTTTTTTTCTCGGTCTGGCCCTCCTCGGGAAGGGGGAGACCATGCGGTCCCCGACTCAACCCCGGTGTGGGGAGGCGCGCATCGTCCTACGATGCGCGCCGCCGCCGTGGCCTGCTTCTGCTAGGGTGACGAGCGGCTCCACCCGTCACCCTCAGGCCCGCGCTCATGGGGGCGGAGGTCGGTTTGCGCCCTCCGACGCCCGAGCCGCCTTCGAACGCGGCCAGCGATGTCCGCGAGTCTTTCTCGCTCGCTGCGCCGCGCCCGAACAAGAATATAGTATAGGAATTATTTTTCTGTTTATTTATGTTCGTATTTTTATGCCCCGTTGTGCCGTAAAACTCATCCCATTGCAATAAAATTCTGTAATTTTATTGCTTGCAATTGCACAAAGGTTATGGGTATAGTAAAATTTACTTGACCCCGTATTGCAATCGAGTTGTAGGACAGTTTTACGATCTCACTGAATACGTGTGAAATCGGGGCGAAACAGCTAGTACTGTCTAGTGAAATATTTTGGCAGCTAAATGCTACACAATCGTTTCTTTACTTAGCACTGTAGCACTGCTGCTATGCACTACCTACTGTAAACAAAGTAAATTTTACTTTCTCGTAACACTATTAGTGCACTACCAGAAGCATAACGAGAAAGTAAAATTTTACTTAAATATTTATTTTTTACATTTACATTTACAATGACACTATATTTACAGTGAGAGTTCATTTACAGTGACACCTCATTTTCAGTGATACTGCATTTACAGTGATAGTACATTTACAGTGACACTACATTTACAGTGACATTACATGTAAAGTGACACCACATGACTAGACGTAACTCCCTACACTCTGTCCATTATATTAATATTAATAGTCTTTTGCCAGCTCGACGATTGACAAAGTTAGTGATGTACAAAAGTATCTCAAATGTGATACCATTCCGATTGTACTAATATCATTATTCGAATTAGGTACGTAAACAAAATAAGCGATTTCGATAAACGTGCGTTTCGATTTAATATTCTCTTAGATTTCTTGTAAACAAATATAAATCCATGTATTTGCGTCCCTATTTATTAATATAAAAATAAATATTAGACTCTGTAAAAATTGCATCGTAAAATCGTAAATTATATAAGACAGCTTGCCACATTAACCAACCGTCCGCCCGGTCGCCATTTTGACGTGGTTTGTCACTCGCAACAAAACGCCCGTGCTAATCACACGCATTTACGTTCGCTGAGTTTTCTTTCATATTTTTATACCTCGAGTTGAGTAGTTTTATTTCACGTAGAGTTCATTGATCGTGTGAATGCCCAAAAGACGTGTGTTGAAAGGACAATCGAGAGAATTAGTGCTTAAACTTCATGATTACTTTGAGCAAGAAAATCAAAATGGCGGTACGAAACCGAGTTGCGGCCGCGTTGGGTATCAGTATTTCAAGTGTAACTAAAATAACTACCGAAGCCTACGGCAAGAGCGGCTTAGAAAATAAGAAACTTTCTACACCTAAAAGTAAACACCGGCCTCGTGTATACAAATATTGACGATTTTGACACTGACGCCATTCGCTGTCATGTATATGACTACTATCTAAAAAAGAAATTCCAACTTTAAGAAATCTTATTGTTTCTTTGAAAAGAAATGGTCCAGTTCGTGGTGAAAAATCATCTTTGGCCAAAGTTTTGAAAATAGTTGGCTGTTCATTTAAAAAGTCTAATAAAAGAAAAAATATTAATTGAACGCTCTGATATTGTTTTGGCACGATGTGACTTTTTAAAAGAGGTAAAAAAAATCAAGATTGGTCAAATGTTGTCTTTACGGATGAAACATGGCTCAACGCTAACCACACCGTATTACAGTCCTGTAATGACGACACTGCTGCTTCCACCTCCGCAGTACCTATTGGTAAAGGCGAACACCTCATCATTTGCTACGCAGGTACAGCTAAAGGTTTTATGCAAGATGTAATGCTGGCACTTAAATCAAAGAAATCTAGCGATTACCACGAGGAAATAAATGCGGAGGTGTAACCATCAATATTTTTTATTGATAACGCGCCCTACCACTCTCGCCAAAGTGACAAAATGCCAACACAAGCCAATAAAAAACATGAAATTATTAATTGGCTACGCGATAAAGGAGAAAATGTAGACGATTCTATGTTAAAAATAGAATTATTAAAAATGTTAAAAAACAAGAAGAAACCAAAACGGTGCGTGATCGATGAAATGGCAGCAGAATATGGCCATATCATCCTTAGAATTCCTCCATATCACTGCCAATACAACGCCATCGAACTTATATGGGCACAAGTAAAAGGGCATGCTGCAAGAAGCAATACAAGCCCCCCATTCACAGCGAATAAAATGTTAAAATTACTAGAAAACGTTTGCACCCTCGTGACGACCGAAAACTGGGCGAGTGTGGTGGACAGAACTAAGAGAGTCATAATGTCTGATTGGGACCGAGACATTGCATTTGATGCACACAAGAGCTAATCATAAATATTACTGAAGACTCCTCATCGGACCAATCAAGTTCAAATAAAGTTTCTGACGAGTCATGTTAATAAAATAAATTTAAAAGAAAATTTTGTTTCCTTTCTGTTTAAATTACACATTACACCTTATTAATATATTATGAAGAAATTTAGATTTATTCATAGCATTTATTTCTACCGATTATTTGTAATCTGCACAATCATAGTAATCGTTATGTGTAGCACATCACTGAGTGGGCGGTAACCGTCCATGCAGTACAATACTATTTGTTTGAAAATTTAACGTGAACAATACGAAACTTCATGGGCGTGAGCTGTCAAAAAACTAATAATATAATGGACAGAGTAGGTATAGGTATTATATTGTATCGAAAGAATTAATATTTTTTAAATGTCTAATAGTTTAACTTAATCAACCCTGATCCTATTCAACCCAATTATACGCTTTCAAAATCGTAACTCAAAGTAGGCACCAAATAGTGACAATTTAAGTGACATTTGTGGGTACGAGTTTATGAGAAATGGCCCATATTAATTTGTGCTTAGTTATAATTATACAGAAATTAACCCGTCTAGTGGCAGCCTAAGGGTCCTGAAATTTGTTTGTGATGGGAGGAACTTGTGACGTTAGTTTAGTATGGAAACCTTTAAGTTGTCAGGAGACTTATGTATAGAGTGAATTATTAAGAAAACAAACAACATTTTTTATTTTATTTTAAATGTTAAAAATTAAACCTTAGTGATGCTTTAGTAAAAAGGCATATGCTACGGTACTGCTTATTAAGTGGGATCAATACAGTGATTGGAAATGTATTTGGTGGTTATACAATCACCATCAATTGCGCATCCAAGGTTTCTTCGCGGATTTCAGAGTTAGGTTTTTCCAATCTACCTTCAACACGGCTGTACATCGATATTTTATAAAGCATCTATTTGAACACCGCAATCCACTAGCGATCAGTGTCGGACGCCCGTAGCAGACACCATGAGCTGTTTTCACATATATTCGGTAAAATCGGCCCGATACGGCCATTAGCACGAAAACACAAACTAGGGATGCTAGGGTTGAAAAAAAAGGGTGTAAGCAATTTTCCACCTTATTGACATGACATAGTATCGAGTTTGTTTTCTTATTTTTGTAATCAGCGTCATCGATTAACGCAAAAAGACACGTAACTTAGAAAATGTAATTAAGGTCGGAAATTGTATCGCTGTTTTAGTCTCTTTATATCGAAATCGGGCCGGACAATGTGAAAGATAGATACGTATGTCATACTGATGACTACCTCCGATATCGGATGTCGGATATTGGTTATCGGACGACATTAAAACGCTCTTACACCAGTTGTCAGACTTTTTAGGGTTTCAATTACTCTTGATGACTGCCGTAGATGTTTGTACGACCAGGACCAAGGCAGGGTAATATGATACACCTCTAATTAACCCTTGCAAATAATCCGCTTAATTACACGTACATTCAAATTTAAACTAATAAATTAAATACAATTAAAAATATACACGTTACATACGCAACTATATTGCTCGGAAATGTAAAACACAAAATGCAAATCTATTTAATTAGCTTAAATCGATTTGCATTTTGTGTATGAGCGCCCAACACCTGTTACCAAAAGTATCTACTGATTTAAGCATTTACGACATATCACTTTTGTATTCACTCTGTTTTACTTTCATCTTATTAGATAGACTTTTTACAATACAGTTTTTCGATAATACTTTTTTAGGATCTAGGATAAAAAATAAATAATAGGAAATTTACACTATGCCATTTATACTGATACTACTTACTACGCAAAAGCGAGTATTTCTAATATAAAAATATTAGCTTTTGCTCGCGGCTCCGCCCGCGTGTATGTTGGTTATCGCGACTAAACATAGCCTATGTCCTTTCTCAAAGTCTAATCTACCCCTATATCAAATTTCATCAAAATCAGGTCTGTGGTTTAAGCGTGAAAGACGGACAAACAGATAAACACACACACACACACACACACTTTCCCATTTATAAAATTAGTACGGATACATTAGAAACATCTGCACCAATATATACTGCCGCTGTACTAAAGAGAAAATGTTTTTAACTCTGAAAATACACTATATTACTATATATTCACTAGTAACAAAGACATTGAAATTACTATATATCGCAAAAACGTGCCATTTTCTCACTACAGAGGGACTTACCCTATAACGGTACCCATTTGGCACCAACCAACTCATTACTGACACTCACAGATGTCATTTTAGTCACGCCCCAAATAACTTTAATTAGTAATAGAAATTCTCTACACAGAGCATTGTATCGAAACGTTATCTTCCTTTTCAGTTTCAGTACAGAATTACAGGAACACGGTAGATTAAATTCAGTAATGCTGTTTATGTAAATTTTTCAGATTTGGTTCATGCCACTTTGTGTAAGCGCCAAAATGTTTTTTCGTTTGTGTTTTTTGTTGTTTCGGGTTTATTTTCGTGACTGCTTTAGATAACTGGATTCGAATATAGAACAATTCGTTTTTAACGTGCTCGAGTAGATAAGGAAATTGAAGAAATTGGAGCTATGTAAAGTAGGAAATATGTTGGATGAATTACTGTAATACTATTATGTTTTGTATTTCATATTTGTCGATAGGACAATTTAATACACGTGGGTAAGTATGGAGTGGATGATACAATAAAACAATATAAACAGTCTCTAACCAACAGAACGTAGAATCTGTTTATTGTGTACACCAAGGACAAAACATGTCTTATTAGTAGGCACATTGCAGGTGTAGAAAATAGGCGGCCTTATCGCACAGTGGCAATCTCTTACAGGCAACCATTAAATAGAAAAGAGAGACAGAATCCATATTTGGGGAGTATGGTGTACAAAGTCCTAATAATATTAGTACACTTTACATACGTTACGATATTCTGTGTTTAATCTTCACACGTCGTGTGACTCACAAATACTTAGGCCCGTATTCCAGAAAGATACTTAGACCTTAATTCTGAATTATAACTAGATTTGAGGAAAGATTGAATTCTAGATGGCAGTTCTAATATCCCTGAAAGAGTTGATTTACAACTGGCCTTAGTCTGTCTGAGTCCAATGTTATAAATAGAAAACAGACATACCAAAAGTTAACTATAACAAGACAAGGAGATGACGAATGAACAATAACAAGAATTCAAATCATTAACTCACGAAGTTCTACGGTACGACGTACAGTCAACATCAAATCGATTTTAACGAACAAAGTACCTAAAATGATCTTAATGCCTTGGTTTTCCCCCCTTCCTATTGATATTGCTTGTTCTGGATATTTGGTTCACACCTTTAGTTCGGACAATAATAAAATTTAAATCAATAAAATTATCTAATTTGCTCTTAATCCCTTGGTATTTAGATCATTTTGTAACTTAGTAGTAAAGATAGTTCTGACGCTGACTGTACTTTAGTAGAGTATAGTATCGAGTTCGTAGCTCATATCACGAACTAAACTAACTCTAAAAGGTTTTATTTATTCGAATTTCAAAATTCCATTTTCATCGCGTTAAATGTAGACTTCGAAGAGATAAGTTGAAATGTGAATTTAATGTACTTACTTTTAGTTTGTTGTTTATAAGGCTAGTAATCTGATAGTACAAAACAGATTTTAGTCTAGCTTAGAGAGTTTTGTTGTAGTAGGTAGAATTAGCAGCAGTATCCATTGAGTACAATTTAATTCTATTAAACTGATAAACTAAGTGTAACTACGAAGCGCATAGTTTCTACATTCGTACCATTAATCGTTAGTGTAATCTAAGTGACTTATGTGATGACCGCTAGCATAGACTCCGTCGTCACTTACTGTAGATAAGTAAGGTTTAACGTGAACCTATTATCCATAAATGAATAGAATGCCAGCAGTACAACATTAAATTGAATTTGCTAGAATACGTACATACATACAGCACAAAAATATATCTTATCTTTGAATAATAGTAATTTTGTGTATATGGCTGTATCACTTAACTCTTCCTATTTATGATGGCTTAACAGATTTTCAATAAACTTTAAAAACATTATTATTTTAACAGTTTTAGTCTGAATCCGGAATCTCAATCATAACTATCGTACTAATCATAACTGCAATAAGGACTGTGAGGAATGCTGTAAATATTTTGATATTTATTGCCTCATTAACGCTTTCATACATGAAATAATGTTAACTTATCTGTTAAATCAACTTGTGAACAATGTGTATACTGTATAAATTTGAATTTGAACACATAACCTTGTTTTGAAACTGAAAATGTTACATAGTGGCTTTGTTTGGTCTTATCTCAACAATGTTATTCATAGAACGATGTTATTCAACATTCAAGTGAAGCACAACACATGATTTGCAGGGAATATGCGAATTCAAAATCATCATGTATCACAGTCAGTTAATTTAATATTAAGCACATTCTAAGAGGGTGAAAAACTCAAGTGATTACATTTTCGATACAGATAGGAAAATTTTTGAATCGGTTCGGGCGGGGCATAAACCCGCGATCTTTCTCTTACAGGAAAATAAAATCTATCTTAATCGCTTTCAATAGTTAGCATGCCAAATGATTTAAAATTTCATTCAATTGTTTGGGCGGAGTAATCGAATTCAATGTTTAAAAATGATTGTAAAATCATTCATTGGTTCCGATAGTTCCTAAGAGTATAGGTAGATGGCTCCAACGTCGCGTCAAAGGCGGATAATTAGGAAAAATTTGGATGAATTCAAGCAGTTGTCAAAGCATTCTCCCTGTAAGAGAAGGACCACGAGTTCGAACCCCGCCCGAACCGATTCAATAATTTTCCTATGTAAATCTATTTGAATTAAGACCTAATTCAAAAAGGAAAGTTACCTTGTACTATTGTCCGTAAGCGGGCGGACATGAGCCGTTTGTTTTAGTGTCAGATGAACAGTCAGCATCAAATCGATCTTGAGCAGCAAAGTACTCAAAATGATCTTAATACCTTGGTATTCCCCCCTTCCTGTTGAGTATTAGTTCTGATATTTGGTAGGTAAACACCTTTAGTTCTGACGATAGTACAATTGAAATTAATAAAACAGCTTAATATTTACATAATTAGTAGGTATTAACATCGTTTTGAGTACTTTGCTAGCTAAGATCGATAGGATGTTGACTTTACAACAACCTTATCCCTAAGAGCGTTTTCACATTGTCCGGCCCGATATCGGTTATCGGAGCTAACACCACTGTGTTGGCCCGATATCGGATAAGAAAGAGACTAAAACAGCAATTTTTGACCCTAATGACATTTTCTTAGTAACGTGTAATTTCGCGTGAATTGATGATGCTGATCACGAATATAAGAAAACAAACTCAATACTGTGTCAGGTCAATAAGGACGAAAATTCCTTGCACTTTAAAAAGAAAATGTAATCCCTAGCATCTCTGACTAGTCTGTGCTCTCAAGCAAATTACCGTATCGGGCCGATATGAAACAGCATATGGTGTCGGCTATCGGAGGTCAGCTATCGGCGTCCGTCACTGATATCGGCTATCGGTTTTCGCTTTTAGGCTTCTACTACGACACGCACGGGCAGAGATGTAGTGGCCCTATACTACCCCACCGGGAACCAACACGGCACCAACACCCAAACATTACAATTCAAAATTTATTATAAAAGATAGCATAACATCTCTGTATTCACGCTATCGTACCAATCGACTAGCAAATGAGCATCCACTTTAATGTATTCCATATACAACCTCCATCTCAATAGGTAATAAATTATATGAATTACGCCTCTTATCTTTATGCTTAACACGTCGCTTCTCCTATTAATTTGTGAATAGCAAAAATTTGTAGGCAACAAACAGCCCAGTAATACGTTTGGAAGTAAACAAATAATTTCTATTAAATAGGAAGAATGAAGTAAAATAGCACCTTTTTTGTTCTACTAAGGTTTAGGTTTCTTTGAGATAGGTTGTCTATTCACCAGAGTGCGTGCGTAGTTATACTTTTGCGTGTGAATTATTTAGAAAGAGCAGGTGAGGTTATTGCGAGCTTATAAGGTGACACGGACGCCTATAGAAAAAAAAACTACCTAGCTAAAATAATGTTTGTATAATTAGAGCGTTTTCACACTCATCCGATATCCGATTTCCGATATCCGATATCCGACATCCGATATCGGAGGAAGTCAAATGTATGAGATATGTATTTATTATTATATTATATTATATTATTTTAGTGTCCGGCTTGAAAGAAAGATACATATCTCATACATTTGACTTCCTCCGATATCGGATGTCGGATATCGGATATCGGATATCGGATGTCGGATATCAGATGTCGGATATCGGATGTCGGATATCGGATGAGTGTGAAAACGCTCTTATTGTCTTCATTTTTGTTCAGGGGCTTAAAATCGAGGTTCATAGATAAAACACACAAAAACCAGAAAAAATACAAAACCTGATTTCTAGCAGCGTTACTAAATATTTTTAGGTATAATTCTCGAGCCTTACAATTGATCCTCTGGTCCAATCCATCTAATAAACACATGTTGGCTTTCACGACTGTATCATCCCTTCTGAATACCTCATCTAATATTATTATTTCAGCCATCACTCGGCAGCCCCTGTACGTACTCTATCAGTGTCATGAAAATTGGATCTGAAATTAACATTTTTAATTAAGTTTGCAAATTTAATTACTTGCTTGATTTTGTTTGCATATTTTGCTTCTCTATAGAACATAAACTAATGTTAGTTTTTTTGCAAGGTTTGCAAGATTTTAGCAAATAAAAAGAGAGGTCATTTTTGACCTATCTTTGTATGTGCTAAAATCTTCCAACATGACTTCTTTTAACTTGAAAACCACGCTATCCAAACCCAAGTCATAAATTGAAACTAATAATTTTCTACTGTTATTATTCTCTGTCAAATTACTACAATTTTGGGTGAACCACGGGTATCACAGTTAGTCCTAGGCACCCGTGGAACACATTTTGGGTGATCAACGGGTACAAAAAAGTCCCCGTAGAACACCGTGGTTATTTACTAGGTGTTACCCCTATTAAAGCTTTGAAGAGTATAAACAGATAGAAATATAACTTAAATTTCAACAACAAAATTAATAGTTACATTTGAGACATATCCGATATACACGAAACGTGAGAATTTCCAAGTTTATTCACGTGACTATGAAAACCCTTTGTCGAAATACGTTCCCCAGTACAACCAGCGGAAATATGTCAGTCGTGCCTATTGTTTCGTTGTCCCGAATGTCATCTGACTATAGGATTGATGAGACGGAACCATTAGTTCATTCGGTCTCTATTAAGGCTTTCACGTTGCCCGTTGAATAAAAGTGGCGGCATTAGTAGCTGATATTAATGGTACTGTAATTATGTTTTGTGTTTCTTGGTTTTGGTAAGAGCCAAACTAACTAACAATTTTATGTAATGTTATATTATTCTATTAGTTATGGATAGAAATTATTCCTAACTAATTATAAACAGTTATTGTTCTAGTAAGTTTTAGAATATAAATTAAAGGTCTATGGTTTTTCTCAAGGTCTAATCTACCCCTATACATTTCATCAGTTCAGCGGTTTAGGCGTTAAAGACGGACAAATAGACACACATACACACTTTCACATTTATACTATTAGTATGGATATTAACACTCAGGTTTTTTTTATTCCTGGTATTGGTTTCCGTAGGTTGTGAGAATGAGATCAATGAGATCAAATTCCATGTGGACAAAGCTAGCAGTAGTTAAAAAGTTTTGAATAAAACGCTTTGATAAGCTTTCAGAGTTATATCCCTACAAAGTGACGCCCAAACCAAACATAGTGAACGTGTGTCATATTATTATGCTAAGTCTTGATTTAGTAGGTGCGAGGTCCAGTCATCCGGTCTCATGGTGGTGATTTGTAAACAACTTTTTTCATTGTTTTAGGCTTTAAAAAACGAATGTTCTGATGCTAATACATGAAGATGTTAAAAATTGATGCATAGATAGGTTAAATTGCCACTTGATCCATTGATCCATTTGATTTGATTAAATAAACCGCGGTAGCCTTTTTTTTTTTTTACGTGCGGGAAATCCCCACGGATACCCCCCTCTTCGGAGCCGAAGGGGGAGGTTATGTCGGACTCGAACCGACTAAACCGCACGCCGTCTGTGGGTCGATGTGCTAGGCCGGAGGTGAGGTTGTCTTTTGACATATCCCTCGCACCCCGGCTGACCCAGGGCCATTCCTCTCGGTCTGGCCCTCCTCGGGAGGGGGGACCAGGCGGTCCCCAACTCGCCCCCGGTATGGGGGGGGGGGGGGGCGCATCCCACGATGCGCGCCGCCGCCGTGGCCTGCTTCTGCTAGGGTGACGAGCGGCTCCACCCGTCACCCTCAGGCCCGCGCTCATGGGGGGCGGAGGTCGGTTTGCGCCCTCCGACGCCCGAGCCGCCTTCGAACGCGGCCAGCGATGTCCGCGAGTCTTTCTCGCTCGCTGCGCCGCACCCGCTCTGCTGTCTCCTTCACGAGCATGACCTGCTCGCAGAAGGAGGCGCTGGCCGCCCACGCATCCGCGCAGCACCGCGGTAGCCTAGTGGTATGGGTAATGGACTGCTGAGACGAGGTCTCGGGTTCGATCCCATGTTTTTCATGGCACACACCAATGACTTTTCGATGCTTTTCGAAGTTATGTGTGTATTTATCGCAGGTTTATAAGTGCCCAGTTAATGGCAATAGGGTCGCCACCTATTACATTGGGACCTTAACATAAACCGGCGAAATGTGGGTGTTAGCACCTCTGCCTACCCCTTCGGGGATAAAAGCGTGAGTTTATGTTATGTTATGTTATGTTGATCCATTTGGCTTGTCATTTTAGGTTCACCAAAATGAGTTAAGACAATTTATTTATATACGAGTACAAATTGCAAGAATTCAATTTGCCTTACTGATGCCAAGGAAATGTGGCAAGAATACGCACGTAGCAGTTTGGGACGTTTTCAAATTTTACATCACATATAAAGTTTTGTAATTTAAGCGCATCTCCATTCTGGTAAAGGAGACTGAAGAGAAAACCCGCATGACAATAATGGAATTGTGTCCGGAAGTTTGGTGACAACCCTAATTCTTACGGAGATGCTAACCTGCATCACTGTTTCCTGTCTTGCATAAACAGATCAATCATGTATCATATTTCAGTGCCTATAATATAATTTATATTAATATTTATTCAGCGCACTATAATATACAATTTTGAATACACTTTTCACTTTTATAGATTCTGCTTTATCCTAGCGTTAATCTGAACCTTTCACCTCGGAGTCTAAGGTCTTCTCTTTTTTTTTACTCGTAACGACTGTCATAGATGTTCAAATGCTGACCGGGATCGACGGCTTAACGTACTATGCGAGGAACGACCAGATCGATGGAAATAGCCATGTTCATGCATACAAATATTTGCACTGAGCGGGAATACCGTCACGCCACAGAGGCTGATTTAGAGTTTAACACAGCCTTAAAAACTAAGGTTGCCTAGTAAATCTGAATCGTGTGGTTTAATGTAGCCAAAATTGTAGGCGTGTTGAGTAACTAAACCCACGTATTTTATTTATTTACGTCTTCCTTATTTAAATAGGTACCTACAGTTATTTGGATAAGAAAAAGGAATGTCTAAACGTAATTTTAGTGCCTTATAAAATTTAATTACATTTATAATAAAGAAGATCAAAACGATGTTTCTTACAAGTGCTTTACGGGTGAAAAAATATTGTCATAACTGTGAACAAACTGAAATCTTACATCAAACAAGGCCTCACATCTTGTTTCCCAAGAGTTTATATCCATGCCTGTAATTACTGCCTTAATTTTATTCTGCTTTAAATCAACACCCTGTTTTTAATGAACTTGGTGGCGGTGACGTAATCCTCAGAGCATACTGAAACATGTACACCTGTCTCTCTCCCCCTCTCTCTCTAGTAAATTAGTGTCTCTGTAAATATAACAATGCTGAATTTTCTTAACACGATAAATTATATCGATTCACAATTCTGTATTTAGTTTGAGAATACAAACTCGTTCTATCATGATTATATATCATTCACATCCGTCTTTATGATCATAGTTGCCTAACTGATAGTGACTTAAGGAAGGATATTAGTTGAGCAAAGAATTTTGCTGTTTCGACAGTTTTGTAAGTGTTCCTATAAGAAAACCATTATAAGGCAAAGACCGGGGCTTATTTTTATTATTTATATCCATTATTATTCAGCGAAGGCTTTTAATGTTTGTTTTGCGCTTCTTGAAGAATTGCGCTACTTAGGTTCGACTCACAAACAAGTTTTATGGTACCCACAACTTTTAGGTCGTGTCATTCACCTTGTTTTTGGTAAAGAAAATCTAACTTGAGTAAACGGCAAAGTTCCAAGCACTTAAGGTTACTTATTAATGAACTTCTACTTATCTAAGTATCAATCAAGTACTTGATAAGCAAGCTATCCGTCAAATGGCTTACAAGTGAGTTGTGTTTTACAATTTAAAGAAAAACGTGTCACGTGCGAGTCGAGCTCGCACACTAAGAATTCTCCACAAAACTTGATTATGAGGTACGAACTTGTGCTAGATAAACCACAATACTATCTGATTTTAGCTCAACGGGAAGAACCCTATAGGTTTTGCCCTTGCATTAGCTTAAATTTAGTCAATAATTACAGCCTCAAAACATCGCAGACCTGAATATTTGGTATGAAATTCAACTTGATACCTAGACGCATTCGTGAGAAAAGGTCTTGACAGGCAGACAAATGAACGGACAACGAAGTGATCTTAAAGGGATTCTTAGATTAATCGAGATGAACGATAATTGAAGTATACCCTGGTTATCTATATTGCCACAAGAGGTCGCTATCAACTGCTACGATTGCCATGAACTGTCGGGTTTATAACGCGTTACAAATCAAATTAAATCCATCATGTCATCTCAGCCAATCAACGTCGTTTATAGATTTGTTAATTCAAAATTGCACTGACATGTAAACGTTACTCACTCTTAATTTATACTTGTTCTTGTAAACTACATACTATCAAACTCTGAAAATGTATAAGGAATACAATATTGTAAATCGAGACTACATCAAGTTATTTTGGTTACCCATCCTATGCTTCACATCACGAAAATACGCTACGAAAAAATTTCCAAATTGTTGCAATTAAGTTAGTCCGAATATTATTTATATATTCAAAGAAGATCATAATGATATTTCTATATTAAAGATTTTTTTTTGGATTTTTTTTTGGTCTATTTTGTTAAGGGAAATAGAAAAGAATCACCTAGGTTGGATTTGAACTGATAATGGGCGGGTATATATAGATACAGTCATCAACTATTTATTGAAAAAAGTTAACTTATCATTATTTTAAAATTCACAACATTTTCTTATGCCTTTTTTCCTTTTGTGCTTATCCTTAATAAATTTCCTTATTTCTCTATTCAAATTCGAAATTCCATAATGCAAGATCTCTCCCGTATTTGATTTGACATTCTGATCAATATTGTGAATATTTCATTTTGAGTGACATTGTACAGTACTATATTACGAAATGTACAGAGTTACAAATTGATCGGATCGAATTAATTTGGAATCACACTCGTGCACGCTTCCATAATTTATATCTGATTAAAAATAAATTGAACCAAAATTCCTTTTATTGACGATCATTCATTTAAATATTCTTCTTCATTTTGTCATTTCCTCAATATATTGACATACGTAATCTAACATGCCACTTTCTTTGTCTGTATTGCCTTAAGGAACGAATTTAAATCCCTGGGGACTGGGCCATTGTCTTTGTACCCACAAAGCGAAATCAAAAGAAAAGCGAGGCTGTACTTACCGATTCCTTTTGTGAATACCGTTATATTCCCGTATAAATGTTTTGTTAACCTTTTAAGTGTAACCAAAGAGGATATGGCGATAAAATAGCAGTCCTGCATTTTATATGCTTCATTGAGTGTTTTCAAATCTTGAGTTTGAGTTGAGTTACGTATTCTTTGAATAAAATTAATAATAAAAAAAGAATTCGTATGCTGTTGCCAATGCTTTTAAGTGGTATAATTGTACCAATGGTAGCACCTATAAGAAATCTTTCAGAATTGAACTTGAAATAATGATTTTGTGAAGTATTGTGATTATGCGACAGCGCCAAAAGTAAAAAAAAAAACCTCATAAAAATTGTGCTTTTACTCTGAATTTTAGAAGATTATATTTAACTAAGTATTAGAAAACGTAAACAAAATTTAAACTTAAGGCAATTCGGATATCAGAGAAGGGTTGGTACTTCAGATGCAATAAAACCATAGTGAGTGGCATAGTTTACCAATTGAATGAAAGGTTGTTTGGTGCTGCTTTTGACACAATAGATTACGAACTACTACTCAAAAAACTTGAACATTACGGTGTTCGAGACAACGCCCTCAAACTGATGGAATCGTACTTACATAATATGCGTATGTATGTCGAAATTCGAAATATAGACGCAAGTAAAAGTGAAGTAATGCACTCATTCAAAATCACAACGATACACAGGATACACCGCAGGGATCCATTCTGGGACCTATTTTATATATAATCTTCACAAACGATCTTATTAACATCATGCAAAAATGTCAACCAGAGGCAAAACTTGTAGTCTTCGCCGATGACACAAATATAGTGATAGGAGATAGTCATTTGGATAACTTAGAGACAAAAAGCAATTCTTTTTCTGGCACTGTTATCTGATTGGTTCACAGCAAATAATTTAATATTAAATACAGATAAAACTAATGTAATTTTATTTAAAACCATAGCTCGTAACAATGTAGCAATTAATTTAGAAAATAAATGGCATCAAAATTCAACCTGTAGATCATGCTAGATTTTTAGGTGTAGAATTGGATTCACAATTAAATTGGAAACAGAAACTTGACGCGATGGACTTATCAATTTCTTCTGCTTGTTATGCACTAAGGAGTCTTCGGGATGAATTGGATATTGGTCAACTTAAAACAGTATATTACACGTTAGTCGAATCTAGGATCATATATAGCAAAATGCTCTGGGATACAGTTATGCCTATAATAGTCAGAGAGCATTCATCTTACAAAAGCGAGCAATCAGAACAATAATCAAACTTCCACAATTCGAATCTTGCAGAGAGCACTTCATTAAATTAAAAATACTGACAGTGCCCAGTCTATACTATTGGTTCTACTAAGTGACTAAGCAAAAAACATAAGTCATTACGAGTCACAGAAAGAGCGCGAGGTCAGGGAAAGTATGCGAAGGAAGGCTATAAAAAATACAATTTTCCCAAACCTAAATATTATTAAGCATAGCTCTGGGTATCAGGCAGTGGAACTTTTTAACAAGTTGCCTATTCATCTTAAGTTATTAATATATGTATAGTGTAAATAAGATCAAAATAGAACTCAAGGCCTTTTTATTGGAAAAGTGTTTATACTCCTTTTCGGAATTTGTGTCACATGATCAAAGTAATAACCAAGGTTTGATATCGAATGTAATTTAGTTTTAAATAACATTGACTTTCTTTTTTTAATTCATTTTATTGGAATAACATATCTTAAACACCATAAATGTATATCAAACACAATATATCATTGTTAATGATTAAATAAAAAAAAAGAAAGAAAGATGAAACTTACTTAGCTACAAGCTATTCCAAATTACAAAAGAAAACTTTTCCGTACAAGAATGGGCCTTGACCTAAACTAACTTATTACTATTTATTTCTAGTAACGATGTGCATGTTATGTGATTTGTGTAGTGCGTTATTTCTCATTTTCTTGTCTTTTTCCTACCTATACCTTCCTGCAAATGGCAATGTACTAGAGACGAGACCATTTGCTAATTTGCTACCTTATCGTTATACTAAAAAGCTTATAAAATCTTACCTGCGATACACAAGTTAACGTTATTTATATTTATTACAAACCAACAATATAATCTTGTTAAAACCTAAAAGCATACTGAAATTTATACAGATCACACCTTAATATTACATAATTTGAATACTAACATTACGTGTCACATAAATACTTCAATATAGAACACATTAATACCCTTATTATATAATGTAATGTATAAAACACAAATATATTCGCAATATTAATTTATATTCAGTAAACACAAAAGTTTATATGGTACACACATAATTGTAACAGCAACTTCCTCAACCATTTGGGAAGGCTAATCAAATTATAACAGGCAACACGAGAAAGCCATTTGAAGAGGTTCTAGAAATTTATGAACTCATTAGGACGACTGTATAAATTTATAAGATGGCTAACGAGTTTAGTGTTAAAAGGTTGCATTTGTTAGCTGTTTCATAAAGTTGAGTTGAAACGTTTGAGGAGTTGTGACCAAATTCTTATTTAGTATTCTTGGCTCACTATAAACAACATAAGTATCATTAAATTACATTTTAGTTTTAAAAATATATTTGGAAATATGTAAATAGCACCATACCGGCATCGGGTACAGGGACCAAACTACCGGTAGTTGGGGCTCTGGAAAGATAAATCTCCTAACAATGCGTACCGTGACGAAGAGCAACGTTATTTACTAATTACTATCAAAAATGTATACACTAAACTATAAAAATATTAAACTAGCTAACTTGAAATACGTAATATAATAAAATTACAAACAGAACTATATTAGGTATGATAAATAAAATAAAAATCTAACCAAGCTAGACAGGATACCTCTGAGGCCAAGATCGATCGTAGCTGCCAATGTTAATTACCCCAACGCGTTGTCGGGAAGCATATTCCTTCTCCATAAAGACGAATATGGAAATACATCCAATCCCTACATACCCCTGAAAAATAAAACTATATTTCGTACTCTGTACAAGTCCTAATATTGTTGAATTCCTCAACAATTCATATAAACTGTTAACGCTAACAACCTCGCAATCTGCATACCTCACGAACTACCACTTGAACCTAATAATTTTTGCATAATCCCGGATTTCTTGTGAGAGCTTAGCAGCCTTGCTGTGTACACCCACTAAAATAAATTTATGATCTCAAACAATGTTGAGCACCATACATTATTAAACCACATAAAGTCGTTTACCACTATAATGAAACTTCAAAAGTACTTGTGGTCAAAGGCTTAGCTTTCACTGGGATTGTGCGAAATATAGTGTATTCTATGATATCTACCAAACTGTTTTTGTTTAACGTGTTTATACCTGGTACTTGAGTCGTTGTAAGAACATGAGATCTGGCAATCGGTGTTGCATACGACCGTAGGCCACGGTAACCACTTTCCATCAGGTGGGCCGTGTGCTTGTCTGCCATCTAAGTGGTATAAAAATGCTCCAGGCCAGAATATTATTCAGGATGTTTTATATTGTAACGTTAAGATTATTGAATGTTTTTTATCATAAACACAGTCGGTTCAATGTGATGTTTACTTTGAACTATTTTTCTAAGTTTTACCTAAAGACAAGATTAGCTATTTTCTTTTCGCATAAAAAGCGATAACAAAGCGAAATAACGTCGAAAAGCTGCGGGGCAATCGCTGCAAGCCTGTAAGCATAGGATAAATTAGTGACTGCGTTCAATTTTAAAGAGTGCATTTAAACTATACATGCAAAAGTTTAGATTAACAGGCCTTGATGACATTTAGCCTAGAAGAAGATTAAGTTTTACATAATTAAATATTTATATTATTAAATATTTATATGAATTTTTATTCGAACAATGACATGGTCAGTGTACGGCTAAACAGTCATTTTAATTACGAAAACCTTGTAGTTTATGTTTCTCGGGGGCTTAGCAGTAAACTTCCACGGACATGTTTGTTGGTAGTATTAATGTAGAATTAATGTACTAAAAATAAAACCCGACCACCGCCAACACGTGGCCGTTCAACTTGATTAAGCAATATTCCAGAAAAGGTCCACTCAATTCACCTGTGTACTTTTTGATTGATCCTGTGGTTCTATTTAGATACATCGGCATTTTTACGCAGACAAATAATAAATATTTAAATTAAGAATGAATTGCCACAAATGAAACTTTAAATTCAAATTCAAAAATCCTAATTCCTTAAAAAATATTCATTTGTTTGGAATTGTCATTATTTTTTCCCCTAAGAGCGTTTTCACACTCCTCCGATATTCGATATCCGATATCGGTAACGGACGCCGATAGCCGACATCCGATAGCCGACACCTTGTGCTGTTTTCACATTAATCCGATAAAATCGGCCCGATACGGCCGATAGCACAGACTAGTTAGGGATGCTAGGAGTAAAAAAAGTGCCATCAATTTTCGATCTTATTGACATAACATGGTATCGAGTTTATTTTCTTATATTCGTGATCAGCGTCATCAATTAAAGCGAAAAGACATGTAACTCAGAATATGTCATTAAGGTCGAAAATTGCTTGCAGTCGCTGTTTTAGTTTCCTTGTGTTCCGATATCAGGCCAAAACAGTGATGTTGTCTCCGATAACCGATATCGGACCGGACAATGTGAAAGAGAGATACATATCTCATACATTTAACTTCCTCCGATATCGGATGTCGGATATTGGATGAGTGTGAAAACGCTCTAACGTGCAGTGCTAAGATAGATGCTTCGATGATAGTTTAGTGATTACTAAGAATCACGATTGAGTGGTCCTGGGTTTGAGTCCTGACCTAACGGTAGTAATCTCTACCGACTTCAACCTACTCTTAACACAATGTGATGGTACACAAGTTACTCAACAATGGGAAATTAATAAGCCCTAAAATTTACATCTTCAATACGTTGGTATTTTGATATTTAATAGCGGGCGTCCACTTGCAGGCATCTGGCTCGCATCGTTTCTATTTGACCCTCCATAAATCAGGTAAAGCAAGACTTTTTGTGTTGGGTCCTGAGGCGATGGTCATTGTTTTTGTGATACTTTAAAGAAACTATTAGAACGTTAGTTGTTACGAGAGAAATCCATAAAACACGTGCAAGTTTTGAAAAGACAATGCATGGGAACGTCTTGGAGAGATTTTTTATGAGGTTGGAGAGAGCGTAGGTTCGGGGCATTCGTTTGGGATCCAGGGACGAGAGCAGTCGACCAGGGCTCGTCGAGGAGTAGGAACATAGGCGTCACTCGAGTAAGTTACAGTGCTACACTGTCAAGTGAAACACTATTAATAATCTACAGACGTGGTGAGTTACTTTCATACCATTACAATTAATTATAGTTATTACTGTATTTATATGGTTTATGTGTAATATTATTCTTAGCTGAGTGACGTGACGCTTAGATTATTTAATTGTGTACATTCAAATCATATTCTTATGATCGCGGGATTCGTTGATAGATGTTACGCGGTACCTTTGCCCTCGACGCGTATTAGAATGTCCCACGTAACGAGTCATGGCTTTCAGACCAGGAACTCAGAATCAAAGAATCAATCAAACAACAAAAAGCAAACATATGCTTTGGCGGAGGCCGAAGTTATCCTTGGGTGTGCCTAGGCCGAAGACGCCCCTGTAGCCTGTAATCTGCTAGCGAGGCGGCGCTACGCGAGGACGAATGTATGGTGAAAATTGTATGGATGAGTTAGGAGCAACTTATCGCATTGAGACCGTATTCAGCCGTAGTATAAATTCTATTACACCAGTCCTGTCATACCTGGAGGGGCTGAGGTTAAAGTCCCAGATGAGTACACAGCATGCAAGAGCTGGCTTAAAGTTCAGATTGACGGAACACTAGTTATGGCACACTGGAGATTGGGGACGGTGAGCCTCTCGGGGGTCTATGTGTTGGAAGTATAATGTAAGCCTAACTCAGAAGTACGATCGAATGGATGTGAGTCAAGTAACTGCTATCAACGTATTTAATCGTTTGTTGTACTTCATTTCCACTTCTTTTTACTCGCGGTTAATTCCTTTATCTATTGCAATGACTGAGACCAGTGGGGGAATTATTGTCTCTGGATGAATTCCACAATATCTGTGCGGTTGGCGGAGCACTCATATCTCCCGCCAAAGGGCGGGGGCTGGCACTTTTGACTTAATATTCAAATCAAATACGTAAAAACGAAGTTCACTCAGCTGAGCTGAGTGAACTTCGTTTTTTAACAACAAGCAATTTAGCTTAGCTGAAAGAGGTTAACGCGAAAACTAGTAAAACTGGAATTAAATCATTTACATATAAATAAATGTATGTTCACGCCTGATACACCTACATCTAAGGAGCCGGCGAACTAAACCAGACAAGTCCACTATAATTCAAATAATTATGCAATATAATTACTACATATAATTATGCAATGTTATACTTTTTACTATCAAGCTTCTAGTTTTAAATAGTCCATTGAAATGTAACATTCTCTTTGCATTTTTTTGCACCACAACCTTAAGGTTAATCTTTTGTGGACACACATGTCCCAAAAATTAAATTGCGTCCTCTAAAAAAAAACAAAAATCGTTGCAAAATATTGAAAACAAAAACATCAATATTTATGTTTTTGTTTTCAATATTTTGCAAAACTTATTTCAGTATATACTGAAATAAGTTTTTTAGCCTTTATGTAAATTTCATTTACATAGACTAACCCGGTTCTGTTCGCCAGCTACTCATTTGTAATGCATAGTTATTTGGACAGGTTTTATATGAAAGAAAATATTGACAAAATCCACAAGAATACTTGGAAGTGGTGTAACTCCGGAAAAGAATATTTATTCTTAACTAACTGATCGCTAAACCGAAGCAAATATTTATATTTTTACTTCTATTTCCATTTCGAAAAAATAAAAGAAAAAATTGCTAGCTAAAAATTTGGTACAAAAATACCTATAATTGTCTTGTTTACCAATACCAGTTTGTGTGTTTGCTAAAATCTATGACGTCAGTAAACTGTGACGTCAACATTACAAATTCTGGTTACGTAAAAGGGACTATATCTACTATAGTAGGTACTGTCCTAATACAGCTGAAAATATTATTGATGAAGTCATTAGTTGAAATAATAATTTAATCACTAAAGTGCTAAAATTGATACTTGAAACTAGCTAATTTTTGATAAAGTCATTAGACATAAATTGTTTACAGAATTCAATTCAAAATTATTCAATATTACTGGTTAATTAATGTTTCAGATGGAAAACTGACTGTCAAAGTATATTTTGTTCAACTTTATTTTAACTTTAGTTCTGATGCCATTCCCATACCCATAGGAACCTGTTCCAACTATATAATGTGTGTGTATTATTCCAAGCTACGAGTAAAAGGTATCTTTTGAGATTGACATGGTCATTTACATTAGTAGTAGGTATAAAGTCAAAAAAACATGATGAATGTGTGTTAGTGTTATACAAATAATATAAGACTTTTGCGCTGTATCTTCTCCACCAGCGTCTTGGATGCGATGGTGAAGTTAGCTTAAGTTGAATTATTATTGACTTCAATAAGGAACAACCATGTTGTTCTACATTGAATAAAATTTGACTTTGACTAAGGAATCTGTTAACAAAATTTCCTACAAATCCATTCAGTGTTGGACCGTGATTGAACTTCTACACAAAGGTTCCTTTTAATAAAATTCAGCTTTTAAACCGAATAAGACAAAAGAGAAGAATTATATGTTGCGTCGACCCCAAATAATTGGGATAATCTGAATACAATTATTAATATTTATATAAACGATTAGTTGCTGTCAACTAGTCAAGACGTCTTTAGACTAAAAAACATGAACATCTCAATTAAAACATGTATCATATATTCCTGTAAAACATGTTTACATGCGTTGTTCCATTTCTGTACGCTTGTCTGGACTGTCTCTCCTACTAGTATTGATTATAATACATTATGTAAATAATGGAACATACTTTCAACATGTGAGCTTCAGTCCTGAGCAAGCTTTTACATATTTATAAGTTTTGGATCGTAACTCTTCGGTCGTCTTTGTTCCGTTAATGGGACCTACAAACCTGACCTTTGTAGGGCATCTTATTATCTTAGCCTTGGACCCTTTTGCAAGTATGTGTTGTGATATATTGTGTCTTAATAAGTAAGTTTGATGTTATTCTTAATTTTTTTATAAATTCGGAAAGTTTGATTTATGTATGGATTAATGATTTTCTCATCCCACCATCTCGGAAAGAGTATTTTACTCTTACTTAGATATATATTGGGCAAAGTCGTGTATATTCCCTGGAGGAGATTTTTTTTTCTTTCGCTCCTTTCGTAACAGGCTAAGGTGCTATGATCATGCTGGCTTGTTATCAGTAAGTATATTATTTTTTATCTTAGTTGGAGTTATTATTGAAAATTTCGATGGTGATGATAATGATTTGATAATATTAATGATGACAATCAATAAGGTGATTCAGGTGATGTCTCAGTAATGTGGTGAAGACTTTACTAGGACTTTGTACATTTTGAACCAACACGAAAAAGTCTCAATTTACTGTAATATGCCTTTTTCCTACTCTTGTGTTCGTTGTCCGAGCTAAGACGCTATGTCTGAATATCCGCCATTTTCATACATAAAAACCTTTATGAATTCAAAACATCATTAAGCCTGTTTACTATTCCCTCCATGGCGCCAAATTTATCAAACAACTTTCTTTAATTTTTTTAAATCTCAGAGTCGGATCTTCCTCGGTGTACTTTTTTTTAAATTTGCTTTGTACACACTATTTTACGGCTGAGGTGGGATGTTAACTTACTCGTTGCATTCGAGTGCAAAGAATTTTCACCTCGTGCTCGTTTGATTTCCTCTTTAACGCTCAGGATTCTAATTTTTGAACCACTTTCTGCGCTCGTGATTCAATTTTAGAACCCTTCGCTTGCTCGGTCATCAAAAATGATCACGCGGTAAAAAGGCAACTTTGCACTCTTGTATAATATAGATAAGTTAATTTTTACATTTGACTTCAAAACTGTTTTTGATTTTGTAGCAGCAACGTTTTCGTGTCAGAAAGTCAGGACAAGTAACTTTGTTATGCATAGATAGAAACTATTTCCAAGAGATAACTGCATCACTACATACAGTGATGTCAGGACACGCATATAAATTGAATATAAATGTTTGCAATCCCAGTTGAAAGCGCACAATCGACAAACAGAACAAATAAAGACTAGAACACAACAATGTAGGCCGTGTGAACTACAAAGGAATCAGAGCAATCATTTCAGTGTTCAAAAATTTACTGAAATACCTACCTATTTCAATTTGGTCATCTGGAATCAATTAGCCTATTGCAGTACACAGCTGGACATAGTTGTGCAGCATTGCTATCGATCCTCCACAGATTTATTAAACATTATCCAGTCAAAATGGAGGAAATAAAACGATAAGCTTCCATAAATGAGCTGAAAATTTTGGTCTTAAATGTATTACAATGAAAGAAATATCACAAATCGCCATCGATTGAACTAATGATTTTTTATCAACGATAAATGTGAAATATATTGGACTCTCACATATTCTTGTAAACAGCAAATGTTATCACACTTATTTGTAACCTACAAAATCCGTCTGAAAACTTTGTGCGGATCACTATTTCAGCGATATCGCGATTTAAAAATTGAAAGAAATCATTGCTATTATTATAAAATATCGTTCGCCATCGTCAATGCAGAACCTGAACCGCTGGTCATATGGATTAGGTTCCTTTTTTAGTATTCACCAAGAAAGGAATTTTGAAAATATGGTATGAAAGTTTTCATAGAAAGTTCCCCTTAATCGATTTAAATATAACTTCTTCCCATTTTGAAATATGTATAGTAAAAATAATTTCTTGATTTTATTTGAGGCCTCCTTCACTCACTGGCAGTCTAAATTCGAATTTATGTGTGTTATCAGTTCGTTGCATTCTCCGCCATTTTGAATTTCAATAGAAAGTTTTTGTTTATTGAATAATTTGTTTATTTTTAATCTTACACGAAGAAACTATTACACTAAGAAACTATTCAGAATTTAACTTGCTACAATTTTGGGACTCATCATTATGTCCTAGGATCGATACTTTCTAGAAATTCCTTATTTAAGCAATAATGTTTAAGAAATGTGTTTCCTTGTTTAAGAAATATGTTGCCTAAAAAAAATAATATAATATTAAGTGATAACAAAAATATCAAATACAAAATACATTTGTTTATGTAGAAATTTAGAACACGAACAAAACACGAAGGTTACCCACTCGATCAGAAAGACAGAAAAGGCCTTTTATCTTTATTTGCCATTTATTAATTTTAACTACTGCAAAAATTCTACATGAAGGTGCGAAAATCCGCTGTTGTATTCCTTCTTCGCCTTTGTGTCATATTAAATTCTGTTTAAGAAATAAATGCTTTGTTAGAATATATAGTTTACGCCAGAAGTTTTGCAATATCTCTTGATTCTGATTTTTCTTGATTGGGTGGGATATCATTTCCCGGGAATATCAATGCTTGAACAGAGAGTTCTCTGGTTTGACAAAATTGAATGAGTTGATGTTTATGTACCTTTTAATTATTTGAGATCAAGGTTAATAATAGGTAAGGTAGGTAAGGTAACTAAAGGTAAGATTCACTCGAGTTTTTTTATTTATTTTACTACAGGTTTTAAGAGAAAGAGATAAAATGACTTTAAAAATATGTCTTTAACTACTTTTGCTCGCTGACTGTATACATTGAATAACAGACATAAAGTACCTAAAGCTAGACCATAACCGTAAAATACTATCATTGTACACATAACATCAGCCACGAAATATGAAGTATATTGATGTCTAGCGTATCGATGATCTCCATCAATTGTGTTATTTGTATCAATATCAAAAGTATCAAAATGATGGCTATTTTGGTTTTAAATGTGTCTTCCCAAAAATCATAGACATACTTATTTAAGCGTGGAGCCAAGGGCATTAGCAACACAATGAAAATCTTTATTGATGACATTGATCCCCTCTCAAATTTCTCCGAACCTAATAGTTTGGTTTACACCAACAATGTAATTTTAGATCACAAATTATACAAACTTCTAACCGCTTCTAATTCAAGAATCGAACAATCACCTTTATTGTTAGATGTTCTCAAACGCTCACCACGATCGTTAGTCTAGACAGTGGCTGTAGACCGCTCTAATTAACTTAATTACAAATAGATGTAAGAAGTAAATTTAGCTTTGAGGCTAAAATTTTCGTGCAAGTTCTCTTTATTCGCGAAATCAGTTTTGAAATTAGGTCCGCAATAACGAAGTTTGTATTAGTCTCTTTTATAGGCTTTATCTATCCCCTTGTGCTCATTACAAAGGATGACTTTACTAGCAATTATAAATTAAACTATATCAGAATATGAAAAATGGTAATTTAAACTTAAACACAAACTTAATAAAGTAAACATTCTAGAACATTTTGCATTACGCTCTGTTTAGATGCATTTTAAGTGCACTGTTTCTGTTAATACATTCAGAAAAACATAATAATATCTATTTATTATGATCACCGAACTTAATCTCTCGTTACCCTCTTTGTGCTGAGGAATGAACACCACATTAGATAGGCTCAAAAGAACTCCAAAATTATTCTTACTATATTCACACTAATGACAAAGAAGTGCATAAAATAATACTCCATGATCCCAACGTTCCCCACAACCTATTTCAAACAGCAAACTAGAATATAACTTATACAAATATCGATCTGGGAGTCATAAGGCGCTTTAGCTAAGTGCCCCATCCGGTTTCATTTTCTTTAACTCAGAACAAAGTTTATGTACGCCAGAGGCACGCCCGCAGTGAAAGCTTACAACTGTGTAAACTTCACAAATTGTTTACTGCCTTCAAAACTGGCTAGGAACTGTCGTTTGTCGTACAATGTACCTACACCGTGTTACTTGGGGAATATAAAAGTCTCTAGCGATGTGGCTTTTGTTCTAAACACTTTTGTTAAGCCGTCAATGGTTATATTGCGACGTGACTCAGATATAAAGTTGGTTGGTCTTCGTTCTTTAATGGTAATTGTTATGTTGGTAAATAAATAAGTTATTTATCTTTATTATTTTATCATACATAAGAGTGTACGAAATTCATTCCTATGCTATGAATCAAAATGTAAATATATAGGGTGTATTTCTGAAACGGCTCCGTACATGTACCTTAACCCTTGAAGTTACAACAAAATGTTCTTAGGAAACCTTACCTTCTTTATTCACAGATTTCGACAAAATAGTACAGTTTTATATTTAAGACTTTCTGATAAAATGTCTTCTAATCGTGAAAAAAAATGAATTTAATAGAAACATTTTTTGTCAATAGTTGAAATGCGGGACATTGCACAATGGATACTTATTGTGGTATCACACTAATACAGCTACTACGCATCATTTTGTTATGTAAGTGCTAATTAGTGAAATTTCTAGTTCCTAGTTCTTAAAAGTGACATAGTATCCATAAGAAGTAATGAATCCATAAGCGCTACGAATGTCCATAATTTAAAATCTCTATCGCACGACAATGAATTTGGATACTTTAACCAAATAGTGTTTCTTTCTTCCCGTAATCCCGGTTTCTATAAGCGAGGCGTGAAAAAGTATCTATCAATGCCGTCAAAGTAAGGACCACCCTTTTAGAGCTGATAGCAACTGGGATAGGGAATAACCGTTTGCAATTTGATTGTTGTGCCCGTTTTGCTGCGTTATATATCGCTTCACGGCTTTTTCCGATTGGGTTAGGCAGAGACAGCATGTTTGCACTGGCTACGATCTAGGTACACAATATATTAGTGGTAAAATTACTATATAATCAGCAATTACCGAAATCAAATAATTATATTCACTGATAAGATTGATGATGTATTGAAAAAAAGAAACAAGTCAATAGCACTTGAAATCGGTATTATTATAGGTATAATTTGATGGTAGAAGTTTGTGAAGTGTGTAAGGACGATGGTAGTTTATAGTCTCTGCCTATTCCATAAGGAGAAGGTGTGAGTATCTACCTATACGTAATTGAACGTGGTAAGCTAACTCACTTCAATTAACCCGCAACTCCTTGAACTCTAATCCTGTGACTTTCTGACTTAAAGTTACAGTTAATCGTTTATATAACAAAGGTGTTTCAAGCAGGATCAGTTTTATGGTTTTACAGCTCAATATCAGGGTTACCTTCTAATTTATGCATAAAATTCGTTGAATTATGTAGCATAGTAGTAGTGGAATTATTAAACGTAATAAAATATTATCAATTTCTAGCAAGCATATCATCATCATTATTTGTAGCACTTTTTCTGGACCTTGCGAAAGCATTCGACACGGTTTCGATTCCCATTTTGCTATCTAAGCTTGAATCATTGGGTGTGAGATGGATTCAGCTACTTTTGTTCCAGAGTTATCTTACTGGTAGATCTCAGTATGTTAAGATTGGCCTTTATGCAAGCTCTGAAACATCCATTGAGTATGGTGTTCCTCAGGGGAGTGTCCTTGGCCAAAGCCTGTTTCTAGTTTATGTAAACGACCTATGCAATCTTGGACTTGACAATGGACAAATATTTTCGTATGCAGATGACACGGCACTGGTATTCTCTTCCGATACCTTGACCAGGACTTACAGTTTGGCTCAAAACGGGCTTAATGCCTTTACCCAATGGCTTAGGGAAAACTTACTAACTCTAAACGTGAGTAAAACTAAGGTTATTCATTTTAAAATTCGCAACTTTGATCTACCCTCAGAGAACTCGCTACAAATAACTGTTTCACCAGTTGGCAGCCAGCTCTTAGCTGGTGCCCGCTGCATCATTGAGAGAGTTTCATCCATCAAATATTTAGGGAATGTACTTGACCAAAACTTAACCTTCAAACCACATGTTGACTACTTGATGGGTCGGGTCCGCAAACTCATTTATATCTTTCGGCAATTACGTTACTCGGCTGACCCGAACGTCATGAAGATGGTATATCTCGCGAAATGCCAATCTATTTTAAGTTACTGCATCACAACATGGGGTGGCGCTGATAAGACTCCTTTTCTCGTTTTGGAGCGTGCCCAGAGGGCTGTTTTGAAGGTTTGTTCTTTTAAGCCTCGCCAGTGTCCTACAACTGAGCTTTATGAATACTGCCAAGTACTGACCGTCAGACAGGTCTTTGTTCTAGCTACTGTAATCAAACAGCACTCCTTAACAGAGTTTAGGACAGACACCACTCGCCGCAATCATCTAGTGGCTGTCTCATCGAGGGTCAGGACATCATTTAGCCAAAAATTCTTTATTTTTCTGGGTCCGTACCTTTATAATAAATTGCATAAAATTTTGTGTCTTCATGGTCTAAACATGTACAAGTGCAAAACTACTCTCCACGAATGGCTTCTCTGTCAAACATACTCTGACATAGAACAATTATTGAAAGTATTGAAATGACGACGAAGTCTTTGAACATCTAATTCTAATGCATACACACACGCATACATACACACACACAAACACACACACATACACACACACATACACACACACACACACACATATACACTCACACATACACACACGCACATGCATGCCTTATATATTTTAATCGATAGCATATTCTGTACCAATACCGACTATCCTGTTATTTCTTTTTTTTTTTGAGCACTACATACGCATTGTGTTATAGTGGAATCCTGGTGACCAGTAATACAGGTAATCTTTTACCTACAACAGGCACCAGCGATCCACAGCCATATTCTGTATACTCTAAGTTGTGTAAACACTTTATGTAATTTGGTTGTTGGTGAGAAATAAAAAAAAAATATATTATTAAAATTGTAAAATACACGCATATATTTGAGATTGATTTCAAAAATTCACTCAAAACATTTATAACTTTATTTTTAAGAAATGGATTTCAAATCGACGAAGAAAAATCTGTTTTATTCTATTAAAATATTCCATACATTTTTTCAAGTAAATATAACGGCTATAACGGCTTTGTCCGACCCATCGGACGTCGTGGGCTTTTGTTTCCCTGTTGATCCGACCGATCGGACGACACGGAATTTTTGTTCCTGTAGCTCCGACTATTGATATAACGTTGATCGACATCTATAGATTATAATTTTATATTATAGTACTAAAGACTTCATTCATTTCTACCAATGGGCAATTTGTCTGTTAGCTGGACCACCTGATACTTGGGTTTTATGATTAGTGCGGGCTTTATAGTAACGTAAATGGCGAAGTACTTAAATTTGATTTTAAATTTTATTCAACCGTGAGAGATTAAAAGATAAGTCTTGAAATGAGCTTGTCTTTCATCTGTAAAGGACTTGATATAAACTAACTGATAAGACGTTATTTATAATAACTCCCACCTAAAATGCGGTTTTACTTGTCGTACTTTCAAACCCTGTATATTAATAACTTTTAATAAATTATATTAAACAAAATGTTATTTGCCCTCGACTGATTCTGCCAATGCCTCGTTGGTTCTATAACATTTTCATTTAAGTTTACGTGTGTTCGAGAGTAGAGTTATTGGATTTTTCTGTCAATAAACTCTTAGAACGTAGCAATAGAAATATTGCCAGTGACATGTGAGTGTAAAATAAATAGTGTTAAATTTAGGACAATATTAAACCCGCGAAAGAAAATCTTTTAAGAAACACACTCACGTGTTTCATTTTGTTCATATTAATGTGGGTTTACATTTATTAGGATTTCTGCTTCAAAAGTGTTGAAACCATTTCAAAGTAGTTTGTATACTATTTTCCACACAAATAATCTCAGACTTGCAACAGAACAAAACGCTCTTCGCATAGAAGTGCTTTGTTCAACACGTTTTTGTTAAGCCGTGAACTCTTATCTCCGTGCTTAAGCTACGAAGTAAGTGGATTACAGATAGCGTTAGTTAATTAGTACAATAGTGTAATTAATTATTTTACTTTAGAGCTCATAATATGGAGGTTCGTGGCCAAATGGGAGCTTTGCACAGATTATTGTGTGATACAGTAATGTTTCGCTGCTTTCATCCAGTTCTAATTTACATAAGAGGGTTTCAACACAGATGTAAATGCGAGTAAATACGTGACATGACAGTAAATTTGAATGCTGCAGAAATTTCGCGTGCTCGTGTCGTCGGTTACTTAAGACCCACTGACAAACCTTAATCTTAATGTGGTTCAATTTCTCATAGTTACTCGGGACTTAGGTGTTATTCATTTTTAAGCATTTCCAGTGATCACGCTGGTGAAAACGATTGCTGTTATTTCTGCTAGTTGTCTAGACTTAGACCAAAATATCCCCGCCCGAATCGTAGTGAAATGTGTTCTATAATTTGTTAATATAAAATAAAAAAGATATAGATGAACATTATAGAACCTCCTCCTTTTTGAAATCGGTTGAAAAGATTCGTTTCGCACAATGTGTTAACTAAATTGGTGCGAATTGGCCGTTAAGCAGTTGTTTTTTTATTTTAACATTTTTCTTTTTAAAGTTGTAATTTATGTGTAAGAATGGTCGAAATAGGTGGCCCTGGGTTGGCTGTAGTCCGAGAAATATGTCTATGCCAATCTCGCATCTGGCAACCTACTAGATCTCGTTCAAACAAATTTTTGGTAGCAGTTTACATAGTTATGTACATAATATATTTTTTTTTAATTTTATCATTCTCTTATTTTAGAAGTTACAGGGGGGGAGGGGATTTTACCACTTTGGAAGAGTCTCTCGCGCAAATCATTCAGTTAGTCAGTTAAAAAAATCAAATCAAATCAAATCATTTATTAGAAACCTCAATTATCATTTTTGAAGACCTATCCATAGATATCACACATGTATGGGCTTATGAAAAACAAATTGAGTTTCAGTTCTTAGTATGGGAACCCCCAACATTTATTGTTTTTTTTTTCCTAGTTTTTGTATGAAAATCAAAATGCAGTTCATAGAATACATCTACTTATCAAGTTTCAACGGGAAAGTTCTCATAGTTTCAGAAAATAGTGGCTGTGACATACGGACGGACAGACAGATATGACGAATCCATAAGCGTTCCGTTTTTTAAATTTGGCTACGGAACCCTAAAAAGTAAGTCAAAATCAAAAAGTACACTTACAATCATAAATTAATACCAAAATACTCTACACCTACAAACAGAAAGGGAAACTCGTACATTATTAATATTACATAAGATAACTTTAATTTGTGTTATGTGTGTTGAATATAACATGAGCCTCTCGTAATGGTGGCGCAATGCGGGACTTTTTATGCTCTTGTGCTAATAAGTGCCAGGTGTGCGTTTTTCATAATTGTGAGGTAGTTGCTTAGAGTAATATTTAGTCGGTAGGCTTGAGGGACAGGGAAATGGTACGAATTGGGGTCAACTATTAGATCAGGAATTTCTTATTATGTTATTTGGGGAGTAGTTATTTGCGCCACATAATTGGTTGTATGTTAAATTAATGTCATAGCATTAAAAAAAGTGGCATATTCGCAATAGGAACCGAAATTTTAAAAATTTCCCCAGAAAATTTATCAGTTGCACCAAGGTGAATGCTTCGGATACGACTAGATGTAGCAGCGTAAGAATATCATGGTGATGATGACTATGTTTAGAATAATGCCGGTTTGCTAGATTATTATCGACAATGGTTAGGACAAGAGGTATCAAGGAAAATGTAGGAACCTGTCTAAAATAAAATAAAGAGATTCGTGTTGACTGTACCAGTTTTTAAATTTCAAGGGAATCGAAACAAAATAATTTTCGTGGGAAATGGGTGAAAGGCGAGAATCCAGAATAAACTAAAAAATATTTAATAATTGTTTATTTAATCGAAGTTTATTTGGCGAATACTAATTTTAGATGACTCAAAATTCTCCCTACAGCACCAACATTAAAACAAAACTAATGTTGAACCTTTCACCTTAATTAAAACCCTACCTAAATCAAGTCTTTAAATAAATATTCAAGGTAGCAATTACACGATTATTATAATAATGACCAGCGATAAATCTTGCAAAATTCACATAATATAATAGATCTACTTCCACGTATTCACCTTTAACCACCATTTTAAAGGTATTTTTGTTCATTGCCTTCAACAATATTAGCGTTACTATAGTATTTTATAATGTCACTAGCTGTCGCCCGCGGCTCCGCCCGCGTGGATGTCGGTTATAGCGAATCGGACTATAATTTGAGATTTAAACTATCCTATCTCTCAAGTTGGATCGAACTGCACATGGTGTGCGAATTTTATTATAATCAGTTAAGTGGTTTAGGAGTCCATTGAGGACAAACATTGTGACACGAGATTTATATATATTAAGATTAAGGTATTTTGAGAATATCATGTTTTGCGAATATCGTGTTTTGCGAATTTGATGGTTTACGAATGTGGTCTTTTGAGAATATGATATACGGCGATTAAACGCCAAAAATTTAAGGGCTTTACGTTTTATCGTATACGATCTAATAAAAATATGAATAAAGAAATATATTCGTAACGTAACAATATACTCGAATATAGGGGAAATGTATAGAGGACGCAAGAGAACATATTAATGGGTTCTATACTGTCTATTGTACGGAATTATATTTAAATGTGGATACGAAGTGTTACGTACAAATCTTCTTGATGAACTGTTATTGAGTTTTAAGGCTTCATCTGTTGATTGAAGAATGATGTAGAGCCTCAGGCTTTCCTTTCAGGGATGGGTGGTTAGATTGCAGTCACTCTCATAAAAGCAAAGAGAAGCTAAATCCAGAGAAATAGTTTGAAAGAATATCGCGATATTAATAATAAAAAGCTTACCACTAGGTAAGGCGTATACCGACGGATCAAATTTATTTATGTGGAAACAAACCTGTATTTCGATTTTAAGTACTAAGAAACTTCAATATTAACAATGCCAAGCTAAAAACAAATTAAATGGTCAACAAGACTTGACCCATTTTCCCCCAATATACCATATACGTTGTAGTTAGTATCTCGTGCGTTATATGTAGGAAATTAACGCTCCATTTGTTCTACACCCCTCCTGAGAGGGAAAACATGTTTTGAAGGCTCCTAGGGTGTACCTACAAAAACATTTCCGCCTTCAAGTCCTGCCCTAATTACTCTATCCTAAAATAATATACCTACGTACATTTTCATTAATCTTCATATTTCCTTGAAGTGAATTTTGTATAATTTATCGTCGATTATGATTTTTTTTGCTCTAAATGAGTTTGACCTATATTATGTGAAACTTAACACTTATGTTTGTTCCGGGTTTGATTACCGGATCGTAGCGAGTTTCGTTGCCTTCTTTGTTACCAGAAAAGCAACATTCTTGATAAAAGCACAGGATCTGGCAGCGTGACTAGTAGATGATAGGCTCACGTCTTCATTACATATATGACTCTCTTTCTATATCTAAGTGCTAATTCCAGTTACATTCGAAGCACCTGCACCCTCTCCTTTCCATAATTTTATTTATTCTGGTTTGTACGGGAGCAGCGTCAGTCCGATCCCCAACCTGGAAAAGAAAGCCTACACCATTGCTTCATCTGTCAGTCAGTAAGTGCACCGGCTTGTAGGTAAAATTGACTTGGGCGTTATATTATTTAGAACTAAGAAAGGAAGTAATAGCCATAGTCTGTAAGTATATTTATCGATTTTCTATCAATTTATTAGCAGCGGCATAGATGGATGGGAAAAGTGTGGCTGAAAAAGGCTTAATTTTTTTTCCGTCTATTATAGTGTAGCGAGAACATATTCGTGTGAATACAGATCTGCTTCCCCGTTGGGTTTAAAAGGTTTTTTTTTTGTTATCAACGTGAAGCGAACATGTGGTTAAGCATAATATTTCACTTTGTCATCATCATTCTTATTCTCGGTAACTACGTGACCGAGATATGTGAAATGTGATACCCTTTTAAGAGTTTCCCCATTGAGATGTACATGCGGAACATTTCAGATTTCCTAGAAAGGTAAAATGGTTTCTGTTACAAGGTGAAAGCCTCTTCAGGTGACTATCAATGTGATATCTAGGTAACTTAAACTAAACTACTTGTCTAGTATAAAATTATGGAAGTTAATTTCATTTCCTTATTCAAAATCTATCATTGAAATGGCATGTAACTCTATACAATGTACGTCAGGTTTACCACATAAGAAAAACACCTATCAAATCACCGACTTATGATGCATACCCAAAAAATATTCACCCGTGCAAAATCCTAAAGCTGAAACATTATCATAAATGATATACTCGACTCAATTCCTTCCCAACTACCCTTCTTGTCTTATTCATGAATTTTGACAGAGACGGGTTATAGAAATACAAAGCGGGTGCTTTTTCATTCCAAATTCTTTGTCGTCCTTTATATAATGCAGAATTTTAAGCAGAAACTTATACAGTTTGAATAACTTTGACTGTTAAAAAATTCAATTTAATGTTGTTTGGTATGTTAAAGTGGAATGTTTGGGAATGCACTGGGAAGATTAATAAGACAGTTAGACCATAACACATTAAAAGATACTTAACGGTTGGTTTATCTATGTTTGTAGATAACTATTGCTACTATTTTCTTATTATTGTCATCGCTTACATTAAAAGTAAGTTATTACCGCGCAAATTTGAATATAAATGGTCGCAGAGTAGTTAGTATTCCTTACCTATATGAGAATGTACACATGACCAAAGACGAAGTATACCCCCAATAAGGATTATGCTTACTTCCTTGGCCAGAAGCAGAAAAAATAATATGTGGGTACAGTACAACTGACAAGTTACTCAGGGCCTGTTATTTGTTTCTATTTTTCCAGTGCAATAGAATATTAAACTGGATCGATTCGTTTTATAGATAAAAAGGTATGATATTTTCATTTTCGGAAAGATAGAACAATCTATTTAGGTATATTGAATTTGTTATTTCTTTGATAGTTTGATGTGATTATTGACCTCGGAACATGACCGGCAAATCTCTTAATAATTTGAACGATTGAAATAGTTCAAAGGAAATCACAAAAGCTTCCAAATTCAATTGTCATAGGCTAGAGCGTAAAGACGTAATTATTATATGACTATTAAAGTTCAGGTAATTCAGACAAAATTATTCAAAAATCGACGCAAAAGTTGTAATCTGTAGGGTAGAGTTTCAAGTTTTGCGTAGATATATGAAACTATGACAAGAATTGGACAAATGTTCAAATAGATTTTATAGATTGTAAAATCATTTGCTTTGATTGTAAAACCATATGGCAACCATCAAGCTTATTTACTACCATGGTAGTATAAAAATAAACTATATTTGAGATAGCAGAACCTTCTTCCGTCTTCCTTCTAAATTCTGTATAATGATTATCTTAAAGGTCCGTTTACGACATGAAATCACTTTTTGCACTATCAATTATGTACAAGTATTAAATGTATTAAATGATACGATAGAGGAATTTTCCCGAAACAAAATATTGTGCTTTTTTCGTGTAACATTCAAGAGGATCTATTCACAGAATATATGTCGACAGAAGTCTGAGAGATGACTGAGGAAAATGGTTTATTGTGTTGGAGATGAAAACAGAGGATCATGTCTACCTATAATATATTTACGTACATTATAATACCTGGGCTACTTTTCAAAATGGAATATATGAAAGTGGATGCAAGTAAGATGAAAGTTATAACTTTTGAAAGGAATAGATGTTACAGAATGTTGAAAATGAATTAAATAGAACAAGATGCTATCTAAGTTGACTTGCCTGGACTAGAAACTAGCTGCCTAGCTTACGAAAGATTCGGAGATGGAAGAGAGGTTATTTAAACTAGAGTTAATGCGAAAACCGTGATCTTTATGGCTACTTTCTCTAATTACCCGGAATTTAATATTAACTGACTTATAATTTTATACCACACGACTGCCTAAGGGTAACGTTAGGAACCGTTCAGCTTTAGGCCATTAAATCAATGACTCAGTATGTAAAGTAAAATAGTACGATATTTTAATAGTACTCGACATTACTTATATCTGGGTTACATATAAATAGAATTCATTGAACAGAAGAGGGAAGTAGAAGTTGCGAGAATATCATCTTGAACACATACAATATTATAAATTATGCAGGAAATTATTCCTGAGACTAAAATCAAAACTAATCAGAACTTACAGCTAAGTAAACTGTCATCGACGAAATGTATGCAAAACGGACGTCGGATGAAAGCCCTTGTCTAAGTTTAAAACTAGATCCATTAAACATCAGATTGAACGGGGAAACATTCCTTTTCGTCATTTTTAATTATCGGTTTCGAATACTATTACGCAATTGGTCTTATCAGACAGAACCTACTCAAAAGGACTGTACTGAGAATTGTAATTCTATGGTAGTTTGAGACGTGAATGGTTCTATGAAATTACTGCAGAGAGCTAGATATTTTTCCCAGACCTCAATCTATGAAAGATTTTTGGTAGAAGTATTTGTAATAGGGAACGGCTCGCTACGACATTTATCAACCATTACGTTTTTGAAATTAAATCTGTGCAATTATTCACAGGATTCAAACCATTACTGAAGCATTAGAGAAAACGTAACGTCGACTAAAAGTGAATGGAGTAGATTCAACTAACACTAGAAATGTACCTAAGATTTTTACTGGAAAACGCTGAGATAAGAAAACCATTACTTTATCGGCACAAAGAAAGCTGCACTTATTCATCTGGGCTATCGACTCGTTTTACACAAGATATAAAAGTCTGAGAGCTGGCCAGTGGGTAGTTTCATGCTAATATCGCAACAAATCCTTATCGCCTGTCTACCTAGTAGCTTCTTGTACTGGAATTTATTGGACATTGCAGCTGAACAACAAAGAACTCGCGTAATTTATTTTCTTCTTTACTCACTGTTGCACTCACAAAACAAAAAGATAGAGTGCCATTGGTTGAAATTTACTTAATTTGTTGTAATTTTTTTAAACAGTTAACTCATTATAACGTGTATAACACTGTATTTTTGTAGCTAGCAAACGGAAAAACGTCTGGGTTGAAACCGGAAAAAATATAAGAGGGTTAACAATGGAAACACCTTATTTGATTGATTCAAAATGTTGATACAAAACTAGCACACATTCAACACCGACGTTATTCATAATGTCACTTGCACGCAAATGTTAATTCACTAACATTTGTTGTACCTATTTTACTTGAACTTCGAGAAGTAACTATTATCTAACCTGTGCTTCTAATAAATACACTGAGGTGATGAAACTTCAATGTCTTCTGAAACACGCATTTGTTTTTACATGTAAGAAACATTAGTAACAATACCTATAAACTTACTCTTGTGAAGGTAATAACATATAATACAATATTTTTGTGTATCTCGTGTAAAAACCTTATAACAAAGAGAAGGCGTTCTGCACTAAATTTCAAGTTATAATATTTAAAATTCTTACCATCTAGTAAGCATCCAAATGTTTTACTGGTATCCCGTCCCGGTCATCGTTTACCTGGAGAATAAAAGAATATTTTATGAAATTTATAAAGAATAAAGGGTGTACAGTCAGCAGCAGAATCAATATTATCTTTATACCTTGGACCCCCCCCCCCCCTTCTTTTGACTGATTGTTTGAAAATCTGATTTATGATTTAAATAATAAAACAGTAAGATTTTCTTAGTAGTCTAGATCGTTCTGTCGATGACTGTCTACCAACGCATTTGAGGTCCAAACTAACCTTAACTGCTCAACAGGAGAATGTCTGAGGGTGATGATGACAATAATTTGTTAAAGAATATGATACAAAAATCATTCTCACAACTCTCTGATTTAGTTATTGCGAACAGAATCACGAACAAATAATCGAAAATTATTATCTAATCCTAATATTAATGCTTTGATACGTTCTGCGATATTGGCTATCTGTAAGTGGCCACGTGATCGCCTAAGGATGTAAGAACCTCTTTCAAACTCTGGGCTATCACGTTTTCGAAGCATTGCTGGCTATACCATTCCAAGTACTAGTATGTACCTATTGGATCACTAAAGGTTATTAAATGACACACGTAATAGATATACAATCGTTCTGGAGTGAAAGATTTTGGCCACAGTTTCTAGAGCACAATTGTCTGAAATTATTAATTTGGCGATAAAAAAAACACACATATATTATTCCTTTCACCCATACTTATTTTTCCACTTTTTATACACTAAATTAATACTTTCATTCACGCTCACGCTGTGGCATGAACTACGTGCTGGCCTTTTTTCAAGCGACTACAATATGAAGTTCTTCAAGAAGGGCATTAGAAGGTTTCTAAAGGCTCGACAGCACGCGTGTGCCATCTTTAGTATTGCAGATTGCAGACGTCCATAGGCCTCAGTAATCACTATCTATCAGTGGACCATGTGTCTGTCTAACCTTAGTGGTATAAAAAATTCTGGAATGGTGGCCCTGTATGTTATAGACTGCACCTCAGCTTTTGATGGTCTAATTAGAAAAAACATCTATTTGTTACTAAGCCATAATTTCGTAATACCTATTATTCTATATTATTCATTTATCTTTTTAAAACGAAGTTAAAATCTATCAATATTAAACATCAAGGTCATTACAAACTTTAGTACTCTAAGTATTTGATTACGTAGTGCTTTTAACAATGTCAGTATTGCATTGTTAAAAGTTTTGCATCTCTAGTATTTCACACCAGTATTGTCGATAAGACTTGTGTATTTCGTATCTACAGTAAAAGGTATCCGTAACCATTTTCATTCAGTGTGACCGTATACTAAATGGGCCAGTTTGTAATAATTATGTTTGTCATTTCTTCACACCTCTAGTTTTCTTAGCTGTTAAGGAGTAGACCTTACGATTGTTAGTACTGATGTGAACTTATTATTGAGACAAGTAATTTGGTTCAACTTAAAACAATTATTGAAGATATAACGTTATATGCCGAAACCATGAGCAAAACTGTGTTTTGCGGTTACTAGTACTAAAAAACTACTACTAGTGTGAAAAAGCAACACAATCTAAACATACTCGTATTCTAGAGTTTGTATACAAAAGTAGTTTCTATTCAGATATTTTATTACATGCTCAAGACTGTACATTCATATAAATAAATGAGAGTATTTCAACCGCAGTGAGCTGCTAAACTATTGCACGTAGCACAGACGTAGCAACTTCTAGTAAAATAGTGTACCTATACCTTGTCTATGATTCACCAAGAAATGTGTGGATTATGTCCAATGTCGGCATCAATCGAATATAATATAAAGGACATTAAACTTTCATTTCGTATATGTCAATAGCTCAATCATCTCAATCGCCGTATACTAAGCTGGAGATATGCCTCACATAATATACGTAATAGTAGCCGATTCTCTGCCTTCCATATCTAGTCAATCCCAGCTACATTTTTCATATCGACAACCTAATCTTCCGCTTTCCACATTGATTCCATATTAGCTACCTTCTTCAGGTCGCCACTTTCATCTTAGTCAGAGGCGTCCCCACCTTTTATTTGCCGATGTGCTGTCTCCACTCCAAGGCTTGTTCCCCCCAACGGCCATTGGTATTTCGGCAGATAATATGTATAGCCAGTTCATTGCCACTTCAGCTTACTTTATTAGTAGTTATTTGAAAGTGACAGCATTATCTACGTACCAATATTTATCGACGTCGTTTTCATTAACTTTATAATCAAAAGTACCTTATCATAAAAAAACGTTGCTTAAAAATAATGATTATGATATTCATCTCGTGCCCTCAAAGGTGTATGACGCATATAATTTGGGAATGCCTACATGAGAAACGATTATGCATTCAATTTTCTTATTCATGAGGCAAAAACGTACCTGCTTTACTGTTCTTGTCAAGTGACATCAAAGCGATACTTCTTTGAAACTCGTTTCTCGTTTAATTATGTCAGTTTTATGTATAAATTTAGTCCGATTTTGACTCTGACAATTTTCTTGAAAACTATTAGCGAAGTAATTCAGAAGTGAACTTTGTGCTACGAATATTTAAAGTACAGAATTAATAATGACTGATCTTTTGTTTTGTAATCACTTAGCAGTCTGTGTTTTAAGTGTTAATTAAAAATAAAGGAAAGAGAATAAAGAAAGTATTTACAATTCGAATTTGAACATAGATGTTATTGTTTTCATCTTTTCCAGTTATATTATGTTTGTCTAGCCCAAATAAATTTGTTAGGACTTTGGAAGGAAACCAGCTAATATTTCTTTAGTATAATGCTCTTTATTCTGTTAATATCACAAGTACATCTTGCCATAGCGGCTCACTACACAACAGAGAGTAGATCTAACAGTGTTGCCAACATATAATATTTAATTGCACTTAACACCTCTCCTCAATAAAATATTTTTAACAACATTATGACTTCTTATTTACTAAACAACCTATCCCTTAATTTTCTGAACAAAGTTCCCCCCAATGCTTTAGTTAATATGTCTGCGAGTTGGTCACTGGTATTAATGTATCTCAATTCAATAATATTTTTATCCAACTTTTCTTTTACAAATGAAAGCTTTATCTCTAAGTGTTTTACTCTAGAATTACCAGTGGCCATCTGTGCCATCTTGATAGTGGACTGGTTATCTTCAAAAATTACTATTTTTATCTCAAACCCAAAAGTGAACAGAATATCTTTTAGCCAACAAGCTTCACTGGTTGCCAAACATAAAGCAACAAATTCAGCCTCTGTAGAGGACAATGAAACAGTTGACTGCTTCTTCGAAAACCACATTACAGAACTTCCAAAAACTTTAAAAATACACCCTGTTGTTGACTTACGGTCATTACACCCACCCCAGTCACTATCAACATAGCCTATAACCTCATCAACATTAGAATCTCTATAGTATATAAGACATAAATCAAGTGAGCCCTTTAAATATCTCAAAATGTTTAACAATAGTTTATACAGAAGTGTGGATGCACTGTTTTGATACCGACTTAGAATATTAACAACTGCACATATGTCTGGCCTAGTGCCCATTGCTGCATACATTAAACTTCCTATCAATCTTCTACACTTATTTTCAATCAGAACACTCTCTGAATTTTCCCTCTTCAGAATATGAAAATTAAAATTCTTATTAATAGGCAATGACAATGTTTTGCAATCTGACATATTATATTCCGACAAAATGTTTCTTAAATAGTCCTTTTGTGAAATTATAGTGACCCCTGAATTTAAATCTTGCTTTACATCAATACCCAGAAATTTACTTATAGCCCCCAATTCTTTCATTTTAAATGTTTGACATAGCATATTTCTTAATTTACTCAGCTCAAGTTTGTTATTCCCAAAATACAAAATATCGTCTACATACAACAATAAAAATGTTTTATTTTTCCCTTCACATTTCGAATACAAACAATAATCCTTATCAGACTGCCTATAACCCATAGACAACATTACATTATTAAATGTTTCGTTCCAATATTTGGGAGACCTCTTCAAACCATAGATTGACTTATTTAGCCTTACAAACTTTACCTCAGTATCCTCTGGCAAAGACAAATATAACTCCTCATCAAGCTTAGCATTTAAAAAAGCCCCACAAACATCCATTTGACTAATATTCAAGTTTAGTTTTGTAGCTACAGATATAAAAATTCTAAAAGTATTAAGTTTTGCTACAGGCGCGTATAAATCTTCATTACAGTGTTGTTCAAAGCCTCTAGCTACCAACCTCGCCTTATAGTCATTTCCTTTTCTTTTTAAGACCCACTTAGAGCTGATTACTTCTTTTCCTTCTGGAACTGTCTCTATCTCTGTCCAAGTGTTATTTTCCTTTAGTTGGTTGAGCTCTTTTCTCATGGCCTCTTTCCAGTTTTCAGCTTCTGGTGATGCCATTGCATGCTTCCCTATAGTTTCTAGGTTCCACCATAACATATAGATAGTAGTCGTCAAATTTCTTCGGCTTAGTTACTTTTCTTTTGCTTCTTTGTCCTTGGTTCTGATCTTCCGTCTCATTTTGATTTTTTTCTTCCTCAGTCCTCTCTGATATATTTTCTGTCCTCTCTAGTATGTTTTCTGTCCTTTCCGGTATGTTTTCTGTCCTCTCCGGTGTCTTATCCTGTTCTTCCCCATCATCTGTATTTGTGTCATGGTACTCTTCTTCACTTTCCTCATGTTGCTCTATTTCTTCGTCCTCAGGTGACATGGCCAGCCGAACCACTTCCTCCATCACCTCCTCCTGGTCACGTTTTGGTTCCTCTAATCTCTTGCCTTCCAAAAATACTACATCCCTTCGAATATGGACCTCTCGTCGTTTCTCATAATACACTCTGAATCCTTTTATATCTTCGTAACCAACAAAGATTGCTTCTTCTCCTTTATCGTCCCACTTCAACCTTTTTTCTTTAGGTATGTGCACAAATACTCGTTCACCAAATACTCCTTTTAGATCATTGATGTTTACTTCTCGTTCATAAAAGGATTCATATGGCGATTGGCTTTCCTGGTTGTCCTTGATGTACGATTTAATACATACACTGATGTATTCACTGCCTCGGCCCATAAGTGTTTTGGTAACTTCTTCGCTTTCAGCATAGTCCTTGCCGCTTCAACTAGTGTACGCATGTCTCTCTCGGCCTTGCCGTTTTGCTGAGGCGTGTAGGGTACTGTAGTTTGATGGTGTATGCCATTCTCTTGCACAATTTTACGCATTTCATCATTGCAAAACTCTAATCCATTGTCAGTGCGTATGACTTTTACTTTATAGTTAGTTTGCCTTTCGGCCCAAGCAATAAACCGCTTTACACATGATACTGCCTCACTCTTTTTCTTTAAGAAATAGACCACCCTGTAGTTTGAGTAGCTATCTTTGATTAGCAGGAAATACCTGGAGCCTCCAACACTCTCCACCTCCATTGGGCCACACAGATCAGCATTCAATAGTTCTAGAGGTGCATTATCACGACGTTCACTTTTAGCAAATGGTAGTATGCATTTTACCTTCCAGACATGAAACACACTTGAAACTGTCTCCTGTGTACTTGATATTGTTCTTGGTAAGCACATGTTTCACTTGCTCAACATTTTGATGACAAAGTCTTTCATGCCAGTTTGATAAAGTGGCAACCGCCGCGACACTATTACAGACATCGGTCATCACATTTAGTATGTAGTTTTCACCTTCGCGATTACCTACAGCACACAGTTTATTGTCTTTCCATAGTAAACACTGACCACACGTCATTTCAACTTTGTGACCTTTTTTGATAACAGTCGACAAAGAAAACAAGCTCACTCGTAAGTCCGGCACGTGCAATGCGTTATGGAGTGTTGATTGCACATAACTTTCACCGTTATATATATTTAACTCCACTTTTCCAGTCCCAGCAACGCGTAAACGCCGTCCATCACCGACAATAACAAACCGATTTGACACTGACGTATAGTCCGTAAACAGTTCTTGTTCACCGGTCATGTGCGCACTAGCGCCACTGTCCATCAACCATTTATTTTTGAACTGATTCACTGAACGATTGTCCAAGCCACTCGAGTCACTTAAATATTCGCAATCGGTCCCGGTTATCATTCCTATCACTGTAAACGCGTTTCTCTTTGAATGTTCGCCGCCATTTTGACCTTGACCACTATTTTTGTTTTGATTTCCCTTTTTGCACTGACTTTTTAAATGTCCGATTTTTCCACAAGAAAAACAACGACGATTTTCCACTTTACTGTTATTACAGTCTTTCGCCAAATGACCAGGAACAGAACATCGATAGCAGCGCTTGACAGAGCCGCTTTTCTTTACGAACAGCGCCGTATTTTCACTCTCATGATTTTTAGACTTAATTCGCTCCTCCTCTACGAGCAGCCGCGTCACTAAATCGTTGAAATTTTGCTTGTCCGTGTCAACCGATTCCCAAGCTGAAACAAAGTGGCTGTATGATTCTGGTAATGACATTAAAACTTTGGTCATTATAAATTTTTCTGACACGGTTTCACCCGCTTGTTTTAGTTGACAGGCCATTTCTTGCAACTTGGCTAGATATATAGAAAGCTCTCCTTCTTCAAACTTGCATTGAAGAAAACGTTGTTGCAACATCAATGTACTTGTAGCCGACTTTGCTTCAAAAACGCTATGCAACTTTTTCCACATTTCAGCCGCCGTCTCGCATGTTAGAACGTGAATCATAGCCCCCTCACTCAGTCTAGACACGATGATACTCTGCGCCTTGACATCTTTTTTCACCCAGGCTGTCTTATCGCCAGTTTCTGGTTTTACGAACGTTCCATCAATTACTGAATACACATCAACTCCTTTAAGTGTGACTGTCACTTGGAACTTCCACACACTCCAATTGCGCTGGCCCTCCAGTTTGATGACCGAGGGTGACGCCACTGCCATGATGCTAGGGTCTATCTCCGACATTTGCTAACTTCACTCCGCGGAAATCTGATGCCGTGATTGCCTCGCTTGCACTCCACACGACCTCCTTCAGACGCCGCTTCTAACAACAACTCAGCCGCGTGTTGTTTACGTTGTTCAGACCAAAAAACACGCCGCACACCGCACGCGCTGTCACCGTGCCGACTTGCGCGCCCGCACCAAAAAATATCTCTGTGATCTTCACCTAAAACAGAATTATGAGCACTGGGCCCATAACCTGTTAGGACTTTGGAAGGAAACCAGCTAATATTTCTTTAGTATAATGCTCTTTATTCTGTTAATATCACAAGTACATCTTGCCATAGCGGCTCACTACACAGCAGAGAGTAGATCTAACAGTGTTGCCAACATATAATATTTAATTGCACTTAACAAAATTAATTATTTCTTATATAAGGTGTAATAAAATTAAGTGTCGGAACTTTGGGGAGTTGATCAGTCTCGGTAACTATGCCCGAAAAAAAAACGATGTGTTAATTTTTCTCTTATTATTTATCATTACGCCTAGGTCTGTATGCCAACACTACACGGAGCCGCAATTCGGAATTCAGGGCCTCTGGAGTCATGATATATGTGCACGTCGGCTCATGAAACTTACCAACGAAACAATTGACTTCCAAAACTCAGCTGTTCACTGAAACCCATGTGGTACGGTTAGAATAGGTATTGATGTCAATTTTTGAAATCTTTGCAACTGAATTTTAGGGAATTGGCTCACCCTATATTTCCGAAATGTTTTCCATACACAATATTTTCCGATAACAAGTAATCACACAGAGTTCCGAGAGTTCATCACTTTATATACTTATGATCAGCTCTGTTCAATCAACTCATCACTTGGCTTGTTGCTAGTGGCATGATTTTTCTCAATACGTAATCCATAAATTATATTTTTGAATGGTCGTTTATTCATATAGTAGTCACTTATTTGCTTCAGGAGATTAATTGACGAAGTACTCTTCTTATCGAGAAATAAGATAAGTAGTAGGTACGTAACGTGAAAGTCAATATGAGTGAGTAGTGTCGGTTTGAATATGAAAACCGCGTGTTACCACTATGAAGGAAGGAATTTTAACGGTGGCGACCCTAGCGTTCGGAACGTGAGGGTTTTATCCTACCTACTCTTGTTTCGTCACCGCGTCATCAGTAAATATAAGGGTATTTTGTCATATTTTGTACTACTTATACTGTTGATTGATGGCACTTGGTGGAACTTGCTACACATCTTCAATGAAAACACTTGTACTATTCCACATTATTTATGAAATTCCTGACCGGTTTCGCCTTACGGCATTATCAAAGGTTGATACATGTTTTTTGGGTATCAGATGTCAATTAGAGTAATATATTGACTGTGAGGGTAGACAAAAATAGTGAGATACCACTTTATAAATTTTCCCAAAATTTAGGGAGAATCACAATGTGAGACCATTACCATAAATAAATAAATAAATGTCAAATTAATACAAAAATGTTAGAGTCACGGTTATCAATGTCAAAAAAACTTTTATAGAATAAATAGTCGTTACTCGTTAGTCGTTACTTAGTTAGACGTTAGTCGTTACTTATTTTATTCTATAAAAGTTTTTTTGACATTGATAACCGTGACTCTAACATTTTTGTACTAGTTTGACATTTATTTGTAATAATACTTCAAACATGGCTTGATTTATGGTAGTGGTAGTAGTCAACATTATCCTTGTCCTGGCAACTCCGCATCAGTAACTCTTCCTGAAGAGAAGACATCCATACTCTCTTCTATTAAATCAAGGCAGTATATTCCTGTAATCGTTTTCAAATTATCCCGACTTCACACTGTCATTATGAATATAAATCAGGACTTGGGTAAATATTCTTTACCCTGCTCATTTTAACACAGCATTCAACCTTAATAAGGTACTTATATGGAGAAAAACTACTTATATAAATAGTAAGTATAATAATTTAAATTGCTATTGAGTTCAAGATAAATACGATAACTATATTTTATACCGAACAACGAAAATCGCGTACCAAGTCAACGTTTTGCTATATATTATTCGATACATGTCTAATGAAGGCAAAGGCCGGAGGTCGGTTAGCGGTATTTAAATTTCATGAAGTTATTTCGCTATTTTATGGATAGGCATATTGGTATTAAGTAATTATTCTATTTAATGAAGACTACGAAGTATACGTCATTAACATCGATTACATCCGAGACTACCGCCTTAGAACTCCTTTTGTACTTTAATTTTGACAGATTTATTAGTAACAGTCCCCTTTGTTTCAACAAAGTGTGAGTCCTAATCAAGATTTTCAGTCAACCAAGTCAAACTCACCTTTATCCAATGCATTACATGATCAAAGTATAAGGCTTATCATATGACATGATAAGCCTTATACTTTGACATCATATGACGCACCAACCACGAGAGTAAATGTTACCCTAGACATTTACTCTCGTGGTTGGTGCGTCATATAACCGCCATCTGCCCTTCAGTAAAAAGAAGATAAAATAAGAAAGGATGGAGATACGAAGAAGAAGTTGGAGAACCTCAGGCTCCAAAGTGCAAGATTTGGATATAATCGGGATTGGCACTCGAATGGAGATGATGATATTATTAACTATATAACTAATTTATACATAGTAGCCTGATATACATACATATATTACGAAGGTAGTCTGCTCCCAGCTGGAATGACGAATTATCTGAATAAGATCTTCAATGAAAACACTTGTACTATTCCACATTATTTATTGAATTCCTGACCGGTTTCGCCTTACGGCATTATCAAAGGCCGCCGGCCAAAAACATGTATCAAACATGTTTTTTGGGTATCAGATGTCAATTAGAGTAATATATTGACTGTGTGACAAAAATAGTGGGATACCACTTTATAAATTTTCCCAAAATTTAGGGAGAATCACAATATGAGAAAAAATTTATAAAGTGGTATTCCACTATTTTTGTCTACCCACACAGTCAATATATTACTCTAATTGACATCTGATACCCAAAAAACATGTAATCAACCTTTGATAATGCCGTAAGGCGAAACCGGTCAGGAATTCAATAAATAATGTGTACAAGTGTTTTCATTGAAGATGTGTAGCAAGTTCCACCAAGTGCCATCAATCAACAGTATAAGCAATCTGAATAAGACAGTCGGAATAGTTTGAATGCCGAATTCCAAAAACCGGGTCCTATGGCACATAGTAGGAGAGGTTTATATCTAATGCAAATTCAATGAACTGGACTAAACAGGTGGAATTGTTGCTAAGCAAACCGACACGGAGTTTAAGATGTATCATTGTTTGTTTGTTAAGTTACAATTGAAGATACAAGCGTGTTAAAAGGTAATAAAAGTGATTTATATTTACAAGTCTTACATAAAATATATTCAATGACAACGCTAAGTCTATTTTAGTCAAGACAAATGAATCATAAAAGCAAGACATAACAAACCACGTATCATGATGACTGGCGTTACAAATCCTAATGGATCAAATCGATTACAACGTGATAGGATCTCTGACGTAAATAATATATGAACTAACGCCTGCTAGAACTGTAATGGTGTTTGGGAATGAAGTTATTTTGTTGGGTAATAACCTACCAATGTTAATACGCCTAATCGTAGTTCATGCTACTCTCGGTCTTAATATCTTTTTTTTACGTGCGGGAAATCCCCACCGATACCCACCCCTCCGGAGTCGTAGGGGGAGGTTATGTCGGACTCGAACCGACTAAACCGCACGCCGTCTCTGGGTCGTAGTGCTAGGCCGAAGGTGAGGATGTCATGCGACATATCCCTCGCACCCCGGCTGACCCAAAGATTAATATCTAGTGATATTCAGTTGGGTTTGGCAAAAAGATATAAAAATAAAGTTAATGAAATGGAGATGCGTTACGTAAGAAAGATTTATACATTAAAACGGAGTGAAAAACTAAATAATAATATATTGAAGGTATTGAAGTGTATGTAGCGACATTATATGAAAACTAATATGTACTTGGATGGAGTTGAGTTATGCGTTCTCTCTTCTGATTATTGACTTTTACGGTAGTAACTTTTGTCAAATTTCGTTTGTCAATCAGTAGGTATTTTTTTCATCAATTGAGGTTTACCATTATTTTCCGAACATCAGACAATTATTGGTTTCTTTGGTTTGTTCTCTCTGCAAAATATCACTATTTACCATGATACTCTTATAGAATTTTTCAATGTCGTAATAATGCATCTCAAACTGCAACAACGACCCATAAAAACCTAGCACAACTGATAAACGAACTGGTTCAATCAACAATAGCCCAGTGCGACAAAGACGATTTTAAATACATTCTTTGTAGCTTATACAATGGAAGCAATTCTTTTACGAAAGACAGGTCTGTGTAGCACATGTGACGGACAAAAGATTTATGTCCTTAGTGATTATTATTGTTATTATATTTTATATATTTGGAGTGCTGTTCACTTTCCTGCGGCTTATGCGAATTTATTTCAGGAACTAGCTGTAGCCCGCGCTCCGCCCGCGTGGATGTCGTTTATCGCTTAGTGTTGAGTCAACATAGTAGCTTTATGCATGCAAAGTCTCAGCCCGATCGGTTTAAAATTGACAAAGGTTCATATAAACTTTCATCCCCTATTTTATCCCCTTGGGGGTAGAACTAATCATAATCCTTTCTTAGCGGATGCCTACGTCATAACATTTACCTGCATGCCAAATTTCAGCTCGATCCGTCTAGCGGTTTGAGCTGTGCGTTAATATATCACTATGTCAGTCAGTCAGTCACCTTTAAGTTTTGTTTTTAGTCTAATATGTTATTCTAATCAATAATCCACATTTGTACCAAATTTCAAGTAACAAACATCCAACCATGCAAACAGCTTCACAACATTTATAACATTACCAGTACAAGATGCCTTTTCGTTAACATCCATCATTGTTGGTGAAAACGTATAGTGCTAACGACATAGCTATGAAGTTTTTGGCTGGCTATAAGTAATTGCCTTAACGTAATAATTTATTCAACAATTGACGTCGTACTCCGAAGAAAAATGATCTTAATTTAGAACCGCATTCAAAGATTCATTTGACTTCATGCAAAGGACTAAGTTTTCAAGAATAATGTATATTTTTATCAGGGTCGCGTTTTAAACTAGCTATTGGTTACGGTTTCGTTTGCGTGGCATCCTGATCCTGATCCCGATGAGAAGTAGCGTATGCCATCTAAACAACTAAACGGATCTATCATTTGCTACTGGTATAGATTATAATCTGAAGTAACACATAAACTTGTGTTTTTATTTTTAAGCTTTCGCGTTCCATGAAATTTTTAATTAAGAGAACGAGAATTAACGATGGTGGTATAGATACTTACATACCTTTGATTGCCTGACGTTTCGACCAGATTAGGACCAGGGTAGATGAAGAATCTACAACTTCATGGATTAGAAGACGGTGGGCGTGCACCGCTGTGCCAGTCAGCCTGTACCTATACCATGATCGCCTTAATTCCCATTCTATTAATTATATAAACTTGTGCTTATCCCTAAAAAAAGTTCCTCGTAAGGGCAAGAAAAAGTTTATTTTAGATATGACAATCCGGTAACTGCACTGTTATAAATTGAAAAAAGTGAAAACGCACAGCGTTACTTTGTTGTTTCAAATAGTTTATAAGAATATCGGTAGAAGGCTTTTGAGAAGGTAGAACACGACGGTATTTCCGTCCAATTTAGCAGTCCGACTGGGGAACTACCTCCGCCCTACAGAATACCGCAGCCATAATAACCTTGTGTTGTGTTCTCGGTTGTGAGTAGGGTAGCCAGAGCTTAATGGAGAGTTCTTGTACTGTCAGTGGGAAGACTAAAGGCTATTCCTGCTTTGTCTTCTACACTGACGGACAGTAACTCTCTGCGTTTACAGAGTCGTACACGCTATAGGCCACGGTAACCACTTTCCATCAGGTAGACCGTGTAATTGTCTGCCACCTCAGTGGTATAAAAAAACTATCACCCCAAAATGGTTGTATAAGAGAATTTCGAATATTTCAGACGTGTTCATGTAGCTCAGTTGATTAGAGCATCCCCCAGTAAGGTCTCGTCATGAGTATTCAATTTTTCTAATATAAATCAATAGAAATAGTAAGCAAACTAGTTGCTTTGAAATTTCATTAATATTCCTTTCTAATTTTGAATTCTGCGGATAACAATTTAGGAGAACGAACGGTAGTATAAAGGGTCTCAATGTTGTATCGTTTCACAGGCTCAAACAACTACGTAAGAGTGCGAAACTTTCCAACGTTGCAAGAATTCTTGGGACTCCACCAACTATGCAGTAGGAAGTTCATATAATATATTTATATGTGAGGTACAGCTGAGTTCAAAAGTGTCACTCGGATAATAATTCTCTTTTAAAAGTATAAAATTTCACCTATGTGTTCTGGGAGTATGCAAGCTGTGCCCGACAGTACTTTTATTACTCTTTTGAAGTAGATTTTCGTGAATATGGAGCGTTTATTCTGTGCATGATTCAGGGTTTCATTAACTCTGTTTACAAATGCTCTTTTTGAATGTCCTGAGACTTTATTTTTCATTTTAAAGAGTTTGTAAACTTTTTTGTTACATTTTGAAACGTTCTGTCATTATGTCACGGTAGTTATGGCGTTCCAGTGATCTGTTGATTTTCTTTTCATTATTCTATTGCTACTAAGTATTCTGATGTTACAAGTATTCATCACCACGTTAATTTTTCATCGGGGATTCAATATGTCGGTAGTGAAGTGGTCAGGATTCAATCGTCGGACTTCTTAATCGTAAATCTAAATTCTTAACCACTAAGCCGTGGTTGACACTAATGACCCATACGTTCAACTGTAGTATTTGTAGAATATGACGAATTTAATCTGAACTATGATTATCGATGTAGATTCAAGTTATATAGGTTTTGGGATTACCCCCCCCCCCCCCATAGCCGATAAAGAGCAAAATAATATAACAAAAACATTGCAGTCGATCCCTTTTTAAAATACAGAAAGTAAAAAGAAAGGCTTTGTTCCCGTTGTGTCACACCATTTTGTGTAACACTGTTACCCATTGGTAAAAAAATTACCGATTAGTAACACTGTTACTCAATGCCACATTTTTTTCCCTTTGAGTGACAGTGTTACTCAACAGAACGCTGTGTTACGAACGTTTCGCCGACAGAACGATTAAATAATGAGTGAACCGACGACAGCATCTTTCACCAATTTACAATATAGTTAACACCCCAACTCAGATTACCCCGACTCGGGTAGGTTAGGTTAGAAGGCTAATGCGGGAGCGGAGCGTAGCGAAGCTCCCGCATTAGGCCTTCGTGGTTATTTTTTTATAAACCACCCAGAAGTAGGAGCCCCGCGTAGCGGGGCTCCGTCGACCTTGTCGTCGGTTCACTCATTATTTAATCGTTCTGTCGGCGAAACGTTCGTAACACAGCGTTCTGTTGAGTAACACTGTCACTCAAAGGGAAAAAAAATGTGGCATTGAGTAACAGTGTTACTAATCGGTAATTTTTTTACCAATGGGTAACAGTGTTACACAAAATGGTGTGACACAACGGGAACAAAGGAAAGAAAGTGAAAATTGTCCCCATATATAAACATAATTACAAAACCCAGTATCAAAATAAATCTTTATCACGCCCCTTCAATCCTACCTACGTCAAAAATATCGACGAAATCAGCGACCATCACCATTCTATTTTCCCCCAGGCGCCTTTAAATGCCTTACGTAACTTATTTGTCATGCCCCGCTGCTTGAAGCACTTACTTAACCCTGTGATGGTTTTAATATAAAATTCCCGGGCAGATCTTGGTAGCAAAATAAATTAGCTGACACCATTTTATAATGCTTTTCTTTTATACATTTTATAGAACTATTGAAATGATTATATGTTGGACGAAATAGATTCAATGAACTATTTTCTTTCGAAATAATCTTCAATTTTCATGGAACAGCACCAGTGAACTCTTTTCGTTGAAATACTTAAACCGACTAAAATAATTATATTATATAAGGGGGTCACGCACCAAAGCAGTATTTGCTGCACACACAGCGAATTGCCAAGAAAAATGGATTTGGAAAGATTGCCAAGAGATGTCAAGAAGCGTTTCCTGCGTAAATGTAGGTAAATTTGCTGCTTCAGTGCTTTTGCTACCTTGGTATGTACTCCCCTTACTTAATTACAAAAAGCTGAACGTTTATTTTAAAGAATAATAAAACAGAACTTGTGCCGCAGACGTTGAGTGATGACAGATTGTTTGATAGTCGTAAGTTTGGAAAATACATATCTACTTGAATAAGTTATACTATTTATTATAATATTAATTCCATCCTAGGAAAATCTCAAGGTATTCTTACTTACTAAAACCAAATGAATACAATTTGCAAATTGCATGAATACATACCAAAGTGAACTGTAAAACAATTCAAAACAGATTTCTATTATTTTTACAAAGTAGATCTTTCGAAGTGTTCAGTACTGAAAAACCGTATCGTGAAAATTTCCAACAAACTCTCCAAATCTGTGATAATCCTATTCCACGTGGACGCTTAGCCTATCAGAAAAAATGAGTCTATAGGACTTATCTATGACTATGACTAATTTGTTAAACTTTTAGCAAGTATGGTCCTATGGTATCAAGTATTTAAATTGCTATATAAAATGACCAGGTACTCAAATTAAATATATCTCAAAAAAGAAATTGATTGGTTCCTGGTCGAGAAGAATAGTTCCCGTGGGTATCTTTAAAGGCAACTCAGGGATAGGACTGTTCTTCAAGCGACAATACAGCCCACGATAAAGAAACCGGATAATGCTTAATGATAATAGGATAGCCCCCTATAACGTGGGATCGTAAATCATAATTGACAATCGGTATTAATACACCTCTGTCTACCCGTTCAGAGATTTAGGCGAGGCGGGAATATCTATCTAAATATAAATATACGTCAATATCAGATCAAAGATCGAAATTCTTCCGCTCTCAGCACAAACTGCTTATAAAGGGATCCAGGGCCTTGTTGGTTAAGTTGCTATGACTTTCAAATAAATGTTTTTGCCGACAAGAATCAGCAAACGATAAAAAGTGAGGTGGGTCGAGAGGTCGTTATCCCTGACAATGACATAATAGCCACCTTTGTTTACTGCCTTCTCTCAAAGGAGCGGTTCTTTGACATACGTTTGACTTCATATGGATGTACGGATCCGTCTGCAGTGCTACCTACCTGGTTGAACTTTGAAATGTTTTGAGTATATCTATAGTTATACGCATAAAACGTGTAGCTACAGCCTAAATACAACATTAGCATCATCTTAGTGCTGTTCCTAGTTGCGTTCCAGGCCGTTCACCTTGAAGTCTGCTTCTATCCTTGAAGTCCACTTTCTATTTCTGCTCCTTTTGATTTGACTTTTGCGGTTTTAAATGAGCGATTGCTTTACCGCTCCGGTTCCATCCATCATTCAGTTAGCCAAAGCTCACTGGAAGGTTTTGTGCTGTCAGTGGGAATACCAAAGGCTATTCCTGCTTTTGCTTCTACACTGACGGCACGGCAACGAGAACTCTGTGTTTACAGAATTGGCAGCACGAGTGTGACTACCTTGGTGTTGCGCACGTCCATAGGCTACAGTAACCACTTACCATCAAGAGGGCTGTATGCTTGTCTGCCACCTCAGTTGTATAAAAAAATACCTGATCTTGTAAGGACCCCAGATACCCTTTACTTTAGCAATATAAACCACAGTTAAACATTCTGACATCTGAATATACTATTATATTTCAGACAAATCAAAGCATTTATTTACAAAAAGATCTTCCTAATCTTATATCCTTAAGAGAGGACTGTCACGCATGCCTCTACATAATTTGACGATTATGTTCTCCAACCGCTTCGTATCCGAAATGAAATTTAATTACTTAGCGACGGATGGATGCGGTCCATCAACGTGATTCATGTATGACATTTGTAAGGCAGTGCTGGGATTTTGGCATTCGTAGTGTTACACTCAAAAACGATTCATGATATATTTCGCCATTTAATATTCATATACTGTCTGGGCAACGTTTGTTATTATTTTGTGAATCCTTAAAAGATATTTATGTAGATAATATAAAAGTACCTAAACTAAAAACCGAAATCTTATTCGCTTATACGGTTTGATTCAAATCGTCTTGAAGTCGTTTCCTATAGTAGCACTGGTAGCACATTTAAAGCTTTCAACTTTCACTTAAATTATTTTACTTTTTTATACCTTATTGTAACCCGTTCTTTTCTTTTGTTTCAAATGCTTCTTAACTTTAAAAAAGTTTTCATTTAAGCCTCCTAAATGAATGGGATGGGGTCACCCTCTAAATCAGCAAACGATAAAAGGTGCTACGGGTCGAGAGATCGTTATCCTTGGCAGTGACGTAACAGCTCCCCCGGAGAATTGTTGGCAATAAAACTAATGAACTTCGTAATACTTATTGGAAATACGTGGGCGTTTAGTGTCCCTTTACATGCGCGGAACAGCGCTGGTTAATTATACCTTAGATGTGGTATAGATCCGTAACATGATGTATTGCTGTGAAGTCTATTTTCCAGCTATTAATATTGTTCGCGTGATAAAGTTCTGATTACGAAAAGCCAATTTGATGAATTTGGTAGGGGAGTGAGAGTAGGTTCTAATTTATTCATAAGTAGCTGGTGTCCGCAATTTGGCGCATTACGCGATCAAGGCTGATTATATTCAGAAATCTTGAGTGGTATTTTTTATGTGTATTGTCACTGTTTTTATGAACTGCTACATACCAAGTTAGGTTCTATAAAAGGTATTGAAGCCGAGTCTATTTTAATTGCAAGTTAGCCAAAAACATTTTTATTTATAGTTTTATACTTGGTCATCTGCCGACTTTCTCAGGCCAATTCTACGTGCCAAAGCGCTCAGTATTGCTTAAGGCTGACGCCATTTGATTTTTTAACAATGATGTAGTTAACTCCTTTGTAAGTATCTTGCAACAGCGTTTATGTTTTATGTAGTAGGGAATAAATAGTATTGATATTGTATCATCTGTAAGCTTCCGTGCTTTGTAGCGCATATTAAAAGTCCCGGCTGTCAATAATCGTTAACTCAAGGCCGACAATCTACTATTTACAGCTCGACCTGTACAACCCAATTGTTGATACTAACTACAACTCAGGCTGGGAAGTTAAACGGCAATCAGACTCAATTTAGCCTAAAAAACCAAGGCACTTCATATTTAAGCGAACGCGGACTCCTAGGTGAAGACCTCGGTTGCTACCAGGACCAACGCAACGATGATAATGATTTGCAGATAGTAGATAATGCTATTGGTAGAAGTGTTAAACATATAATAACGACCCGTGTTTGACGGACATAGGAACCGACGATATTCTTGTCCCTATTGAGCAGTCCGACTAATGAGGTACTTAGTACCTCTGCCATACAGAATACTGCGGCTATAATAACCTCATGCTATGTTCCTGGTGGTGAGCAGGGTAGCTAGAGCTAGCTAGAAAGATTTTATGCTGTCATTGAGAAGACCAAAGGCTTGTCCTGTTTGGCTTCTGCTCTGACAGCACAGAATCTCTCTATCTTTAGAGAGTAGTCAGCACGAGTGTGACTTCTCTGGTGTTGCACACTTCCATAGGCCACGGTAAATACTTTCCACAAGGTGGGCCGTGTGCTTATCTGCCACTTAAGTGATATAAAAAAGAAGTGCAAATTCTCGTATAGTCTTGAAAAATGCTGATAAATATATGTCGCCACAAATTTTATCACGAACAGGATTGAAGACAAAGTCAAAGTAAACTTAAAGTACATCGCTACGTCTCTGTCTCAGCGATTCCTCAACAATGATCTAACTAAACGGTTTCACAAGGACATTATACTCTTGGAAAACTGCGCTAAAACATTCATCTTATTATTTGTTTTAAACTTGGCAGTAAACTGTTTGAGTGAAACCGAAATTCTAAAAGAGAATCAGCCATTACTCTTTCGTTAAGCAATTAATTGTCATGAAATGAAATTGATAGCTTTAATGAAACAACTCAATGAAGGTTATTTAAATTAAAATGAGTATTTTAAAACCTGCTTACAATTTTATGTTACTCCACTTACACTTGGTGTTAATTTATTTTATGGTGCAATATTGGGATTTTTTGTGTTTTCAAAGGACCAGGACAACCACAAGCTTATTGAATCAAGTAAAAAGATGCCAAATCCAATGCAGTATTATGTATTTAACCTATTTCGTTATACTAGGTTGTGGTAGTTTGTCAGCATGTAATAATAATTATATAATAATTATTGAGTAACAAAAAAAAAACATAAAAAACCATGTTCATTTAACTGTCATGAAGCAGATTAATAATGGGATATAAAAAGAACAAAGAAGTTTGATAATGAATGGGTTGTCACAAACATTAGCATTAGAGTTAATCGGATATTTGACAAGGTATTGTTATGAGTGTACAAGTAGTGTTTATGCAATAATAACTAAACGATCAAAACAAGTTTTTAACCTGATCGAGTTCGAGTGTATGATACCCATGGTACTACTGGTAGTACCACGGGAAATAGAAATCTCCCATGACACTACTAGTACTGTCACGCAGTAGTGTCAAGGGAAATGAAGGAATGAAACTAGTACGTGTCTAAAACTGAACGGAAGAGGTTCCTATATTGTAGCGTACCGCTACAAATTTTTAGTTAGTATAGGAACCGATTAATTGTGTTACTATAAAAGCGGTCATTCGTGTTTATGGTAGGTATTTATCCTGGCATTGCGAGCGGCTCGCTGACGATTTATCGTGTTCTGGTGCGGTTTTATACTATTATGGATTGTTGAATGTAGTATAATAATATTATATTAGCTATAAGTTAATTTGATTCTGATTTTGTTCGCCCGGAATTCAGTCAGCGAAAAGACTGGTATCTATGTTTTCAAATACGAAAAAAAGTTTCTGAACGACGGTGGGCAAAGAAAATATAATGACACTTTGCATTGGGACATCGCGCCAACAAGATGTAAGACGGAACGAGTTTTTTTGTGCATGGCGGATTGGCCGGATTGCCCAGCAGAATGAATCCGCTTGAATCATGGCGTGTGTGAGACGCCATGGGAATCGCCAGCTACCATCGGCGGGTCGACGCGGCGATGAATTGGCTGCGGCGATATTTTCATCTGCCGCGTGCTTTATTCCCGGCTGAAGCTCGCACGCTTCCCATCAGAGTCCAGGTGATGCCGAGCGCTACAGGCGAGGGCGTCTGAGCGCGCCATGTACGGCTCGCCTGCTTCTTTTCGCGGAGAGACCGCGTAAGTTTTCTTTCACTAGCATTGGATCCAATAGCGTTTTATGTGTGGCCACATTAAAAGTGCGTGAGTGTCGAAATGGCTTCGTTTAGAGCCATTGGTCAACCAGCGTCGCGTTTGGATCATTTCGTATCGTAATCGAGTGTGTTTAGATTGAAACTTCAGTGTGTGTCCGCGCATCTTGTAACTTGTTAAAAATATAAGCATGTTACCCCAATTCGATATCTTTAATTTCACTCAACCCTTGTAGCTTGTAGTTTTGTTGCAGACTACCAGAGTTTCTATCCGGCCTATTTCATTTGATTGATAGTATTTTGTGGCATTAACGTATTAACCTATCATCTACCATCACCTACCTGTTTGTTGGGTGAGGCCACATTTGACCTCTGCCGACCCCCAACAGACAGTCTTTTTTAAACATTTTTTTATATGCTACAATTAAACCTGTTAATCATTGTATCGGTGTTTATTGTTTATTATAAATTTTATCACAAATTCTTTGGAATGCAAAGTTCAATAATACAAAAAAATTTTTTTATTAAATTTACCTATTGCTTGCTCATTTCAAGCAACTTCGTAGATAACTTGTCATCAAAATACAGTTAATTATAATTTTACTAACTCGCGTTTACTAATTGTTTCTCTAAAAAGTTTAGGAAAAGGGTTCTTAAAATACGAACGTGAGAAAAAAAACGCGTCCTAGACGAGTTTTTATAGTGTCACACGAGTATTTTAAGACCGAAATATCTACAGTTTCATACATTAATTTATCTAATCTCATAAATATAAAAATAATTAATATTAGGTCCCTACGTATGAAATTAGCGTTTTGTCGTATTGATCAATTTGATCTGAAAAATCTCCTCTTTGGTTAAGAATTCCAAATTCAAATTAATAAATTCATTTAGCTGGATTTTTTTTCTTTGGTCAGTCACAGCCATTCATTTGTTATTTTCCTCATTATTTTTTTTGGCGTCGCTTATTACCGTGCAATGGAAAACATGTAATATCGGTATATTTACGAGTACGAGTTCTACCGTGGCACCAGTGCTGCAGAAACAGTTCGAAGAATTAATGATGTATACGGCGCTGGTGTCGCTAAAGACAGCACGGTACGTTTTTGGTTTCAACGTTTTCGTTCTTGAAATTTCGACCTTAAGAACCAACCCCGTGGACGGCCGGAGATCAAAGTGAAAAACGAAGAATTAAAGGCTATTGTGGAAGCGGATCCATCACAAAGCACTTCAGAGATAGCAGCAGGCTTCGGGGTAAGTGACAAAACTGTATTAATCCACTAGAAGCAAATCGGGAAAGTAAAAAACTCGAACGACGGGTACCTCATGAATTGAGTGAATCGAACTTGCAAACACGGGTCGCCTGCTGTGTTACTTTGCTCAACCGACACAATAATGAAGGGATTTAAATCGAATCATTACTTGTGATAAAAAGTGGATATTGTACGATAATCGAAAGCGCTCATCGCAATGGCTGAACCCTGGAGACCCAGCCAAATCCTGCCCTTAACGAAAATTGACTCAGAAAAAGTTACTTGTAAGTGTTTGGTGGACTAGCGCCGGTGTCGTTCACTACAGCTTTCTTAAATCTGGCCAAACGATTACGGCAGATATCTATTGTCAGCAACTGCAAACCATGAAGGAAGAACTAGCTGTTAAACAACCGAGATTTGTCAATCGCTCTAGGCCACTGCTGCTTCACGACAACGCAAGACCACACACTGCACAACAAACTACCACTAAGTTAGCTGAGCTACAATTGGAATGTCTGCGACATCCACCGTACTCCCCGGACCTTGCTCCAACAGATTACCATTTCTTCCGGACAACTACTTACAAGGAAAAAAAATCCACTCCGATGCAGCAGTCCAAACCGCCTTCAAAGAGTTTATTGATTCTCGCCCCCATGGTTTTTATAGTAAAGGGATCAATGAACTACCCATAAGATGGCAAAAGTGGATAGATAACAACTGTGCATACTTTGATTAATTAAATATATTTTACAAAAAAATACGACTTTTTATTCCTCCCGTACAAAACGCCAATTTCATACGTAAGGACCTAATATTATTATGCGCAAAATGACAGATGTTATATAGAATTGCTGATTGCGGACAGGCTATATAGAAAAAATTCAGATATAGTAAAAAAAAAAGATTATGTTCTGTGCGTAAAGACCTAGAGTTACAAGGCAGTATGGTCATAGCACCTTACCCTGTTCCGAAAGCAATAAAAGAATAAAAAATGTAGAGGCCGTCATAGATTAGCTTTAAATACTTTAATGTTTACATTTCAGTATGAGAGAAGATAAAATGATTGAAAGATCATTTTATCTTATTCACAAAGTGTATTGAAAGACGTCGTATGATACACGTGTGTACTGTTGATTACTGCCCTCGGCTCTCTCAAGACCCTCACCTAACGGCTCGGGTCTCGATAGCGCCTCAGCGGTAATCATCAACTGTACACACTTGTATCATAATGTACTGTCGCACTTTATCTTATCTATTGCTTCGAACTCCCTCTCATAATTCTTCTTACTATGACTATTCCTATACAGTTTCTGCAGTGTTGCTGTGGAATTCTCTTCCTCATTCCATACGCGACAGCCCTTCCTTAACTATCTTTAAAAAACGAACAAGAGACTATTTTCTCCCTCAGCAATAACAGACATTATATGTATTTGTATATAGGTAAATATATATATGCCTATATGTATGTATGTATGTACACATGAGTATTTTATGAATGTGTATGTAGGTCCATGATGGCTATATAAGTATGTATAAGTAATGTTTCTGTCAGAGGTATACCTACTCATATTAATAAATCTTAACATTAACGTAAACTAGACTTTGCCTCTCTCATTAGATTGTAATTCCTCAGGGCACTCTCAGGTTTGCACTTTAATACACATTTTATCAATACTTAAATTTATTATGTACTGTGTATTTTTTATTTTCTCCTAATCATTAGCATCTTTGCCTTAGTCCCGGTCCCTAATCCCTAGTGGTCGCATCCGATGCCCTCACCTTGGAGTTTATTTACTTTTTGTTTCGATTTATTGTTAATTTTGTTTTCATCTTGATCTTAACTTATTTTCGACTAGCTGTTGCCCGCGCCTCCGCCCGCGTGGATGTCGCTTATCGTGTAGCGTTCCCAAGCTCTAATTTACTTTTGTACCAAATTTAATCAGGATATCTTCATAAATTACAAACATTCATCCCCTATTCCCCCTCTCCCTCCCCTTTTAAACCCCTTCTATCGCGATAAAAGTGAGCCTATGTCCATTCCTAAGCTTTATCCATCCCTATACCAAGTATCAACCTTTTGAGCGCGTAAACTTTTTGTATTAAAATAATTTGTGGCGGCCTGCTCGACGGCCAACCGCTAAGTCCGCGCGATTTTTTTTTTTTTTTACGTGCGGGAAATCCCCACGGATACCCACCCCTCCGGAGCCGGAGGGGGAGGTTATGTCGGACTCGAACCGACTAAACCGCACGCCGTCTCTGGGTCGTAGTGCTAGGCCGAAGGTGAGGTTGTCATGCGACATATCCCTCGCACCCCGGCTGACCCAGGGCCATCCCTCTCGGTCTGGCCCTCCTCGGGAAGGGGGGGACCACGCGGTCCCCGACTCAACCCCGGTGTGGGGAGGCGCGTCACCCTCAGGCCCGCGCTCATGGGGGGCGGAGGTCAGTTTGCGCCCTCCGACGCCCGAGCCGCCTTCGGGCGCGTGCAGCGATGTCAGCGAGCCTTTCTCGCTCATCGCGCCGCGCCCGCTCTGCTGTCTCCTTCGCGAGCATGACCTGCTCGCAGAAGGAGGCGCTGGCCGCCCACGCATCCGCGCAGCGGACCATCGCCGCGAGCAGGGTGAAAAGCGTGAGCACTCTCACCCCCAGGGCCGCCACAAGCTCCCGCCTCGGCGTCTCAAACGCCGGGCACTCGGTGAGCGTGTGCAGCCCCGAGTCCACTCGGGCGTTGGCTCTATACCCATCAGATGCAGATACCGCCCGAAGCTACCGTGCCCGGTGATAATCTGCGTCTGTCGGTACGAGAGGCTACCGTGTGGCCTCTCTAGCCACTCCCCCATGATGGGCCTTACCGCCGCAATGACGGCGTGCCCTGCGCGTGGTTGCCCAAGTCGTCGCTCCCACTCGGCCACCATGACCTGGTGGAGCCGGGATTTCTCGGCCCGAATATCCTCGGGCTCGGGATCGAATCCCCGCTCCCGCGCCTCCTTTCGGAACTGATATAGTGCCGAAAGGGCCCTCGCTTCCAGGATCCACGGTGGCGATCCGGCCAGGAGACTCGCCGCTTCGAAGGATATCGTGCGGTATCCCCTGATGGCCCTGGAGGCCATCGTGCTCTGCGCCGTACGGAACAGAGGCATGAATCTGGCCTCCAGGGTGTCCGCCCACACGGGGCACCCGTATAGGGCCATGGACCGCACGACACCCGCGTAGAGTCTCCTGCAGGAGGCCTCTGGGCCCTTCAAGTTGGGCAACAACCGGCCCAAGGCATTCGCCGTGAGCACCAACTTGGGGCGCAGACTTCGGAAGTGCTGCTCGAAGTCCCATCGACCGTCAAGCAGTAGCCCCAGGTATTTCAACCGGGGCTTGATGTCGATGGGAGTGCCTCCCACTGTTAGGCTGGCTCCCGGGCCTGGCCTGCGCCGAGGGCCATGAAAGAACATGGCCTCGGACTTGTGCAGAGCCACCTCGAGACCCAGCCGCCGGATCCTGTCGACGACCTGAGCAACCGCGGTCGTGGCCCTCAGGGTCGCTTCGCGGTGCGTAGCCCCGCTCACCGTCACCAGCGTGTCATCTGCGTAACACGTAACGGTGGCCCCGTACGCGAATTCACCGCGAAGCACCCAGTCGTAACCGATGTTCCACAGGAGCGGCCCCAGGACCTGTGGAACACCGCACGACATCTCACGCCTACCGACTCCCGTCGAACTTGGGTAGATGACGGCTCTCTCCGTCAGGTACGCCCCGACTATGCGGCGGAGGTAGAGAGGCACGTCATGGTACACGAGTGCCTCCCTGATGCAACTCCAGGGCAAGGTGTTGAAGGCGTTGGAGATGTCCAAGGACACCGCCAACATCACCTCGCCCCGGGCAACCGCATCCCCCGCCAGAGTCCTCACGCGCATGATGGCATCCACAGTGGAACGCCACCGGCGGAACCCAAACTGGGTGTTCGCCAGGTCCGGCCCCACTCTAGAGAGATGCTCAACGAGGCGCTTGGCAATAACTCTTTCGAAGAGTTTGCCCACCTCGTCGAGCAGCACTATGGGCCGGTACCCGGACGGCTCGTCCGCCGGGCGTCCCTGCTTGCGGATGAGGACCAGTTTCCCCGTCCTCCACATCTTCGGAAACTGGCCCCGCTCCAAGCATGCGCTGAGGAACCCTCTCAGTCGGGGTTCGAGGCCGTCTTCCCCTAGAGCTAGGACCCACGCGCGGCCTGGAATGCCGTCGGGTCCCGGGGCGGTGCTTTTCTTGGCCCTAAGCCTTCGCACCGCCAGCTCCAGTTCTACCCAAGTGACCTCGGGCACGTCGTCGTCAATCACCACACCGGGCGCCGTAGGCGACCGAGGCGGCTGAGCCATCTGCGGCGGAACATGTTCCGCTCGCGCCGGGAACAGGGATTCCACCACTCCTCCGAGCAGAGCCGGTTCGAGCACCTGGGTCAGCGGAGGGGCCCGGGGGCGCAGCTTTTCTCTTACCATAAGGTAAGGCCGCCCCCATGGGTCCCGCTCCAGCGTCTCCAGGAGCTCCCGGTAACAAGCGGCCTTTGACCGCTTGATCTCCGCTCGGAGGGCATTCCGAGCCTCCCTGTATCCCTCGTGAAGCTCCGCCAATCGAGGCTCCGAGTCTGCGGGACGAGTACGCCTCCTACGGAATCGGGCCCACCGGCGGTGCGTGATCACGCAGGCCATACGCAGCCTCGCGATCTCCGCATTCCACCAGTAGACCCCACGCCTCGGATTATAGGCTGGAGCCCTAGGCATACTCGCATCGCAGACCCGCGTCATGGCCTCCCGGAACCACGCCGCTTCATCGTCTATGTCGACAGGCCTGTCCGGCGCAATGGCCCAGGCCTGTACGATGGCGGCCTCCAGGAGGTCCTCCCAATTCAATCGCCCTAATACCCAGCGCGGCTCGCGTTGGGCCGAAATGACTGGCGCATCGCTCGGGGGAGGGGAGACATCAAACCGAACGTATCGGTGATCCGACAGTGTCTCCACCTCCGCGGCGACACGTCAGCCCCGCACGCGGAGTGACAGGGAAGCGCTCGCGAACGAAAGATCTATGATCGAACTGCGCTCCCCCGCCACAAACGTGGCCATATACGTGGCTTCGGCCCCGTGATTCTGGAGAACTAAGCCGAGAGAATCGGCCCAGCTCTCCAGAGCCCCGCCCCACGCGTTTGTGCGCCGGGAACCCCAGGCCTGAGACCAGGCGTTGAAGTCCCCGAGCACAAGAACCGGACGAGGCGTGCAGGCATTGACGACGTCGGTCAGCCGCTCCAGCGACCGCCGATGCTGCCCTATGAGTCGGTGTGATCTCGGCGTGAAATAAACGGCCACGACCGCAATCTCCCCCACCCGCGCCGCTACGATGCCATGCTCCCTTGCGATCACGACAAGGGGAGGGACACCCGCAGCAGCGTTATGCACCAGTGCCGCCGATCCATCCAGGTTGACCACCCAGGCGGGCCCGAGGGGCCGGTGAGTGTATGGATCGGCGACAGCGGCGACGTCGATGGACCACTGTGCCATGCTCCGGAGCAGAAGTGCCTGAGCATCGATACCGTGGCCCAGGTTCGCCTGCAGGATGCGGAGATGAGGATCCATTATGGAACCATCTCCGCATCCCGCCCCGAACCATTGGCGGAACGCCCGCCTTGCGGTGGCGGCTCCCCGCGGGTGCAGGCCTTGCTGCCAACCCTATGGTCGGCGGCTTGCTTCGCAATTACCGGCCCTGTGACCGGGTTGGCTGCAGCGGAAGCAACGGTCACCGACCGTCACCTCCGCCTTGCACTGCACAGCCACGTGGCCGGCCGACAGGCACCTGAAGCACCTGTCCGGCCGAGCCTGCAGGAGCCGTACCCGGACTCCTACAACTTTTTTTGGGCTGCTGCGATGGGGCAGCCGACAACTGTTGCCTCCTGTCCGCGACGGCCGTAGCGAATCGCTCCGACCTTAACCGCCTCCAGGGGGCAACCCCCGGCCTCCGCCACGGTGGCCCGAATTTCTTCGGCCGTGATGGAGTCGTCCAGGTCCGAAATGCGCAGTTCTGCGCGCTTGGTGGGCCTGGACACCCGGACGTCGGCTGCATCCAGCGTCTCCCTAAGCCTAGCCGCTATGGCATCGGCCTTGGGACCGCTTGTAGCGCCAGGGACGTGGATGAGCCGGGCACCCGTCCGAGTGTGTGTCACTCGGAGGGTCCCCGTCACATCGAGGGCCCTCATGTCAATGAGGCCCCTCGCCTGTTTTACCAGGTCCACGTACTGCACGCCCCTCTCCGTCGCCTCCGGTGTCATCGTTAAGACGACAGCGGTGGTACGGGGGACGCGCAGCCTTCCTGGCGCTCCTTTCTTGGCCCTTTTTGCTGCCTTTTTACGGGCGTTCCTCGATTTTTTGGCCTCGCCGACCACCTCCCAGCCCCCTGCCGGTGCAGAGCTACTGGAGGTAGTCGGGGCCGACGGGGCCGAAACCGGTGCCAGGGCTGGGGCCCGGGCTGGGGCCGGGGCAGGGACCGAGGACGACTTCCCCTTGCCCCTCCCCTTTCCCTTGCCCTTGGCTTGGGCACCCCTGGCTGACGCGGCGATGGTGGCCGGGGCAGCCGGCGCAGTGGGCGCGCCGCGGGCCAACTCCTGCGGGGACCCCGCCGCTACCGTGCGGATGGGGCTCCGCTTGACCGCTCCTGCGTATCCCCCGCTCGACTGCGCCAGGGGTGGACGGTGAATGGAGGCCATAATGGCCTCCAGACAGCTCCGCGTCCACTCCTCGTGCCACGCCTGTTGGGCCGCCATTGCCGCCATGCAGGCCTCCAAAGTGTTTACCGACGAACGCGGCGGCACTCGCGGCGGCGTCGGCAACTTCGGCTGCACCGGCGGCGGGACCGGCAACCGTGGCGGGAGCGGCGGCGGCGGCAAACGCGGAGGTGCCGGTGACTCCGGCTGCGCCGGTGGCGGCGTCTCCGGCCGCACCGGCGACCTCGACCGAGATGGCGGTGATGGCGGTTCCGGCTGCGCTCCGACCCTCCGCCTCACTGTGCGGGACACACGGTCTTGGAGCGCCGCCAACTCAGCCGCCATCTTCGCCATCTCCTTGCGGTATTCCGCCGCCTGCCGCTCGGTTTCCCCGAGCAGTGCCTCCTGACGCCTGCCGAGGTCAGCCCGCTCCTGCTGCGCACGGCCTAGCTCCGCCCTGAGCAGATTGTATTGCTCAACAAGGCGGAGCGTCGACCGCATGAGCCGGTCCTCCTCCGGCGTCATTGCCCCAGTTCGGGCTTTAGCAAGGCCTTTAAGGGCCTCCACCACCTGGTTAGAGGTGGTGTCGCCGGCACAAGGCAAGGGCGCCGCCGAGGAGGAGGAACTCGGCGGCGCCATGGCACCCTTCGGGACTGGGGCTGGGGCACGCTTTTGTGGGGCGGCCCTCTTGCCACCCCGCGTCTTTCGGCGGCCGAGCGCCGCAAACTTGGGCGGGGGAGAAAGATATTCTCCCTCCCGGCCGCTGCTGGTCGTCGAAGAGTCAGTCATGCTGACCTCCGGATCCGGCTCAAATGGCCGGGGGGAAGGAACCAGGTTCCTCTTCCCGGCTGAGCTCCGGGTCGTAACGCCCGGGCTGTTAGCCCTGCTCTGGGTGGCGGTGTCGAGGTGGTCTGACACCTCTTGGGACGCGAACTCCGCGTCGTGATGCTGCACGATGCTGCTTGGGTTTGGGTTTTTGGGTTTTGTAGTAATAAAGTTCTCCATGATTTCCCACGAGTAGAACCGCTCTAATTACACTTCCTGGGTGACGGCCATTCCAGGAAGCGGGGTACATACTGTGGAGGTCCCCAGGTATCCACAGGTTTTAAGCGACTTCGCTGTCGGGTTTTCAGACTTTTTCTTGTCGCGGGCCGGCCAATTAAGGCAAGCCCCACGGCCTCCAGGATATCGGCGTTCCCGAGTGTGGCTACCACTCAGGTCGTTGTCGATATCTCGGAGGTTACGCGATGCGGGGGAGTAGCCAACTCTACCAACGCCGACGGAGGCACGAATGCCCGTCAGCCCCTGCGCGAGCAGTGGGCCGTCCCGTCCCCGGATCCTACGGATCCCGTCGCATCTCCCATGTCTCCTCTGCTAAAGCAGAGGGGTACCGGGAGCGACGGCTAGCCCTGAAAAGGGCTGTTGAGGTGGGAGGAACCCTACGGATCCCTCCCCGCGGGCCTTGCAGGCTGGCGACCCCCTCGTGCAATGGGGTCAGCTAGCCCTTAAAAGGGCTGTTGGAATGAAAGGGCGTCCTACGGACCCCTTCCCGCGGGCCTTGAAGGCCCGCCATCCCACGACCTCCTCGTGAGGTCAGCCGTTGGATTATTTGTCAACGGCCAACAGAACTCCCAAGGTAAGAGTCTGTTAGCCGTTGTCCAGGGTGCACCAGCCCCCCCGCTTCCGCTCCCCAGGACCGTGGTCCAAAGGGGGAAGAAACGGAGAGACCGACGTGGAGGTTACCTAACGAGCACCCCTCCGCGCGCTTGCGTGATGCATGGCTTCGTGGTTTAGCAACAGAAATAACTAAACTGTCACTTCACTGTATATGCAGGCCGGATTTGTTGATATTAATGATCACTGCTCGGATTCCTTGAGTAGTAGCGTGATGAAATTTAGCCTATGTGTTATTTGATGTATAAACTATACTATTGTAAAGTTTCATTAAAATATATTCATTTGTTTTTACGTGAAAGAGTAACAAACATCCATACATACATATATCCATCCATACTCACAACCTTTCACATTTATAATATTAATAGGATTCAATTTACTCGACAATAATGTAATTTTGTATACTTGATTTTTTTAAACATTTAAGACTAAAATAAGTAACTGACTATCTGAGGCTTATATAGTACGTGCAGGACTTAGATGTCACCCGCATACGGTGCAGAACATTCCTTCAAGAACCAAGCGATTCGATGACTCTTTCCTTTGTCGCACAATTAAGACCTGGAATTCCTTGCCAGCTCACGTGTTTCCCTCTTCCTACAGTCCCGGGTCCTTTAAGCGGGGCGTGAAAAAGCATCTGATGAGGCCGTCAAGCTGAGTGCCACCATTGTTAACATGGCACGTGTATATAATGGCGGCCCTCTCTCCTGAGACTTTGCCTTCAGCTTACCATCAGGCAAGGCAAAGTCAAATTGACGTGTCCTATATAAAAAAAAGATATGCAAATACAAAGAAGCTGCAGTGCGCAGAAAATAATATATTTCTGCTATTAACACCTGCGGCCCCACCAGCGTAGAATGCTGATTCCATTACCGAGCCCCCCATGTACCAATTCTGGAGATAAAGAATAGATCATGAGTGCTATTTGCATGTTCTGTCCTCCGTAGCTATTTAACAATAAAATCTATTTGACAATTCACATTCTTCAACTTACCATCAGGCGATTATTTTCAATGTGGAACAATACAATTGTGTCTTGTTAACGTCAATAAGAATTCGACTTCAGCCAAGTTTACCACCGCTTCCAAGGCGCTGGTGAAGAATCGGTGTAACAAACTCCCTTATCATCGCATAGTAATTACACGATTGTATTAAAAATTCACAGTCATAGTCGAAAGCCCTTTATCCAGTTTTACCTATATACGCTATACTAATATATTATTCAATATTGCCTCAAGAGAATACTCTTATCTTGTAAATAAAATTATTATACCGAAGTTTCTGGAACACCTTGTACGCATATCATACATCAACAAACGAATACTGCAAACCAACCATACCTATCCATTCAATCCATAAAATATATATTATATAAATTACTTTGAATAATATTGGTAACTTTCACAACTATACGAGTAGATTTCCCTTGAGATACCAACGTATGGTCACAGCTGTAAACTAGTTTGGTGTTACTACCTATTGAATATGTTTTTTAGGCAAAACCTTTAGTTTGCCGGAAAAGAAATGTCCGTATTTCGGGAGTTTTATGGTTCCAGCGATACCTACTGTTGAGTAGTATTAGAAAGTTTTGTCCTTGAAGAGGTGTAGGTTTTGTCACATTATTACTTCTTAGTTTCTTTTGACCAAAGTTATTCGCGGAAAGTTCTCACTTCGTGTAATTTCTTTTTGATGATAACATTATTGACAAGGTTACGAAATAAAAATAGTCTGTTTACAATATATTCTTGGAATATGAGTTTTGAGAAAATTTATATTCTTTTATATATATTGTTAGGAGAGTGCTGTGCACGTGACCCTACCCCCCCTCCGTCGTCTATATAAACGGAGCAGCGCGGACAGATCGGTCATTTGCTTTTTAACTCTCGAAGCGCACGGAAGTATCTCGTAATCGCTATCGGTCGTCATAAAGAGCACGTAAGCCACTTTTGATTAGCTTTACGATCATTGTAATTGAAAACCTTGTGAACTGTTAATATTGTGATAATACAAGTGTCGTAATTGTGACTCGTTGAAATAATAAGTTGTGGATATTTTTGTGTAAATCCTGATTTTGTTAGCTTGCTGTTAATAAATCCTTTTTTTTAAGTCAATTTATTATTCTAACCTAATAATATATATATATCTTCTTCTTCTTCTAAGTGAATTTGTATCCAAAGCTTTGAAGTCCGGGTTCACTCTTTTACAAATCCATTGTTGAGTTATTTTGCTTTTACGGGAGTGACTACCAACTGACCCTCACTAATTTTGCCACTAGGCTTGTTTGGCAGTACAGCGCGTTATTGCACACAATTTCAACTTTATTCGAAAAGGAATAACGTTGATATTAATACTTTTTATCTGAAGTTTTCCTTAAGATTTTAAGGCTTTAGCTAACCCTACTAACTTTTAAACTTTCGCGTTCTATGATATACAATAAAGTTAAATTGAATTAAGGCGAAAATGGTATAGACATTGATTTATATTGCTACTAAAGGTATAGGTGTATACCTACCATACCTTTAAATTATATGGTAAGGATAACGGGCATTATAGGTTAGATGAAAAACTTACTACGGACTCGAAGACGGCCGGCGTGCACCACTGAGCCAGTTAAACTGTGACCACGGCCGGTGTAACCTGGTCGAAACGTCAGGCAATCAAAGGTATGTAAGTACCTATACCATGATCGTGTTAATGCCCGTTATCTTTATTATGTATCATGGAATGCGACAGTTTTAAAGATACCTTTGAATAGCCTGATGTTTCGACCAGTTTACAACGGCCGCATTGGATGTTACAAATCGAAAAGATAAAATATACTCCTATTTCTTATGACTTGTTTAACATTTCAATCGCTGAAAGTATAACATAAAGTCATGTCACGAAGGAAGGCAAGCATAGCATGAATAATAAGAAGAGTGTATTTGTATTACCAAAAAAATTCCCGCCCAAATTTCAAGTCTCCCGGGGAAGTACACTCCACTCAAGAGGAAAGACCAGACAAATCACATATGTCTTCCTTGGGGAAGGAATACAATTGGTGAAGCATGAACTGCCAAATTTTTATGTACATGTTGTAAGCTTAAACTTAACGTAAGAAAGAGGGGAGCTTATAATAATCACCATCGAGGATTGCACATTTTTTTAGTGTTAAAGTAAATATTTTGTTATTCATTCTGTTTCTACGCCCCCTAGCCAGATGGACAGACGACCTGAAAAAGGTGACTGGATGCGGAAGGCGGAGGATCGGACAAAATCGCACGCATTGGAATAGGCTTATGTCCAATAGAAGACTGCAGTGGACTAATTGATTGATTGTTCTATTTTCATGAGTTCCAATTTTAATTCATTTTTCAATTAGAGCGTGCTGCTTTTAAGTTTTATAAATATTTATTTTTTTTATCTTAAAAACTGAAGGATAGCCAGCTTTACCGTTTTGTGCATGTTCTCTCACAAATTATATACGAAATGCAGAATACTACTACAAAGACCTGAAAGGATGGTAGGTACTCCCTCAATTAAGCCATCCCAGTCATACTGAGAAAGGCAGTTCTATACGCTCATAAGTAGATCTACACAACCATAATATGTAAAATACAAAGTCGCAACCAAGAGAGCTGAATTTAGTGGAAGCTGTTCGAAGGAGGCTTACGATTCTGAATAGTATTGAATTATCAACCGTGTATGATTATGTATTATGTATCGTGTATGTTAGTCTGTGCATAGGAAGATTAATGTTCATAACAAAGTCTTACGTTACGCTTAAGGAATCGGCTATACGATCGAGTGTTCGAGGTTCGAAGTCTTTCCATTGCACTAATGGTACGCGAGTAACAGCTAATATCACACAATTACTTCATACAATTAATTTCATACAAGTAAATAATTTTTATTTTTATACTATGAAACTAACGAACAATTTTTTGTAATTGACACACAATTTGAAAGGTTATTAAAATACCATAAGCTACTTCTAACCCTGAATTTCTTCGAGAGTAGAACTTTCGCGGGCGATGCAGTTTCTTATATACGAAAATCGAACGAAGATTCTATCACAATATACTCTTCTTCCAAGCGTTAATCGCAGTCACATCCAAAGCTTTCAACTTGGAGTCTAGGGTCTGCTTTACCAGTTTAACTGCGGATTTGGTTGAACTTCGATATTTTCTGTGAAGCGACTACCATTTAACCTCCACAACCCAAAGGTGACATCAAAGCATTGCAACTAGACCAGTTGTTGAAATTTTGAGGGCTCCAACTACCCGTAATGACTGCCAATAGATGTTCGTAGAGCCTAACCAACGGCTTAACGTGGTCTCCGAAGTACGACCAGACCAATGGAAATATTTGCAAAGAGCGGGGTTCGAACGCACACCTCCTGCCTAGCGGCCGCGTTCGCTACCGTTACGCAATAAACTGTACACATAAATCTGTAAAAAAGGCACACAATTTGCGGCACGTGTATGCGGGCGTGGTTGAGCGTAAGCGAGTAGCCTGTCTATATCGGAGTGACACTTGGATATACACGAACATCGTATTTGTTTTCATGGTTCATCGGTTATTAAGCGTTTACCGGTGCACGTATAAAGCGTTAGGAGTGACGCTCACGAGTACATGTTTATTTCTGAAACATAATGGATTTTTTTTAAACAAAACTTTATCATTCCTATGGGCTGACAGCGAGCCAATATTTTCATGCGAGCGAAATTTCATTGCCATTCGAAGCTTGTACTTTGTAGTCTAGAACCGTGCTCCCGCTCCTTCTCAATATTTTATTTGATTAGAACTCCATTCATCAATCACCATATTGCCTTGCTGGTGCGATTGTACAAAAGTTCACCATGAGCGCAGGATATCCTTTCAGGGTTAAGAGGTAAAGTGGCAGTTACTCCCAGAAAAACTGGCATACCAACTCAATAAACAGATCTCGCGCTTCAAAGTCCAAACTTTGGAGTCTATGATTTGAGAAAATGTTGTAGCCAGCTGAATGCGGCTGGCAGCCAAATTCAGAGAGAGTGGAAAAATGGACACCGTGAAGCTCGAAATGAAATTACAGCATGAAGTAGATAAAAACACGCCGTCTTCTAAAATCTTATATTATACTTCTTTTGATTTTATAACATTACACTGACGTGTTATGTTTTGGGTAGGTGTTCCAATTTCGGATGAGGTACAAAGCCAATTTCCGTTTATAAACCTCGGATCGTGTTCAAGTTAGTTTCATATTGGATTACCTAGAACTAATGTTTATAATATTTTCTGAATCTGATATGCGCGCTTGGATACCCATTCGACTAAATATAATACAATTAAAATTATTAGCATATTTGGGTACTCATCAACGTATATTAGTCTATTCCTGTCCACTATCGATAAATTCATTTTCGTTATTGTTTATGAATGTACCTTGATGTATGCATTAAAAGTACCGATGTTTTTCTCTTTTTTTTCCATATATTCTACAAGATAATATACGAACTCTTAAGTATACAATGTAAAACGAGAGTGGTCTAAAATACAAACCAAATGGTCTGAATTTGAAATTAAGTCACACCGCTCTTTGTTAGAAACACATTTTTATAACGTTATCTGCATGAGCGTTCCAGCAAATTTAGCGCTGCAAATTGCATTTCGCTCGCCAAATCGCAGGTTTAAACGTGTTCCGAGATACTGTGTTAGCAATTAAAGTTAGTTCGAGTTAATAAAAAAGCGGAATTACCGCTGAGGGTTACGAACCAAATTACAGATCGTTTGATTCTTGATGCATATTTTTTGGTGTAGTGAAGTAGAAGCAACGGGTTAGTGGTACGAGGTGGGTGGGTCTACGTGGTGTTGATGTAGGATCTACGAAGTGCTACGGGAAATATATGTATAATTCAATTTCAGGAAAATTTCCACATTTGCAGTTTAGTCATGAGGCTCTGATTGGGCTAAGTGTTATAGACTATTTCTATTTAAAAAATATGCTTATGATTTCATTTAAAAAACTCTATAGCTATATAATTAAACTTCTGCCAATTCAACACTGCCACATGACTTTTATTGACAAAATTCTCCTCTAAATAACTACACCTGTCCTCTTCTTAGGCCATTTTCGTCCATTTACCTTCTGTCATCTATTTTGTTTCGTATACCAATGTTCTGTGTCGCCAATTCGCCATGCGTCCTTTTTCTATTACTCTAGAACCAGTTTAGTACTATTTTTGACCATTTGTCTTGTCCTGATAGTATGGCCTGCCCACTTCTGTTGGAGCTTCCTGACGGTAACTGTCACATGAATATAATTATTGGTTTCCTGTGTGTCGTATTGCCGGTCGCTATCATAGCAATAAAAAGATAAGATAAGGCAAGATAAAGAAAATAAAGTTCAGTACCATTTTCTCCCCTATTTGTCAACTGATTATCTTTCTTTTTGTTTGATAGCTTCTGACGTAGTAAAAACTTTTAAAATGTTTTTTCCTACTTTTGTAATAACACTCAAATTCCAACCATCAGCCTATTGGCAGTAAGGTCTAAAATACCATAATACTTTAAATTCTTGGCCTTGTATACTACTTGTATACTAAACTTGGACTTGTAAACTACCAACTATAATAGTTGGTAGTTTTTAGAAATTTATATCCTTTTCTCGCCGACGCAGCAGCGTAGTAAAACAATCTTAGCCAAGTAAATTAGCCTACACAGAAATTTGGCTAGTATTATGTGTTAAGATTAGCCCCAAAAATTGCGACAAGCTTAAATCGACTGAATCTGAGTAGGAGATAAAAATGTGTGAAATTTTGATTCCGTTCCCGGCACCTGTGGGAGCGTATTCCCGGGATAAGTAGCCTTTTTTGTACGTGCGGGAAATCCCCACGGATACCCCACTCCTACAGAGCCGGAGGGTGAGATTATGTCGGACTCGAACCGACTAAACCACACGCCGTCTCTGGGTTGTAGTGCCAGGCCGAAGGTGAGGTTGTCATGCGACCCTCTCGGTCTGGCCCTCCTCGGGAGAGATAAGTAGCGTAGCTATTATTCTAGACTATAGTCTATTCGTGTATCAAATTTCAGCCATTGTGGATCTAATATCATGTCCAATGATATTAGATCCACAGATAACATAACATAACTCTTGTAGTAGGACATAAGTAAGGAATAATTAGTAGTAAGTACAATGTCGGGTAATTTTTGCATCACCTGAAATCGTACTATGTAAAATATTTGATACTTTCTGAAGTTCGATTAAGATAGGAAAAATTTTGAATAGGTCTAGGCGGTGTTTAGACCATTTTCTAAAGTTTACCCGAATATCACTTAAACCGCGAACATGGTCACTGAAAAGTAAACGTCGGTCTAGAAATAAATACTAATAAATAATCACCGTCGGCTCGTGTTCAACCCTATGTTCATCTGGGCATTAACTGCACCAACTTTCAAAACCACACGAATTATTGAATGAAATTTTGAAGCATTTCCTATGCTAACTTTTCAAAATCGATTAAGATAGGAAAAAGTGAATGCTCAGGTGGGACTCGAACCCACGATCTTTCCCTTACAGGGGGAATGCTCTGACCACTGAGCCACCGAGCCACACCTGAAGCTATCCAAATTCTCCTATACTACCGTCTTAGGGCGACGGTGGGAGCCATATACCGACATTCATACGAAATATCGGAAACAATGAATGATGTTGCAATCATTTTTAAACATTGTTTTTTTTTATGACTCCGCCCAAATAATTGGTGGGAGTCATCAAAAAAAAAGTCAGAGCATTCCCCCTGTAAGGGAAAGATCGTGGGTTCGAGTCCCACCTGAGCATTCACTTTTTACACGAATTATTTGATCTGATTTCTTTAATCTTTCCACGGCTACACTAAAATTGTCGTAACTTTTTACAATATCACTTAAATAATGGAGTAGCTTATCGAGATAGTTACTACAAACTGGGTCACTGGGAGGTAGACTGAATGAAAGGTTACCGGGATGAATCTGTGTCAATGTTGATTGTTTAGGCGCGGTAGATTGATAGGATAATGGGACATAAATTTGCTTTGTATAATAAGTTCGACCGTTATGCTTTTCTGTTTAAAAAATATTTTTAATCATGTAGTTTGTTCTGTAGATTTTAATACGTTCACCTATAAGAAGTTATTGGAATGAAATATTTTTAAATGTGAGTTTTCACACAAGCTCAGAAAGAGTAAAGAGCTTTCGTTTTTAGGTTAAGTTAGGTGGGGCCTTAAAAATCATGGTGTCTCTGTGAACCTATTACACATTAATATCTGATAAACATACCCACACTACGACCCACAGACGGCATGCGATGTAGTCGGTTCGAGTTCGTCTGAACCTCCCTCTCCGGCTATATCCGTGGGGATTTCCCGCACAAAAAGAAAGGTAAACATACCCACAGGTTTCCATCTTCCTACAGTCCCGAATTCTTCAAGCGAGGCGTGAAAAAGTATCTATCAAGGCCATTAACCAAGGGGTCAATAGCATAAGAAATGGTAGTCCGTATCTTCTGGACTGCCTCTCAGCTTTTTGCCATCAAACGTGTTGCAGTCAATTGATAGATTGTTAGCTTTAACGCAACCTATATTTCGTAATTACCTACACCTGCTCGACCCATGCGGTCCAGCGAGAATTACCTCTTAACTTCAATCCTCGACACCTTAGACATTCGAAAGTTATGTCCGTACTAAAAAATATAAACCCGCAACTTTATGCTCGGGGATTTAATGTATTCTTTTCCCATAAGGTCGTACGACCGGAATAAAAAATATTCGGGTCATGGGCTGTGTGACTATTTTACGTCAAACTGTGTGCCAAATGCACTTGCAATGGGTATTGCGTATTCCCATTGTAAATATAATATTCATAATTCATGTTTTAACATTTCAGAAACATAGGCCAATGTCGTGTAGTGAACTATGACAGACTAATTAATAATGATTGACTCCGAAAGTCAAAATGGTCAATTTTTCGATGGGATCAAAAAACTGTTTTATTATTTCAATAAAATTCCATAGTGATCCTGTGTACGGCAATTGACATTATGCGGTTTTTTATTTTTACTCGTTATAACTGCTTTAAATTCTCGTTTATAATTGTTCGATCGGTGCGTCTTTCTGATCTCTTATTTGGTAAAAAAAGCAGTCGTTATGGGTAGTTGGAACCCTCAAAACAACTGGTCTAACGGTAATACTTCGATATCGTCTTTGGGTTGTGGAAGTCATATGGCAGTCGCTTCACAGAAAATATCGAAGTAAATATGTATTTTTTTTGTCTTGAGGTACATATGTGTTTAGTTAACGGTACAGAGGGCAGGAAAATAGAAGGGTTAATACATCTGGGTTAATATCAATATTAATATCTGACACATAAGTAGTGTTATTTTCATGTTTTTTATTTCACGAAAGGTTTAATTGGTAAGTTGATTAACAATGTAAATTCGTTAAGCTAATTTTGTCGCTGTCTGTACAAGTAATAAATTGCTCTCTATTTTAATGTAATAAAGCAATTACAATCGCTTGAGCAATAAACACGATTAATATCGCCACATACCGCGACCACCGATATTGTAAGACACACGTTGCAATTAATTTTGTCGCAGTAATAACATTGTCTGTTTCGTACAGTTTCGTACGACATTGTACGTAAGTGTGGTAGACTATAATGGCGTTATGTCCTATATCAGGGAATTACTTGTTGGGATTAAGAAGTTTATTATTTTCTTTTGTTTTGCAGACATACAATAGCCAGTTATTGTATTATTGTTGACTAGTTACACTGATACCGTAAGTGCAATTAGTGATTATTTCCTTTTCTTTCTTTTAATGTTTATTAACGAACGGGGAAGTCAATATAAAAACAAATGTTGTTTTATTTTTATTGGTGATGTGTTTAACATACGGGCTTCGCTGATTTGTTTCTAGGTATTTTTTATGCAGAATTTGTCTTTGTGATTATCACATATGTCTTATATTCGCTTAACACGTGAAAAGTACAACGTTTACCTAGTCGGTATTTTTTAAATTTATGGTTATTTTTATCTTCACTAGTTTAACCGTTATTTAATAAATGTTAAACTATCAAACAAAACACCTTTACAATACAAATAGATACAAAAGCTTACAAAAAAGAAGTGAAAACATCGTATGTAGCCGTCTTTACAACAGAGGCCCTTACATACACATCCGTCAATGTCATGCGGCGATAAAAACTGACCGTTCAAGATGGAAATCTCATGTTTTTATGGGCATTTTCTCCCATGTACTGTATAAAACTAGTATATACTATTGCCCTTTAAGAACCAAATCAGTATATTAAATTTCTTCGAAGCTGTTTTTGTTTTCGCTAAAAACACTGAACACTATAAAACGTTTGGATGATTTTTGCCTCATAGCTACAGCAGTAGCGAGTGTAACTACTACAGGATTCATCCCAGTTTCAGCTAAAAAATAAAGTTTAGTTTATCAACAAAGAATTACTCTAAATAATAACCGTTCCATATTTTAAGGTGTGCCAAAATCTTTTAATACTACAAAAAGAGCAACACGAAAAATAGTGATTACATCCATAACATGAAAATATTTTGGCGCATCACGCAAAATATCTAAAAAACCAACGTAACAGACAGTAAAGATCTAAAAACACATGAAAAATGTTTTCTACCAAGTAAATGTATACGTAAGACGTACATCATACGGTCTCGGCTCGCACTAAATCATCCATCACTTTCCGTCTCATGTCGCATCCGAGAAGCCAATATCCTGCTGCGGTACTCTGTTCTCCCCCGGGCATAGTAAAATGGTAAGGAGATTAAACTAAGATGGCTCCGCTGGATTTACCTGTCTATAATTCATTTGATGCGACAGTTAGAACAGTAATCAAGGTACTTCGAGTTATTTTGTTACCTAACTTTAAGTTCAGTTTGGACTTTGTTCATTATCTAAATGAAAAATTTACATTGTTTTATTTTAGTTGTTTGGGTGTAACTTCTGAATAATTTATCTACTGGTTTTAATGTATTGAAAAAGGGTAGGACAAAAGTTTGTAGAGGAAGCTCATGTCAAGGGAAATGACAGTTCTCTACTTACTTTAAAGGCTGAAAAATATAAGTGTGTAAATACACTCGTATAATGTTAAAGTTTTATTTTTCATTGGCTATAGGATAGCTTCAAAATAGTCTCATTGCAGACTGGCTTACTCTTACTGGTGAAATTTGATGGCACTAATTTAAAATAAATTTCGGACGGGTGGGTATAGACCATGCACGATTACGAAAAACTCTCCATAGTAATCTAATCTCGGTTGGATTGCGTTCAGGGGTTAGCAATTGCATAGCTGGGTAGGGGGGATTGTGGTAACAGCACTAGTGGGACCACTGGGTGTCACGCGGTGCTGCGACAATATTGTCTTTTCATGAGGCCGTCAAGCTGAGTGCTACCACTGTTTACATGGTACGTGTATGTAATGGTGACCCTCTTTCCTGACACTTTGCAGTCAGCTTACCATCAGGCGAGGTGAAGTCAAATTGACGTGTTCTATATAAAAAAGACTACATTTATTTTTCAAAAATTGCCAATCTGTTGTTGGTAAAACGATAAATTCTAACAAGAAGATACCTTATCATTATATACTGCAAACAACTGTTTTACCGCTTAATACAATATTACAATTTCAAATAAGAGATTATGGGTACTTCTGAACTATTCATACATCGTAATGATGGAATAAGGCCCACGTGCTATTAATATCTAACGGTAACCCAAACTAGAAAGTTGGAACCTCATAGATTACTTTAAATTGGAATACTTAAAATTCGATTCCTTTGAAGACTTAGGAAAATAAGTTATATTGTTGACTAGATATATATTTAAATATATAATATAAAATAAAAAAAATATAATACAACTCACCGGGGACTCAACCTGCTGCTTGATAAGCGCTGGCGTAGGCTTTTCTCTTGGGTTGGATAAGTCAAACTGTAGTCGCTTCGATAAAAGCCGTGAAAGTCAGTTCAAAAACGGAATTGGGCTTCGAGACGAAGACTTCGAATGCAACCGGGAGCAATGATAAAATAATATTGAATTATTTATATGTTTTGCGAATAAATAACTCTTTGACGCACAGATGTATACTTAACGCTGGCTTTATAAGGGACCACCTTGTTGGCATCACGGTATAAGATTGTACTTATGATTGCAGGTGATCGTCAAAACCAATTTAAGTTCGATACCCAATTGGCCACGAGAAGAATTATTACATTTTTTTTCTCTAGATATTGCCAGCAGGGCTAACATGCGCGCGTCGTTAACTATCTCGAATCGAGATGAGATATCATCTCGAGTCTTCTCGAGCGAAGTAACGTCGACATATTTTGTCGCGTCAAACTTTTTAAATTATTGTCTATGGTATACACATTTTTAAACATGTTAGTTGGCTAAAACAAGTTTTACCCTTCAATTATTGTCTTGAGTAGTCAAAAGTTAGTGACAGAAATGAATCTCTGCAAATCCGACTTCACGTGGTCTTGTTTGCCCTACCCCTAGAGTGTAAGAGCGTTTTTATACTTATCCGATATCCGATATCGGTGTCGGACGCCGATAGCCGACGTCCGATAGCCGACATCTTGTGCTGTTTTCACATTTATCCGATAAAATCGGCCCGATACTGCTATTTGCTCGAAAGCACAGACTAGTTAGGGATGCTTGGGATGAAGAAAAGAGAAAATATAGTGCAAACAATTTTCGACCTTATTGACATGACATGCTATCAAATATTTTTTCTTATATTCGTGATCAGCGTCATCAATTAAAGCGAAAAGACACGTAACAAAGGAAATGTCATTAAGGTCGAAAATGGCTTGCGGTCGCTGTTTTAGTCCAAAATGAACTGAGCACAAAAAAAGTTTACACGAGATAACTTCTCGTCGACCAAAGGAAAGACGGGAGACAAAAAATTTTAAATTGCAAAATTCGAGTAAATAAGGGCACGTATGTTACAATTTGCAGACACTGAGTAGAGATGATTTCTCGAAGTCAAGTTATGTCGACATCTGACAGATCGCCATGAAATTTGCCATGTTACCAACAGTCGATATCGACATAAAACGGCAAAATGCCTCGAGATAGCTGTCTCGTGGCGCGCATGTTAGCCCTGCATGTTACCAACAGTCGACATATCGACATAAAACGGCAAAATGCCTCGAGATAGCTATCTCGTGGCGCGTATGTTAGCCCTGCAGGAGTGTTTCAAAGGCTGGAAACTTGCCAGGTAGAGGAGAATAGGCTCGCTTGCCATTACGTGAGGCCAATAAAGTTAGTGGGAAATATGTTCAGAATTCACTTCTGTCTACTGCTTAGATTTACATTGTATGTAGGACTAATGGCATTTGGTGGATCTTATTACACATAAAAAGTAAAAACTGAATTCAATATTTTTAATTCATACATAATAGATATTTTCATTAACTCTTTGGCTGTTTGCCACGATGTATGTGCAATTTTTATATTTTTTTGTCTTACTGATAATTTCGATTGCATTCGAGGTTTTCATCTTGTATTCCGAGGTCGCTTTCCTCCACAACTTATTTCTTTATAGCTATTTTTCACTATTAAGTTTCGTTCTCTTTAAACAAAAAGCACTAGCTTATAAATACGAAGAATAAATTAATTACACTCATTGCAAATGTTTTAGGATAAAATGTTTTTAATAAACAGTTTCTACCACCAGTTATGCTAAAACCGAAGTTGGTAATATGCAAAAACATTCATTTATCGTGGTAGTAGTATTGCAGCATATATTTTCATGCATGACGTACATTCACTGTTATAAATGTTTATTTTTCGCTTTGATAAATGCGTGTATGAAAAAATTCACGTTATTTAAAAAACGCGTCAAATAGATCTCCGCCCATACCAAAGGTAATTAACCCGTTTTAACAACGAGAGGTTTTCAGAGTGAGTGGTTTGTTTATTTCATTCCACCGACGCTTGGCAACCAAGCGGATGAATTTATTTGATAGATAAATTGTATGTTCACAGAGCTTTCATACTGCACTCATAAAACGTTAACTGTATAGCTCCCAAATCAGGTTATGTTCAAGCTATATAGAGAGAGATTACAGCAAACTAATCTTCATTATCGGATACAATTTGAAATGGGAGCTATATTCCATTTTCCGGCAAAATCCAATAATGTTTCGGGAGTAAACTGAATGCTTCTGTTTTGGTTAATACGTCATGCTTACGGTCGGCAAGCTGCATACAGCGGATCTGATGAGAAGTGTTTAAAAGTAGTTGCCAGTAAGCAATTATAGAATCAGAAGTGCTATTCACGTATAATGGGCCGACTAAGCTCTACTAATTCCAAACAATGATATACAAATGTGATGATCTTTAAAGTGCGAACAAAGAACATAGGAAAAACAAGGCAAAATTCTGTCAACGGTGTACCAACTGTATGTCATCACAATTGTGCCTTTAAAGTACTAAACAGCGTCGATTGTCACCTAGTTTAAAAACATTGTGAGTCTGACACGTAAGGCCTAGTAGTTAATACGGGCAGGGTGAATTCTCGCAAATAATTTGCCCGCGTCGCTAACACAATAGGCTTCTGCCTAAAAGGCAGGCTATCGCAGTTTTGAAAATAAAATCACTCCTAACATTGGTAGGGGTTACAAAAATGCGAAACTACATTTCGTAAGTTAAAGCCCTTGATATACAATCATTTGACGGATAACATAGGTTCTAACGGTGTCGATAACACTCTATGATGTATGTATCTTAAAGACACCTATTTTCACTAGCTCATTACTTATAAACAAGTACGATGTTTTTATTACGTTGTAAAATAAAATTCCAAACTAATATAATATGCATTTGTAAATATACAATAAAAGTTCCAAACATATCATAAATGGCAGCTATTACGACACTCATATGCTAGATGTGAATGACGCAGGGTATTTTTTATCCAGAATAAAATGAATTGAAAGGCCTACAATATTACTAGGAGGGCCGTAAAATCTTATAGCTTTAGAGCTGAACACGACTAAAATATTACTTTTAAATTCAAAAGCTTTTGTGGTATGGACATTTAATAAAAATAATTGCCTGTACAGCCCGTGGCTAATACTTTCAAATGACTTTATGAACAAAAATACTTTTGATTGGTTATAACTGTTTTATAAATTACTCACAGATGCTTTGACTATTAAAACCATTGTAAATTTTTATCATTGATATAAATGTTTCCATTTAAAAACAAACCACAAAGCATGTAATATTCATAGAGAAAAATATGACTGCTTTACGAAAAAATATTCCAACACATTTACAAAATTCAAAACCACATTGGCCTAATAAAACCAAGAACTCAGTGTTGCGTAAAAAGTAAAAAAAAAAGAAAATTTCGTCACGCGTCACGCACAGTTGAGTGTCACTCAGTGTAGACGCCTGATGCTCGGCGTACATATATTACTTTGGTATACTGCCGACCAATTTTTTATGGCCATCAGTACAATATTAAATGTTCAAATGGAGGTTTTTATACTCGAATATATAAATCGTTTGGAAGGAAATACATAAACGAATAACTTTATTTATTTTTAGAATGATGAGCGATCTCTAACGTTACTGTTACATTTATGAATTCGAAAGATTAGGAGACAAATAAAATAAACAAATAATTATTGTATGTTGTAAATGGGCAGTTGTTCAAGGTCAACCTATAAGAATACAGTATACCGATTATTATTGGTGATGTCTTGAAAAAGGGCAGCTTGTGAAGTATAGGAAATTACTTTGAGGACGATGATGGTTTTATTAAATAAAACGACATATAAATCGCTTACTGCTTTTATGTATAAAACCCTTGATAATGTAACTGGCTGTAACACAAGATGACCGAGGACAATATACGGGATAGAGATCTTCTGACTGTAAACATACTGCCCATAGCCAAGTGCCCGCGTGACAACAATACGTTTGCCCCTTATAGCGTGGGATCTAAAATCATAGTTGGAGTAGTTTTTAATACAACTTTACCTACCCCTTCGAGGATTTACAGGCGTAAGCATGTGTGAAAATGTGTGATTATCTAAAAGCGGTGCACCAGCGGTATCACCATTACAGGTACCAAAATATTAAAGTAAGTCAGAGTTGAGAGATTTGTTGCACTCTTGGGGGATAAACTCGTTAGCTAGAAATGGCGTGCTAGCAATAGAGCCTCACAATTTCTCTAAGGAATTAGGGCCAATGTGTCACCACGCACACTCACCTTGCTAGAAGGTGCTCTGTTGATTGTATGCTTTTTATTAACCAGCCATTCATTACTGAATTTTTGAAGTCAGTATACCGGACAATTATTCTGAAAAATATACAGTTGATATCTGCAGACAGGTAATAATTATGTAAGTATAATATATCGCTCTGAGTGTTGCTTATGTTTAATGAAAAGATAACGGGGTAGCCCAAATGTTTATTATTGGTACTAAAGAATTAGTACTACCATTCATTGTGGCGATGCTGCTAGAGTTTATGTCGTGTGTATGTCAATAATTATGGGAAATGGATAAATTGGCACACGAAGGGGATATCATCCGCCTGGACACCGGCCGGTGCGCGGCGTCCCCGTTTGGTAATGTAAATATTTTTTCATGTAAACTATCCTGACATATTACTCAGCTTCAGGTCCTCATGACCTGACTAACACTGATTTGGACTGGCTTAACCTATATATCAAATGTTAATAAAATATTCAATAATGTTGTAACACCACACATCCACGTAAAAATTGTATAAATTTGGAAATTTATTATCAACTAGCTGTTGCCCGCGGCTCCGCCCGCGTGGATGTCAAAGCTATTTAAAAAAAATGTAGATTAAGTTACTCCTTGTTACATCAGCTACCTGCCAATAAAAGACCCGTCAAAATCGGTCCAGCCATTTCAGAGATTAGCTGGAACAAACAGGCAGACAGACAAAAATTAAAAAAAATGTTATTTTGGTATATGTACCGTATTATATTTATATGCATGTAGTAAAAAACGGTTATTTCAATATTACAAACAGACACTTCAATTTTATTTATATGTATAGGTGTATAGAAGATGTATAGATATGCAGCAATAACGAGGTCTAGATTTTATTTATGTACTTAAAATTCTGAATTTGAATTCTATGTTTAAAATTTTATTGAAACTATTTGTTTCACAAATTAAATCCACTTTTATTTTTTTATACGTAATAATAATAATAATAAATAAATATTCCTCAACATTTCACACAACGCTATCTAGACCCATGGTAAGCATAGCTTAACTAGCTTGTGTTATGGAATCTAGAATGCGGATAAACATACTTAAATACTTTTTTTTTTTTGTAAATGCATACATATTATACATAGAAACACCCAGACCAATGCAAATATTCATATTCATGCATACAAATATTTGCACTGAGCGGGGATCGAACCCGCGCCTCCTGCGTAGCGGCCGCATTCACTACTTGCGTATTAATAGTGAAATAATTGAATGAAATTTTGAAGCATTTACTATGCTAACTTTTCAAATCGATTAAGATAGGAAAAATTCGCCCTAAGACGGTAGTATAGGAGAATTTGGATAGTTTCAGGTGTGGCCCGGTGGCTCAGTGGTCAGAGCATTCCCCCTGTAAGGGAAAGATCGTGGGTTCGAGTCCCACCTGGGCATTCACTTTTTCCTATCTTAATCGAATAGTGAAATACACTGAAAAGATAGCAAACAACATTTGGTCCTCCTAATTACTAAGCACTTACTGTGTATGCTAGCGAACTCTATAAATGCTCAAACCAGTCATTAGAATGTAGGAAAATTGACGCAAGGAATGGAAGAGAAGTAATCCCACAAACAAAGTTTATATTAAGCGAAAGGGCGGAATTTGTCCGGTCGAATCAGCCCGCCACATGGCCCTACCCTACAAAATCTTTCATAATGCTGTTTATCCAACCCAATTCGAGATAGAAACGACAGTTTTGGAATATTTCTACACAAAACAATATTATTGTTTGAAACTTTTGGGTCGACAGTGTACTTACGCCAGTAGTTTGTATATGACAAGAGGTATGCGTCACGATATAAAAAGGTGTGACATTGCAGAGGTAATATTAAACAGGCTGCCACTCTGCCAGATTGTATCTTTAAACTAAGTCGTAGCCCAAAATAAAAGTTGGGAATTAACGTTGCAAATACAGCACGACGTTGATTTAAAAGTAAAATTTGTTTGTATTTAAGCAAATATGTGGCCGCTTGAATTCGTTTGTATTTATAAAAGCGCTTAAATAATACTATGACATATGCAATAATTCTATTTTGCATTTTTGTACTATTAGTAAATGAAAAGTAAGAGGTAGAATAGTACATAAACGATAAATTATTATGTAATATATATATCATTAAGTAATAATCCATTTCCATTTCAGATAGAAATTATGAGTATAACACAAATAATCTAGACATAAAAATTCTTGCAGCAGCAGAGCCAGTAAAATTTGCTCACACGGCTATATGAGGTTTATGTACTTTAATGGCGAAACCACATTATCATGCAATCTCTTTCCACTTTTGCACCTATTCAAGATTTTTTTGTTCAAACTTTGATTATGTCAGTACTATTACTTATTGAGTAGGTGGGCAGTGAATGTTGAACAGATTTCAGGACGTGAATTGACCCTCAAGCCAAGAGTACCCACAGCCAGCGAACATTTATGTGAAAACAATTAAGAAAGTGAAAGAAACCAAAGGTGTGTGCCAAAATAGCATAGAATGTGGAAAGATGATAATATCTTTGCCTATCTCTTTGACTCTCTACCTCACTGGTAAAGTAATTATATGTAGGTATGTATGTTAAACTCAGCTTTATTTAAACCGGATTATGCTGTGATGTAACTGCCTTTTCTTAATTACATCGAACTTAATCCGATCTCAGAATCTGATATTTGGTAAATAGTTTGGTAGGGTACCTATCAATTAGTTAATACTCTAAGGGTTATTAATTGATAAATACAATGCTGGTTTAATATTCGCGTGCTAAAGGTTTGCTTAGGTGTTTATGTTGGGGCTATTTAAATTTCGAATGTTGTATTATTATATTTTTTTCCAGCAGTAATAGATTTCAAGCAGTTAACTTTTATATCAAATGATTTTTAAACATTAAACAAGGGCAATATACACGGACTATTCTAAAATAAATTATTAAAACTTAACTAAGACTAAAGAACTATTAAACATATTATAACATGCATGTTTGCATTCTCAGGCAGTAATATGTTTCCTGACTTGTCTGCAATTATAGAATATACAAAAGACAAGCAAACAAACAAATTGATTTTCGTCTCTTATTTTTTGTTTTCCTTATCAATTAAACTAGAACCGTCTGTCTGTCAAATAACAATGCCAGCTGAACATCAATCTTTGTCACTTCAAACTGGAATGTCTCTCTAGTTACTCTAAATAATGTAAAAGCTGTGAATTCCTAAAGGGATTAAGACAATATTCTTAGACTTTCATAGAAGTGCCCTGAAATAAACTGCTCAAGTAGTAAATTGCTTAAGTAATAACTGCTTCTTCGACTATTTATACTGATGATTGATGGCACTTGGTGAAACTTAATTATCGTACAAAACTACAAGTGCATTGTCAATAATCCTTCAATACTTTTGAAAAGAATGAAAGGGTTAAATCTTCCGTAACCAATATTCGTGTATTATTTTTGACATATTTGCATTTAAAGGTAATAATGTATATGTAAAAAAAAAGGTCTCTCGGTTTTCAATATTTCTGCACCCTTTGATTTTTGAGAAATGGTATCATAAATCTTAATAAGAAATACAAAAGATTTTAGTGATCCCTAAGTAGTCCTTCATAAGATCAAGCGCACATCTCAGATCTTCAAGCACAGTACCTATGTTTTGACTTAACCCAGATAAATCTTAAGAAATTTGAACTCAAATTTTATGAATCGTAATAATATTTAAGTCATAGGTCAAGTTTCATCAGCTGTATCATTGCGAGGCCCCAGATTCATAAGGTTTAGTTAGTGTCTTCAATTCTAACTATAAGTAGGCAGTTATCTTCCTCCTAAATGAATGGAATGTTTTATTTCATACCAGTGAGGTGACAAGCATACGCACAAGCACCTGATGGAAAGTTGTTACTGTGGCCTATGGACGTATGCAACACCAGGGGCTTGACACTCGTGCTGTTGACACTGTACAAACCTTCTATTGCTCTTCTCGAAGAACCCTATATTGTAGTCGCATGGGAAAAACACAGCAGAGAGTTCATTTTACAGCTTGAGCGTGCGTGGGATTAGTTCCTTTCATACCGCACGGTGCGCAACGTTTCCGGTAGCAATACGTTGTCCCACCATAAAGTACCGCTTCGCCCTATTAATCACTCCAAGTTTCTTTCATGCCTACTTAATTTTGTCTAGCTTAGTGGTTAAGGTAAGGCCGACGCCTTACGATCGAGAGGTCCCGGGTTCGAATCCTGGGCTGATGCCAATACCGACGTGAACCGACTCCTAGCACAAGCAATTTAGCTTAGTTGGAGGGGTTAGAGGGAATATAAGTAATTTCAGTGGCTAATATTCTTTAAAAAAAATATTTGAAGAAACTAAACAGTAGGTAACCTAAATATTTTCAAAAATGAAAGAAGTTATAAAATTTAGGCGTCCTCACCGTCTATTTTGACCAGTACCGTGCCAAAATTACATCACCATCGGCGCTGGTGATGTAATTCATTTTAAAAAAAATTCTCATGCTGAATTATTGAACAGTGTTTTATGTAATCGCTGTTCGAAATTATTGTAAAATTTCTTGGTAAATATTTTGTCGTGTATTCGCAGCATGAGAAGACATAATAATAATTTATTTGCGTCATAAACATAAAAACACCGTGTACTTATAATAAAACGCCTTGTTTATATCATAATAAAAGTTATACCACACTCAAAATAACTATGTGTGTTCTTAAGCATTGAGAAGAAAAAACTTTCGTGACATTTGTCAGTTGAGATGAAATGGAGACGTGAGCCTTACTGATTTTCTGTATTTTTGAAGTTTCTTCACAAAGAATAATCAAGGAAGATAGTTTTTTTTAAATACATATTGGTATTCGAATTGATAGATAAGTAGTGGTTTGGTACTCTCTTATTTGAATGTCAATGAGTACAGAGTAATTTATTTGAATAAAATGATTATACCCCTCGTGTTATGATAATGATTATATTATTATAGCTTTACTTAACATCCCGTAGTAATCTTTTTGAAAAAAACGAACTAATTAATTGAATTTTGCTTGTTGAATTTATTTTAGTATACTCCATGTATGTATTTAAAAACTTGTTTTCTCAAATACATTATAATAGATAAGAACTGAAACTAGATTGCATTTTCAAATTGTAGTCTAACTACAATTTGTGAACTGCATAACGATTGTTGGGTTCACGTTTGTTTAAGTACGTTTGTACCCACTTACGACCTAAGCATAAGCGTAATGTCTTAATTTAGCTTAGTCGTTAAACGTACTAGACAACAGCTTAGCTTATGACCATACTTCAGCAAGGAATTCTAATTACGTAGACCACTGTGCCAAAATTGTGATTGTAATAACTTCTCCAATGTATAGCCATCTCTCTCTAACATATATATTATATTTAGGAGAAATGAGCCAAACACGTATTCAATTGTAAGTAAGTATAGTTACAATAAGAAAAGTACTGTGAAAAAGGATTTCTTGATAATAGAACGAATAGATCATCCCGTTGTAAGCAGGCATCTTATTTCCGACTGCCTCCTCTATATTATTGAATACCTCCTCTATATTATTGAATACCTCTTACATGATCTACTAAGATGAATGAGATATAATAATGACGAATATTTAGGGCTGTACGGAGCTATATTCAGAAGTAAGGAAAAATAAATGGCAAATCACCAAGAAGCTTATAAATGGAATTTGTCTTGTTCCCGTAAACCTTTCACCCGGAGTGAGCGAAGCCAGGAAAATGATGCATAATAATATAGAGTTTTATTCCCTTTATATTTATATTTTATAGTAAAAGGTAACGTTACATTGTGTTATTTAAAATGTTGTGTATGTTTTCAAGGGGTTATTTTGTGTGTGTTATCAAATCAAATATTTTTATTCATGTAGATCATAAAGTACTACCATGAACGTTAAATTTATTGATTCTACCATATTTACTTTTACAGCCAGATTCCCAAGGCAGTACGTAAAGCATGTGAGAAAAGAATCTGGCAATAAAAAATTACTGCAACTCTTTTCTAATCGACAGCAATCACAATAAATTGGTTTACTTACTGTATTGCCAGGTAAGCTGCCTGCCTGCTTGCCTGCTCATCTAAACTTGTAACCCCGGTAAAAATAAACTGCATAAAAGTAGTAATTAAAGTAAAGTCCATCTGTTTACAATAATGCATTCGACTAAACGGCGTAGTTTGTTAGTTTTCTTATATTAATTATGAAAAAGAGCAATAATTTTACGAATAATAGACGCTTATTTCAATACGTATTGAATGTGAATCGCAAACATAAAAGAGCGAAAAAATCATTTACTTAATAGAATTTAGAGAAGGATCCGTTAGCATTTTTCTGTACAGTACGTGACTTGTTTTTACTTAATTACTACAGCCTGTCAAGGGCAAAGAAAACTACTGCGACTTGGGATTAATTAACTACAAGTCATACGTAAGTATTATGACAGGACACTGTGTAACTAGTTAAAATGAGACAGACGAGGTTTATTATAGATACCCTAAAATACAACATGGTTGTGTTAAAATGTCTATGGTTGATAATTTCTAAATCAAGTAACTTTTTTGTTTACATGGATCAAACATACGAGGTGGGTATATATCGGACTCGTTACCGTTACCGGTTACCGTGGCCTATGGACGTGTTCAACAGCAGGGCAGTCACACTCGTGCTACTAACCCTGTAAACAGAGAGTTTATGTGCAGAAGATAAAGCAGTAATAGCCTTTGGTCTTCCTACTGACAGAAAAAAACTCTCCATTGAGCTCTGGCTACTCAACTAACCGCCGGGAACACAACACAAAGTTATTATGGCCGCGGTATCACTTCCCCAGTCGTACTGCTCAATTGGACGGAAATACCGTTGTGTCCTACCTCCTATGGTACTCGAGTTGAAAATAACCGCGTGATATTTTTATATTGTGACATTTTACTGTATAATTTTGATGATATTATATGGGTTTTATCACATCTACAAAAAATATCCCAGAGATCTCGACCGGCCTTATAAACTAACTTTGGTTACCTCGAAGTTTTCTTGGAGATCAAAACTCCCTATACAAGTACGCGGGAAATACCTCTTGACCTACTTTTTAAACTTAATAAATAACCTTGTACAGTAAGTTATTTATTTATTTTTATGGTTAATATTAGGGGTTAAAGTATGAAATTGCCGATTTGTACTGACAAATTGAAATTCTTTTTTTTTTAATTTAACGTATTTATTTAATCAAAATAATTACCATTATTATCTATACATTGCTGCCATCTAGTAGGAAGGTCATTTATGCCTTTGCGATAGAACTCTGGTGATCTAGATTCGACAAACTGTGTGAAAGCATTTTGTACTGCCTCCTGAGAAGAAAACTTTTTATCACATAGAAAATTGTCCAAATCACGAAAAAAATGGTAGTCTGTTGGAGCAAGGTCTGGCGAATACGGAGGGTGACGGATAGTTTCTAATTGCAGTTCCTGTAGAGTTAAAACGGTTTCTCGTGCTGTATGAGGTCTCGTGTTATCATGGAGCAATAATGGTGAAGATCGATTCATGAGTCGGGGCTGTTTCACTGCTAGTTTTGCTATCATTGTTCGGAGTTCGGCACAGTAGACATCTGCCGTTATTGCTTCACCAGATCGTAGAAAGCTATAGTGAATAACACCATGCTGAGACCACCAAACATTTACCATTACCTTTTTATTGGTAAGCTTTGCTTTAGGACACTGTTGTGGCGTTTCACCTGGGATCAGCCATTTCATTTTTCGCTTACGGTTATCGTAAAGAATCCACTTTTCATCACATGTCACAATTCGATCCAATATTCCTTCATTTCTGTATCGATTCAACAAGGCAACACAAGTTTCAACACGCATTTCTTTCTGCAGATCAGTCAAATCATGAGGTACCCATTTTTCACATTTTTTATTTTATTGATTTGACGCAAATGAGTCAATATTGTTGGTAAGGTAACGTTAAACCATGCAGCTAATTCCTGGGTAGTTTGGCTCGGATCGGCTTCCACCATGTCTTTCAATTCATTGTTATTCACCTGTGTGGACGGCTTTCCTCGTGGTTCGTTCTTCAAATCAAAGTTTCCATCACGAAAGCGTTTAAACCAAAATCGCACGGTGCGTTCATTAGCAGTCCCCTCTCCAAACGCAACATTGATATTGCGAGCTGTTTCTGCCGCGTTAGTTCCGCGTCGGAACTCGTATTCAAAAATCACTCGAATTTTCGAAGTATCCATCTTTCTTGTCTAAGCTGAATAAAAAAAACAACTGAAAGTCGATAATCGAATGTTGAACATTTTTAAATGAAGAACTACATAGGTACCATGTGGAAAAAGTTTCACTCAAAAATCTCAAACCATGAAGGTTCTATGTCAATTCGAAGTACCTATTACAATGAAACGGCAATTTCATACTTTAACCCCTATTATTATTTTAGAATAAACAAAACTTGTAGAAAGTCGCCAAAATCAAATCCATGGAGGTACTTTTACTTCATGTTAGTCCCAGTCGCATGCGAAGCCTTCACCTCGAAATTCAGGGTCTGCTTTCCGGCTTTTACTGCTCACGTTCTTGGGTATCTGTGATTCACTGCTAGCATGCATATCACCCTCTATGACGTCAAGCCAGTACACAGAAAAATCCATACACCTGCTTTTATATTTCAGATTAATCTATGAACCAGTTGACTTCCATTCTTCACAAGTTATTACCTATTTCTACTATACATATATCTAACACCACACGTTGTTATATTACACAAAAATATAACACATTCAAACCAAAACTCTCCAGAGAATACCTGGATATGCACTCTTGTACTGGACAGCAATATAAATCGCGTATCACATTGCATATTCCTGCGGTAAGTCGGAGGCCATTTATCAGTTTCAATTCAGATTGAAACTAGACATTTTGCCATAAAAATGTCGTCTAACCATTAGGGATTTCAACTCGTAACTTCGACATCGTTAGCATTTCAATGCCGTTAAATAACAGTTTTCATTTTTAAACGAAATAAGATTTTTTTTTCTAAAATCAACGAGGTATTTGTGAAAATATGAAAGTTGGTACAATTTTGTGTCAACAGGATGAGATTTTGTGATGTTTAATAGATGGTTGCTGCTTAAAATAACAGTGAAGTGATACAGGGAAAATAACAGGAAAAATTTGTAATGTACTTTTTGGAATTCCAGGATCAATTCCATTCCAGGTCCAAAGCCAACCATGCGTACTTTATAATGTAACATGAATGTTGTCATAAAATAGTTGCTGCCATGTGTGAAAATGGGCTATCCAATCATGGAGTCTCTGGTCCTATTCCACCTAAAAAAATAAGAATATGAAAAATAAATAAAATGATACAAATAATCGATCATGCCACTGAAGATCAACACACCCCTTTACTTTCACTCACTCACACAAATTGGACAGCAGCAGTTACATAAGAGATAAGTTATAACTTTCGATCGTGAGGTGGCGGTTTTCCGAACCCTGCCCAGAATTGATCTTTTTACTGTTTTGTAACGGTAAGCTCATTTGGAGTTGTATTTTCTGTATTTTATCGGTTATGGAATCTAAATCCCTCAAATAAGTTATATTACTAGAGCCAGAAATGAGCTAGTAGTGTAATGCTGAGGACAAAAGCACGAAACCTCTAGATAGCAAGGCTTATTCCTTAACCACTAAGCTACCAGAGCTCACAATTATTATTTTATTCATGCCCTAACTATCAAATGCAGATAAGATGTCCGGCCCGTGAAAATTTTCGCCATATAGCGAAAACATACGGAACTATTTTAAAAAAATCAACCCTGTATGACAATATGATATTTTAAGAGTCCAATCGACGGAAAAGGCTCTACGAAGCACATTGTAAACTTTTACGTATGTATCTGTTTGACAAAGTAAGGGTGTGATTATATAAAGATGGTTCTCAAAATTATTATATGAACACCCACTGATATCATACTCTTTTCATTTCAAAGTTTCACATAAAACAAACTTTAAAATTGACATCCAAGGTATCGTATTAGAGTCTAGGTTAACAAACGACCTCATTCTAAATTCTACTAAAGGAATGTTTAGAATTTCATTATTTGTATCAGATTCAGTTTCAAAATGGTTTCAAATCATTAAAACCCTTTAAGTTAGTATGAACGTTGACTTGAAATGGTATTTTAACGCGTAGAAAAGGCATTAGACATTTTCTTATATTTATTTTTTGAGGCTATTCTGTCAAGATTGTTGCCATAAAACCCAGTAAAAGCTTTTCCGTGATAAGTCTAAGGATAAAAGCTTATTGTTATTTTGGCTAAGACCGGCCAAGTGCTATAACGCCTTTTAGAATCTGAGTAGAGCACTTAGCAGTTAGATTGATTGATTTGCTTTATTTTATCTACGTAAGAGGCAAAACATTTGTTAATGGTTTTCTTTACTAGTTAAATGAGTTGGTCAAGGAGTAATGGGAGAAAAGGCGCACATTGGGAGAGGCCTATATCCCGCAATAGACTGCAATAGATTAATTGATTAATTAATTGATATGGAGTTATTGAATGCGATAGAGAAGTCTCGGATTGGAATCTGTGCCTATACTACCGACCTGAACCCAGTCTTAATACAAGCAATAGGAGCACCGTAAGTAGTAGTAATTTGAGTTAAGGAAAACTATTCTTTCAGAAAAATAAGTCATTCATCATCTTGCCCTTATCCCAAGTTCATTTGACGTCGGCGCAACATGTATGTTTCTTCCACTCATTTCTAGTTGCAGTCATCTCAACACTCAATACCGTCTTAACAATAACATCTTTCACACAGTCCGTCCATCTCCTTTTAAGTCTTCCTCTCCCCTTGTAGCCTTCTTCTACTTCCATAGATAACGCGTTCCTTACGACATCATTTTATATCATAGACAAGTACTGTATTATGTCATCGAAATCTGAACTGTGGCAGTAATAAAATTAATTATTAAGGTCCTCAGACCCAACAATACACACCAATTGATAGTATTGTATCCATGCTCAACTTTAATTCTTGGAATATTTCTATTTGTTGTATCTCAATCGTTTTCCCGTAAGTATAATAACATGGTCCACAAAAGAAAAATAAAACTCTTAATGCCTGGACCCCAATTGCTGCAAGATTCCGTGGAATGTAATGTGCGTAATATATGGTGTCCATGTAATTTTCTTGGCACATTATAACACAAAAGGACATTCTCTTTTATTATATCGTCTAAACCGGTGACTCAGTGATTTAGTGAGCGTATCTACTTGCAAAAAATTAAATGAAAAAATATCAAGAAAAAGTTCTTGTCATATCTTACTCATTCAAACAAAATAAATGTGTAAGTCGATGTGTAGGTTCGGTAACTTTATTGTTTGCCTCACCATAAAGTCTTAGAGTTCTTAAACAGCACATGTGTTTCCTTTTTCTACAGTCCCGGGTCCTTAAAGCGGGGCGTGAAAAAGAAAGCCGTCAAGCTGAGGGCCACCATATTTACACCATCAAGGGTTCCTGCAATGACCCTATTTCCCGAGTCTTTGCTTTAAGCTTACCATCAGGCGAGGTGCAGACAAAATTCACGTGTAATGCCTACAAAAAGGGCCAAACTAACCGCACTTTTGACCCTGTACGAGTACTAGACGAGACCCTGGTACAGGCTTTCCTCTCGGTGAATAGCACATAAGATGGTTTCACATAGGTGGATTGTAGGCCAATGCCACAAATCGACAATTTAAATATTTAATTATTAAAAATAGTAGAACTAATTATAAATATAAATAATATTAAGTTTTATTGATAAGGCCGCCCATTTTACATTCTGCTGCCACGGTCATACTGTTAATTTCTTGTCTTTTTATTTACAATGAAGGGTTACCTATCTACCGAAAATCTCTTGAAAGTAACAACCAGTTCCATTTTTATTTTTAACAAGGAATTTTATTACAATTATAATCGCCACTCTGCATGAGGTGATTGGTCTAAAAGCTTGTAATAATGTAGAGGTAATTTCACAACGTTAACAGAAATGTTATCGAATATTCCAACTCCGGGGCCACTAATGAGTTTTGTACTTTGTGTGGACGATGCTAAGTACCTACTAATTTGTGTATCTTTCTCGTTTTTGTGTTTGTTGTGATATACAGTATTATCATCATTTTGATGTTATTCACAGTTGCTTCTGTGAATCTCATCTTGAAGTCCAGCAGGGTTTGCCTTTTAGTTAAGCTTTTAGTTTTTATAGAAGTGACTGTTGTCTGATCTCCTAACCCTGAGAGATAATTTAACACCAGAGCCTAGTTGTTTGTGGGTCCGTCGGGATACGCGAGGGATATAACAAAGGCTACCTCAACCCCGGCAACTGATAGCCCGAGACGGTCGTGCGATTTTGGTCGGCTTGAGTCCAACGTAACCACCCCCGCTGGCTCCGGCGATGGGTATCCGAGGAGATTATCATATGTAGATGAAATGTATAGGTACTGGTTTACACGTAAGGTGGGCAAGAGCCCCCGCCGACGTTTGTAGATCCCGTAACACCCTATTCACGTAACAAATTAACATATAAAATCTAATACAAGTTTAAAATTGTAAAGTAATTCTCAATTCAAATAAAACGTTTTCATCGTTTGGCTTTAACAAGCGAGCGCTTCTTCAGAATCGAATGAATTTGACTACAAAGAAACCCTTAATCGATATTTCATTCTTCACTTATCGAATCTAAGTTGCCGCCCCTAATTTTTCAGTCCAGCTTACTGTCATTGATATCCAAGACGTCAGGATTATAATGACCGATGGTTTCATCCTTATCCTTGTAATTTATTTCGGCCAGTTTTATTGGGGATATGTAAGAATTTATATTCTACTCAGGATACAGGTGGTATTAATAGATAATTACTACTAAGACAGTTATCTTGATATAGGATGCGGAGAATAATAGAAGTATCGGTTATATGATGCTTCTGATTGGTTAGGTATTAGATAGCGGGATTGAAAATATATCCATTAGCTTTTAAACCTGTAGATTGGAAACTATAGATGAAATTTAGAAAAGTTAGTTGTAATGATTTGTGGAATTAGTTTCTCTGACAAGAATAGCTTCACAATGTAGTCGTATCATTAATAAATAATGACAGTATGATAAGCTCAATAGAATGTATCTCATGCTATAAAAAATAACCAACTATGTTTAAACATACATTGAATCACGACTGTTAACCCAGAAGGGTAGGCAGGGATAAATTAATGAAATCCTTCCCAAATATCTAATAGAATGTTTTAGGGGTACGGGCTATGGATTCCAAGACAACTGCATCTCCTTACCCGTATACTTGCTAGCGATTGTAGGGGGGTTGCTTGAGGTTGTAGGAGGGATGAAGCATACTGCCAGTGCTTTTCTAAAATACAACAGTCATTAATACTAGCAGAAATTCATAATTTCTAAATAGCTTCAACAACATAATATATCTACACGAGCCTTTCCGATTAATTCATTTAAACTAGGTATACAACTTTGTTATGAATGTTATTTCGGAACTTAGCAAAATATACCTATATTAGAAAACAGAAAGCTCATTTTAGGACTCCAATACGTAACGCCATAGATATTTACCGGACCGAAGGCTTAACGTGCTCTCTGAGGCACTGCACTTATGCAAGGCAATAATGTAAAAAACATATTTTCGCTATATTGGAAGTTTAGATTTAATATTGAAAATATTTTAAGTGAGCTGTAGATGCGAGTGTAAGTGCAGTACACTTGCAATTTGAGAGGATATTGATGCTAATTCTGTTGTGACATAACTAAACTAAAATAAGCTAAAAATCTCTAAAATTTAGTTTAGTCCTGTCAAACGTCGTTTTGTATTCTGAGAACACACGGCTTACCTAAAATTAGTTTGACACAACCAAAATTCACTAAGTTACTTCATTTAGTCCTTTTTTAGAGAATCGGTATTCTGTTGTACGTTTTAAATGTCAAAGATTCACTATAATTAGAAATGTCACACTAAAATTAGACGCCACCTAAATGATGCCGACTAAGTTAGTGATAGGTGTAGTTCTATGTGGTACTCGGTCCAGAACCTCCTCACGGTGCACCCTAGGCTACAGAGACGGCAGCGCCACTCTCCCGTAGGGCTAATGCTGCCGCTTACGACAAATTCCGACCGAGGCGGAACGAGTCTGCAGAAGATTGCTCGGAGGTTTTCCAAGTATCCCTCTGACTTGCAGAGGGCACTGTGGAGAGCAGGCATGTGCTAGACTGGTTAACCGAACATCTGGCTTCGCCTCATCGGAGCTAATGATCAAATGACTATGTCAGACTCGAACCAACTAAAGCCGAACGGTGATTCATCACATCGGCCTGTGTGGTGGTTTTTTTTTTTTTTTTTTTTTTTTTACGTGCGGGAAATCCCCACGGATACCCGCCCCTCCGGAGCCGGAGGGGTAGGTTATGTCGGACTCGAACCGACTAAACCGCACGCCGTCTGTGGGTCGTGGTGCTAGGCCGGAGGTGAGGTTGTCTTGCGACATATCCCTCGCACCCCGGCTGACCCAGGGCCATCCCTTTCGGTCTGGCCCTCCTCGGGAGGTGGGGGACCACGCCGTCCCCGACTCAACCCCGGTGTGGGGAGGCGCGCATCGTCCTACGATGCGCGCCGCCGCCGTGGCCTGCTTCTGCTAGGGTGACGGGTGGCTCCACCCGTCACCCTCAGGCCCGCGCTCATGGGGGGCGGAGGTCTGTAAGCGCCCTCCGACGCCCGAGCCGCCTTCGGGCGCGAGCAGCGATGTCAGCGAGTCTTTCTCGCTCACCGCGCCGCGCCCGCTCTGCTGTCTCCTTCGCGAGCATGACCTGCTCGCAGAAAGAGGCGCTGGCCGCCCACGCATCCGCGCAGCGGACCATCGCCGCGAGCAGGGCGGAGAGCGTGAGCACTCTCACCCCCAGGGCCTGCACAAGCTCCCGCCTCGGCGTCTCAAACGCCGGACACTCGGTGAGCGTGTGCAGCCCCGAGTCCACGCTCGCGTCGCAGTGATGGCACTCGGGCGTTGGCTCAATACCCATCAGATGCAGATACCGCCCGAAGTAACCGTGCCCGGTTATCATCTGCGTCTGACGGTACGAGAGGCTCCCGTGTGGCCTCTCTAGCCACTCCCCCATGATGGGCCTTACCGCCGCAATGACGGCGTGCCCTGCGCGTGGTTGCCCAAGTCGTCGCTCCCACTCGGCCACCATGACCTGGTGGAGCCGGGATTTCTCGGCCCGAATGTCCTCGGGCTCGGGATCGAATCCCCGCTCCCGCGCCTCCTTTCGGAACTGGTATAGTGCCGAAAGGGCCCTCGCTTCCAGGATCCACGGTGGCGATCCGGCCAGGAGACTCGCCGCTTCGAAGGATATCGTGCGGTATCCCCTGATGGCCCTGGAGGCCATCGTCCTCTGCGCCGTACGGAGCAGAGGCAGGAATCTGGCCCCCAGGGTGTCCGCCCACACGGGGCACCCATATAGGGCCATGGACCGCACGACACCCGCGTAGAGTCTCCTGCAGGAGGTCCCTGGGCCCTTCAAGTTGGGCAACAGCCGACTGGCCTGTGTGGTGGTTGTTTGGTTAATCATGCTGGCGTGTCACAAAGGCTGAAAAGCCGCAAGAGCTTTTACGCTTGCGATGACTGCGAGCCCTCTCTAGCAAGAGTCAATCTTGGCTCCAGCTACGCGTAACAATTGCCTTAGATGTTCGTGTGGCAACCGGGAACTCTCCGAGGTATGACCAGACCAATCCAAATACCCATATTCATGCATACAAATATTTGCACTGAGCGGGAATCGAACCCGCCCCTCCTGCGTGAGGGCCGCGTTCACTACCACTACATCACAGAGCCTGTCATTTTAATATCGTCTATTGAGCGTTAGGTTATTGAGGAATATGAGCTGTATTTTGATTGAAGAAGGCTTACTGAAGAATCACTGGAAAACCAGAGAAAGTTTCTAAAAACCTATAAATACAGTTTTTAAAGATTTTGTAAAAAGACCCTTTATCATTCATTCTCAATTTTTAAGGAGCGGCAACACTTCCATTTTCAACGTTTAGCGATGTCATATTCGAATTTAGCGCTGTCTTAGTGAACACTAATTTTAGTTGGACTAAACAACAGAATAGCTTTATGTCAATCACTAAGCTAAAATGATAAAATTTTAGAGAAATTTAAGTTTAGAGATGTCAACAACAGAATTAGCATCATTATCGTCAGTACGCTCCATTCAAAATGGAAAATACTCATATTTTGCTCACAAAGAAATTATATTTGCAAAATTATTGTAGATTTAATTGAAACACAAATAGTTGTTAATTGTATATGTAGTGTATGTGTGTGTGTAATTTAAATATAAATGATACGATATTATTTTTTATCAATCTACCCTCAAATTACGTTAAAACCTAAGGCTAATAAAAAAAAATGGTGCATCATACAGCAGCTATCTCAAAATTACGCAGGGGATATACAGAGCTGTAACGTATAAAACTTACTAGGGTATACCTGGGCCCTAGTTTTATACGTATTTTGAAGTAAGTGGTTTTCATAGATAATTTATGTATAAACTGAAGTACACAATAATTTATATAATATGCTTCAGAATTAACAATGTGTACTCAAAGACAAAATAAAATCTAACGAAACAAGGATTTTTGAGCTCAAAATATACAAAAGTTAATGCAAAACGGTGGTTTGAAATTTAGCTCTATCCTTAAGTAAAATGTAACGGTAAACAAATTTCTATACAAAATGCCATAATTTATGTGAAACGCGATAACTACAGCCATTGTGCGGGATTGTTAGGAAATATTATTTATGACATCCTTTTTCGATATTAAACGGGAAAATGTACATTTTAGAATATAATATGCACATTATCAGTACCTTTGCCGGCTTTAATTAGCGCAAATGGAGCGAGTTCTAGAAGTTTCGGATAACGTTATGTATATGTAATAAATTACTCTCTGAAAATATAATTTGGAGATCTTTATTAGTTAAATACAGTTGTGTTTGTACTGAAAAATAAATGTTATGAAATGTTTTGTAACAAAATAAAAATTGTTAGCAGTTTAAAGAGATTAAAGAAGAAAGTACAGATTTCCTCGTCATAATACATCTCTCTGCTTTGGTAACCCATTCTTCCCGTATATGGCCCAAGCCAGATTGGGTACAAACAAACCTTAGCTACATCAGAAGAATAAATATAGGTATGTTGATAAAATCCGTTCGCGGTCAAGTTGGTTGCTTCCGTAAAAGCTAAAATAAGCAAAAGCAAGAGACAAAGTAGGAGATTAGACGCCGGAATGCGTAGGGCACTCTTCGCTCCTTTGGCTAGAATAGTCTAGTGATATAAGGCAATACAGTATTTGTCCGTATGTTTTCTTCAAAACTATTGATTTTTGTCTTTATCGGTTAAGTGTTTAGGTATTCCAAAATCTCCATAAACACGGCGCATCAAACTGTGATGATCCGATGCATCAAACCAATACATTTGCATTTGCATACGATTTATATTTGGACTTCGCAAATATGATCACATCTCCGAATATCACGCTAAGCTCAAGTGGTTACTAATACGCCTTCGCCGGAATGCTCATTTTCTTTATCTACCGTATAGAATTGTATTTCACCCTCTCACTCCTTTCTACCTAAAAGATCGCTTTGACTTCCTATGCGACTCGTATTCTAGGGTCTTGAGGTCCACGAGATTCATGGACAAATCTTATACTGTCCAGGCTGTTCGATTGTGGAATGCGTTACCCATTACCATTAGACGTGCACAATCTCTGCCTGTCTTCATAAAAATGGTTACAGCCTACTATTTGCAAGAGCGATAGTCACTGTCTTACACCTTCTATCTCTATAATTTATTCTATTATATCTTTACTGTTTTTAGTATTCTATCTAAGTATATGTATTTCATGTACCTAATGATAGGTACTGTTTCACTAGTTATGTATTATATATTGTATATAGTAAGGAGTAATGTTTATATAGTATTATAATATCTATTACCTGAATATAATAATATATCTAGTATGGACCAAAATTCAAAATAATTATTAGGAAACTACCCCCTTCTTTATTATTGGTTATTTATTCTCTTTGGACTCCATCCCATGGTTGCCTGGAAGAGATTGCACTGCGCGATAAGGCCGCCAATTGTATGCTACAAAACTGTGTTCCGTAACGTAATGTGTTCTTTCTTTCTTTCTTTCTTTGTGTACCATACAATAAAGAGTTTTTCATTCATTCATTCGTTCATTCATATAAATTCGTAGTACACTTTTTCTTTTCAAATTGGTTAGAAAGAACAAGTAATTAAATTCTATCATTTAACCCATGCCTTCTCAAAAGACAATACACAATTTCATAGCTCTAGCTAAATCACATTCATTCTAAAAAAGGAAGTAACGAATGCTACTAAAATCATAATGAATCTTGAAAGCGAAACAAGCACGACCAATTGTAATTTAAAAAGAAAACTTGCTCATTTAGAATCTTTCATTAAGAAAGGCATTTTCTTCTAATAAGCTGGATATTTACTTTGAGGCCCAAAAGGCCACACTAATTAATTTGGGGAAGTCGAAGTCACTGAATGAGTAAACGCTGTGTACAGATCTGATACACAAAGAGACCACTAACTTTATTATCAAGTTCTTCGCTATTTGATTAAAATAGTAAATTGAGACCGCGCCAACTTGAATCTGTAGTTTTGCCTTTACGAAAATAAGATTGTCTTATTTTCGTATAGGCAATTCCACTTTTGAGTTTCTTATTAAACCGATGAGAAATTGAGCATAATTTTTGTCCTTTAAAAGAGACACCGTAATCGTGGTCGAAATTCTAGAAAATAATCCTTAACCTAACAGTTGCCTATAAAAAGGTAATGAAACTTTTTAACATATATTAGAAATTCAATGCTAAAAATTAGTTAGATTTACTTTTAGTCTTGACCACTATTTTATAAAGAGTAATTTAATTAAGTCTAACTAGTTAAACTCAAGGTGGTCTAAGCTTTACAACAAATAGTATTAAAGCTGATAACACCAAGTCTAGTCTGATTAGATTCCCAGATGATTTGTATATCATTAAACGCGTCTTTTATTGCGAGACCAAAATCCTGGTGGTGATACTAAAAATCAAAAAACTCGATATCGAAAGTGATAAAAATCCCAGAAAATAAATTATGAATGAAAAACCACTGCTGCAATTCTGAAACAAAGATTCCAAAGTGGTAGCAGCAGCATTTGAATGTCGCAGAAAACGCCTGTCGGTTTTGTGTTAAATAGATAGACAAATCTCTCCCTTTGTCTCCATTCTTCTTCAACTCTCAAACGCTGCTGGCACCACTTAAGCCAGTGTTGCAGAACTACAGTACTCAGTCACGCCTGATTAAGAAGGCATAATTTAGGTTTACTAGTACACTTCTTTTTATATTTTTAATCATACTTTTTATCTAATTATTTTTTTATAAATTACACTAGTACAGTACGACATTGCACGATAAATCCAACCAATAGGCTAAAGTCACTCTACGTTGAATTAATTTAGTCAAAACAGTCAACGATTCTTAAATTGATTTTACAAAAGTTCACTAAAATATTTTCATTGATATACCTTAGGAATATGGATGGATTTATGTGACATTTTTCAATTTGTATAAGTGCAGAGTGACACAGGTCTGCTACTTTTCGGTTATCGCCTATTGTCGAGTTAACGCTATTTTTCTAAAGTAAAAGTAGCCTGAGTTACTCCGTATTACATCAGCTACCTGCCAATAAAAGTCCCGTCAAAATCGGTCCAGCCACTTCAGATATTAGCCGGAACAAACAGATAGACAGACAGACAAAAATTGTAAAAAATGATATTTTGGTGTATGTACCGTATTATATTCATATGCATGTAGTAAAAAACGGTTATTTGAATATTACAAATAGATACTCCAATTTTATTTATATGTATAGATTATAAATGTGAAAATTTTGCATTGAATGAAAAAAAAAATGAAAATTTTATGACTTAATCATGTCAGAAAGGCAAATGGATCCGGATGAAATAAGCCCTTTGTCTGTACATAAGTTGTAGTCCATCAACTGCAGGTTAGGTCAGGCAGAAAAAATAGGTAAATAGACTATTCATTATTATGCTTTATAATATGGCTCCTCAATACTAAGATTTTTCTCATATTATGTACAAAAACGTAGACAATATGCAAAAGGTACTTTGACCAAGCAACTATGGCAGGTACTAGTTTCTTCATATTACATTTCACAAATAACTGATACTTACCTTAAATTAGCAAACAGGTATACTAAAATATTCTATTAATATCTTACTCCGAACGTAACTTAAAGTTGCTTGAAACACGCGGTTCCATTAAATCGACTTATTTAGGGTGATTGCGTTTTACGCCATTTTTCGTCGCACCAGTCAACACTCTTTCATTTATTCATTATCAAATTACGTTAAAAGTGTAATTATAACGTTTTTAAATAATAATACTTCGGTATCCATCGGTTCCGGCTGCCATACAAACATCTATGACAGCAATTACGGCACCAGAACGTTAAAAAAATCGACATCTGATCTAATCACGTCACAGAAATTATCGAAGTTTAACCGCGTCGCAGTTAAATCGGAAAAAGCAGCCTTTGATGCGACCAGGACTAACGCAAGGATGTTTTTTTTATACCACTGAGGTGGCCGACAAGCACGCGGCCCACCTAATGGAAGGTGGTTACCGTGGCCTATGGACGTGTTCCTCACCAGAGGAGTCACTCATGCTGCCGACCCCATAAAGACAGTGTATCTGTGCCGTCAGTATAGGAGTCAAAGCAGGAATAGCCTTTGGTCTGCCCACTGATAGCACACAAACTCTCCAGTGAGCTCTGGCTACCCTACTCACCACCGAGAACACAACACAAGGTTATTATGGCCGCGGTATTCTGTAGGGCGGAGGACTGTTCCTGTAGGACTGCTCATTTGGACGGAAATACCGTCGTATCCGGTAAGCAATGCAAGTCAGTGTTCCATCATGCATGATGATGGAACACGGACGCGATAACCTGATATTATTTTCATTACCTTTATAAAGAGGTCATTATTTCATTCCTAGTTGTGAGCGAGCAGCGTGATAGTAAAATTAAGCTGTGAATTTCTTATAAATAGTGAAATAGATATGGAGGTGTCATGTTACTAACTCTAAGCCTTTTCGTATTTTCCTTTGGTAAAAAGGAATAGTTAACTATATTTCATTTATTACCAATCACTGGCATAGTAATATGAAATTTGTAGCCATTGCTCATAACAAAGTTATTGGAAAATTGTTCTGTATATGTGAAAAACGATTTAACCTATTTATAAAACGCTCTTTGACAAATGTTTTAATTTTTTTAATCAGGTTATTTTTACTCGATTGCTTTTTATATAACGTTATTTTGTAGTTAAGTATTAATTCTGATCAATGCAAATTAAATGGCTATATAAAGGCTAGTGTCATATAATGATCAAAGCAAATTATGTTACATGTATAATTAAACAGTTAGACAGTAATTGAATTATCATCAATGAAGTCAAATCATTATTTATGATCACCATAATCTCTGACAATTTGCTGAACCAAAGAGGCTTTACAGTCAAAAGGATCATCTATGTTAAGTTAACTTCAAACGACGTTTGATATTAACAGGGAAAGCCACATAATAAATAATGTATAGTACTTGGGTATCAAAGTTCTCCCCTTTATTCATACTTTAGCGTAACCTTTTTATACCCATTTATTTGAGAGATCGAAGATATAGAGGTAAATTATGTTTATTTTGGTATTTTTACATGTGTTCACGGTGGCGGGTGTGTTCCTAACTCGAACATTATCATTGCCCATATAGGGATTTCCCAGTTGCGTCCAAAGATTGCCCTTTGGTGACCGAGATCCGCTTTTTTTGCTACATAAATGTCTCCAGTAACCTACGACCCACAAGCGGCGTGCATTTTAGGCGGTTCTATTTCGAAATAACATAATAGATTTCGAGATAAATGTTATGTATAAAAAAAAATTACAAAATCAGTTATACTATGCACAAGGCGGTTACGTGCTGATAGTCGGTGAATTTTCCCATGTAAATAAAAAAAATGATTGTTTTATGAATTCGAAAACTACGAATTTTTGATTAAAATCTATAATGAAGTATTAAAAAATAAAAATCCCCACTGCTGCTGATAAAAATCGAAACAAGTTTGATAGCAAAGGCATCCATTTATTTTCTTTCGGCTTATGATTGGCGAATTGCACTCACTCCGGTATAAACTAAATATTCACAGGGTCATATTTCAGGATCTACTGAAGCTATATCTATAAAATTTTTCATACTGCTTAAGGACTAGTATATAATTACGTAGGTAACATTTTATCTGTGTACTTGCAATAGGCAATGAGCTACAGGGGGGTCAAAAGTGGGTCGGTTAACGGTTCTTGTAAATAGTGCACGGCATGCGCGCGGCCTGTTGCTGGAACTTAGCCTGCGCACTCCCGTGCGCTTAGATACATCACCTATAAAAGAATAAAAGATAAGACAACATGATTTTATCGATTTCGTTCAACTTTTTTTATATTGTTATTAGTAAAAAAATTACAAGCAAATAAACTCAAAAATAAATCTGAAAATTTAAGAGTTTCAGGCTACTCAACGACTATTTTAGTATTTCACGCAGACGGAGCTGTGGCTAAGAGCTAGTTTATTATATAAAACGTAGGATTAAATTGAACCCTTATTTTGTAGCTACTGTTATCGTGTTACTCTCCGTGTGTACTTTGTGTCCGTTACTTGTGTGTTTGTGGAGTACCCGGGACACAGATATAATTCCTTGGTGCGGCCGCTGTATGCTCGTAATGTTTTCATTTTAGAAATTTTACCTAAGTTCCCTGAATGTGGAACTCCCATTACAAGACAAGCGTATTATTTAAAATTTTATGCAGAAACTATGGTAGCCGCGTGGTTCCCGGCAGAGTAGAATTTGGGTCACCTCTTCTCTTCCCATGTGGTGTCGCACAAGGCGACTAAGGGATAAGGCTGATTAAATTTAACATCAGACAGATATGTACAGCCCAGACTCAGCCTCAGATGCATGGCTCGAGTCAACAATAGTGTCCGGAATACGGCAATGGCTCACCCCCTATTACGTGGGACCGAATACAGATTGGTGAAATGTGGGTGTTAATTCACCTCTGCCGAACCCCCCGGGGATAAAGGTGTGATTATATGTATGTATGAAAACGCATATTCGCCTAAACGAAGTTTTAGCCTAGTCATCGGGTACGTAAACGTATAGTGAATACGAAGCATTGCAATTGGCCGCCTTCCTAGTGTCAACCAATCGCATTGTTCCGTATTCACTCTTGATTCGTATACGTTACGAATTCGAATGTTTTTCGTGCTTGGGGCACAGAGGTTACGAATTTGATTCTCATTTAGCCCGCATAGACTTTCTGCTCTACAAATTTGCTTTTTGATTGACTGCCATCTGAACTCTTAAGCCCGAGGGGAGATCTTGCTCCAAGGACTCGTCTATCAATCACTAAGTGCACTGGTTTGTTTAGTGAAGGTTGGCTAGGCCCAAAAGATCTTGGTGGTAAAAACAGAACTAAGTATGTTTATTCATATGCTAGAGCTCATAATAAGAGTTAACTCTAATTTTGGTCAACGTAGTCCTGTGTAATATGTCCTAGAATATTTATTATTTAATATAGACTTGCGTAGATGTAATGATGAAAATATATTGCTGTAATTATCCCGCCTGGTGGTACAATTAGTGCTTACAGTGCAGCGTTATTAGAACCTTTATCTCTATTTAGACTGTATTAAAATCATCTAGATAGTATTTATTATATGCACGGGTGGTCAGTCGGTTTGAAACTCAAAGGACATAATAATATACAGATCAACTTAAATATAATTTAACGCTCAAAGGGATATCCTATTGTATCACACTATTAATGTGAATGACTTTGTCAATCTCAAATCATACACCGATCAACTTACTACAGAATTTGACAAGCTTCAAAAACGCTCTATCGGCTTAATCGATCATGCTTAAATTCGATATAATAATGATTTATAGTCTGAAATAAGACATAGGTTTATTTTTATTCCTAGAAGAGATTTTTTATGACATAGAAGGCAAACGAGCAGATAGATCGCCTGCTGGTAAGCGATCACCGCCGCCCATGTACACCTGAAACACCAGGAGGATTCTAGGTGCGTTACCGGCCAGGTTCCCGTAGGATACAAGAACGGGATCAAAACACGCGTGAGGAGTTAATATAAATAACAAATGCAAATAATAGTATTTATTATGTATACTAGATATGTATTACTAGGAATAGGCTGGTTCTTCAACCAACAGTAAACAGCCCATGACAAAGTGCTTCTTTGACAATAATAGGCCTATAAATCCTCGATTTATCGACGTCTATGTATATATCTTACTAGTAACTTTAGATTAGCTGAGTACTTGTTGCTGAGAACCATTGATTTGCTACAAGTAATATGCTTATGCCAAAAAGTCACTTACATTTCAAACAGGCCCGTTTGATGAGAAATAAATTGAAATCGATTTTAAGTGGCCGGTTTCAGCATTTCGCTCTTAATATTTATACATATTTAGTCAGTCAATTTAACTGCAGTTCGCCTGATAGTAATCTGAGATGTAGTAAAAACAATTATAACTACCATTGAAATTACTATCCCTAGAATGGTTGTGCCTACCTTGACGGCTTTGACATAACATAACATAAACTCACGCATTTATCCCCGAAGGGGTAGGCAGAGGTACTAGCACCCACATTTCGCCGGTTTATGTTTAGATCCCAATGTAATAGGTGGCGAGCCTATTGCCATTAACTGGGCACTTATAGACCTGCGATAAATACACACATAACTTCGAAAAGTCATTGGTGTGTGCCATGGAAAACCTGGGATCGAACCCGAGACCTCGTCTCAGCAGTCCATTACCCATACCACTAGGCTACCGCGGTAAACAACCGGCTTTGATAAATACTTTATAAGAATCAGTTATATTTCTTTTTATTTTTACCTTTGTTTCTTACTTCTTTCTCTTTCGTTCCTGCAGGCGTTAACGCTTCAAATAACACCTTTGAAGTCAAAAGCGTTAATTGAACACGCTAAGTATCAATCAATTTACCTCTGCTAACGGAGGTCAAATTTAAAATAAATTCTGTTTTACGTTTAATTCAATTGAGATCTCAACCAAGCCTTAGTTTGGTTAGATTAAAAAAAATCTTAATTATAGTCGCATTCGATGCATTCAGCTTGAAATCCGGTATCCGATTGGCAGCCGTGATCTACTCCAAGCTTCCGAAGCACGGAAACGCTTAGATGAACATATAACACTTAATGGGAACAGAACTTTCCTTTTTTAATGAAGTCATTTTATATACTCAAATGCGAAGTTTTTATATACCTTATTACAAATAATATACTATTTATTCGAGAGACTACGAAAAATTACTGTAAGTGTATGTTATATAAAATTCTGTCAGTTCATTAAAATACCGAGAGAGTTAGGTAGAGGTGAATTATTTATAAAAATGCTTATAGCTATAAAATCAATATCGTTTATATTGATAGTAACTTTATAAATTTCTTCCCCCATATTATTACACTTTCTGTTAGATACAATAATAATGAATGAACACGAAAATGTACTAAATAAATACAAAAAAAATAAATTACATAATCTATTACAGGAAAAATCAATGAAATTATCAGTGTAATTAATGAATTTCAATGAAGCCTAAGTGCCACCCATGTGTTCAATATATTATGCCGCGTTGAACTTTGAACTTTTAAATATTTTATGTAAAGGATATTTCAAAATTAATGAATATTTGACTTCGGAAGAGCTTACGGCCATAAAAATGTACTTCTCATATTTTATGAACATCCATTTTACTAAGTGACAGCATAGTTATACTATATTCCGCCTAGGACATAAAGTTTCTCTTTTCAAATCTATGAGAACAACTATTTCATGTGAAATCACGCAAACAAAATGAAGAAAACACACAAATCGCGAAAATCATAGATATACATAAAGAAATAATATATTTAAAAATTTCATTCAAATAATTTTATGAGTGCTTGAATTGTCAGTCAGTGCTATTTATCCATTAAGAAAACCTATATCTTTTGAATGAAAAATTTATAAAATCTGTGTTTGGCACATCCTGCTTACCCTTTCTTTAATATACAAGAATAAATATAAATTAATAAGTTAGATTTCGATACCAAATATTTTGCTATTATGGTAATGCGTTAAATATAATATCTGATATTTAAAACCTGGGTTCAATAACTAATTTCCAACCGAATTTCATGGGTCACTGAAATTTTTAACACTTCATCGCCTCTAATTAGCCCTTGGTCGTTTGTCCAATACGTTACAAACCTCAAATAAAATTCTTCAGTTATTTTCGTTCATTTCATACCATAAAACAAACAATTTTTATAAAATGAAAACGCACAAAAATTCAAAGGTAAATTTCAAATTCTTACCAACACTAACAGTAAAAAACAAACCATTATAACATCACCAATAAAATAATCTCCTTTGAATACCGCTTAAAAATAACAGGTGATATTTCATCATATATACGTTACTAGCACTTCAAAAACATTTTTACACAATATATTAAGAGAAAAAAAAATCACTTCACTCACCGTTAATATATTTAATCACATTTGCAGCACGGAGAACTTGGTTAAGAATAACTGTTTAACTTTGAAGGTAACCGTCGTTTAGCCGCGGAGGGTACACGCCACCCACTAAGTACGTCTATACCGAATAGTGGTTCGCGTAGCACTGGGAGCCGCGCAGTCTCCGAATCATGTACGAAGCAGCTCCCAAATGACTCTCGTAGCCGATAGCGTTAGCGTCGACGCTAAGAACGCGACAAACTCACAAATTATGATAAACGCATTTATTTAATTACACCGAGCGACTACGTTTTTTTTTTCTTTTATAAAAATCGGATAAATTAAGTTGAACAATAAATTTTAACATAATTTATTGATTGAAGTGGAAACGTTGCGTTAACATAAATTAGAAAAGTAATTCTAGGAGGTACAATATCGACAAAAGAAACAGGGTTGTCATTTTAGTTATTACATGGTATTCATTCTCCAGCAGCCACTTTCTGCTTATTTTGTCTAAATAAACCAAATAGGAAGTCGTATGTTGTGAGTTTTTTTTAAGTAATTTATGTAGGACTGCTGTTCATGGAGTTGATTTGTGAATCAAACAAGTGTTAATGGGTCCCGCCCTGGATTAACTTTTCCGATTTAAACCTACGGGGTTGGTTCTATTAGAAATTTTCGACAAGCTGAAAAAGGTGACTGTGTTGATGCGGAAGGTGGAGGATCGGGAACAATTGAGTATATTAGGGGAGGTCTATGTTTAGCAGTAGCCTACGATAGGTTAATCTATGATTGATTAAGGATTTTTTGAATTGTAAACTGGATACGTGCTTGATGAATATTGGTGCAAAAATTCTTCATCCTAGCGTTAATCCCAGTCACATCCGAAGCTGTCAGCTTGGAAGTCCGAGGTCCACTTTCACCAGTCCAACTGCGGATTTGGCTAAATTTCGTCATTTTCCGTGAAGCGACTGCCATCTGACCTCCACAACCCAAAGGCGATATCGAAGCATTGCAGTTAGACTAGTTGTTGGAATTTTCAGGGCTCCAACTACCCGTAACGACTGCGATAGATATTAGTATGGCAACCGGGACCGCTTAACGTGCTCTCCGAGGCACGACCAGACCGATGCAAATATCCTTATTCATGCATACAAATATATGCACTGAGCGGGGATCGAACCCGCGCCTCCTGCGCAGCGGCCGCATTCACTCCCGCTATGCCACGGAGGCTGTCTAAATCATTATTATCAAACTTACAATTTCTCGGAGTATCCGAGAAATGATAACACAGTTTACACTTTCACAAGAGCGGTAACCATCCAACTTGGGATGGATGGATGTCAACCTAAGAGAAAAGTCTGTGCCAAAGTCATTGTTTAGCAAGTAACGTTCAATTGGACCTCGAAATAGCCAGTTTGGTAGAGTAGTTGGCAAAATATATTTTTGCAGACAATCACACGGTCCATCTGATGGAAAGTGGTTACCGTGGCCTATGGACGTGTGCAACACCAGTGGAGTCACACTCGTGCTGCCGACCTTGTAAACACGGAGAGTTTCTGTGCCGTCAGTGCAGAAGACATAGCAGGAATAGACTTTGGTCTTCCGACTAACAGCACAAAAACTCTCCAGTGAGCTCTGGCTACGCTACTCAGCGCCAAGAACACAACACGAGGTTATTATGGATGCGGTATTCTGGAGGGCGGAGGTACTTCCCTAATCGTCGTGTCCTACGTGTAAAATCTATGAATAAATAGGATACATCTCTATACATATCTTTTATTAACACCACTAAGTGACAGACGAGTATAACACCAAATTTGGTACGTTAAGGTTTAAGTATACATGAAAAAATATTGGTTCACTTATTTAGTGTGTATAATTTTATGATCAGCTTGAGTCGCTGTAATAAAATATCAACACAATAAAAGGTTTAGTAGCAATAAGCTTGTGAGGCATTAGGTACTCCAAGTTGAATTTGGTGATCTTCAAGTGGGCGCTGTTGTCAATAAATATTTTATTCAGAGCAACTTCGAGAAATAAGAATAAACTTCATTGAATGCCAATTCAGATAGACTTACCTTGAATAATATAGTCTCAAAAAGAGCAAATGGCGGCATAATCACAATCCTTTGAAGTATAAAGTCGACAGTAACAAAGTCTAAGTAGGTTTTTGGTAAGGTGTTTTTTTTAAATATAATAATGTCGGAGTATATGAAGGTTCTTCGATACAAGCCACGCACCGATATATATATATTTTGGTTTTCAACGGTGCCACGTCTTGCAGCAACCACCAGGCTACATAGGTATATGCCTAGCAATGGCACCCCCATTAGGTTCAGGTAGAAGTGGTAGGCTAAAGCAGTCCTGGCTTTACGTCATGGAGGGTGACATGCATGCGCATGGTCTAAGTACCACAGACACTCAAGATCGTGCAAAGTTGAGGTGATAAAGCCGAAAACGGACTTTAAGCTCCGAGGGTACCTTGGCCTTGGATACAATCAGAAAAATACGTCTCCATATAGATGATGAGGTCGTCAGCCCTGTTCAATTTTAACCTCGGATGCAGTACAAAGAATAGTGGCCGCTATTACAGATGCTGTCCCTATAATGGATGTCAAGAACGTAAAGGTCTCATTTTTAAATTGTAATATTTTAGTCACTAAAATTTAAGGGGGTAAGGTGGCAAACTTGCAGTTGAAAGATTTGAACCCTTACCATTACAATTTAAATGTCGGTTTTTTGATTAACATCAAAAGTCATTACCAGCTTGTTTGATCTTAAAAGACCAGAGTTCCATATCATTAGTCATAAGTTTCGATGACAGTTGAAGTGTCATTTATGTCAGATCACTTCTTACTATTTCTTTTCTTTCGAAAATTCTTTTTTGGTGGTAAATTTAATCCTTTGACAGCAGGCTGGTCTTTCGATTACTTGTCTTTGGCGAAATTGCGGTAGCTCTCGCAAAAGCCATAAACCAAAAGTTGAAGTTGAAGTTTTCGTGGGCACGGAGGATATTTTAGATATTTGTTAAGATTTATATAGTAATCAGTCATCGAATTTGGGAAATATATACCATCCACGGGGCGAAGTGCGAACGGAACGATTTCCGGTACAATTACGTCGTGAGACGTTAATTCGTGTAGACACGTGTCTTGTATTCGTGAGTATAATCTTAGTGGGATCAAGCCGACGCCGGCTGTGGAACTGACCAGATCAGGTTGTGGAGTCCTCACCAACGTCAGCGGGCAAGTTATACTACACATTTTACACTATACAGGTACACACCATCATTCTACACACAAGGCCTCTGATGTGCCACGGGTGATTGCGACAAGGTAAGGGTAACCTTTGTCGTTGTACATATTGGGGTCAGGTACATTTGAGCGCTGCGTATCGCAGCCAGTTTTGAGTAGGGAACAGGGGTTGTTATCTCCAACAAGCTAGTACCAGGGCAATAGTTAGTTTGCAGCGTCAGTATGAAGTGTCGATGGCATGTATGTATTTCGCCCATACAACAAATATTAGGGCGAATATAGCCTAGCAGCATAAAAGGTAATTCTTAAGGAAATATGTTTTCGCCTTAATAATAACGAATGCCTCATTATTAGCAAGCATTTGAGTTCAAGGATTCTTAAGTTTCCTTCCAAAAATGCGAATTGCTCTACAACATTACTTTTTAATTAAGGGTCTTATATAAACAGCGAAAATATTCGAAATCATGCCGATTATATAGAATTAAAAGTCTAAGAGCCAGGCCTATGTAATGCAGGCACGTTTATGTACTACATATAGTACTATTAATAGCTTCACTGCCTAGCTATAATACTCTAACATAGATTCATTACAACTGTTGTTGTTAGTTCCGATTGCATCCAAAGTTTACACTGTGGGAAGCACGGTTTATTCTTTTATTGTTTTTTTATTTGCATAAGGCTGGGCGCAAGCGGCCCACAGACTACAGCCACCGGTGGCGGTCGCGCACTACCGCTACATCTATATGGTTTGGTAACAATGTCAGAAGCGAGCGACAGCCACTGGTGTTCGGAAGAAATCTCTGCTTCTCTGCTGCGCAGTCTTACGATGGCCTCGTAACATTGTTAATACGCAGCTGTCGAAGGTGACACTGTAACCGCCTACATTGGGTACATCCAATTTTAACTGGTCCTACAGTAAAATATAATTTGGACAAGCGTGACAGTGCGACAGCGTAGCGACCACAAGTAGCAAGTTGCGGACACTACCGTAGCGCGTAGTGGCCATCGGCCATACGTATGCGCCGCGTTATAACAAAACATATAAAAACTTCTGTGAACTGTTTGTCGCTGGTCACCATTAGCTATGGTCAGTGGCCTGTTTGCGCACAACCTTTTCTTGGCATTTACCAGAGCGACTGCCGGCTCTCCCTCGAACCCCAAAGGAACAGTCTCGTTTACCTGACAGGTATGACGACTTGCGGGAGATGTAGTTTTAAGCCCCGAAAATTTTAAAAAGGAACTACACTCAAAGCTTTCAGTTATTATTATGACCTACGACAAAGTGGTAAGTGCTACGATGTAGTACAACATACTACGACGTAGCATCTAACGACTACACTGCTACGCCATAGCAATAATCTTCTCAACACGAACTAAGGGCCATCCTCTTTAACTTTTCCTCAGACTAGAAAGTATTTTTTCAGAATCTTTTTCCCTTTCCTGTAAGATATGACATTTTTAATACCGAACGCCTTGGGAATCAAGTGGTGTCACCTGAAATTCATTGAAAAGGTCTGTGCGATTATTTTACTTTAAATCCGCAATTTTTGTGGGCAAATATGTGTATGAGTACAGAGGAAATATTGTTTAAATGTAATACAATAGGATCAGCCAACTCACTACCTTGAAATCTGAATGTAAGAAAGTAAGAAAAAAATAACTTCATTTATTTACCCATTCATACATCCTTCCATACATCCACCATTGTCAAAGCCAAAAATTATTTATTTTGTATAGACCATTAAAATGAAACTTACAAAACGTTAAAATTAGCATGCTAACTATTCCTATCGATTTGGATTGCAAAAAGCGAATTCTGAATAGGTGACTTGAGCCGGTAACCGGTTGCTTACAGAAGAAATACTTTGACCAACTGAGTCTGTACTGTTAAAAGCCTCTGTGGCGTAGTGGTAGTGAATGCAGCCGCTACGCAGGAAGCACGGGTTCAACCACCGCTCAGTTTAAATATTTGTATGCATGAATATTATTATAATACATATGGCTATTTGCATCGGTCTGTTCGAAGACCACGTTTAGCCGTCAGTACCGGTTGCCATACGAACATCTATAGCTGTCGTTCCAAGTAGTTGGAGCCCCAAAAAAGTCGAATAACTGGTCTAATTATAATTATTCGATATTGCCTTTGGGTTGTGGAGGTCAGATGGCTGTCGCTTCGCAGTTAGACTGGTAAATCGAAGAGAGAGAACTATAAGGGACTATTTGCAGTTTCAAGTCCGGTGTTGAGCATTCACACCAATCGCAATTAATCAATCAATTAGCCCACTGCAGTCCACTGCTGGACATAGGCCTCTCCCAATGTGCGCCATTTCGTACAATCCTTCGCCTTTCGCATCAAGTCCGTTCCAGTCACCTTTTCAGGTCAACGATCCAATTTTCGTCTCAATTTATATTATACACCAATCAAAACAAACTAACTAAGGATACGTAATTGAAATCAGATCAGTGCAAATATTTGTATGCATGAATAGGTATGTATATTTGCATTGGACTGGGTGTTTCTATGTATAATAATATATATATTTATATGTACAAAAAAAAGTTTGAGCATATTTATCCGTATTCTTGATTCCATAACAAAAGCTAGTTAAGCTATGTAAGCACAGCTTAACTAGCTTTTGTTATGGAATCAAGAATACGCTACACAACGCTATCTAGAATTCTAGACCCATGGTAAGCCATGGGTCTAGAATTCTAGATAGCGTTGTGGGAAATACCGTGGTAGATTTATTTATTTAATTAATATGTAGAAATGGCGGCCTTATCGTTAAAAGTAATTTTTAAGCTATTGCATAGCTTCTATCGAGGGCCTTGAGCGCGGGGTCCGAATCCAGAAATTCCGTAACGAAAAAACCTCACGCTCGTTTCTTTTCGGCAGTCTTCGACACGGTGTTCGTGTGCGTGCAACTAGCCGTATTGTATGACTCTACGAAGCTCGCACGAATCGAGACGAGCTGCTCCGCAATCGGACGAATACATAAGCAGCTGTTTATGAGAAAGTATATAGTGAATAGTATAGAGTCAATAGCTGTACTTGTAAAATTTGTCGATAATCACTTCTTAATATCGTTATTTTTTTTAAATGAATAATTTTGTTTTGGTGTGTCATTACACTATTTATACCTAATTATTTATACCTATTATTTATACCTAGATATTTTCGTTTTATAGAGAAGAAAAGCGTAAAGAGCTAAAAAGAAAAAAAAACTATTGCACGTCAAAGGGCATATTATCATAATTGCATAAGTTGATACAAAATGCTATGCAATAGCTTTACCGCGGCAGTCCCCGAGTGCCACACGTCTTTTTAGGTAAAGATGATGGATTAATACCCATAATTCAAGCGTTTTTCCGGTTCTACGGAAAAAAAAAGCCTGAGTAATGGGTATTAACAGTCCATTTTAGTTAACTGTCCGTCTCAGTCCGTTTTACTGAATAGTTGGCGAAATGTGGGTTTTAATACATTTCTGCCTACACCTTCGGGGATTTATAGTCGTGGATGTGCATATTTATGTATGATTACTAATGAATGGATAACGGGCAAATCTCTTAATCACCTTTTTGGAACTCACGAGAAGAGATGGGTTAGCTCATATCATATAATAACTATACTTATACAATCTAAGAGCACCTATTATTCTCGGAATAAATAGAGTATAATACATAATATCCGTGTACTACATTTCATTCATTTTTACAAACTGCGTGGTGTAGTCCCCGCTCAGTGCAAATATTTGTATACATGAATATGGGTATTTGCACTGGTCTGGTCGTGCCTCGGAAAGCACGTTAAGCCGGCGGTCCCGGTTACCATAAAAACATCTATGGCAGTCGTTACGGGTAGTTGGAGCCCTCAAAAGTAGAACTACTGGTCTAACCGGAATGCTTCGATATCGCCTTTGGGTTATGGAGGTCAGATGGCAGTCGCTTCACTGAAAATGTCGAAGTTTAGCCAATTCCGCAGTTGAACTGGTAAAAGCGGACCCCGGTACGTTACGACACGTAATCTATGATACTAATACAATTATACCTATTACCTGTCTATGACTCAGTTTCAGTGTTTTCAGTTGAAATTGGTACCATGGCTATTGGTAGTACACCGTGACCGTGACTGGTGAAAAGTATAGTAATGAAAAAATACCAAACAAATCACAATAAAATCCGTTGAAAGTGGTTTCATAACATACGTAAATTCACGCCAGAAATCCTCAAACACACACATTTCGCGAACTATGATTTTCGGTTCCACGTAATAGGGGGCAAGCCTATTGCCGTCAGGTGGGCACTTAGTTATGGGCTGACTGTTTACTGTCAGATAGAGACCAGCCCTAACCCTTAGTTGCCTACAACGACACCCATCTTTCCGCCATCGCCCTACGCGACAACATTTTCATCCTCACCATTTAGATGATTGGCAGTACTCAACTGCGCGTTTCTCCAGAAACTTCCTACCTCGCACAGTTAAACTGTGGAATGAATGCCGCCTGCGGTATTTCCGGACCGATACGACCTTCAAACCTTCAAGAAGAGAGCGTACTCCTACCATATAGGCCGGCAACCATCAGATCTTCAATGAAAACACTTGTACTATTTCACATTATTTATTAAATTCCTGACCGGTTTCGCCTTACGGCATTATCAAAGGTTGATACATGTTTTTTGGGTATCAGATGTCAATTAGAGTAATATATTGACTGTGTGGGTAGGCAAAAAGGTTCTCTATTTTTATTCCTAAAATTTTATGTCATAATTTAACATTGCATAATGTTACTTGTCATAACATTATTTACGCATAATACTCGTTTGCCATAACTTTTTAAGCATAATTTTTTTACTCCTATTTACTATAAGCATAATATTTAATAAGCATAATATACCAAAGCATAAGTTTACTTAAGCATAACCACGCATAACCATAACTATTCCGAACAAATCAGTACAAAATTTGTATTAACAATATTACACTATTTTATACATTGCTCTTGTCAAACTTGTAGGCGCATCAAAGTTCATTTAACCTAATGTTCTTTTGATCTAATTGGTCGACGGAGCCCCGCTGCGCGGGGCTCCTACTTCTAGGTGGTTTATAAAAAAATAACCACGAAGGCCTAATGCGGGAGCTTCGCTACGCTCCGCTCCCGCATTAGCCTTCTAACCTAACCTATCCGAGTCGGGGTGCCCTAAAGTCCAGATTGCATCCAGATCCTTGCCAGCTTGCTAGCACCATGTTAGCAGGCGTTTATCATTATACCAAATAAGTATTAGACAAATAAACAATATGCTTTACAACTTTATGCGTATCAATGTTATGAATAAAAACATTAGGATATACAATAGTTATGCTTAATAACACAGTATGCTAAAAACCAATTATGGCAGACTATTATTATGACAAAGAAAATTATGCCTAATTTGTTATGGCAATTTAAATTAGGACAAAAACTATTATGACAAAAGATGGAATCCCAGGCAAAAATAGTGGGATACCACTTTATAAATTTTCCCAAAATTTAGGGAGAATCACAATATGAGACCATTACATAAATCAAGTAGTTTGAAGTATTATTACAATTAAATGTCAAATTAATACAAAAAAGGTTAAAATAAAATAAGTAACGACTAAAAATAAAAATAAATAAAGTATAAGACCTTATCAATTTAAATAGGAAATTATTACGATGAATTAAGTCAAAATTGAGATACTACCAAAATTTATTTATACATTTATTTATACAGGTTCGGCACTGAGCCCTCTGCTCTTCAACTTAACCATGGATTACATATCACGCGACATCCAAGAGGCCACACCGTGGTGCCTGCTGTATGCAGATGACATCGCCCTGATCACCAAGGAGTCCTCGTCACTGCAAATCAAATTTGACAGATGGGTGGAAGAGCTAGAGAGACACGGATTACGCGTCAGCAGGACCAAAACAGAGTTCATGGAATGTGACTTTGGAGGAACGGCCGCAACAGGAAACGATATATATATATCGACAATGTCCCCCTCCCAAAAGTAACTAAATTTAAATACCTGGGCTCTGTTATCGCAAATGACGCGACTGTCAATGAAGACGTCACTCATCGTGTCAACACCGCCTGGCTGAAATGGAGGTCGCTTACAGGCGTTCTATGTGACCCCAAAATGCCAATAAAGACCAAAGGCAAAGTATATAAGTCCGTAGTTAGACCAGCCATGCTGTACGGCACCGAATGCTGGACCACCAACAAGGTACACGAGAACCGCTTGCATGTGAACGAAATGAAAATGCTGAGGTGGGCCGGCGGTGTCACGCGGCTGGATAACGTCAAGAACGACTACATTAGGGGCACATTTAGAGCCGCTCCTATTGCCGAAAAGCTGCAAGAAGGACGGTTGAGATGGTACGGTCACATCATGCGACGAGACGGCACACACACTGTCCGAAAAGTGCTTGACATCCCCAACCCGCCCAGAGGAAGAGGAAGGCCGCCTGCCACGTGGTGGTCCAATGTCCAAAGGGATTTGAAAACCAAGAACCTGCCTGATTCGACAACTCAGGACAGACCGTCCTGGCGCCATGCCATTAGGAGGCCCGACCCCAAATGAAATGGGAACAGGGATAGAGAGAGAGAGAGAGAGAGAGAGAGAGAGAGAGAGAGAGAGAGAGAGAGAGAGAGAGAGAGAGAGAGAGAGAGAGATACTACCAAAATAAATACCGAATTAATAAATAAATTGTATATCATGTCGTGCAAAAACGATTGTATAATGTCATCAATGTCAAAGTATTATAAATTATAAAAAATAAAATAAAATGCGAATAATAGCTAATTGTCATGTGATTCAATAATAAACTTCAGATATTGATATGACATGTAGATTTTACCATTTGCTGTATTGTAATAAAGGTGAAAGGCTTAGTTCTAACTGTTGGTTTAGGTCATGTTCCTATCCGAATTCATTATTTTATTTACTTCTAGGGCTTCAAGGCCATTCATTTTCCTACCTTTGTCACATGAGTGTAGAACCTAACCATCAGGCATTCCGTCTGCTCGTTTGCCTCATATGTCATTAAAAAAAAGATATTCGGTGGCCCAATTTTACTCCACCGTTTTTTTTAAAGTTCATCATTCCATAACACTGATACAAGCCAGAAAAAATATTAATGGTGGGCATTACCATCTAATGTGGAAAACCGGAGATGCACTCATTGGGTTGTAGTGCTAAGTGCCATTAAGATAGTAAAACTGCCCATTGGATGCGACAGAATTGGCGACCCGGCGTCTCCGCGGGGACCAGTCTATATAAGAGTTTTGTAAGTATTCATGGTGTTTATTTTCACGCATATTCAGTGTCAGAAGTAATGTCGGTGGCTTAGTCTCGGTCTGACGATCGAGACGTCCTGGGTTTTAATCCTGGCTATAACAATACCGACGTGAACTTTCTGCTAATAAAGGTAATTTTTTTCAGCATGGCAAGGCACAGGGTATGGCACACCGCTACCGTAGAGATTTTGGTGTTAATCCGGACAAAATAAACATTTGAGCTTGCATACATTTTCATATTCCTCGTGACAGCCGCGTATCAATATCAGATACTCGAAACAAATGAACACATGTATACGTCCCGGTAAGTGTTATACTACTAATTGTAATCTAGAAGGTTCTTCCGTAAAGAAAAGTTTACGTAAAATATTGGTAAATTTCAGAAAACTTAACAACTCTTTCAGTGTTCCTCGCGGGTATAGTCGCAGACAAAGGCTATTTTGAAATATTATTAAGTATTTTCTCACAAACCCAATTCAATATCTCGCAAGCTTATCCTCACATATCTGGAGATAGTTTCTTGATTAAAATACGACATATGGCGTTAGTGAGCTGTGAGGATTCATTAGTAGAACCCATGTCTTAGCATCCACGGCGACGCGTAATGAGATTGATTCCTCGCCAAAGTCGTTTGTTACTGAGTTGATGACGTAACCATGTTGGATGAGATATTGAATTAGAGGTTACTGACCAATAAGAGCTGTGAATATGTTGCCTGACAACTTATATGTGCAATACAGAGAGCCTTCAAGACTTGCCTATAAACAGTTTATATAATGTTAATAAATGTAATACTTGACGCATGTTTGAGACGATTATTAAGGGCCAACCAAGATCTGAGGGTCCTGAACCTCACCTACAAAGTAATTTACCTATAGATTGATCGTGCGTCACTTCCATGCGTTCATTAATAAATAAATAATTCTAGAACATAATAGGCACTACATAAATAGAAAATAGGCATTTAAAAATATAAAAACCTAATAAAAATAAATTTAGAACACTACACCATGATATTGCTTGATTTACGCGAATATCACTCATTAAAATAAAATCACTTTGTAAAAGATTTTGTCACCATGTATTTGGTATTATTGACAATTAGCCCCATATAGACTCCGTTAAAAAGTGGTTTTATATCAATTATACAGAATATCAATTAAATCTTAATCAGATAATCCAAAATGTCAAAATTATTTAGCTACTGTTGTGATATCGTTACCGCCTACCGGCTATTTCACTAATTGGATGCTGGGAGCCCAATGACTCTTGCTTTGATTAAATATTAGAAATCGAGAACCATTTGCTGATCTGGAAAATTATTGGAACGAAAGCACTCTTTTTACACTTAGTTGGATTAAAAATGTCGGATTCGATTTTTTTCTTTTTATCTGTGTAGAGAGAGTAGTAGAGTGTACGAGGTAATCGACACTATACCTACTATAGTTGCACTATTATGTTGATAGTATGATATTATGGCAGAGTAAAACAAAGAAAAATCCCTGTTCATAATAAATGGTGCCATGATTCACCAAGAGATCAAGAACGTCATCAAAAAGTAGAAAAAGTAGTAGGAAGTAAAAGTAAATATTTAAAAAAAGTATCGATAGTTCCTAGTATCTTCTTCTGGACTCCTAGATATTTCAATTGTGAACTTCCAGTTTCGCAGATGAACTGAAATGATATAAGAGTCTTCTTATATCATTTTAAATTCGAGTTCCATTAAAAATTAACAGTATTTGGTGATAAAAATTCAATTTATAAAATATTTCTTTAGTAAAAATGAATTCTTATTTGAATACATTGTGAATTACAAATAACTTTCAAAGTTAACACAAAATTCGTCACCCAGTTAGTAACTTTATTATTATAAATTATTATTTCATCAACTTATATCGATAAGAACTTTACTAATTTAAATTTTGTCAATATCTTTTTATTGATATTGCTCCCCTGGTTGTGGTGTTGGTGACTTGTGATTGAGAGTTGCGCGTTTAACCCTGGTCATCATACCACCGAAGTGAACCACTCCTAATATAAGCAATTAGGTATAGCGTTTATTGAGCGGATCCCAAGTCTGTCTATATATCTGTCTATCTTTCCGTATATTTGCACCGGATTTCCAATACGGTTGTGCAAAATTTTGGTGGTTTTTTTTTACCTCAAATAGATGTTGTTATAAGGAGAATTTGAAGCACTTTCATTTTAGAAAACGTATTAGAGTTTCACGCAATGCAAACCGAGAACCAAATGAAACTGAGATCTAAGTCAACAAGGACTAATCGTGGGCTGAACTCACCATCTTCATAAAGACGATATTTGAACAGCCAAATGTTATTGATACGTCCATAAAAGTTACGACTCACCCTTAAAACTTTCGTTAACAGAATACGTTAGAGAGTTTTATATATGATTTTATTAGGTACACGAGAACTTCTATATATTTGTAAGTACTTCTATATGTTCCTTCTTTCTATTGGTACCAAAATTCGGATACATGTCAGTAGTCTGTAATGGTTTACGATTTACCTTTATGTGCTTTTAGAAGAAATAATGTCCACATTTTTATGACTTATATGTATTTGCGCATATGCACCACGAAATCTTAGAATGATGATAAGTTAGGTGAAAATCACTAACAATTTATGTATTTGCGTTTAGATATTTAAGTTAGTTTAGTTTTTAAAAAACATCAACTTAAGGAAACTTGTAGGCCAGTGTATAGGGTAAGACAGATGGCACGGTAATGGTGATCCTCTTGCCTGAGACTTTACCTTCAGCTTACCATCAGGCTAGGTGAAGTCAAAATCACGTGTCCTATAATAAAAAAAGATATCGGGAGGAGAATGTGCAGTAGAGAAGACCCCAGGCTCAACAAAGCAAGAAGAGGATTAATCTATATATAATGACTGGGACAGACTGGATGCGGAAGGTGGAAAGTCGGGAGCAATGGTGCACATTGACAAAGGCCTATGTTCAGCAAGTTGACTGCAGTGGTGATTGATTTAATCAATCATTATTTTTGCCAAATGATATTGGATACAGCAGCATACCTACGATAACTAATATAATGGAGCCTAAGCAATATTATATTTCACACTTAAGATTAAGAATAAGAGCGTAAGTCGAAGTGATTTCACTTAAGACCTTGAGTGGACGATCTAGTATTTTACTACAAGACATATCATATTTAAAAAAAAAATATTGTCAAAGCTAATGGAAAATAATGAGATATCGAATAACGCCTAAGATAATTGGTAATAAAGTTTCGAGTGTCTTTAAGCGGGCGTAGTATGAGACAGCCAATGATTCATTATTTTGACTATAGATGGACGATTTATTAGACTAAAAGCATGTATGAAAAACGAGAGTGAAAATAAAATAAATGTTTGAAATTGTGCATAACATAATATTGTTTTTGTGTACATTATTTTGTTTGATTATTAATCGTTGTCTGGTGGGTCCTTCGAAGGAAGAAAGTCCACAGAAATATACAATGGCCACGGTAAGCACGGATAAAAATCGGTACGATTTGGTACTTATTTATTAATAGACGAGGTCCTCATTATACAAAATTATGGTAATTCGTTGGGTATACGTCTATTGATCTACAGCAACCTCTTTCTACCACCAAAATGGCATGTCTAATGCAACTAAGCATATGATACTAAGTATATGCAGCAGTATGTTCCTAAGCATAAAATCGTACATCGTGTATCACCAAAACTCGAAATATATTATGTAGCACACTCGCCAGTATTGGTAGATTTGAATCAGTATCTGCCTGGCCTGCACAAAAATAGCAACGCAAGGCCCTGACTTCGCTATTACCGCACAACCCCGATAGTATCTTTATCGGTTCGTAAACGTGGACTGTAACACATGGGGCCCACATAGGTAGCCCCAAAAATAGCCTTTAACGTATTAAATGAGCGACCCCATGTTACCTTCGATATTAACAACAAGACGTGGGTAGTGTTGTCTTATAGACTTCTGTTTAACTGAAATATACCAATTTTTATCGAATTCTACTGCGCTTTACACCTTTAAATAGCGTTAAAAGAACTAAAATGTATGTTTTTATTTAGTATCATACGAGAAATAACTGTGTAGATGCCATGTTTATTTGGGTTGATTCATTAATCCGTAATCTGAAAATCGCGGTGGCATGCGAGTTGGCCTTTCGATTTTATTGATTTTTTTTGTGTAAATTCGCGGTCATATTACCTAAAGTGCAGTCAGATAAAAATGGATCGGAACAAAATATATTCACGATTACGATATGACTCAGTTCTGAATATGGATTTATAACTAAACTAAAATTTAGATGACAACTCTAATCTGATTCTGAGAGTCGTTTCATAACTGAACGTTTTTCTGGAACTTTAAGAGTTTGATATATACGTGAGAAATGAGGCGAGGGAGATGCGGCGGTTGACGCATGATATATACAATAACGTCATATTAAACATCAAAGTAATTCATTGGTCATACAAGACACTATGACATAGGCGTATCGGCTTCTAACAGTATTAACAACTTTTATGCCCAACGGAACCTCACGTACAAACGGTCAAAGCTGGATGTGAAAGATGTTCTAACTGCCATTGAGCATTGCTCGTGATACAGGTTTCTCTAACGGGCTTGAATACTCTTTTTTGCTCGTCAAAGAAACTCGTGGGCCTTCCACGTGTCTCTCCGAGCAGCTTTCTTCAGGGCCGTATCCGCTGTGACCGATATGTGCGGTAGGCGGCAGTGTCTCCCTTGATAGACAGGCGGTGCCATCTCAATGCGAATACAATCCAAATATTAAATGGAAAGTACAGAAATATTATAATGAATTTGATATGATTGAGTTTACTTTCTTGTACACACATTATGGTAAAATCATTTTGACCTAATTAATTTTTATCCATTTACTACAAAACAAACAGAATTCACTTTACCAATTTCTATTAATTATCTTCTCTTTTTAAACTAAGGAACGTAACGATTTAATTACAGTTTTTTTATTATACTTTTTTTCTGAACAAGTTATAATAATTTTTATTTCTTCACCAATAAACATTTACATTAAACAAATTTGTTGAGGACTTCTTTTAAGTAAAAAGATTGTGTCAGAAGACCTCCTTAAAGTTAATAACATTTCTGTTGAAAAAAGGATTCAGAATAGGTAAAAGCTTCGAAGAATTCATGAGCATGAGTTTACTAGTTTTCTTAGAATAAATATAGCCAATTTGATAAGGTTACACAATCATCAAATATTCGATAACAATTTCTGCGAATAACATAACAAAAGATAGGTATCGTTTTCTAATTTAAAAAGCCACTGAACAAGCCCCTTTATTCAGATATAAATACACACAATATTTACAATTGGATAAGTCGGTTTACATTTCACTAGACGCTTTCACATAAGAAAATTAATAAAACAAACGTCCGAATACAACAGATTGTTATTACAAGCTTTTATTTAGTTTCACCTGTCCCGTTGTCTTCCTTCTTCATCGTAGCGTTAATCCCAGTCGCATCCGAAACTTTTCAACTTGGAGTCTAGGCTCCAACTACCCTGTTTTTTACGTGCGGGCAATCCCCACGGATACCCACCCCTCCGGAGCCGGAGGGGGAGGTTATGTCGGACTCGAACCGACTAAACCGCACGCCGTCTCTGGGTCGTAGAGCTAGGCCGAAGGTGAGGTTGTCATGCGACATATCCCTCGCACCCCGGCTGACCCAGGGCCATCCCTCTCGGTCTGGCCCTCCTCGGGGGGCTCTAACTACCCGTAACGACTGCCATAGGTGTTCGTATGACAACCAGGACCGACGGCTTCAGGTGGTCTCCGAGGCTCGACCAGACCAATGCAAATACCCATATTCATGCATACGTCTGTTATCAAATTTTGCAAGTTAAATTTGATCCACCTCCCGGTTTCTGATTAAGCTGAAATGTTTCATGCATGTGTAAATTGGATGACAATGCAATACTATTGTGACATAGAGCTCATCTGATTATGGACCTAGACGCTAGCCATAGGAACTCCGTAATTAAACGACGCAACCCCATCGAGTTTGGGTTCATTTGATTTGTACTTTATTTTAGATGGTTACCAGGGTCTGGTCTGATGAAGAAGCTGGAAGGTGGCTTCAGAAACTCAGTGATTAGACAACGTAAACGATGTGCAAGCACTCTAACGCTACATGGTAATATTTAAACTAATAAAAGGAAAATAAAATGATTATTAAAATTTTTTTTTAAAAACAAGCTTTTAAAAACTCTTGCAGATAATATACCTTCGTTTTAGTGTAATAATAATTTTATTTTAATAAATCAAACGTACGAGTTTGGAACAGACTACATTGTATTTTTTTTTTTGCAATCAACCGTATAATAATATGTTCGTATTTATATGTATAGCCATATTTTACTCATTCGTTTGTGAATTATTTTAATGAAATCCTCTCTGATCACTCGCCCACTCAAAACTTTTTGATTGCTCCACATTACCCAACAGTGTAAGTAATTTATTACCCAATTGTTATATTCTAGCTACACGATATCAAATACTCGTAGATTAGTTAGATCTTCAGATAAAATGTTGTAGTGATACTACGTCACGTGGTGCTGTGCCATCTTGCGTAATCGATCTGCACTACAATAAATAAACATATCCTACATCGTGCAACGAAAGTATTCACGTGCAGCATATTATACAATACTCTAGCTAACAAATGTGATTCTTCCATCCGAATTATTAAAGAAATTGAATGTAAGTATAAAAATTCTGAATTTAGGGTGAAATGTCAAAATGACTTAACTTCACGCCAGTTATATTATTGTAGTGTGAATTTCTTTTTATGAATGTAAGTTTATTTCATCACGCAATAAAAGACTCGTTTTTTGTAAGTCTTTTCTTCAGATTCCCTTCTAGATATATTTGTCACAGTTATTGCATTTGTAAATATGAAAATTAATACAAATAACTGTTATTGTTAATTGCAATAATTACTAGTACATCCAAAATTGGTATTAAGCCTAACAACGTTACTGTTGCACTATTCACAACAAATACGATATTGAGATAATATTTGATTCTAACTAAACATGCAAATTTTCACAACCTAGACATCCGAGGACAGGAGGCTTCATGGACTATTTTCATTAACACTCTTTTAGCTTATGTATAAAGGACCGGTTTGAGAAAGGTTTTTAAACACTTTTATTAGCTTCGTATTACTATTGTTAATGGAATCTTTGAACTAAATTTTTGAAGATTCCGATATCAACTCAATTTTGAAGTTAGATTAAATCTGAAATGTTTCACAGTTATTTAGAACCACATTTTCTTTTCGATCTTAAAAAATGAAAGTACAAAAAATAAAATAAATTTGAGATTCAAATTAGAAGGTGACAACACGTTAGTGACACTTTCAAGTAGAACAAAACAAAATTAAAGATGAGGTTGGTAAAATTGTATCAGCATTTAACTAGCACAAATTGTTATTACTCAAGATACAAAGGAATTCTGTTCGAAACTGTCGACTTACCGTCCAATGGTCCTATCTCCATGGCTGTTTCTGTTCATAGCTGCAACATTCTATCAAGGTTTTCACTAAGCAGGTACATTTATAAGCTGATTACGACATTACTCAACCCTCCATCTCAGATTTATAGGTTCAATATTTTTACCCACCAGTTAATACGATATAAAAATGTAGGCGAGCGTTGACGAAAGCCGATAGCTATCGTGCCTCGTCCCCGAATTCCATTTATCCACAATATCGCCTTCAGGACGCCTTAAGTATTCTTATCGGCCTAACGACTGCCGCCATCTAGGGGTATTAATGCGAACCAAAAATGAATGCGAGGGTCACACATACTTAGTGATGTGATATTAAATTTCTTTGGTCAGAATACGTTTCATTATGTTTCCGTGAACTTCTTCGCTTGGTTCTTGGTAACTAAAAACCATTTCTATATGAGAATTTCTTTACGTAGTATAACATTTTTAGGGTTTCGTAGCCAATGGCTAAAAGACGGAACCCTTATAGATTCGTCATGTCTGACTGTCCATCAGTATGTCACTGCCACTTTCTTTTCGAAATTATAAGAACTATGCTGTTGAAACTTGGTAAATAGATGAATTCTATGAACCGCATTAGGTTTTTATAAGTCTCAGCCCGGAAGCAGTATATTCTACACGCATTAGGCTTGCGCGAAATACACTTCCTAAGTGGTAAAATGAGTACGCCCCCCCCCTTTAACTTCTAAAATAAGAGATGCCAAAAAAAATAAATGATATACATTGCCCTGTAAACTACCACCGAAAATTGGTTTGAACGAGATCTAGAAGGTAGTCCTAGGAGGTAGGACACGACGTATTTCCGTTCAATTGAGCAGTCCGACTGGGGAAGTACCTTCGCCCTACAGAAAACCGACCTAACGCTTGTCCTGTTCTATCTTCTACACTGACGGCCCAGAAACTCTGTTCTAACAGGGTCGGCAGCGCGAGTGTGACGCCCCTTGTGTTGCACACGTCCATAGGCCACGGTAACCACTTTCCATCACGTGTGCCGTGTGCTTGTCTGCCACCTAAGTGATATAAAAAAAAGTTTTTTTAATACGAAATAAAAATGAAACAAATATACCAATGTAACCGGTATTTACATTTTTGAGCCGTTTGGAGTCGAAACGTTGGGTCCGAGGGGTACAAACGCGCGCGTACGATTCAAAGAATTAGCGAAGTGCCTAATCGACTCTTCCTGTGACCATAGGGTTGGCCTTTACCTCGCCCAGAGAATTAGTATCGCAATGCGCGTAGTAATGCCGTCAGCCTTTTGGGCACGGTACCAGTAGAGGTCGATGGGGAGGAATTTTTCGAGGCCTAAAGTCCTCCCTTAGACCCCCTATTAATCTAATTTTAAATTAATAGTATGATATAGCATAGTTAGTATAGTTTTTTATTTGTTTATTCCATTAGAGATATATTGTTATTATAAAATTAAAAATCTATTAGAAATAAAATAAAATAAGGCATACGAAATGTTTTAAAACATCGATCACAGTTAAAACGAACTTCAAAAACTTTTATATTATGTTACTTGCTGCTACGGAACCCTTCAAGGGCGAGTCCGACTCTTGGCACATGGCCGCTTTTTATATTAGTTTTTATTTCCTTTGTAACGTGGTGATAGATGATTGGAAGCCTTTCATTAAGTACTTTAAAAGATTTAGGCCTAGGTTAGACTAAATAAAGATATAAATAATAAAATATAAATGCCAGACTAAAAAAATCAACCAATATTTTCCTTTGCACATTATGTATTCATCGACAGATCTCAATACAAACAAATACATCAAATAGAAGAAATGCGCAATATAATGTTCCACGATATTTTATGATAATATAATATTCTAGCACTTTAGTAGGCGATATTACAATACTTGAGTGTTTTGATAGATCATCGGAAATAGCCTCCTTTGTCTCATTTTGCTTACAACTTTCATTCCGAGGGTTTCAAACGAGGATGATTTATTAATTCCGTTCGCCTTGACAAGCAAATAAGTAAAATATTTTATATTTTTTTCTAACGTTTGCGTTTTTTTTTGCTTATAATTACAAAATTACTTTAATTCAGATTTAGGGCTCTTATTCTGCGTGAAAAGGAAGATTAATCCTGAAATAAAGGTCAGTGATACTTTGTTAAATACCAAATAAATCCTGAGCAAAAAATGTCATCACCCTGCGAAGTAATTTTTACATATTAGAATATGATTGTGTCAAGTATCGCTATGTAATTAATTTGCCGATATTTTAACAAAGGTAGAATAAAATGTAATTTCCGACCTACAGACAACTACAGCCAAATATTGAATATTGCTATCCTTTCTTACATTAAACTTACTGTTTAAACCCGGCCACTCTAGCTGTGACTTTTTCTGAAGTTGCCCGTTCCCGTGGGAATTTTGGGACAAAAAGTAAATATAAATACTCTTGAGTCAAATTACAAAGATTTCTCGAATATTAGGTCTTATAAAAAATTAAGCGTTAGAAATTATTTTAGCCTTCATAATGGGAAGCAGTTGTACAAACAAATCTAACCTGTTATAATGGGTAAGCGAAAGACTTACCCATTATGATAAGGGAAGAAGGGCAGCAGAGAAAGAGAAAATTAAAGAGGAAAAACTTGTGAAGCCTGTGCCTCTGCTAGACGTAAACTACTCTACCATCTTAGAAGCTAAAATAGGTAAAAATAAATTTCCTGTGTTAATTCATAACTGAAATTTACAACCACGATATAAAACAAATTCAGCCACTCACGTTTCAGCTGCGACCTTCAATTACTGACGTAGCTTTCAGTGCCTAATAAAAGGCAAAACTCCACATCCGCGTCTGAAGCCGAATACTCACGACATCCGCATATAAACCTAATACAGTTTCATGTTACCAAAACCGAGTTAAGTAATAACAAGTTCTAAAAGTTGTTCACACAATTTTCATTTAGTTACGCTGTTTATTTATACGATTATGAAGGCCAAAGTTCTCTAATTAGTTTGATTTTTGTTGTTGCGTGTTCGCGTTTGGGTTTCGTTTTAGCATCAGAAATTATTTTGATGAGTTTTCATAACTAATTATCTTGAGGCACTTCTATGCATTCTTGACATGAAGATTTTGGAGTAAACACATTTTATGTACTGGAACTTCCATGTTCCACCTTTGAGAGCTAGTATCTTTAAAAGATGGGACTCAGAAACAAGGACACCTGTATTACAGTATCAGTGTCACAAGAGAGCGCTAGAGGACACACTACAAATCGAGGCGCTACGATTCCATTTCGACGTCGTCTTTTATCATTGGACCGGCTGAAGAGACGCCACGGTAGCCTGTTCTATCAGTTCATGCATAATGATGATGTGTACTAACCGGACGTGGAAGCTTTGGTGAGTACCTGCACCGTAAAGTGTTTGTACAAGGGCATTGGCCCTAGAGCCAACGCCGAAACACAATCACATAACTGTTCCTTGAAGACATATCTTCATACATTTACTGGATGCCTAGCATAAATGGAGCAGTGGAGTCACCTTAATAAAATGCAGATTAACGATGCTGACTTTGGTGCTGGCTATAGGCAGTAGCCATAGTGATTGAAATGCCGTTGTCTATTTACGAGGCGGTAATGTGCGCCAAAAATGCGAATGGAGTACACAGAATGAAGGCCTGGAAGTCATGGTTTGTGCTAACCGCTAACCTAGCGTAAGTAGATTTGTCAATGTATGATATCAGTCTTCTAATTAAGATATTGCAAAATTATTTTCTTTGCATTTTTTTTGTAGCTTTTTTGGACCAGAAGCCACGTGTATAATAATAATTATTTTGCACGTGGCCTCTGGTCCTAATATATTGCACACAATGTTTTAATTCTATTTTTTATGTTGGAAATAGTCTATATCAATGTGAAATTTCACTCGAATCTATTCAGCCGTTATGATGTCACGAAAAAACCAAAATACATATACATATAACATAATACACATAATACATAGACTATATAATACAGTTCAACACTTGCTCGTGGACGGTGAAATTTGTTTAAGACGTCACTGTAATACATGCAATATACTCATATTATGTACAAAAAACAACCTTAACGGCCGCACATCATATAGCGGCACTTTTAATCGTGAACTGATAAATTGATTAATTTACAATTACTTGCTATTCACATTTACTTTATGCAATTGAAACAGTGTTACTCATTCCTGAACTTTTTAGCAATACTATAAAATACCTAGATAGACTTAGATTTATTTTAACTTAGTTTGTCAAAATAACTAGGTTTCAAATAGTTTTCTCAGTGACAAAAAGAAAATTGATTGTATTGATGAATTATGGACCACCATACCACAGTTCTACTACTACATACATTGAAGAAACGCCTTTGATGTCGAACGATGCCGCCACTTGCGAAAGTACCTACGCTATTCGTCCCAAATCTGCAAGGATCGTCAGAAAAGGAAATAAATGTAATCATTATGCAATCATTCATTATACAGATAAATTATACATAGAAATACATTTACATGTGTTTTACTGCAAGATACTTTCGTGACACTTTATTTTTAGACGTTTTTAGATTAATTATTGTACACGACTAGCTGTTGCCCGCGGCTCCGCCCGCGTGGATGTCGGTTTTCCTGAATTTTCTCTGCTATAAACCTCACGGAGCCCGAGACCTTACCAACGAATGCAAAACCGTGGAAATCGGTTGGTGCGTTCTGGAGTTATAGCGTCAGGAAGGAAAACCCGACTTATTTTTATATAGTGGATAAATCCAATAATTAAATGGATAGGTGATGTAAATCAGCATTCGTTTACATTCGGAAATGAAAATGGTTTGTAGGTAGGTACTGAATAATTATTGATTTTTGATTCATAATACCTATTCATATTATTAAAAGAATTAAAAGAATTTGAAACTCTTTCAATGGTGTTGTTTATTTAACTACATATTTCGTAACTTCTATCGATAGATTCTAGGATGCTAATTCTGTTGTTGACATCTCTAAACTTAAATTTCTCTAAAATTTTATTATTTTAGCTTAGTGATTGACATAAAGCTATTCTGTTGTTTAGTCCAACTAAAATTAGTGTTTACTAAGACAGCGCTAAATTCGAAAATGACATCGCTAAAAGTTGAAAATGGAAGTGTTGCCGCTCAATGATAATGGGTCTTTTCATAAAACCTTTAAAACCTGTATTTATAGGTTGTTAAAATGCTGGTAAATGTAAATTAATGCATAATATTGATAAAATAGTAAAAACCCTGTGATTTTTTTTAAATCAAACCTAGATAAATACAGTTTTACTCGGTTCACGTCCCTTTTTTTGTGCGGGTAACGGCACGCCGTCTGTGGGTCGTAGTGCTAGGCCGAAGGTGAGGTTGTCATGCGACATATTCCTCGCACCCCGGCTGACCCAGGCTGATCCTCGGGAGTCTGGCCCTCCTCAGGAATCTGGCCCTCCTTGGGACGGTTCACGTACCTGGCATTTTGCGGTACATGTCTTTATTATCTATGTAAATAAAGTTATTAATCATGGAATCTGTGTAAGTACACTAATACGTAGAGAGAAGTACACTACGATTTGACATCAGATTCTCAGTAGGGATGTGCCCGGAGTTGAAAATCATCTCTGAGGAAACTTTCTCCGGTTTTCCAAAATTTCCAGTAATTCTTCGGTAAGCCTTCTTTAATCAAAATACAGCTCATATGCCTCAATAACCTAATGCTCAATAGACGATATATATAAACTGACAGGCTCTGTGATTTAGTGGTAGTGAACGCGGCCGTCACACAGGAGAGGTGGGTTCGATTCCTGCTCAGTGCAAATATTTGTATACATGAATATGGGTATTTGGATTGGTTTGGTTATCCCTCGGAGAGTTCCTGGTTGCCACACGAACAACTATGGCAATTGTTACGTCTAGCTAGAGAGGATTCGCAGTCAACATACGCGTAAAAGCTATTGCGGCTTTTCAGCCTTTATGATACGCTAGCATGATTAACCAAACAACCACCACACAGGCCGATGTGATGAATTACCGTGCGGCTTTAGTTGGTTCGAGTCTGACATAGCCATCTGATCATTAGCTCCGATGAGGTGAAGCCAGATGTTCGGTTAACTAGTCTAGCACATGCCTGCTCTCCACTTTGCCCTGTGCAATTCAGAGGGTTACCTATCTTAATCCCGAATTTTAACATTCCGAATATCATAATCCAGAAAACGTTTGGCCAATTTTTCATAATCCCGGTTTTTCAAATTCCGAAGTTTTATTTGCCATATAATCGCAACTCCGAATTTCATTTACCCATTTATTCATTTGTACGACGTTTTATAATCCAGACGAACGAGTTCCAGACACACGAAATCTAAATGCACAAAATCCAGATGACCGTAATCCATATGCACGAAAGCCCAATTTTTAAAACACAAATTTTTGAAATGCAATTAATTTATATCCAGTTAATTGATATCCAGACAAACAATATCCAGATTTCTAAACCTAAAACTAAACCTCATATGGCGTTTACTAACTACAATTGGAGACCTACTGAACAAAACACACGTTGCCTTAAAAAATATATGTATGCATGTAAGCAAACAAGCATGCATGCAGGCAAGCTGGCAATCAAACCGGCAAGCATGCAGGTATGCATGCATGCAGGCAAGCACGCAAGCATGCAGGCAAGCAGGCAAGCAGGCAAGCATTAGTGTTGCTCTTCTCCGGCGCTGCGGGAAGTGCAGTCCTTCCGCCCTTGCGTAACAAAGTTCGGGCACCCATGCTCGCTTCCGCAGCTCAGCCGTTCCAGCTCGCCCGGGCGCCCGAGCTTCGTTACTGCGGGCGAGGACTGCCCGCCCTCCGCGGGTGTGCGTTGTTTTATAGACAATTGTTTAATATAATTTCGTATAACAGAAAATGTTTCGCATAATTTCGTTTCATAGAATAATCAATATAATCATTGTATTTAATTAATATAATTTTAAATCATTGAATTTTGTTTCATATAAAGTTAAACATAAGATTAATCATTTCATAGAATATCAAATCAACTATTCTTAATCATTATATTGTTTATTTAATAGAAACTTATAACAAAGAATAATATATTATCATATATATGGTTTTTATGAACTAAACAATTGATGCGTCTACAAGGTCGACGGAGCCCCGCTATGCGGGGCTCCTACTTCTGGGTGGTTTATAAAAAAATAACCACGAAGGCCTAATGCGGGAGCGGAGCGTAGCGAAGCTCCCGCATTAGCCTTCTAACCTAACCTATCCGAGTCGGGGTAATCTGAGTCGGGGTGTTAAAAATGGTAAATGTTACAGTTAAAAATGTGATTTGGAACATTACAAAGGTGGTTTAATATTCTTTAAAAATAATTCTACAGTTTGATAAGTTTGTTAAACAAAAAAAATTGATTAAAAATTGTGTTTCTGTGAAATATGTTTCATTGTAGGAAATTGTTTTTGAAACAATAATATTCGAAATAAAAATATAAGAACCAAATATTATATGAAGCATTTTCTGTTAAACGAAATTCTATGAAATTTCTTTCTACGAAATAAGGGGCTCCCCTCCCTCCGCGCCTCCGGTTCTTAAATAACACTCTAGTGTAGGGCAGACAAGTACCACGGCGAGTCGGGTCGGGTGTGGTACGCAGTGTTCACGAGCTCGCTTTCCTGATTCATTGATTATACCTGCATACAAAACTGTTCATGCATGACATGGAAAACAATAATTTAAACAAAATTATATTATATTTATAAGTCTTCAGGCTTTCATTATATTAAGTGAAATTATTTATGTCTTAAGTGAACGTTAGATTTTTTATTATTATATCAGCCGTAACACACCCTAAATGAATCGTATAAATTTACTGATTTTTACTATACCTGTATATAGTTTAGCTGGAACACGATTTATATGGGAACCAAATAAAAAGATTATGAAAATTTGGTAATAGTTTATTTGGAAAATGGTACGATGGGAAACAAAAAAAAATATTCTGAGAATCTGGTATAACTATATTTGCATAATGACAATTTGGAAAACAAAAAAATACTATTTGAAAATTTGGTTTTAGTGCACCTGGAAATTGATTCATCTGGGAAATGAAAAACGGAATTATAGAAAGTTGTCATTCATTACATCTGTCTTTTAAAAGTTCTACCAACCGTTTTCGGGGTTTTAAGATTCGGGTAACAGAAATTCGATATTTCAATAGGTTACCAATTCAGAGGGATTCTTCGAAAACCTCCGAGCAATCTTCTGCAGAGTCGCTCCGCCTCGGTCGGAATTTGCCGTAAGCGGCAGCATTAGCCCTACGGTAGAGTGGCACTGCCGTCTCTGTAGCCCAGGGTGCACCGTGTAGAGGTTCTGGACCGAGTACCACATAGAACTACACCTATCACTAACTTAGTCGGCATCGATGCTAATTCTGTTGTTGACATCTCTAAACTTAAATTTCTCTAAAATTTTATTATTTTAGCTTAGTGATTGACATAAAGCTATTCTGTTGTTTCGTCCAACTAAAATTAGTGTTCACTAAGACAGAGCGCTAAATTCGAATATGACATCGCTAAAAGTTGAAAATGGAAGTGTTGCCGCTCAATGATAAAGGGTCTTTTCATAAAATCTTTAAAAAGGGTAAGGTTGTTAAAATGCTGGTAAATGTAAAATAATGCATAATATTGGCGCACATTGGGGGAGGCCTATGTCCAGCAGTGGACTGCAGTGGGCTAATTGATTGATTGATAAAATAGTAAGAACCCTGTGATTTGTTTTACATCAAACCTAAGCAATTACAGTTTTACTCGGTCCACGTCCCTTTTTTTTGTACGGGTAATCCACCCTCTCCGGAGCCGGAGGGGGAGGTTATGTCGGACTCGAACCGACTAAACCGCACTGTGTGTGGGTCGTAGTGCTGGCATTTCGCGGTACATGTCTTTGTACCGCGAAATGCTAGCGTGTTTTTGTCTTTATCTATGTAAATAAAGTTATTTGGGCTGCTTTGGATCGGTCATTCTGGAAGTCTATGGGAGAGGCCTATGTTCAGCAGTGGACTGTGTGTGGCTGATATGATGATGAAATAAAGTTATTAATCATGGAATCTGTGCAAGTCAATTTGACACTACGATTTGATATCAGATTCTCAGTAGGGATGTGCCCGGAGATGAAAATCATCTCTGAGGAAACTTTCTCCGGTTTTCCAAAATTTCCAGTGATTCTTCGGTAAGCCTTCTTTAATCAAAATACAGCTCATATGCCTCAATAACCTAATGCTCAATAGACGATATATATAAAATGACAGGCTCTGTGATTTAGTGGTAGTGAACGCGGCCGTCACGCAGGAGGGCCGGTTTCGGTTCCCGCTCAGTGCAAATATTTGTATTTGGATTGGTTTGGTTATGCCTCGGAGTTCCCGGTTGCCACACGAACATCTATGGCAATTGTTACGCGTAGCTAGAGAGGGTTCGCAGTCAACATACGCGTAAAAGCTCTTGCGGCTTTTCAGCCTTTGGGACACGCTAGCATGATTAACCAAACAACCACCCACACAGGCCGATGTGATGAATCACCGTGCGGCTTTAGTAGGTTCGAGTCTGACATAGCCATCTGATCATTAGCTCCGATGAGGTGAAGCCAGATGTTCGGTTAACTAGTCTAGCACATGCCTGCTCTCCACTGTGCCCTCTGCAAGTCAGAGGGATTCTTGGAAAACCTCCGAGCAATCTTCTGCAGAGTCGCTCCGCCTCGGTCGGAATTTGCCGTAAGCGGGAGCATTAAGGCATTAGCCCTACAGAAGAGTGGCGCTGCCGTATCTGTAGCCCATGGTGCACCGTGTGGAGGTTCTGGACCGAGTACCACATAGAACTACACCTATCACTAACTTAGTCGGCATCATTTAGGTGGCGTCTAATTTTAGTGTGACAGTTCTTATTATAGTGAATCTTTGACATTTAAAACGTACAACAGAATACTGATTCACTAAAAAAGGACTAAATGAAGTAACTTAGCGAATTTTGGCAGTGTCAAACTAATTTTAGGTAAGCCGTGTGTTCTCAGAATACCGAACGACGTTTGACAGGACTAAACTAAATTTTAGAGATTTGTAGCTTATTTTAGTTTAGTTATGTCACAACAGAATTAGCATCATTATTTAGGTGGCGTCTAATTTTAGTGTGACAGTTCTTATTATAGTGAATCTTTGACATTTAAAGCGTACAACAGAATACCGATTCACTAAAAAAGGACTAAATGAAGTAACTTAGTGAATTTTGGCCGTGTCAAACTAATTTTAGGTAAGCCGTGTGTTCTCAGAATACCGAACGACGTTTGACAGGACTAAACAAAATTTTAGAGATTTTTAGCTTATTTTAGTTTAGTTATGTCACAACAGAATTAGCATCATTACTTTGAAATGATAGAAATAAACTTACCTCGCGTCATGGGGAAATCTATGAAATCGTATGACTTTATTGGCACTTGATGTCGAAAGACATCCGTCCAACAATAGTCCATTATGAAATGAAACCAAAAAATTCTTAATAATTGTCACGCGAGCGATACACGTTGTCACATGACCATACCATACATTTAAAAATACGAATTTTTTTATAATATTTGTAGTCCTAAAAACAAAAATATGACAACGTGTAAGGAATGATCCAAATATAACTATTGTGTTTGTAGAAGTTACTGATCTTTTCTATCTTTTTTTTTTTTTACGTGCGGGAAATCCCCACGCGTACCCACCCCTCCGGAGCCAGAGGGGGAGGTTATGTCGGACTCGAACCAACTAAACCGCACGCCGTCTCTGGGTCGTAGTGCTAGGCCGAAGGTGAGGTTGTCATGCGACATATCCCTCGCACCCCGGCTGACCCAGGGCCATCTCTCTCGGTCTGGCCCTCCTCGGGAAGAGGAGGACCACGTGGTCCCCAACTCAACCCCGGTGTGGGGAGGCGCGCATCGTCCTACGATGCGCGCCGCCGCCGTGGCCTACTTCTGCTAGAGTGACGGGTGGTTCCACCCGTCACCCTCAGGCCCGCGCTCATGGGGGGCGGAGGTCAGTTTGCGCCCTCTGACGCCCGAGCCGCCTTCGGGCGCGTGCAGCGATGTCAGCGCTGACCTGCTCGCAGAAGGAGGCGCTGGCCGCCAACGTATCCGCGCAGCGGACCATCGCCGCGAGCAGGGTGGAGAGCGTGAGCACTCTCACCCACAGGGCCGCCACAAGCTCCCGCCTCGGCGTCTTAAACGCCGGGCACTCGGTGAGCGTGTGCAGCCCCGAGTCCACGCTCGCGTCGCAGTGATGGCACTCGGGCGTTGGCTCTATACCCATCAGATGCAGATACCGCCCGAACCTACCGTGCCCGGTGATAATCTGCGTCTGACGGTACGAGAGGCTACCGTGTGGCCTCTCTAGCCATTCCCCCATGATGGGCCTTACCGCCGCAATGACGGCGTGCCTTGCGCGTGGTTGCCCAAGTCGTCGCTCCCACTCGGCCACCATGACCTGGTGGAGCCGGGATTTCTCGGCTCGAATATCCTCGGGCTCGGGATCGAATCCCCGCTCCCGCGCCTCCTTTCGGAACTGATATAGTGCCGAAAGGGCCCTCGCTTCCAGGATCCACGGTGGCGATCCGGCCAGGAGACTCGCCGCTTCGAAGGATATCGTGCGGTATCCCCTGATGGCCCTGGAGGCCATCGTGCTCTGCGCCGTACGGAGCAGAGGCACGAATCTGGCCTCCAGGGTGTCCGCCCACACGGGGCACCCATATAGGGCCATGGACCGCACGACACCCGCGTAGAGTCTCCTGCAGGAGGCCTCTGGGCCCTTCAAGTTGGGCAACAACCGGCCCAAGGCATTCGCCGTAAGCACCAACTTGGGGCGCAGACTTCGGAAATGCTGTCCGAAGTCCCATCGACCGTCAAGCACGAGCCCCAGGTATTTCAACCGGGGCTTGATGTCGATGGGAGTGCCTCCCACTGTTAGGCTGGCTCCCGGGCCTGGCTTGCGCCGAGGAACCCTCTCAGTCGGGGTTCGAGGCCGTCTTCCCCTAGAGCTAGGACCCACGCGCGGCCTGGAATGCCGTCGGGTCCCGGTGCGGTGCCCGAGCAGCGTCTCCAGGAGCTCCCGGTAGCAAGCGGCTTTAGACCGCTTGATCTCCGCTCGGAGGGCATTCCGGGCCTCCCTGTATCCCTCATGAATCTCCGCCAATCGGGGCTCCGAGTCTACGGGACGAGTACGCCTCCTACGGAATCGGGCCCACCGGCGGTGCGTGATCACGCAGGCTTGACGCAGCCTCGCGATCTCCGCATTCTACCAGTAAACCCGACGCCTCGGATTATAGGCTGGAGCTCTAGGCATACTCGCATCGCAGACACGTGTCATGGCCTCCCGGAACCACGCCGCTTCATCTTCTATGTCGACAGGCCTGTCCGGCGCAATGGCCCAGGCCTGTACGATTGCGACCTCCAGGAGGTCCTCCCGATTCAATCGCCCCAACACCCAGCGCGGCTCGCGTTGGGCCGAAATGACTGGCGCATCGCTCGCAGGAGGGGAGACATCAAACCGAACGTATCGGTGATCCGACAGTGTCTCCACCTCCGCGGCGACACGCCAGTCCCGCACGCGGAGTGACAGGGAAGCGCTCGCGAACGAAAGATCTACGATCGAACTGCGCTCCCCCGCCACAAACGTGGCCATATACGTGGCTTCGGCTCCGCGATTCTGGAGAACTAAGCCGAGAGAATCGGCCCAGCTCTCCAGAGCCCTGCCTCGCGCGTTTGTGCGCCGGGAACCCCAGGCCTGAGACCAGGCGTTGAAGTCCCCGAGCACAAGAACCGGACGAGGCGTACAGGCATTGACGACGTCGGTCAGCCGCTCCAGCGACCGCCGATACTGCCCTATGAGTCGGTGTGACCTCGGCGTGAAATAAACGGCCACGACCGCAATCTCCCCCACCCGCGCCGCTACGATGCCATGCTCCCTTGCGATCACGACAAGGGGAGGGGCACCCGCAGCGGCGTTATGCACCAGTGCCGCCGATCCATCCAGGTCGACCACCCAGGCGGGCCCGAGGGGCCGGTGAGTGTATGGATCGGCGACAGCGGCGACGTGGATGGACCACTGTGCCATGCTCTGGAGCAAAAGTGCCTGAGCATCGACACCGTGGCCCAGGTTCGCCTGCAGGATGCGGAGATGAGGATCCATTATGGAACCATCTCCGCATCCCGCCCCGAACCATCGGCGGAACGCCCGCCTCGCGGCGGCGGCTCCCCGCGCGTGCAGGCCTTGCTGCCAACCCTATGGTCGGCCGGCTTGCCCTCCGCCGCACACCTGAAACAGTGCGGCGGAGCTTCGCAATTACCGGCCCTATGACCGGGTTGGCTGCAGCGGAAGCCACGGTCACCGACCGTCACCTCCGCCTTGCACTGCACGCCCACGTGGCCGGCCGAGAGTCACCTGAAGCACCTGTCCGGCCGAGCCTGCAGGAGCCGTACCCGGACTCCTACAACGCCGCCTACCGCGAGGATCCGCCGGTCGGCAGCCTTTTGGGCTGCTGCGATGGGGCAGCCGACAACTGTTGCCCCCTGTCCGCGACGGCCGTAGCGAATCGCTCCGACCTTAACCGCCTCCAGGGGGCAACCCCCGGCCTCCGCCACGGTGGCCCGAATTTCTTCGGCCGTGATGGAGTCGTCCAGGTCCGAAATGCGCAGTTCTGCTTTACCAGGTTCTCGCCTGTTTTACCAGGTCCACGTACTGCACGCCCCTCTCCGTCGCCTCCGGTGTCATCGTTAAGACGACAGCGGTGGTACGGGGGACGCGCAGCCTTCCTGGCGCTCCCTTTGCAGCAGCCTGGGCCTTTTTGGCCCTTTTTGCTGCCTTTTTACGGGCATTCCGCCTTTTCTTGGCCTCGCCGACCACCTCCCAGCCCCCTGCCGGTGCAGAGCTGCTGGAGGTAGTCGGGGCCGAAACCGGTGCCAGGGCCGGGGCAGGGACCGAGGACGACTTCCCCTTGCCCTTCCCCTTTCCCTTGCCCTTGGCTTGGGCACCCCTGGCTGACGCGGCGAATGTAGCTGGGGCAGCCGGCGCAGTGGGCGCACCGCGGGCCGACTCCTGCGGGGACCCTGCCGCTACCGTGCGGATGGGGCCCCGCTTGACCGCTCCGGCGTATCCCCCACTCGGCTGCGCCAGGGGTGGACGGTGAATGGAGGCCATAATAGCCTCCAGACAGCTCCGCGGCCACTCCTCGTGTCGCGCCTGTTATGCCGCCATTGCCGCCATGCAGGCCTCTAGAGAGGTTGCCGATGAACGCGGCGGCACTCGCGGCGGCGTCGGCAACTTCGGCTGCACCGGCGGCGGGACCGGCAAACGTGGCGGGAGCGGCAGCGGCGGCAAACGCGGTGGTGCCGGTGACTCCGGCCGCACCGGCGACCTCGACCGAGCCGCCATCTTGGCCATTTCCTTGCGGTATTCCGCCGCCTGCCGCTCGGTTTCCGCGAGCAGTGCCTCCTGGCGCCTGCCGAGCTCAGCCCGCTCGTGCTGCGCGCAGCTTAGCTCCGCCCTGAGCAGATTATATTGCTCCACAAGGCGAAGCGTCGACCGCATGAGCCGGTCCTCCTCCGGCTTCATAGCCCCAGTCTGGGCCTTAGCAAGGCCTTTAAGGGCCTCCACCACCTCGATGGAAGTGCTGTCGCTGGCACAAGGCAGGGGCGCGGCCGAGGGGGAGGAACTCGGCGGCGCCATGACACCCTTCGGGACTGGGGCTGGGGCACGCTTTGTTGGGGCAGCCCTTTCGCCACCCCGTGTCTTGCGGCGGCCGAGCGCCGCAAACTTGGGCGGGGGAGAAAGGTATTCTCCCTCCTGGCCGCTGCTGGACGTGGACGCGTCGGTCATGCTGACCTCCGTGTCCGGCTCAAATGGCCGGGGGGAAGGAACCAGGTTCCTCTTCCCGACTGAGCTCCGGGTCGCTACGCCCGGGCTGTTATCCCTGCTCTGGGTGGCGGTGTCTGACACCGCCTGGGACGCGACTTCCGCGTCGTGGTACTGCGCGTCCTCCGCGCAGACTGTTTCGCTTGGTAAGGGGTTTTTTGTTTTAGGTTTAATAAGGTTCTCCATAATTTCCCACGAGTAGAACCGCTCTAATTACACTTCCTGGGTGACGGCCATTCCAGGAAGCGGGGTACATACTATGGAGGTCCCCAGGTATACACAGGTTTTAAGCGACTTCGCTGTCGGGTTTTCAGACTTTTCCTTGTCGCGGGCCGGCCAATTGAGGCAAGCCCCACGGCCTCCAGGATATCGGCGTTCCCGAGTGTCGCTAGCACTCAGGTCGTTGTCGATATCTCGGAGGTTACGAGATGCGGGGGAGTAGCCAACTCTCCCAACGCCGACGGTGGCACGAATGCCCGTCAGCCCCTGCGCGAGCAGTAGGCTGACCCGTCCCCGGATCCTACGGATCCCGTCGCCTCTCCCATGTCTCCTCTGCTAAAGCATAGGGGTATCGGGAGTGACGGCTAGCCCTAAAAAGGGCTGTTGAGGTAGGAGGAACCCTACGAATCCCTCCCCGCGGGCCTTGCAGGCCCGCCCTACCACGACCCCCTCGTGCAATGGGGTCAGCTAGCCCTCAAAAGGGCTGTTAAAATGGAAGGGTATCCTACGGACCCCTTCCCGCGGGCCTTGCAAGCCTGCCCATCCCACGACCTCCTCGTGAGGTCAGCCGTTGGGTTATTTGTCAACGGCCAACAGAACTCCCAAGGTAGGAGTCTGTTAGCCGTTGTCCAGGGTGCACCAGCCCCCCCGCTTCCACTCCCCAGGACCGTGGTCCAAAGGGGGAAGAAACGGAGAAGCCGACGTGGAGGTTACCCAACGAGCACCCCGATCTTTTCTATCTAGGGCACAAAGAAAATCTAAAACTCTAACTATAAATGTTAGTGGTAGAAGTTAATCCAGGCTCCCATATCCAAGTTACTCTGTAAATAAAGATAGTTTGAAATAGCATTTTAGAAAGTTCAAAGTGTGTTAAATAAATAAGAAAGCATACTTTGTTAAACGAGTGGATATCTTATCATAACAATCCTAGCAAACCATTATTTATGGGGATTAAGATGAAATATGCTTAAAAGTTTGTTCGCTAAGAACGTTCTATATAGAATTTGAGTATTTACAGACTATTCGTGTATTATTTTAAGAATAACAGTTCTCACACTGGAAAGTTTTTGTGCTATCAGATCAAGACCATAGGCTATTCTTGCTTTGTCTTCTTTGCTGACGGCACAAAAACTTTCTGTGTTTACAGAGTCGTCACCACGAGTGTGACTCCCCTGGTATTGCATACGTCCATAGGCCGCGGTAACCACTTTCCATCAGGTGGGCCGTGTGCTTGTCTGCCACCTCAATTGTATAAAAAAAACTATTGTCTATATTATATTGTCTTGTGTATTGTGTTGTCTGGGTATTGAACTTTTACACACAGTAAGTAAATTATTATTTTATAAACAAAGCACAAACATATTATTATGTCATCAGTTGTTGATAAAATTATCTGAAGATGTAAGCTTTTAGGTAAATATTTCTTAATTAATAGTAAAATGAGATGTGGCTGAGAACTTTTGAACAGTCTTATTACTCGGATCTACGAAACATGTATGTGCTCATAACATATTCCCAGAGAGTCGGGTAACAGTCGGGTAGCAATGCTTAAATTATCAATCCCAAAAAAAAATAAGTTTATGAGAGATATCTAACTAACAGGGCTTGTGTGGGAAATATCAGACAAAACTACCCAGCCTTTTATCTATAACAAATCAACAAAGAAACAAATTAAATTTTGCATTTGAGAAAAGAGAAAGCAGCATTTTATGTCAAAAGAATAGTAAAAGACTACAGCTGAACTTTGCTTTTCTGTGTCAAGTTTCTCGCTCTGAATGCTAGAATCTATTGATAAAATTTCAAGAATCATTCTGAACAGTAGTCTTAAGAATAGTATCGGAGTAAAAACATTATAAGAAACAAGATATTGTAAATAGGAAAATGTGTTTATTTTTGCTTCCTTTATACGAGAATTGGTCTGAGTGCCACCAGATGGTAACATAGACATTTTTCAGTGGCCGTGTGATATAATAGATCTGAACTTTAGGTTTCATGCATTACAGATTAAGAGGTTTCAAAGTATTTTCTAGACTGGGGTTCATAGGGTCGGCAGCGCAAGTGCGATACCACTGGTGTTGCATACGTCTATGGCCACGGTAACCACTTTTCATAAGGAGGGCTGTGTCGTTGTCTGCCACCTATGTGGCATAAAAATTAATTATTACCCAATCATAACATATAATTTTCTATTAAAAAATTCAATCGTATGTGTAAAACCTTAAGATGTACTAGTATCACAGCTAGTATATTCCAAATTTCACACGAATTTTCTTAAAGTTAACCTAATACAAGTTCATTGAATTGTACCAGGCATTTTTACTTATGACATTGATATGTGTTCCGAGTTCGCAGTACAGATTACTATGAGTACATGCAATCATAGTAATCTGTACTGTGAACTGGGACTGCTCTAACGTGATTCAGATTAGTGAATTTTTTTCTTCCTTTTTTTATACTGTATAAATATGCATATTTACTCATAAAATCTGTACAGAGAGTTTATTTGTCAATAACAAAGAAATAGCAAAAAATATTTATCTGAATTACGTTAGCTAACTATAAAATGAAACACTTTACTGCAGGAATAAAATATAAATTCTTGCAGCTACAAAGGTATCAACGTTAATGCATTTGCATAGCTCAAGTAATACGAGTTATTTGGCTCCTCGACGTACTTAAGTGACATTATTTTAAAAACTAAAGTTTGTAAAGTACCCAGTACTGCATTACCAACTATTTTAGAGTCGCAATGCCTCGGATTTCATTTGAATTCGTCGTAACAATGGGCTTGTATTGGTGTAAGGCACAGAAGAAAAGCGGACTACCAGTAAAACTGTTTCTCTAATTACAAAAGTCTAGTCTGTTTAGCAGGAATCGCGTTGTTAGTGTATACTTATTTTTGAAAAGAAAATCGTGTATCTAAGTTTTTTTATGGTGCAAGTGATGTGAAATTACTAATTATTATGTATCCGATTGTGTAGGTTAGTAAATTTATTTATAAAGATTTTATTGAAAAAAATATTTCTATAATTTAAAAAAAAAACTTGGGGGTTCAATAAGTATCGGTAGAACTCTTTTTTGGGTTCGGATAGAAGCATCGTAAATATTTATTTGTATAAATATTTATTATTTTTTAAATTTCTAAAATATAAAAAGTTAATTTATGTTATTTTGCGTAAATAATATGTCATATGTTCTAACTCAATAATATCAAACAGGCTATTAGTTCAAGTTTTATAAAAAACATGGTATTCATGTCGTTAGCTACCCTTAAAGTTAGCTCTTAAGCCTCTAGATGCCGAAAATAGACTGTGTAAAGAATATTTTAAGCCAATAAATACTCCTTCTTTCTCACATTTTACTGCTGTTTCCGCTGTCATCTTACACCGGACGTTTATTTTTGGTTTTATTTCCTTGCTGCAATATTGCCATGACATCCAGCGTAACTTAACCTCTCTGATTGCTACTACACACCGCGAATGCGAAGCGAAGGTTATTTATGTCTTCCTATAATGAAGTGTCATCATAAGCTGGCTGCGTTATTCAAATTGGTACATATCTCGATTGCGAATGTTTCACCATTCATATGATGCCAAGTTTTATTGTTTTCTGTCGTAAAATATATTCTTTAGAGTCATATCGCTGTTTGTTTTTGTGTAATTCTTTCTGATGGTTCATGTTTCTATGTAAACAAGGGATATGTGAGCAACAGCTCACGTAAGAAAAGTTTATGTAGACGAAATGTTAGTATTGGTGGAGCACAATGTTATATCTGGGTCCTTGCTTCGTTATGGTATTATTTTTTGAGGGAATTCGACTAATAATGATGTAGTTTTTAAAGCTCAAAAACGCTGCATTCGGGCTATGTTCACTTTGCAATCTTCAGACAGCTGTAGACCATATTTCGTAAAGTATAACATCCTAACACTTCCGTCACTTTACATCCTCGAAGTGGCTTTGTTTGTTCATGGTAATCCTCACTTGTTCCCACTTAAGTCTGAATTTGTAAAGCGAAACAGGCGTATGTTTCATAATAATGATAAGAAGTTGTGTTTACATACTTCAAAAACTACTATGATTTCTGACAGCCTGTTAGGTATTGCGCCAAAGGTTTATAATAAAATCCCAGATACATTAAAAGAATGTTATACAGACATATTAAAATAAAGTTGAAAAAGTTATTAAGCAAGAAATATTACTATGATTTAAGTGAATTTCTAGAGGATACAACTCTGAATCAATTGACATTTTGAATATACCTAAAATTTGACATTTGAATAATTTAAACTCTTTTTGACATGATAATATGGACCTAGTTATGTTGACAATCATTAAATTTGACAATTATTAATTTTAAGATTTGACATTTATAATCACTTTGTGTATGACATTTTTATTTTGATTTTCCTACTATTTCTATTTATTGGACCACAGTGACATTTGATTTTTTTTTAGGATTGTATGCTTAATTCTTTTCCTAGCTTACTAATATTATATCTATTGTATCGCAAATTAATTATTGACTGTATGAATATTTACATACCACACAAAAGTGGTAGAATGTACCAGGAAACATTATTTTAATTATAAGACCACACTTGTTATACCTGCATTCTGTGAATAAATAAATGAATATGAATATGAATATTACACTGTAAAATCATTTGAGTGAACTTATGTATTTTTAAATTTTTGTGAAAGAATTGGAGGCCTTGTATCATTAAGTAGGGTGGTACCTACTTAAATATTTTGGATAAGTGTCTATAAAGAGAAATTCATGAAAAGTACATTTACTAGTATTATTGCTTAAATAAAAATTTCTAAATTTTAATGAAGACCATAAAGGATTTTATTTTATTGCTAGAAAAGAATATAAAAGCACTTAAATAAGAAACTATAAAACTAAGACAGTTCATGTCTTTATGAGTAATTCAAAAGTCAATAAACAGAACAAAAAAAAATGAAAGGGAGAACTTTTAGCATACGATAATCTTTTGTTTCAATTATATCGATTAAAATATATTAAATACTAGCGACCCCGGCTTCGCAGGGGCGGTAAAAACGCTTCCGTGAAAGTCCAATATATCCTATGTTACTAAGGGTGAATGTACCTTCCTAATGGTAAAAGAATTTTTGAAATCGGCACAGTAGTTTTTGAGTTTATTCATTACAAACATACACACAAAAATACACATATTTCCTCTTTATAACAGTAGTGTAGATATTTACAGTGAGGTCTCTGTCTTCGAAATACCCTTTTTTTATTTTTACATTTTAATAATCTGTTGTAAAATAAAACGGAATTGCAAAACTGTCTGTCGACAAAACTTCAACACAATCGTTTGTTATACTTAAATACCTAGAAAATCATGTTGATTGTTGTAATATATCGATACCTCGGGGCTCAAAAGGCGTAACCGCCATTTTGGCGAAATTGAGTTTTTAATGCAGTCCTACTTATATTTTTCGCCTCCATCGATCTGTATATTTAAAGCCTTCCAATTCGCAAAAAAATGGTATTTACGACCCCATTTTTTGTAGGAAATAAAACAGATATTTTTAGTTTTTGTGTCGTAACAGCAACCACTGTTACTGTTTATTAACGCGAGGGTAGTAAACGACACCGTAGATGATACAAATGTTTTTACGCCTACCATTTTACATCATACATTTTATAGACTATCAGAAAACTAAAATGATTATAATTGATCTCAAGAGTTCCTGTTTCCATTAGCATTAAATGTTATTAGCGCCAAATTTTGTGAGGATACCTAACTGTATACCTGAGAAATCGCTCTGAAACGGTTTACCAACAGTCGACTGGTCCATGAACCGTTGGTCAACATTATCTTTAAACTGTAAACTTTTCGTCCAATAGACTTTTCATCCACGAACGTTTCGCCAGCATTACTCTACGCCAGTGAATGCTTAACCAACAGAATGTTTTGAACAATAACTTTTCACCCAAAGAACAATTGGCCCATGAACTGTTCATCAAGAGAACGGTACGTCAGTGAGCGTTGAGAAAGCTGTACAATCCGACTTGGATAGGTTAGGTTAGAAGCTCACTGACGTACCGTTCTCTTGGGAAACAATCCTCATCAACCTAGCGTGTCTCCCGGTTGCTCGTCCCGCCTAGCGCGGGAGATCCCAGGGTCCGCTTTCCTACTTTTATAATGATTTATTGAATAGTTTTTAGGTAAGACAGGTACAGGTAAATCAATAATTATTACTATTAATTTGATTTATCTTTCCCCTATTGGTCCACTTTCCTGAAATTGACGGTTACAACCATCACTCATCATACATCCATTGATTTTTGGGGTGTAAACACCCCAAACATATAAATTTTCGGGGCGTATAGGAAAGCTAATTTCGTTGCTTTTAAATTTATTCGAAATATAATTTTACAGTGACCTGCATCACAAAAATTTAAGACTTTTGGTACGCTAGTACTATTATCTATTCTGTGCTTTTGGTCTTAGAATGGTTTATTTAGGTAAAAAATTGAAAAAGTTATGCTGAAAAAAGGAATTTTGTTTTTGTTTTTTTGCTCTCCTGTAAAATCGACTTTTGGTGCTTACGCCTTTTGAGCCCCGAGGTATCGATATTCTAAATCAACTTCAGTAAAATGCAAGTCAATTATTCACTGTACTTTATTTCACTACGAAAATCCAACAACAACAGACTTACAGCTAAAAAAAAGTTAACATTTCACCTTTTTCCCTTTCCTACCTGTTCTTTCTATCTCTCCCACTATAAAGCAAAACCAATCACAAAGTAAAACCAATCATACAGCAACCGGAAATCATGATAAGTATTGAAAATTTATCTTTAAATATTTTATAGACATTACATTGTTAAAGTGTAACGGAACTTAGGGCCTACGGCCCTACGCTACATGAAGCTGTGATCGTCTAATTGCTATCGTCGAAATCTACTGCACTAATCTATTTACATTCAATATTGACTCCTGATCGTATGTATATATTCGTATAACAAATGCTAAAAGCGTCTATTTAAATCGATAGTTCGCTACCTTAGTGGTATATAAAGTGTGACGCTCTATCCCAACCTTTAACTTTAACTGTATGTATGGAATATATTATATAGTTACACAGATCAAGTGAGCTGTGTGCTTGTTTGCCACCTTAGTGGTATATTTAACTTTACTGTCTGTACGGAATATATATTATGATGACAAGACTGTGGATTTATTTGGAATCAAATGAATTAATATTAAATTCAAAATATAGGTCTGTGATAGTTTGATTTGTGTGTGGCCTCTTTGGGCGTCTTTTTCAGCTGTATTTATATTTTTATAGGCCTTTAATTGTCGTAGATATCATATATGATTTATAATATGTGATCCGGATCAATTATATATTTTTTGTTGTGTATTGCAATATTATCTCAAGCTCCGAAAGCGAGATTTAGATCAATTCCGAAGAATCGATAGCTCTGATCAACAGATCAAGCTCTCCTTCAACTCGTCACAATGAATTTAATTTAGCTTGTAATACCTCCGCTAACTTCATGGTGTACTGTAGGTTTCAGTGTTAGCGTTCAGCTCCAGTACAAAATGATAGACCCTTAGACCTCGTGACATTAATGATTCAACTGAAGCAATTATGAAGGAAAAATGATAATGATTATGAGTCTTATTATTCCAACAACAGTATCGTAAACTTTTACAGCAATGGTTGGCTGTCAGTTATTAATGGGATATTTAATTTCTCAAATAGGCTTCAGCAGAAAACTAGTGTCACTACACATTACAAACTTGGGCTCAAATACTGGTCCAAATGACCCAGGAGCTAAGTGAATTTACCTACAGATGTTTCAATGAGTATAGCTTTGGCTGATATGATGTAATGAGTGAGATCTGGTATATGTCGGAGATGTCAATTAGTCTCCCATTAGCAACTGTGTGCTGAATTTAATGATCTCAATAAATAAAGTCTTTTGTTTATTCAATGTACTGACTTTGTGAAGTAAAGTAGAGTTAATCAATGTATATGATTTAGGTATATAGTTAATATACTAACTTCAATCAAATTATAATTATAGTTACACTTGTCACTAGTACTTTGAATAAATCCCGGCTGTAAAAGCACAATAATCTGCTTAGTTATTTATAACAAAATATAATACGTTATTATAACGTATAATTACCCCAATTTCAATTATTATATTAACACAAAATAAACGCCCAAATTAACTTTTCACCAAACGTAATGTATCAATTACCACTATAATTCTCGTAAGAATTCCTAGATTCTATCGCAATAGAACGTCTATACCTGCATTCTAGCTAGAAACCTAGTGTAACCTGCAGACCATGAGCTCGTACCAAGAAGAACATGGATGTGTGTGATTTTAAATGTGTGTGTATTGCGAATTGTGTAAAGGAAAACAAACTTGAAACTAGCTACGTGGAATAGGGAGTGCTCTAGTTTTTAGACTTTCCTACAACTAGATCACGGAATCCTAGATGATCGGGATAAAGGTATTCGATTTGCCCCCAGAAGCCAGTCTCAACTTCCAGATTTAAACAATAATTGACCTAAAAGTACTTAACAAAGTGGCAAATCTTTGGAATTTTGATATAGATAGAAAAGGTATGATAAAGTAATTAGGAACTTCTAAATAAAATTCAGAAGCGTGTTGTTTTCAAAACACGACTCAAGACACTGTCTTATCACAGCCACAATATTTGCACTTGCTTAAAACGGCAGCGTCCAAAACGTGTGAATGCCATTAACCAGCGTATCGAAGCAATGTCAGATCCCAACTGGCCTCACGAAACGTTAGGAATCACTTTTTATTGAGACGCAAGGTCTGAGCGTCCCGCGCCCTGCGTCCCTTTTCAGGTAAGCGTCTGCGCCGGGAGCTCGCTATCCTTTGTGTGCAATGTAATGGACAATGTATTTGTTATCTTGCAGCTTATAACTATATTTAAATGATAACATGCCTTCGTGCAATGTAATTAATTTTCCTTCTACAGAATATCAAACCATGCAAATTGATACCATATAATAATATAAATAATATACCAACAGTATATACTCAAGTCAACCAATTTAACCAATGTAACCAGCTGGTCATGCTTTTTAATTATATAATTACATAAGTATTATAGTACTATGCGCTTATCTCGGCGGAGCTCTGATTATTATTAATTTTTTTGATAGAATTCTATTTTATGTATTTTTTTGTTTGCATTTTTGGCCATTTGGATCAAACTCGCATAAATCTACAATTATATGGTGCCTTAATTATGGCATTTACATTAAGTCCACCTACTTAGTCATCATAAATAATATATTCCAACACTATGAATATCATTGTTTTATATTTGCATTCGTTCAAGCAAGATAATGTTAAAATTATTATAACATCTGAATATTTTAAACACCATGTGCTTACAATAAAGTATCGTGCCTGCACCCCAAAATCTTCGCTTTGTCCTAAAGAACCTTTTTTTTATCATTTCTTTTGTTCTTAAAATAGTTTTAAAGTCGTTGGCTATTTTTTTTTGCACTATGAACCAACACAGGACCGCCAGATGCTTGCAACGCAGTCCGACCTTTTCGTGTCTTTGTGCTCCTAAATGAATGAAATGAAATAGTAATATTAAAAGACATATTCTAAATACTTAGGACAGGCGTATATCCCAATATAGACTGTCCCGTCTCAAAAGGACCTACTTGGATTATCGTGTCCTTAAATTACATCATATGCGGACGTGTTAAATAAGTAAACGTATTTAATACGTACAGCAATTAGTCAAATCAAATCTTTATAAGTCTAAGGTTCCAAACCAGTAAATCAAATAATTATATAATAATATCCATCTAAATGAATAATCTTACATTCGGCCATCCACCATATTTACACGTCCCGTGGAACCAGAAATAGTGATAAACTATTATACCTATAAATAAAATCTATAAAAAAAATTAAGTGTATAATATGAAATATATACCGAATTCAAGTACGATCAACATTATAGCTACCACTACACCACTTACAGTTTTTCGGTGTAACGCCCTGTAATCCACACATAACCGCTTATCGCCAGTCTTCTTTTTCACGAGTACTATTGGGCTCGCATAGCTTGATGTGGAGGGCCGTCCAATGCCTCTATTAAGAAGTTCCTAAACCATATCGCGTACTTTTTCCCCTTCAGAAAATTGTAACCTATACGGTCGGTAGACGACAGGTTCGTCATTCTTCAACCGTATTTCCATTTCTACCAGATCCGTTTTTCCTAGTTCTTGTAGGTTGAAAGCAAAACAAGTTCTATACCGATTAAGTAAAGCAACTAGAGAAGCGAGTGTGCACTTATCCAATTAACCATCTGTTATGATGTCTGATTCTTTTATTGGTCTAGGATTGTCTGTTGTTTTAATGTGCAAAACATTTTGGACGCCGGAATTCCCGATTCCGTTTAATTTGTCCAATTTTGTTTGACTACACCTAATCAATTGAGTTCCTGCTGCAGGTTGAGATGATAGTCCCTTTACTAACACCACTCCTTTCCCATGAACAAGTGTAAACAATCCCAGTACTACATAATATTTTTTACTCCATTCGAATCGACAACTATTTTCTATGTAAATGTCTCCCGTATACACAGTGTCTGTATGCACATGAACAGCAGTTAACTCATTTACAGTGACGTCAATTGAACATAGAAGTTCGATTTTTGACTCGCTGTTAACAGATCTAAACATCAGAGTGCTACTATCGTTTTCAATTATCATTTGTACATGCATTACGTGATCTGGTACTATTAAGACTGGCACACGTGCACTTGCCTGCTTTACAGGTCAATTAATACTTCACCTACTGGTTTAACTATCGCATATACCAAATCCCTTCAATAAAGGCAAGTCATCAACGTCATCCCAAACAAGTTTTAGATCTTAAGCTGCCGAAATACTGATCATTATTGAATTACTACCAAAGTCAATAAAGCTATCTATAGCATTTCCATTACTTGAACTTGTTTGAAATACTCTGACCCGTCCTTTCCTGCACTAATAGTCATTACAGACTTTGTAGTTTTGTTATGACTGTCTGCAGTGTGACCTGTACTACGACATGTCTCTTTCGTGTGTCCTATACGCTTACATGATTCGCATTTTAAAACAGGTTTTGGACATTGAGTCGCGTAGTGTCCTTTTAGCTGACAGTTGAAGCATCCAACAGTACCTCGTTCTTTATTTAAATTACTATCCCTGACTACACTATCAGTCTTTCCAATATTAAGCCTTGCTCTCTTACGATCATTCATGTCCTGAAAATAATTAGGACATGAATGATCGTAAGAGAGCAAGGCTTACTGTTTTTAAGTAAGGTAGCTATTGATCTGGAGACTCGAAGCATGCAGTTTCGGCCCCTAATCGGACATTTCGATCGTCAATGCCGAAGACTATACAATCGACCTTTCGCTTGCCTTCAATACCGCAACGATTCAACAAAATAGTCTTTTCATAGAAGTATGCTTCTAAAAAATCTGTGATTCGTGCACGTTTTGAAAGCATAGTCGTTAAAAGTTGATCATTCGAATTATAAATAAGTGCGCACTCATTGACCTTGTGCAGCCACATATCTATCGATTGTTCTTTACAGGATGGATCAAATTCAGGAAGCGTATTATGTGCCGATAACTTGTTATTGGTCGTGTCCCTACTGATAGATTGGAGAGCATTCAATAATTGAGACAGAATATTATCGTTATGAGCTAGATTAGTAAAATTTTGTTGCTTACAGTCATCCTGTCTACTTGTGGACCTGTAGCTCGCCAACCGCGTTGTTCGCCGGCGGTTGGTGACAGGGGCCGCACCTGCACAGCGAGTGCCATTGCTACGACTGCGACCGTCGGTTGCAATCGCGCTCCACACTGCGCGATCGCCGCTGGCTACTATCACGTTCCAGGCTGCGAAACCGCCGACGTAACCGGCGCCTGCTACGGTCGCGCTCCAGACTACGCGACCGTCGCTGCGAACACCGAGAACCGCGTGTTAGGCTGCGTGAGCGCCCTACAGAGCGCTGAGGCCGACCGCGTGCAACGCTTGACGTTCACTTGAAGAATTTTATCACACGTAAGCATAAGACATGGAGAAAAAATGTGATACAAAAACAAAAAAGACATTATCTAACAAACTGGAGTTTTGAAACGGCGCGCGGCGGCTCATATCTACGTAATTTTTATGAGAATTTCACAAAACATTTTTGTAAACATTAGTTTAACCTTCAAATCTCACAATATGTTTAAAATAGACACGTAACAGACCTCTTGAAAGCCGAAAATACAAGCAACGACGGTTTAATATGAAATTATAGTCTACCCTATTATGTTCTTTACGTAAGAAATCCGTTTGGTTCGATGTATTTTCGGATAGCTGTTATAACTTTCTCTGACACGACTTTCAATATCTTCAACATAATAATAAAATTAAACGCTCACCTTTTCAAAATATGTTCGATGTGGCATGTACCAATCCTGGCTGATAAAGTAAGAAAATATTCCTCCATTATGAATATTAATACACGATTGTGATATTACAGAATATCGCGGCCAATAATAACCGCATTTTGTGTTCCCGGCAGTGATTATGATAGCCAGTGTTCACTGGAGAGCTATTAGGCTGTATGTGTGTCTTCTTACCGGGGTCAGCAGCACGAGTGTGACCCACTTGGTGTTGTCCACGTCCATAGGCGAGGGTAACTACTTTCCATTAAGCGGGCCGTATGCTTATCTGGTGCCTAAGTGGTATAAACAAAGAACGGAAGAGTGAACCTTGGGCGCCAAAGTGCAAGCTTTGTATGCAACCGTGATAATGATCGTGATGATGAGTCTACCATTACACTTTGCCATTTTGACTTGTAATAGTAGAGGGTGCGTTTAGGAAGGACCTTCATCCATCTGTTTATTAAATAGAAAGTACCTATTTTATATAAAATTTAATATCAATAGTAAATAATACATAGCGGGTGGGTTGGCTGAAAAAATCCTGGCCAAATAAATATAAAAAAAATACTTTAAATTAAACAGTGTCATGTTGTGAGTTTAACAACTAGATAACACCAACTAAATGTAGAAAGACTATAGAATATACAAACTTTGGGCTGTCCATTTGTCTCCTGAAATAGCTACTAGGTTAGCAAGTATAAACAAGTATTAGTTATTTTAACCGATTTGTTTAATAAATAAATACAAAATGTATTTATTTATTCAACGATGTATTTATGATGATATAGGGCTGTTTGCAAAAATTTGGCTTAAATAACGATATCAAAAATAGTTTGGCCAGGATTTTTTTGCCAACCGATCCGAAATATATTAAATTTAAAATCGAAAAACACCAAATCCAATAAACAGATGGATGAAGGTCGTTCTATTACGGATCTTAGGCTATAAAGAAAAATCGATCCAAGTTAAAAAAAAGTTTAGGTTTCTGTTAATAACAACACAATGTTGTTATAACAGACTGTTACCAGGTAACACAATGTTACCCAAGGCAGCGAGCGCGTAATACAGTAATATATTTTCGGTATAAAGTCACAATTTAGAAATACCAAGTACCTATAAACCTATATAAGCTGTATTGTCGTATATTCGTCGTAACTTTTAGTCGTTACAATTTCACATACCTACAGAATTACCTACAAACGCAATATCATAACCAAGATCAAAGACTAAAAATGGTTGCGCAAGTTTTTTTGGCTAGAAACTAGGATAAAATATATACCAATATTACCATCATCGATTCGAAATAAAGCATATAAAATTTATATTTAGATATTTCACACTTAATACATGACATATATTTACACTTTTTGCCCTCTGGGGTGGACAGTGACAACCGCCCGCCATCTGGTTCTATCTTACACCCTTCACGAGCCTCCACTTCAATCATTAAACAAATGAATTGAGCTCGAACCTGGTCCTTCATCCAAGCTCAATTTCTGGCCTGCCTTTTTTCAATATATTATTAACTTGATCAGATTTAAATATTATACTAAATATTACATAAAACTATTTTTGTACAATAAAATGAATTAAAAATACAACTAGCAACTGGTATATTGATTTACTCTAAAAAATATGAGAAATTCTGGGCAAGAAACGGCTCTCATAAATCGCTATATACTCATATTCATTTTCAAGTAGTAAAATCTAGGTGGGGTAGGTATCCAACAACTGTTTCATATGAATAAAACACCACTCATCTGAAAACTGAATTTCACATTAACACAAATATGAATCACTATTCCACCGGTGGTTGGTTTTTTGTGTTAAAAATCCATTTAAATTTTCACTCAAATTCATTGCAATTTCAAAGCACGAGGAATATACCAACAACCAACAACTTCGTCATTTGTGAAATTAGTGGGATGAATATCCAGAAAAGTCCAGAAAGTTTACTTGCTAATCTTGGTATGGATAAATATATTTCATTTGTATATAAGAAAGTTTGAATACCAGTATGTCTGAATGAAATTCAAATATACGATTAAGGTATGAAGAAAGTTCATTCCACGCACGCTTCAACCAGCGATCTTCTCTTCTCGGTATAGTTTTCCAAAGTACTAAAATATTGAGTTCTTCATTGGGAGGTTCTTACAGAGTCGATAATACGAGTGTGACGCACCTTGGTATGCCACAAATCCGCAGTAGTCCACGGTAACCACTTAACTTGTTGCATCAAACAATTTATATAAGAACGGAGAAAAAATAAAAATAAAAAGTACTTTCAGCCTTAGAGCGTTTGCACATTCAGCCGATATCCGATATCGGTGTCGGACGCCGATAGCCGACACCTGGTACAGTTTTCAAATTAATCCGATGAAATCGGCCCGATATGGCCATTTGCTCAAAAGCACAGACTACTTAGGGAAGCTAGGGATGAAAAAAAAATGAAAAATAGGTGCAAGCAGTTTTCAATTGACATGACATGGTATCGAGATGCTTTTTCTTATATTCGTGATCAGCGTCATCAATTAACGCGAAAAGACACGTAACTAAGAAAATGTCATTAAGGTCGAAAATTGCTTGCTGTCTCTGTTTAGTCTATTTGTGATCTGTAATCGGGCCAAAACAGTGGTGTTGGTTCCGATAACCGATATTGGGCCAGACGATGTGAAAGAAAGATACATATGTCATACATTTGACTTCCTCCGATATCGAATGTCAGATATCGGATATCGGACAATGGTGAAAACGCTCTTATATGATATGAACACCATTTTCAACAAAATACACCAACTTTTAGTGAACATTGAAATAGTTCCAAGTCGTTAGAGTTGTTCTACCTTTATTCGCATGCATTACTATTCAAACATAACGTGTACTCTTGCCTCGTGTTCACATCACAAAACTCAAATACATAGAAGCTTTCCCAATTTCTCCAACACTTTTCCTTCATATTTTTCTTCAAATTTTAAGAACAAAGACGTTTTCGCCAGCGTTTTATATCAACACCTTGCATACGAAAATGTGTTGTATCCTTTTAACAGAAACTTCGAGTTATGCTCAAGGGAATCTTTGCCACCTCTAAGAGCTAATAAGACCCTAATCATTTTGCTTTGGCCGCATGTCGAGGGTACTAGGGCAAAAATATAATAAGAAACCGCTTTTTCATTAGCTTAGTGAATAATGTTATTTAGTAAAAGCGTTATAAAAACAAAACAGTATCAATATCTTTGGTTCAGTGCTATGTAGTGATAGTGATTTTGAATGTTAAATAATGGGAAGGGTTTTGCGTAATATTATTATGTAAGTATATAGTTTGTGAAATGCAAAATAATGATCGAATGATTTACCTTCTGATCAAAAAGGAAACAAACAGACTGAGTTACAATCACATTAGTATATTAAAGGGCAGATTTTGTATAAACTAAGGCTGGATTTTGCAATTGATTGACATATTGCATATGTTGCATACGTTCATAGGCCAAGGTAGCCACTTTCCATCAGGTGGGTAGCGTGCTTGTCTGCCACCTAAGTAGTATAAAAAAATATCACACTGTGTGCTAGCGTTTCACTCAGTGAAATTCAGTTAATGAAATATTGTAAGGCAGTTTCCATTAAATAAATAGTATTCATATCTAACGATGAAATCCAGTCCAACTTCTTCAAACAGATAGATATTATGGAAAAAAGCTGAGTAAAGAAAATAAATTTGAACAGTACCAGTAGAAATATACAACTTTTATAAATTAAAGTTTGGTAATTTTGACCCAAGGAGCCTTTAAAAATGTCGTGAGGTGTAAGCCTAATTGAGATTTGTACTTAAAAGTTCTTTAACCAGGTGCTGCTACTTGAAATTAATTAGGTTAGAGAGGATTACGTTGAGTGGCGTTCAGGAGCCTATCTTTTGCGCTTTTATAATTAAAGAGTTTAAAAGTGAAAGTAAATATTGTCTGAGACAATGGTTATCTCAGCATCAACCCAAGATTTACAAGTAATATGCCTTACATATTAAGTAAAGTCGTGAATAATATGGTGCGTGAAAGAATTAATACATACGAATTACTATTGGAACAGAAAAAGCCCATACGTAGTTGTTTGATTGAACCGTGCAATTATTTAAATAACAAGATTTAAACAATATATATTTTCGTGTTCAGTATCGTTAATATAACAAACATACTCCAAGTATTTTTTTTAAATATCTTCAATGTACAGACACGGCTATTTTACAATAGAGACCCATAATTTCAAACTACTATATAATTACTGAATAAACCACTTTTACTTTTTCACACTATTTTTTACTTCACCCTTAGACGGTTTTCATATTGTCCGATATCCGATATCCGACATCCGATATCGAAGGAAGTCAAATGTATGAAATATGCACCTACATATGCACCTGCACCTATATATTACATTGTCCGGCCTAATATCGGTTATCGGAGCCAACACCACTGTTTTGGCTCGATATCGGATCACAAAGAGACTAAAACAGCGACAGCAAGCAATTTTCGCCCTTAATGACATTTTCTTAGTTACGTGTCTCTTCGCGTTAATTGATGACGCTGATTACGAATATAAAAAAGCGGCCAAGTGCGAGTCGGACTTGCCGATGAAGGGTTTCGTAGCAGCAAGTAGGTAAATTGCGGTTTATGATTTATGACGTTTTAAAAAAAACACTTACTAGATCAAGTTTAAACCAATTTTCGGTGGAAGCTTGCATGGTAATGTACATCATATATTTTTTTAGTTTTATCATTTTCTTATTTTAGAACTTAAAGGGGGGAGAGGGACACATTTTACTACTTTGGAAATGTCTCTCGCGCAAACTAATCAGTTTAGAAAAAAAATATATTTATTAGAAACCTCAATATCATTTTTGAAGAACCTGTCCATAGATACCCCCCCCCCCCCACACGTATGGGTTTGATGACACTTGACACTTTTTCATCCCTAGCATCTCTAAGTAGTCTGTGGTTTCGAGCAAATTTATCCGCCGGTTTTATCGGATAAATGTGAAAACAGCACAAGGCTATCGGATGTTGGCTATCGGCGTCCGACACCAATATCGTATATCGGCTGAATGTGAAAACGCTTTCACCGGTGTCGTCTCATGGTACTCTGTAATTACCTACATACTTCGACTATATAAAACTACTACATAATTCTAATTAAATTTTGCGCAACCTGGAATCAATGAATTTTGTTATAAATAAAGCTTTCATAATCAGTGATGACACCTCTAATTAGTGAACTATGATGTCGGTTACATATATTTTTAAACTTTACTTTATGCATAGACTAATTTGGACCTTAATGAGTTTCAAGCCTATCACAAAAGTGATTTATGATGACATTAATTGATATTAAGTTGATATGATTATTGTATGGCATTTTGAAAACCTTGTAACTTTTGAAAGACAGATGTTTGACCCACCATTTCAAAGTTAAGGGCGTTAACGGGAATTCTGTGGCATTTACAAAAGAGAAAACAAACTTTCCTCCGTAGTTTATTTTTAGAATAGGCTCTCGATAGCCAAATTATGTGTACTGATGTCACTGTATTGATAGTCCGGCTTGTAATAAAGTACCGTTACAGACTGCTCCCCGGCAATATGAAAATTGCGTACATTCTTTATTTTCCTCTTTATAAGCCTATACGATCTTGGCGTTTTATTTTTATGAACTTTGTTTTGAAAATTACATGAGCACGCTTCACGCATTTTCTTGGGTGTTTTTATAATAAATGGTACATTTTGTTTTATGTGGTTCAAAGCCAAAATATACTTTCTCACGATGGTGATGACAGAAGTGACTAAAAGATAAAGTAATAGTTTTAATATCATAATCAATACGATTCGCCAATTGAAGATCATGAGAAGACCAACGGGAAGGTGAGACGCCTTCCAACCAGATGGACTGATTGAATGGAAAAACTGTGACTGGAATGGACTGGAAGCGAGACTCGGAGGTTTGGGAGCTATGACGCACATTGAAAGAGGTCTGTATTCAGCAGTAGGCCGCGATGGGTTGCAATGGGGCTTAACGAAAGTGATGGTGAAAAAAATATTAGAGGAAGGTACCATAGCCTTGTGTGTTGTTCATCAGGTGAGGTCGACTTAGGTTTCGGACATAGGCTGTGTTTGGTCACGATAACCAACATTCACTTGGGCGGAACAAAGCCAACAGTTATTTTTCTCAAAACACAATTAATATAGTCTAATCCAAACAAAGCAAATAAACTTGGTTTGTGTTCTAAGCAATACATACTCCAACCAAGACGTAATTAATTCTCTTTTATTTTTCCTGCGATAGTCACTGAATGAATATAATTGGATTGAGGCAATACATTATTGTACCGCTATTGGAAACTGTTTTCCGCAAATATATTTTGCAACAGGAATGTGGGCTGTTACTGCCCCTCTCCTGCTGCTACCTATTTGGTCCTTCAGGGAGCTTGCCAAGATATATCGGAGTATATATTTTTAGACTTACAGTGTTGTAAGTGGAGCTTTATTGTACTTGGAGAAGTGTTACCCTTTAGGGACGCTCCTTGATTTATCATTGTGTTTTTATTTGTAGGCTTTTATAAGATAGGTTGGTCAAATACGTAGTTGAGATAAAAATAAAATGGTAGCATTTTCTATGATTCATGTTGTAAGCAATAAAAGTATCTACGTTATATTTAAATTTATTTAGTGTATCCGTACCACGTGTTAAATAGTTAGATATGTAATTGTGAAGTGGTCGTGTCTGTATATCGGAGAATTAAAAAAAAATACTTGGACTTCTTTATATTAACGATACTGAACTCAAAACTGTTTCTTTTTAGGGTTCCGTACTCGAAAGGGTAAAAACGGGACCCTATTACTAAAACTTCGCTGTCCGTCCGTCTATCACCAGGCTGTATCTCAAGAACCGTAATAGCTAGACAGTTGAAATTTTTACAGATTATCTGTTTCTGTTGCCGCTATAAAAAACAATAAATACTAAAAACAAAATAATAATAATAATAATTAAGGGGGCTCCCATACAAAAAACGTGATATTTTACCGCCTTTTCATGGCTTTTAGCCTTTTTCTGGTACTCGTGCACGTAGGGTTCCCCTAGTCCGACTCGCAGTTGGCCAGTTTTTTTATTCTTGTCTGTTTGTCCGCAAAAAATTCAGAATGGATTTTGATGCGAATTTGTTTTGTTTGAATGGTTTTGGTTAGACTTAAAATCTTACGTTTGTTTGATCGCAATCAAAGGATTGCGATCAAACAAACAACAATCAACGGATTAAAACCGGATATATGATTAAATATGATGATAAACGACATACACGCGGGCGTAGCTGTGGGCAAATGCTAATGTTACATAACATTGTCTGTATCTAAAAGTAAACTAGTGTTCAATTTGTGTTAATGCTTTTTCCACATTGCAATAATATTGTTTAGATGTTTAGAGCATTTACTACTCTAATAATCACAAAACTTTATTACCTACAACATTTACCATACAGAAAGCTAGTAATTCATCAAAGCACTAACTTAAGCTTAAATAACTGGTTAAATTGCACTCCGCAACTGCACTCGGCATTTCGTACGTATTTCCATTATATTTATGTTAAATCCTTTAAGTTTTGATGTTACTCCAAAGTAGAAATTAAAAGAACCAAGTTTTGTACCAAAAAGGTGTAATGTGTTTTCGTTTGTCAAAGAATTCGCTAAACAGTTTCGAGTTTTTTTTTCATAATAAAAATCGTCACATTCCTTTTTTATACTACTGAGGTGGCAGACAAGCACACGGTCCACCTGATGGAACGTGGTTACCGTGGTCTATGGACGTGTGCAACACCAGGGGAGTTATATTCGTACTGCCGATCCTGTAAACACAGAGAGTTTATGTGCCATCAGTGTAAAAGACAAAGCAAGAATATTCTTGGTCTTCCCACTGACAGCACAAAACTTTTCTGGGAGCTCTGGCTACCCTACTCACCACCGGGAACACAACACGAGGTCATTATGGCCGCGGTGTTTTGTATGGCGGAGGTACCTCCTCAATCGGACTGCTCAATTGGACGGAAATACCGTCGTGTCCTACCTCTGAGACGGGACAGTCTATATTGGAATATACGCCTGCCCTAAGTATTTAAAATATGTCTATTAATATTACTATTTCATTCATATACAATGTAATAACCAGATAAGTTTAAAAGCTCACATTTAGGAGCACAAAGACACGACAAGGTTTTGTGCATGGGTCATAATGGAAAAAAAAAATAAAGCTATTAAATAAAGGAATACAAGGAAAAAAAGGGATCTTTAGAACAAAGCGATATTCAATTGGTTTAAGCGTTTTGGGTACGAGATACCTTATTTTAAGCCTTTGGTATTTTAAAAATATTCAAATGTTATAATATTTCTAAAATTATCTCGCTTGAACGAATGCAAATATGAAACGATAATATTCATATTGTTGGAATATATTATTTATGATGACTAAGTAGGTGGACTTAATGTAAATGCCATAATTAAGGCACCATATAATTGTAGGTTTATGCGAGTTTGATCCATGGATAAAATGGCCAAAAATGCAATTAAAAAAATACATAAAATATAATTCTATCAAAAAATAATAATAATCAGAGCTCCGCCGAGATAAGCGCATTGTACTATAATATTTATGTAATTATATAATTAAAATGCATGACCAGCTGGTTAAATTGGTTGAATTGAGTATATACTATTGGTATATTATTTATATTATTATACGGTATCAATTTGCATGGTTTGATATTCTGTAGAATGAAATTAATTACATTGCACGAAGGCATGTTATCATTTGAATGTAACTTTATGTTTGCAAGTTATCAAAGAGATCGTTTTTTTTTATCATGCTTTGTATACGGTACAGTCGAACCCGTCGTAAGCGACTACCTGAGGGTGTGCGCGCGGCGAGGGGCGCTCAGACCCTGCGTCTCAATAAAAAGTGATTTCTAACGTTTCGTGGGACAGTTGGGTTCTGACATCGCTTCGATACGCTGGCTACTAGCATTCACACGTTTTGGACGCTGCCGTTTTAAGCAAGTGCAAATATTGTGGATGTGATAAGACAGGGTCTTGAGTCGTGTTTTGAAAACAACGCGCTTCTGAATTGATATTTAGAAGTTCCTAATTACTTTATCATACCTTCCTATCAACACCTATATTCCTTTGGATCGCTGTCGTTGGCAAGTTCTTATAGGTAGATCATTGACTGTAAGTCTGGGAGCTGAGACTGGCTTCTGGAGGCGATTCGAATACCTTCATCCCAATCATCTAGGATTCCGTGATCTAGTTGTAGGAAAGTCTAAAAACTAGAGCACTCCCTATTCCACGTAGCTAGTTTCAAGTTTGTTTTCCTTTACACAATTCGCAATACACACACATTTAAAATCACATCTATGTTCATCTTGGTACGAGCTCATGGTCTGCAGGTTACACTAGGTTTCTAGCTAGAATGCAGGTATAGACGTTCTATTGCGATAAAACCTAGGAATTCTTACAAGAATTATAGTGGTACTTTATACATTACGTTTGGTGAAAAGTTAATTTGTGCGTTTATTTTGTGTTAATATAATATTTGAAATTGGGGTAATTATACGTTATAATAACGTATTATATTTTGGTATAAATAAATCAGCAGATTATTGTGCTTTTACAGTCGGGTTTTATTCAAAATAATAGTGACAAGTGTAAACTATAATTATAATTTGATTGAAGTTAGTATATTAACTATATACCTAAATCATATACATTGATTAACTTTACTTTACTTTACAAAGTCAGTACATTGAATAAACAAAAGGCTTTATTTACTGAGATCATTAAATTCAGCAAACAGTTGCTAATGAGAGACTAATTGACATCTCCGACATATACTAGATCTCACTCATTACATCATATCATAGCCAAAGCTATACTCATTGAAACATCTGTAGGTAAATTCACTTAGCTCCTGAGTCATTTGGACCAGTATTTGAGCCCGAGTTTGTAATGTGTAGTGACATTAGTCCTTCTGCTGAAGCCTATCTGAGAAATCAAATATCCAATTAATAACTAACAGCCAACCATTGCTGTGAAAGTATATTATACTAATAAGACTCATAATCATTATCATTTTACCTTCATAATTGCTTCAGTTGAATCAGTAATGTCATGAGGGTAAAGTGATTCATCATTTTGTACTGGAGCTGAACGTTAACACTGAAACCTACAGTATACAATGACGTTCAGCGGCGGTGTTATAAACTAAATTAAATTCATTGTGACGAGTTGAAGGAGAGCTTGATCTGTTGATCAGAGCTATCGATTCTTCGGAATTGATCTAAATCTCGCTCTTCGGAGCTTGAGATAATATTGTATTGCAATACACAACAAAAAATATATAATTGATCCGGATCACATATTATAAATCATATATGATATCTACGACAATTAAAGGCCTATAAAAATATAAATACAGCTGAAAAAGATGCCCAAGAGGCCAAACACAAATCAAACTATCACAGACCTATATTTTGAATTTAATATTAATTCATTTGATTTCAAATAAATCCACAGTCTTGTCATCATAATATATTCCAAACATACATTTAAAGTTAAAGGGTGATATAAAGTATCACGCTTTTACATACCACTGAGGTGGCAAACAAGCACACAGCTCACCTGAACTGTGAAATCATATATATTCCATACATACAGTAAAGTTAAATATACCACTGAGGTGGCAAACAAGCACACAGCTCACCTGAACTGTGAAATCATAATATATATTCCATACATACATTTAAAGTTAAATATACCACTAAGGTGGCAAACAAGCACACAACTATATAATATATTCCATACATACATTTAAAGTTGAAGGTTGGGATAGAGCGTCACACTTTATATACCACTAAGGTGGCGAGCTATCGATTTAAATAGACGCTCTTAGCATTTGTTATACGAATATATACATACGGTCAGGAGTCAATATTGAATGTAAATAGATTAGTGTAGTAGATTTCGACGATAGCAATCTAGACGATCACAGCTACATGTAGCGTAGGGCCGTAGGCCCTAAGTTCCGTTACACCTCCTACAAAAGTTTTGATGTTTATCCAAAGAAGAGATTAAAAGACGTTTTGTATTAGCCGTTAAGCAAGTTTTGTATGAACAAAGTGTGATGAGTTTTCGTTTGACAAAGAATTCGCTAAGTGAACAGGTTGAGTTTTTGCAAAATAAAAATGTAATGTGTGTCGTCATTGAACTTTGCTGTAATTTCCACTGAGAGTTATAGTGTGATTCTTTTATGCTGCATAATTCCCCGTGTATCCCCCCCCCCCCTCCTCGCTACCTGCCAGGGGTGATTGTGACGGACTCAAACCGACTGAAACCGCAAACCGTCTTGGGTCTTCAAATAGCTAACTGGCTAGTATTTAAATTACTACTCTAATTCCGATTTTGTTTGTCTTTTGACTAGTAAACATTCAATTTACCCCCACAGAACACATTTAAATGACCTTTTTGAATTGCAATGTAAAGACGTATCATTTTTTGTCCATGAATTTTATTCGCAACTTTAATTTGTGCAGGAATAATACCATCATATCGTATTACACAAAATGAAACTCCAAATACGCATGTATCGTATTTATTCCAAGTCATGGCGTCACATGAAAGGCACTTTTAACGTGGGATTTTAATTATTTGCAGCTCGCGAATCTTCATTAATCGTTGGAAACACGAATGTAAGTATAAACAGCTCAAGTGAAAGCGTAGGTATTGTCACGACTTTAATTGTTTGCTAAAATAATAATGACTTATCAGATTAACACGAAGCTATCATTTTTGATTAGAATGGTTAACGTAATATTGATCATTGGTTTTATTTTATAACTTAATTGTAATATACGAAGATATTATGATCTAGTATGTCACAACACTACGTAATAACGATACTGAATGACATTTTCATGAAAGTAACAAAGATTCCAAAATCTTACAAGGTATTTCCGTTACCTGACGAAAATTCTCTACATATTAAAGAGCCCTAAGTATGAAAATGTATTAAAATTTCCGGCGCACAATCTTAATTTGGCCTCAGAACCATTTTCAACTATTTTAAGGAAGGTGAATTTCAAAAATTCCTTTCTTCCGTCCACACTCTTCATGTAATGAGTGAAGTGTGCCTTAAATTTTCAAGAGTCAACGATTCAGAGGAAAACGTTGATTAATCGCAAAGGACCTTTTGTGAAACGCCCCAGTATTTGACTTTGCTTTAATGTGTAAAATATGTGTGACCTGATTTTGACGTCGTTGAGGAAAATATTTTTCGAGGAATTCTCTATATTCGAGGAGTAACGTACAGAGGCTTGATTAAAAATATTTTGTTTTCTGTTTAGAGCATGCTTCTCTCTTTTCAGTGTCAATATGAGTGTTTAATTATTTTATACTCAACATTGTCTCAACTTAGTCGACTTTTATTCTATCTACGAAAATATTTACGATAAACGATACAATAACTGCTTAAAAATTATGCTGCATTGTCGCCCATTCCGTTAGTCAAATATTATGTATAAAACAGTTCTTCTTCATTCTAGCGTTAATCCCAGTCACAGAACCGAACTGCCGTGAGGCGACTGCCGTCTGACCTCCACAACCACAACCCAAAGGCGATACCTAAGCCTTGCAGCTAGACTAGTTGTTGGAATTTTGAGGGCTCTAATTACCGGTAACGACTACCATGGATGTTCGTATGGCAAGTGGGACGTCTTAATGCTCTCCGAGGCACGACCTGACCAAAGTAAATACCCATATTCGTGAACTCAAATATTTGCACTGAGCAGGGATCGAACTCGCACCTCCAGTGTAGTGGCCGCGTTTACTACCGCGACGCCACATACACATAGCTATTATATATGTAGTTATTTTTAATTTCAAGACATAGGATCTATCTGATAAATGCCAACTTCAAAATAACTAAAAACCTGAAGACAAGATGCTGGTATTTTAGTCTCGTAGTAGATAGACCATCAAGAATGCACACCATCCTTAGATGAAGTTGTCAGTATGTTTATAAATTACCTAAATAAGATAGATCAGCTAACACTGAATAATATCAAAAAAGCTTGGATATATGACAACTACTTAACATCATGTCTGACTTGGCCTTTTCTGGTATATGATTTCGGCAAAAACTGACTCGCGAAAATAGATGCAACTGTCATAAAATCACTGAAATCGTGGCTTGAACTAGCGCACTCTGCTTATCCCTCTGCTTTATTTAGGGATCAAAATAATTTTGGGATGAAATTAAAGAAACCATCGAAACTCTATAGACCCCTTAGAGTTACCAAAGCCCACATCTTAGGCAAATCCCAAGATGACACAGTCAGGGTACTCCCGAAGGATAATAACGCGTCCGAGCTTGAATCTAGACTCATATTCCATAAACGATTTATGATAGGAGCCCAGTCGAACAGAGTGGGGTTGGGAGTACGAGAGCCAAAAAGGGACCAGGATATACATAGGTCCTTTCTGAAGCAAGACGAAAATGATAAATATCCAGTGCACGCGATGAATTTGGAAATCCAAAACGAATGGTTGACAATGGAAGAGTTCTGCATACCGATGGCCTTAAAGTGGCGCACCTTGATCTATGAGTGGTCGCCGGCCGTGTTAAAATTCTATCTTAACGCCTTTCAAATGACCCTCCTAGACCAGAGTAACCTAGTATGGTGGGGAAAGGCCACAGAAAAACAATGTTTTACGTGTGGTGAGGCAACAGGGACAGCTAGGCACATATTAGTAGGATGTAGGGTACTCCTCGATAGAGGCCAATACTCACGCCGCCACGATAATGTGCTTTTCATCATACGCGAAGCAATGAGTCTGGCCGTAGCTGGAGCCCAAAAAGGATTGACTACTAACAGACGTCATATCAACTTTGTGTCTGAAGGTTCATCCATAAAATCCAGGAACAAACCTTATTCAATCTTAGATACTGCCCCAGATTGGACTCTCCTAATCGACACGTATGAAAAGCACTATAAAATTCCGGAGGACGTTAGGGTTTCATCATCTAGACTGAGACTGAGAGAAAGAAAAATAAGTACTATGATCTCACAAACGAATTAATCAAAAACGGTTACGTGGTTAATTTGTATGCAGTAGAAGTGGGAGCGAGAGGTATACCAGCAAAATCTCTCTACAACCTACTTAAAGATTTAGGCCTATCAAGAGCTACAATAAGCTCATTGCTAGGACGAATATCTAAAGCGGCGCTAGTACGTTCGCATCAAATTTGGTTAGGCAGGGAGGGGAACTTGGGTAGTGAAGGTGAATGTTGATGTACATCAACAAAAGGGGCCCCTTCTAAACCTACACTTGGGTCACAAGTTCCAGGCACTGTCCCACGCCTACAACAACGCGATGGACCCGACGGAGAATACATGGATTGCTAAGAATATCGTCTCTACGCCATGTGGTAAATACTGGGAATTTTGATTAAGATAGAATTGTCAAGCAAAAAAAACGTTTAGTAATCGAAACCATTTAATTTGTCAAAACATAAAACATCACAAAATAAATTGCAAATATTAACTTATAGCCAGTAAACAAAGTTATAATACTGAGGCTACAATAATTCGCAACCAGCTGAAATTTGAATTTGAATTGATCAAAACACTATCATAAATGAAATATCAAAAGTTCTCATCTGTCCGATGCCTGGTTTTTTTTTTATTTAATGTCAATTGTAACAAAAATAGGTTTTTAACGATTTTCAGCAAAACGGTAAGTTTTATTATAAAAATGTCTGAGACAAAGACCATGTAATTATCTATAAAACTCGATCAAATGCGAGTCGCGCTCGCACAGTAAGGGTTCCGCACGAAACTTGAGGCGCGGACTTGCGCTATATAAACTAAAATATACTTTGATTACGTTCAATTATAACTCCGATTTTAGGGTACTTCCCATTGAGCTAGAATGATGAAATTTGGGAAGAAGCAAGGTTTTATAGCCCAGTTAGAGGGAAGAGTTCGAAAACCGTAAACCGTCGCACGGTACTGCTACCGTAGATAGAATTATGGTTATGAGCTGCATACTTACGGATTTCGATCTTTCCCCTTTATTGCTGTAATATTTTACTTCTGCCCAAGTAGCCTAAAACCAAACTTGTAATTCAGTGCAATTCAAGTATATTACCGTTTATGTAGCACAAGAACGCGCATAAATTCAGATTTGTACAATAACCCTTTACGCGCGAGCCCGATTCACACTTGACCGATTTTAATAGATAGCTGCATGATCTATAATTTTACCTGAGTTTTTATGATAAAACTTACCGTTTTACTAAAAAATCTCGAAAATCCCGTTTTTGTGACTTTTGATCCTGAATGAAAATAACCCTTATCATATGAGGATTTTTTATATTTCATTTATGATTGTGTTCCGAACAATCCTACCAATTTACAGCTGGGTGCCAGTTATTGTAGCCTCGGTTGATTAGATTGCCCGGGGTATTAATTTTGATATCAACAACATTAATTTCATTAACAATAAAATTTTCCTTTTTGATGAAACGAAAACAAACTTTGTACTTAATCAAATTAATGAAAAATTTCGCTTCAGGTGCTGAGTATGAATTGGTCTTACTTTTCATGGACATCGCGTTTGTATAATAACACGAAGGAGTAAGTTGCTGGATTTATTATATTATTTAATTTATTATGAAGTTAATTTTGGACGGTCGCAGTCAATCTGAGAGGTGGTAAAATTATTGAAATATAGTGGATCCATATTTTGATTAAAATAAGATCAGCCTCTCTAGACAAGTGGCAATTCGCTAACGGGCGTTTGGTGGAATAGAATGACGAATGTATGGGATTTGAAGTATTTGACATGCGGTAACGACTGTCATATACGTCAAATCCCATATATTCGTCATTTTATTCCACCGAACGCCAGCTAGCAAATTGCCACTTGTCTAGAGGGGCAGAACAGTTTCTGTTATGCAAGAACCTCATGCAAAAATTCTAAATATTTTATTGTTAATCCACTTTTTTCTTGACTGTACTTTACTATTCCGGCCACGTGAAAAAGTTTCTTTCATTTTGTACGCCTTTATAGCTGCTGCAAAAGCTAAGAGAGATTTTCACTTTTTATTGCATGTCATAAGGGACAAGCTTATCAAGGTCTCTCACGTTTCCAGACTCCGTGGTGCAAGAATTTTCTAAGAAAAATCTAGAACTTTGTGTAAAAAAAATATCAACTTTAGTGGCAGTCTAAAGAATAACTCAACTTATGAATTGTGTCAACATAGACAATTAATTTCATTACGGAGCCACTCCAACTTCAATCAAAAATCAACATATTTTTCTTCTTACCAACTGCTCTACACACAGTCCCACATAATCTAATTAATTAACTTTCTTGCACTTACTGTTTGTACTACTCATTCCTTTTTAATTAAAAGCTTTTTATTGTCAGCGTGAGGGCAATAAATTCAATTATTCTACTTCAAGTGTTCGTCTACATTTTCTACTTTTTTTACTTCGGCACGATTTCTTTCATTCGTTTAAATTAGATTTCAGCTCAATGGGTTTCTATGAATAATTGCAAAGTTAAATGTTAGTACAATAATGGTGCTATTATTGTTTCTTACTTTTGAATTTGATATTAGGCTAGGGGAAACATGGCCAAAGTTGGAATCACTTGCTGGAAAAATAAGAAAACTTTCAATACTAAATTATACTAATTTTGTAATTCTAAAAGAGTTTATTTTAGAACTGAATAATTTGTAGCGACTGTAATGAAAGTGCCATACTTACATGTCATATGTCATACGTCATATACATATAATAATATTCACACCTTTAAGTACCAAAGGCAAAATGACACACTACAGCGTTAACAATTCTAAACGAATCCGTTTATAGACACTTTGATGATTATAATTACAATAACCTAGCCAACATATTGTAATAAATATCGAGTTTTATTTTTATTTTTTGTTGTTGTATTCATAATGTCAATCCTATCTTTTACTAATCATTTTTTACTGACATGATCGCTAACAGCATGGATGTTAGTTTAGACTGTGTTAACAGACCTAGCTTTACTATTGTGAATGAAGAAAAAGTAAGCATCTGGTTATCGGCAAAAGGCTCAGTCTCTACAACATGGGGTCGAACGTGACAAAATTTGATGAACAGTAGGTATATTTTTTATGTTTTCACCTCTGACTAACCGTGCTGGGATGACAGGCATGAATATAAAAATAAAAATAAATCGTAGGTACGAGTATAAAGATTTTAGTGTCTGCAATAGTTTGCATATAAATCATATTATTAACAGGCCGACCGACAGTCATGATAAAGTTATATTGATAGTCTATTTGGCATAGCCGTCGAGCGGTCGAATGCTGCGTCAGCGGTCGTGGGGTTGATACCCGCCCATATTTGTATATAACGACTGTTTGTATTGGCCTGGGCTATAACAAAATGACTTAACACCGTATTTTAGTATTGAAACGAACAATACTTCAACTTAGGTTCAATTACATTGTGTGGTTGGTCAATAAGTTTTTGGTACAATTTTTGTGAAAAACTTAACCGTCGCTGAAAATATAATGCAAGAGTACTCATGATCACGAGTCGTCTTACTTCTTAGTGAATAAGAAGTCAGCCTTACTATCTAGAGTGGGTTTCAATCCTGATATAACAGAGGATAGAACTTTCGTGTGAGCGGAAAACGTGTAGCAATTTTTTACTCAATTCCTGTCCTATGAGACAGGAACTTTCAAACGCTTACTTGGTACTGTTAAGACTAGTTTGTAATAACATCGTGAAATACTATATTGTGAATTTATTACAGTGAAAACGTCACCACGCGCGACATGAAGATGCAAACTGCGTATGGCCGTTGTATTCTAATATATTTCTGTGATCGACATGAACCCACTCTTATAACAAGCAATTTAGCATAGCTGGAGGGGAAAGCGATAATTTTCTAGTAATTTCTGTTCTCTTTACTCTTTAAAAAATCTTTCTTGGCAATTGGATTCCAAATTCCAATTACATTTTTTATTTTATTTATATATATATATAGGACACGTCAAGTTTGACGTCACCTCACCTGAGGCAAATTCTCAGAAAAGATAAAAATATATGGAATATATGTGCTCACGCCTATTTTCCCCTGGGGTTAGCAGAGACAACAGCCTACCACTTTCTCACGTACTTCATGAGCTTCATATACTGTCATTAAAATTCAGTTGCTGTCGATGCAGTATCCATCATATTCTGCTGAACTATTTTTACAGTAAAATCTAATTTATACTTCATGGAGTGGTGTTTTTCAAATCAACCTAGAGTTTCTCAGAATATTATTGTTATAAAAATTCCTACAAGATGCCCACATCGTCTTATAAAAGCCATCTCACTCAAGATTAGTTCGAGTAAAAGTTTAAAAATATGTTCAATGTCAGTGCTGTCACTATTCGTAAATTAAATGCGGCAACGTGATGCTGCTCTAACATCAAAAGCCCCTTTTGTTACGCCTTAGAAATTACTGGAAGAATTTTTTTGTTAGCAACGTGTATGAAAACATAATTATCTAGTTCAGTACTTTCTATTGTATTAAAACTGTCTTTGTCCAACCGATCCATTTAAAACTGAATAGTGCCAAACTTATAAAAGATGTCGTGAAATACAATACAATGCGATTAGGAGAGTTTCCAGTTCCAAAACCAGACTAACTACACCTCTTATTTAGAAACAAACTCGCATCTAGCGAGTTTGTTTCTGAATAAGCGAAGTAAAATACTAATAAAAATATCTATGACAGTCGTTACGGGTAATTAAAGCTCTAAAAAGTACAACAACTGGTCTAAATGTAAATACTTCGATATTATTAATAGATTGTGGAGGTCAGAAAACAGTCGCCTTACGAAAAATACCGCAGTGATGTGAAAGTTTCAGATGTGACCGCGATTAAAAAAAGAAGAAGAATTCTTAACTTTGTTTTGTAGTCCTTCCAGTACATTCTCATTAAAATAGCAAGAAGATTGATTGCAATCGAATGAATGACAAATATTTATATGTCTACCTACGCATAATGCCTATTGTAAAGGAATAAATAAAATAAAACGTAAATACTTATAAATACACATGATTTATAGTATCATCAATATATTCCATTTTATTGCTTGGTACTGTCACACACTGCCGTTATTTCGGGAGCTTTTAAATATATTTTTTCTTTTACCCTTTTTATGTACTGCTATGCTAACAAACTTTTATATACCTGATGTAATTAAAGTTGAGTCAATTAGTTGTAGATCTACAGAAAACTGCCTATTTTTTATATAGGACACGTCAATTTGACTTCACCTCGCCTGATGGTAAGCTACATGCAAAGTCTCAGGAGAGAGGGCACCATTATATCACCAGATGCTTTTTCACGCCCCACTTAAAGGATCCGGGACTGAAGGAAGAGGGAAACGTGGAAGGTGAGCTGGCAAGGAATTCCAGGTCTTAATGGTGCGACAAAGGAAGGAGTCACCGAACCGCTTGGTTCTTGAAGGAATGTTCTGCACCGTATGCGGGTGACATTTAAGTCCTGCACGTGTTGTCCTGTATAGGAAAGAGGAGGGTGGGACTAATTGGAATAGCTTATCAGAACATTCACTATCGTAGAGACGGTAAAATACTGCCAAGAAAGCAATATCTCTACGCATCTGCAGAGGCTCGAGGGTACTCATGACCTCAGGATTTCCAATAATGCGGACCACACGTCGCTGCAACCTGTCGAGAGCATCTAATAAGTACTTTGCGGATCCATCCCAGAGATGCGAGCAGTATTGCGAACGAATTTGTGTCTTGTATAGAAGACACCGTTGCTCCGGCGTGAAAAACCGTCTCACTCTGTTCAGGACTACGAGTTTACGCGAGGCAGTTTTGATGATACTCTTGATGTAGTTTTTATTATTCAGTTTGCAGCGAACATCCATACCGAGTATATAGAGGTTATCCTGCAGTGACAGTGGTGTGCTCTGAAGAGTGGGAAGGGGAAGGAAAGAAGATACCTTTGCTGTAAACACACATGCCTGCGTCTTCTTGGCATTGAACTCGACCAAGTTCTCAGAGCCCCATTGGGAAATGTGGTTCAGGATCCAGTTAAGCTCAGTGACAAGAAGCTGCCTCTTTTCGCGATTTGCGTCTGCTTAGCCTCAGGACGTCCATGATAACTCCCGTGCAAGGTGTTATCATCCGCATAGCAATGAATGCTGCCGGTAGATAGCATGTCATTATATAACGAGATTTGGAGATAGGATGGACCCCTGCGGTACGCAGGCATTTACCTGCAAGAACTCCGAGGCTCGTCCATCACAAAGGACGCGCATACGGCGCTCCTGCAAAAAGCCGGCAACCCAGTTACATAGTCTAAGAGGCAGACTAAAGGCTAGTAGCTTATTGGAAAGAAGTGATTTGTGCCAAACTCTATCGAAAGCTTTGGCGATGTCAAGACCAATTGTCAATGACTCGCTGTGCTTGTCCATAGCCTCACCCCAAATATGGGTAACATACGCCAGAAGATCACCTGTGGATCACCGTTTCGGCCTGAAGCCATACTGCCGGTCATCTATAAGAGAGTGATTCTCAAGGACATAGCCGGGGTAGAGCAAGTAGGTCGTGTCAGCAGAGCGGCGTCTTTGTGTCTCCGTAAGAAACAGCATTGCTGGTTTCGCCGTCTCCCGGTGTTGGTGGGCGGCGTTGAGGTTTGTTTGGAGTCCACAGACGTTCGTGAACTCCACCTCAAATAACGAGCCCGAGGGAGAGTTTCTCGCCGCTGTGTAGAACAATCTACTGTTGTACGCTGCCATAAGGATTAAAGGAGGGAAGGCATGAAAAGAGGCGATTGTTGTTGCCGAGTGACAGCCTCCGTGGCGTGGCGGTAGTGAACGCGGCCGCCACGCAGGAGGCGCGGTTTCGATCCTTCGCTCAGTGCAAATATTTATATGCATGAATATAGGTATTTGCATTGGTCTGGGTGTTACTATGTATAATATGTATGCATTTACAAAAAAAAATATCTAAGTGTGTTTATCCGCATTCTAGATTTCATAACACAAGCTAGTTAAGCTATGCTTACCATGGATCTAGATAGCGTTGTGTGAAATGTTGTAGAATATTTATTTATTTATGTAATGTGAGGTATGGCGAGAGCCGACGCACTGAACGAGAAAGGGCCAAAAGTCAAAAATCAAAAGTCAAAAATCATTTATTCTGCATAGACCATTAAAACGGCACTTATAAAACGTCAAGTAAAAAAAAATCTAGACTAGTTTGGCAAATGGACCACCGGTTCGAAACGCGGCCCCGACCTGAGAAGACTCCGGCAAGAAACTCAGCGGGCATTTTTTTTTTGGTCTATTTACAAACATTTGCTTAATCTACTTAGTCTAAATACAATAGTTTGCTTGAGTAGTATAGTTGAGCGAACAGCTCATTTCCAAGCTTGTTTATCATCTAAATATTCTTGGATTTTATAATAGCCTTTTTGGCACAGTTTATTCTTAATTACATTTTTAAATTTATTCACAAGTAAATCTCTAATTTCATTAGGGAGCTTGTTGAAAAAGCGTATACAGTTGCCCCGGAAAGAATTACTAATTTTATGGAGTCTACTATCACAAGCTATAAGATTGTTTTTTATGTCTTGTGTTTATATTATGCCTGTCACAAACTCTTGCAAATTTTGAGATATTTTCCCTTACATACATTAGGTTTTCGAAAATGTATTGTGACACTACGGTTAGAATATCTATTTCTTTAAACTTTTCTCGAAGGGAAACTCTTGGGCCCAAATTATAAATAGCTCTCACAGCACGTTTTTGTAAAATAAGTATTGAGTTTAAATCCGTGGAATTACCCCAAAGGAGAATTCCGTAGCTCAAAATACTATGAAAATAACTGAAATAAACTATTCTAGCTGTATCCACGTATGTTTTTTACAGAAGAACCCGAACTTAATCTACTGGCTATTTTTGCAATATGCGATCGCCACTGCAGATTGTAATAATCCTATGTCAAGGCACCAAATTGTAATCACCCCGGTCCTAGATCACGTCACCAAGATGTAATATCCTGGTCACGCGGGACCAAATTGTACCGTGATCCTGCGTCACAGCACCAATACGTAATAAAGCGGTGGTCATACCCGCCGCATTTCACCACACTAAATAAATCGTCTATATTGTTAATTCTACTTTGGCCAATGATCGTATAATGGTCAGAGGAGACCCTAGATGAGCCCGCATATCCCGGATCCTATAGAGTTCTAGGAATGCTGGTATTTATATAATGAAACATTACTATACAATTACTTAATTCTACCCCCACTTACTTTAACTGATTTATGTTAAGGTACAACAATTTCTCAATGAATGAGTCTCTCACAAATAATTTTCTCACAAGCAACCTACAACCGTACTAGATCCTAACACTGCCCTAATTACTACTACTGTGGCAAACAACCCGAATAACTTTATTGATCTAACTTTTTACATTGTCGACTTAGTGTTGCAAGCCTAACACTGCCCTAGTTACTACTACTGTGGCAAACAACCCGAATAACTTTATTGATCTAACCTTTTACATTGTCGACTTAGTGCTGCAAGCCTAACACTGCCCTAATTACTACTACTGTGGCAAACAATCCGAATAACTTTTGCTCCCCATAGGCATATACTTTGAATTTGTTAGTTTTTGTTTCCCCGTTGACACATACTTTGAATTTGTTAGTTTTTGTTTCCCCGTTGACACATACTTTGAATTTGTTAGTTTTTGTTTCCCCGTTGACACATACTTTGAATTTGTTAGTTTTTGTTTCCCCGTTAACACATACTTTGAATTTGTTAGTTTTTGTTTCCCCGTTGACACAGGCTCCACCAATCGCCGTGTGCAGTGGGATACTACCAACTTTAAATATCCCCCCTCTATCCTTTTGTAAGCACGTAGCCCCAAATGGAACTTACGCGCCTTTAGAGAGTAGGATAGCTGACTCGTATTTTCCCTCCCCCAATATCTGAATCCAGACAAATGTATACGTCTAATTAGACTTGAATTAGAAAGGCGTTGCCAATTAATTGTAATTCAAAATAAGATTATTTCTTTCACAATATTGTCAAAGCATAGTATGACTAGTACAGGTTCAATGAATAGTTTCATGTCGTAGCGCGGTCTGATGACCAATCCATCAAATGAGATTCTGTGTCCAAAATAGGATCTTTAACATGTCAGAACTGACTCATACTTGTCACGTGCATAAACGAGATCGATATAGTGTCCCTGGTGTAGAAGACAGCCATATCTAGGGTCAATTGCCCAAATCAATTAAGGTTCGATACAAGTTCCAAATTAGGAAAGCGCTCTGCTAAGGTGAGCTAGATGTACCTCGCCAAAATGATTCCTCGGCTACGACGCTCCGAGTAATAAGTATTATTTATAGCATAGTATTTTATTCAAAGTCAATTGGTAGATCAGTCAAACAAACTTCTCATTTCGGAATAATTTCCATTACGAATTTGATTAATTATGATGTGGGTGGATTTAAAATATGTTATGCCACCAATCTGAGTTTCATTGAGACCATACTAAGTCAGTTGCTAGGCAAGTAGAACATTAGCAACGCGGTCCGACGACGGCTCGCTTATAGGTCTAATCCGAATACAACGAACGCCTACTAAAATATACAACACGATAGCTCGTATACAATTTACTCAAATCACGATTTCACCACGGCATTAACGCACGAAAAACCTTAACTAAATCAATCACAAGCATCACCAAGGAATGATATGTCACATCACCAAGCAAAGGCCCGATTAGCTCAGAACCGTTACAATACTAGTCCTTACTAATACACTTCCTAACCTATTCCCATTGTGTGAGTGCCTACTCTACCCCCAACTTAGAACTTCTGTTCAACCAAACTAGGTGTAACGTCACCTTATTTACATTTAAACGTGTGGTGTGTTGTGAGCCTATCATGTATTGATGGTATTCCATCAACACTCCTGCTCTGCTATGGGTGCAAGCTAGTTAGGCTTGACTGGCCTATCCTCATAACTGTGTGCTTGCTCCAGTCCACGAGCCGAAGCTCAGGGATGTGAACTGAAACCCTAACGAGATAATAGTTAGTGTATATATAAATAGATATATAAGACTGAACTGCGAGCTCTGTAAGTTCTGATCCAGGCCCAATTGGACGGTTCCACTTCGACGGTACCTACCCATCACAGAACAAACAGTCACCCACATTCAGGAAGCTTTTCCGA